>CM060429.1:3718523-5018526 GCA_030545235.1 Helianthus tuberosus
GGGCTTAAACGTGTTAAAAATGCATCAAAAACCATGTTTTGCACATTCAGGGACCAAAATTGACATTCTGCCATAGTTATCTTAGGAAGGGACCAAAATGAAAAATCTAAATTCCAGCTTGTTCCAGCTGTTCCCCACATTTGCACATGGTTTTAATGAAACTATGGGCTCCCATGGTTTCACAAAACCATGGGCACATGTGTACGGATGAGATCGTAGCTCGTTTTACGATGAACGATCCTAACGGTTCTAGATTTCCTATATATACCCACCCCCATTTCACTCCCAAAGCACAATTGATCTGATTTTGGCCCTCTAAGTTGGAGTTATTGCTTCATACCTGAGGGTAAATCAGATCAAAGCTTGCGGGGACCTTTTGTAAGTATTCTTTCGTTCTTTTATCGTTTTTCGAGTCTAAAAGTCAAACTGCGTTTGACTTTCTGCATTAACCAGTTTATGGTCAATCCAAAGTTCATTTGAACTTCATAACGTGAGTGTAATCATGATGGTTATAGTCCCTAGTGACTATACCTACTGATTACCACGTTATCTAGGTGTAGTGACGAGTCGTAGTTTCGGCCAAAATGCGCATTCTTGCGTATTTTGTAACCAAAATGCCCTTTTCATACATAATTGGTAATTAAGCATATGAAACATAAACTTTTGTCACGTAACTGATTATGTAACATATTAAAACATGTTTAGGCATATAATACTTGTCATAGGACTAGTTAGACGTCTCAAAAGCGCGTTTGCGAGCACGGCGCGTTAAAGTAGCGTAAGCTACCTTAATGGATCATAATGGGTCGAAAGCACTTAGGATAGGTTTCAATTTAGGATGTAGGCTTTGTTAAACCATATCACATGAGTTCCAACACTCATTTGGTTTACAAGACCTCATTCTATCCGATCTTCCGATTTAGGTGTCTATTGTTTGACTAGTGATTCAATTACTAGGTGCTGCTTGATTTCTCTGGTTTACTTGAGTTTGTTGAAGTTCTATTGATTGAGGATGCTTTGCACTTCATGTGAGTACATAGTTCCCCTATTTTACTATTTTTAATTGTTTTGGGGTGATTCATATGTACAAAAATGATTTCAAGGTTTAAACAATGATTTAAAAAACGATTAAGGTGGTTTATACAAAACTAATAACGATTTCAATAAAGTGAACAAACTTGTTGGTTGTAGTTACATAACAAATGACATTCATTAGCATTGATCAAGCCGACCAGTATTAGGTTATGATACCATAGGATCTGACAAATCCCGTTATCTTACTGCACCAATGGTTATGTGTGGGGGTTATGGGTAACGACTGAATCTGATGATAGTTAACTTACCCTTTGGTGGTTTGTTAAAGCGAGAAGCGAGTTAGTCGAGTCACGAAGGTTTGAATGTTGTTAGCGAGACGACCAAGAATAGTTTTCACAATTTAAAACGAGGATGATTTAAACGATTTTAACGAGTTAACGATATGGAAACGATTTGAACAAGTTAAACGAATTGGATAAACGATTGGTTTTTGGTTAAGTGTTTAGATAACGGGACGGGTGTAATGTGGTGAAAACATGGTAGATACGCCGCTGGTACTTCTTATATATAAGTGTTTTCAACATATTACATACCGTGGCGTTATTTAGTTCACTAGGGTAAACGATTTTGAAACGATGTCACATAACGATGTTTTCAAAAGAATATAAACCATACGAGTTTTACTAACGAGTTAATACAAGAAGTTTTACAAATTGGTTTTCTAAAGCAAATGTTTATGGGTTAAGAATCATGGCTACGAGATTTTACAAATTATAATCATCTTGATTTGAGTTGGTTAATTATGTTGCAATACACTTTTCAAAACGAGGTTTGTATTTTGACTCTTGTAGTCTAATAAAGTACTGCAACATGAAAACTAGCCATGATTCCAATACTCTTATAAAACCTATGTACTCGCTAGCATTTATTTGCTGACTTTTTTTTACATATTTTTCAGGTGTTGTTGCTTGATGTGATTTCTAGGATGCATGCGTCACATTGGACCTGGACAAGGCCTTAGTGACATGATAACAAGTGATAGTCAATATGTAATTTGTTTGTTGTGTGTTAAGACAATGTTAATGTTTAATATTATCAATAAAACGAAACTCTTTTTGTATCCATGGTTATGAAACAATAATTCTGCCACGACACTCCCCGACGTTTCCGCCACGATTTGTTGTTTTACGTGGTCGGGGTGTGACAGAAGAGTTGGTATCAGAGCCAATGGTTATAGGGAATTAGGTTATTAGTAATGCTTTGACCTAGACTATAACTTTTAGGACCCTAACGCAAAGTTTCTTTGCGTTTAGATTTTAAAAACAAAACCGTCACCTATCCTTAGGTGATAACCACAATGAGAACACTAAGTCCGAATCCGCTTTGAAAACTAATCATCTATTCTAGGATGATTGGTTACTAGGTTTTGAACCCTCTGTTATAAGGTTTTTGAACCTTTTAAGTTTTCAAAATCTCGTCAAAGTTTGGATCTAAATAATGTGAACACGTGCAAACTGGAAGAGTGAATGCCTGTACCCCGAGTTTTCTGTCTAAGGCTAGAGTGTTCGTACAAATCCGCAGTATCGGACCAGTCACTCTTACCTGGGAACTCTTGGGGTGAGTGTTCACTTATAGGCGAGCATGTCTTCGGCAATACATTATATTGACCCATTTGCTTTGATTTGTCACTGTTCGTCACGCGATCGAGTTGTCTGCTACCCTGACTGAGTCTCAAGTCAGGAAGGGTAAACTTACCTGCAAGTGGGACAAGAAGCAGTCAGCCAATTCCGTTCAAGACATGGGTAAAGGTAAGGGAAAGAAGAAGGGTGAGTCTTCAAGGAAGTCAAGGAAGCGCAAGGCTTCCCAAAATTTTGCTATCACTGCACAGAATCCAGCATAAGTTCAGGGGAATGCTACTAGATTCCCACCTGGTTCATGTTACAACTGCGGTGAAATGGGTCATTTCCGCAACAACTGCCCAAGGTTAGTGAACGCGAATGCAAATCCGAATGCAAACGCGAATGTGAATCCCACCCATGGACGAGCGTACAATCTAAATGCAAACGAGGCTCGAGGTGATAACCTCGTTGTCAATAGTACGTTCCTTGTCAATGGTACGTTTCTTGTTAACAATCGACCTGCATCTGTTCTTTTTGATTCTGGTGCCGATAGAAGTTTTGTTTCATTATCATTTGAGCCTTTGCTTGCGATACCTAGAACTAAACTGAGGAAACCCTTATCTGTCGAAGTTGCTACTGGTAAACCTCTTGTTCTCGATTCTGTTATTCGTAATTGTCAGTTGAACCTTGATAACCATCTTTTTCCTATTGACATCACACCGATGCAACTTGGGAGTTTCGACATTATCGTGGGGTTGGACTGGTTAACCAAATATCATGCTGAGGTGGTTTGTTTCGATAATATTGTTCGTATTCCTTTGTCTTCTGGCGATTTTCTGGAAGTTCGTGGCGATAAACCTTCAGGTGGATTGAAGCTTATGTCATGTACAAAAGCCCAAAGTTATTTGAGAAAAGGATATGTTGCTTTTCTAGCACACGTCACCGAGGAGAAAGGCAAGAGCAAGAGTATTCAAGATATTCCGATTGTTCGAGATTATCCAGAGGTGTTTCCTGATGAACTGCCTGGTTTGCCTCCAGTTCGTCAAGTCGAGTTTCATATTGACCTTGTACCCAATGCCAACCCGATTGCGAAAGCACCTTATCGTCTTGCACCGTCGGAGATGCAAGAGTTATCGAAACAGCTTCAAGAGTTATCTGATAAAGGATTCATCCGTCCGAGCTTTTCACCATGGGGCGCTCCTGTCCTCTTCGTGAAAAAGAAAGATGGATCTTTTCGAATGTGTATCGATTATCGTGAGTTTAATAAGCTTACCATCAAGAATCGATATCCCCTACCTCGAATTGATGATCTCTTCGACCAGCTGCAAGGTGCTTCATACTTTTCCAAGATCGATTTGCGATCTGGGTATCATCAACTTCGTGTTCTCGAAGAAGATATTCCCAAAACCGCTTTCCGCACAAGATATGGGCATTATGAGTTCACTGTCATGCCTTTTGGTTTGACGAATGCTCCAGCCATCTTCATGGACTTAATGAATAGGGTCTGTAAACCTTATTTAGACAAGTTCATCATTGTGTTCATCGATGATATTCTCATTTATTCAAAGTCTTGAGCCGAGCACGAGCAACACCTTCGCTTAACATTGGAACTCCTTAAGAAGGAACAACTTTTTGCTAAATTCTACAAATGTGAATTTTGGCTTAAAGAAGTTCAGTTTTTGGGTCATTTAGTTAACGAGCAAGGTATTCATGTGGATCCATCCAAGATTTCTGCTATTAAAGACTGGAATACACCGACGACACCTACAGAGATTCGATCATTTCTTGGTCTTGCTGGATATTATCGTTGATTCATTTCAAACTTCTCGAAGATCGCGGTTCCACTCACTGCTTTGACTCAGAAGAATAAGCCTTTTGAGTGGGGACCCAAGCAAGAAGAAGCGTTTCAAATGCTAAAACAGAAGTTATATAATGCTCTTGTTCTATCTCTGCCCGATGGAAATGATGATTTCGTTGTCTATTGCGATGCGTCCAACTTAGGCCTTGGTTGCGTGCCCATGCAACGAGGTAAAGTTATTGCATATGCGTCTAGACAATTGAAAATTCATGAGAAGAACTACACGACTCATGATATTGAGTTAGGAGCTGTGGTTTTCGCGCTTAAAATCTGGAGACACTACCTCTATGGCATGAAGTATGTGGTTTTCACATACCACAAAAGTCTCCAGCATATTCTTAATCAGAAGGAGCTGAACATGAGGCAACGACACTGGGTTGAACTCTTAAGTGATTACGATTGCGAGATTCGCTACCATCCTGGTAAGGCGAATGTCGTAGCTGATGCGCTTAGTCGAAAAGAGCGAGTCAAGCTTCATTCTGTTCGAACTCTATCTGATATTCAAACTCGTGTTCTTCAAGCTCAACAATTTTGTGTTTCACAAAATTTGATAGGGAAGGAATTACCACATCAGCTTGAGCTCAAACTCGAAGCGAAGGACGATGGGTTGCTCTATTTCAAGGATCGTTTGTGGATTCCGAAACAAGACGATCTTCGCACCTTGGTAATGGACGAATATCATAAGTCTCGATATTCTATCCATCCTGGTGCTGTTAAAATGTACAAGGATCTTCGTACTCAGTATTGGTGGCCTGGTATGAAAAAGGATGTTGCCTTGCATGTATCGAAATGCCTAACTTGTCTCAAAGTCAAGGCTGAACATCAACGACCTTCTGGCTTGCTTGTACAACCAGAGATACCGGTTTGGAAATGGGAGAACATTGCGATGGATCTCATCACTAAGTTACTGCGTACATCTAAAGGTCACGATGCTATATGGGTTGTTATCGATCGGTTAACGAAATCAGCTCATTTTATTCCAATTCGCGAGGATCTATCTGCTGATAAACTTGCAAAGATTTATGTTGATGAGATTGTATCATGACATGGTGTTCCTTTGGATATCATTTCCGATCATGATGCTCGGTTTTCATCTCATTTCTGGAAGACCATGCAATCTACTTTGGGAACCCAACTGAATCTAAGCACTGATTATCATCCCCAAACAGATGGACAATCTGAGTGGACGATTCAAACTTTGGAGGATATGCTTAGAGCGTGCGTGATAGACTTTGGTGGTAATTGGGATTCTCATCTTCCACTGATCGAGTTCTCTTAAAACAATAGTTATCATGCTAGTATTAATATGGCACCATTCGAAGCTCTCTACGGTCGAAAATGTCGTTCACCTGTCTGTTGGAATGAGATCGGTGAAGCTCAGCTTACTGGACCTGAGCTCATTCTGGAAACAACAGACAAAATCAAGAAAATCCGCGATAATCTTGTGACAGCTCGAAGCCGTCAAAAGAGTTATGCGGATATGCGACGCAAGCCCTTAGAATTTCAAGTCGGAGACCGTGTCCTACTCAAGGTGTCACCTTGGAAGGGAGTGGTGAGATTTGGAAAGAAAGGAAAACTTGCACCTCGATATGTGGGACCATTCATGATTGTGGAAAAAATTGGGAAGGTTGCCTATCGACTAGAGCTACCTCCAGAGCTTGGAAATATTCACCCGACTTTTCATGTGTCCAATTTGCCAAAGTGTTTAGCTGACGCTGATCTTCACATTCCTCTTGACGAGATCCAAATCGACGAAATGATGCACTTTGTCGAGAAACCGGTGGAGATAACGGACTGTGCTTTCAAACAGTTGAAGAACAAACGGATTCGATTGGTCAAAGTTCGTTGGGAGTCCAAACGAGGCCCAGAGTTTACTTGGGAACGTGAGGACCAGATAAAGTCGAAGTATCCGCATTTGTTTTCACAAGCTTCCTCTAGTTAAAATTTCGGGACGAAATTTCAAGAAGTAGGGGAGACTGTGACAACTGTGTTCTGTAATAGATGTATAATGTAAAGCAATGTCAGTTATCAATAAAACAATGTTGGTGTTATTATATGTGTTTTGATGTTATTATGTGTGTAATTGTGCTAGATGATTTTACAATCTGATTCAAATCCGATTTCAAGCTTTAAATCGCTTTCTGGAAGGTTATACGCAAACTGGTGCGTAAACAGAGTCAGTATAACACGACAAACACTCCGGAATAGTGACATAGTCTTAAAATACCTTAAATAACCTCCACATAACTTAGAAATCAGTTTTGGATGGTTTGGTATGTTGAAATCAAGTTTATTCGCTTACAGGGACTAATTTCGACACACTGTGAAAGTATGCCGATTTGTACTGTAAGGAACATTCCGGAACATGACCATAAGTTAAACATACCCTAAATATCCTTTACATAGCTTAGAAATAGGCTTTGAGGGGTTCGGTGTGCTAAAATAAACTTTTTGGTCATTCAGGGACTAAAAGCGTCAAAAAGTGCATAAGTTTGCATTTTCGCGCATATCTTACGTTCTGAATACATCCGGATATCCAAAACTTTATGTAATCATCAAAATATTTTATTTTAGTGATTGGCATGATAAAATTCCATTCGTCGCGTAATTTGGATCGTTTTTCGCATTTGTTCGTGTTTCGTCGTAATTAACCGAACAACGCAACCGTACGACCAAACGAACTGACATCCGAGATATTTTTGAGCATGTTTCATGTTCCCTATACTTTAACTTCATTTTAGAGCCTTGAAATGGGATTAACGGGGCTTAAACGTGTCAAAAATGCATCAAAAACTATGTTTTGCACATTCAGGGACCAAAATTGACATTCTGCCATAGTTATCTTAGGAAGGGACCAAAATGAAAAATCTAAATTCCAGCTTGTTCCAGCTGTTCCCCTCATTTTCACATGGTTTTAATGAAACTATGGGCTCCCATGGTTTCACAAAACCATGGGCATATGTGTACGGATGAGATCGAAGCTCGTTTTACGATGAACGATCCTAACGGTTCTAGATTTCCTATATATACCCACCCCTATTTCACTCCCAAAGCACAATTGATCTGATTTTGGCCCTCTAAGTTAGAGTTATTGCTTCATACTTGAGGGTAAATCGGATCAAAGCTTGCGGAGACCTTTTGTAAGTATTCTTTCGTTCTTTTATCGCTTTTCGAGTCTAAAAGTCAAACTGCGTTTGACTTTCTGCATTAACCAGTTTATGGTCAATGCGAAGTTTGTTTGAACTTCATAACGTGAGCATAATCACCATGGTTATAGTCCCTAGTGACTATACCTACTGATTACCACGTTATCTAGGTGTAGTGACGAGTCGTAGTTTCGGCCAAAATGCGCATTCTTGCGTATTTTGTAACCAAACTACTTATAGGTATCAAAACCATTTGTTTTGATACCAAACCTGTTTTCTAACTTAACTAAACATGTTTCAACATGTTTAGCTCGTCACTTTTTAGATTAGTGCTTGTGTAGAGTCGTAAGTCAAGCGGACTAAACACCCGCTTAGACTTTCGAACACGACCCGGTTGGTCGATCATTAGGATCCGACCAAACATGTTTAGTGACCTTAGTTGCATAGGGAATAACCTTCCGAGGTTACACCTTATGGTCACTTAGGTTAATTAGTTGTATGATAGGTAATTTATATGCCTTAGGTAAATGACCAAAATGCCCTTTTCATACATAATTGGTAATTAAGCATATGAAACATAAACTTTTGTCACGTAACTGATTATGTAACATATTAAAACATGTTTAGGCATATAATACTTGTCATAGGACTAGTTAGACGTCTCAAAAGCGCGTTTGCGAGCACGGCGCGTTAAAGTAGCGTAAGCTACCTTAATGGATCATAATGGGTCGAAAGCACTTAGGATAGGTTTCAATTTAGGATGTAGGCTTTGTTAAACCATATCACATGAGTTCCAACACTCATTTGGTTTACAAGACCTCATTCTATCCGATCTTCCGATTTAGGTGTCTATTGTTTGACTAGTGATTCAATTACTAGGTGCTGCTTGATTTCTCTGGTTTACTTGAGTTTGTTGAAGTTCTATTGATTGAGGATACTTTGCACTTCATGTGAGTACATAGTTCCCTATTTTACTGTTTTTAATTGTTTTGGGGTGATTCATATGTACAAAAATGATTTCAAGGTTTAAACAATGATTTAAAAAACGATTAAGGTGGTTTATACAAAACTAATAACGATTTCAATAAAGTGAACAAACTTGTTGGTTGTAGTTACATAACAAATGACATTCATTAGCATTGATCAAGCCGACCAGTATTAGGTTATGGTACCATAGGATCTGACAAATCCCGTTATCTTACTGCACCCATGGTTATGTGTGGGGGTTGTGGGTAACGACTGAATCTGATGATAGTTAACTTACCCTTTGGTGGTTTGTTAAAGCGAGAAGCGAGAAGCGAGTTAGTCGAGTCACGAAGGTTTGAATGTTGTTAGCGAGACGACCAAGAATAGTTTTCACAATTTAAAACGAGGATGATTTAAACGATTTTAACGAGTTAACGATATGGAAACGATTTGAACAAGTTAAATGAATTGGATAAACGATTGGTTTTTGGTTAAGTGTTTAGATAACGGGACGTGTGTAATGTGGTGAAAACATTGTAGATACGCCACTGGTACTTCTTATATATAAGTGTTTTCAACATATTACATACCGTGGCGTTATTTAGTTCACTAGGGTAAACGATTTTGAAACGATGTCACATAACGATGTTTTCAAAAGAATATAAACCATACGAGTTTTACTAACGAGTTAATACAAGAAGTTTTACAAATTGGTTTTCTAAAGCAAATGTTTTTGGGTTAAGAATCATGGCTACGAGATTTTACAAATTATAATCATCTTGATTTGAGTTGGTTAATTATGTTGCAATACACTTTTCAAAACGAGGTTTGTATTTTGACTCTTGTAGTCTAATAAAGTACTGCAACATGAAAACTAGCCATGATTCCAATACTCTTATAAAACCTATGTACTCGCCAACATTTCTTTGCTGACTTTGTTTTTACATATTTTTCAGGTGTTGTTGCTTGATGTGATTTCTAGGATGCATGCGTCACATAGGATCTGGACAAGGCCTTAGTGACATGATAACAAGTGATAGTCAATATGTAATTTGTTTGTTGTGTGTTAAGACAATGTTAATGTTTAATATTATTAATAAAACGAAACTGTTTTTGTATCCATGGTTATGAAACAATAATTCTGCCACGACACTCCCCGACGTTTCCGCCACGATTTGTTGTTTTACGTGGTCGGGGTGTGACATTGGATTGTCTGCGGCTGTTAGACATTGACTACCCAAAGTGATCTGACTATTCTCAAGTACTTTTTTGTACACACTTTGGCCTTCTGGACTGTGCTCTTGCCTCGATTCTGGGCAGTCGGCACGCGTCCTTCTAGTGATAGTGTGACTTCAAGTCGATGGAGTCTGTCGAGACTTTGGTGAGAGTCTTGTTAAAACAATATAGAACACGGATCAAGTTACCAAGGTTCGGGTTTCACCCCTGACTTAGTAACCTTGTTCCTGTTTTGATAAAAATAGTGAGGAATTTTGCGTCGAAGAATGGATTTCACTCCTGATTCAGCGCAATTTCCCCTGTTTGACTACAAAAATGCGGGTTGAACAAGTGATTTGGTCGAGAGTTTGCGGTTTTCACACCTAATCTCGACCCAATTCACTCGTTCGTTCTTGAAAATTTCGAATGCAGTGATAGTGTAGTGTAAGCGAGAATAGCGAGAAACAGTAGGTTCCTCCTGTTTGTACAAGCATACCTACTATTTTCTCGTACAACATCCTTACAGGACGTGCACAAGTCGGTCTGTTGGTACTTAACTATAGACTAGGTCGCTTCTAAGACATCGACCCGGACTAGGTCGAGTCTTGCCTAATTCCCTATAGTTATGGCTCTGATACCAATCTGTCACACCCCAACCGATGGCGGAAACATCGGGGCACGACACTGAGCGAAACAGATTGTCCAGAAGTTTCCATAACAATTATAATTACCAATTATTTAATGCATCACGTCCCATATTATGACATAACAAGTAACATAATTATTACAGACAAAATCTAGTCAAGTAGTTATGTTCCGACAACTCAGATTTACAAAATAGAATAAAAGTTTATTTGTTTCTAGAGCCCCTTTTTTCCTTAGCTTTCGATTTCATCACATAGCAAACAAGGTGCTCTAGGTCTTTCCTAGCCTCGATTTCATAGCGACCTAAGCTTGTAAACAACTTAAGCACCTATCACATACGTTAAAGTAAAAGTCAATACACATAGTGTAAAGGTGAGCATACAAGTTTAATAGATATAATAAGTTCGAAATTCGTTTACGCATAACCAGCACGTACGCATAGTGAAATGAGGCATGTTAGTTATCGACATGGGTCTATCGACACCAATGACTGCGAGTTGACTGACTGGGACAGTTCGTAATACATAATCACCACTGTGATCCATGCAAATTATAGTCCTTAACAACCCCCGTGAACGGGTGCTGAGTCCAAACTAATAGTACTATCGTTGCTAAGGCAGGTGGGTAGCATTCCATGTGTAAACATAACAAACAAGCATTCATTTAGTCACGTAGTACATGCAATAACGGTTAGCGTTTAAATAGTATTGAGTAGTGTGATCTATGTGATTTGAATATTCGTAACGTATGTAACACCCAAAAGTGCATAAAACAAAAAAAAGGGTTCGAGTATACTCACTTCGTTGATGGATTGAAGGGAGCGTGTAGAGTAAGATTAGCCTGAACAGTTAATGATGGCATAAAAGATAAGCGGTGCGTATAACAAGAAAATTACCAAGTGCAGAATGGTGATCCGGTCGGATGGCAATCCGGCTGGTCTGTCATTCGTGCGAGTATCAGTCCGTTCGGGTGGTTGTCCGTTTGGACGGCCGCTCGGTCGGTTAACATTGTTGGCTTAGATGTGTTTGTGTATGACGGCTTGGCTTTTAAATTTTTCGTTGTAGTATTTAGAAAACAGAGAAGTATCTCTACCTCCCAGGTCGGTCGATCGAACGGTCGTTCGATCGGACGGCGACTTGAATGGCGAGGTTACTTAGTGAGAACAAGTTCACAGCAAGATGGTCACTCGGTCGGATATCCATCCGATCGGGTGGCAACCCTGTTATTGAACATGTTGAAAATTGTTTAAGTATTGAATAATCAAGGTGTAACCCAACCGAACAGTGGGTCGACAGAATAGAAACCCGGTCGGACAGCAGTCCGATCGGACAGCCATTCGTCCCACTGATCTGATCGTATTTTTGCTTGATTATTTTTGAAGTGTTGTAACTTGAACGAGACGTTGTGATATCTGGTTTAAACAATGAGAACCCCATCTTGTCCCCAATGACCTGACCGAACAGGAATCACCCTAGTCCGACAGTGCACGGTTCAAGACAGTTGTTCATGTTCAAACCCGAAATCACTATCCTTCAGGTGGAACTTGGATCTAGCACTGATACATCACTAAGAATGAGTCGACGATCAGTATTATCTCCGGTTCCATCGGGGTTTGAGTGCATTGAGTGTAAAAGAGTTGAAGGAAAGTTAGTAAAATCATCTTTCAATCCCTTTTACAGTGAATATGTTTAGATCTATGCAAGATCTTTGTTTATTTATGTGGAAATCCTTTAGATTCAAGTTGTTCTTGGTGGATTGAGGCCAAAACATGAAGTTCCTAAGAACACATGATGACATCATCCTAGAACACCTCAAATCTAGTGATTTCACGGTTAAAACTTATGATTCAAAAGATAGAAAGGTGTAGGAGTGCGTGTAGATTAAGGAAGTACAAGATTTAGGACGAGATCTTACCGGAATTGCGAGAAATCGAAGAGAAAGCAAGGTGAGAGCGCTGGTCGGACGTCAGTTGCCAAAAGTGGAAAGTTTGAGAGTGACAAGGGGTATTTATAGGATTTCCTGAAGTGGAAAGGTGCTGGTCGGTCGAGTGGTAGGTCGGCCGGGTGGCAGCTCGGTCGAGTGGTTGCCCGGTCGAGTGGCAGTTCTGCCGGCTGGCACTTGGTTCGAGTGTTTGGCGCGACGAGTTTCGTGGTTTCGATTCGCGTGTAGCGCGTTGCGATGCGATTCGAGCGAGCGATGCGATAGAGTTGCTTATCAAATTACTTTTAATCCCAACTACTATATCTAACATACAATCATCCTACATTTAACTTGAGTTTCGCGTATTCGAGTAGATTGCGATTCGATTGAGTTGCGATTGCGTTTCGATTGATCGCCATAAAACATAAATAAACATGCACAAGTAACACATAAATGGCACACACACACACGTAAATCACTATCCAGAACGCATATTTCGAGTTGCGATTCGTATTACGATTCGATGTCGATTTGATTAGCTTAGTTGATTATCGTTTAGTTAACTTTATTGCATTGTTACTTCTTATAGTTCACAGTCATAAGTCGATTAAATAGCGAATAACACACGTCGATTACTTCGATTATTGACAATTACTCCACATAATACAACTAAACTAAGCATATAAAAGAAAATCTCTATAAGTCAAGTCGCGCGATTGGTCGTTGACTTTGACCTTGACTTTGACTTTGACTCTGACTCCTTGAGAACACGGGGTGTTACATTATCCAACCGTCACGTGTGTACCCATCCGGGCCCACTGGAAATCAGGGTATGACAGGTTGGTATCAGAGCTACAGTTTGAGTGAATTAGACACTAGCCCTTAGTGTCTAATCTCAAATATCACAAATGCAGATTCCTTAAAAACTCCGAGTCTAGACCTGAATATAAGACTACTCTTAATCTATATAGTAGTTATCGATTTTATACCGCCAAGATATCGCGGACAAGATGAAGAATCTATAATGGGTCGCGGACTCAAGGATCTCTACCATTGAGTAGCTTGAAGTTCCATATGGTGAACTACATATGTTTTGGAGACGATGACTCCGATACGAGGATGATAAACCTCGTCACCTGATGATATATCTTTTGATATTCTTGTGATATCCCAATATCATGTATCCAAAGTCTATCATATTTGATAGACATTCTGGTGATATCTCACCAGCTGATTGAAACAACAACAATTATGGAAAGCCGTATTATGGCAAAGAAATATGTGCATTTTGCACCAGATTTCTATTCTTTAATTCAAATATTCTCTCATTCTAGAGAATGAGCAGAAAAAGGAATCACTTTTTCTGATTCATGCTTAAAGCATATAATTTCGAGTCTTTGAGCTCGATTAATTCAAACCCATCTAGGTATATTATATTATATAAATTCGGCAACTCTCGCCAACGAATTTCTCCAACTGGAGTACGACAATGATTTTTATTTCATTGATTTTTAGCAACTACGAATGCCAAACTTAGTTTGATGGAAGCGCCATATGATAATTGGCAGTGTCTTAGTGTGTCCCATAGATTGCTTTCATGCCTGGCCTGTATGACGGTTTAATGCATGGAACCACTAAGATCTCCCAACGGTCATATTGTACTGATATCGGCTAATAGTAAGCATCTAATATATTTTTGAGATATTACTGCCATAAGAAAAATCATTGATTTTATGGAGCCCATTTTATGAATTTTTCCTTCACATGATATGAAGGTCACATTTATTGCTCCTAACGTATCAAAAAGATCTCTTGATTGCGCAATAGACAAGGCCAAAAGCACATGTTCCCACCAATGAGTGGTTGAAAAGTGCAAAACTTCCGTCTAAATGCGTGATGATATATCCCCAATTCTCCCGATATGGAGAGGGGCATATACAGTGTACTTTATTAAGCTGTATCATATACGTTGTCCTTTATTGAGGCGTATCCCCAATTCTCCCAATACGGAGAGGGGCATATATTTAAACGGTGTACTTTATTGAACCGTACCAAATACAGTGTACTTTATTGAGCTGTATCAAATACGCTGTACTATATTGAGGCGTATTCCCGAATATCCCATGTGGATAAAGGGTATATTATAAACGGTGTACTTTATTGAGCCGTACCATATACAGTGTACTTTATTGAGCTGTATTGTATACGCTGTACTTTATTGAGGCGTATTCCCGAATATCCCAATGTGGAGAAAGGGTATATTTTAAACGGTGTACTATATTGAGTCGTGTTGTATACACTGTACTATATTGAGGCGTATACCAAATCTCCAACTAAGGAGAAGTGCATATAATTAAAACGTCAAATGAGACGTGTCCTGGAAACTCCAACTGAGGAGAAGGATAAAGGTGCAAACTCTATTGGGTGAAGACAAATTAGTCGAAGAACAGCAATCAAGCAAATAAATCTCTTTTGAATTTACTCGGTCTACTAGTTCTTATGTAATTAAGACTAGTAAATAAGACCATGATAAAAGACTCTGTCTTAAATTTCCCACCAATGGTAGTGGTTGAAAAGGTGATAGGAGTGGAAAACTGATTCGCTCACACCAATATAATCTCAAAAATATTAAGTGGTTCTTGTCCAACTATGGGACGACACTTATCTAAGATCTCCAACTAATTCCCGAATGTGTGGAAATGAGATAGAAATTTTATCCATCTATGCGATGCTAATCATCCCCAAATCTCCTAATGTGGAGTAGGGTATATATTTGAACGGTGTACTATATTGAGCTGTGTGATATACGCTATACTATATGGAGGCGTATCCCCAATGCTCCCCATAAGGAGAGGGGCATATACTTATATAGTGTACTTTATTGAGTTGTATTATATACGCTGTACATTATTGAGGCGTATTCCTGAATCTCCTCATAAGGAGAAAGGGTATATTTATAAACAGTGACTGTATTGAGGCGTATCATATACGTTGACTGTATTGAGGCGTATCCCCAAATCTCCCAATGTGGAGAGGGACTTATACTTAAAACGTCAACTGCGACGTATTCCCAAATCTCCCAATACGGAGAGGGACTTATATTTTCAACGTCAACTGAGACGCATCTCCAAATGAGGAGAAGAATTCATATTCAATACGTTGACTGAAACGTATCATTAGAATCTCCAACTAATTTCCTAACTACGTGGAAAGGAGAAAGCTCTCGTCAATTTTGTGACAATATCTGTACCAAATCTTCAATAATTCCCAACTATGTGGAAGGAGAGGAATCATAATACTGCTTTGTAAGTAAAACAAAGACAGTTGTGACCTTTATGGATCCCTGTCTAAGGAGGTGGGTTATACCCAAGCCTCATAGTCGATATGATCAATGTGATCATGACTAAAATCATCAATATAATGATTTTGTTTAACATCCTTAATGATGTTTCGTCTTCGGGCTATATTATGTTGTCAAATTGTGACAAGATAATTGTAATCTTTTATGATTCCTTGCCCAAGGAGTGAGCTATGCTCAAATCTCATAAGTCTACATGATCATTGCGATCCTGACTAGTATCATCAATATGATGATCATAATATTAACATCCCTAGTGATGAAATGCCTATGGGCTATACTTTACTCTATTGTTGATAAGACGATAATGGTGGTGACCTTTATGGTCCCCTGTTCAAGGTAATGGGTTATACCTAAGCCTAATAGTCCATATGATCAACGCGATCATGATTAATATCATCAACATGATAATTATACTAAACATCCCTACTGATGTCTCGTCTACGGGCTAGATTATATCGTCCATTTGAGACAATGACAGTGGTGACCATTATGGTTCCCTGTCCAAAGCGGAGGGCTATGCCCAAGTCTCGCAGTCTATACAATCAAGTGCGATCATAACTGATATCATCAGTGCGATGGCCATTAGTTTAACATCCTTTGTGATGTCAAACGAATCGCCTACGGGCCATATTATATCGTCAATTATGATGATAGTAGTGGTCTACGACCCCTACTTAAAGGTAATGAACTATGTTCAAACCTTAAAGCCCTTTTTATCAAATGAGATCGCGGCATATATATATATATATATATCTTGGTTATCCTTTGTGTTGGTGCATCCGTCTGTCGTCTTCGTCTTGTAAAGAATTGTTTAGATTAGGGCACGAAATGTTTATTTCCCACGAATTAGACATGACATTTTCGTGGGGAATTAGAAAATTGTCATTTCGTGGGGAATCAGAAAATAGCACTTTCGTGGGGAATCAGAAACACTATAAATAGGAGAGTCATTATGTCATTTGGTGGGGAATCAGAATATTTTACCGAAGTGCTGCCGGTATTTCTCGTGCTTGTAAACGTCATTCAATCAATAGATACAATAGTTTAAAGTGTATTGCTTGCTGAATTGAACTCGGTTTCTTAGTTTCTGCCTCTGAAACTGAGATAAACTCTTCTGATCGACTCATTCGGGTCCCAAATCGATCCTACACTTTGTGACAAGGCTTAGTGCCATATCTTCTAATGTCCTTCGTGACGAGGCTTTGTGCCATATCTTTCACAAACCTTGTGACGGGCCCTTGTGCCATATCTTTCACGTCTTTCGTGACAAAGCCAATGTCCTATATTTAAATGTCCTTCATGACAAGCCAAAGTGCTATATTTAAATGTCCTTTGTGACAAGCCAATGTGCTATATTTAAATGTCCTTCGTGACAAGCTAATGTGTTATATTTAAATACCCCTTGTGACAAGCCGGTGAGTTATATGGCTAAGTCCATTACCGATTGTGATAAGCAGGACTAGTGAAGTTGAAATATAAACATATAGATCTGTAAGATCTAATGCAAATAAATTAAATTTGCTATTTGGTTCTCGAAGAATTACAGATGGCTTTATTATCTTTCAGATAAACTTATGGCGAGCCTGAGTATTGGCAAAGCAAGTAAGAAAAACGATGGTGACGATTTAGAGCACCAAGATCAGAATGACGAAGAGAATCGTCTTCGATCAATAGTTGTCGATGAAGTCGGTAAAGCCCTGGCTGGATTTATGGCCACATTTAAAGGGCCAGAGCCATCAGTACAGAAAGAGAACTCCATTTCTAAACCCCGTTCAAATACTCATAAGACTGAAAAGTCTCAATTCTCCTCAACTAAAAGTGAGCAGAATATCAAGAAAGCTGAGTCTCATGACTCTAAGAAGGGGTGTACCTATAAGTACTTTGTTTCATGTAAACCCTGTGACTTTACGGGTGAGATTGGAGCAATCGATGCTCTAAAGTGGCTGGATGAAATGGAAACCGTTGTTGATATAAGCGGTTGTGCTACCAAGGACATTGTTAAATTCGTGTCCCAATCCTTCAAGGAGGATGCTCTGACTTGGTGGAAGGCACTAATCCAATCCACTGGCAAGGTTGAAATGTACAGCTTGAGTTGGTCAAAGTTCGTGGAATTGATCCGCGAGACTTATTGCCCACCTCACGAGGTGGAGAAAGTTGACACTGACTTTCTAAAGCTGACCATGAAAGGCCTCGAGTGTCGAGCCTATTTGTCTGATTACAACTCCTTATCAAGACTCGTGCCATACTTAATTACCCCCGAGTCTAAGCGCATTGCGCGGTTTATTGGAGGACTCGCTCCAGAAATCAAGGGGATGGTTAAATCCTCCAAACCTGCTACTTATAGATTCGCTGTGGATCTGGCTCTTTCTCTCACTGAAGATGAAATAAGAGCAAGGGCGACTAATGCCGAGGAGGATCATAAGCGAAAGCGTGATAATACCCCAAGTAAAGATTTCAAAAAGGGTAAGACTGGTTCGAATTAAAACCAGTCCAAGCCGAATGAGGCCAAACCTAAATGCAAAACTTGCGGGAAGCAACACTTCGGAAAATGTCTCCGTGAGCTGACCAAGGGTTGTGGCATCTGTACGAAGACGGATCATAAGTCTCATGAATGCAAAGATTTGAAAGACGCCACCTGCTATGGATGTGGCGAGAAATGTCATATAAAGACCCGCTGCCCAAAGAGGGCGACTGACGGGAAAAACAAGGCCACTGATGGCAAGAAAGGCAATGCTTGAGCCTTTCAATCTGCTGCATCAAAAGCAGTTCAAGACATGTCTTTACATATCTGTTTCTTGTAAATGTTTTATTTATTAGAAACTTATTTGAAACTCTGGAGCCAGTTAAAGCTTCATCGATTGTAAATTCAATAGAATTTTAATCCTGCCCTTTCAAAACTTAAATAATATTTATAAAATCAAAGTGGCCAATCTAGATGGTTTCACATATGATATATCCTTCACAAATCAAATTGTCTTCGATGATATTTTTATCTATAAATCCTGCGGGATTCGATACGTTCTTAGACATGGATTGGTTAGTCCAAAAACCAAAACCACTTTGTCTACAGTAAGAAACTTATCAAAATTAAAATCCCTATCTGGTGATATATTCACCATCGGTTGAAGATCAACACTATGGATTGCCCGAGGAAGCTTTTATGCTTGAGGCATCCAAGTAATTGAAAGAAGGATGTGTCATCTACATGACACAAGTAACTTTTTGATGAATTAAAATCAAAAGCTGAAGACCTTTGTGTGGATGGACATGAGAAGTCCATAGCCACCCAGGAAGCATTATGCTTAGAAGGTTCGCAAGTGAGTCGAGCATCGTAGACCATTTGTGGTCTGCATAATGAACTGGAAAATCCCACATAGAATTGGGAATGGTAACAACGGGTCTAATCTCCAAGATTACATAAGATAAATCGCGGCAGCGATGCGATATGAATTATAGTCGACAAATCTACAAATTCGATGCTTCTTGTCAATTAAGGAAAATTCTTGAATTCCGACAAGTTAAGCTATATAAAAACAACATCGAATCTCCTTATGGAGTACTATTGTCTATAGTATCAGATTAAGATACTAAATATACTCTAATCTATGGAAATTCCAGCGAAATGCTTAATTGATAAGCACTTGTCATGCTTCGCCATGACATTTAAACATGAGCTTAAGGTTTATTTAAAAACCTTGTCTATTAGGGACCATGGAATCTAAAGTTCCAAGTTTACCTCGTAAACGCGAACGGGATTCCCATTGTGCCCATGATACTCTTGAGAGGTTGAGACCTCCTGCTATACGGAATTAACTGTATTGCTCTGAGCAAATCTTGAGGTCGAGATTTCTTTTAAGGGGGTGAGGATGTAACACCTCGTAAACTCGTGTCCAATTATGTATCGACACGTGTCCCTAATCCTAGCTATGTCAATCATTGACTAGGAGGGACTATTATTGCCAAACAATGAAAACTTTGAATATGCAAGGACTAAAGGTGTCAACATGTTTAAACTAAGCCTCTGAGTGACCTTATACGTAATTCGTATTCTTTTAATAAGCCACTTGTTGAATAAACGAAACCGTTTGCAATATAATTCAAAAGTTTGTGCATCAAAGAGTTAAAAGCGTCAATATGTTAATTCTTACCTCTGAGTGACCTTTTAATGAATCCGGAACGTTATGATGTTTGATCACACTCTTGGGAATACTTATATTGGCCGTCTAGGGCTTTTATACCATTAACCGGTAATACGCACAAGTTTGCGCGTTAAAAGGGTTTAAAGTGTCAACATGTTTAAATTATACCTCTGAGCGACCTTTTGACGAACCCGGAGCGTAATGATGTTCGGTTATACTTCCAAGAATACCTACAACCTAACTTGAAGGGCCAAAAGTGCTAAATATGAAAGTTATATCAAGTTAAAAGGTTAAGGGGCTAAATGTGTCAACATTTAAAATTGTTTTGCTGATCCGGGTGATTGTCGCGGGTCGCGACCTCCCCCCATGAATTTCTACGCGGGCCGCGAGGCCTTGATCTGCAGCAGAATTATTTTTATTTTTTTTCCTTTGCTTTTTCTCCACACATACCACCCATACTCACATAAAATCAATTCTATGGGTGTTAATTGTTTTAAAACATGGTTTTACACATGTTGTGATCCTATAATTACTTGGAGAACACACATTACACTTGTCAAGATCTTGTTCTTCTCAAATTAGTATAAATAGGCCATGAGTCTTTCATTTTCACTTGCACCATTTCTTTCTATCCTTCTCTTATGGGGACTCCTGATCATAAGGAAGCCTATTCTAGTTGAAAAGATTGCTAGGACCCTTTGTAAGTGTTCCTAGCCACTAGTTTATGTTTTATAGGCTTTTAAGCCAAAAGTCAAGCGTTATCGTAATAACGCTTTGACTTTTAATAAGACCTTAAAAGGTCAAGCCATTGTTCACAACGAACATGGCTACGTGATCGTAATTAGGTAGGTGTTAATCCCTCAAAAGGGCACCTCCTAAGAATCACGTTTGCTTAGTCAATTGACGAGTCAAAGTAATAATATTTTAAAAGTCAACGGGTCAGATTTTTAAAATAATTGCGATATGAGTTTAGAAGTGTTATAAAATATGTTTTATCACTTAAACAACTTGGTAATAATTATTAGAACATGTGTAAACATGTTCGGCTCGTCAATTTCCGTTTTAGGGTCGGTTCGCAACCGAAAGTCCCGTAGTTTGACTTCTACGTTGACTTTTGGTTATAAACCGAATTAGACTAGTATACTACTGATTTTAGGTTCCATTATGATCGTAATATAATGTAGTATAATCCTATAAGGTTATATTACATGATCGGATTAGGAATCTGAGTTTTATGCAAGTTTCCGTATGTATGTCATACTTTGACCTTTATGCCCTTTTTAGCAAAAATAAGGTTTTAAATATAAATAAGCATGCAAGTGAGTTAGGTACTGATAAGTAAACATGTTTAGGATATTTTGATAATAAAAACCTGGTCATAAACTGAGTTTGCGGGTATGATCGTAAACTATGCTTTTAAAAGGACTAAAATGCCCTTTTTCGTCTAAAATGAGTTTAAACCATAAATTCTTGGCAAAACTCATTATGTACTGATATGATATTATTATTAGGATTATTTGGGATGCTAAGTTAGATTGTAAACTGAGTTTAACTTCAGTTTCGCATACAATGCCGATAAATGACGATAATGCCCTTATGGCACATAAAATGCGTTTTAAGCATAATATTCAAACCAAACCTTTTGCTTACTGATTTGTTATGACAAATAAAATATTTTAACTATTCAAAGCTGGTTAGGCGCGTAGTATGGTTTTAAACCATATGTATGAACCAAGACTTGTTACCTATTGATTTTATAAACCATTTTAAATGTTTTTACAGCAGGTATAAGTCATGAACTCGGAATCCCAAATAAACTCTCAAAACTATGTGTGAAATGACTAAAAAGCCCATACGGTGCATAGTTTGGTCTTAAAGCATAAACCACACATATATTTGATATCCTACTGATATGATATCATAATCAAGCCATTTTCACAGAATGTTTATGACCATGACATCAGTTTACTCGCAAGCTCCTTTTATAAGTTGTAAAATTACCAAAACGCCCTTATGAGGCATAGTTTGATTTTAAAAACTTAACGGGCATACAAGTTGATATCCTACTGATATTATAACTTGTTTAAAGTATATTGGCATATGGAACTTGTTCATGACTCATCCGGTTACCCAATATCGCTTATACGCGTACGGTTAGACTTACGTAACTAGTTTACCTAAGTTTACCGAAAAGGGGTTTAACCTTATCATTTTGATCTCAAATTCCAGAATGTATTACGTTTACCCATATTATACATGTTCTAGTACTTGTTGGGCTTAAACCACATTCTATTCGGTATACGCATAATCTAGCGAACCTATTCTTAAGTATCGGGTCATATCTAAAGGAACTACCTTTGGCCCGTATACATTCTGACAGATAATAAATCTGTTCATTCCAGACTATAGTACCCCCCAAATAATCAGACTTGGGTCAATAATACTTAGACTTGCGGCTTATGTCAAATATAGTCTTGTTGATTGGAAGCTAGCAAAAAGGTAAATACTCTTGACTTATTTTAGTGTAAACTTGGGATGGAAAATATGCCTCTTGGGACGGTTATTAGACAAGTAAGTCGCCTATGATTGCGCAAAAGTATATGAATATGGTTTTATTCCGTTTACTTGATAATTACAGTTATTGGGGGTTATTGATACCATGTCCGGACAACCCAATGGGTTAATCAAGCATATAATCTCGCAATAAGAAAAATCCTAAGATATATTTAAAAGATTACCTACGGGTTATCTATATGTATAAAACTCTTTTTGAAAAACTATTTTTCCAAAGAGTTAGTTAATTGTATTTACCAGCTTTGGCTGACGTATTTTCAAAAGATTGAACAGCAAGTACCGAACCTTAATATAGGCTGGGATTACGGGTCGGCTAGAATGAAGGCTAAGGAATTTGCACACCTGATGCTTAAGGCCTATGATGTCTAAAGCTCTGTTTATTTGGATCCTGCCTGTGGGCTTGTATCGAACGCTTGTAATACTTTTATACATTCAAGCTTTATTTTAATAATTTCAATTCAATACTTCCGCTGCATATTATTATATTGTGATAACTGTTATCCAACCGTCACGTGTGTACCCATCCGGGCCCATCGGAAATCAGGGTGTGACATGTAACAACCCGCGTTTAAAAGTCAAAGTCAAAGTCAAAGGAAGAAAAGATTGCTAATTGTGATCTGTCACTCCTTGCTTAATTATTGATTGTGCACCTTGACTTGTAATCGAATCCTTTAATTTATGTGCTTTAGTTGTATTATGTGGAGTATCTATAATAATCGCAGTTTAATCGCTAATCTATTTATCGCTAATAGCATCACAATCGCATTCGCAACTTGAATAATAGGTTCTGTATATTGTTTTACGTGTGTGTGCTATTTATATGTTACTTGTGCATGTTTATATTATATGTTTGTGGTGATTAATCAAAACGCAATCGCAACGCAATCTAATCACAAACGCTAAATGCAAGTTTAAGTATGTTAGTTATGTTATTTGTGTGATTATTATTAATCTATCGCATCGCTTAATCAATACTCGCTTAAACGCATCGCAATGCTCAACGCATGAAATGGAACATCGAAACCCAACTCGCTGGAGTCCTTCAATCGAATGACCATTCGATCGAATGGTCATCCGTACGGATGCCCATCCGATCGGATGGCCATCCGATCGGATTACCCTCCGATCCGTCACCTGCACCGCCTTTCCTCTTTTGATCACTTATAAATAGCCCTGTCACATCATGAACAGTGATGTGACAGCCCTCTTCTCCAACCAGCACGTTCCAGCCCTATTTTCCCTCGATTTCTCGCGATTCTTGTAAGTTTCCAACTCAAATCTTGTACATCTATCATCTACACACACTTCTTCATCATTTTCACCTTTGAATCTTAACTTTTAACCCTGACATCGGCTGATTTGAGGTGTTCTAGGATGTTGTCATCATGGGGTTCTTATGAACTTCAAGATTTGGCCTCATTCCACCAAGAACAACTCAGATCTAAAGGATTTCAACATGTTTTAACATTGATTTCACCTAAAACTAAACGTTTTCAAGGATTAAAAGGATTGAAAGATGTTTTCATAACTTTCTTTCAACTCTTTTACACTCTTGCACTCAAAACCGATAGAATCGGAGCTCGTTCAGGCCTTCTACTCGTTTCTTAGTGAAGTGTCGGTCTGAGATCTAATTCCTACCAATGAGTTGACCGAATTAGCGGGTTAAACATGAAAACCCGTCAAGAACAGTTAACTGGTCAAACGGGGTGATTCCCATCCGACCAGATAACTCGGACTTGGTGGGCTTTCCGTTGTTTAACATGTTGTCATACCGTCTCGATCAAACCGCAAACTTTTCAAACTTAGCAAAATATTTCATGATTCAAACGATCAGATTGTGGAATGGATTGGCGTCCGATCGGATTGCCATCCGATCGAACGACAATCCGATCGGATGTAATTTAGTCTTCAACACTTAAACATTTTACAACTTTTCAAATACATATCAGTTCCAGCGAATGGCCAACCGATCAGATGACCATCCGATCGAATGACCATCCTGCTGTGAACTTGTTCTCTGAGAAATGTCTCGCTGGACGGATCGTCATCCGATCGAACAACCATTTGATCGAACAACTGTTCGATCGAACGACCTGAAAGGTAGAGATACGTCTCTGATTTTAAAATGCTACAACGAAAACTTCAAAGCCATCATACACAAACACATCCATCTCCAACGAGTGGCAATCCAACCGAATGGCCATCCGACCGGATGACCATCCGTCTGGATTGTCATCCGATCGAATGACCATCCGTTCGGATTGTCATCCGATCGGATGACCATTCGTCACTCAATCACGCAACTCCGTTTAACGCGCCGTTCATTGCTTATGCTATCGTTCTGTAATCAGGCCAACTTTCCAGCGCTCCCTTCAATCCAATCCAAGGTTGTGTTAATTACTTAACACAATCTGTGAGTATACTCGAACCCTTTTTTGCTTTATGCACTTTTGGGTGTTACATATGTTACTTATTCAAACCACAATCGACACACAACGCCAACACTTTTCTACGCTAACCGTTATTGCATGTTATACGTGTTATTCGATGAATGCTTATATGTTATGTTTACACAGTGATTGTTGTCTGACTCCTTAGCAACGATAGTACTATAGTTTGGACTCAGCACCTGTCGTGGACAGGGGTGGTTAAGGGCTTTACTTCACGTGTCCCAGTGGGGATATGTGTTGCGCATTCTACAACTCGCAGTCACGTCTGTGCATATTTCATTGTCGATAACCTACTAGCTTCACTTTGCTACATGTTACATGATGGTTATGCGTAAACGATTTTCGCTATCTATTATACTATTAAACTTGTATGCTCACCTTTACACTATGTGTATTGACTGCTATTTTAACGTAAGTGACAAGTGTTTGAATGCTTAGGATGCTTTGCTTGCTATCATGGAATCGAGCTTAGGAGAGTCTAGAAACAAACAATTTATGTCATGAGTTGTCTGAACAATTTACTGTCTTTGGGATATTATGTTCGTATTAACTGATTTGCTAAGTATGTTATGGTATGGGACGTAACTTTAAATATTTGGTAAAATTAGTTGTTATGGATTTCTCTTGGACAATCTGTTTCGCTCAGTGCCTCACCCCGATGTTTCCGCCATCGGTTGGGGTGTGACAACACACTCTAAATAAACAATGTTTTAGTGATGTTATGTTTTGATATAATTTGATGATGTTTGAAACAATGTATGAATTTTAGTCATTTATGAAATTTGATTTAACGTATATTGTCACATTATTGTTGTGATGCTTTGAGCGATTTGTTCGTCTCATCCCGATGTTTCCGCCATCGGTTGGGGTGTGACAATCAACACCTCCTAGGGAATACGGATAGAAGTCTTGTGTGATGAGGAGGTCTTCCAATTTCAACGGGACATCCTTGCACATCTGGTTGCATCAGATGACATTTCCATCTCCTATTTGGACACCGAAGGGTGTGATGAGCTGGGAGCTGATTTGTAGGCTCTTTACCAGCTTATCCAAAATAAAATTATGGGTCGAACCACTGTCAATCAACACTAGCACCTCAGTTGTACCTATACCTCCTTGTAGCTTCATTGTAGTTGGTGTAGATCGGCCAAAGAGAGCGTGAAGGCTGATCTCAGCCATTTCATCTGAGCTATTCCGCTCGTTTATTGCTGCTATTTCATCTCCTATATCAGCGATATCTAAAACTTTGAAAGATCCAGATTTACAATGAGGTCCTGGACCGAATTTCTCCCCACATCGAAAGCACAACCCTTCTGCGATTTGGGACTGTTTCTCCTCGTCAGAAATGCGAAGAAGGATATTGGTGGTTGAAGAAGTCACGGCCGATGAAGAGGTTTTGGCGGTGACAGTGGGTTTTGAATTCTGCCCGAATCGGTTGTAATCTGCCTTTGATTCGAATTCTAATGCTAAACTCATAACACTATAAACTGTATGGGGTTTGTGGATTCGAACATCGGTTTTTAACTCTTCTTTAAGACCGTTCAAAAATACCCCTAAGAGACTTGAGACCCGGGAGGATCTCTTAGCGAATTCCTGCCGGTATTCTTGAACTGAACCAGTTTGTTTGATGTTACATAGAAATTCATCCGGGTTTTGGAACTCGGCTGGCCCAAAATTTTTGGTAAACGCATGGGTCAATTCTTCCTAAAAAGTGATAGGTTGGTCGTTAGAGAGCCAAGAGTAAAGATCCAAGGCATCACCCTCTAGGTGTATTGAGGCCACTTCAACCTTCTCCTCATCAGGTATGTGATAATACCTGAAGTATTTTTCGGCTTTCAGCAACCATCCACGAGGATCTCCTCCGCTAAAAGTCGGGAATTAGATTTTGTTATAGGGCCTATATGGTTGTCGACTTCTCCAGGAACTTTCCCCTTCATCACTCTTGCTTCCTCGGGAACGGTCTCTTGCCTTTAGAGCTGCAATCTCCTGCCTCTAGGCTGATGCCTCTGGGCTGCTATATCCTCGTTCAACGTGTCAATTGACCCCAATTTTGCGGCTATGGCAGCCAACTGAACAGCAATTAGGTCGGGTGGGTTACTGTTGTCGTTCGAGTTATTCCGGGTTTGCACCATTTCGTTTCCCGGCAATGGAACCAATAATAGAAACTTGAAAATTTGATTAATAAAAATAGGGAAAACAAGGGATACTTAGCCTGATTCGAGATAGGTAAATCTCCAAACACAAGACACGATAATGAATAAAACTGGACAAAGAACATAGAGGACTAAAGGCCTATTTATTCTTGAGTATTGCTGGAAGTTTCCCCTTTATTTTAGCCTTTGAAATAGCTGTTGAAATCATGGCTGCTGAAATCATGGGATAATATCTTAAATTATGCAGGGATAATTGTGCATTTGATTGAGTGGATCAGTTTGGATCTATCCAATTTGGTTCTTATCATTTACTCTCAATCTTGACTTCAATATCTTAGTTTGGATGCTAATGGATGAAGTGGAGGTTATTAATATTTTTCTGGGAAGCTTATAAATGAGGAAAATTATGTCAAACTAACTTTGTAGTTAGTAATACTAACACAAAAAATACTAACTAATGATGTGTGTGCCCATAAGGCAACATGCAGTTAGGACATCCCAAAATATAAATTGTTGATTCGGTCTTTACTCTTTCGATCCCTGTCAACATCAAGGATCAGAAAATGTCATCAATAATTTCATATGGGTACAAAAAAATATTGATTCATTTGAAATACTAGTTTATTTGTTTGACAGTTATGCAATACCAGATTCACCAAACTAGAATGCCCATTTATCAGATTCATTTTTCCTGCTTTGATTGTCCGATGACACCTTAAATGGCTCGCTTGACCTGAATGGGTTGGAGTCGTCAAATGAGGAGGTTTGACCATGGTCAAACCCCCCTACAATGCTTCTCATGGAATCGAACCGTGCAAAGTTACGGTCTTGAGTGGTGTTGCTGCTCATCGAGTGAAACCTTGAGAAGTTATTATCATACAAAAACGAATTGAAATTGTTTACTATTTTTTCTTTCACCTTTAGGCTGGTGGGTGCGGTATAACATGCCATGTAAGTGCCAAATAGATTTTGGGATAAAAATGATGTCCCTCTAACAATGATGGTGTGGGATAAAGCCTCCACCAAGTTCACAGCGCCACATAATTAAATATTAAGAAAAAGATAAGCAAAATCTGATTGGTCAAGAGACATAGGTCCCACCAAATGTAGCCTTTCACGTCCGCTATCTTTTTGGCGGAGGTCAAGGATAGCACCCCACATAGCGCCCAGGAAATGGAGGAGGGGGCACCAAAAGTGAATAGAATCATGTTTTTCTAATGATTTGATGTTCAGAGTTAGCTAGTGCGAGACAGTGCTTCACGTGTAAACATCGCCTTGCTTAGTCTAAAACACTCTTCTGCTGCTACCAAAGTGGAACTAGATTACCATCACAACGGTAACCCTCCTCTTCCGTTTTTATTTCTCTAGCCCTTGAAGAGAGTTTCTTGAATTAATATATATAGGGGAAACTAACTAGAGAAATCTTGAGGGCTATTGAGCCTTTCTTTGAGAATTGTTGTCGAGTGGTCAAAGAAGAAAGGGAAAGAACACTTAATGCTAGTAACTAAAGTTGGGAAAGTGAACGAGTTGGATAACAGGTTAAAATAGGTGGTTTTTATTACCAGTTGAAACGAGTCGGGATTTAACCCGAACATTTTTTGTTTAATGTTTTCAAATTTCGAATAAATAGTTGATTTGTCAAGATTACAAAATTATAACATTTCAATTACTTTTTGAAAAACTAAGTTAGAAGGTTTATGCGTTGAAAACACACTATAGACAACTTCTGATCCATGTGACGGGTTACTATTTTAGTTAGCATTTCTTTGTTTCCCAGTTTGACCCGTAAGAATTATAACATAACTTTAGTAGACTTATTCATAACTAAATGGTGATGGATCGGGGATCGATTTACGTTCAAGAACATTGGATGAACAATTGTGAGTATGCACAGATTGCGTGCAGGGACTTGAACAGGGACAAAACGAAGACAAGATACACACACTTACTATATATTACATACACATACAAATGAGTTTGGTTTGGGGTATTTATACCCTTACAAATTGACGGTTAAATAACCATTTTACTTGATCATCACGTTACAAAATCTGCACAGTTTGACTTTTCACAAACACAGGTTTGACTATTATATTTGACTTCTAAAAATCCAGAACTTCTTGATTATAATATTTTTCTGAGAAGCTTATAAATGAGGAAAATTATGTCAAACTAACTTTGTAGCTTATAATATTAACACACAAAAAAAATAGTAATTAATGATGTTTGTGCTATGCAGTTATAGCGGTCTAAAATCAAATAGCGGTCAAGGTCCGCTATATCATATATAGGTTATAGCGGTGGTATAGCGGTAATTTTTACATCATGCATATTTTATGTATTTATATCTCCTGCCTTCTTTTAAAAAAAAAAAAAACATAAACTATTGTTGACTTTTTCATGCAGCCCTAGAAACGCTAGTAAAATTAGCAAATGCGCGTTCATCGATTCTTGAGGCTCATGATGTGTTAGTTACGGATACGAAGAACATCAAGGAGTGACAACTGTTTTGAGGTTTTGTTCGTTTTTAAGTTTGTGTGGCATCTTTGCAAGAATTGTTTGAAATTTGAAATACTAGTTTATTGGTTTGACAGTTATGCAATACTAGATTCACCAAACTAGAATGCCATTTATCAGATTCATTTTTCCTGCTTTGATTGTCCTATGACACCTTAAATGGCTCGCTTGACCTGAATGGGTTGGAGTCGTCAAATGAGTAGGTTTGACCATGGTCAAATCCCCGTACAATGCTTCTCATCGAATCGAACCGTGCAAAGTTACAGTCTTGAGTGGTGCTGCTGCTCATCGAGTCAAACCTTGAGAAGTTATTATCCTGTGTGGTGGTACTCATTGAGTCAAACCTTGAAAAGTTATTATCCTGTGTTAAAGATGCTGATTATTAATTCAAAGCTTTATTAAGGTATGCCTTCTGCTCACTTTCTTTATCTGTATCATTTTATACAAAACCAATTTCAATTTGTTTCCATGATCAGTTCCGAGTAAGTTCAAATTGTATGCATGCCAACTGTTTGATGAAATGTCTGAAATTTTGAATGACTTTAGATTGATTAGGATGGTAAAAGGATTCGAAACAAGGTTGGTTTGTCAAAAAAGAAAACCTTTATCAACAAGGTTGAGCTGCTGTTTAATAGATTCTTATTCATTTTAGTGATGTGTCGTATTTAGAGATATACATATAATTAAATCTTAATCTTTATATGAAAGTTTACCAAATTAAGTTTAGATTGTGTTCAAATAATTTGGAATGCCATTTCAAAGATAAAACAAAAGGGATGAAAAGCTTAACGGGTCAAACGAGGGTGAGAAATTGACAATTCTGTGAAAATATAGAGATCTGGATTTCTATCAATCCTCAACAAACTTAGAAGTTTAGTTATGTTTTAAGGTGCTTACTAAAATGATCCAAATGAATCGAAGTGAAAAATGTCCTAAACCCACCTGGAAAAAAATCAAAGTAGGTGGCCAAACCGAATTTTCAATATTTTTTATGAATAGTTTTATACCTTGAGCTTCATGAGGGGTCAAAAGATGGTTTCTGTATCAAATTATTCATATTAAAGTTCAAATTATGATAAATTGTTGCTGACCTTAAAGTTAACAATAGTCACTTGATTAAAGTTAACAATACCCATGGCATTATAGCCTAGTGGTATCTTGGGGGTGGGATAAGACTTATGACCATTTGGTCATGAGTTCGAATCCTACAAGGGGGGTTTTTCCCAGATTTATTGGGTTTCCTCCTGAATTGGTGTATAGGCATTATTGCCTAATGGAGATGGATATGATCGGGTGGTTCCGCTGGTGGCACGATGATACTCCAGTAGTCCGTCAGTGATCCAAATTTGCCGTTCAAAAAAAAAAAAATAGGACATTAATGTTACAATTCAATATTAATGTTGACTGTAAAGAATTACTTTTCATTATTGATTTTACTGCTGTTCCTTATATGTCAATGACATTCTGATTATTGTCATAAAATTTGCTATTACACCAATACTCAGTTGTAAAAATACAACTATTATTATTTCATTACTCTGCCATAAAATACTTTCTCAATTTTTGCTGAAATAAAATTGAAAATAAGAAATTAAACCCTCAATTTGTTCTATTGCTATACACTTGTGAAGTAAGAACAACCGGTGTTAAAAATATACAGAGTTCTGTTCTAGTAATGCAAAGAACTCTGCTTGAGAGGCATCTGATTTCCGATACATTTCAACCAATTCTTATTTTTTGATTATGCCAATCCCGCCTATTGATGAGCACACATAAGCATAAAGGTCTGCAGGTACTTGATACATATATGTATGCGTCCTATAACAAGTTATTAATGTTTTCTATTGACTTATTAAGTGCACCTTTCAATATTAGGGTTGAATGCCATTTTACCAAAATACCCTTCATGGGCCTATGGCATGCTAAAACAAATACATGCTTTTCCATTTCCACTTGATTAATCCAATAAACGTTTTGATCATTATCTCATAAAAACTACATTGTTGAAAATATAAAGCAACACGGTAATAGGATAAGGTACAACATCTTATAGCAATCATTGTTGTGTTCTTAGTAATTTTGATGATTTGAAAATCACCACCCATATGCTAAAACCGTAAAAGAAGTTAATAAAAGGGCTGGTCTCTTTTCTTACCGAACATACTATGATCATATGTTGAATTCACCAGGTTTGCAACAAGTGGAAACTGCAATGTCATAAAAGAAGCAATTGGTAGACTTGTCAGTGCAGCTATTGGAAAAAGAAGCCAAAATCGCTTATGGCCAAACACAAGGTATAGAGTTGCACCAAAAGCTACAATCATGGCAGTCGTTGATATGAACAAGGTGGTAAGGCCAATTATCAACTTTGTAGGCAAAAAATTCGTGAAACGTTCTTTAAAACAATGGGGAAAGATAAATATCGAGATAAAAATTCTATTTCGAGTAAATAGACCGATATCATCTTTAAATGTCATCAGTTTTAAGAGGTCTTACAACGCACTCAGGACAAGGACAACTGGGGAAGCGACCAAAACGATGGAAATATTTTAACAAGAGCGTTGGAAGAATACAATGCTACGAAAGCCAGTTTCACGTATTTGAGATGTTGGGAGCTTTTACGAGGAAGTCCCAAATGGTCAAACGTACCGACGATGACGTCTAGCGGTAGACGTAAATCAAAGCGGTCTAAAACATCATCGTTGGTTGACCTAGACACAGCCACCTCAGATGCTCGTAACGTCGATTTAAATATTATTTTAGACGACGACAAAGATTTGGAGTTGGAACGACCGGCGGGTAGAAAAAGTGCCAAAAATAATTATATGAAAGTGTACCAAATCAAGTTTAGATTGTGTTCCAAATAGTTGTGAATGCCATATCAAAGAAAAAGGGGCCAAAAGCTTAATGGGTCAAACGGGTTGGAACCTAACAATTCTGAGAAAAGTTTAACGGGTCAAACTTTGAAGATTAGTTATGTTTTAAAGGTGTTTAATAAAATGATACAATTGAACTGAAGTAAAAGCTGAACTAAAATCCTATTGAAGATTTCAAAGTAGATGGTTAAACCGAATTTTCAATCTTTTTTATGAAAATAAGAACACAACTGTTGTTGAAAAATATACAGTTATACTTTGTAATGCAACGAACCCTGCTTGAGAGACATCTAATTTCTGATACCTTTTTACCAATTTCTCATCTTGTGATAATGCCAGTTTTGCCTAATGAAGAATGGAAGGAACCGACCACATTTGACTTTGAGCCTGTTGACCATAGTCAACTGCGTTACATCAAGAGGTTTGACTATGAGCTAACTTATTTTTTATCGACAACTGGAAATCTTTTGTGGTCTCTGCTGTTCGCTGACTTTGAAGCTTCCTGCCAATGTCGTGGTTTTAATAACTTTTTTGGTGGAATTAAATGCGATGAGCGGTTACATGACTTTTGCCAGTCAATTCCACCTGTTTATCGATCTCGTGATCTCTGACAATTGGAATTAATTTTCTTAATTAATAGCATACAAACGCCACTAATTTTGTACTTTTGGAATGTTATTGCAAGCATACTTGCAGCATTTGTTAATGTTATTGCAGACCAAAAGCCGCAGAAGTATCAAACCACCCTCTGTTTTGGGATCCCGAGATGCATCTCTCGAGAAGTTTCTCAGAGACACAAGCGATCGTGTAGAACTTGAAGACTGTGAGACGGATTCCATTCTTTTGAAAGCACTGGAAAACATCGGCACAGTTGGTTTAGGTGGTAAATGGGATGAAAAGTTAGATAACATCCTCGACATTGAGCGTTACAGAAAGTACAAGTATGAAAGCGTGTGTGACTTGTTACATGACATAAGAAACAAATTGAATCACTACAGGGAACTCTCAACTCTCGAAAGAAATCCGAGACGTGTTTGGGATCGTTCCAACAGGATTCGAGAACTGTTTTTGTAGCCGGTTTCCGAAACTTGTAATGGAAGTATACAAAGTGTTGCAAGAATATTGTGGGGAAGAATTTAGTGGTGGTGTACTTGATTAATTGATGTGCTTAATTGATTTGGCTGCTTGGCTGCTTGTGATGTGCTTAATTGATTTGGCTGCTTGTGATGTGCTTTATGGAACCTGAGTTTGATTTATTGATTTGGCTGCTTTGTAAGAGAAATTTATTGTTTTCGTTTTGATCACACTTTTGATCTTTAACTCTCTTAAGAAGACCTATGGCTTGCTAGTCCAAATAACTGTGTCATTCATGTAGAGTGCCAATGCATGCCTAGTGAATTCAATTCTATCATCATCCAGTCCATATATATTTATTTGCCTACATAAAACAAGTCAAACATGTGAAAATATTATCAATGAAGCTAGAAGAACTGAACATGGTTTGTTGAACACATTACTTCCTGAACCGCCGACATTTTGTGACACTAGTGTGAATAAGAACGCAAACTAAGGCACCATTAACCACTGACTTGCTTATGTGTATGAGTTCCTTGTATCGTATTTTTATTATGTGATGAACCTTACCGATCCAAACCGTCGAACCGACCTGAATTTTTTATGTCAGTCATATGATTGAAACATCTACAAAAGTGAACCCAGTGAAAAAAATTCCTGGATCCGCCACTGATGACAATAGTTGTATGTTTGTTCCATTCTTATAAGTAACAATCATCAGGCTCACTGTTCTTGTTTCTAATTGATTAGATGTCAAAACCAAGGATGGATTAATAAATTTTGAATTTTAAAGAGCAATCAAGTTTTCTGCTGAGTGGAAAAGCTGTTATTCTATCCTTAATCATGCAATAATAAATTACTTTTTATGTTGTTTCTTCATTGAGGGTACAAACTGTACTATCTTTATATGTTCACGGTCATGGTTCTCTTTCAAATAATTGGTCATAACATCTATTATTTGCTCTTGAGTTCCACAATCAATGAAAGGGTGTCCCCATAATTTTCTTATACGTACCAGTTATTGACAACTCATTTCAATTAGTTTGCATATGATTATCAGTTCCAATAAAGCTCTGAATTTTTATGCATACCAACTGTTTGATGAAATGTCTAGGATTGATTATAACCAGCTAGTTTTTAGTTGAATCATTTTTTCTCAGCTTGGTTTTACTATGAACGCTGGCACGATATGTTTTGTTTTTTCAAGTTTATGGGTTTCAAAGATTTTTTGAACAATAAATGAAGCAGATTTTTGGCTATTGGAATTACACCAAGTTTACGCATGCTTAAATCTTAATAATTATATGAAAGTGTATCAAATCAAGTTTAGATTGCGTTCCAAATAGTTTTGAATGCCATATCAAAGAAGAAGGAGCCAAAAGCTTAACGGGTCAAACTTTGAAGATTAGTTATGTCTTAAAGGTGTTTAATAAAATGATACAAATGAACTGAAGTAAATGCTGAACTAAAATCCTATTGAAGATTTCAAAGTAGATGGTTAAACCGAATTTTCAATCTTTTTTATGAAAATAAGAACACAAGTGTTGTTGAAAAAATATACAGTTATACTTTAGTAATGCAAAGAACCCTGCTTGAGAGACATCTAATTTCTGATACCTTTTTACCAATTTCTCATCTTGTGATAATGCCAGTGCAGCCTATTGATGAATCAAAGGAACCGACCACATTTGACTTTGAGCCTGTTGACCATAGTCAACTGCGTTACATCAAGAGGTTTGACTATGAGCTAACTTATTTTTTATCGACAACTGGAAATGTTTTGTGGTCTCTGCTGTTCGCTGACTTTGAAGCTTCTTGCCAATGCCGTGGTTCTAGTAACTTTTTAGGTGGAATTAAATGCGATGAACAGTTACAAGACTTTTGCCAGTCAAATCCACCTGTTTATCGATCTCGTGATCTGACATTTGGAATTAATTTTCTTAATTAATAACATACAAACGCCACTAATTTTGTACTTTTGGAATGTTAAGTATACGTGCAGCATTTGTTAATGTTACTGCAGACCAAAAGCCGCAGAAGTATCAAACCACCTTCTGTTTTGGGATCCTGAGATGCATCTCTCGAGAAGTTTCTCAGAGATACAAGCGATCGTGTAGAACTTGAAGACTGTGAGATGGATTCCGATCTTTTGAAAGCACTGGAAAACATCGGCACAGTTGGTTTAGGTGGTAAATGGGATGAAAAGTTAGATAACATCCTCGACATTGAGTGTTACAGAAAATACAAGTATGATAGCGTGCGTGACTTGTTACGTGACATAAGAAATAAATTGAATCACTACAGGGAACTCTCAACTCTCAAAAGAAATCCGAGACGTGTTGGGGCTCGTTCCAACAGGATTCGAGAGCTGTTTTAGTAGCCGGTTTCCGAAACTTGTTATGGAATAAGTGTTGCAAGAATATTGTGGGGAAGAAGAATTTCTCCATAAGTATTATAGACAACCATAGTTTTGACTTAAACGTGTGTTGTTGACTATTGATGCTTGTTTTTGTGAACAAAATGTAAGATGGTGTACATAGTATTTTGAATATATTATAGAACTGATACAATCATCCAACTTTTAACTTTACTCAGTTTGAATTCACAAGTTAAGTGTTACTTGCTGCACTTTGACTTTTTTAGGTCAAACCTAGTTCCTGAAGTTCACACACTGATGTTCTTGATTTGCCTGTGATTACATAAGTGAGATCACACATTCCCATCTTCTCTCTGAATAACCTCAAGCTTTAAAGTGCACCCATGCATTACTACCTTCTTGATATTTGATGAGTTGAACACTTCTTTCTAGGACCCGAGACGCGAACCTATCTTGACCTGTCAATAGTCATTTGATTATCAGGACATTAGTTTTACAATTCTATTTTAAATACCAACATTTGGTTTTTGTTAGTGTGTGAGAAAGTAGACAGTTGCTTTGGTAATGCATAGTGCCCTGCTGGAGAGGCATCTGATTTCTTATACTTCTGAATCCTTAAATCAATTTCTCATCTTCTGATTATGTCAAGGTATTAAGACCTGGCAAATTTGACCGGCCATCCCAAAATTGGGTTAATATGGGTGGCTTTCTCATTGAACGGGGCAGATTGGGTTTATTGAGACAACCCTTTCTAATGAAATGGGTCAGAATGGGTTTGTTTTATTTTCCGTACAGGTCAGCAAACATGATTTAGTGTTATTTTTTTTCAAACTGGTGAAATGGTGTATTTCTTACTGCGCACATCAATGAATAAGCTGAGATAGAAGATAAGAATTTCCGAACAAAACAATGTGTAACCGGCGCCAGTTACACGTCGGGCGCTGGGTTAAGCGCATATCGAAGCTGGTTCACGCGCCTTACGCTGCACATGACGGGTAATTTCCTTCCCCGGTATGCGTAACCAACGACATTTACTCCGGAATGCGTGTAACCAGTCCGGTTTAAGCGTGTTAGTGACATAGTGCCGGGCGTGCGTTTCAAACAGGAGTAAAAACGCATAACAGATGCCACACGTGTAATTGACGCCTGAATGCCCGTAAGCGAGACCGGTTACGCATTGAGCGGTTGGTTAAGTGCGTGTCAGGGCCGAGTAACATGGAGCCCGACACGCGTTTCCCAGGCCAGGTACGTGTTACCGGCTCCACACGCGTAACCCAACTGGATGAAAGTTGTTGACATTAAATGGAAACTAGGCCCAACATAGTAATTATTTTTAGCTCATCTTTGACCCAAATCCATCCTGACCCTTTTTTTGATCGGCCCATCCTGACCCGGAAACCAACCCAATCGAACCTGGAAACAAGTTGCAAATTGTATACAAAAGTTTCTTATTATTCCCTGTTCTCCACTGGCTTTAGATGATAGACTGGAAGTATCAGGGTTTTGGATATTTTCATATAGCATATGTATCTGATACCAGTTACTGTTCTTAAGTTATATAATTGGGCAGAGAGTATGAATGTTAACGCAAGCGGTTTAAACATATTCTGTTCCTATTGATTAATAAAGATTTACATTATAGTTGGGGAAAAATTTTGACAAAAATAATGATGTTTATTTAGAAAAAGGCATTATATGAAGTAAAATTAAACGCATTATATGAAGTAAAATTTCAATGTTTGACCATCTATAGTCAACAAGCCCAGAGAAATCCTATCAGATGGAAGTTGAATGAACTCAATACTTGACTAGTGCTCTGAAGTTGACAACAATAACCATTCTACGCGAGAAATTAGCAACTACGTTTATCGACCCGAAGATTGCCCAAACAAGTGAAGCGTAAAGTGTTGTTTCTGTTAGATATTTTAGTGTAATTGGGGATTGACTTGGTGATCAAGGCGAATAACAATACACATCAAGCAAGTTAGGAGGTGCGGGAGTGCACGCTTGTTTGAGTTATTATAATTCGAAGTGTACGGGTGGAGCCCGTACTCTACAGGGGTTCCAAGGGGGCAGCGCCCCTGGGAGCAGGGTCCAAGGGGCAGAGCCCCTGGCTGGGGTCGAATGAAATCGCTTCAGAAAATTTTATTTTCTGAATTTTGTCACATTTTCGAAATGACAAAAATTGGCAGTTTTTGGGCAACTTGTCTGAAAATCGAAATAACTGCCACTAGGCAGTTACACCCCAAAAACATTCCCAATTTTCGTAGAGTGTTTCTTGGTCACAATTCTGGTTCAGACAATTCGCACAAACAACATACACTGGTTCAATTTCTCGAAATCAGAGTTGTATCCGATTGAATTATTCGGGTGAACCACCGAAATAATTTGATCTGAGAGTGATTACACGCCTCTCTGATCATCCGGCAAACTGAAATTCCCCAACAGTTTCAACAATCATCCTCTATTCCAACCTGTTGTAAATGTGTTTTTTTTTTTTCTTATTGAATGTTGATCTAGGCTTTAAGCAACAACACAATACTAGAATACAGCTCATATAAAGACTCTTTAATCCCTCTTTTACAGTAGCTGCAGAACACCTGTTTTAATTTCAAGTTTTTTGATACTTCAATTAGTTGTTTTTTGACATCCAAGACACAACACCTGAACATAATAAGACCATCAGACCCACAACAACCAAATATAAACAAGAACAACAAATAAACTGAATTATAACAAGAATGAACAATATACTTAAGAAATTAGAACTTGCAGATCTATATATGAAACCCACAATGTCAATTTTGTTCCTGTCTTTTCAATCTTTTTCACTTCAACACTTCTAAATTGCATTGTTTTTGAAACATCACCTCTACTTTCCTTTTTTTTATGGCAATGAAAAATCATCAGTATGGCACTGTGGTGTTACTTCTTCTTCTGATTCTTTTTCTTCTTCTTCTTCTTCTTCTTCTGATTCTTCTTCTTCTTCTTCTTCTTCTTCTTCTTCTTCTTCTTCTTCTTCTCTCAATGAAAAACTAAATCCCTGCAGAAAATAAATATTGTATAAAAGAAGTGATTTGGTATTTCAATAATGTTGAAAGAAGGAAGCAGCCTCTGGTTACCTCATCTTGTTTGGTTTTTATAAAGGAGTTGATGTCTTCTGTTAAGTAACACCTCCCAAAACTTGTATCAATTATGTTTAGATTTTGAGTAGTTACAAGTCCCTTGCTGAAAACAGTTATGTCTGGGCATCCTGTGATTTCCAAAGTATGTAATGATGGCCATGAAAAATCAACTTTCCCTAAGCAAAACCCCTTGAGGCTGTTAAGTTCCTTAAGTTTCAAGGACTCCAGACGAGGTAACACAATCTTCTTCACTTCAGCATCACATTCAATTTCTTCTTCTTTTTCTACCTTGACAATTACCTCCATGTTTGGACAGTCACTTATATGTAGGTGTTGAAGCTGTTGTAGACTACCAACCATCGAACTAGTAAACACATGTTCTAAACTATTACAATCAATAATTGAGAGTGTTGTTAGGTTTGAAAACTTCAGTAATATCCCATGATGATTGCTCCTTGATATATACTTGAGACTCTTCAGATTTTGCAATTCCACATGCATTAAGTTTGGAATTTCAACAACAGTTTGGGATTTAACTAAACCACTATTTATCCCTTTCATTGCTATTACTTCTTCTTCTTCTTCTTCTTCTTCTTCTTCTTCTTCTTCTTCTTCTTCTTCCCTAAAAAGTAACTCCAATCCCTCTTCCACTTCAAACACCTCCTCTAAATCATCACAATCATTTACTTTAATCCTTACCAGCTTTTTCAGGTGTAGCAACTCATTGGAGGGAATAACATATTTAACATCAATCTTCCATTCCATATGTAATTCAATCAAATTATGAAAAAACCAATAGAACCGTACCAAAGTAGTACACGCTGAACTTGATAAATTGGTCTGCAATGCCAATTATAAAATATTTAAAAATAAAAATTTATAATTATATATTGATGTATCTATGAATTTAAATAATTATAGACTTTTAAATCTTTATTACTGTTTCTTGATACTTCTATGGGATTGGATATTTGAATTGATGGAGGGTATTTATATACATCCACCGTCAGTGGCGGATCTTGAATTTTAAAATAAGAGGGGCCAAAAGTTTTAAAGAAATAACATTGGGGAGGGAATAACATATTTAACATCACTCTTCCATTCCATATGCAATTCAATCAAATTATGAAAAGACCAATAGAACCGTACGAAAGTAGTAGAGTGGAAGCTTGTACACTCTGAACTTGGTAAATTGGTCTGCAAAGGCAATTATAAAATATTTAAAAATAAAAATTTATAATTATATATTAATGTATCTGTGAATTTAAATAATTATAGACTTTTAGCATCTTTATTACTGTTTCTTGATACTTCTATGGAATTGGATATTTGAATTGATGGAGGGTATTTATATACATCCACCATTAGTGGCGGATCTTGAATTTTAAAATAAGAGGGGCCAAAAGTTTTAAAGAAAAAACATTGGGGAGGGGGAGGGGACTGAACACATATAAAACTTTTTGAAGCTATAAAATAGAAGGCCACAAGTCGAGATATTCGATCCATCCAGGATCGGACAAAATGTATCAAGACTTAAAGGAGTACTACTGGTGGCCGAGACTTAAAAGCGATGTTGCTGTCTATGTTGGAAAATGCCTAACCTGTGCTAAGGTTAAGGCCGAATATCAGAAACCGTCTGGTCTACTACAACAACCAGAGATTCCCGTGTGGAAGTGGGAACAAATCTCGATGGACTTCATAACAAAATTACCCAGGACCCCGAGAGGGCACGATATGATATGGGTAATAGTTGATCGGTTAACAAAGTCTGCGCACTTCCTGCCGATCCGAGAAAAAGACAGCACTGGAAAGCTTGCTAAAATATACTTAAGAGAAATTGTGGCATGTCATGGAGTGCCAATCTCAATCATTTCAGACAGAGATGGACGCTTTGTCTCAAGAATCTGGCAATCATTTCAGGAAGCCTTTGGGTCTCAGTTAGATCTAAGCACGGCATTCCATCCGCAAACAGACGGCCAGAGTGAACGGACTATACAAACGTTAGAAGATATGCTTCGCGCGTGTGTCATGGATCTAGGCGGCAGCTGGGATACTCATCTACCTTTAGTTGAGTTTTCCTACAATAACAGTTATCATACGAGCATAAAAGCCGCGCCGTTCGAAGCTCTGTATGGCCGCAAATGCCGATCGCCCTTATGTTGGGCAGATGCCGAAGATAAGCGAATGGTTGGTCCTGAACTTGTACAAGAGACAACCGACAAGATTGCGCAAATCCGAGAGCGCATTAAGGCGGCTCGAGAACGACAAAAGATCTACGCCGATCCAAAAAGGAAATTAGTAGAATTCAAGGTAGGAGACAAAGTGTTGTTAAAAGTCTCACCATGGAAGGGCGTAGTCAGATTTGGAAAGCGTGGAAAGCTGAATCCACGATATATCGGACCATTCAGAATACTGAAGAGAATTGGTACCGTGGCATACAAGTTGGAGTTACCGGAAGAACTTAACGGAGTACATGATACGTTTCATGTATCCAACCTGAAGAAGAGTCCAACGCAAGAAAACGTGATCATCCCGATGGATGAAATACATATTGATGAAGCCCTCCGATTTACAGAGCAACCCGTTGAGGTTACTGACTGGAAAGTCAACAAGACCAGGAGGAGCAGTGTGAAGCTTGTCAAAGTACGTTGGAGCTCTAAGCACGGACCCGAGTACACATGGGAACGTGAAGACCAGTTCAAGAAAAAGTATCCCCACCTATTCAAGAAGACTCCAGCGAGAGTGAGTTCAGTCTGAATTTCGGGACGAAATTCTTTTTACGGGGGGAGACTGTGACAACTGGCCCAAACCGGTAACTTCCGTACACATTACTTATTGTTTAATGACTGCAAGTATGTGCTTAATCGTCAGCAATGCCTGATTACATACTAAACAAGTGAATTCATGCACGTTGTATACTACAAAATATTGCTTTATGCATAAACGAGAGCGTTGCGTCGGAAGTAATAGTAAACTCACCGGTAAGACACACTGTGTCAACTGAACTGCAGAAAGCAGTCAGACAATAAAATTGGAGCCTAGGTGTAGGTCCGACAACAAGAATGCATTAAAACCCAAGAGTACATACAAGGGTTAATATATATGCAATACGAAAGCAAAAATAAGCACTAAAAAGCACCCGAAACGCACTTTAAGTGCATAAATTATATAATTCAGCAATAATTCAGCATTTAAACATCTGAATATTTTGCAGAAATGTCGTTTTATTATCCAGAATATTTCCCTAAGTGTTGGGAATTGTAAGGGTACAAGAAGGGTACTTAAAAGACACTAAAAAGTGTAATTTAGCACTTTAACGAATCGGTATGTAACCGAACAACCGGAGATTACCCGGAACATCAAAATAATGCTAGAAGCATTGTTTTTATTTTTCTACGCTAGTTATGGACCCCGAGTATCATAACACCTCCTAAAATATCATGTAACTAAACCTTCCAACTAATACTTGAATTCTAACCTTAATGAAACTAGTTAGTCACTACCTAGCCTACTACCCCCCCCCCCCCCAACCTATGATCGGCCAACATGGCCCTTACCATAAGATTTCTTTTATTTAATTATTGGATCTTGTTGGAAAGATGGGGAACACTATAACCTAAAGATAATAAAGTGTTGGTGGATTTCTTTATAAACCACAAGACTTGTCTAACCATCATTTACCACCTTCACTACAACAAAACTACTTCTCCTCCCTCTCTTGGCTACGGCCTCAAGCCACCACCACACCATCACCATTATCAATCATCATACAAGCATTCCAAGCATATACAAGGGTGTAAGAAGGTCACTAACGAAGCTCGGTGCAAGCGGATCTTGAAGGACCTTCACCAATTGCTTTTATCCACCTCATTTATACACTTGAACTTCCCTAGCCTTGTGCTAGTAGTAAGTGCTCTAAAACACCTTCTTGATCTTGTCTAGAGTGGTTAATATGAACTTTGTCGGGTGAAAATCATGAACATACTAAATCACATACTAAAAGTTTACAAGAATGAGAAATAAGTTGGATAAAAACTATAATGTTGTGTAAAACTTGTAAGACTTGTTTTGTGGTGATTATTTAGTGCCGATCTATGTTGTGGTAGCTCGGATCATCATCTAACCCGGATTTGTCATGTTCAAGAATCATGGCATAGAGTTTGTTAATGTATGAAAAGGGGTTAAATGATGAAACACTACTACACACTAAACATGAACTTGTGTAAAAACAATTTTTCTTATGAAATGAAGTTCTAAACTAGTAGATCTAAAGATCTACAAGTGGTTTTTCGGAAGAACCAAGCAAAAATATTAGTCTTGTTTAAAACCCGGATCTTATCCGAACTAAAAGCATTTTTAGTAAATAAACAAGTGTGTAGACACTTGTGTCACAAGAAAATTTAACAAAGAAATATTTTTGCGAATCTTGACTAGAAGTTGTGAAACTTCATATTCTTTAAAAATAAAGTTTTTAAGAAACTAAAATTATTTTTAAAGATGGAAAGATTTACTAAATGTGCTAGTGAGTTACTACACATTTTTGTAAATATTCAAGTTCATGAAATGGAGAAATTAGTGACTATTGTTGATAATTATTGTTGATAATTGTTGTTGATGATCGATGACGATTTAAAAGAAAATAAACACATGTTTTGAAAACATGGGAAACGTCCATTTTTAGGGGAAACTCTGTCAAAATTTTTATAAATTTTGACACTTAGAAAAATATAAGTTTTTGAGAAACTTATTCCCTAAAGATGTATTTAAGAGTATTACCAAGGTTTCCCTAATCTTTGGTGATAAGAAATGATGATTTCTTCAAGAATAAAAATGGATATAAGTATGTATATTTTTTAAGAGAAAAATATATATTATTTTATCACCAACTTTTGTGCTAAGTGTATAAAGTATGTGTTATACGTGCTAGTGTATTTAGACTTAAAAATACACTAAATACTCATGAGGAGTATAAATATAAAAAATACACATACAACATACAAGATACATAATTCGGGTGCAAAGTGCAAAACACAAAAGACTTATATTTATTTTTGGAGAAAATAATATAAGTAAAATACGTAGTTAAAAATATAGAATATTTTTAACACAAGAATATATACAAAAGAGAGTGACTGTACTTGTGCGACGCAAGTCTAGTGACTAACGTTAAGAAAACGCGTATAGGTTACGACGTTAATTAAGCAAATCTGGTGAAGTTTACGACGCAAGGAACGCAAAGTTGTGAGTTCATGCTCCCCCTTTTCTTTTAACTGTTTTCAGTTTTTATAACTTCGGGGGTGAAATACATGTACAAAAGTACAATATTTATAATCGGTATGATATAAATACAAGAAGTACACTTGGTGAGAACGAGAACCAAGTGTGACAAAATATAAGATAATAAGAAACGCACTTGGTGAGGACGAGAACCAAGTTGGATGCGTTATGAGAAATGATAAAAAGAAACGCGCTTGGTGAGGACGAGAACCAAGTTGGATGCGTTATGAGAAATGATAGAAAGAAACGCGCTTGGTGAGGACGAGAACCAAGTAGGATGCGTTATGAGAAATAGTGTCACGAATAGGGTACAGAAGCACCATTAATCGTGTACATACTTAGACCGCAGAACAAAAGGTTAGATCTAACGGGTGTCTGGCAGCCACACTCTCGATGAGGGCGAGAATCGAGTAGTGCTTTTGTGTCTCAGAATATACCAATTAAATGCCTTAGGTTTGGTGACTTCCTATGTCGTGTCACATGTTAATGGCTTTGCAACCCATTAACAATCCTGATATTTACAGAAATACTGTATTTACATAAAATTCATACCATACTAAAATTGATATATAACTTGAAGTACGTGGGGTACTCAAGAAAATTGATATATAACTTGAAGTACGTGGGGTACTCAAGAAAATTGATATATAACTTGAAGTACGTGGGGTACTCAAGAAGATTGAAATATAACTTGAAGTACGTGGAGTACTCAAGAAAAACTTGATTTATTCACAACTATGTTTTTATAGAAAGTATACAAACGTGAAATACAAAACTGCATGAATTCACACCAACTTTATGTTGACGCTTTTCCAAAAACTCACATGTATTTCAGGTAACTAGGATGGATGTGCGCGTGGTCTTGCTTATGCTCGTGGATGTCGCTTGTGTTTAACTTTAAATAAAGTTGTAAACTTTTAAGACAATGTTTTATGCTGTCTAGCGATATAAACGCTAAACTTATGTTTTCAACTTATGGTATTTGATGTTATTTTACGAGCATGTAGCATGTTTACTCTTCGTATGCAATGAGAACCTTTCATGATCACACCTCGTGCTTCCGCCGTAAAAAGGGGTGTGACAGATTGGTATCAGAGCTGCGATTGTAGTGAACCAGGATTCCTTCTCGAGTCTAGTCTACAATCTCTAGGATCCATTCACGAAAACAATTTTCAAAGAGTTTTCATTGCATAAAACGTCCCGCGACATCCACTACCTGAAACTGTCTACATGAGTCTAGAAAAGACACTACGAGACTTAGAGTGCACTTGAGTAGCACTTGTCGTTGACTAGAAATTACTTGCAATTATGTGTGATAATTAGCATGTACTAGAAGTAGAACGTCACAAGTATACGTGACTCTACCTAAAAGCAATGGCCCATCTGGAGGAAGAAATACGAGGATGAAACGAACTGTGCAGACTGTGCAAGGAGTTACGTAATTATGGATGCATACATAATTATGGAATTCAGTGCACAGAAACCACAGCAAGTCTTGTCACGTATGGATTCCCTCAGTACAAGCCTACTAAGTACTCTGCTAGAGTAATAAATGTTTGACGTCACTTATGTGGTATACATACCTGTGAATATATATACATACTACTACTGCCTAGTAGGACGATATCAAACAAATGCCTAACCCTGCTGTGTTATGTTCTGTCAGAACATGGCACCCAGGAAAGCTGTGAATGCTCGCAATGACGATCAACCTCCTCCTCCCCTACTGCCAAGAACTGCTGAAGAGCTGAACGCTTTGCTAGAGGAAAGGATCTCCGCTGCTATCGCCCGGTACGAGGCGAACCGAACCCAAGACAGTGGAGGACCAAGCAACGCTAGGCGTAATGGGAATGGAGATTCGTCTGGAGGCAATGCAGCTCAAGGTAACCTTGAGACACTGTACTAAGCATGAGGAAATTTATGAACGGTCTTTGTTTCATTATTTCTTCGATTGCTCACATGTGAATTGGTTAAATCAATTCCAGGCTGCACTTTCAAGCAGTTCCTCGACTGCAAGCCGATGAACTATGATGGCACAGGAGGTGCAGTAGCATTTGTGCGCTGGACGGAGAAGACTGAAGCTACTTTCCGCATGAGCAAGTGTACCGCGGATCAACAAGTCACTTTCGCTACTGGGTTATTCGTCGATGAAGCTCTGACTTGGTGGAACCTGCAAGCCCAAACTTTGGGTGATGACGCCGCTTATGGCCTAACTTGGGAGGAACTGAAGGAAAGAATGAGAGAGAAGTACTGCTCTCGTGCGGAACTCCAAAGGCTGGAAACAGAGTTCTGGCACTTGACTATGGAAGGTGCTGACATCAATGGTTACACTCGAAGGTTCCACGACCTATCGAGAGTGCTTCCCTACATGGTGACTCCTGAATTTAAGCGTGTGGAACGCTACATTTGGGGACTGGCCTCAGAGTTTCGTGGCATGGTGACGTCGGCCAAACCACAAACAATCACCGAGGCTGTAACCCTGGCTGTCAGCCTGACTGAGGATTGTGTTCGTATGAAGAAGTTATCACTAAACCCAACAGAAAAGACCAAGACACATGCTGAGTCGTCCGGTGACAAAAAGAGAAAGCATACAAGTTTGAACCAAGCTACTCGCAACAACAAGGGTTTCAACAAGAAGCGCGACACTAATCCGCCTCAGGAGACAAAAACCCATGCAACCAAAGCATACCAAGGCTCCATGCCTAGATGCCAAAAATGTAAGTATCATCATGATGGAGCTTGTCGCATTCCAAGGTGCGACAAATGTGGTAAATTGGGTCATCAAACAGAAGACTGTTGGGGAAAAGGAAAGAACCGAAATGGGAACGGTGCTGGTAACAAGAATGGTAACGGGAAAGGGCAAGGATGCTTCAAGTGTGGAAGCAATGACCATTTCATGAAGAACTGCCCAGAGAGAAACAACGCTCCGGCTCGAGCATTTGTGATTGGAGCAAGAGACGCACGCGAGGACCCTAACGTGGTCACCGGTACGTTTCTCATTAACAATCACTTTGCATCCATATTATTCGACACTGGCGCCGATTATAGCTTCATGTCTGTGGAATTTAAACGCATACTCGGAATAGAATCTAGTAGATTAGAAATTCCTTATTCCATAGAACTAGCCAATGGTAAACTTGTTGAATCGGGCGAAGTTGTCAGAGGCTGCACACTGGAACTTGGCGAACGAAATTTTAGCATCGACCTCTTACCTATTCAATTGGGTAGCTTCGATGTAGTAGTCGGGATGGACTGGTTGTCCAAGAACAAAGCTGAAGTTATTTGTCATGAGAAAATCATTCGCATCCCTTTAGCGAATGGTGAAACTCTCATCGTGCATGGAGAAAAACGAGACGCGCCTCTTCGAATCATCAGTTGCATGAAGGCACAGAAGTGCTTGAGGAAAGGATGTGTCGCTTTCCTAGCACACGTTATAGACAAGAAGGCTGTGGAGCCAAAACTCGAAGACATTCCTGTGGTGAAGGAATTTCCTGATGTATTCCCTGAAGATCTGCCAGGACTACCTCCGCAACGACAAGTCGAATTCCACATAGACTTGGTTCCAGGAGCCGCTCCTGTAGCCAAGGCTCCATATCGACTTGCGCCATCCGAAATGCAAGAATTATCTACACAACTCCAGGAGTTGTTGGATAAAGGATTCATAAGGCCAAGCTTCTCACCCTGGGGAGCCCCAGTATTGTTCGTGAAGAAGAAGGATGGATCTCTACGGATGTGTATCGATTACAGGGAGCTGAACAAGCTCACCATCAAGAATCGGTATCCACTACCGAGGATTGATGACCTATTTGATCAACTGCAAGGATCAAGCTATTATTCCAAGATCGACCTTCGATCTGGATACCATCAGCTGAGAATCCAAGAAGAAAGCGTGCCAAAGACTGCATTCAGAACGCGATATGGGCACTACGAATTTCTTGTGATGCCATTTGGATTGACGAACGCGCCAGCGGTCTTTATGGACCTGATGAACCGCGTATGTAAACCATATCTCGATAAATTCGTGATTGTATTTATCGATGATATCCTGATTTACTCGCGAACGAAAGAAGAGCATGAGCAACATCTCAGAACCATCTTGGAACTACTGAAGAAAGAGAAGCTTTATGCAAAGTTCTCGAAATGCGAATTCTGGATTCGCGAAGTACAATTTCTTGGTCACGTTGTGAATGAGAAGGGCATTCATGTAGACCCAGCCAAGATTGAAGCGATAAAGAACTGGGAAGCTCCCAAGACCCCAACCGAAGTTCGTCAATTTTTGGGCTTAGCTGGCTATTACCGACGATTCATCGAGAATTTCTCAAAAATAGCTCAACCGCTAACAACCCTTACACAGAAAGACAAGAAATACGACTGGGGTCACAAACAGGAAGAAGCCTTTCAGCTACTTAAGAACAAGCTCTGCGATGCACCGATACTATCATTGCCCGAAGGCACAGAAGACTTCGTGGTATACTGCGACGCCTCCCGACAAGGCTTGGGTTGCGTGCTTATGCAGCGCCAAAAAGTCATCGCTTACGCTTCAAGACAACTGAAAGTTCATAAGAGAAATTATACCACTCACGACCTGGAGCTGGGTGCAGTGGTATTCGCCTTGAAGATTTGGCGACATTATTTATATGGTACTCGATGTACAATCTTCACAGATCACAAAAGCTTACAACACATATTTGATCAGAAGGAATTGAATATGCGCCAGCGACGTTGGGTCGAGCTGCTGAACGATTATGACTGTGAGATTAAGTACCATCCTGGAAAAGCAAACGTTGTAGCGGACGCGTTGAGCCGAAAGGAAAAGGTTAAGACCCTAAGGGTTCGAGCATTGGAAATGACGATTCGAACGAACCTCACTGCACGCATTCGGGATGCACAACAAGAAGCTCTTAAAGAAGAGAACCGTAAAGCTGAATACCTACGGGGTATGCTGAAATACATGGTGCCAAACGAAGAGGGAGCCTTATACTTCAAGAAGCGTATTTGGGTTCCACTCTATGGTGGCATACGAGAAGTCATCCTTAATGAAGCCCACAAGTCGAGATATTCGATCCATCCAGGATCGGACAAAATGTATCAAGACTTAAAGGAGTACTACTGGTGGCCGAGACTTAAAAGCGATGTTGCTGTCTATGTTGGAAAATGCCTAACCTGTGCTAAGGTTAAGGCCGAATATCAGAAACCGTCTGGTCTACTACAACAACCAGAGATTCCCGTGTGGAAGTGGGAACAAATCTCGATGGACTTCATAACAAAATTACCCAGGACCCCGAGAGGGCACGATATGATATGGGTAATAGTTGATCGGTTAACAAAGTCTGCGCACTTCCTGCCGATCCGAGAAAAAGACAGCACTGGAAAGCTTGCTGAAATATACTTAAGAGAAATTGTGGCATGTCATGGAGTGCCAATCTCAATCATTTCAGACAGAGATGGACGCTTTGTCTCAAGAATCTGGCAATCATTTCAGGAAGCCTTTGGGTCTCAGTTAGATCTAAGCACGGCATTCCATCCGCAAACAGACGGCCAGAGTGAACGGACTATACAAACGTTAGAAGATATGCTTCGCGCGTGTGTCATGGATCTAGGCGGCAGCTGGGATACTCATCTACCTTTAGTTGAGTTTTCCTACAATAACAGTTATCATACGAGCATAAAAGCCGCGCCGTTCGAAGCTCTGTATGGCCGCAAATGCCGATCGCCCTTATGTTGGGCAGATGCCGGAGATAAGCGAATGGTTGGTCCTGAACTTGTACAAGAGACAACCGACAAGATTGCGCAAATCCAAGAGCGCATTAAGGCGGCTCGAGAACGACAAAAGATCTACGCCGATCCAAAAAGGAAATTAGTAGAATTCAAGGTAGGAGACAAAGTGTTGTTAAAAGTCTCACCATGGAAGGGCGTAGTCAGATTTGGAAAGCGTGGAAAGCTGAATCCACGATATATCGGACCATTCAGAATACTGAAGAGAATTGGTACCGTGGCATACAAGTTGGAGTTACCGGAAGAACTTAACGGAGTACATGATACGTTTCATGTATCCAACCTGAAGAAGAGTCCAACGCAAGAAAACGTGATCATCCCGATGGATGAAATACATATTGATGAAGCCCTCCGATTTACAGAGCAACCCGTTGAGGTTACTGACTGGAAAGTCAACAAGACCAGGAGGAGCAGTGTGAAGCTTGTCAAAGTACGTTGGAGCTCTAAGCACGGACCCGAGTACACATGGGAACGTGAAGACCAGTTCAAGAAAAAGTATCCCCACCTATTCAAGAAGACTCCAGCGAGAGTGAGTTCAGTCTGAATTTCGGGACGAAATTCTTTTTACGGGGGGAGACTGTGACAACTGGCCCAAACCGGTAACTTCCGTACACATTACTTATTGTTTAATGACTGCAAGTATGTGCTTAATCGTCAGCAATGCCTGATTACATACTAAACAAGTGAATTCATGCACGTTGTATACTACAAAATATTGCTTTATGCATAAACGAGAGCGTTGCGTCGGAAGTAATAGTAAACTCACCGGTAAGACACACTGTGTCAACTGAACTGCAGAAAGCAGTCAGACAATAAAATTGGAGCCTAGGTGTAGGTCCGACAACAAGAATGCATTAAAACCCAAGAGTACATACAAGGGTTAATATATATGCAATACGAAAGCAAAAATAAGCACTAAAAAGCACCCGAAACGCACTTTAAGTGCATAAATTATATAATTCAGCAATAATTCAGCATTTAAACATCTGAATATTTTGCAGAAATGTCGTTTTATTATCCAGAATATTTCCCTAAGTGTTGGGAATTGTAAGGGTACAAGAAGGGTACTTAAAAGACACTAAAAAGTGTAATTTAGCACTTTAACGAATCGGTATGTAACCGAACAACCGGAGATTACCCGGAACATCAAAATAATGCTAGAAGCATTGTTTTTATTTTTCTACGCTAGTTATGGACCCCGAGTATCATAACACCTCCTAAAATATCATGTAACTAAACCTTCCAACTAATACTTGAATTCTAACCTTAATGAAACTAGTTAGTCACTACCTAGCCTACTACCCCCCCCCCCCCAACCTATGATCGGCCAACATGGCCCTTACCATAAGATTTCTTTTATTTAATTATTGGATCTTGTTGGAAAGATGGGGAACACTATAACCTAAAGATAATAAAGTGTTGGTGGATTTCTTTATAAACCACAAGACTTGTCTAACCATCATTTACCACCTTCACTACAACAAAACTACTTCTCCTCCCTCTCTTGGCTACGGCCTCAAGCCACCACCACACCATCACCATTATCAATCATCATACAAGCATTCCAAGCATATACAAGGGTGTAAGAAGGTCACTAACGAAGCTCGGTGCAAGCGGATCTTGAAGGACCTTCACCAATTGCTTTTATCCACCTCATTTATACACTTGAACTTCCCTAGCCTTGTGCTAGTAGTAAGTGCTCTAAAACACCTTCTTGATCTTGTCTAGAGTGGTTAATATGAACTTTGTCGGGTGAAAATCATGAACATACTAAATCACATACTAAAAGTTTACAAGAATGAGAAATAAGTTGGATAAAAACTATAATGTTGTGTAAAACTTGTAAGACTTGTTTTGTGGTGATTATTTAGTGCCGATCTATGTTGTGGTAGCTCGGATCATCATCTAACCCGGATTTGTCATGTTCAAGAATCATGGCATAGAGTTTGTTAATGTATGAAAAGGGGTTAAATGATGAAACACTACTACACACTAAACATGAACTTGTGTAAAAACAATTTTTCTTATGAAATGAAGTTCTAAACTAGTAGATCTAAAGATCTACAAGTGGTTTTTCGGAAGAACCAAGCAAAAATATTAGTCTTGTTTAAAACCCGGATCTTATCCGAACTAAAAGCATTTTTAGTAAATAAACAAGTGTGTAGACACTTGTGTCACAAGAAAATTTAACAAAGAAATATTTTTGCGAATCTTGACTAGAAGTTGTGAAACTTCATATTCTTTAAAAATAAAGTTTTTAAGAAACTAAAATTATTTTTAAAGATGGAAAGATTTACTAAATGTGCTAGTGAGTTACTACACATTTTTGTAAATATTCAAGTTCATGAAATGGAGAAATTAGTGACTATTGTTGATAATTATTGTTGATAATTGTTGTTGATGATCGATGACGATTTAAAAGAAAATAAACACATGTTTTGAAAACATGGGAAACGTCCATTTTTAGGGGAAACTCTGTCAAAATTTTTATAAATTTTGACACTTAGAAAAATATAAGTTTTTGAGAAACTTATTCCCTAAAGATGTATTTAAGAGTATTACCAAGGTTTCCCTAATCTTTGGTGATAAGAAATGATGATTTCTTCAAGAATAAAAATGGATATAAGTATGTATATTTTTTAAGAGAAAAATATATATTATTTTATCACCAACTTTTGTGCTAAGTGTATAAAGTATGTGTTATACGTGCTAGTGTATTTAGACTTAAAAATACACTAAATACTCATGAGGAGTATAAATATAAAAAATACACATACAACATACAAGATACATAATTCGGGTGCAAAGTGCAAAACACAAAAGACTTATATTTATTTTTGGAGAAAATAATATAAGTAAAATACGTAGTTAAAAATATAGAATATTTTTAACACAAGAATATATACAAAAGAGAGTGACTGTACTTGTGCGACGCAAGTCTAGTGACTAACGTTAAGAAAACGCGTATAGGTTACGACGTTAATTAAGCAAATCTGGTGAAGTTTACGACGCAAGGAACGCAAAGTTGTGAGTTCATGCTCCCCCTTTTCTTTTAACTGTTTTCAGTTTTTATAACTTCGGGGGTGAAATACATGTACAAAAGTACAATATTTATAATCGGTATGATATAAATACAAGAAGTACACTTGGTGAGAACGAGAACCAAGTGTGACAAAATATAAGATAATAAGAAACGCACTTGGTGAGGACGAGAACCAAGTTGGATGCGTTATGAGAAATGATAAAAAGAAACGCGCTTGGTGAGGACGAGAACCAAGTTGGATGCGTTATGAGAAATGATAGAAAGAAACGCGCTTGGTGAGGACGAGAACCAAGTAGGATGCGTTATGAGAAATAGTGTCACGAATAGGGTACAGAAGCACCATTAATCGTGTACATACTTAGACCGCAGAACAAAAGGTTAGATCTAACGGGTGTCTGGCAGCCACACTCTCGATGAGGGCGAGAATCGAGTAGTGCTTTTGTGTCTCAGAATATACCAATTAAATGCCTTAGGTTTGGTGACTTCCTATGTCGTGTCACATGTTAATGGCTTTGCAACCCATTAACAATCCTGATATTTACAGAAATACTGTATTTACATAAAATTCATACCATACTAAAATTGATATATAACTTGAAGTACGTGGGGTACTCAAGAAAATTGATATATAACTTGAAGTACGTGGGGTACTCAAGAAAATTGATATATAACTTGAAGTACGTGGGGTACTCAAGAAGATTGAAATATAACTTGAAGTACGTGGAGTACTCAAGAAAAACTTGATTTATTCACAACTATGTTTTTATACAAAGTATACAAACGTGAAATACAAAACTGCATGAATTCACACCAACTTTATGTTGACGCTTTTCCAAAAACTCACATGTATTTCATGTAACTAGGATGGATGTGCGCGTGGTCTTGCTTATGCTCGTGGATGTCGCTTGTGTTTAACTTTAAATAAAGTTGTAAACTTTTAAGACAATGTTTTATGCTGTCTAGCGATATAAACGCTAAACTTATGTTTTCAACTTATGGTATTTGATGTTATTTTACGAGCATGTAGCATGTTTACTCTTCGTATGCAATGAGAACCTTTCATGATCACACCTCGTGCTTCCGCCGTAGAAAGGGGTGTGACATGTCTGGGAGACCGCGATACATACGAATTCTCCAGAGTGCAGAATAACGTACGTTCGTCCTGGGTAGGACAACAAAACAAAACTTCGGGATAATCATAATCCTACGGGCTAGTAAGCCAGAGAACAGAAACCGTGAATTCACTCAACTTTGTTGTTGACTCGTTGTTACATGCCTTGCAGGTCGTTAGATCCCTAGCTTAAGGAGTTTGCACGAGGAGGCGTGGTCGTTGTGGGAAAACATTTCAATTAATATTAAACTTATGTTTTGTGCTTCCGCTGTAAACTCAAACTATGTTTTGACACCAATTGTATTGTGTTGGATTTTATAAAAATTACTTACATGCTTTGTTCAATATGATTGGTGGCTATGATCCTGGGCATGTCACGCCTCCAAGGCGGGGTGGGGTTTTTAGAGGGTGTGACAGAGTGGTATCAGAGCCATTGGTTATAGTGAACTTGGTTTTAATAAAGGGAAAAAGTTTTTGATGAAAACCAGACTATAACCGGTAAAGTGTTCAATAATCCACAACGATGCTTCATTCCAAGTGCAAGAGTCAATACTTTATGGTGTTCTATAATATTTATTTTAAGTGCTATGGGTTAAGGTTAAGTCATCCCTAAGTATTTCATGTATACAACCTTAAGAAATGTCTATCTGACAAATTTCTGGTAGTATTTCTTTAAGACATAGAGATAAATGAAAAGTGTAAAGATTTGTGACTTTAGATATAAAACAGAAAGGTTAAGTTTCTAGAACATAAAAGATTAGTACTAGTACCCTTACTTATTCGAGTAAATCTCGAGGACGAGATTTCTATAAGGAAGGGAGAATGTAGCAACTCTCACTAAAAGTCCTATTTATTATTTTAATTAGTCCAATAGGAAACCCTAAAGTGATTCTGCAGAAACCCTAAGATAATCAGAATCAGGATTAGGGCCCCTAAAACTCAGGGGGGGTATTTTCTATTGATGATTATCCATTTAAATTCGTTGTCAGAATAGAATTTTAAGAAACTGTCGACTCAGCAGGCCTAGTCTCACACGTAGCTACCCTATAAGGAGGAGGTGTCCCTTACGGACCGTAAAGGATATTTGTTACGGTCCGTAAGCTGATCAAAATCGGGCTATAAATACAGAACATTGGCATTCGATTTCTGGCTCTGAAACGTCGTAGAAATTCCAATTCTACGCTGAGTTATAGTCGAAATACTACAATTAACACACACAATCACTAATTGATGCTACGATACAGGGTATTAATTCAATCGCTATTACGATTCAATGTCCGATCGATTGAAACTATCCGATAGATGTTTAAGTGCTGCTCAAATTGGGTTTATACTTTGTCATTCGTCGTGATTTCGACTTGAATGTTTGAGTGCTGTTCGAAATCGGACTATACTCTGTCATTCGTTGTGAATCCGCTGGATGTTTAAGTATCGCACTTTGTCATTTGTTGTGAGGGTTTGATCTCGTGAGTTATCGTAAAAGCTGTATTAATTACTTACCTAGTTTCGTGTGCAAATTAGGTTATTAAGCTTATCAGTAGGCAAAACTCTACCTCATACCAAAGTAGATGCTAATTCTCAGAAGAGTTAGAATCAGGAAGCTTGTTAAATCAAGGTGAGTTCACAGACTTTCTACAAGGCACGGCCATCCTCAGTAGGTAGGATGCCACTCCACTAATCTTCGCACACATGTCTGGGAGACCGCGATACATATGAATTCTCCAGAGTGCAGAATAACGTACGTTCGTCCTGGGTAGGACAACAAAACAAAACTTCGGGATAATCATAATCCTACGGGCTAGTAAGCCAGAGAACAGAAACCGTGAATTCACTCAACTTTGTTGTTGACTCGTTGTTACATGCCTTGCAGGTCGTTAGATCCCTAGCTTATGGAGCTTGCACGAGGAGGCGTGGTCGTTGTGGGAAAACATTTCAATTAATATTAAACTTATGTTTTGTGCTTCCGCTGTAAACTCAAACTATGTTTTGACACCAATTGTATTGTGTTGGATTTTATAAAAATTACTTACATGCTTTGTTCAATATGATTGGTGGCTATGATCCTGGGCATGTCACGCCTCCAAGGCGGGGTGGGGTTTTTGGAGGGTGTGACATCATTATTAATAAAATGCTTTAGAAATTTTTTTAATTAATACGCATCTTTTTATAACTAAATAAAAAATTGTTTTGTTAATTACAAAAAACTTTTAAGGTACTTACTATCAAATATATTTTCCTTAAAACTTAAAGCATTTTTATTATTATTATTATTTTTAATGACAAAGCTTACTCTTATTCTACATTGCACCAATTAATTAAATAACTCCATTTCCTATTTTGAACCTCTAAAAGGTGTGAGCCTTTTATTAGACGAGCAAGGCTTATAAGCTAGATTATGTTATATAAATTCATTATTATTAGAATGTATTATGTGATGTTATTAATATTATTATTCGTTAACTTAGGTTGAGGCGGTTATCATTATGCAAACCCCTCGTATATATTCTTTCATATGTACCGAATTCTATTCACCAATTCAATCAAGAACAATACACGAATTCTCTCATACGAAATCTAAGTCTGATAAGTGTGATTCATTCCAATATAGTGGTACCAGAGCCACCGATCAACAAACACAAAATCTGCAAATCGCTATCAAGTATACAACCCTAATTTATTTCCGAAGATATTAATACATGGCGACCAACGGAGGAATTCAAACCCAGATTCCAAAATTACTGGGACAGAATTCCTATCACTGGCACATACAAATGAGAGTGTTACTGGAATCACAAGATCTATGGACGATAGTGGAAGAGGGATATTCAGACCTTCCGGCAAATGCATCAGAGAACGATCAGAATGTTCAAAGAGAAAAGATCAAAAGGGACAAGAAGGCGCTGCATATTATGTTTCAGGCCATTAATGAAACAGTATTCGAACGTGTGGCAACGTGTAAGATGTCAAAGGAAGCATGGGAAGTCCTGCATAAAGCGTACAGAGGAGAGAACAGGGTAAAAACGGTAAGATTACAAACCATTAGATGTGAATTCGATGCATTAAGAATGAAGGATAGTGAAACTATAGAAGATTATGTTAATCGCACAACGGTAATAGTTAATCAATTACGTCTGAATGAAGAATGAATAGAGGAGCAACGAATTGTCGAAAAGATACTCAGAAGTTTAACAAGAAAATATGAATCAGTGGTGGTAGCCATAGAAGAATCTAAGGATTTAAATGCAATTTCCACCGAAGAATTACTTGAAATTTTGCAATCACACGAATTACGGCTAAGACAATATGAGGAGGCACCGACAGAACAGGCTTTTCAAGTACAAAGCAATTATTATGATAGATCGAAACAATCAAGATCATAGAATAATGGCAGGGGACGAGGCAAAGGAAGAGGAAAATGGTTCAATTCGGTGTTTTAACTGTCAAAAGTTAGGGCACATGGCACGTTTCTGCAACAAAAGAAATGAGAATGACTGATCTAGCAATGCACTCATGCACACCGATGAAGTAGAAGATGAGAATGATGACACCATGTCATGATATTCAATGTGGAAGAAGTCATAAAAAATGACTGCTGGTATTTAGATAGTGGATGTAGCAACCACATGACGAGTGATAAGAACTTGTTTGTAACGTTAAATGAGTCCGAGCACCGGGAAGTAAGAACTGGAGATGATAAACGACTAGATATACTCGGCTGTGGAGATGTAATGATCAAAGTTAAAGGGGTAGAGAGACGAGTTCCTAATGTGTTTTATGTGGAAGGACTAAAACACAATTTATTAAGCATCGGTCAATTAATTCAAAAGGGATATGATGTAAGGTTTAATAATCGAGAATGCACAATCAAAGATCCATCCGGAACCTGGATTGGAACTATTAGAATGACAGGAAACAAGATGTTTCCTCTAAATATGAAACAAGATCTAACACCTCGGGTATGCAATGTGACAACCGCCGAGTCCTCAGAATTATGGCATCGGAGGTATGGGCACTTGAACTTTGAAACATTGTATGATATGGGTGTGAATGAGGTTGTGAAAGGCTTGCCAAAAATCACTAGGTCACATAATGTATGTGAAGAATGTATTTTCGGTAAGCATGCTAGAAAACCTTTTGCCAAACAAGCGACATGACATGCTAAGGAACCACTACAACTCGTTCACTCGGACATATGTGGCCCGATGAGAACTCAATCTATAGGAGGTTGGAAGTATTTTATTACCTTTATAGATGATTTCTCTAGAAAGACATGGGTATATTTTCTAAAGTTCAAGTCCGATGCTTTGACTTATTTTAAGATATTCAAAGCACTCGTGGAAAATCAAAGTGATCACAAAATAAAGTGTATAAGAACAGACAAAGGCGGAGAATATTGTGGTCATGCATTTCAAGAGTTTCTTAAGGAAAATGGAATACGTCATCAACTTACCACAAGCTATACACCTCAACAAAACGGTGTAGTCGAAAGAAAAAATAGGACTCTCATGGAGTTGAGTAGAAGCATGTTGAAGATGAAGGATTTACCGAATATGTACTGGGCCGAGGCAGTTTCATGTGCAACCTACTTACTAAATAGAGCAATAACTAAAAGTGTGCCCAATAAGACACCACAAGAAGCCTGGAGTGGAAGGAATCCCAACGTTGAGCACCTTAGAGTTTTCGGATGTGTTGCTTATGCACATGTTACGAAACAGCAACGAGGTAAGTTAGATGATAAGACTGAACGAACTATTTTTGTTGGATACAACAAAAATAGCAAGGCATATAAACTATATAATCCAGTGACAAAGAAGATTATAATAAGCAGAGATGTTGTGTTCAATGAAAGCCAACATTGGATCACCGACAAAGGGAGTCAAGAGACGTCATGCATAGAGATTAATAACTCCGGTGAAGATATTCAAAAAGAGATAGTGGAAGATCAAGACCAATCTTCAGCGTTGAAGGGGAACATACATGCACAGGAACACTCAAACTCAAGTGTTCAGAACGAAGGTCCACTCAACAGTCACAATGATGAGATGCCTACAGACGAGAACTCGAACAATGGACTTGAAGATGCAGATTCATCTTCCTCCTCAGAAAATGAAGTGATAAGAACTCGAAGAGTGATTGATGTGTACCGAAAATCAAAGCCCCTCACAAAGGCCCAAGTTGATGCACTATATGATAAAGACCGCGGTAATTCAAATAATGTAGTGAACTTTGTTCTTTTTGCTGATGCGGATCCAACAACATATGAAGAAGCATGTAAAGAAGCCAAATGGAAGGATGCTATGGATAAAGAGATGCATTCTATAATTAAAAACAAAACATGGGAATTGGTCGAACCTCCAAAGAATCAAGCTCCAATAGGTGTGAAGTGGATATATAAAACGAAATACGACGAGCATGGGAAAGTGAGCAAACACAAAGCACGATTGGTGGTAAAAGGTTACAAACAAAAGTATGGCATTGACTATCAGGATGTCTTTGCTCCGGTAATAAGGTTTGACACAGTTAGACTCGTGTTAGCGTTAGCTGCACATCATGGATGGCATTTACATCAAATGGAGGTAAAGACAGCTTTTCTAAATGGGAATTTAAAGGAGCAAGTGTTCATCGAACAACCAGAAGGGTACATTACGAAAGGAGAAGAAGGAAAGGTATGTAAACTAAAAAAGGCTCTCTACGGGTTAAAACAAGCCCCGAGGGCTTGGTACAGTAGAATAGAAGGATATTTCACATCAAGTGGCTTCAAGAAATGCATTCATGAACATACTTTATTTATCAAAATATCCAAGGAAGCAAGGATCATAATCTGTTTATATGTCGATGACTTAATTATAGCAAGCGATTCGTTACTAATGTTAAACCAATTTAAAGAGTCAATGAAAGACGAACTCGAGATGACAGACATAGGCATTCTGCATTATTTCCTCGGAATGGAAGTCTCATTTAAAAATGGAGACATTATGCTTTCACAACAACAATATGCAAGAGGTTTGTTAGAGAAGTTCAATATGACGAACTGCAAGGCTATTTCTACTCCAATGGAGTATGGTTTGCGGCTGTCCAAGCAGGATCCTGATGACGAAATAGAACCAAACATCTATAGGAGATTGGTTGGTAGCCTTATGTATTTGACCAACACGAGACCGGACATTATGTTTGCAGTCAATAAAATCAGTCAATTCATGGAACAACCGAAGAGAAGTCATTGGGAAGCTGGGAAAAGAATCCGAAGATATATAAAAGGGACGATAAATCAGGGATTAGTTTACTCTAAAGGAAGTAAAGGTTCGTTATTCGGGTTCAGTGACAGTGATATGCAGGAAATATCGACGACAGTAAGAGCACATCAGGATATGGCTTCCACTTCGGATCTGGAGTTGTAGCTTGGCAATCAAAGAAACAAAAGGTAGTAGCTTTATCATCGATGGAAGCGGAATATATCGCACTCTCCATGGCTGGGTGTCAAGCACTTTGGCTCAAAGGAATCTTGGATGAGTTAGAAGAAAAGATCGATCAACCTCTGGTGATCTACTGCAACAATAAATCGACAATATGCTTGGCCAAAGACCCAGTGTATCACGGCAAGAGCAAACACATAAGGATCAAATACCATTTCATTCGGGACTTGATCAAGAAAGATGATATTGAAGTGCGTTATTGCTCAACCAAGTAGCAAGTTGTTGATGTCCTTACTAAAGCATTGCTGCCTAAAGACTTCCAGCGGTTAAAGGAGTTCCTGCACTTCACTGAAATCTAGCTTACGGGAGGGTATTAGACGAGCAAGGCTTATAAGCTAGATTATGTTATATAAATTCATTATTATTAGAATGTATTATGTGATGTTATTAGTATTATTATTCGTTAACTTAGGTTGAGGCGGTTATCATTATGCAAACCCCTCGTATATATACTTTCATATGTACCGAATTCTATTCACCAATTCAATCAAGAACAATACACGAATTCTCTCATACGAAATCTAAGTCTGATAAGTGTGATTCATTCCAATACCTTTACCAAATAGCCCCACATTATTTAAATGATGTTTTATTGATGAAAAATTCTTCCCCTATGTTCACAATGTAACTCGCTGTACGTTCATATACAAATAATGATTATAATATCGTTGCTAACAATATCATGTATGTTTACTATCTACATATGTTAGTAAAACAATAATTTGGATTAAATATTATGTCAGTGGAGATAGGTTTAATTTCCGATGTTTATGTGTTAGTAATCGTTCGTTCAACGTTAGTTGGAATGTATGGGATTACCATTATTATCAAAAACTGACATGTACTCCAATGTATGCGAATTTTATATTCACCCAAGATAAAGAAGAAAACAAAAGGAAACAAAAGTAACATAAAATAAAATGAAAGGGTGTATAAATAGAAATCTGGGTTCTTTTGAAAAGCTTGGTTTGTGTTTTAATAGGATTACCATTATTATCAACTACTCCTTTTAAATCATCAAGAATATGAATAGGGTGTATAAATAGAAATCTGGGTTCTTTTGAAAAGCTTGGTTTGTGTTTTAACGGTGTGTACCATCATATATGCCAAATGTACAATTTGTTGATGCATGTTCATATGTCACGTGACTGGGTTTTCCTTATTGGAATTGCTTGAATATCATAAAGGGGAGTTTGTCTTATTTGAATTAATCTTAGTAGGTGTGTGATATTGGATGTTTGTGGAATGTACAACATGTAGAGCTTAGGGTACAAACCTAGAGTGCATGTCGCACACCAATAGGGACAGGAGACACCGTATAGTGGACATGATGTAGGGGCCACTCACATACATGGTCTGGCCGTACACACTCCCCAAATGTCTGATTGTTTCCGTACATTTGAATGGTCGCACAATCTCTCCACAAACATACACTCAAGTTGCCTTCCTTTTTAAAACATACAAACCAACTCTTCATTCTTGTGCCTCACCTGCTGGGCCGCTCCATGAAGTAAGCCCACTTCTATTTTAAAAACAGTGCACACCGACTTGGGATAATAATCTGATCTTGTTCCAATCGCACATCATGAATTGTACAAAATGGTTTGATCGCACACTTGCACCATAGTCGCACAGTCCATTGTTGGACTTTATCTTCGTGGGCTACGATTTGTCTTGGCCGCCCAAATAATGAAGAACTTATGATCTTGCAAGACCACACACTTATGTATGCTCGAGATGAATATTGTTTGAGTGTCCTTACAGTATGAAAGTTGTTTTAAATATGAAAGTTGTTTCAAATATCCTTGGCTATTGACATGTGTTTGAATGTTCACTACTTAGTAATGATATACCAATATGGATAGTGTGTTGTAGGATGAATGATACTATCCCACTGCCTGTATAAGAGTCTGATGTCGGTAACTATAATAGGTCGTGGTTGACCCAGCCTAGGATAAAAATACGACCTACCGAGCAACCAAAGGTGAGTTCACACTTAAACTAAACCCTTGTATTCCCAATGATTTGGGAACTTCGCTCACACCAAGGTAACGATGTGACAAATTTATAAAACTCATAAAGCATGCACTCCCAATGGTTTGGGACTACCATACTAAACGAAATTCTACCAAGGAAAGTCCCTTACACTTATACCGATTAATCGCGGGGAACGAACGAGATATTAGTTGATAGCGCTATTAGGTTTCACAACCTCACACCGTACGAGGAGCTGGGCGTGAACTATTATCTGAATTATCGGGTCAATGACGGTAGACATTGACCTAAGAGGGCAAACAACAACTACGTCAATGTTTCGGTACCACACAGTTTAGTAGATCATTATGGGATGGATTTCCCACATCATGTTTTGATAACATGGTAACTCATAAAACAAACGTTTTTGGATAAAAATGAGAAAACCTTTTTGGATAACTGTGAACTAGCCAACTTTATGTTGAGACACTACTGCATGCTTGCAGGTCCGTAGATGCTGTGCTAGAGTAATCTTGGAGCGTTGCAGTGGTCGTCTACTATCTATGTTTTCCTTCTTCCGCTAAACCTTGAACTTTATATATTAACTATGTTTGGAACTTTATTTTAAAGACTTATTATGTTTTAAACTCGGATGCTATGTCACAAATTATGTCGATGAGGGTTTTATGTTACTTATACTAAATGTTCGATGTAATTGGTGGCTTGATCTTGGGCAGTCACACGCCTCGCGGTGATACTCTGCACGTGGGATTTGAGGGTGTAACAGCAAGCTACATTCTCTCGAACTAGTGCTGAAGCTGAATATAGAGGTGTTGCCAACGTCGTTGCAGAAATATGTTGGTTGTGTAATTTACTGCTTAAACTTCAGTTACCATTAACACGGGCTACCCTGGTTTATTATCACAATGTCAATGCCATCTATCTTACTGACAATCCCGTGTGTCATCGGCGCACTATACACATCGAGCTTGACATCCATTTTGTTCGTGAACAGGTACAACGAGGCCAAGTGTGTGTTCTTCATGTTCCATCCAGATACCAAATAGCCAATATTTTCACTAAAGGGTTGCCACGGGTTCTCCATTCGATGATTTCCGCTCTAGTCTCAGCATTCGTTCTCCTCCCGCTTCGACTTCGGGGGTGTAATAGCTAATGTATTTTAGTATATAATTATTACCATGTTTAGAGGACAATTAGTTTGTATCTCATCCCAAATTATGGGATCGTAATTTTTGCAATATATATTGAATACAGAAGGAGAATAGGGATCAAGGATCCATTCAAAAATTATACCACTCTTCACAAAATGTTTTTTTCTTATTTAAAACTCAACCCCCAACAGCTACCCCACCCCCAACGTCCATATTCTCCTCGAATTTCACACCCCAACGTTCAAATTCTTCAATTGAAGTCGTTAATGGGTTAACGTAACCCCCAATAACGATGCGGCGCGGTGTGTGGGTTCGTTAATGGGTTGATGTGGCACCCCCGTTAACCCACAACGCACATTAACCCATTCTTTAAAGCGAGGATTAGCACTAAATCATACGTGAACCCAGAAGTCTAGACTGAGTTTACATTTTAGTCACAAGCGACCTCTTTTGGGCTGCATTGCTCCAGCCCAACCCCCTACGCGAAGCTAGAAGCCTCATGTATATATTTATTTTAAACTCAGAATGTTAGATTTTAATTATTAAACCTGAATACTCTCTAATTTTAAGTTCTAGTTTTACATTTTGTTTTCTTAACATGGTATTTTAGTCAAACAAACTTTTCTATAGAGAGGTTCTAATAATGTTCTTAAGTAGAATTTGTATACACCATCTTCAAACTATATAAATAATATTTGCGTTGAATTTCAAGTATATTATGTATTTGATCATATTTCTGTTAGCCAGATTTGTGAATAATTTTGTTTTGTCATATTGTTCACCATACGTATACCCGGCTAAAATCATCGACAAAGAGAATAAAATAGCGATTACCTCCGGGTGTTACTAGTGTAACGGGTCCGCAGATGTCCAAATATACTAGCTCAAGAGGTTGGTTCGTTCTATATGATGCTTGTCTTGGAAATAGTAACTGGTGCTGCTTGCCGGCTAAGCAAGCTTCACAAATCTGGGAACTTTTCTTGATGAGGGATACACCAATCACAAGGTTCTTTGATGTCATCTCATGTAAGGTATGAAAGTTAGCATGTCCAAGTCAGGCATGCCACAACCAATCCGATTCATTAATGTGTGTCGCTAAACACACTAATTTGACAACATCAAGAGAAACCTTATACAACCTGTTTGAAGACCTTTCAACCTTGACCAACAACCTTCTACCCCTTCCATAAAGCCACAAAAATTCATCTTCCATAATGACTTTGCACCCTCTTTCGGTAAGTTGTCCAAGACTTAGTATATTACTACGTAAGCTGGGTATAAAATAGACATTTGTAACCACATGTTGTTCACCACTTTTACATTTCAAAGTCACAGTTCCCTTACCATTGATTTCTATACTCGATCCATCGCCAAACGATACTCTTCCCTTAATTCGATCATCAAGTTCTGTAAAGTGATTTCTAACCCCAGTCATGTGATTAGAAGCACCGTTGTCTAAATACCACAAACCCGTCTCTTTTTTGTAGTTTCCAGGAACTATATTTTGTTCGTTAAGAAGTACACAATCGTCATGTATTACGACGGCCATATATAGTTGTTCGTTTACTTCTTGAGTTTCTGCTAGGTTTACCTCATCCTTTTTCTCGGCGTTGTCTGGGCACTCGTTTGAGTAATGACCCAGTTTTTGGCATTTATAACAAGTTACCTTTGACTTATCATGACCCGTTGATCCTTCGTGACGACCTTGAGAACCTGATCGACTTCCGCGACCTCTCCAATTTCTTCGGCCTCGTCTTCTACCCCGACCCATGTCGGTATTAATTTTGCCACGTCCTTTGCCATTATCAAAATTCTGTTTTGAAGACCCTTCAGTGCGCGAAAACAAGAGTTTACTCTGATTCTCACCCACAACCTTCCTCATCTTCGTTCTTTCCTCGAATGCTTTAAGCCGCCCAATGGCCTCTTCGAATGTAAGGGTTTCGAGGTCAGTGGTTTGTTCAATAACAGCGGCTATGGGTAGGTATTTATCGGGTACAGAATTAAGTAATTTTTTCACAAGGACTTCATCTTCAAGAGTTGAGCCAAGACTCTTGAATTTGGTTTGCACACTCGAAAGCTTTCCGGCAAACTCCTCTTTAGAGTCAGATTCATCCTTCTAGTTCACTACGCAAGGTCATTAGTCGAGCCTTTTGTACTCGGTCTGCTCCAAGATAGCGAACTCGTAAAGCCTCCCAAACATCCGCTGGGTCTTTATATTTTGCCACCTGAAGAAAAACGTCTTCGGGAATCGACTGGAAAATAAGAGCCTTAGCGGTGTTCTTCAACCTCTTATCGGCAGCACCACCGGTCACTGGATCTATGACTTCCACCAAGCCATGTGCAGCCAACACCGTTTCCATCATGTTGGACCATGTGGTGTAGTTTGTAGCCGTTAACTTCGGGCATTGTAGAGATGCACTACCCGAATCTTTAACCACGTTAGCGAGTTGTCCTTGAACTCCTTCACCATCGGCCATCTTCTTCGAACACCTTAATACTGATGCGAAATCTTCTTGTGTAATCGAGGGTTAGCCGATCACACGTCTTCAACCTTGAAGCTCTGATACCAATTGAAAGATTCAATTGGATCGAAAAAAGAAAACGAACACGGTACTTGAAACAAACTTGAACAAAAAAAAAAAAACTAACCTACTTGACTTAGGAAAGGAAATCTAACTAGATAAACAATAAAATAAGTTTTAAAGATAAATTCAACTTCTGAATCTAAATCATCCAGTAGCCTAGCCGACACCAATCTTGACTCCCACATTGCTTGCAACCCAAACCAATTAATTGTACGTAACTTTGTATACCCGGCCAAACAATTATAATGGGCCAACATTTTAAACGAGAGGAAGAAATATGATACAAATTAGGAAATGGGTTTAGAAAAAATAAATTTTTAATGGATTTAATCAAAACGACGTCGTTTTGATGGGTTTCACACACACATTAGAAGCGTAAAAGCCTCATATTCAATTTTCATATATATATATTACCGTTTCATGTATTTATACCTTCATTTTATGTAATTGTAAACAAAAAATTTAGCCCAAATTAGGTTTTGGTTCAAAACCAAAACTAAGCGAACCTTGCCAGAAACCAACAAACTAACCGATTAACTTGAAGCCGATTGGTTAAAAAAATAGATTAACTAAATACTTTGTTTTTGGTTTTGGTTAAGTCTAATAACCGAACGGAATTGAACCGTACACTCCCAACATATATCGACCCAAATAAAAATCAAGACAATCACAATAGGTACCGAAGAAATGAAACGGATTAGAAGAAAAAATAGAAATCCAAAGGTAATGTAAAATGTTTTTGTAGATGTATCTAATGTCTATAGTTGGATAGTCGACAAGTCGTAGGTGTTTGGTGGTTGAATATTGTCTAGATTAGTTTGACTCATAGGTTACATTGTTGTTTGGCTAGATTAGCGAATGTGGTCTCATTTGCTAAAGAATGTTAGTCATTGTGGTTTCTCATATGTAAAAATGTTGGGTAATAATGGTTTCAATTAATAGATTGAGGTGTTATGTTTTATTTTTGTATCAATGTTGGGTTCTAAGAATAGCGTTGGTTAAGTTTTTAGTTAAACGCCCTTTTATTACTAGAGGGGCCATTTATGTAAAAGCTCATTCTATTCTGTCTCTAATTTCTGCATATCAATCACTACCTAAGTTTCATTGTATACTTATCAAATCTAAGTGTATTTTTAGCTGATTAAAGTTTACTTCTAACTTATCATAAGGATTCAAGTCTGCATAAAGATAAGAAGTTGCCATATGCTAGCAAGAGTATATACGTGACTTTGACTATCGAACCAAAATTCTTGGTAGAGATTTTGGGTTACGTTTATATATAGATCTAAAGATAAAGTAGTATATAAAATACTAGAGGTGAGCAGAAAATCAAAATAACCGAACCGTAACCGAAAAAACCGAACCGAAACAAAAACCGACGGTTCGGTTTTTTGATTTTTAGTAACCGAAAATTTCGGTTTGGTTTTCGGATAATCATTTTCAGTAACCGAAAAAAACCGAACCGAACCGATAAGTTACAATCCATACATTTTTATGTTTAAGTTTAAGTTTTTTAAGTGTTTAACCCAGTGCTAATATAAATTATTATTCTTGAGTTTTAAGTGTTTATAATAAAAACATTACATGTTTTTTTTTTGGGAAACGGGACTCCCCCGGGTAAACATTTATTAATTTTTGAAAAAAAAGGATTACAAACTAAGTGCATTTGTTAAGCAAAGGCGACTCGCCAAAGCAACAAACCACAAAAAAAGAAAAGAACATACATTTAAAAAACAACCATGAAGAAACTAAAATTTGGAGCCTATCTTCATAAATTTTGCTGTTTCACCGGTATCCGACTCCACTTCAGCTTCATCACCATCCACTTTTGTCAAACAATCATAATATTTTTTCAAATTTTCGGACCACGCACTATATTCTTCAATCTTTGGGCGGGTGCTAGATTCCACCAATTTTTTAACCATCTCAATCTCATGTTCCCATAACCCAAGATCCGTATCAAAGCATTCCTCTTCATCGCGTAACGTTCCATAACTGTTTTTTGTGCTAACATTTGGGCCCGACCCAGGCCCAAAAACTGTTTTTGAAACATCAAAAAAACCACTACCTTTAATTGGGCCCTTGGAAGCCAGTCCAACACTTGCTAGAGATGGAAAATAAGCATCAGATTTTAAAGGGACCTCGGCTGGGCTCATATGTAATGGGCCTGAAGTATCTTGAAGTCCAGCAGTCTTCCTTGTGCCTAGCGTTTGATCCAAACAAGCAGCTCCCTCAACTGGGCTTTGTTTTTGAAGCCCATCAGCAACTAAATGTGATTCCAATTTCCGAGACAAGCCCAGATCCTCACCGTCAGACTTTTGAAGCCCATTAGAATTGCTATGTGAGCCCGTACCCTTTCCAGTTTTATGTTTATAATAAAAACATTACATGTTTATCTATAACTGAAATGATTTATTTATTACCTACAAAAAATAACAAAATTTAATATAAAAATTAAATGCTCTTCAAATTATTATAAAAGAAAATGTCTTGTTAAAAACTTAGGAGAAATATAAAAATAGATTACAATGTTAGGCTTATATAAACAATATTAATTAAAAAGGTTAACTATAATAACTTAGATGTAAATATATAAGAAAGATTTTTATATTTTAAATATACTTTTTATTTTTAAATCTTGTATAGTTTTGTTTCAAAAACCAAAATAAACGAAAAATAGAACCGAATCAACATGAAAATCGAAAACAAACGGTTTAAAAAAACGAAAACTCAAATTTCGGTTTTAGTTTTACTCAAAACCAAACAAAACCAAACCAAACCGTGTTCACCCCTGTAAAATACCAATACCAAATTAAAAAAACAAATTCGTCATCATAACACCGCAGTACCAAACCAATTTTTTTTTTTTACGAAAGCCAATGAGATTTATATAGATCTATATTAAAATATTATGTTTGGCCGTACATGCTTATTTAATTATGCAAATAAAAGACATACACTTGTTCCTATAGTTACAAACTTAATGTTTTACATGAATAATTATGCAAATAAAAGACACACACCCCCTGTCTATATATGTACAAACTTAATGTTTTACATGAATAAAGTCTGGATTTCATCATCATCTTAGAAACACCAAAAAACCCAAACATCAAACTCACCAAACTCAAAACGCTATATTTTACTATATACCAATCATCTTAGAAAATGCCAAAAAAACCCAAACATTAAAGATTCCAATCGACGTTTCTTTTAGATACACTATTTTTTCAATAAAACGCCAAAAATGGCAAACATCGTTTCTTGTATATTCAATATTGTTCTACGCGAAGTTTCGCAGAATGCATTCTTAGCTGAGGGGTGTAACTCAATAACATTTTGCTGCATGAGATGGACAAATCTTCAAGAAAAAGATGCTGATGTCAAACTTATGTCATTTTTGTGCTTTGTTCTTGATGAATATTTGAATGGCATGAATAGATAGATGACACTGATGAGTGGGTTGAAGATAAAGATGAAGATAAAGTTGAACTTCAAACAAAAACTCATGTCATTTTGTGCTTCCACACGGCCACAAAAAAACTACTTCAACAACAAAAAAACAAAATGAAGCATACCAAAGTGAAATCGTCAGTGAAGATGTTTCAAAGAAGAAAGAGACTGATGACAGTGAAGATTTGGAAGATGAATTGTTTCTATTTTTTAAGAGTAAACTGCAATTTTACCCCCTGGGGTTTAAGCCAATTGGCGCTCTGACCCCCTCCCAGGGAAATTTCACACTCTGACCCCCCAACTTATGAAAAGGCCTGCAATATGACCTCCTGCTATCAAATAACTTAACAGATCTATTAAATGGTATGTAAAATGACTATGTTACCCTTTCATATTACCCCCTATGGTTTGTTGTAAGCAAACGTTTTACCCCTAGTGTTAAATGACTATATTGTCCTTTCTTATTACCCCATATACTTTGTTGTAAGAAACAGTATTACCCCCCGTTTTAAGTATTTCATTGCTTCCTTACCCCCTGGAGAAAAGAAAACCAGACGTGTGAAGTTGCAACAGTCATGGATAGTGTTTTGGTCAAAAATTACCTAAGCAATTTAGTGATCAAATTAGTTAAGTGAGGTAGTGTGCTAACAAAGTGTATTGAAAATAACAATAAAAAAATAACACAGTTAGAATATAATCCAGGATATTTGAGCAGAAAACCACCCATAACAATTGTCCCCAAAATATATCTGTTGGGATACTAAATTCCAACGGATATATTTTAAAACTTATCTCTTGGATCGAGACAATTAAGTTGATAAGACGGTTGGAATGACAAGCTACAACTTCCCATGCGATATTTACTCATTACCCCCTATATCCAGCCTATATCTACTCGAATCATTTGCATTATGATCATAACACTTCCGAGCAAATTCCATGTATTCTTCTTCCTTTTCCTTTCTGTTTTTCTTTGCTAAGATCCTCTATAGCCAGCTGAACAAGATCGCATATGGCCGACTCGATTCCGACCTTCAAAAACCAGAATCTTCTCAAAGAACCTGAAAAAGAAGTCTGCTCGTTTGACAATGCCGATATCGCCGCCCTAAGAGTCTCCGGTGCTTTCCCCGCCGACGCGATCATTCGTCCATTCGACCGAGAGGTCCGATGGGACATATCTTCTGACGAGTGGGTGTGTTTCCTGGCTTACCCTTTTTCCATAGGGCCCCGATATCCTTTTCCAGCCTTCATTTCCCGTTTCTTTGAACTCACCAGCCTTAGTTATGCCCAGACCATGCCTATGGTCTGGCGTGTGCTAGTTACCTTGGACCAGATCAAGTCTCGTCACATTCCTGATCTCTGCATCGAGGATCTTCATGTCGCATATCGTCTTCGTTCTCATGGCAACAACCGTTTTCTTCTCTTTTCAACTTCAAAAAATCCCCTTATCCTCAAGGCCACAAAGAATGAGGATAAGTGGCAATGAAAGTTCTTTTTTGTTAAAAGGGATTCCATCGCCAAGGGTGTTGACCTCCCGGTGAAGTGGTTGACCTCTGGTAGGATTTAGGGTTTTAGGAATATCCCCAAATATATCCTGAAACTATATCCCAAACTGATATCTTTATTTCCTGTGCAGCAAATTTCAAAGAGCTAGCCCCTCCAAGTGCAGAATCAGAGCAAAGGATCAAGGATATCTACCGACTCCCGGAGAGTTAAAGAACATTTTCCCTGTCCTTCGGAAGTTCAAGTCAAAGATCAAGTTCTGACATGTCTGGTAAGTACATTCATACATATTAAACTAATTATAATTTATTAGTATTCAAAAGTTAAGTATTTCTCCCTTTTATGTAGCATCAGCCAAGATTCCAGAGACCTTCGAGCTTGAAGAGTTGGACAACTATTTTGGCCCTGTCCAAGTGAAGAAAGAGCCCAGCAAACCTTCTACTGCTTCCAAACCAGCAACCAACTCCAAAGCAGCAGCCGTACCCAAGCCTTCTCCTGTCGTGAAGCCGCGTGCCTCGAGTTCCCGCAAAAGGAAGGAGCCACATTCCAGTTGCCTCCGATGTCTTTCCATTTGAGAATCATGGGTTCTCAGAATCCAGCAAGTTCATGACCGGCTTCCTCAACCAGGTAGGTATCCTTATCCTATATCCTGCACATATATACTGAATATATATACTCATATATTGATACCAGTTCATCCAATTGTAGGGTCTTGAGCGGCTAGTGTTCGTTTATGAGGAAACATGTGGATTGAACAAGTTGCTAGAGACCAAATTGAAGAAGGCAGAGAACACTGTCGCAGACCAAGCAGCAATTGCCGCCGTTAAGTCACAACATTATGAGGACAAATATAAGGCGATGATCCAGGAACATCAGGCTGCCCTCAAGAAGGTTACCCAAGAAGCCCAGGCTAAATATGATGCAGCTCAGGTTCAGCACGAACAAGGCATGGCTTCTTATCGGGAAGGCCTTAAGGGCTCCGTCGTCATCTCTCTCCTCCAAGCCATGTTGAAAATTGCCTATGAGGCCAGGGCCATGGGCCTTGAATGCCCTTCATGGAACGTTGAAGCTTGGGAGGCAAAATTGAGGGATCTCGGTGGCAATCCTGTGGAGCATCCTGTGAAGCCTGTAGTTGAGGAACCTGCTAAGGCGGCCGATCCTGATGCTGATGCTGATGCTGGTGAGAACGCTGTGGAAGCCGTGATTGAAGAAGGTGGTGCTGCTTAAAGGCAGCGAAGTGGGCAATGACGGATGTTGATGTCGAGGCCAGAGCCCACTTTTCTAAATTTAATGGTTTGTGGTTGTCGAACAATTTATCTTTTCGTCTGTTGAACAATTTTATCTTCCTGCACTTAGACAATATGATGGCCAAAGGTGGAGGGATCCTGAGTTTCAAGACGAAACCCAGAAATAGAATATATCTCAACCCTTAAACTTCAATCCTTTTGCAATCTTTCTATTGAAGATGTCCCCAGTCTGGGAGACTTAGCAAACCAAGTCCAAACTTGATCCGTTAAGCTTTTCACAATGCCTTGATAGGAATGTCCCCTGTTGATGTGTGTAAAATGCAACATATAAATTACATCAAATGAGGCATAAAACTAACCCTTTTTTAGTACTAATGTTGGAAAATGTGTGCTTTTGTCTTCTTTTTGTATTTTCAGGGTTAAATGAGCTTAAATGAATAAAAGAAGCAAAAATACAGCCAAATCTAACAATAATACAAGAAAAGGAGTAAACGTGGCATGCCCGACCCCACGACAACATCTTCCCAAGCAAAAATAAGACATCAGAAGGCTGAACACGCCCCGTGTCCAGCGGACACAGGGGCATGCCCAAGTGTTTGCAGAAAAGACAAAGTTGTAGAAGCTTCTATTTCCCAACACGGGGGCGTGCCCAGTGGACACGGGGTCGTGGTCAACGCTAAGATTCACAGAATCTGAGCAAATCTTGATAGTACAGATACGCTTCTGCACACGGGGCCATGCCCAGTGGACACGGGGGCGTGGTCAACTAATACAGACAAACTGCAATTAATGAAGAAAGAGAAGATGGGTGGACAAGGGGCCGTGTCCGGGCTTCTGTGCAGGCTATAAATAGAGGTGCTTGGTTCACTTCAAAAGCATCCCTTGACAAACCACCTATCTCTCACTTCACCCACACTCCAGCACCATCACAACACCCACATCCACCACCATCATCCATCATCCATCATCCATCATAGAGTGTGTGTAGTAGTCTCGGGATTTGTAGGATCGTTTGTGAGACCCAACGAGTCTTTCTGAAGAGATCTCGTCCAATACGAAAGGCGAAATCAGACGTATCGAAGTTATTTCAGCTGGTTTGCACTTAGATTCACTTTAAACTGTCTCTTGTATTGATATCAGATCGTTTTACAATGCTGGAGACACTTCGGCAGAGCTTCGCTACCGGAATCGAAAACGTTACAAATGAAAGACTCAAGGCAATCATTTATAGGCATGCTTATTTCGCACGAGATGGCTCACACGAAATGGACTTCCCATTTCGTACGAAATGGCCACAACATCCATTTCGTGCGAAATGGCCTATCCTGCATGTTTCTCTATTTTCTCGTACTACGTGCCCTGATCTATCTAATCTATTAAAAGACTCGATACAAGACGAAGTCGACAGACATATGCACCAACAGACTCCCCCTTGGATGTTAACGAAGTCTTCAGTGTCGAGTCTTCGGTATATCAACTCTTCAGTCTTTATCAGTCTTCTCGCTCTCTTCAAAGTATTCTCCATTGTAAGCATCCTCAAACAATCTCTTTCTCTCTTTTCCAGAATCTTAACCTGTCTCTATCTTCTCTTGATCAGATCTCTTGATTCTTTAAGTTCTTCAGCATCAACAGCTTGCGTGGACAGCAGGATTCAAACCTGGCTCTTTCCCATTCAAACTCCCCCTTGAATGTTGATCACAGATCCATGATCAGAAACTGGCTCTTTGCATCTTCAGACTCCCCCTTTCGATAAATGGGATCGCAGTCAGGAATTCACAATCTGCATCTTTCACAGGTTCAGGACCGTTGCCTGATTCTTCGTAATCACAGAATCTGGAACCTGGCTTTCTCATGTCTTTCAGGAGTTGAAACCTAGCTGCTACTGGCAAAAACTCTACCTCACAATAAGATTTACAAATTTAAAAATTTGACAAATTTAGATACCACTTGTAAAATCAAACTCAAACAATCACTTGTAGATATCGTTCAAAATGATTTAACAATTTATAATCACTAATGACCACTTGTAAGAATATCATTTTTCTCATTTCTAAACAAACTTTCCCAAACCTGTTGTTCATCATGTTTAGCACTCGGAATTTTGAAAATCAGCTTTTCAACATCAGTTGTCGAAAATCTTTTGGTATTTTTCAAAATTTTATACTAAAACACACTAATGAAAAAGCAGTAAAGAAATATACTCAGACAATATTTTTGTGAGATTGTGTAAGAGGATCATATCAGTTTATGACAAAACACTAGCACCGTTGAGCTTTAAACACTTTAAGTTCTAAACGATTCACTTAGATTGTCAGTATACTGATCCACTTAAATTTTCACACAAAGTTCAACTGTTTCGAGATACGAGATTTAGTGTTTTAAGCACTTAACTTATTCGCCTGTCCCACCTCAGAATATACTCCCGTATCCAGACTCCTATATTCAGTCTTACAGGTGAATGTACACTAATGATATCTGTAAGGGGTTAAATGCGAGAGCATGAGAGCTCAGGCTATTGCTTCCGCAAAATCAGAGAGATGATGGTTCGACTTTAGGTGTGTTCCCTTTAGAGAATCTTTTTTCAACGACACATGATTAGCATTTTTCAATGTTTCATCATTTTTTATGCTGAGGGTGGGCTTTAAGAATAAAGCTGTGTAAAGCATTATACGAGGACTAGGCTATTGCTCCTGCAAAATCAGAAGTCCAGGTATAATACCCCAGATATCACCATGCACAAAGACCTAGTATGTCAGAAATAGAAAGCCTTTCAAACAAGATTTCAGGGGTTACCTATATATCCGAGAGATGTTCCCCATGAAATAAGTAAGTTTGATATTTAGGTTTATATCTCGACAACAATTTACTAAGCGTGTAAAGACCTACTGGCATATCATCAGTGAAACCGTTTATCACATTTGACTTTCCAAATCTTTAGCGTGCTGTGATTGTCCACTGATGTACTATCATTTCCTCTTTTTCACAAGAAAACTCATTTTAAGTTTTTATCATATTTTTGGCTTTTTCAAATTTTCTGATGTTTTTGGATTTTTCAAATTTTCAAAATTTCTAAAAATTTTTACTCCCCCTAAAATCAAAAATATGTTTCAATTTTTGATTTTCAAGGAAAAATTTGAAAACAAACTATACAAATAAACTGACAAACTAATTTTCAAGCTTCAAATCTCCATCCACTTGGCATAAACAATCAGAACTCCCCCTGACAACAAACTATTTTCCCATTATGATTTCAAAACACTTAAGTTTGTTTTAATCAAAATGGTTTTTCCGGAAAATAAGTTTTGTTGATTTCTCTTGTAAAATCGGGGATAAACTCATCATTTTGTTCTTTCAACCATTTGTATGGCAGTTAAATCAAGTTCAACTTAATGACCTTGATTAACCACTTGTAGGTTCACCTTTCTTTCACCACTTGAATGAAAGTTAAATCAAGTTCAACTTAATGACCTTGATTAACCACTTGTAGGTATTTCAAACAAACATTTTCAAGAATGATGCCGATTCCTGCTCCACAATTACCAACTTGGGAGCTCCGGCAAGTCCAGATTTTTAGTCATGATAGGTTCTATCCCAGTTACTAACCTGGGATGACCCATCTTCATCTGGTTTCTTCGTTTTCAATTCATAAAATTCCTTTACCCCTTTGACCTTCCCGTCAATCATTTTTCCAAAAATATTTTGAACTGTGGGGTTAAAGGCTTTTTCAACATCAAATTCTTTCTTTTCAGAAAAAAATTGATCTGAAATCTCAACTTTTCCATTTTTTGTTTAAAATTTTCAGTTCGCAATGGTGGAAAGTTAACGTCATCCATTCCAGGAACTGAATTTTCTTCTTTTAGCTCAACTTGTGGCTCCTCTGACTTTGACGAGTCAGATTCATCGCCATAATTAGCATCTGAATTCTTAACAACCCACTTTTGGTTGTTAAGTTTCGCTTTTCTTCTGTAAAAACTCTTTGAACATTCACCAACCTCAAACTTCGAATTTTTGAAAACTTTAAATTTTTTGGTTGGTGTTTCAATATCAACCATCTTTTCTTTTAGTTTTTCAGAGACCCCCTGTTTTGTTTGGATTGCCTTTGGACAATTCCTGGCAATATGACCAACTGTTTTGCATTGAAAACAGGTTCTTGTTTCCTTCTTCTGAGCAACTTCCTTCTTCATTCCCTCTTGCTTCTTAGCAAGTAATTCTTTGTTTGTCTGCTTCCTGAACAAATGCTCTTTTTCTTCTTCAGATGATGTTCCTGAAACAAAAACAGTTTTTGGTTTATAAGTTTTCTCATTTTTATGATTTTTTGGTGGAATAAAGCCTAAACCTTTCTTTTTGAAATTACCGTTATGGTTTGGTTTCTTTTGAAAACTCGAACCAGAACTGTAACCCTTTTTCTTGTTTAACCTTTGGTGAACTCTTGAGGTGTACTTTTTAGGTTTTTCAGAAAGATTTACATCTTTTATTTCAGAAATATTAATTTCTGTTAGTTTGAAAATCTTTTTGATCATTTCAGTTTTAACACCTCTTATTGGAAATTCCTCATCAGAATATAATTTGTCTGAATCATTCAAAGTATATGCTACTTTGAATGTTTTGTCATTCAAATTATTTTGCGATAACAGAAAATTGTTATTGTAAACCCTTTTGCCCTTTTTGACTGTTGGACTTGAAGTGTCTGACTCAGACTTTGACTCTGATTTTGACTCCTCCATTTCATCTTTATCCAACACCTGATTGACCACTTTCTTAATTATCTCAGACTCATGATCAGTGTCGGATGCTGTGAAAGTGACATCAATGTTGTCTGGCAAGTTATCTGAAGGCTCAGATTCCCACTGTAAGTTGGTTGCCTTTTTTACTCTTTCTGAATTTGGATTTCGTGGAGAATATCCATTTTCAAGCGGGGGTGGACACTTGTTATAACTGGCACTTTGTTTCTTACCAGAATTCTTTTCTTCAGGTTTTTCTTTTGTTTCGAACTTCTTCACTTCAGATGTTTCTTCTTCAAATGCCTTCATGCCTTCAACTGTAGGGTAAATCCTGTCAATCACATAAGAAGAACATGAGTAACTTTTCAACAACTTGTTTACTCTTTCAGTTTCTATCCTCTGAGTTTCCAATTTCTGTTCAAGCCCAACACACATATCAATATAATAATTGACCATTTCCTGCTTTATCATGTATGCTCCATTGAGTGTCTTCATGGCTGTAACTTGTTCACTGTTTAAAACATCATACGATTCTTTCAACCTGTTCATGTTGTGAATCAACTCATTGTTGTATTTTTTCAGAGTTTCACAGTTTTCACAATTCTCAGACACCTTTTCTGCATCAGCTTCCTTTTTAATCTCGAAAGCTAGAATTTCTTTGACCTGCTTCTTTATCACACGAATCTCTTCTTCATCATTCTTATTTTTTATTCTTTCTTTATCTCTTTCATCTAGAAATTTTAAATGCTCTGTCATTCTTTCTGCATAATACGAATTATCATCATCATGATCATCTTGTTTTTCAACCTTCTTCTTTGCCATTCGAGCCTTTTCAGCATCTCTCTCGGCTAGATATTTTAAGTGCTCTTTCATACTATCTGCCCAATACGAATTATTATCAGCACTGTCTTCAACAATTTGAGCAACAAAAGCTTTAGCCTTTAAAATCTCTTCATCCGGACAATATTTGTCCCAGCTAAAACCTTCTGGCAATCTTTCATCCTCTTGATTAACTAGATAAGCTTTCTTTGATTCTTCAATCTCCTTCCTTGCATGTGAAGTTTGTGGCGATTGTTGATACGGCTGTTGAGCAACTTGACGATAAATCGCTTTCCGATAATAATCATTGTTTCCGAAAGGATTTTGAGATCCACTTGCTTCGCGGTTTGTGCATTCTCTCTTGAAATGCCCTTTTTCCCTGCAACGAAAACAAGTAACTTTAGATTTATCAAATCCTAAAGTAGAAACATTTGCATCACGAAAATCATCTCTTCCAGTTATCTGCTTAAACTTTTCAGCTCTTCTCAACACACTAGCCAAACACCACTTTATATCCATTAACTCCATCTCTTCAGCATCAATCTGATCATAATCCTCTTTTGTCAACATTGGATTTCCGATCCTTCCTGCAACTAAACTCCCATACGACTCTAACACAGTTACCAACAAAGACATATGACTTTTGGCTACTTCTTTAGAGTAATTTTGATCATTCTCAAGATTTAGCGCAATGTTGCATTGTAGCACTTTGCCACTCTTTGTTGCTGAAAAATTTAGATCGAATGATGGATATGAAGAAAATCCCGTTTTGCTACTTGATCCTTGAGATGAACCTCCAGAAGAACTTTTTGCATTGAAAGCTGTTTCAATCTTTGGTGCAATGTTGGTCTGATCACTAGTACCTCCTTTGTAATACAGACCAATGTCTTGTTCACCATCATAGTTCTTCATTCTCGCTATCTTTCGTTGTTCCATCTCTTGAGCTTCGAGTTGTTCAATAAATTCGCTCAGTGTTAAATTGTCAAATTCAGGTTTATTTTTCAACATCATAAGATACGTGCCCCAAACATCTTGTGGTAACGCATCGGCCAACTTTTCAATAAATTCTTCTTTATCTTTATTGATGTTCAATCTATTCATATTCATCACCAAATTGCAATATCTTTCTATAATCTGCTTGGTGTTTTCAGTTCTTAATCCATGGAATAGATCAAATTCTTTCTTCAAAAGCGACATTTTGTTCTTGATCATCTCTTTACTTCCAACAAACTTCGATTTTAGATTTTTCCATATTGAATGTGCACTTCCGTTATGTTGGAGTAAAATCAAGATTTCTTCCTTAATAGCTTGCTGCAAAAGACTAACCATCATCTTTTCATTTTTGTATTTCTTTTTCTCATCAACACTTAAATCTTTAATATCAACCTTCTGTCTGTTGTCCTTAACTTGTCTAATATATCGAAATTCAGTATATTCCCATGCATCTAGGTAATATGCTTGAACCCAATTTTCAAAACGTTCCGCCCATCCACTATACTCCTCAATACTCAAAAGTTTGGGCGGTTTTTGCGTAGTGCCCGTTTCATTTTCTAGCATCGTACTCTGAGTCACAGTCATTGGAGTTGCAAAGGCGTTGTAGAACTCGTTCTCCATGATTCGGTTATCAAAATTTCACAAACACATATTGTTCAAACGAAATGGATGATTTTCAAACGAACTGGAACAATCCCAAACGAAATGGATCTGAAATGAAATGACTTTAATGCGACCTGAGGTATTTCAAACGAAATGAATCCTTTCAAGCGAAATGGGGTCACTTTCACACGAAATGGAACAACTTGATGTAACCTAGGTCTAATTCATGTGAATTGGAAACTCAATTCAAGCGAAATGGATCAAAACTTTTCAATTCATGCGAAATGTAATATTCTTTCAAACGAAATGGTCCTTGGTGCGAAATGAAGGCCCATTTCGTGCGAAATGTAAGCAAAGTCAAACGATTTGGTATCCAATTCGTGCGAAATGAAGCTGACGTCACACTTTCGAACAGTTTTTGATAAAATTGATCAAGTTTTACTTCGAATTAAGGTCTGATTCTTTCAAGGGTTTGATAAAACAGTGTTTCGCACGATATATGTGAAAATCAAGCCATTTTATCCGTGAAAACTTGTTTAATTTTGAAAAAGTGAAGAAAGTGAGTAGAAATCAGAAATTTTCAGCTGAAATGGTAAGAACTCTTCCTCCTAAGCTCTGATACCACTTGTAGGATCGTTTGTGTGACCCAACGAGTCGTTCAGAAGAGATCTCGTATAATACGAAAGGCGGAATCAGACGTATCAGAGTTATTTCAGCTGGTTTCCACTTAGATTCACTTTAAACTGTCTCTTGTATTGATATCAGATTGTTTTACAATGCCGGAGACACTTCGGCAAAGCTTCGCTACCGGAATCGAAAACGTTACAAATGAAAGACTCAAGGCAACTATTTATAGGCATGCTCATTTCGCACGAGATGGCTCACACGAAATGGACTTCCCATCTCGTACGAAATGGCCACAACATCCATTTCGTGCGAAATGGCCTATCCTACATGTTTCTCTATTTTCTCGTACTACGTGCCCTGATCTATCTAATCTATTACAAGACTCGATACAAGACGAAGTCGACTAGCATATGCACCAACAGGATCCAAGATTGATAGTAAGAGTTCTTGACAATCAAAGGCCATGTTTGCCTAAGTCTCTTACATCACTTGGTGAAGACAAACATTTAGTGTAATACTTTTGTTTTTTAATATTTTTGCATTTTTTATTTGGTTTTGTATTAATGAATTTAATAACTAGTTTCTTATGTTGAAGGTGAAACTTCCTTATCATTTGTTAGTGGTGTCTTGGCGTTATTTTACTGTCTATATAAAATAAAAGATTTACACCATTCATATCTCCACGGTCTATATGGAGATATGTTGGCTACCTGTTCGGGGGTTAAGGGAATGGTTTGGTAAGATTCTTGCCCTTTTTCAGTGTATAGATCCTGCAAGGACCTGGGTCAAGCTTACTAGGACCTCCTTCAATACCCACTGGTATTGGATGGCAGGGGTGCGAATGGCTTGATCCCCTTATATGTAAACTACTATTAATACATTAACCCGGCTACTTGCGATTGTATTCCCGCTGACTCAAACCACTTAGCCGAGGGTAACGTCACCTTCAAAAGAGGGGCCTACCACATTACGTATTAATAACTTAATTAATTATCTTCCAATAATCCAACCCTTTAGGATTGCATCCTTGCTGACTCAAACTACTGGGTTGAGGGTAACGTCACCTTCAAAAGAGGGGCCTACTACTAAAACTAAGATAATCTCTTAAAAAGTGCAAAAGTGCGGAAAACATCAAAGGTTACACTAAAGGCGAGTCGGATCCAAATGATTCATCTTGTATATCTGTTTTTATTTTTATTTTTATTTTTAGCATTTTTTAGTTAGTTTTTGTTTTCTTGTTTAAAACTTTTTTTCTAAATTTTTGATTTGATTAGACGTTGAGGATAAACCGGTACTAAAAGCTCTTGTGTCCTTGGACGACCTCGGTATCTTACCAACGCTATACTACGCTCACGATGGGTGCACTTGCCCATATGTGTGTTTAGTGTTACTAAAATATCGTGTTTTATAAATTTAAAACTTGACTGAATTGTTAAAAAGGGAGAAAAATATACATTAAAACTATATAACACGACACGCATCAAGTTTTTGGCGCCGTTGCCGGGGACACAAGGATTTTAAGAAAGTTAGAAATCAACGACCTAATCGTTTTTCTTATTTTTCTTTTTTAGGATTTTCTTAAATTTTCAGTGTCTGCAGAGCTCAGCATGGGCCGTGCCTGGTCGGACACGGGCCGTACCCAGCATTGTTACTGGCAGTTTTTATTTTCCGAGTTACAGAGAGCTGAGCACGGGGCCGTGTCGGTGCAGCACGGGGCCGTGTCGAGCTCCCCAGTAACAGGGATCCGGAAAAAAATTATTGTATCTCTGACCACGGGCCGTGTTCATCCGAGCACGGGGCGGTGGTGAAACTTCTGACCAACGTTTTTTTTTTCGCAGAACTTGGAACCCAGGCGCCACATCTGAACTTTCTACGCAGTGTATGAGCTCTAGTTCCAGTAGAGACATAAAAGAACCTCTAGACGAACCCGAACGCTTTCTAAGAAAGAGACTTAAAGCTAAAAACCAAGAGAAAGTTTCGAGGGACCTACTTCCAATGGCGGATCAACGTACCCTCATGGATTACCTGCGGCCCACCGTAGGCAATCTTGGCGCCGCTATCAATGCACCGAAGGTCGAGGCCAACAACTTCGAACTTCGGCCGCATTTGATACAAATGCTCCAAAACTCCGCAACCTTCCACGGGCTTGCGAACGAAGATTCCCACTTACATATTACTAACTTCTTGGAAATATGTGATACTTTTCGGATTAATGGAGCATCAAACGACGTCATCCGCCTCCGAATGTTTCCATTTTCACTAAAAGACCGAGCTAAGGCTTGGCTTAATACCCTCCCAGTTGGTTTGGTAAACACCTGGGATGAACTAGCCCAAAAGTTTTTATCATTCCTGCTAAAACGGCTAAATTAATGACTGAAATCATTACATATTCGCAAGAGGACGGGGAATCTTATATGAAACTTGGGAAAGGTTCAAGGAGCTACTAAGAAAGTGTCCTCGTCATGGTCTTGCGGTATGGCAACAAGTCTCCACTTTCTATAATCGGTTGTTGCCACACACAAGACAAACACTTGATTCTAGCTCCGGGGGACTTTTAGGTAATGGTCACCCAAATGAAATCTATAATCAAATTGAGGAAATTGCTCAAACCAATTTTCAGTGGCACACTCCCCGTGGCATAAAATCTATTGCCCCATGCGCCCATAAGGTTGATGAAAGCACCTCCTTGCAAGCCCAAATCGAGGCCCTTTCTTCAAAAATTAAAAAGTTAGAAATTGAAAAAACAGCCTCGGTCATGGCTTGTGAAGGGTGTGGTGGGCCACATGAAAATTGGAATTGTATGAAAGAAATCGATAATCAAACGGACATGGTAAACTACATTGATAATAGACCTAGGCCGTCGGGTCCTCCAACGGGTACCTACAACCAAGGATGGCGTAACCACCCTAACCTTGGTTGGAGAGAACCCGGCAATAGTAGTAACCAACAAAATCTAAACCAACGAACTAACTTTCAACAACCAAAAAACGAGTCACAAAATTTCTCTCAACAACAACAAAGGCGACGAGAGAGGCTTGAGGATACCTTCTCTCGCCTCATCTCCGACACCGAAAAGAAAAACTCGGATCGATTTCAACAATTGGAATTGAACTTTAGAAATCAACAAGCTAGCATTCAAAACATTGAAACACAAATAAATCAACTAGCTCAAAATTTCTCTGAGAGACCTCAAGGCACGTTACCAAGCAATACCGAAACCAACCCAAAGGCGCAAGTGCATCTCATCACATTGAGAAACCGTACCGTAGGTCCCGAAGAGGCTCCGATACCTCCAACCGAAAAGAGCCGATCTAGCCAAACCACAACTTCGCCAACGCCCCAACAAGAGACGGCTCCTCCACCAAATCAAGAGCCCACCAAGAATCCTCCAGTACCATACCCTGGTCGGTTACTTCGCCAAAAGACCGATGAGCAATTCACAAAATTCGTAAATTTACTAAAACAATTGCATGTCAATATTCCATTTGTTGAAGTCCTAACTCAAATGCCTAAGTATTAGAAATTTATGAGGGACTTCCTCACTCACAAAAGGAAAATCGAATCATTGCAATTAGTATTTAAGCGAAGAATGCTCCGCCTTGCTACTCAACAAGCTCCCGCAAAAGAAGATCGATCCCGGAAGCTTCACCATTCCTTGTTCAATTGGGGAATCTCCCATACGCAATGCACAAGCCGATCTTGGGGCTAGCATCAACCTCATGCCCGCATTAATGTTCGACCGACTCGACCTAGGGAAAACAAGCCCTACAAAAATGAGCATACAACTCGCCGATAGGTCCGTTAAATACCCACAAGGTGTCGCTGAAAATCTATTGGTTAAAGTCGGAGACTTTGTCTTCCCGGCCGACTTTGTCATACTAGATATGAATGGTGAGGGCATTCCTAGCTACGGCCCATGCAGTGGTAGACATGAATGGTGGGACACTAACATTAAGGGTTGGGGACAAGGAAATGAAGTTCAGAGTTGGGAAAAGAGTAGAAGACGATGACCCGGTCAATTACATGAAAGTCATAGACTCAAGTTTGGATGATGCTCTCCGACGATGCAACATGGGATGCAAACCATCCCACTTGGGTAACATATGACTAGCTTTGGGTCTAGCCAAGGACCCTTATAAACGCGGCACACCACGGAGGCATTCCGCGGAACTATCCTTAGTTTTAGTTTAGATTAACTTTTATGATTTGTAGTTTAGTTTTAATGTTCAGGAATAAAACACACTTGGATGGTGAAGGATACCAAGGGAAGCTTGAACCAACACCCCATGCACAAAAACAGAGCCTCTCGACAATTTTTCTTCATTACAGCAAGTTCGACAAGGGGCCGTGCCCAGCCAACACGGCCCCGTGCTCAAGGGTCTGCAGAAAAACACCCAGTTCAGGTAACTGGACACGGGGCGTGTTCCTTGAATACGCCCCTGAGCCCAGCCTTCTGTTACATTTTGTTATCTTCTGTTACTGGCAATCTGAACACGGGGCCATGCCCGGTCACCACGGCCCGTGTCCAGGTGCCCAGTAACAGAATATTTTTGTTTAACACACCTTTCTACACATTCAATCAACCTAAAAACTTATTTTTGGGACACATTGAGGACAATGTGTAATTTAAATGTGGGGGGGGGGGGGGATGCTAAAACCTTGAATTTTGTTAGTCCTAATTACAAGCATTACACAAAACTCTATTGGAACCGCTAAACACCCCAAATTTTTTCAAAAACTTTTCATTTTTTTTACTAGTCTTGGTTTAAATTGGGAATAACAAGTTCTAAAAAGGTTATATTTTTACAAATTTACAACCGATAGCGTCGTGATAAAAAGAACCAACATAAGAAAATTATGAAACGGCATAACAAATCTAGTTAAAATTTGATTATATATACTTGATCACATTAAAAACCCATTCCCACAAAAAGTGAGTTTTGAGCCTTTAATTGAGCATACAAATACACATCTTTAAAACTAAATGCTCATTTTTCGTTTCTTGTGTGAATAGCCGCTTGGTTTCTTACGACTCTAGAACTTGCCATGACGATACATTCCCGGTCCTTACCAACTTAAACCCGAGTAATTAAATGATGGAGGCATTAGGACTAACCCTTTTTATTTCAACACTAATATTTTTTTTTTTTTTACCACCTACCCAAAAATCCCCCTAGTTAACCCCTTTGAGCCTAAACCTTTTCATTTCTATACCCAAAATAAACACCATTTACCCACCAAAACCTTTTTCATTTTAAACCCTTTATTTTAGTGAAAAGCTCGGTTTTCTTGTGACATCCTTAAAAAAAATTGATTGATGAAGTTAGCGATAAACAAACAAGCTCATCAAAAGAAACCTTGTTTGAAAAATGCTTCATTAAAATAAAAAGTCACAAAAACAAAATGCTTTACGAAAACCGATGCTTTTTACGCCTTTCGCCCTTTTCTACTAACCACTAACCCAAAGCCATCTATCTTTAACCCAAGCCTAACCCTTCCCCAAAGTCCTCTTGATATTTTCAAAGGTGTATAGTTAAAAAGGAGGAGGATTGATTGCTTGGCAAGCATATGGTAGAAGTAAGTTCCATGCCGCTCTCAAGTGTTTCACAAAAATACATCTTCGGCCGAGTGTTGAGTGATCCCCAGTGAGGTATGTGAACTTGTATATAAATGGAATTTTAAAGAGGCATGTTATGCCCAAAGAAGTAATTTCTCTTATGTAATGTTTCTAAATAAATCATAACGAATAGGATTGTAAATAACATAAAAATAAAACCTAATAAAGAATCTTGGAATCCCGACACTCTAGACAAGCCCAAAACTTCTCTTCTACCCATTCCGTTTGAGGACAAGCATAGATTCAAGTGTGGGGGTATTTGATGTGTGTAAAATGCAACATATAAATTACATCAAACGAGGCATAAAACTAACCATTTTTTAGTACTAATGTTGGAAAAAGTGTGCTTTTGTCTTCCTTTTGTATTTTCAGGGTTAAATGAACAAAAGAAGCAAAAATACAGCCAAATCTAATAATAATACAAGAAAAGGAGTAAACGTGGCATGCCCGACCCCTCGACAGCATCTTCCCAAGCAAAAACAAGACATCAGACGGTTGAACATGCCCCGTGTCCAGCGGACACGGGGGCGTGCCCAAGTGTCTGCAGAAAAGACAAAGTTGTAGAAGCTTCTATTTCTCAACAAGGGGGCGTGCCCAGCGGACACGGGGCCGTGGTCAACGCTAAGATTCGCAGAATCTGAGTAAATCTTGATAGTACAGATACGCTTCTGCACACGGGGCCGTGCCCAGCGGACACGGGGGCGTGGTCAACTAATACAGACAAACTGCAATTAATGAAGAAAGAGAAGATAGGTGGACACGGTGTCGTGCCCAGCGGACACGGGGCCGTGCCCAGCGGGCACGGGGCCGTGTCCGGGATTCTGTGTAGGCTATAGATAGAGGTGCTTGGTTCACTTCAAAAGCATCCCTTGACAAACCACATCTCTCCTACTTCACCCACACTCCACCACCATCACAACACCCACATCCACCACCATCATCCATCATCCATCATAGAGTGTGTGTAGTATTCTCGGGATCCAAGATTGATAGTAAGAGTTCTTAACAATCAAAGGCCATGTTTGCCTAAGTCTCTTACATCACTTGGTGAAAACAAGCATTTAGTGTAATACTTTTGTTTTTTAATTTTTTCGTACTTTTTATTTGGTTTTGTATTAATGACTTTAATAACTATTTTCTTATGTTGAAGGTGAAACTTCCTTATCATTTGTCCGTGGTGTCTTGGCGTTATTTTACTGTCTATATAAAATAAAAGATTTACACCATTCATATCTCCACGGTCTATATGGAGATATCTTGGCTACCTGGTCAGGGGTTAAGGGAATGGTTTGGTAAGGTTCTTGCCTTGTTCAGTGTATAGATCCTGCAAGGACCTGGGTCAAGCTTACTAGGACCTCCTTCAATATCCACTGGTATTGGATGGCGGGGGTGCGAATGACTTGATCCCCTCATATGTAAACTACTATTAATACATTAACTCGGCTACTTGGGATTGTATCCCTGCTGACTCAAACCACTTAGCCGAGGGTAACGTCACCTTCAAAAGAGGGGCCTACCACATTACGCATTTATAACTTAATTAGTTATCTTCCAATAATCCAACCCTTTAGGATTGTATCCTTGCTGACTCAAACTACTGGGTTGAGGGTAACGTCACCTTCAAAAGAGGGGCCTACTACTATAACTAAGATAATCTCTTAAGAAGTGCAAAAGTGCGGAAAACATCAAAGGTTACACTAAAGGCGAGTCGGATCCAAGTGATTCATCTTGTCTATCTATTTTTATTTTTATTTTTATTTTCAGCATTTTTAGTTAGTTTTTATTTTCTTGTTTAAAACCTTTTTCTAAATTTTTGGTTTGATTAGACGTTTGAGGATAAACCGGTACTAAAAGCTCTTATGTCCTTGGACGACTTCGGTATCTTAGCAACGCTATACTACGCTCACGATGGGTTCACTTGCCCATATGTGTGTTTAGTGTTAGTAAAATATCGTGTTTTATAAATTTAAAACTTGACTAAAGTGTTAAAAAGGGCGAAAAATATACATTAAAAACTATATAACACGACACGCATCACCTGTGCATGTTGTTTTCAAATACTTAGAATTTTTGAGCATCAACTCAGTCACATCTGACCTTATACTTACATATAATTTTAGTATTACAGGGGATAAACCCTAAATATCCTGGAGATAGATCCTTAATATTCTGGGGATAAACCCTAAGTTTACTGGGGATAATCCCAAATTTTCGTGCGCTACAGGCGGGAATGTATAAACTCCAAGACTTAGAAAGGTGAAAACCTTTAAACCTTAGGGAGTATGAAAATACCCTTTCGTGAGAGAGTGTGATCAATCCTCATATACCTTAAGGATCCAAGATATAGCCAATAATAACGAAATTTTCAGCCACTTTTACATGAACTGGTCCCGCTATCTTGAACTATTCTCGGATAACTTGTGCTCTAGGCGGGGTGTTTAAACCCAATTCGAGAGAAAGGTGAATACCTTTAAACCTTTGAAGGGATCAGGATCCCTTAAACGTGAGAGAGGGGGCCAATCCTCTAATCTTTCGATCCTGAGTATATATCCTGGAGCTATATCCCGAAGCATATTCTGCAAAACACCTTTAAACTAAGGTGGGTGTTAGCTTGGCTAACACCCCTCCGATGCTTAAGTCAGTATTGGGTTCAAAAGAATAAATAAAATCAAACACATCTAAAAGAGATAGAATTCATACCATCCTGAGTTAGAAATCAGATTCCAAACTCACTTGAAATAGGCTTTGAGGTGTATAGCATTCCAGGATCTCGACAACATATCCCCGTCCATATTCTTGAGTCGGTATGCTCCCTTCCGAGATTCTGATTCAATTTCGTAGGGTCCTTCCCATTTTGGAGCTAATTTTCCATCGACAGGGATGGTTGTATTCTGGAAAGCTTTTCTCAACACCCAATCTCCAACTTGAAATCTTCTAGTCCTCAAATTCTTTTTATATGATTTGGATATCCTCTGTTGATATGCTGCCATCCTTATTTTTGCTGCATCCCTAGTTTCATCAACAGTATCCAACTCTTGACATAAAGCTTCAGAATTCGTCTCAGGATCCTGGAGGCTTGATCTTGCCGTAGGTATTACCATCTCCGTCGAGATCACCGCTTCTGCTCCAAACACCAAGGAAAATGGGGTTTGCCCAGTTCCACTTTTTACTGTTGTTCTATCGGCCCATAAGACAAAGGGTAACTCTTCTGCCCATCTTCCTTTCTTAGCTCCTAATCTTTTCTTCAAATTTTTTACTATTATCTAATTTGAGGATTCTGCCTGTCCATTTTCTTGAGGATGTACCGGAGTGGATGTAATCATCTTGATTCCCCAACTTTTACAAAAATCAGTAGTCCTTTTACTGATAAACTTAGAGCTATTATCACATATTATCTTAGCCGGTATCCCAAACCTAGTCAGGATATTCCTCTTTATGAAGGATACTACTTCTTGATCTCTGACTTGGACAAATGCCTCAGCTTCAACCCACTTGGAGAAATAATCTGTCATTGCCAGCATAAAAACTCTTCCTCCTGGAGCTTTTGGCAGCTTTCCCACTATATCCATACCCCATTTCATGAATGGCCAAGGGGAAGCAATAGGATATAGTGGCTCAGCAGGCTGATGTAGTATATTGCTGTGTCTTTGACATGCATCACATCTTCAAGCATATTCTGCATGCATCTCTTCTCATCGTTGGCCAATAGTATCCTGTTCTTAGCACCTTTGAGTACAATAACCTGTCCCCAGTATGGTTGCCACAGTCGCCTTCGTGTATATCCTGAAGTACCTCCTTGGTTTCAGGATCCTCCAAGCATCTTACGTATGGACCTGCAAGAGATTTCTTATACAAAATATCGTTTATAATAGTAAAACGAGATACCTTCATCCTGAAAGCCTTAGGATTCTCATCTTTTGGGATTTCTCCTTCTTTAAGGTATTTCATGATTGGAGCCGTCCATGATTCAGGATTCTCTTCAGGATACCCATCATCAGGATCCTGGATGCTTGCTACTTCCTTATCCTGGAACTTGAAGTGTTCCATCGCAGGATACAGGATATGTAGTATCGGTATCTGAGTTCCTTCCGGTATCCTGACTGACGATCCTAAGTTTGCCAAAGCATCTGCCTCGGCATTATCTTCCCTTGGTACCTGTTCTAATGTAAAAACATTGAAATATCCTGCTAATTTTTTGAGAATTTAAAGATATTCGATTAACCTTTCTCCTTTGACTGCATAGGATCCATTAAAATGATTAGTAATTAACAAGGAATCCACATATACTCGTAAACTTTTAATATTCATACTCCTGGCCAATTCTAATCCTGCAATCAAAGCCTCATATTCTGCTTCATTATTAGTGGCAGGAAATACACATCTTATAGCCTGGGGTAATATGTCCCCATGTGGTGATTTTAGTAGCATCCCTAATCCTACACCTCTCACATTAGATGCACCATCGGTATATAATGTCCAGGATTCTAAGGTTTCTCCTAGTTGTTCCACTTCTAGGTCTACTTCACTTTGGATATCACTACTGAAATCAGCCACAAAGTCTGCTAGACCCGGAGACTTTATAGCATTTCTAGGTTCATACACTAGATCATAGGCACTTAATTTTACTAACCACTTAGCCATTCTTCCTGACATCTCAGGCTTCCTAAGTACATTTTTAACAGGATAATTAGTTTTAACATGAATCCTATGTGTCTCAAAATAATGTCTAAGCTTAGTTGATGCCATAACTAGGGCTAATATCAATTTTTCTAAGTGTGAATATCTAGTTTCAACATTTAATAAACTTTTGTTAACATAATAAACAGGATACTGCTGACCTTCGTGATCCTTTACCAAAACAACACTTACTGCATTCCCTGATACTGCAAGATACAGGGATAATGGTTCACCATCCTCGGGCTTCATCAATAAAGGTGCAGTTGAACGATATTGCTTTAACTCCTGCAAAGCCGCTTCATTATTTTCTCCCCACTCGAATTTCTTATTTTTCTTCAGGATATAGTAGAATTCCTTGCATTTCTCTGAGGATCTTGATATAAACCTATTTAATGCTGCTACTCGCCCTGTTAATCTTTGTACATCTTTCCTGTTGGAAGGTGACTTGATATCTAGTGTTATGGGTCATTTTCTGAGTATACATATCCTGACTAATATCCCGCTTTTAATTGTTTATTTGTGACCAGGATACTGGACGGGGATATTGCTAACATCTTGGGCGATATCCTAAGTTTGAGTGAATTAAACACGTGCAGGTTAATGGCTGTAAGTTACTAACGGTCATCAGGACTTCTTCTCCTCAAGACTCGGGCGTATTTGTTATGAGGAAGCCGTTGAACCCGAAAGACTTGGTCCTCAACGTTCGAATGGGAATATTCGCTGGATCCCGGAAGTTTAGGATAGTTTGTTACATTATCTTTACTATAAATAGATGGGGGCGGATCAGTTTAAGGCACACAATTTACACTGACACTCTCGAACACTTTCACTCTCTAGCTCATTGCAAACACCACACTTGTATTCAAATTTCATTGTAACACATAGTCGATCCGCACCACATCCTGCACTGTATCCTGATATTTGAAGCAATAGAAGAACAAGGCAGCTGCGATTGTCAGCTCCCGAGGTTTTATGCCGACGATCTAGATTGATCAAGGGCTTTCCTCGTATATCACGTGTCCACCTTTACATTTTTGCTCATTGTTTGATCACAGATACAGCTCTATATCCTGAGCCGTATCCTGAAACTGTTTTCATATCTAATTTTGTTAACACATTTTTCACACATATTTCTAGCACACTACCTCACTTAACTAATTTGATCACTAAGTTGCTTAGGTAATTTTTGACCAAAACAATTTGGCGCCCACCGTGGGGCAAGTGGTGCTACTTTTACTAAAAATCTTTGCAAAATCATTAATCGGTTTTCTATTTAATAAACTTTTTGCCACATTGTTTACAATGGCCTCAAGATCAAACATGAGCTCTTCCACTATGTCTGCTACAACCTCTGCTACCACTGGTTCGGTGCTTCCACCACCTCCTCCAAGGATGCCGTTTTCTTCACAACCTCAAGACGTTATCCCTACTCGGAGTGTCCAGGGATCTGCTCCTGTTTTAGCCTCTAATGATGAAATTTTGACTTTATTTGGAAGTGTGCAGGAACAAATGAGGCAGCAACAGGAGACAAACCAAATGCTATTAAGAGAAATACAACTCTTAAAAGCTAGCTCGAGTAGACCCACTGAAGAAACTGTCACTCCTATACAACCCATGGCTTTGAACTTCAGTTCCGCAGTTTACACTGAGGATAATAGGGGGAATATCGTCCCAAGCCATTCTCAGAATCGTACCCCTGAGATACCCTCTTCGGTCAGAATATCGACTGTGAGAAGTTCAGGATATGCTTCAGGATATGGCCAAAATCCTCAGAACGGTAATGTGTCAAATAATAATATTCTTGCTACTAACAATAATGGCTCTTTGCAGGACGCAGGTATGACGTCAACATTTACCAGGGAGCTGCAGAAATTGAAGGACATGATATCCAGTGTGCCTGGAGTGGTCCAACCAATTCCGGAAGTATCCCAAGACAGCCACAGGATATCTCGCTTTGCATATCCCATATGTGATGCTGAAATCCCAAAAAGATTTCAGACTCCCAACATGAAGCTGTATGATGGGACTACAGATCCTGAAGAGCATATTGCTTAGTATAGGGAAAGAATGGAGATTAACCCTATCCCTCCGGAGCTCAAGGAAGCATGCTTGTGCAAGGGATTTGGTTCTACTCTAACAGGATCAGCCTTAAAATGGCTGTTAAACGTTCCTCCTCACTCAATTACTTCGTTTGCTCATTTGGTTAATTTATTTAACAGTCAATTTTCTTGTAGTCGGAGTTTTGAGAAACTAACCAGTGATCTTTACAGGGTAACTCAAGGGCCTCAGGAATCCTTGAGGGATTATGTGAACAAATTCAGTCGAGAATCCTTGGATATCCCACATCTTGATGTTGCAACAACTGTGCAAGCTTTTAAGATGGGATTACAAAAGGATTCTCAGTTTTATCAGGATCTTGTAATGAATCCCTGCAGGAATCTCGACGAAGCTCGTAACAGGGCTTTGAGATATATCCGTCTGGAAGATGACAAGAAGATGCAGGAGAGGATGAACTCTACCTCTACCTATGAATCAACTAACAGGAAATCGGAGACCACGTATAAGCCATATCGCACCAGGCCATACGGCAGAAATGATAACAAGAAAGTGAATGCTGTTGAAGACGAGGATCCTGAAGAATATCCTGACTTATCTGAATACTGCTTTTCTGTTAATATACCCGAATTAATGTATGCTATGCAGGGCTTAGGGGACAAAGCTAGGTGGCCTCGAAAGAACCAGCAGAAAGCTGATTGGAAGGATAAATCCAAATGGTGTGCCTTCCACGAAGACTTCGGACATATGACCGAGGATTGCATTGCTTTAAGGAAAGAGATAAGTTACCTATTAAGCAAGGGGTATTTGAAAGACTTGCTGGGAAAAAAGAAGAATAAAGGGCAGGATCCCGAGAAGGATCCTGAACGAGCAGCATCACCCCCAGCAGATGCCAAGATAATTAACTTTATTTCAGGAGGGTCCGGCATTTGTGGGACTTCGTATTCGGCGGCCAAGAGACATGCAAAGGAAGCTAAGAGCGAGAGGGGAGACAGACCAGTCAGAATGACTACCCTCACAACTGATAAAGTGATCACTTTCGATAGTGATGATAGGGATACTGTTCAGGATCCTCACCATGATGCTTTAGTAATAACATTATATGTGGCTAACCATTTTATACGCAGGATACTGGTAGACAACGGTAGTTCTGTCAATATAATTCAGCTGGAAACGTTGAAGAGAATGAATGTATCTCCGATGGACATCACTTCGAAGTCCACTGTGCTTGTTGGTTTCAGTGGAGAAGCTAGAAATACCGTAGGAGATATAAAGTTACCAGTATATGTTGAAGGGGTCAATTCAATACAACGTTTCTGTGTGATGGACTCCTTATCCTGCTATAACATCATACTGGGAAGACCATGGATTTACGAATGAAGGCTGTGCCATCAACATATCACCAATGCATCAAGATCCCTACCCCTTGGGGAGTTGTCAAGGTTGACAGTGATCAGCAGGAAGCGAAGGAATGCTACTCATCCTCAATGAAATCCTCAACTAAGCCTAGTACAGCATAGCAATTAAAGATACGGACCCAGGATATCGCGGAGGATTCGGAGCAGGATGTAAAGAAAATCATCCTGGATCAGGATAAGCCTGATATCTCGGTGCTCGTAGGAACCAATATCCCTCAGGATATTGAAGAACAGTTAACAAACTTTTTGAAATGCAGGATGTCAACGTTTGCATGGAAGCATGAGGATATGACAGGCATATCCAAAGACATTATCACTCACAAGCTTGGAATTGACAAATCATTCAAGCCTGTTCAACAAAAAAGAAGAAAATTTGCTCCTGAGTGGAATGCGATTATCCAAGAGGAAGTTGAAAGGTTGTTGAAGTCCAGGATGATCAGAGAAGTCAAGTTTCCAAGATGGCTAGCTAATGTAGTAGTGGTACAGAAGAAAAACGGGAAATGGAGAGTCTGTGTAGACTACACGGACTTGAACAAGGCTTGTCCTAAAGACCCATTTCCTCTCCCTCATATCGATGCAATGGTAGATGCTACTGCTGGACATGAGATGTTAACGTTCATGGACGCATCCTCAGGATTTCAGCAGATTCAAATGGAGCCTTCGGATCAGGAGGACACTGCTTTCATGACACCAACAGGTATATATTGCTATACTGCTGTTAGGGGTCATTTTCTTTGCATACATATCCTGACCAATATCCTGCCTTTGTTTGTTTATTTGTGACCAGGATGATGGAAGAGGATATTGCTAACATCTTGGGCGATATCCTGAGGTTTATTGAATTAACCACGTGCAGGTTAACGGCTGAGGCTTGGTAACGGTCAAGTGGACTTCTTCTCCTCAAGACTCGGACGAGTTTGTTGAAGGAGAGACGTTGAGCCCGAAAGACCAGGTCTACAACGTTCGATGAAGGAATATTCGGTGGATCCCGGAAGTTTAGGATAGTTTGTTATTTTATCTTTACTATAAATAGATGGGGGCGGATCAGTTTAAGGCACATAATATTCACTAACACTCTCGAACACTTTCACTCTCTAGCTCATTGCAAACACCACACTTGTATTCAAATTTCATTGTAACACGTAGTCGATCCGCACCACATCCTGCACTGTATCCTGACGTTTGAAGGAATAAGAAGAACAAGGCAGCTGCGATTGTCAGTGACGGGTGGTCCGTAGGACAACCCTTAAGTGCCTTAAAAAGATTAAAATCCCATGCTTTACACGTTTAATTGTTTGAACTTGGTAACTACTAGTTGTTTGGACGTGCAGGTGCAAATGGAGCTTAAAAGGGAAGTAATTTGGAGCATCAATGAAAAAAATCAATTTTTGGAATTGAAGAATTAAGGGGATAGCATGATAGAAGACGAAATTACGAGAACGTAGGCGAAAACGGTGAAGAAAACGGAGTTGAAACGAAAAAGTTATGCTGAAAACAAGTTTTCATGTTGAAGCCTGCCGTAAGCTACGGTCGTAAGCTACGGCCAGGACTGTAGCTTACGGCGCCGACTGTTCTAAAATTGTAACTCATGCATTAATGGGCCACTTGATGATGTTTTATGCTCTCCTATCATGGGTTTTCGGTTACATAACGTTGGTGGACGAATTTTGGGGGCTGGTTGGTGACTTGGGAGCTTGAAGAACAACTTGTTAATCTTTAGTTTTATGTGTGTGATTGCCTTGAACATCAAAACTATTTTGCTACAATGTTTGTCCAAGCCATGAGTGGCTAGTTTTCTTATGGTCATCCTAGGTTGGAGGTTTGTATGAGACAATTGTGTTTTGGATTCCATATTTCTAGAATGGTAAACTTTATCTATGTTTTGTTTATCATGGTGTGTGATTACTTATTTGTAAATTGTTGATTCTTATGATATTCTAGTTTGAAACCATACGTTCTTGGTGCCGTTGGCAATCGAGATATCATGGGTAGAATTAGGATTGGGTAAGGGTTGATTGGTCATCGGGTAACAACCTCACGTTCTCGGAATCTGAGTACTTAGTTCCCTTTTATCACAATAAGTAATTGCACATGAACTATGTCTATGTAGTTCTTTCTAGTGGATGATAGCACAATTGTTGAAGCAAACCGAAAACTTAGGATGGTCATTTGTCCCTAAATTGTTTACAAAACCAATTCTCAATTTGCAATTTAATTAGTAATCTTAGTTTTAAAAAGCAAACAAACAATCCAACTCTTTGAATTTACTTTTTATTGCAATTAGTTTAATCTTAGTTAACTTAGATACACTTCTAAATAACACACATTCCACAAACTCCCTGTGTTCGATACCCTATTACCGCTATCTATATAGTTGTTTTTGGGATTAAATTTGCGTGACCACGATAATCACGTCAAATTTTGGCGCCGTTGCCGGGGAGTAGTGCACAACGTGTGTTATTTTTTTTTATCCTTTTTAGTTTGTTATTTTTCTGGTTTATGCTGGGTGTGTTAGTGTGCAGGTATTGACAGGTGCATGCGTACTAGAATCTCTCACAAGCTATCACCTTTGGCATTTGATCCGGAAATGAGTTACCAAGAGTAGTACGATTACGGTGATTATTATGATGAATATTCCCAACTTTCATATGAAGGCCCTCAGATGTACGATCAAGACTATTATCATGCTCAGTATACATTTGATCAGTATGGTTATGAATGTGTAATTCAACAACCTACTTCGCACTATCAGTCACATAAATCTGAAAGTCTTGACGAGATGATGAGAAAGAGACACATGGTTCATGTTGAAAAAGAATTAACAAAACCTCATTTGTCAATGGAAGAACGAGTAGAACTTTTGGAATGGAAATATGATTTGTTACCAAAAGAGGTGAAAGAGATGAGGCCAGGGACGTCGATATTGGAAAAACGTCAAGCAAAACAACACTGGATATATGTGCAGATTGAACAAATGACACCTATGGGTAATGTAGAAGAAAAGGTTGTGAGTCCTCCTGAACTTGAAACTGAATTATTAGGGCCAAATGAGGAATATACAATTGAAATTATTGTGGAGGAACCACCTATGGAGAGCAAAGTTGAGGGCCTTTTACTTGATGAACCAATCAAAGTTGATTACAACTCTCCGGCTATGGTGGTTATGGAAACCAAGAGTGTTAAGGATGCATGTTTAGAAACTAGGAAGGTGGCACTTCATGATGTGGGAGATTTCATTCATAAGTTATGTTTATGGGAGAGTTTAGATTTGTTGGGCACAGAAAACGAAGTAGTGAAGTGGAGAGTAAACTACCGAGCATTTGTTGGAAATTCGGTAGGAAAATGTGGATTTAAAGAATTTTGCAAAGAAAGATGGGACGTGACAAAGCACACACACAATAGAAGAATCAAACATCGTGCTTACATCAGCAACGAAAAAGGTAAATGTGCATTGAGACCACCTTGAGACATATCAGGTACGGTCGGGCTGAAGACCTAAACTTTAGCGCTGCTTGGGAGGCAACCCAAGGTGTTTTTAGATAAGTGTGGGGAAGATGTGCGGAGAGTTGTGTGAAGGTGATGATAGGAAGTCGGATTATCTACAACATCTGTTGTGTCAAACTTCACCAGGTCAATGTACTCTTTCCTTAGTCTTGTTATGTTCTTTAGTATTAAAATATTGGTATTAGTTGTTAAAAAAAAAAAAAATTTGGGATTTGAGAGTATTAGCGAAAGCTAATGTTGTTGGTTAAAAGCGATCTTTCCCTCAAAACCATACATTGGGACAATGTATCCCAAGTGTGGGGATGGGGGGAATTTTTGAGAATTTTAAAATTTTTTATGAAGCCAAGCGAAAATTGTCAAAATTTGAAAACTTGATATTGTTCCATTTGACACACCGACACCCATTTCTAGTCCTTTATTGGTGAGAGTTTGAGCCACATATGATTATTAATGATGCTTTCTTTGTTTTGAGTGGCGGTGTGTTTATTGTGTTAATAGAACTTGTGTACGAATTCTTGTTAAATCCTAGAGTTAGCATGCTTTTGAAAATGATAGGGGACTTTTAGGTAGCCTCGTCTAGACGTGTGAGAGTGTGGGATTGGTGGGTTGGACCTCATACTTTACGTATATGAGCTTGGTATTGTGAGGGGTGGGGGTTTGGTCTTTAGAAAGCCATGTTTGAGCCTTATACGATTCGGTTGTGACCCAAACCTACTTCCTACAAAATTTTACCTATTGAGATGACCCAGTTTAGGAGATTTAGTATGTAGTATTGATGTTCTTGTATATATTGTTGAGTTTGATGTGTTATGAAAAAAAAAATGAAAAAAAAATGATGAAAAAAGAAAGAGAAAAATATGAAAAAAAAAAGTATTTAGTTGCAATAGTAGTTGAGAATGTTGAAGAAGTTGTGTATATATTTGATGGTTGCTTTGTTTAGTGGTAGAAATAAAAACTGGGTCAAATCAATTAGCTCTCGCATATATATTCCACCATGTTCCTACCTTTACACATAGCCCCGTTACAACCCGAATGTCTTTTTGATTCATAAGCATGCTAGGTATTTGATAGGAGGAAACTTGATTTGTATACAAGCTTATTGTCGCACAATCACACACTTGCATTAAGCATGTTAGCATAATGTTGCTAATATTACTTGTCACCGAGAGTTGTTGTGAGGGGTGTGTCTTGTGGTTTGATAAAAAGTTTGCAAAAGGACGGTACATTTTAGCTTGGTTTGCATGTTGATCGCTTGTGGTTTTGAAATGGTTAGTAAATGAGTTGCTTGGGACAAGCAACGGGTAAGTGTGGGGATGTGACGGGTGGTCCGTAGGACAACCCTTAAGTGCCTTAAAAAGATTAAAATCCCATGCTTTACACGTTTAATTGTTTGAACTTGGTAACTACTAGTTGTTTGGACGTGCAGGTGCAAATGGAGCTTAAAAGGGAAGTAATTTGGAGCATCAATGAAAAAATCAATTTTTGGAATTGAAGAATTAAGGGGATAGCATGATAGAAGACGAAATTACGAGAACGTAGGCGAAAACGGTGAAGAAAACGGAGTTGAAACGAAAAAGTTATGCTGAAAACAAGTTTTCATGTTGAAGCCTGCCGTAAGCTACGGTCGTAAGCTACGGCCAGGACTGTAGCTTACGGCGCCGACTGTTCTAAAATTGTAACTCATGCATTAATGGGCCACTTGATGATGTTTTATGCTCTTCTATCATGGGTTTTCGGTTACATAACATTGGTGGACGAATTTTGGGGGCTGGTTGGTGACTTGGGAGCTTGAAGAACAACTTGTTAATCTTTAGTTTTATGTGTGTGATTGCCTTGAACATCAAAACTATTTTGCTACAATGTTTGTCCAAGCCATGAGTGGCTAGTTTTCTTATGGTCATCCTAGGTTGGAGGTTTGTATGAGACAATTGTGTTTTGGATTCCATATTTCTAGAATGGTAAACTTTATCTATGTTTTGTTTATCATGGTGTGTGATTACTTATTTGTAAATTGTTGATTCTTATGATATTCTAGTTTGAAACCATACGTTCTTGGTGCCGTTGGCAATCGAGATATCATGGGTAGAATTAGGATTGGGTAAGGGTTTATTGGTCATCGGGTAACAACCTCACGTTCTCGGAATCTGAGTACTTAGTTCCCTTTTATCACAATAAGTAATTGCACATGAACTATGTCTATGTAGTTCTTTCTAGTGGATGATAGCACAATTGTTGAAGCAAACCGAAAACTTAGGATGGTCATTTGTCCCTAAATTGTTTACAAAACCAATTCTCAATTTGCAATTTAATTAGTAATCTTAGTTTTAAAAAGCAAACAAACAATCCAACTCTTTGAATTTACTTTTTATTGCAATTAGTTTAATCTTAGTTAACTTAGATACACTTCTAAATAACACACATTCCACAAACTCCTTGTGTTCGATACCCTATTACCGCTATCTATATAGTTGTTTTTGGGATTAAATTTGCGTGACCACGATAATCACGTCAGTCAGCTCCCGAGGTTTTATGCCGGCGATCTAGATTGATCAAGGGCTTTCCTCGTACATCTCGTGTCGTTTACTTTACTTTTGCTCATTGTTTGATCATAGATACAGCTCAATATCCTGAGCCGTATCCTGAATACTGATTTCCTAATTAGCTCAACAAGCACATTTTCAAATACACTTTCTAGCACACTACCTCACTTTACTAATTTGATCACTTAATTGCTTTGGTATTTTTTTACCAAAACAATTTGGCGCCCACCGTGGGGCAAGTGGTGCTCTCTTTACTAAAATTTTTTGTGAAATCGCTAATCGGCTTTCTATTTTCAAAACTTTTTGCCACATTGTCCATAATGGCCTCAAGATCAAACATGAGTTCCTCTACTGTGTCTGCTATGACTTCTGCTATTACTGGTTCGGTGCTTCCACCACCTCCTCCAAGGATGCCGGCCTCTTCACGACCTCAGGATATTATCCCTACTCGCATTGTTCAGGAATCTGCTCCTGTTCTAGCTACTAATGATGAAATTCTCACTTTATTTGGAAGTGTGCAGGAACAAATGAGGCAGCAATAAGAAACGAACCAAACGCTTTTAAGGGAAATACAACTCCTGAAGTCTAGCTCGAGCAGATCTGCTAAGGATAATGTCACTCCATTACATCCCAGAACGTTGAACTTTAGTTCAGCCGTGTATACTGAGGATAACAGGGGGAATGTTGCGCCCAGCCTTCCTCAGAATCATACTCCTGAAATACCCTCCTCGGTCAGGATGTCAACCATGAGGAGCTTAGGATATGTTTCAGGATATGGGCAAAATCCTCCAACGGGTAACGTGTCAAATAATAATAATACTCATGCTACCAACAATAGTGGATCTTTGCAGGATACAGGTGTAACATCAGCACTTACTAGGGAACTTCAGAAGTAGAAGGACATGATATCTAGTGTACCTGGGGTGGTCCAGCCGATCCCGGAAGTGTCCCAAGACAGCCATAAGATATCTCGTTTTGCATATCCTATCTGTGATGCTGAGATCCCAAAGAGATTCCAAACTCCCAACATGAAGCTTTATGATGGGACTACGGATCCTGAAGAGCATATTGCTCAGTATAGGGAAAGAATGGAGATTAACCCTATCCCTCCGGAGCTCAAGGAAGCATGCTTATGCAAGGGATTTGGTTCTACTCTAACAGGATCAGCCTTAAAATGGCTGTTAAACGTTCCTCCTCACTCGATTACTTCGTTTGCTCATTTGGTTAATTTATTTAACAGTCAATTTTCTTGTAGTCGGAGTTTTGAGAAACTAACCAGTGATCTTTACAGGATAACTCAAGGGCCTCAGGAATCCTTGAGGGATTATGTGAACAAATTCAGTCGAGAATCCTTGGATATCCCACATCTTGATATTGCAACAGCTGTGCAAGCCTTTAAGATGGGATTACAAAAGGATTCTCAGTTTTATCAGGATCTTGTAATGAATCCCTGCAGGAATCTAGACGAAGCTCGTAACAGGGCTTTGAGATATATCCGTCTGGAAGATGACAAGAAGATGCAAGAAAGGATGAACTCATCTAACACTTATGAGTCAACTAACAGGAAGTCGGAATCCTCATTCAAGTCATATCGGCCTAAGCCATATGGTAGAAATGAAAACAAGAGAGTGAATGTTGTCGAAGATGAGGATCCTGAAGAGTATCCTGAGTTGTCTGAATATTGCTTTTCTGTTAACATTCCTGAGTTGATGTATGCCATGCAGGGTCTAGGAGACAAGGCTAGGTGGCCTCGAAAGAATCAACAAAAGGCTGACTGGAAAGATAAGTCAAAATGGTGTGCTTTCCACGAAGATTTCGGACATGTAACTGAGGATTGCATTGCTCTAAGGAAAGAAATAAGCTATCTTCTAAGCAAGGGACATCTGAAAGATCTCTTAGGAAGAAAGAAGAATAAGGGTCAGGATACTGAGAAGGATCCTGAACGAGCAGCATCACCTCCTGCGGATGCCAAGATAATCAACTTCATTTCGGGAGGATCCGACATTTGTGGAACTTCGTTTTCGGCAGCAAAGAGACATGCAAAAGAAGCTAAGGCCGAAAGGGGAGACAAACCTGTCAGGATGACTACCCTCACAACTGACAAAGTGATCACTTTTGATGCTGATGATAGGGATACTGTCCAGGATCCTTACCATGATGCTCTGGTAATAACGTTATATGTGGCTAACCGTTTTGTACGCAGGATATTAGTTGATAATGGCAGCTCCGTCAACATAATCCAACTAGAAACTCTGAAGAGAATGAATGTATCTCCAATGGATATCACTTCAAAGTCTACTGTGCTTGTTGGGTTCAGTGGAGAGGCTAGAAACACAGTGGGAGAGATAAAGTTGCCAGTATACGTTGAAGGAGTCAACTCGATACAACGTTTCTGTGTGATGGATTCTCTCTCCTGCTACAACATCATACTAGGAAGACCGTGGATTCACGATATGAAGGCTGTGCCATCAACATATTACCAATGCATCAAGATACCTACACCTTGGGGAGTTGTCAAAGTCGATAGTGATCAGCAGGAGGCGAAAGAATGCTACTCATCCTCGATGAAATCCTCAACCAAACCTAGTGCAACATAGCAATTAAAGACGCGGGCCCAGGATATCGTGGAGGATCCGGAGTAGGATGTGAAGAAAATTATCCTGGACCAGGATAATCCCGATATTTCGGTGCTCGTAGGGACCAATATCCCTCAAGATATTGAAGAACAATTAATTAACTTTTTGAAATGCAGGATGTCAACGTTTGCGTGGAAGCATGAGGATATGACAGGCATATCCAAAGATATTATCACTCACAAGCTTGGAATTGATAAATCATTCAAGCCTGTGCAGCAAAAAAGAAGGAAGTTTGCTCCTGAGCGGAACACAATTATCCAGGAGGAAGTTGAGAGATTATTGAAGTCCAGGATGATCAGAGAGGTTAAGTTCCCAAGGTGGCTAGCAAACGTGGTTGTAGTACAGAAGAAAAATGGGAAATGGAGAATTTGTGTGGACTACACAGACTTAAACAAAGCTTGTCCTAAAGACCCATTTCCTCTTCCCCACATTGATGCAATGGTAGATGCCACTGCCGGGCATGAAATGCTGACCTTCATGGATGCATCTTCAGGATTTCAACAGATCCAAATGGAGCCTTCTGACCAGGAGGATACTGCCTTCATGACACCAACAGGTATTTATTGTTATACAGCTATGCCTTTTGGTTTGAAAAATGCAGGTGCAACATACCAAAGATTGGTAAACATGATGTTCAAAGACAAACTGGGGGATACCATGGAGGTATATATCGATGATATGGTGGTAAAATCTAAAAAGGCTGAGGATCACCTCCAGGATATCAAGGGAGCATTTGATATCCTGGATCGATACAACATGAAGCTGAATCCTGCTAAATGCCATTTCGGAGTGGGGGCAGGAAAGTTTCTTGGATATATGGTGACAAAAAGGGGGATAGAAGCAAGCCCAGAGCAGATCAAAGCTATCCTGGATATAAAATCACCCTCAAATATGAAGGACGTACAAAGATTGACAGGCCGAGTAGCAGCTTTAAACAGGTTTATCTCGAGATCCTCAGAGAAGTGCAAAGATTTTTATGATATCCTAAAGAAGAACAAAAGATTTGAATGGGGGGAGAAGCATGAAGCAGCCTTGCAGGATTTGAAACGATATCTCTCAACCGCACCTTTATTAATGAAGCCTGAAAATGGTGAACCACTATCCCTATACCTTGCTGTATCAGGGAATGCTGTAAGTGCCGTTCTTGTAAAAGACCATGAAGGTCAGCAACATCCTGTTTACTATGTTAGTAAAAGTTTGCTAGATGCTGAAACTAGGTATTCTCATTTAGAAAAATTGATCTTAGCTCTAGTTATGGTATCAACAAAACTTAGGCATTATTTCGAGACACATAGGATACATGTTAAAACAAATTATCCTGTCAAAAATGTGCTCAGGAAACCAGAGATGTCAGGCAGGATGGCCAAGTGGTCAGTAAAGTTAAGTGCTTATGATTTAGTATATGAACCTAGAAATGCCATAAAGTCTCAAGCTTTAGCTGACTTTGTGGCTGATTTCAGTAGTGATATTCAGGATGAGGTAGACCTAGAAGTTCAACAGTTAGGAGAATCCTCAGGATCCTGGACATTGTATACTGATGGAGCATCTAATGTAAGAGGAGTAGGATTGGGAATACTACTAAAATCGCCACAAGGGGACATATTACCCCAGGCTATTAGGTGTGAATTTCCTACTACTAATAATGAAGCAGAGTATGAGGCTTTAATTGCAGGATTAGAGTTGGCTAAGAGCATGAGTATCAAGAATTTGCAAGTATATGTTGACTCTTTGTTAATTACTAACCATTTTAATGGATCCTATGCAGTTAAGGGTGAGAAATTAATCGAATATCTCGATATTCTCAAAAAATTAGCAGGATATTTCGATGTTTTTATACTTGAACAGGTACCGAGGGAGGATAATGCTGAAGCGGATGCCTTAGCAAATTTGGGATCATCGATCAGGATACCTGAAGGGACCCAAATACCAATATTACATGTCTTATATCCTGCAATGAATCCTCAGGATAAAGAAGTAGCGGGTATTCAGGATCCTGGAGCAGAACATCCTGAAGAGGATCCTAAATCCTGGACGGCTCCAATCAGGAGATATCTCAAAGAAGGACACATCCCTGGAAATGAGAATCCTAAGGCATTTAGGATGAAGGTATCACGATTCACTATTATAAATAATATTTTATACAAGAAATCTCTTGCAGGACCGTATTTGAGGTGCTTGGAGGATCCTGAAGCCAAAGAAGTACTTCAGGATATACATGAAGGGGATTGTGGTAACCATGCTGGGGGCAGGTCGTTATTCTCAAAAGTATTAAGGACAGGATATTATTGGCCAACAATGAGAAAGGATGCAGCAGAATATGCTCGAAGATGTGACGCATGTCAAAGACATAGTAACATACTACATCAACCTGCTGAACCATTATATCCTATTGTTTCCCCTTGGCCGTTTATGAAGTGGGGTATGGATATAGTGGGAAAGCTACCAAAAGCTCCGGGAGGAAAAGTCTTTATGCTAGCAATGACGGATTATTTCTCTAAGTGGGTTGAAGCAGAAGCATTTGTTCAAGTGAGAGATCAAGAAGAAGTATCCTTCATAAAGAGGAATATCCTAACCAGATTCGGAGTACCAGCCGAGATAATCTGTGACAATGGTTCTCAATTTATAAGCAGGAGAACTACTGAGTTTTGCAAAAGTTGGGGAATCAAAATGATTACATCTACTCCGGTACATCCTCAAGCAAATGGACAAGCAGAATCCTCAAACAAGATAATTGTCAATAACTTAAAGAAGAAACTTGGAGCCAAAAAAGGAAGATGGGCAGAAGAATTACCCTTTGTTTTATGGGCTGATAGGACAACGGTAAAGAATGCAACAGGCCAAACCCCATTTTCCTTGGTATTTGGAGCAGAAGCAATGATTCCAACGGAAATGACAATACCTACTGCAAGATCTACCCTAAGTGATCCTGAGCGGAATCCTAGAGCCTTGAGTCAGGATTTAGACACTATAGATGAGAAGAGAGATGCGGAAAGGCTAAGGATGGCAGCATATCAACAGAGAATATCCAGGGCATATAACAAGAATATTAGGACCAGAAGATTTAAGGTTGGAGATTGGGTGTTAAGAAAGGCTTTTCAGAATACTACTAATCCTGCCGATGGCAAGTTAGCTCCAAAATGGGAAGGACCATACGAAGTTGAATCAGAAGCAGGGAAAGGAGCATACAGACTCAAGAATATGGAGGGGGATATGCTACCGAGATCTTGGAATGCTATACACCTTAAGCTCTATTTCAAGTGAGTTTAGAATTTAATTTCTAACTCAGGATGGTATGAATTCTATCTTTTTTAAATATGTTTTGGTTTAATTTATTGTTTGAAACCCAATACTAACTTAAGCATCGGAGGGGTGTTAGCCAAGCTAACACCCACCTTAGTTTACAATGGTTTTGCAGAATATGTTTCAGGATATAGCTCCAGGATATATACTCAGGATAACTCGAAAGATTAGAGGATTGGCCCCCTCTCTCACGTACAAGGGATCCTGATCCCTTCACAGGTTTAAAGGTATTCACCTTTCTTCCGAATTGGGTTTAAACACCCCGCCTGGAGCGCAAGTTATTCAGGGATAGTTCAAGGTGGCGGGACCAGTCCATGTAATAGTGGCTGACAATTTCGTTACTATTGGCTATATCCTGAATCCTAAAGGTATATGAGGATTGATCACCCTCTCTCACGAAAGGGTATTTTCATACTCTCTAAGCTTTAAAGGCTTTCACCTTTCTAAGTTTTGAAGTTTATACACTCCCGCCTGTAGCGCATGAAAATTTGGGATTTTCCCCAGGATACAAGGGATTTATCTCCAGTACATCCTTGGGTTTTACCCTTGGGACCTAAAAAATTGCCTATACAATGGAAACTGACATTCAGAAGATTTCTAAGTATTTGAAGACATTGTACACAGGGGACATTCCTACCAAGGCAGTGATGTAAAGCTCAAAGGCTAAAGTTCGGAACTAGTATGCTAAATATCTCATACAGGGGACATCTTCATTGGAAAAGTTGCAAGGAGATTGAGGTTTGATAAAAGGGTTATATACTACTTCGGGTATGATCTTTCCTTTGTAAGCATCGTCTAAGGATTTAGTAACATTATGATAAGTATCCTGATATATTCTCAAAGTCCTTTTCAGGATATTTGATTAGGGTGTTTGAAACTAGTATTAGTTTGGAACTTTGATCATTTAAATATTATCAAAACTTGGTTTTGAAAAGATAGATTGTTTTTCACTTTCTAAAGAAATTTCTACAAAGTTGAAGGAACGTTTGGAAGTTCTGTCTAATAAAAGGTTTTTACAGTATATCGCTGAGCATACTGATCAGGATATTTTCATAAGATAGTAATATAAAATTTTTACAAAGCTAAGAATTACACTAAGTAATGCAAGGCAACAGGAAATAAGTCAAAAGATAGTTATATTATTAACAAGTCAAAAGTTGTGCTTTTGGTTTCACCACAAACCGAGGCCCATCCGCCAAAAGCACAATTAGTTTTTACTATACTTGTGTAACGGTTGCAGGATATATCTCAAAACAGGATCTATCCACCTGCAACCGTTATCGCATTCAAAACGAGTTATACTAATTGATGACCAAGGGCTTCATCCTAAAACCTAGGACCCATCCACCTTTGGTCATCACATTGTTCTAGTGCAGGAAATGTAAATTGTTCGAAGACAGGAAAAGTAAATTGTTTATGCAACCACAACCATGAAATTTAAAAATGGGCTCCGGCCTTGGCACGTATATCCATCATCGCCCACTCCGCTGCCTAAGGGGCAGCACCCTCTTGAACAACAACCTCCTTCCCAGCGTTCGCACCAGCATCAGCCTCAGGATTCTTCTCGGCATCATCATCAGTATTGGCCGCTTCCTCTGTCGCCATAGAAGGCCCTTCACCAGTATGTTTTGCAGGATGAGCGACGGGATGACCTCCGAGGCCCTGTAATTTTTCCTCCCAAGCCTTTACATTCCAGGAAGGGCATTCAAAACCCAAATCCATGGCCTCATAAGCCATCCTTATACTGGCTTGGAGAAGAGAGATGACCACGGATGCTTTGAGGCTATCCCGATATGAACTCATATTCTGCTGATATTGGAGAAGGGCGGCATCTAATTTGGCTTGAGCATCCTCGTTGGCTTTGTGGAAAGTAGCCTGGTGATCCCGGATCATTGCCTTGTATTTGTCTTCATAATGCTGGGATTTAGCAGCTGCAATGGTTCCTTGGTCAGCTATGGTGGCCTCAGCTTTCTCCAGCTTGATCTCCAACATCTTGTTAAGCCCGCAGGCGTCTTCATACAAGTGCATAAGGCGGTCCAAACCCTATCGATAAAGACACAGGTATCGATGTAAAAATAGGCAGGATAAAGACAAACATACTTGTGCAGGATATTGTAAGGGAAATTTTACCTGTTTGAGGAATGAGGTGGCTTCGTTAAACCCATGATTCGCGAGAGAGAATGTTTCAGAAACTGCTAGGGAGTCCGTCTCCTTTCTCTTCCGAGAGCTAGATGCCCGGGTCCTGGATGCCGGAGGGCCTTTGGGAGCAGAAATAGTCTTCGAGGAGGTAGCCTTTGGTGTAGCAGACGACTTTGGCTTGGATTCTTGTTTGATGGGTTCGAGGCTGGAGTAGCAATCCAACTCGTCAAGTTCGAAACCTTCAAGGTTGACGACTGGTACTACACAAGGGAAGATATTCTTAAACTCATCATACTTTTGAAAAATAATTAATATATGTTGAGAATGTGCTTACCAGACAGTTCTGAGCTTGATTTCTGGCTTGAATCTGTAAGAGACAGGGAGAAAGTTCTTTCACTAGCAGGAAGACGGTAGATTTCCTTGATCTTGGATTCGGATTCTGCACTGGGAGGCACTAAATCTCTGAAATTCGCTGCATAAAAACATCAGGATATAAGTCTGGGATACAGTTTGAAGATATAATTGGGGATATTCCTAAAACCCTAAATCCTACCCTTGGTTAACCATTTAACCGGTAGATCGAAACCCTTATCAATAGAGTCTCTTTTTACGAAAAAGAATTTTCGTCGCCATCGATCCTCGTTCTTGGTGGCTTTAAGAACCAGAGGGTTCTTGGAGGTAGAAAACAGGAGAAAACGATGATTGCCGTGGGATCTCAACTGGTATGCTATAGGAAGGTCCTCAACAAGTAGGTTAGGAAAATGACGAGATTTGATTTGATCCAGCACTATTAAAACTCGCCAAACCATTGGCATAACCTGGGCGTAGCTAAGGCCGGTGAGGTCGAAAAAGCTAGAAATAAAGGGTGGAAACGGGTACCGGAGTCAAAGAGAGAAGGGGTAGGCGAAGAAACAAACCCACTCATCGGATATTGTGTCTGATCGGGCTTCCTGATCAAAAGGGCGAAAGACTGTTCCGGTGGGGAAGGCGCCGGAATCTTTAAGAGCAGCGATGTCGGCATTGTTGAAGCAGTAGATTTCCTTTGCTGGATCAACAATGAAGTTCTGACTTACGAGGCTTGGGGCTGGTCGGTCCGATCGGGATTTCGTTCGTGGTGCCATGGAAAGTATTGAGCAAACTAAAAAAAGATTCAAGAAAGAAGGATAGAAAGGAAAATACCTGATGTCCGCTTGAAGATAAGGATAACTGTAATAAGGAGTCCCTCGGTTAATATAGGATGAATATAGGGGGGTAAAGAGTAAATAATGCTTTGGAAGTTGCACCGCTGTCATTTCAAGGGTCTAGTCGTATTAATTACCTTAAGTTATGAGGTGAAACTTTTGAAATATATCCGTTGGATTGGTATCCCAACCGATATATTTGGGGACAATTGTTAGGGGTCATTTTCTTTGCATACATATCCTGACCAATATCCTGCCTTTGTTTGTTTATTTGTGACCAGGATGCTGGAAGAGGATATTGCTAACATCTTGGGCGATATACTGAGGTTTATTGAATTAACCACGTGCAGGTTAACGGCTGAGGCTTGGTAACGGTCAAGTGGACTTCTTCTCCTCAAGACTCGGACGAGTTTGTTGAAGGAGAGACGTTGAGCCCGAAAGACCAGGTCTACAACGTTCGATGAAGGAATATTCGGTGGATCCCGGAAGTTTAGGATAGTTTGTTATTTTATCTTTACTATAAATAGATGGGGGCGGATCAGTTTAAGGCACACAATTTTCACTAACACTCTCGAACACTTTCACTCTCTAGCTCATTGCAAACACCACACTTGTATTCAAATTTCATTGTAACACGTAGTCGATCTGCACCACATCCTGCACTGTATCCTGACGTTTGAAGGAATAAGAAGAACAAGGCAGCTGCGATTGTCAGCTCCCGAGGTTTTATGCCGGTGATCTAGATTGATCAAGGGCTTTCCTCGTACATCTCGTGTCGTTTACTTTACTTTTGCTCATTGTTTGATCATAGATACAGCTCAATATCCTGAGCCGTATCCTGAATACTGATTTCCTAATTAGCTCAACAAGCACATTTTCAAATACACTTTCTAGCACACTACCTCACTTTACTAATTTGATCACTTAATTGCTTCGGTAATTTTTTACCAAAACAACTGCTATGCCTTTCGGTTTGAAAAATGCAGGTGCAACATACCAGAGATTGGTAAACATGATGTTCAAGGATAAGCTGGGGGACACCATGGAGGTATATATCGATGATATGGTGGTGAAATCTAAAAAGGCTGAGGATCACCTCCAGTATATCAAGGGAGCATTTGATATCCTGGATCGATACAACATGAAGCTGAATCCAGCTAAATGCCATTTCGGAGTGGGGGCAGGAAAGTTTCTTGGATATATGGTGAAAAAAAGGGGGATAGAAGCAAGCCCAGAGCAGATCAAAGCTATCCTGGATATAAAATCACCCTCAAATATGAAGGACGTGCAAAGATTGACAGGCCGAGTAGCAGCTTTGAATAGATTTATTTCAAGATCCTCAGAAAAATGCAAGGAATTCTATGATATCCTCAAGAAGAATAAGAAATTTGAATGGGGAGCAAAGCATGAAGCAGCCTTGCAGGATTTGAAGCGATATCTCTCAACCGCACCTCTATTGATGAAGCCTGAAAATGGTGAACCACTATCCCTATACCTTGCTGTATCAGGGAATGCTGTAAGTGCCGTTCTTATAAAAGACCATGAAGGTCAGCAATATCATGTTTATTATGTTAGTAAAAGTTTGTTAGATGCTGAAACTAGGTATTCTCATTTAGAAAAATTAATATTAGCTCTAGTCATGGCATCGACAAAGCTTAGACATTATTTCGAGACGCATAGGATACATGTTAAAACGAATTATCCTGTCAAAAGTGTGCTTAGGAAACCAGAGATGTCAGGCAGGATGGCCAAGTGGTCAGTAAAGTTAAGTGCTTATGATTTAGTATATGAACCTAGAAATGCCATAAAGTCTCAGGCTTTAGCTGACTTTGTGGCTGATTTCAGTAGTGATATTCAGGATGAGGTAGACCTAGAAGTTCAACACTTAGAAGAATCTTCAGGATCCTGGACATTATATACTGATGGTGCATCCAATATAGGAGGTGTAGGTTTAGGTATACTACTAAAATCGCCACAGGGGGACATATTACCCCAGGCTATTAGGTGTGAATTTCCTGCTACTAATAATGAGGCAGAATATGAAGCTTTAATTGCAGGATTAGAATTGGCTAAGAGTATGAGTATCAAGAATTTACGAATATATGTTGACTCCTTGTTAATTACTAACCATTTTAATGGATCCTATGCAGTCAAGGGTGAGAAATTAATCGAATACCTCGATATTCTCAAAAAATTAGCAGGATATTTCGATGTTTTTACACTTAAACAGGTACCAAGGGAGGATAATGCTGAAGCAGATGCCTTAGCAAATCTGGGATCATCGATCAGGATACCGGAAGGAACCCAAATACCAATATTACATGTCTTATATCCTGCAATGAATCCTCGGGATAAAGAAGTAGCGGGTATTCAGGATCCTGGAGCAGAGCATCCTGAAGAGGATCCTAAATCCTGGACGGCTCCAATCATGAGATATCTCAAAGAAGGACACATCCCTGGAAATGAAAATCCTAAGGCATTTAGGATGAAGGTATCATGATTCACTATTATAAATAATATTTTATACAAGAAATCTCTTGCAGGACCGTATTTGAGGTGCTTGGAGGATCCTGAAGCTAAAGAAGTACTTCAGGATATACATGAAGGGGATTGTGGTAACCATACTGGGGGCAGGTCGTTATTCTCAAAAGTATTAAGGACAGGATATTATTGGCCAACAATGAGAAAAGATGCCGCAGAATATGCTCGAAGATGTGACGCATGTCAAAGACATAGTACATACTGCATCAACCTGCTGAACCATTATATCCTATTGTTTCCCCTTGGCCATTTATGAAGTGGGGTATGGATATAGTGGGAAAACTACCAAAAGCTCCGGGAGGAAAAGTCTTTATGCTAGCAATGACGGATTATTTCTCTAAGTGGGTTGAAGCTGAAGCATTTGTTCAAGTTAGAGACCAAGAAGTAGTATCCTTCATAAAGAGGAATATCCTGACCAGATTCGGAGTACCAGCCGAGATAATCTGTGACAATGGTTCACAGTTTATAAGCAAGAGAACTACTGACTTTTGCAAGAGTTGGGGAATCAAAATGATAACATCTACTCCAGTACATCCTCAAGCGAATGGACAAGCAGAATCCTCAAACAAGATAATTGTCAATAACTTAAAGAAAAGGCTTGGAGCCAAAAAAGGAAGATGGGCAGAAGAATTACCCTTTGTTTTGTGGGCTGATAGGACAACGGTAAAGAATGCAACAGGCCAAACCCCATTTTCCTTGGTATTTGGAGCAGAAGCAATGATTCCAACGGAAATGACAATACCTACTGCAAGATCTACCCTAAGTGATCCTGAGCGGAATCCTAGAGCCTTGAGTCAGGATTTAGACACTATAGATGAGAAGAGAGATGCGGAAAGGCTAAGGATAGCAGCATATCAACAGAGAATATCCAGGGCATATAACAAGAATATTAGGACCAGAAGATTTAAGGTTGGAGATTGGGTGTTAAGAAAGGCTTTTCAGAATACTACTAATCCTGCCGATGGCAAGTTAGCTCCAAAATGGGAAGGACCATACGAAGTTGAATCAGAAGCAGGGAAAGGAGCATACAGACTCAAGAATATGGAGGGGGATATGCTACCGAGATCTTGGAATGCTATACACCTTAAGCTCTATTTCAAGTGAGTTTAGAATTTAATTTCTAACTCAGGATGGTATGAATTCTACCTTTTTTAAATATGTTTGGTTTAATTTGTTCTTTGTAACCCAATACTGACTTAAGCATCGGAGGGGTGTTAGTCAAGCTAACACCCACCTTAGTGTAAGGATGTTTTGCAATATATGCTTCGGGATTTAGCTTCGGTATGCTCACTCAGGATATTTCGGAAGATTAGAGGATTGGCCCCCTCTCTCACGTACAAGGGATCCTGATCCCTTCACAGGTTTAAAGGTATTCACCTTTCTTCCGAATTGGGTTTAAACACCCCGCCTGGAGCGCAAGTTATTCAGGGATAGTTCAAGGTGGCGGGACCAGTCCATGTAAAAGTGGCTGACAATTTCGTTATTGTTGGCTATATCTTGAATCCTAAAGGTATATGAGGATTGATCACCCTCTCTCACGAAAGGGTATTTTCATACTCTCTAAGGTTTAAAGGTTTTCACCTTTCTAAGTCTTGGAGTTTATACACTCCCGCCTGTAGCGCATGAAAATTTGGGATTTTCCCCAGGATACAAGGGATTTATCTCCAGTACATCCTTGGGTTTTACCCTTGGGATGTAAAAAATTGCCTATACAATGGAAACTGACATTCAGAAGATTTCTAAAGTATTTGAAGACATTGTACACAGGGGACATTCCTACCAAGGTGGTGATGTAAAGTTAAAAGGATAAGGCTCGGAACTAATGCACTAAGTACCTCGCACAGGGGACATCTTCATTGAAGAAGTTGCAAAGGGATTGAGGCTTGGTAATAGGGTTATATACTACTCCGGGTATGATCTTTCCTTTGTAAACATCGTCTAAGTTTTTAGTAACACTATGTTTTATAAAAGGTTAAGTATCCTGATATATTCTCAAAGTCCTTTTCAGGATATTTGATTAAGGTGTTTGAAACTAATATTAGTTTGGAACTTTGATCATTTAAGTATTATCGAAAACTGGTTTTGGAAAAATATATTGTTTTTCAAAAGCTTTCTACAAAGTTGAACGAGCATTTGGGAGTCCTATCTAATAAAAAAGTTTTTGTAATATATTGCTGAGTATACTGATCAAGATATTTTCATAAGATAACAATATAAATTTTTTTGCAAAGCTAAGATTTATACTTAGGAAAAACGGAAGATGATGGCAAGAAAAATAAAAAGATGAAATTATTCTTGAAGCAATCAATACTGGTTGATAACCGAAGGTTTCATCCTGAAACCCAGGACCCATCCACCTTCGGCTATCAAATTGTTTCGATACAGAAATAAAAATTGTTCATAAAAACCTAAAATTGTTCAAACGATTTAAGGTAAATAAGCTTTAGGGGGTAGTGCCTTCTTCGTCCATAGTAATTTCAGCAGCATCCGTCTTGGGATCCGCCTCAGTATCCTTCTCAGCATCGGTTGTTTTTTCAACTGCTTTGGAAGATTCTTCGACAGCTGATTTGAAAGAAATGCCGCCGAGGTTCTTTAGCTTGGTCTCCCAGGCACCAACATCTCAAGAAGGGCATTCAAAGCCTAATGATTTGGCTTCATGGGCCATCTTCAATCTGGCTTGGAGGAGAGAAATGACGACGGAACTCTTGAGGCTTTCCCGGTAGCTGACCATATCCCGTTTGTACTGCACGAGGGCAGCTTCAATATCAGTCTAGGCTTGAAGAGTAGCTTTGTTGAGAGCAGTTTGGTGTTCTTGAGTCATGGCTTTAAATTTCTGCTCGTAATGACGAGATTTGGCGGCTGCGATCATGCCTTGATCGGAGATTGTGATTTCAGCTTCCTTTAGCTTGGTTTCAAGCGTCTTGTTGAGCTTGCAGGATTCTTGATATAGGTTAACCAAACGCTCAAGACCCTACAAAGGTAAGAGGACAGGTATTAATATTGATAAATCTTTGAAAATAATGTAAGCCGCAGGATGTGATATGAGAAAACTAACCTGGTTGAGAAAGGAAGTCATAAACCCGCTGGCTTCAATGAACCCGTGTTTCTCATAAGGAAATGTGTCAGAGATGACAGGGGAATCAGGCTCTTTCCTTTTGCGGGAACTTGAACTCCGGGGCTTGGTAGCCGGTGAAGGTTTGGGGATAATGATGGCTTTGGAGCTGCTGGGTTTGGATGTGGCTGTGGTCTTGGGGCTAGGTTTTTTCTTGACCTGGATCTGATCAGAATAACTGTCCAATTCGTCGAGGTCAAAGACTTCAGGGATCTTGGCCGGTGCTGCATAAAGGGAAAAGTTTTACTCTTCATTTTATTATTTTACTGTCTTGACTAATTATTTTGAAAGTAATCCTTACCAGACATTTCGGATGACGAGTATTGACTGGAACTCGGGACGTGTGTGGCGAAAGTCCTGTCTATTGCAGGTAACTGGTAAACAGTATTGATTCTTTCTTCTGACTCGGCGGTAGGGGGAGCGACTTCCTTGAAGTTCACTGCATAAAGATCGAAAAGAAGGATATTAATAGAAGATAAGAATTAAATGGTCTATGAGAGTATTTATGACCCTACCGGTGGTTAACCACTCCACCGGAAGGTTGGCACCCTTAGCAATGGAGTCTCGTTTGACAAAGAAAAATTTGCGTTGCCATCCGTCTTCGTTTTTGGTGGCTTTGAGAATTAGGGGTTTGCTGGAGGTCGAGAAAAGCAAGAACCGGCTAGAGCCATGGGATCGGAGGTGATAAGCAATAGGCAAATCCTCGATGCTGAGGTCGGAACAATGGAGGTTTTTGATTTGGTTAAGTACAATTAGTACTCTCCAAACCATGGGCATGGTTTGAGCAAAAGAGATGCCGGTGGTTCGAAAGAATTGCATCATGAATTCAGGAAAAGGGTATCGAAGACCTAGTGAAAAAGGATATGCTGGAAAACAAACCCATTCAGTGGAAGAAATATCCGATCGGATTGACCGATCGAATGGTCTGAAGACCGTGTTCTCAGGGAAAGCGCCGGAGGCTCTTAAAGCTGCAATGTCTGCGTTGTCAAAAGCACAGATCTCCTTTTCGGGATTTTTAAGGAGATTCTGCTGGGTGAAGGTCTCGGCATCCATTGCGAGTAAGGCGATGTAAATTGATAGAAAGTAAATCAGAAATGGAGAATTACCTGAAGGTTCTGTTGAAGATATCTGCTTTTCAAACAAGAAAAGAGAAGATATAGGGGCATTGTGGATCTCCATTGAGCAAAAAGCGCGTTGGAAGTTACGATGTGATCTTGATCGTCGCTTCGTTTTAAATGCCTTGAGTTATGGGATAAGATTTTTGAAATATATCCGTTGGATTGGTATACCAACCGATATATTTGGGGACAATTGTTATGGGTCATTTTCTGAGTATACATATCCTGACAAATATCCCACTTTTAATTGTTTATTTGTGACCAGGATACTAGACGGGGATATTGCTAACATCTTGGGCGATATCCTAAGTTTGAGTGAATTAAACACGTGCAGGTTAATGGCTGTAAGTTACTAACGGTCATCAGGACTTCTTCTCCTCAAGACTCGGGCGTATTTGTTATGAGGAAGCCGTTGAACCCGAAAGACTTGGTCCTCAACATTCGAATGGGAATATTCGCTGGATCCCGGAAGTTTAGGATAGTTTGTTACATTATCTTTACTATAAATAGATGGGGGCAGATCAGTTTAAGGCACACAATTTACACTGACACTCTCAAACACTTTCACTCTCTAGCTCATTGCAAACACCACACTTGTATTCAAATTTCATTGTAACACATAGTCGATCCGCACCACATCCTGCACTGTATCCTGATATTTGAAGCAATAGAAGAGCAAGGCAGCTACGATTGTCAGCTCCCGAGGTTTTATGCCGGCGATCTAGATTGATCAAGGGCTTTCCTCGTATATCACGTGTCCACCTTTACATTTTTGCTCATTGTTTGATCACAGATACAGCTCTATATCCTGAGCCGTATCCTGAAACTGTTTTCATATCTAATTTTGTTAACACATTTTTCACACATATTTCTAGCACACTACCTCACTTAACTAATTTGATCACTAAGTTGCTTAGGTAATTTTTGACCAAAACATCTAGGATAGTTTTAATCAGTTCCGGGCTTGCTTCTATCCCCCTTTTAGTCACCATGTATCCTAAAAATTTTCCTGCCCCCAATCCAAAATGGCATTTGGCAGGATTTAGTTTCATATTGTACTGGTCCAGGATATCAAATGCTCCTTCAATATCCCGGAGATGATCCTCAGCCTTCTTGGATTTTACCACCATATCATTAATGTACACCTCCATGGTGTCCTCCAGTTTGTTTTTAAACATCATGTTCACCAATCTATGATATGTTGCACCTGAATTTTTCAGACCGAAAGGCATAGCAGTATAAAAATAAATACCTGTTGGTGTCATAAAAGCAGTATCCTCCTGGTCCGAAGGTTCCATTTGTATCTGCTGGAATCCTGAGGATGCATCCATGAAGGTTAACATTTCATGACCGGCAGTGGTGTCCACCATCGAATCTATATGAGGTAGAGGGAATGGGTCTTTAGGACATGCTTTATTCAAGTCTGTGTAGTCTACACAAACTCTCCATTTCCCATTCTTCTTTTGAACCACAACTACATTTGCTAGCCATTTGGGAAATTTGACTTCCCTAATCATCTTGGACCTCAATAATCTTTCATCCTCTTCCTGAATAATTGCGTTTCGTTTAGGGGTAAAATTCCTTCTCTTTTGCTGAACTGGCTTGAAAGACCTGTCGATTCCAAGCTTGTGAGTTATAATATCCTTAGAAATACCTGTCATATCCTCATGCTTCCATGCGAATGTTGACATCCTGCATTTCAAAAAGTTAGTCAATTGATTTTAAATATCCTGAGGGATATTGGTTCCTACGAGCACCGAGATATCTGGAATATCCTGATCCAGGATAACTTTCTTGACATCCTGCTCTGAAGCCTCCACGATATCCTGGGCTCGTATCTTTAATTGCTATCCTGCTTTGGGCTTGGTTGAGGATTTCATCGAGGAAGAATAACATTCCTTTGCATCATGTTGATCACTTTCCACCTTGACAACCCCCCAAGGGGTAGGGATCTTGATACACTGATGATAGGTCGATGGGACAGCCTTCATATCATGGATCCATGGTCTGCCTAATATAATGTTGTAGCAGGATAAGGATTCCATGGCACTGAATCATTTCATTGAATTCACACCCTCAACATATACTGGCAGCTTTATTTCTCAAACAGTATTCTTGGCCTCTCCACTGAACCCAACAAGTACAGTGGATTTTGAAGTGATCTCCATCGGGGAAATATTCATCCTCTTTAGCTTTTCTAGTTGAATAATGTTGAAGGAGCTGCCGTTATCCACCAGTATCCTACGCACAAAAGATTAACAATATACAAAGTTATTACCAAACCATCATGGTGGGGATCCTGGACAGTATCCCTGTCATCATTGTCGAACGTGATCACTTTATCAGTTGTGAGGGACGTCAGCTTGGTTGGCTTGTCTCCGCGTTCTGCCTTAGCCTCCTTTGCATGTCTCTTAGCTGCAGAATAAAAGGTTCCACAAATGTCTGATCCTCCTGAGATAAAGTTGATTATCTCGGCATCTGCAGGAGGTCATGCTGCTCGTTCAGGATCCTGCTCAATATCCTGACCCTTATTCTTATTTCTGCCCAAAAGATCCTTTAGATATCCTTTGCTTAGCAGATAGCTTATTTCCTTCCTCAGGGCTATGCAATCTTGCGTGACATGTCCAAAATCCTCATGGAAAGCACACCATTTAGATTTATCCTTCCAATCGGCTTTTTGTTGGTTTTTCCTGGGCCACTTTGCTTTATCTCCCAAACCCTGCATAGCATACATTAGTTCGGGTATATTAACAGAAAAAAATATTCTGACAATTAAGGATACTCCTCAGGATCCACATCTTCAACAGCATTCACTTTCTTGCTTCCTGCCATACGGCTTAGAGCGATATGGTTTGTATGAGGATTCTGACTTCCTGTTGGTTGATTCATAGGTTGAGGATGAATTCATCCTCTCTTGCATCTTTTTGTCATCTTCCACTCTGATATCTCAGAGCCCTGTTCCGAGCTTCATCAAGGTTCCTGCAAGGATTCATTACAAGATCCTGATAAAACTAGGAATCCTTTTGTAGTCCCATCTTGAATGCTTAGACTGCTGTAGCAACATCAAGGTGTGGGATGTCCAAGGATTCCCTGCTGAATTTGTTCACATAATCCCTTAGGGATTCTTGAGGACCTTGAGTTATCCTGTAGAGATCACTGGTTAGTTTTTCAAAAATTCGACTGGAAGAAAATTGACTATTAAATAAATTAACTAAGTGAGCAAATGATGTAATTGAATGAGGTGGAACGTTTAGGAGCCATTTTAAGGTTGATCCTGTTAGGGTAGAACCAAAACCCTTGCAGAGACAAGCTTCCTTGAGATCCGGAGGGATAGGGTTAATCTCCATCCTTTCCCTATATTGGGCAACATGTTCTTCAGGGTCTTTAGTTCCGTCATAGAGCTTCATGTTGGGGGTTTGAAATCTTTTCGGGATTTCAGCATCACATATAGGATATGCAAACCGGGATATCATGTGACTATCCTGGGATACTTCCGGAGTGGGCTGAACAACCCAGGTACACTGGATATCATATCCTTCAACTTTTGAAGCTCCCTAGAGAGTGCCGACGTCACACCTGTATACTGCAAAGATCCAACACCGTTAGTAGCAAGAGTATTAGTGTTATTAGACACGTTACTTGCCTGAGGATTCTGTCCATATCCTGGAGCATATCCTGAGCTCCTCACAGTTGATACCCTGACCGATGAGGGTATCTCAGGAGTATGACTCGGGAATGACTAGGAACGATATTGCCCCTGTTATCCTCAGTGTATACTTCCGAACTGAAGTTCAATGCTCTGGGCTGCAAGGGAGTAACAGTATCCTCAGCAGGCCTACTTGAGCTGGATTTCAAGAGTTGTATCCCTCTTATCAGCATTTGGTTTGTTTCCTGCTGCTGTTGCTTCATCTGATCCTGTAAACTACCAAACAAAGTTAAAATTTCATCATTAGAAGCCATAATAAGGGTTCTCCCTGATGCAGCGGATCCTTGAACATTCTGAGTGGGAATAATATCCTGAGCCACGTGAGTTTCGGTCCTTCTTGGAGGAGCTTGAGGCTGTGAAGAAGCTTGCATCCTTGGAGGTGGTGGAAGCACCGAACCAATTGTTGTAGAGGTTGTAGTAGATACGGTAGAAGAGCTCATGTTTGATTTTGAGGCCATTGAAAATAGTGTAGCAAAAAGTTTTGAAAACAGAAAACCAAGTAACGATTTTACGAAAGCTTTTAGTAGAAATAGCACCACTTGCCCTACGGTGGGCGCCAAATTGTTTTGGTCAAAAATTACCTAAGCAATTTAGTGATCAAATTAGTTAAGTGAGGTAGTGTGCTAACAAAGTGTATTGAAAATATTTCGAGTATGTTGTTTGCAAAAACAGTTTTCTGGATATAGCTCAGGATATCGAGCTATATCGACAATCAAACAATGAGATAAAAAGTAAAGAGTGACACAAGATTTACGAGTAAAGCCCTTGATCAATCTAGATCGTCGGCACAAAACCTCGCGAGCTGACAATCGCAGCTGCCTTGTTCTTCTCATTGCTTTAAACTTCAGGATACAGTGCAGGATACGATGCGGATCGACTAAGTGTTACAAAGAGATTCGAGTACAAGTGTAAGGGGCTGTTTGGCAACCCTCTTAATGGAACCATTAAGAGGTTCCCCTCTTATTCGGACAGAGGCTACTTGTTTGGTTGGCAAAATACCAGCGTCTTAATGGTACCATTAAGTCTGTACCATACAGAAATAAGAATATGCTGAATGAAAAAAAGGACTCCAATACCCTTTCCTTTCTGCCTTCTCTTCTCTGTAAACCTAGGTTCACCACTTTCCCCCTTTCTTCCACCCTTTCCCTTTCACCTCTCATCACAAACAGCCCTCCTCCTCCCTCTCTTCCACCACCGAACCGCCCTCCTTCTCCCGCTCATCACCACCGAACAGCCATCACCACCGAACAGCCCTCACCACCGAACCGCCCTCCTCATCCCTCTCATCACCACCGAACACCTCCGCCCCCAACCCCTCTCCTCACCACCGACCGCCGACCGCCGACCGCCGCCTCCCTCTCTTTCACCACCGTCGACCGCCGCCCTTCCTCCTCCCTCTCTTCCACCCAACAGCGACTACACCTCAGTCTGTATGTTCATGTTCCGATCCAGAAAAAGGGGTGTTAAAGTTTGGTGGTGGAGATGATGATGATGATGGCGGTGGCGGTGTTGCAGGTAGGGAGAGAAAGGGGAAGAAGGGGGGGGGTGATGAGAATACTGATGAATGATGATGATGATGATATTGGGTTTATAGAAAAAAATCTATAAAGGGTTTATTTTGTGGGGAGGGGTAAAAATGTCATTTTACACTGTCATTCAGATATGGAACCAAACAGCACTTTACTGGTTCAGCACTTACCCATTCAGACCCTCTTACCCATTCAGACCTCTTATTCATTCAGAACTTATTGGTTCAGATGTTGCCAAACAGCCCCTAAGTGTTTGTGAGTGATCGTAGCTAGTAGAGAGCAGAAGTGCACGTAAAAGGTTGTGTGTTTCGACTGATCCGATCGTTCCTTTATATAGCAAAAGAAATAACAACCTATCCTAAAAACGGGGGATGCTCCGAATATTCCCCTTTGAACGTTGAAGACCCTTTCTTTGTGGCTTCAACGTTCTCTAATCAATAGCTTAGTCTGATTCTTCAGGAGAAGCAGTCTTCTTGACCGTTATAAACAAGTCTCTCTAACCTGCACGTGAACTAATTAGTTATTACCAGGAAACTGCTTCAGGATGTTACCCATATCCTAATCCGGTATCCTGATCACAATAAAAAATAACACAGTCAGAATATAATCCAGGATATATGAGCAGAAAACCACCCATAACAGATAGGGCTAGTAAAATGTGTCGTGTCGTGTTAAACAAGTCAAACATGATTAACACGGGTACCATACTCGAACACGTTACACGACCTGTTTAACTAAATAATCGTCTCTGTTTTTTGGGACACCGCTGAATTTATCTTCTAGCTCCGCCACTGGTTCTGTTGTATGAATCAGGGTGTAAAGTAGTGTTTGGATGTGCTTCTGTTGTTTTAAGTTGCAACATTTAGATTATAGGACGTTTGATGATATCTCTCTGTCATTTTGTAAGATCAAACTGCATAGAGTGATCTACCATGTTTTAGAAGATATTGGCAACTTCATAGTGGTTGGTGAGGTACAAGTGTTCGACATCTTTGAGCTCAAATGAAGAATTAAAGCCAAAAGTGTTGATGCTAAGATTGCTGGTTGTAAAGTCATGGATGGCCACATCAGCAGGTCATGCTCCATGGGACTTTTAAAGAGTGAAGTCGTGTTTCAAGAAAAGAGACTCAAGACGTTGAAACGGTCCAGAAATGAAACGGGTGCAGTCTTGTTCTTTGTGATTATTTTAATTTTGCAGATTGGAGATGTTATTCAGTGCCTGCATCAAGTTAAAAAAATTGAATTTTATTTTGTTCGAGAGTGGAGCGGTTTGTATTAAACGCTAGTTAGATTTTGTGAGTTTTATGAAACTGGACTTGGCTGATTAGTATCTGAAACATCGGAGACTCCATTCGGTATCATTCACTTGTCACGAAAGAGACGATTGTACCTGGCGTGTGGTGGATCAGGTATCGGATCAACCAACATACTAGCGGCATTTGGTGGGAGATGTGAAGGGTCGCAGTTGATCGGAGATGTGAAGATCGCCAGAGAAGAAAGAGGATGAGAGATTATAAGGTGGGGGAAGGTGGGGGGTAAGAGTGCCAGGAGTGTGATATATGTAGGGTGGTATCTTGTGTAAGATATAAAACTAGAGTGGAAATGACCATTATACCCTTGACCGTTAATATATTATGTTAACTTTAAACAGAAATTGACAGCAGGGGGTCATATTGCAGGCCTTTTCATAAGTTGGGGGGGTTAGAGTGCTAAATTTCCCTGGGAGGGGGTCAGAGTGCCAATCGTCTTAATTTTCTTTTTTCAGTTGTTTGTTATTTATTTTTCAGCTAAGAACAAATACATTATTTTAATAAAACGCCACACAGACATAAAATTACTTTGGACAAGTATTATTAAAAACTCAAAAAAAAGTATAAAGCACATTAAAAATAAAAAATGCCAAAAACTACGTAACGCAATTAAAAAAACGCCAAACTTGGAAGATGGGACGTCTATCACCCTAAACTCATAAAAGCTTAACAAAACAGTAAAATACACATAGTAATTGAAAAGACTGTTACTTTATTAATATCATTTATTATAATAAAATACTGCCTAAACTACGCGCCAAAAACATCCTATAAGAGAGACGTCTCTGCACAATCAATTAATCACACCCAAAAACAACGCCATGTTTCCTAGAAACCACTCACTTTAAAATGCCAAAAAATAGTTAAAAAACCACAGATGGGAAACCTCGTTTCTTCTATATTAAGTATTGTTCTGAATGAAGTTTCACTGAATGGATTCTTCTCTGAGGTGGGTATCTCTATAAGGTTTTGCTGAAAAAGAGACTGATGACACTGATATATCGTCATGTAAGCTTTGTTCTTGATGTATATATTGATGGCACGAAGGGATCAATACGAGTATAAAAATGCTATTTGGACTCCATTATTATAATAGCATTCAAGCAGGCATTGATCTTCAATATGTCACCAAACAAGAATATATCAAACCAAAATATAGGATGCCACTAAAATAAGCTTCTTCTAAAGATAGGCATTATGTAGGAAAATTGACATCTAGCTAAGGTATTCAAAAAGGTTCAAAACGCCAAAAGAAATTCAAGAAGAAGAGGCTGATGACAGTGAAGATTTGGGTGAGAAATTAGATTAGCATTTTTTATTTTTTATTTTCATTTTCTATTGTTTGTTATATAATTCTCTGTTGTTTATTATCTAATTCTCTACTAATAAAAAAATTGAGTATAAAACGCCAAAAACTACAAACAACAAAATGCCTAATAGTATAAAAACTGTGAGAACGGATGCTAGCAAAGCACGTTATTGCAATATAAAACGCCAAAAAATGCCAAATAATGTATTATTAAAAACAACACTAATTGACTAAACGCCATTAAAACAATGTATAAAACAACGTGCCATCTTTTTATAAATGCGATAAAAAACAAAACACCAAACCCTGAAAAAAGTGGGAAGTGTTACACCCTTAACAGATGAAACTGAACAAAACAGTAACTGCAAACAGTAAAATGAAGAGACGGGAACATTATTGCTAAACATTTATTATATTAAAAGCCACTAAATGGGAAATTGAATTTATTTATCTTTTCAAAACGCCATAATTGTCGGTCACATTATAGGCCTGCATCCTACATGGCACAACAATTGATAAAAAAATACACATCAAGAAAATTACTGATGTTTTTTACCGCCAAAAACAAATATCTACCTGGCGCCAAAAAAAGCTCATTATATAACTACAACAGCTAAACCAAAAGCTTCACACTCCAAACATTCACTAAAACCGCCACATCTTGTCTAAAACGCCATATAATATAAAAAAAATGGCACATGTTATTGCAGGGAGGTTTGAGAGGTCAGAGGGACGTTTCGTCATTAAGTTCTCTGACATGAGAAGGGTGAAAGTCAAAACAATTAAAGCCATACTTAGTATGGATGAATCCTTTCAGAGGGATATTCAAGCTCTTGGGGTCCTAGTGGCCTACGATTGTGAGAGAAATTGAAGGGTAATAAAAAGATTAGAGAGAAATTTTCCAGGAAATGATGATGATGATGATGATGTTGAAGATACTAATCTACCAAAAGTTACCAGTTGGATTCGGGATGAACAAGCAAGAACGGTGAGGGTGAGCTTTCAACACAGGAGGGATTATTCATTGACAATGGACGAAGTGCTGAAGACAGATATACTACATCTTATCGAACAGCTCTGTGATTTAGCACCTTCGAACAATGCTAGATCCAGCTTTGTGAATACATTCAAGTATAGGATGGAACAAATAAGAGACGAGATTATGGCGTTATACGCCAATGAACAAGATGATGATGATGATGAGTCTGAGAAGAGTGATGAACAAAGCGATGGTTACATCTCAGATATAATACCATCCACAGGAGACTATTAGTTTTTGTTTGATTTCGTCTTAGTTGTACTCTTTTAAATTTCTAATGAATTTAATAACGCCATTGATGCGTGTATGGTGTGATATATATTTAAGTATATTTTAAGCCCTTTTTACACGTTAGTCAAGTTTTAAATTTATAAAACACGATATTATACTAACACCAAACACACATATGGGCAAGTGCACCCATCGTGAGCGTAGTATAGTGTTGGTAAGATACCGAGGTCGTCCAAGGACACAAGAGCTTTTAATACCGGTTTATCCTCAACGTCTAATTAAATCAAAAGTTTAGAAAAAGGTTTTAAACTAGAAAAATAAAAACTAACTAAAATGCTGAAAAATAAAATAAAAATAAAAACAGATAGACAAGATGAATCACTTGGATCCGACTCGTGTATAGTGTAACCTTTGATTATTTTCGCACTTTTGCATTTTTTAAGAGATTATCTTAGTTATTGTAGTAGGCCCCTCTTTTGAAGGTGACGTTACCCTCAACCCAGTAGTTTGAGTCAGCAAGGATACAATCCTAAAGGGTCGGATTATTGAAAGATAATTAGTTAAGTTATTAATGCATAATGTGGTAGGCCCCTCTTTTGAAGGTGACGTTACCCTTGGCTAAGTAGTCTGAGTCAGCAAGGATACAATCCTAAGTAGCCGGGTTAAAGTATTAATAGTAGCTTACATATGAGGGGATCAAAGAGTTTGGACCCCCGCCATCCAATACCGGTGGGTATTGAAGGAGGTCCTACTAAATTTGACCCAGGTCCTTGCAGGATCTATACACTGAACAAGGCAAGACTCTTACCAAACCGTTTCCTTAACCCCCGACCACGTAGCCAATATATCTCCATATAGACCGTGGAGATATGAATGGTGAAAATCTTTTATTTTATATAGACAGTAAAATAATGCCAAGACACCACGGACAAACGATAAGGAAGAATCACCTTCAACATAAGAAACTAGTTATTAAAGTCATTAATACATAACCAAATAAAAAGTGCGAAAAGATGAAAAATAAAAAGTATTACACTAGACACTTGTCTTCACCAAGTGATGTAAGAGACTTAGGCAAACATGGCCTTTGATTGTCAAGAACTCTTACGATCAATCTTGGATCTCGAGACGACTCACACACTCTATGATGGATGATGGTGGTGGATGATGGTGTTGTGATGGTGGTGGGTGGTGGGTGAAGTGTGAGAGAGGTGGTGTGCCAGGGGATGGTTTGCAAATGAGCCAAGCACCCTTATTTATAGCCTGAACAACAGCTCAGGGATGGCCCCGTGTCCATTGGGCACGGCCCCGTGTCCATCCTCCTTCTCTTTCTTCATTAATTCCAGTTTGTCTGCATTAGTTGACCACGCCCCCGTGTCCGCTAGGCACGACCCCGTGTGCAGAAGCGTATCTGTACTATCAAGATTTCCCCAGATTCTACGAATCTTAGAGTTGACCACGGCCCCGTGTCCGGTGGGCACGCCCCCGTGGTGGGTGATAGAAGCTTCTACAGCTTTGTCTTTTCTGCAGACACTTGGGCACGCCCCCGTGTTCACTGAGCACGAGGCGTGTTCAGCCTTCTGTTATCTTGTTTTTGCTTGGGAAGATGCTGTTGGGGGGTCGGGCATGCCACGTTTGTTCCTTTTCTTATATTTATGTTAGATTTAGCTGCCTTTTTGCTTCTTTTGTTCATTTGAGCTCATTTAATCATGAAAATACAAAAGGAAGACAAAAACACACTTTTTCCAACATTAGTACTAAAAAGGGTTAGTTTTACGCCACATTTGATGTAAATTATATGTTGCATTTTGCACACATCAAATTCCCCCACACTTGAATCTTTGCTTGTCTTCAAGCAAAACTCTTTATAATGTGGCTTTACACTCCTAAATGGAATGGGTAGAAGAGAAGGTTTTTAGGTTTGTCATAGATTGTTGGGATTTCCAAGATTCTTATTTAAGTTTTATTTTTATTTATTTAGAATCCTATTCGTCATGATTTATTTAAAACATTACAAAAGATAAATTACTTATTAGGGCATAACATGCCTTTATTTAAAATTCCATTTATATACAGGTTCACATACCTCACGGGGGATCACTCAACACTCGGCCGAAGATGTTTTTTTTAGTGAATCACTCAAGAGCGGCATGGAACTTACTCCTACCATAGGCTTGCCAAGTGATCAATCCTCCTCCTTTTTAACTATACACCTTTGTAAATATCAAGAGGACTTTTGGGTGAAGGGTTAGGCTTGGGTTAAAGGTAGGTGGTTGGGTTAGTGGTTAGTAAAAGGGAGAAAGGCGTAAAAAACGTCGGTTTTCGTAAGACATTTTATTTTTGTAATTTTTTTTATTTTTTTTTATTTTGATGAAGCTATTATTCAAACAAAGTTATTTTTGATAAACTTGTATGTTTATTTCTTTTCGCTTCATCATCATCAAAATATTTTTTTTTTAGGAAAGTCATAAGAAAAACCGAGCTTGTTACTAAAACAAAGGGTTAAAAATAAAAAAGGTTTTGGTGGGTAAAAAGAGTGTTTGTTTTTGGGTTAAGAAATGAAAAGGTTTAGGCTCAAAGGGGTTAACTAGGGGGATTTTGGGTAGGTGGTAAAAAAAAATAATGGTGTAGAAATAAAAAGGGTTAGTCCTAATGCCTCCGTCATTTACTTACTAGGGTTTAAGTTGGTAAGGACCGGGAATTTATCGTCGTGACAAGTTCTAGAGTCGTAAGAACCAAGCGGCTATCCACACAAGAAACGAAAAAAAATGAGCATTTAGTTTAAAGATATGTATCGTATGCTCAATAAAGGCTCAAAACTCACTTTTTGTGGGAATGGGTTTTTATGTGATCAAGTATATATAATCAAATTTTAACTAAACTTGTCATGCCGTTTCATAATTTTCTTATGTTAGTTCTTTTTATCACGACTCTATCGGTTGTAAATTTGTAAAAATATAACCTTTTTAGATATTGAAATTCCCAAGTTAAACCTAGACAAGTAAAAAATTGAAAATTTTTTTTGAAAAAAATTAGGGTGATTAGCGGTTCCAATAGAGTTTTGTGTAAGCCTTGTGGTTAGGACTTGCAAGATTCAAGGTTCTAGCATCCCCCCCCCCCCACTTAAATTACACATTGTCCTCAATGTGTCCCAAAAATATGTTTTTTTAAGTTGATTGAATGTGTAAAAAGGTGTGAGAAAGAAAAAAATTATGTTACTGGGCGTCTGGACACGGCCCCGTGGTGTCCGGGCACGGCCCCGTGTTCAGATCGCCAGTAACAAAATGAGTAAAAAGAAACAGAAGCCTGGGCACGGGGGTGTGTTCAGTGAGTACGCCTCATGTCCAGTTACCTGAACTGGGCATTTTCTGCAGATGGTTGGGCACCGGGCGTGTTGGGCGAGCACGACCCCGTGCTGAACTTGCTGTAACGAAGAAAAATTTATCGGTTGGCCCTGTTTTTGTGCATGGGGTGCTGGTTCAAGTTTCCCTTGGTATCCTTCACCATCCCGAGTGTGTTTTACCCATTATAAAATCATCCAAACACCATTTTAACTAAAACCATCATTCATTCAAAATAGAGAAAATTACATAATACTCCTAACTAAGTTAAAATTCTAGATAAATAGGTCAAGAAGCACAAGAAGTCTAAACCAAGAAGTTCTAGCCTAAAGTTTATTCTATTAGCAAAATTTCCGAAGAGATAATTCTCTCGGTTGGATGTGGCTTGAAGAACTTCTTCCTCGGTTATGGGCCCCTCATACGTCGGCGAGCCATTCCTCTATATCCCTTGGGAGAAGAAAGGCAGGCTCATTGGCATTGGTTTGAGGGGGTGCAACCTCCACCAAGATTTCTTGTAGATCTTCAAGAGGAGGCTCCGCTGGAATGTCATCCCATCCGGTAGGATTATTGACTCCAAATGCTAGGTTCCAATCCTCTTGAGGGAGGATTGGTTCCATGGGAGGTGTCACAAGAATGTTCAACCACTGGTGCAAGAGGTTGATTTCTTGAAAACTGTTTTCCAACCCCACCGTAAGATAATTTATACGGTCTATGAGGACCTCCTCTACCGACGTCATCTCATCATATCACACCCCGACCACGTAAAACAACAAAACGTGGCGGAATCGTCGGGTAGTGTTGTAACAGAATCATTGTTTCATAACACATGGAAACTTAAATTTTGTTTTATTGAATCAAAAGAAGTTACAATGTCTTAACAAACAAAGAAGTATAACAAAATTAACTAGTCTTGCATCTTTTAATGTCACTAAGGCCCAAGTCCGCCTATGTGTATCTTGATCAAACCTATGCATCATTTCCTGAAACACATGTGAAAATAGGTACGTCAGCATAAAAATGCCTGTGAGATACATAGGTTTTGTGAAAATGGGATTCATGACTTATAAGTTTAGAAAAAAAATGTTGTTTAACAAAAGTCAGTCATGATCCTTGTAAAATGTTTTGTTTTTATAAATCATTTGAAAAGCGATGATAAAGTAGATGATATGTAAAAGAGTAATGCGAGGTTAAATGAATAACCAAGTAAAATGAGTTTTGTATAAATAAGTTGTTTGTAAAACAATGTCTTGTGAAAAATATGTTATTTGTATAAAATGTTATATGTCTAAATTGAAATGATTCAAATAACGCAACGATATGTAATACCATACAAGCACTTATATATAGGAAGTACCAGCGGCGTATCCACCATGCTTGTATCATATTACACACGCCTCGTTACTTAAATCACTTTACCCAAACAAACCACCAATGTAAATTGTCCATGTCTAAACCATTTGTCAAATGTCTTCGTGTAAATCATGTCAAAATGTTTATGTCAAAATGTAGTCCATGAAATGTGTATATCAATATCAAAATGTCTATGTCAAATGTTAATTATGTAATGTGTAAACAAAATGTCATGTATGGCAAGTGAAATATGTATCAACTAAACCATAGGTAGAAATGCACAAAACAATGTATTGAAGTAAAACGTGGTTTAAATCAACGTTATGTTTTGTGGAAAAGCATGCTATACTGAATACAAACATTTATGCGGTGTTATGAAAATTCATACATTCAAGCCTTGTGACTGTGGTGATAAACCCTTAAACAAATTAAAGGACTATCTGTGTTATGTTTTAATCGAATTCGGTCATTCCTTTCATCCAAACATACCTAGGATGTCTGGAACGGGATTTGTCAATTCCTATGGTACCATTACCTACTAACGAGCGGCGTAGCTAATGTTAATGAATGTATATGGTCCCATTTAAACAAACCAAATGTCATATCAAAATGTAAGCATGTGATGAAAATAATGTACCTAGTATGCTAAGTAAACATACAAGGTAGAGATGTAAAACAATGTGTCCATATGTTACGAGAACATATGCAACAGAGATGCAATGTAAAATAAATGTACTATGTATGATGAACATACATAGCATGAAATGTCATGTAAAACGATGTACTAAGTATGAGCTAAATGAACATACATAGCATGAAATGTCATGTAAAACGATGTACTAAGTATGCGCTAAATGAACATACATAGCATAAAATGTCATGTAAAATGATGTCCTAAGTATGCTACAAAGGACATACATAGCAAAAACACAATGAAATCATGTACTAATAATGTACTAATGAACATAGCAAGTATATGATATGAAAGCATGGAAAGCATGAAAATAACAAGTAGGCACATGTGTTCCACCCCAAAACAGTTTGAAAACAGTAAAAGTGGGGTCTATGTACTCACTTGAGGGTGCTTAGAAGTCTTGAACAACAACCAAGAAAAGCTAGAGGGATCACAGAATCAAACGGCACCCTATATAGATAACTACATAAATAACCAGACCTAAATCGGGAGATTGGGTAGTATGAGGTTTCGTAAACCAAATGAGTATTGGAACTCATATGATATGGTTTAACAAAGCATACATACTAAAATGAAACCTAGCCTAAGTGCTTTTGACCCATTATGACCCGTCTAGGTAGCTTATGCTACTTTAACGCGTCGTCCGCGTAAAACGCGTTTGGAACGCCTAACTAGCCCTATGACAAGTAAGATATGCCTTAACATGTTTAATATTGTTACTAAATCAGTTTAGATGTCAAAAGTTACGTTACATAGGCTTAAAATGAATTTATGCGCAAAAAGGGCATTTTGGTCGTTTTCCTAAAGGATATAAACTACCTATCATACAACTAACTAAACGTCGTGACCATAAGGTATAACCTTGGAAGGTTATTCCCTATACAACTATGGTCACCTAATATGTTTGGTCGGATCCTAATGATCGACCAAACGGGTCAGGTTCGAAAGTATAAGCGATTGATTAGATCGCTTACCCTTACGACCCTAGACAAGCACAAATCTAAAAGTGACGAGCTAAACATGCTAAAACATGTTTAGTTAAGTTAGAAAACAGGTTTTGGAATCAAAACAAAGGATTTTGATACCCAATAGTAGTTTGGTTACAAAATACGCAAGAATACGCATTTTGGCCAAAACTACGACTCGTCACTGAGCCTAGATAACGTGGTAATCAGTAGGTATAGTCGCTAGGGACTATAACCATCGTGATTACGCTCACGTTAGGAAGTTCAAACGAACTTCGCATTGGCCATAAACTGGTCAATGCAGAAAGTCAAACTTTGTTTGACTTTCATGCTAAAACGAATGAAAAGAACGAAGGAACACTTACAGTGGGTCCCCGCAAGTATTTGACCCGATTCACTCTCAGGTAGGAAGCATATACTTCCACTTAGAGAGCAAGAATCAGATAAAATGTGAGGGAATGAGTGAAATGGGTGAGGGGTATTTATAGTTTTCGTACAACCGTTAAGATCGTTTCTCGAAGAATGAGCTTCGATCTAGGCCGTACACCTCAAGCCCACTGATTTGAATACCATGGGAGCCTCCAAACCAGCCCATAGAATGATCAAAACCATGTGCAATAGTGTGCAACAGCTGGAACAAGATGGAAACAAGTTTCTGCAGTCTGGCACCTGCTTACGGACCGTAAGACCCAGAACCATACGGTCCGTAAAGACCTTGCAGGTCTGATACTTTCATATTTTGGCAGAACAGGCCCCTGTGTATCCAAACTTGCTATTTGATGCATTTTTGACACGTTTAAGCCCCGTTAACCCCATTTCAAAGCTCTAAAATGAAGTTAAAGTATAGGGAACTTAAAATGTGCTCAAAAATATCTCGGATGTCGGCTCGTTTGGTCGTACGGTTGCGTTGTTCGGTTAATTACGACGAAAGTCATAACGAACGCAAAAACGATCCAAATTAAGAGACGAATGGATTTTTCTCATGCCAATCACTAAAATAAAATATTTTAATGATTACATAGATTTTTGGGTGTCCAGATATATTCAGAACGTAAGATATGCGCGAAAATGCAAACTTATGCACTTTTTGACGCTTTTAGTCCTTGAATGAGCATAAAGTTTATTTTTTTAGCACACCGAACCCCTCAAAGCCTATTTCTAAGCTATGTAAAGGTTATTTAGGGTGTTTTAAACTTATGATCATGTTCCGGAATGTTCGTTACAGTACGAATTGACATACTTTCGTAGTTTGTCGAATTTAGTCCCTGTAAGCGAATAAACTTGATTTCGGCATACCAAACCTTCCAAAACTTATTTCTAAGTTATGTAAAGGTTATTTAAGGTAATTTAAGCCTATGTAACTATTCCAGAGTGTTTGTTGCATTAAACTTGTTATATTTACGCATCAGTGCGTGTATAACCTTCCAGAAAGCGACTTAGAGCCCGAAATCGAACAAGAGTTGATATGTGCAAGTGATACACATATTTATACAAATCCCAAGTATGAAATATAATATTTCATTGGTTTGGTATTTGTTTGACGGTTGAAGTGACACAGGTGTCACAGTCTCCCCTACTTCAGGAAATTTCGTCCCGAAATTTATTTAGAGGAAACTTGTGAGAGCTTGAAACATGAAGTTGAAAAGATCAAACAACACTGGTTATAGTTCTGAACTTCTAGTAACTTTAAATAACATCATGCTTGCAATGTGAGAGGGACACTTATATACAAGTATATAAAGCGTTATTGGTGCGTCCACTGTACCTCTATTACATTGTTCACATTCCGTTATGGTTGCCACTATCGGTTCTTACACATAATAAGTTCTATCGTGGTTTCTGTGCACTGAACTTCGTAATTATGTATGCATCCATAATTACGTAATTCCTTGCATAGTCACGTAGTGCATCTTATAATGTGTAGGGGAAAAAAATTAATGAACGAACTTGTGATGATTGTGACTAGGCCACCATATGATCCTTTTAATTAAATCAATAAATGATTTAAATAGACTACCAAGGAGTCTATTCAGCTATATCACCACGTGTTGTTCTTAACCAGATTCTGAATCAATCTTTTTTACTAAACCACTAAGAAGGTCTCTTATGAATCATGGAGTGGTACTATATAACCCAAGGGTCCTGACTATCACGTAGAAGCCCAATAAGTATTTAAGGTAGTACCTTTTTGAATATCCTTCTATGAATCCCTCATATGAAGATATTAAAGATTCTACGAGGATTTGGATAACGAATATCCAGAGTATACAAAAACACAAGAATGCATAAATGAAAAAACAAAATGTATAAGCACATAATCACATAACCACAAAATTGTTTATCTAGATCTTTAATTTGCTAATATGTTTTGTTAATTGCGTACATGTATTTAAAGCACACTAGGAATCCATTCCGTGGATTTCATTTGGTACTCTAAACATTAACAAGAATCTAACTATGAAGAAAGAAAGATCTTTAAAGAGAAAATTCGATTTCGATTATAAGGAACCGAAATGTTCGAATTAAAGTACACAAGGAATCCAATTAAGGACTCTGATTTGAACGATAATTATCCACAAGGATCTAATTGTAGAGATAAAAAGATCCCATACGGATTTTAGAAGTTGAAGATGTTTTGAAACCTTGCACTGGATGTGCTTAAGTCAAAACATGAAGTAAAAATGCTTATGAAGTTGAGATGCTAGATATGTCAAGGCGACATATGAAGCAGAATTTGAAGGTTAAGTCAATGTATGGAAAAAAAAAATGTTTTTGAAAACTATGCATGGGGTCTCTTTTAAAAATGTGTTCAATATTTTTGAAACCTTATGTAAAATACTTTTGAAATCATAAAGTAGGTGTATTAGGTAGGTATATTTATAAAAATTTTCTAAAATCATGCGAGATGAATTTTGAAATTATATATAAGGTTTTTGAAAACATGAATGATGCTTTTGTGTCACACACCGAATTTCCACGTGTCACTGGTGGGCCCGGTGGGGAGTATCGTGACGTAGTTGATATCATCATAGTCAAACAACACAATTTCAAATGCACAGCGGAAGCAAAAGATAAATATACTACAATCCGATATAAAGTAATATCAATTATTACAACGGAATGTAAGTTGGATCCACAGGCGGATCTTAAAACATAAAGATAACAATGTTCAACAGACTTTAGGCATCTAGAACTTGCGAGATTCCCTATTGACGCCCTGAGCTCTCAGCCAATTACGTATAGCACCTGTCACTTAAACTTTTGGGAAAATACGTCAGTTTACACTGGTAAATACAACTTAACTGACTCATTTTGAAAAGAGTTTGAAAATTTATTTTGAATGCACATGGCACAAAACTTTTATAACTGGGGACAATTATATAAAAATAATCTTGTATACAGATTTACATGTTCGTTATACATTTAGGGCCTGATGTAGAAACCTAGTCAAGATTAACAGACACACCACAAGTATAGGCCCACAAGAGAGTGAGATACCGTTTCCCTTATGCAACTGTCAGGTGTACGCCTACACCCCGTGCATAAGACGTGGCCATTTTTATATTATAATGATGCCAAGGATATCCGGGACATGGTCATTAACCCCTAAAGGCTTTTATTTCAAACAATACAGATTAAAGCGGGTTACCTCAATAATTTAATCACAATACGATCAAACATTCAACGCCCGACCAAGCGGTATTATTATAATACCGTATCCCAAGCCCGTATAGGGAAAATAAGTTAAGAGTATTTACCTGAGCTTAAAATGCAATTTATACTCAGCCGTATATCCTAATCAGCAAGCACAAGTACTTCTACTGGGGCTCTTAATCTGGAACGAAGGTTTTTATTAACCTATTAGATTCCTAAAGGGTCTTGTTTAAGTATAACTTAGACCGGTTAGTTTTAAGAAAAGGTTTACTGTTCAAACGCATGATTAAGCGAAGACCGGATTAGAATGTGGTTTAGTCCCAACAATGGTGAATACTTGTTTAGTATGGGTAAACTACACACATTCTGGATTTTGAGATAAAAATGATAAGGTTTGACCCGTTTCGGCTAATTTATGCAAACTAGTTACATAAGCCGATCCGAACGCGAAAAGTGCGTAACGGGTAACCAAATGAGTCATGAACAGGTTTCCTAAGTTAATATGTCCTAAACATGTTGTGATATCAGTAGGATACCTTCCGTTATGCCCAAAACGAGTTAAGGACCAATTTATGCCCCGTAGGGGTATTTTGGTCATTTTAAAGGTTATAAAATAGATTAAATATTATTCTGAGTCGCAGGTCTGATTTAATCAGTAAATATACTTAATTTAACAAGTTATAACAGTTGGGTATCATATATATGTGAAATTTATTAATCATAATCATACTATGCACCGTAGGGGTATTTTGGTAATTTCACATAAGCCTAAAAGGTCAAATTTGGAAATCTGAGTTTAAAACTTTTGCTTAGTGTTAAAGTATATAAATTTACTAAAAATATCAGTAGGTATCAGGTCTTATATATAAAAATATAGTTTTTATACATACTATGCGCTTAAAACGCGTAAAAAGACGGTTTTAAGCGATTTCCGGGTTTTTAAAGAAAAGCTGATATTTTTACCATTCCTGAATGCTTAAAATATTTTATTTATCATATAAAATCAGTAGCAAAAGGTTTGGGGTCAAAATGTTTTGTAAAACTCAATTTATAAGCCAAAAGGGCAAAACCGACAATTACCGAATCAGGCCTAGAACCCTATGTTATGCTCAGCCTAAAAATAAATAAAAAATTTCAAAAATCAAGTTTCTGAAATGGCAGTTTTGGTCCCTGCATGCTTCTAGCCCCTTTCTGATGCGTTTGAGGCCCGTTAAACCATTTTTAAGCCTCTACAATGATGCCTAAACATGAGGGACATGAAACATGCTCAAGAACATGTCGGATGTCGGTTCGTTTGGTCGTACGGTCACGTTGTTCGACTAATTACGACGAAACACGAACGGACGCTAAAAACGATCCAAATTACGCGACGAATGGAATTTTATCATGGCGATCACTAAAATAAAATATTTTAATGCTTACATAAATTTTTGGGTGTCCGGAGATATTCAGAATGTGAGATATGCGCGAAAATGCAAACTTGTGCACTTTTTGACACTTTTAGTCCCTGCTTGACATAAAAGTTTATTTTTGCGCACCGAACACCTCTATGCCTATATCTAAGCTATACAAAGGATATTTAGGGCATGTTTAACTTAGGTTCGTCTTCCGGAAGGTCCGTTACCCTATGAATCGACATACTTTTGCAGTTTGACGCAAATAGTCCTTTAATTGCGCAAAGTAGCGCGAAATGCCGTTTAATGATATCCAAGCCTTCCATGGCCCATATTGATCATTCCCAAGCATATAATTAAATATTACTACGCTCACGTTCGCTTAGATGGTCACCGAAAGGCGTAGATTCAAAAGTTGACGCTTTAGGTCCCTCTATTGCGCAAACTTGCGCATCTCATCATTTAATAGCATTGAAGCCTCATCTAATCCATATTAGGCATTCTTGAAAGTATTATTAAACATTACGATGCTTCGGGTCTGCTAAAAGGTCATCCAGAGGTATAATTAAACATATTGACACTTTTAGTCCCTCTAACTTGCAAAGTTGCGCGTAACTTTACTTATAGGCATAAAAACCTTAGACGGCCATTATTTGGCATTCCCGAGAGTATAATTAAATATCATGAAGCTCTCGGTTTGTTAAAAGGTCATTCAGAGGTTAGAATTGACATGTTGACGCTTTTAACCCTTTATTACGCAAACCTTCAATTAATTACGCAAACGGCTACACTTAACCATCAAGTGGCACATTTGTGAATATAAACATCGTAAGAGATTATTTAGAAACTTATTTTAGGTATGCTAACACTTCCAGTCCTTTCTTAATCAAAGTTTTTTTTTTATTTTTCGAAAAATTAGTCCCTTAAATTCAATGTTTGACTTCATTAGGGTTTATTACACGTGTCAATACTTCATTGGACGTGATTTTACGAGGTGTTACATTTTGAAATCATGCACTTGATATAAGTAATTATACTGTATTAATAACATTTTAAAATCATGAAGGTTGTTTTTGAAAACATAGGCAATGTTTTTGAAATCATGGAGGTTGTTTTGAAAAAAAAAACTTATGTTATGCATGTTGAAAAAAATCAGAACATAATAGGTATGAGATTTGAAAATACCCTTAGTTGTCTAACCAAGGATTCAAAGGCACAGATGTGCGAAAAGCACGATTACTCATGATGTCACTTCATTTCGTGTACTTCGTTTCTTAGAATGAAACGAGTACTTAAAATTTTTCGAGGAAATCATGAGCGATCACTTGAAAGGGAGAATCACAAGAGTAGTTTGTAAGGAACATAGTTCCTGGATGTAGGTATCATAGGGAAATGCCATACACACATGTAACTACACTTGTACATCAGAATTGTGAACAACAATTTATTTAGAAACAAAAATGATTGTTTCACATTACAAGAAAAACAAAGAACAAAAGCATAAGATTAAAACAACAATCATCTTATACTCAGCCAAATGCTTATCCGTGGGTCAGATTTGCATTGACAATCTCTGATCACTTGTTCCTGAAATAGCTCGTCTCGCCGTAGTTGTACCAAGTACCAGACAGTAAACGAGCTTGAGCAGGGTTGACTTGGGGTTGGTTTGGACCACCTTGGATTGGGTTGCATTGACAAGCATTTTCCAGGTGACCGAGTCGTCCACATGATGCACACAGACGACACTGCAGGTAAGCTTGGTGAGGTGCATTACACTTGTTGAACATCAGTGCAGTACTGGCATAAGGTTTCCTGGCAGGAGGTTGAGCAGCAGCAAGGCTTATAGCAGCTTTGTTTTGGATAGCAAAGTGGCATATGTTAACCAAATGTCCCCACCGTCACAGTAGATACATTTGAAGCAGGGTATGAAGTTTGAATGATGACGGTTGCATCGTTTGCACCATGGGGTAGCTCCTATGTATGGCTTCCTAGCTGGTGGCCTTGCCACTTGGCTAGGTCCCGCTTGATTAGGTGTAACTGCTGCGGGTTTCCTTGAAGCCTTGCGCTTCCTTGATTTTGGTGCTGGCTTGACTTCTGCTTCCTTTGGTGACTCTTGAGTGGCTTCATTTTTGAGACGAGACATGGCAATGCCTAAATCCACAGTCTTCAGAATCACTTCGCCTATTTGCTGGGCAAATTTGGCTGTTTGCTCGGACATTTGACCGTTGCTGAGAGGAAGAGACATTCTAGAAGGAAATGAAAGACATAGGAAGAAACAAGTGAAAGGTTATCGAATAATCAAAATAGAATGGTAATGCATAAAAATTGCGATCGTTTATTTGTTACCGAAGGCAAACAAATGAGACGGTGACAAATCAAAGCAAGCAGGTCATAATAATGTATCGCTGAAGACATGCTTGCCTATAAGTGAACACTCACCCCAAGAGTTCCCAGGTATGAGTGACTGGTCCGATACTGTAACAACTGTGCTTGTAATCACTATGAACAGTTCTGTTATCAATAAAACAATGTTATTTGATCCCAATGTTTGTTTGATTGTATTTTACATTTTTCATGTTTTGACTTTTATGTAATTTCAAACTCTACATCGCTTTCTGGAGAGTTATACGCAAACTAGTGCGTAAACGTACTCAATTTAATGCGAGAAATACTCCGGAACATCAACATATACTCAACATACCTTAAATAACCTTTACATAACTTAGAAATAAGTTTTGAAGGCTTTGGTATGGCAAAAACAAGTTAATTCGCTTACAGGGACTAAATATGACAAACTACGAAAGTATATCAATTTGAACTGTAACGAACATTCCGGAACATGACCATAAGTTAAACACACCTTAAATATCCTTTACATAGCTTAGAAATAGGCTTTGAGGGGTTTGGTGTGCTAAAATAAACTTTTGGGACATTCAGGGACTAAAAGTGTCAAAAAGTGCACAAGTTTGCATTTTCGCGCATAACTTACGTTCTGAATACATCCGGACATCCAAAAATTTATGTAAGCATGACTATATTATATTTTAGTGTTCGCCTTAAGAAAAATCCATTCGTCGCGTCGTTTGGATCGTTTTTCGCGCTTATGCGCATTCCGTCGTAATTAAGCGAACATCGCGTTCGTACGACCAAACGAACCAACGTCCGACATATTTTTGAGCATGTTTCATGTCCACAATGTTTAGGCATCATTTTAGGGCCTTAAAGTTGGCTTGACGGGCCTTAGAAGTGCCGGAAATGGGCTGAATACACAACAGGGACCAAAACTGCACATCTGCCAAACTTGAAGGCTTACGGACCGTAAGCCTTACCTTACGGTCCGTAAGGAGTCTGCAGAACCTCAGAACCTTCCGAACAGCCTGTTTCCAGCTGTCGTGCACTTCCAATCACCTTTCCACCTGTTGATCTCTTGTGGTGAGTGGCCAAATGAGCCACCATAAGCTTCCGACAAGTGTACGCATGAGATTAAGGCACGATAATCGATAAACGATCCTAACGGTGGACCGAATACTATAAATACCCACCCCCCATTTGTTCAAAACCCACAAATCTGATCATTTGAACTCTAAGTTGATGCTATTGCTTCATACCTGAGCTCTTCGATCTAGATTAGCATTCGGGGACCCTCCGTAAGTATTCTTTCGTTCCTTTATTCGCTTTTCGAGTCCGAAAGTCAACGTTTTGTTGACTTTCTGCGTTGACCAGCCTATGGTCAACACTAAGTTCATTGGAACTTCATAACGTGAGCGTGATCACGATGGTTATAGTCCGTGGCGACTATACCTACTGATTACCACGTTATCTAGGCTCAGTGACGAGCCGTAGTTTCGGTCAGAATACGTATTCTTGCGTATTTTGTAACCAAACTACTCTTGGGTATCAAAGCCGTTTGTTTTGATACCAAACCTGTTTTCTAAACTTAGTTAAGCATGTTTTAGCATGCTTAGCTCGTCACTTTTAGTTTAGTGCTTATAGGGTCGTAAAGGTAAGCGATCTAAACAATCGCTTATACTTTCGAACCCGACCCAGTTTGGTCGATCATTAGGATCCGACCAAATACATTAGGTGACCATAGTGTAGGGAATAACCTTCCGAGGTTATACCCTATGGTCACATCGTTTAAGTAGTTGTATGATAGGTAGTTTATATGCCTTAGGTAAATTACCAGAATACCCTTTTCATACATAATTGGTAATTTAGCATATGTAACCTAAACTTTTGTCACGTAACTGATTTTGTAACATGTTTAGGCATATAATACTTGTCATAGGACTAGTTAGGCGGTCCGAACGCGTTTCACGCGCACGACACGTTAAAGTAGCATAAGCTTCCTAAACGGGTCGTAATGGGTCGTAAACAATTATGTTAAGTTTCATTTAGCATGTAGGCCTTGTTAAACCATATCACGTGAGTTCCTACACTCATTTGGTTTACAAACCCTAATGCTACCCAGTCTTCCGATTTAGGTCCGGTTTATTAACATAGTTACCTATACTAGGTGCCGTTTGATTCCGAGATCTCTAGCGTTACTTGGTGGTTATCTTTATACAACTGAGCAATCTCAAGTGAGTACATAGACCCCTCTTTTACTGTTTTTCCAAACTGTTTTGGGGTGGAACACATGTGCCTACTTGTTACTTTCATGCTTTCCTGTTTTCACATCATATACATGCTATGTTCGTTAGTACATTATAGTACATGATTTCATTACATCTTATGCTAGGTGTGCCCATTGTGTGCATTACTTAGTACATCGTTTTACATGACATTTCATGCTAGGTATGCCCATTGTGTGCATTACTTAGTACATCGTTTTACACGACATTTCACGCTATGTATGTTCATTTGATTACATACTTAGTGCATTGTTTTCACATGCTCACATTTTGTTATGACATTTGGTTTGTTTACATGGGACAATATATCCATTAACATTAGCTACGCCGTTCGTTAGTAGGTAGTGGTACCATAGGAATTGACAACTCCCGTTCCGGACATCCCAGGGTAAGGGGACAGAAAGGAATGACCGAATTCGTTGACATTAAGACAGATAGACCTTTAATTTGTTTAAAGGGTTATCACCACAGTCGCCAGGCTTGGATGTATGCATTTTCACAATACCACATAAATGTTCATATTAAATAGTTGCATGCATTTACACAAAACATAGCGTTGATTTAAACCATGTTTTACTTCAATACTTTGTTTTTGTGCATATGGTTTAGTTGAGACATTTCACTTGCCATACATGACATTTTGACATAGACATTTGACATGGATATTTGACATAGACATTTGACATGGATATTTGACATAGACATTTGACATAATTTACATCTTGACATAAACACTTTGACATATTACCCAATACATTTGACAATTGATTTAAACATAGACTTCTTACATTGATTGGTTTGGTTTGATTAAGTGATTAAGTAACGATGCGTGTGTAATATGATACAAGCATGGTGGATACGCCGCTGGTACTTCCTATATATAAGTGTTTGTATGGTATTACATGGCGTAACGTTATTTGAATCATTTCAGTTTGATACATATAACATTTTATACAAATAACATACTTTTCACAAGACATTGATTTACAAACAACTTACCTTATACAAACACATTTTTACAGGGTTATTTATTTAACCTGACATTCACTTATACATATCATCTGATCTTATTGTTTTCAAATGATTTACAAGACAAAGCAAATAACAAGGTTCATGACTAAACATTTTCTCAAACATAAGTCATGAATCTTATTTTCGCAAAACCTATGTATCTCACAGGCATTTTTATGCTGACGTACCTATTTTCACATGTGTTTTCAGGTGCTTTTCCATAGGATGTTGATCATGATACTAGGGCGGACCTGTGCCTTAGAGACTTTAAAAGATGATAGACTATGTTTAATTATGTTCTGAACTCGTTAATTTCCTGTTTGAAACAATGTAACACCCTTGTTTAATAAATAAATAAAACTTTGTATGCCATGGTTATGAGACAATTAATTCTGTCGCGACACGCCCCGATGTTTCCGCCACGATTTGTTGTTTTACGCGGTCGGGGTGTGACAGAAGAGTTGGTATCAGAGCCAATGGTTATAGGGAATTAGGTTATTAGTAATGCTTTGACCTAGACTATAACTTTTCTAGGACCCTAACACGAGTTATCTTGTGTTTAGATCTTAAAACATGTACATCACCTATCCTTAGGTGATTAACAAAACAAGGAACCAAAATTTTTCCGAAACGATTTTTGAAAAACAATCATCTGTTTTTGAATAAATTTTTACAAGGTTTTGAACCCTCAATTTTAAGGTTTTGAACCCTCTGTTATATGGTTTTGAACCCTTTTCAAGTTTGGTTTTTGGCCTTGTGCCTTCAAATTTTCAAAATCCCGTCAAACGTTTTGGGTTTTAAATAATGTGAACATGTGCAAACTGGAAGGGTGAATGCCTGTATTCTGGGTTTTCTGTCTAGGCAAGCACTTCGTATACATCTCAACCAGACGCAGAGACCAGTTGTGCTTACCTGGGAATTCCTGGGATGAGTGTTCACTTATAGGCGAGCATGTCTTCATTATACATTATTTTTGATCCATTTACTTTGATTAGTCACTGTGAGTCGTTTGTTTGCTTTGTGATACGGACGAATGACCACCATCTATGCTGTTTGCAATTCTTGTTTTTATCATCTCATTCTTTTCTCATCTCACTCGTTTCCTTTCATGTCTTCCTCTTTTAGAATGCCTCCTCGACGCGACAATCTGATTGCGACTGCCGAACTGGCAGAAATTATTGCTGAGCAAATGGCTGCTCAATTTCCAAATCTCTTTGCTCAGTGGAACCAAGCCAACAACAACAACAACGTTCCATGCAAGTACAAGGATTTTAACCAGGCTAAACCACTCAAGTTTAGTGGTTCTGAAGGAGCGATCGGGCTTCTTCAGTGGTTTGAGAGCATAGAGAATACTTTTCGCCATGTGCAGTGTCCGGATAATCGCAAGGTCGAGTTCTCCTCGAGCGTATTTCAGAAGAGGGCTTTGACATGGTGGAACGGGGTTATGAGGGACCAAGGTGCAGAAGTTGCTCTCGCACAGACATGGGCTGAACTTAGAGCCCTTATGATGAGGGAATTCTGTCCTCGCCATGAACAGCGAGCATTGGAGAAAGAGTTTGATGTTTTGAAGCAAGATAGTGGTGAGCACAGGGCTTATACTGATCGGTTTGAAGAATTGAGTCTGCTTTGCCCAACAATGGTCACCCCACTCGACAAGGCTATCGAGAGATACATCGATGGCCTACCTGACTCGGTACAAGACATTCTCACTGGTAGTAACCCTGCCACACTTCGTCAGGCGATCGAGTTATCTGCGACATTGACTGAGTCGCAGATCCGGAAGAACAAGTTACACCGGAAGGGTGACAAGGGCAAGAAGCAGTCGGCTGACAAGGAAGATAGCAAGAAAGGTCAAAACTTGAATGGAAAGAACTCTGGTTCTTCGAAGAGGTCAAAGAAGCGTAAGGCTTCTCAAAATTTTGCTATCACTGCCCAAGCTAATCAGGCAGCTCCCAACCAACCCGCACAGCTTCCAGCGAAGAAACCCTATACAGGGAATGCACCTTTGTGCAATAGATGCAACAGTCACCACCAGCCGCAACTTCCATGCCGTTTCTGTACTAACTGTGGGAAATCAGGCCATCTCGCCAATGTTTGTCGATCTGCTCAGAATCCCGCGGTTCAGAACCCGGCTCAACAAGTTGCTCAGCCTCCTGCTCCGCAACAGGGTCAAGCTGCACGACCACAATACCCACCAGGTGCCTGTTACAATTGTGGGGATCTGACCCACTACAGGAACCGGTGCCCAAGGCTAGCCAACCAGAACCAGAACCAGAACCAGAATCCGGCTCCGGCTCGAGGCCGAGTTTTTAACATGAATGCCCAAGAGGCACAGGCTGACGATAATGTGGTGAACGGTACGTTCTTTATTAATAATCAGCCTGCATCTGTTCTTTTCGATTCCGGTGCCGACAAAAGTTTTGTGTCTTTGTCTTTTGAGCAAATGCTTCGAGTGTCTAGAACGAAACTAGGCAAATCTTTGACAGTAGAGGTTGCTAGTGGTGAACCCATTATTCTTGATTCTGTTCTTCGCAACTGCCAGTTGAATCTTAATGATCATCTTTTCCCTATTGACCTCGCGCCTATGCAACTTGGAAGCTTCGACGTTATTGTGGGAATGGATTGGTTATCCAAGCATCACGCAGAGATAGTTTGTTCTAAGAAGATTGTTCGTGTGCCACTTTCGACAGGCGAGATCCTGCAAGTTCAAGGTGAGAAGCCTACCGGTGGTCTCAAACTCATGTCTTGTTTTAAAGCTCGGAAGTATTTGCAGAAGAACTATGTGGCTTTCTTAGCACATGTTACAGAAGATAAAGGTAAGGGTAAGTCTATTTCAGATATTCCTGTCGTTCGGGATTATTCTGAAGTGTTCCCTGAAGATTTACCTGGTCTACCTCCAGCACGCCAAGTCGAGTTCCGCATTGATCTCGTACCTGGTGCAAACCCCATTGCAAGAGCTCCATATCGTCTTGCACCGTCTGAGATGCAAGAGTTGTCTAAACAGCTTCAGGAGCTCTCTGACAAAGGTTTTATCCGTCCCAGCTTTTCACCTTGGGGTGCTCCCGTTCTTTTTGTCAAGAAGAAGGATGGATCCTTTAGGATGTGTATCGATTATCGTGAGCTTAACAAGCTTACCATCAAGAATCGATATCCTCTACCTCGCATCGATGATCTCTTTGATCAGTTACAAGGTGCTTCTTATTTTTCGAAGATTGATCTGCGATCTGGATATCATCAACTTCGGGTGCAAGAAGAAGACATTCCGAAGACAGCGTTCCGTACTCGTTATGGGCATTATGAATTCACAGTCATGCCATTCGGTTTGACTAATGCTCCTGCTGTCTTCATGGACTTAATGAATAGGGTCTGCAAACCTTATTTAGATCAGTTCGTCATTGTTTTTATCGATGACATCTTGATTTACTCTAAGACGCGAGCTGATCACGAGCAGCATCTTCGTCTTACTCTGGAACTCCTGAAGAAAGAGCAACTTTTCGCCAAATTCTCCAAGTGCGAATTTTGGCTTAAAGAAGTTCAATTTTTGGGACACATTATCAACGAACGAGGTGTTCATGTAGATCCCTCCAAGATCAGTGCGATTAAGGATTGGGATACGCCTACTACTCCTACTGAAGTTCGTTCTTTTCTTGGTCTAGCGGGTTATTATCGCCGCTTCATTGAAAACTTCTCTAAGATTGCAGTTCCTCTAACTGCTCTAACTCAGAAGAAAATGCCCTTTTACTGGGGATTCAAACAAGAGGAAGCTTTTCAACACCTGAAGCAAAAGCTTTGCGATGCGCCTGTTCTATCATTGCCTGAGGGTGATGATGATTTTGTTGTGTATTGTGATGCATCTAAATTGGGTCTTGGCTGTGTTCTTATGCAAAGGAACAAAGTCATAGCTTATGCATCGAGGCAGTTGAAGATACATGAGAAGAACTACACCACTCATGATCTTGAGTTGGGTGCAGTTGTCTTTGCTCTCAAGATCTGGAGACACTATTTGTACGGTACAAAATGTGTGGTTTTCACTGACCACAAAAGTCTTCAGCATATCTTCAACCAGAAAGAACTCAACATGAGACAGCGACGTTGGGTTGAGCTTTTAAACGACTATGATTGCGAAATTCGCTACCATCCTGGTAAGGCGAATGTCGTAGCTGATGCATTGAGTCGTAAGGAACATACTAAGCTTCATTGTGTACGTGTTCAATCTGTTATTCAAGCTCGATCCGATATTCAAGCACGTATTTCTCAGGCTCAACAATCTTGTGTTTCACAAGGTTTAATGGATAAGGAATTTCCCTATCACATAACGCCTGCTTTGGAACTGAAGGACAATGGGTCATATTACTTCATGGACCGTTTGTGGGTCCCAAGCCAGGATGATATTCGTACCTTGCTTATGGATGAAGCCCATAAGTCTCGTTATTCCATTCATCCGGGCTCAGATAAAATGTATAAGGACCTTCGTACTCACTATTGGTGGCCTGGTATGAAGAAAGACATTGCCTTATACGTATCCAAATGCCTTACTTGTCTTAAGGTTAAGGCTGAACATCAGCGTCCTTCTGGTTTATTGGAGCAACCAGAGATCCCAGTTTGGAAATGGGAGAACATTACTATGGATCTTGTTACCAAACTCCCGCGCACAAAGAAAGGTCATGATGCCATCTGGGTAGTCGTTGATCGTCTTACAAAGTCAGCACATTTCTTGCCAATCCGCGAGGATTTTCCTACTGACAGACTTGCTCAAATCTATGTAGATGAAATTGTGGCTCGACATGGTGTTCCTTTGAACATCATTTCTGACAGAGATGCTCGTTTCACTTCTCATTTTTGGAGAACCATGCAATCCGCCATGGGGACCCAACTAAATCTGAGCACAGCTTATCATCCGCAAACGGATGGTCAATCTGAGAGAACAATCCAGACTCTGGAGGATATGCTAAGAGCTTGTGTGATCGATTTTGGTGGTAGCTGGGATTCACATCTTAAATTGATTGAATTCTCCTACAACAACAGTTATCACACTAGCATCCAAATGGCTCCTTTCGAAGCTCTCTATGGTCGAAAATGTCGTTCACCAGTCTGCTGGAATGAGATTGGCGAGGCTCAACTTACTGGACCTGCCCTCATTTTAGAGACAACTGACAAGGTCAAGAAAGTTCGTGATAACCTTCAGGCAGCTAGAAACCGTCAGAAGATTTACGCGGACCCAAAACGCAAAGCCTTTGAATTTCAAGTCGGTGATCGAGTATTACTTAAGGTCTCACCTTGGAAAGGTGTGATCAGATTTGGAAAGAAAGGAAAACTTGCACCTAGATACGTTGGACCATTCAAGATCGTCGAAAGAATCGGAAAGGTAGCCTACAGACTTGAGTTACCTCCTGAACTGGGAAATGTTCATCCAACTTTTCACGTGTCCAATCTCAAGAAGTGTACAGCTGATGAGAACTACTCCATACCGCTTGACGAAATTCGTGTTGGCAGAACACTGAAATTTGTTGAGAAACCAGTGGAAATCATGGAACGTGAAGTCAAGTGGCTTAAACGCAAGCGCATTCCTTTGGTCAAAGTTCGCTGGGAAGCTAAACGTGGACCTGAGTTTACTTGGGAACGCGAAGATCAAATGAAGGCGAAATATCCACATCTTTTTCCACGAGTTTCCTCTAAATAAATTTCGGGACGAAATTTCCACAAGTAGGGGAGACTGTAACAACTGTGCTTGTAATCACTATGAACAGTTCTGTTATCAATAAAACAATGTTATTTGATCCCAATGTTTGTTTGATTGTGTTTTACATTTTTCATGTTTTGACTTTTATGTAATTTCAAACTCTACATCGCTTTCTGGAGAGTTATACGCAAACTAGTGCGTAAACGTACTCAATTTAATGCGAGAAATACTCCGGAACATCAACATATACTCAACATACCTTAAATAACCTTTACATAACTTAGAAATAAGTTTTGAAGGCTTTGGTATGGCAAAAACAAGTTAATTCGCTTACAGGGACTAAATATGACAAACTACGAAAGTATATCAATTTGAACTGTAACGAACATTCCGGAACATGACCATAAGTTAAACACACCTTAAATATCCTTTACATAGCTTAGAAATAGGCTTTGAGGGGTTTGGTGTGCTAAAATAAACTTTTGGGACATTCAGGGACTAAAAGTGTCAAAAAGTGCACAAGTTTGCATTTTCGCGCATAACTTACGTTCTGAATACATCCGGACATCCAAAAATTTATGTAAGCATGACTATATTATATTTTAGTGTTCGCCTTAAGAAAAATCCATTCGTCGCGTCGTTTGGATCGTTTTTCGCGCTTATGCGCATTCCGTCGTAATTAAGCGAACATCGCGTTCGTACGACCAAACGAACCAACGTCCGACATATTTTTGAGCATGTTTCATGTCCACAATGTTTAGGCATCATTTTAGGGCCTTAAAGTTGGCTTGACGGGCCTTAGAAGTGCCGGAAATGGGCTGAATACACAACAGGGACCAAAACTGCACATCTGCCAAACTTGAAGGCTTACGGACCGTAAGCCTTACCTTACGGTCCGTAAGGAGTCTGCAGAACCTCAGAACCTTCCGAACAGCCTGTTTCCAGCTGTCGTGCACTTCCAATCACCTTTCCACCTGTTGATCTCTTGTGGTGAGTGGCCAAATGAGCCACCATAAGCTTCCGACAAGTGTACGCATGAGATTAAGGCACGATAATCGACAAACGATCCTAACGGTGGACCGAATACTATAAATACCCACCCCCCATTTGTTCAAAACCCACAAATCTGATCATTTGAACTCTAAGTTGATGCTATTGCTTCATACCTGAGCTCTTCGATCTAGATTAGCATTCGGGGACCCTCCGTAAGTATTCTTTCGTTCCTTTATTCGCTTTTCGAGTCCGAAAGTCAACGTTTTGTTGACTTTCTGCGTTGACCAGCCTATGGTCAACACTAAGTTCATTGGAACTTCATAACGTGAGCGTGATCACGATGGTTATAGTCCGTGGCGACTATACCTACTGATTACCACGTTATCTAGGCTCAGTGACGAGCCGTAGTTTCGGTCAGAATACGTATTCTTGCGTATTTTGTAACCAAACTACTCTTGGGTATCAAAGCCGTTTGTTTTGATACCAAACCTGTTTTCTAAACTTAGTTAAGCATGTTTTAGCATGCTTAGCTCGTCACTTTTAGTTTAGTGCTTATAGGGTCGTAAAGGTAAGCGATCTAAACAATCGCTTATACTTTCGAACCCGACCCAGTTTGGTCGATCATTAGGATCCGACCAAATACATTAGGTGACCATAGTGTAGGGAATAACCTTCCGAGGTTATACCCTATGGTCACATCGTTTAAGTAGTTGTATGATAGGTAGTTTATATGCCTTAGGTAAATTACCAGAATACCCTTTTCATACATAATGGGTAATTTAGCATATGTAACCTAAACTTTTGTCACGTAACTGATTTTGTAACATGTTTAGGCATATAATACTTGTCATAGGACTAGTTAGGCGGTCCGAACGCGTTTCACGCGCACGACACGTTAAAGTAGCATAAGCTTCCTAAACGGGTCGTAATGGGTCGTAAACAATTATGTTAAGTTTCATTTAGCATGTAGGCCTTGTTAAACCATATCACGTGAGTTCCTACACTCATTTGGTTTACAAACCCTAATGCTACCCAGTCTTCCGATTTAGGTCCGGTTTATTAACATAGTTACCTATACTAGGTGCCGTTTGATTCCGAGATCTCTAGCGTTACTTGGTGGTTATCTTTATACAACTGAGCAATCTCAAGTGAGTACATAGACCCCTCTTTTACTGTTTTTCCAAACTGTTTTGGGGTGGAACACATGTGCCTACTTGTTACTTTCATGCTTTCCTGTTTTCACATCATATACATGCTATGTTCGTTAGTACATTATAGTACATGATTTCATTACATCTTATGCTAGGTGTGCCCATTGTGTGCATTACTTAGTACATCGTTTTACATGACATTTCATGCTAGGTATGCCCATTGTGTGCATTACTTAGTACATCGTTTTACACGACATTTCACGCTATGTATGTTCATTTGATTACATACTTAGTGCATTGTTTTCACATGCTCACATTTTGTTATGACATTTGGTTTGTTTACATGGGACAATATATCCATTAACATTAGCTACGCCGTTCGTTAGTAGGTAGTGGTACCATAGGAATTGACAACTCCCGTTCCGGACATCCCAGGGTAAGGGGACAGAAAGGAATGACCGAATTCGTTGACATTAAGACAGATAGACCTTTAATTTGTTTAAAGGGTTATCACCACAGTCGCCAGGCTTGGATGTATGCATTTTCACAATACCACATAAATGTTCATATTAAATAGTTGCATGCATTTACACAAAACATAGCGTTGATTTAAACCATGTTTTACTTCAATACTTTGTTTTTGTGCATATGGTTTAGTTGAGACATTTCACTTGCCATACATGACATTTTGACATAGACATTTGACATGGATATTTGACATAGACATTTGACATGGATATTTGACATAGACATTTGACATAATTTACATCTTGACATAAACACTTTGACATATTACCCAATACATTTGACAATTGATTTAAACATAGACTTCTTACATTGATTGGTTTGGTTTGATTAAGTGATTAAGTAACGATGCGTGTGTAATATGATACAAGCATGGTGGATACGCCGCTGGTACTTCCTATATATAAGTGTTTGTATGGTATTACATGGCGTAACGTTATTTGAATCATTTCAGTTTGATACATATAACATTTTATACAAATAACATACTTTTCACAAGACATTGATTTACAAACAACTTACCTTATACAAACACATTTTTACAGGGTTATTTATTTAACCTGACATTCACTTATACATATCATCTGATCTTATTGTTTTCAAATGATTTACAAGACAAAGCAAATAACAAGGTTCATGACTAAACATTTTCTCAAACATAAGTCATGAATCTTATTTTCGCAAAACCTATGTATCTCACAGGCATTTTTATGCTGACGTACCTATTTTCACATGTGTTTTCAGGTGCTTTTCCATAGGATGTTGATCATGATACTAGGGCGGACCTGTGCCTTAGAGACTTTAAAAGATGATAGACTATGTTTAATTATGTTCTGAACTCGTTAATTTCCTGTTTGAAACAATGTAACACCCTTGTTTAATAAATAAATAAAACTTTGTATGCCATGGTTATGAGACAATTAATTCTGTCGCGACACGCCCCGATGTTTCCGCCGCGATTTGTTGTTTTACGCGGTCGGGGTGTGACAGATACTGCGGATTTGTAAGAACACTCTAGCCTTAGACAGAAAACTTAGAGTACAGGCATTCACCCTTCCAGTTTGCACGTGTTCACATTATAAGACCTAAACTTTGACGAGATTTGAAAACTTAGAGGGTTCAAAACTTAGTAATTAATCATCCTAGAACAGATGATTGCTTTTCAAAGTGGTTTTGAAGTTTGTGTTCTTGTTGTGGTTGTCGCCTAAGGATAGGTGACGGTATTGTTTTATGTTTAAACGCAAGTAAACTCACGTTAGGGTCCTAGGAAGGTTATAGACTAGGTCAAAGCATTACTAATAACCTAATTCCCTATAACCATGAGCTCTGATACCAACTCTTCTGTCACACTCCGACCACGTAAAACAACAAAACGTGGCGGAATCATCGGGGAGTGTTGTAACAGAATCATTGTTTCATAACACATGGAAACTTAAATTTTGTTTTATTGAATCAAAAGAAGTTACAATGTCTTAACAAACAAAGAAGTATAACAAATTTAACTAGTCTTGCATCTTTTAATGTCACTAAGGCCCAAGTCCGCCTATGTGTATCTTGATCAAACCTATGCATCATTTCCTGAAACACATGTGAAAATAGGTACGTCAGCATAAAAATGCCTGTGAGATACATAGGTTTTGTGAAAATAGGATTCATGACTTATAAGTTTAGAAAAAAAATGTTGTTTAACAAAAGTCAGTCATGATCCTTGTAAAATGTTTTGTTTTTATAAATCATTTGAAAAGCGATGATAAAGTAGATGATATGTAAAAGAGTAATGCGAGGTTAAATGAATAACCAAGTAAAATGAGTTTTGTATAAATCAGTTGTTTGTAAAACAATGTCTTGTGAAAAATATGTTATTTGTATAAAATGTTATATGTCTAAATTGAAATGATTCAAATAACGCAACGATATGTAATACCATACAAGCACTTATATATAGGAAGTACCAGCGGCGTATCCACCATGCTTATATCATATTACACATGCCTTGTTACTTAAATCAATTTACCCAAACAAACCACCAATGTAAATTGTCCATGTCTAAACCATTTGTCAAATGTCTTTGTGTAAATCATGTCAAAATGTTTATGTCAAAATGTAGTCCATGAAATGTGTATATCAATATCAAAATGTCTATGTCAAATTTCAAATGTCAATTATGTAATGTGTAAACAAAATGTCATGTATGGCAAGTGAAATATGTATCAACTAAACCATAGGTAGAAATGCACAAAACAATGTATTGAAGTAAAACGTGGTTAAAATCAACGTTATGTTTTGTGGAAATGCATGCTATACTAAATACAAACATTTATGCGGTGTTGTGAAAATGCATACATTCAAGCCTTGTGACTGTGGTGATAAACCCTTAAACATAACTAGGATGTCAGGAACGGGAGTTGTCAATTCCTATGGTACCATTACCTACTAACGAGCGGCGTAGCTAATGTTAATGAATGTATATGGTTCCATTTAAACAAACCAAATGTCATATCAAAATGTAAGCATGTGATGAAAATAATGTACATAGTATGCTAAGTAAACATACAAGGTAGAGATGTAAAACAATGTGTCCATATGTTACGAGAACATATGCAATAGAGATGCAATGTAAAATAAATGTACTAAGTATGATGAACATACATAACATGAAAAGGTAAAACAATGTACTAAGTATGCACTAAATGGACATACATTGCATGAAATGTCATGTAAAACGATGTACTAAGTATGCACTAAATGAACATACATAGCATAAAATGTCATGTAAAACGATGTACTAAGTATGCTACAAAGGACATACATAGCAAAAACACAATGAAATCATATACTAATAATGTACTAATGAACATAGTAAGTATATGATATGAAAGCATGGAAAGCATGAAAATAACAAGTAGGCACATGTGTTCCACCCCAAAACAGTTTGAAAACAGTAAAAGTGGGGTCTATGTACTCACTTTAGGGTGCTTAGAAGTCTTGAACAACAACCAAGCAAAGCTAGAGGGATCACAGAATCAAACGGCACCCTATATAGATAACTACATAAATAACCGGACCTAAATCGGGAGATTGTGTAGTATGAGGTTTCGTAAACCAAATGAGTATTGGAACTCATATGATATGGTTTAACAAAGCCTACATACTAAAATGAAACCTAGCCTAAGTGCTTTTGACCCATTACGACCTGTCTAGGTAGCTTATGCTACTTTAACGCGTCGTCCGCGTAAAACGCGTTTGGAACGCCTAACTAGCCCTATGACAAGTAAGATATGCCTTAACATGTTTAATATTGTTACTAAATCAGTTTAGATGTCAAAAGTTACGTTACATAGGCTTAAAATGAATTTATGCGCAAAAAGGGCATTTTGGTCGTTTTCCTAAGGGATATAAACTACCTATCATACAACTAACTAAACGTCGTGACCATAAGGTATAACCTCGGAAGGTTATTCCCTATACAACTATGGTCACCTAATATGTTTGGTCGGATCCTAATGATCGACCAAACGGGTCGGGTTCGAAAGTATAAGCGATTGATTAGATCGCTTACCCTTACGACCCTAGACAAGCACAAATCTAAAAGTGACGAGCTAAACATGCTAAAACATGTTTAGTTAAGTTAGAAAACAGGTTTTGGTATCAAAACAAACGGTTTTGATACCCAATAGTAGTTTGGTTACAAAATACGCAAGAATACGCATTTTGGCCGAAACTACGACTCGTCACTGAGCCTAGATAACGTGGTAATCAGTAGGTATAGTCGCTAGGGACTATAACCATCGTGATTACGCTCACGTTAGGAAGTTCAAACGAACTTCACATTGACCATAAACTGGTCAATGCAGAAAGTCAAACAAAGTTTGACTTTCATGCTAAAACAAATGAAAAGAACGAAGGAACACTTACAGAGGGTCCCCGTAAGTATTTGACCCGATTCACTCTCAGGTAGGAAGCATATACTTCCACTTAGAGAGCAAGAATCAGATCAAATGTGAGGGAATGAGTGAAATGGGTGAGGGGTATTTATAGTTTTTGTACAACCGTTAAGATCGTTTCTCGAAGAATGAGCTTCGATCTAGGCCGTACACCTCAAGCCCACTGATTTGAATACCATGGGAGCCTCCAAACCAGCCCATAGATTGATCAAAACCATGTGCAATAGTGTGCAACAACTGGAACAAGCTGGAAAAAAGTTTCTGCTGTCTGGCACCTGCTTACGGACCATAAGACCCATAACCATACGGTCCGTAAGGACCTTGCAGGTCTGATACTTTCATATTTTGGCAGAACAGGCCCCTTTGTATCCAAACTTGCTATTTGATGTATTTTTGACACGTTTAAGCCCCATTAACCCCATTTCAAAGCTCTAAAATGAAGTTAAAGTATAGGGAACTTAAAATGTGCTAAAAAATATCTCGTATATCGGCTCGTTTGGTCGTACGGTTGCGTTGTTCGGTTAATTACGACGAAAGTCGTAACGAACGCAAAAACGATCCAAATTAAGCGACGAATGGATTTTTATCATGCCAATCACTAAAATAAAATATTTTAATGATTACATAAATTTTTGGGTGTCCGGATATATTCAGAACGTAAGATATGCGCGAAAATGCAAACTTATGCACTTTTTGACGCTTTTAGTCCCTGAATGAGCATAAAGTTTATTTTTTAGCATACCGAACCCCTCAAAGCCTATTTCTAAGATAAGTAAAGGTTATTTAGGTTGTGTTCAACTTATGATCATGTTCCAGAATGTTCGTTACAGTACGAATTAACATACTTTCGCAGTTTGTCGAATTTAGTCCCTGTAAGCGAATAAACTTGATTTCGGCATACCAAACCTTCCAAAACTTATTTCTAAGTTATGTAAAGGTTATTTAAGGTACGTTAAGCCTATGTCACTATTCCGGAGTGTTTGTTGCATTAAACTTGTTATATTTACGCATCAGTGCGCGTATAACCTTCCAGAAAGCGACTTAGAGCCCGAAATCGAACAAGAGTTGATATGTGCAAGTGATACACATATTTATACAAATCCCAAGTATGAAATACAATATTTCATTGGTTTGGTATTTTTTTGATGGTTGAAGTGACACAGGTGTGACACATCAAGAGCCTCACGTAATGCCATCACGTAGCGTACGAGAGTTGCTTCAATTGAAGACCTTCTTTCCCTTCGACTGTTTCTGGAGTGCGCAGAAGAGGTTCCACTGCTTTGTCTTGACATTCAATGAAAATAAACGGAAAAGGGTTCATTTTAATGAAACAGTAACCTCGGACACGGGGCCCGTGCTTAGTGAGCACGGCCCCGTGTTAACGTTTCTGCATATTTTTGGAACAAGGAATCTCGGAGTTTTAAATTATTTTTCCAATTTTTAAAGCATTTCTGAGGAGAAATAACTTAAAACAATGTTGCAAAACTTATTTTTAACAAGATTCCTTGAACAAAAACCTAACAAACATCACAATAAAGCTTGGAATCATGGTGATTTCAAGCTCTAATGGAGGTGTTGAGGCAAAAGAAATGGAGAAGAAGGTAATGGTCATAAGAGGAAAGGACAAGAAGGTTGTTGAGAAACTTCTTTTAGAAAATACCTAGGATGGTATGTGAGAAGATTCCCTCAAATCTCTGTCCATGGAATGGTCCAAATGTGCAGGATCCTTGGTTGCATTTATAGAAAACGACAGCATGCTGCACACGGCCCCGTGTCGGCTGGACACGGCCCCGTGTGCAGGAAAGATCCTGACATATTTTGCCCGTATTCTGACACGAAATCAGAAAGGAATCTTTTGGTGGACACGGGGGCGTGTTGACCTGGACACAGCCCCGTGTCTAGAGGCTGTTTATGAAGTTTCGTCTATTTCTAAGGAACTTTTCCGGATCTGCTGGTTCCTTACTAGATGGAACAACCCCAAAGTGCCTAAGATACCTTAATTGCTCTAGATTAAGACGAGAACGCAAGAGGTTGTCGATGAGGGTGATTCCTATGCTAAATGTAGGTGGACAAGTCCAACCCTTTCCCGGGCTCTCGTTAAAGAAGGTGTATGTCGAATCGCTCAGGTCTATGTATGCACCGAACGAAGTCGATGGAGAGTCCTTCACGGCACAATCGACACAGGGACGACTATCGCCCACGTCTTCGCTATAGTTAGAGGTAATATCGGGAACAACGAAGTTGTTTTTATTCGAATGTGATCCCAACAATTCTTCTTGGTTATCGTCCCGAGATGAATTATAGAAATCCATCCTAAGTTCTTTTAACCAATTAAGAATTAGATCTTCTAATTGAAATAGTTCATCAAGAAGCATTTCTCCTACAAGGTCCGGTTGAGAGCATTCGAGGGAGAGATAGGGATTATTTTTACTTTCGCCCCTCTTAAGGCTACAGAAAAACAATGGGTCTATATAATGGGGCTTATAATTTAGAAAGTAACATTCTAAATCTTTATGAGGGCCACCACATATTTGACACCACGTACTATAAGAGTGCCGAAAGTAAAATATATCAGTATCACTCATGTTTGTGTCAGAAATTACCAACCGTCGGGATCTTACGGTTCTGTTTTCAGTAACTGAGACTTGGGGACGGGGCGTGTCGAGTGGGCACGGCCCCGTGTTCAGCTTACTGTCTGACTTAAAACAGCATTGCCAGTTCCAAAGATTGGGCACGGGGTGTGTTCAGCGGGCACGGCCCGTGCTGAGTTCTGCAGAAGCTGAAAAATTAAGAAAATCCTAAAAAACAGAAAAATTAGAAAAAACGATTAGGCCGTTGATTCCTAACTTTCTTAAAATCCTTGTGTCCCCGGCAACGGCGCCAGAAACTTGATGCGTGTGTGGTGTGATATATATTTAAGTATATTTTAAGCCCTTTTTACACGTTAGTCAAGTTTTAAATTTATAAAACATGATATTATACTAACACCAAACACACATATGGGCAAGTGCACCCATCGTGAGCGTAGTATAGTGTTGGTAAGATACCGAGGTCGTCCAAGGACACAAGAGCTTTTAATACCGGTTTATCCTCAACGTCTAATCAAATCAAAAGTTTAGAAAAAGGTTTTAAACTAGAAAAATAAAAACTAACTAAAATGCTGAAAAATAAAATAAAAATAAAAACAGATAGACAAGATGAATCACTTGGATCCGACTCGTGTATAGTGTAACCTTTGATTATTTCCGCACTTTTGCACTTTTTAAGAGATTATCTTAGTTATTGTAGTAGGCCCCTCTTTTGAAGGAGACGTTACCCTCAACCCAGTAGTTTGAGTCAGCAAGGATACAATCCTAAAGGGTCGGATTATTGAAAGATAATTAATTAAGTTATTAATGCATAATGTGGTAGGCCCCTCTTTTGAAGGTGACGTTACCCTCGGCTAAGTAGTCTGAGTCAGCAAGGATACAGTCCTAAGTAGCCGGGTTAAAGTATTAATAGTAGCTTACATATGAGGGGATCAAAGAGTTTGGACCCCCGCCATCCAATACCGGTGGGTATTGAAGGAGGTCCTACTAAATTTGACCCAGGTCCTTGCAGGATCTATACACTGAATAAGGCAAGACTCTTACCAAACCGTTTCCTTAACCCCCGACCAGGTAGCCAATATATCTCCATATAGACCGTGGAGATATGAATGGTGAAAATCTTTTATTTTATATAGACAGTAAAATAATGCCAAGACACCACGGACAAACGATAAGGAAGAATCACCTTCAACATAAGAAACTAGTTATTAAAGTCATTAATACATAACCAACTAAAAAGTGCGAAAAGATTAAAAATAAAAAGTATTACACTAGACACTTGTCTTCACCAAGTGATGTAAGAGACTTAGGCAAACATGGCCTTTGATTGTCAAGAACTCTTACGATCAATCTTGGATCTCGAGATGACTCACACACTCTATGATGGATGATGGATGATGGATAATGGATGATGGTGGTGGATGATGGTGTTGTGATGGTGGTGGGTGGTGGATGAAGTGTGAGAGAGGTGGTGTGACTGGACCGGTATCTTCATTGCATAGCGGAAGTGTTTGAGCTAAGACTTCTAGAATGCCAACGCCCGCTAAGTACTCGAAATCCCTTGGGTTCTCCTATTCCAACCGTTCCATAGTTTTGAAAGTGCAACCTGAGAAAGAACATGCGAGAAAAATCAACATAAAGTTGAGCGAGTTCATAGTTTGTTTGTAAAAGATTTGAAATAAATCTTTTTTGAATAACCGGTTTTTGACGTATTGTTGAGAAAACGAATTTAAAATCATTTTCTTGCAAGTTATATAGAAACTTTGTATGAAGACATGGTATGTAACTTGTAAAACGTATCTGTAAATGTGTACAATGAATGTTTGTATGTATCATGTAGAATGTATCTGTAACTTGTGAGTTGTACATAAAATATATCCATAAAATGTAAGTTGTATAAAATGTATCTGTATGTAATGATGTAGTATGTAAAGCGTCAATGAAATCGTTGATCATTAATGTTTCACGAGGACATTAATATGTGTGTCGAAATAGGAAGCAATCCAAACCCTAGACGATTTTAATTGTATCGACACCATGTCGTAGGGCAACAAAAGCACTCCTAAGCAAATGAATGGCCATGGGTGGGGCTCGCCAAAACCCATTAGATCTAACCCTTTTGTTCCTTGGTCCAAACTTGGATTAATGGAGCTTTAGTTATGGCCCTAATTTCTCACATGATCTAAGGTGTTTCATTCCTTGACTTAACATACTATTGTACATGTATTTTCCCCGATAGTTGTAAAGCTTGAAAAGTATTTAAGATGAAAGGAAACATGAACTCATAGGGCATAGAATTCGTGTGTATGCATATTTCGAAAAGTACGCTTGTTTGAAAAACCGGTATAAAACATAAGTCATTTGTAAACCATTTGTGCTTGTCGTAATTCACAAACCATTTGTATTAGTCAAAACTTGTTTAGAAGCATGATCTAGAAATGTGTAATGTAAGTTCATCAAAAGCCTTGTATGCTTTTGCAAAACGTGCATGTCTTTCCACCCGAAAACATTTATCAAAATGTAAAACTGTAAAAGGTGGGGTTATGAACTCACCTTGATATTCTTGTGCAAAGCTAGCTTAGTGTGATTGCGTGATGTCATTCCAAGAATGTGAACTCGCTAGCGTGCAACTAAAGCATTCCTAATAAAGGAATAATTATAAGTTTCTAGTTTAACGACGTAGTTAAACTACGTGTTCGAGCTCTACCGAATCGTTAACTAAACGATTCTAGGGAAGCGTTATCTTGACTTAGAATAACCATACTATGGTTATTTGATCCCGTTTATAATCGGGATAAAACTAAGTCTCGAGATCGACTTAGTTTTCGAATGATTTAGAATGTATATTTATATATATTCAAATATAAATATATACTTGCGATGTCGTGTTGGTCGTCGTGAATTAGATGGCGTAGATGAAATATTGTACATATTCGAAATATCGTGTATGATTCGGTAATATACCGTTGTAGTTTTCGTAGGATGGAAACAAATAGATATATATACATGTATATATATATATATTCGAAAACTTGATGTTTGAAACGAATATAACAAATATATTCACTTTAAGAATTTTGGATTCTAGATTATGGAAAGAATATAAATAATTATATTTAGTTCATAAGATTTCCGAATCGTCGTTTTTAGATCATAAATAAGTGTCGTGTTTCGGGTTTTTAACGAAAATCGGGCAGAGTTTCCCCTGTTTTTAGGTTGCCCCGACAATCAAAGTTGTCATTATTTGTCAAAAATTTAACAACATTTCAATCAATATAATCAACTAAATATAGTTTTCATCAATTCTATCAAAAACGTAACTAATATCTAGTCGAAATGGGTCGAGCTCGGTCGCGTATAACTATAATAAAATCTAAACTAGCGTAATAACGACTTGCTACGCCTACAATTTACCGGTTCTTCGAGTTGACCGGGTGTTGACTTTTGTTGACCGGGTGTTGACCCGTTGACTTTTGTTGACTGGTTTTGACCATCGCTGACCCGAACCTCGAACCTGTGGAACCGAGGTGAAACCTGAACCAAACTGAACCAAGTCAAGTCGAGTTGAACCATAACTAAATCAAATCCGAACCTGCTGAACCGAGATACCTGTTTGACCGAGAACCGAACCAAAACTCGAAACTAACCCGCGACGAAGCTGAACCGAGGCATGAGTTACAATCTGACCCGAACTAAAACTTGAGCTGACACCCTGAGACTCGAACTCTAACCCGGCTGCGTCTGAGCCGAAACCCGAAGCGATGAACATCATCAGCAACTGCAGCCTTCAACCAGCAGATTACCGACATCAACTTCATAAAAGATGAAAGAGAATGAGGGAAACAATGAGAAGTGTTACCGGTTAAACAACTCGAACCCGCTGCTCACCACTCTGTCCGCCGTCGCCTCCACCGCTGCCATACGCCATTCCGATCATCATCCTCACCAGAAAACATAAACCATCACCATCTTCATCGATGTGGACAAAAACTGAACAATCTTCGCGAAATTCCACCCCCGCCACCGCCGTTAGCGGCGTCAGCGCCGCCTGTCGTCGTAGGTGCACCACCGACTCTGACAACTTCGGCCGGCTGTGATCTTCCTCGGAACTGATAGAGGGACGAGAGGATGGGGGTATGTCGGACGCTGACTGGTCTGATGTGTAGATCGAGAGGGAAGGAGGAGCTCAGAGGTGTTGTTTGTGCAAAGGATTTAGGGTTTCTTCAAGGTGAAGATGAAGGTGGAAAAAGGATCAGATGAGGTTGTGTGCGTGTGTTTTTAGGTTTGTCTGAGGTTTCAATTAAAAGATAAGGTGCACAATACAAATAAATATCTAGGTTTTCTTTAATGGGCTTGGGGCCCAAGGCCCATTATCGCGTCTCTAATTGTTCGTGTAGCCCAATAGCAATTCCAAAGCCCGTTTTTGAACCCGATTATCGTAAAACGTCATAAAATATAATGATAAATCGAAATTCCCAAAAATTATGTCAGAAATCGATATTCGATGCGCATTTTTATCGGTTGTGTTAAAAACGCGTAAATTGTGTCGTTCGTCGTTTCGTGTTCGTTTTGCGATCCGTTTTCAACTACGGATAATAAAATTTAAAAACAAAGCTAAATATATCCTAATATGTTAATATCGAGACAGAAATTCGAGTCCGGTGCCTCCGTTTCTTCGGTGATTGTCGGCGCATTACTGTTCCGCGTTTTTCGTTCACGTTTGCGTTTTGTGGCATACGAAAGCACTATAAATTCGCGAAACTAAATTTATAAGTTTAAAATTATCGCATAAATTTCGTATTTTCTGGCGTAGTCAGTATTTTGTACGATTTCTAATTCGTTAGCGTTTAATATTCCACAATTCTCTGTAGATCGTCATACGTGTACTGTACGGTCAAATAGACGTTCCTAGGCACTCCAAAGGCCTAATTAAAATTATTGGTGTCTTAAAAGCTATTTGTTATCGCCTAAACGTTTGTTAATCACGTAATTAAGAGGCGTTAATTACCGGTTGTCACATTCTCCCCCTGTTACGGAAATTTCGTCCTCGAAATTTTGACTATGTTATCTCCTCAGAGTTGTGTCGTTCCTAGGTAAGTCCAAATAATACCAAAATGAATGAGCACGTAACTGAATCAAAACCTATTCAGATTACGTGAATGTAAGGACATTTTACATTGATAAGAACCCAACGGTTCAACTGAGTTTGTTCAAGAAATAGATGTCAAGTGAACGAAGCGTAGTGATACTATCACCAATGCGACCAACTTTATGAGGTTTAACAAAAGAGGAATTTTGGACCAATGGAATTCCAAATGAATGTTCACAATATGCAATCAATTTTTGAAACAATAGAATTTACTACCAACGGAAACTTGCGTTGGTTGTTGTATGATTGAAACTCGAATTCAACAAGCTCAAATAAATAAAATCATAAAAATGATTCGTCAACTATCGAACCAATAAATGAATAAGATAAAATCAAGGTGTTGACATTGTTGAGTTGCAAGGATACACCGAAATGAAATACAACTGAACCTGGTGTATCATTGTCTTAACACAAAATTGCATTAAGACTATTTAAACGATGTGTCAAACGAAAAGCATAAATAGTTTCGCATGAAACGGCTGATCGTGATTAGCACAAGCTACAACTTTATACCAACACCACAAGGTGTTGTAGTGATCGAAATAATTCAATAATAGTGATGACTGAACAAGCATCACCTTGTTTTGAAATCAAGTGAGAGATTCAACGAAGTAAATCTGAATATCTGTTTCAAACAATTCTCATAGGATTTTCAATTGAATACGAAACAAATAAACAATGTTTTCGAGCGAAGATGAAAAGCAATAAATATCACAAATTGTTCGCTCGATGGTGAAAGAACTATTAAGAGGTACAACGAAATATTTAACACGAACTTGGGTACCATTATCTTAACACACGATTGTGTTAAGATTGCTTTAATATGATAAATCAGCGAAGCGGATTTAATATAAATGAACAAATAAATGATTAAATCAGTACATGATATGAGCAACGATATTAGCGCAAGCTTCAAACTTGTGAAAAAAAAACGCCACCACAAGGTGATCGTGATTAAAGAAACGATTCAATGAATTCGAAGACAAAACAAGCCTGTTATAGTTCAAAACAAATGAAGTGCTTGTTGGGATTAAGTTGAATATGATGGCCTAAATCCATCATATGGAACCCTGAATTGAATGTATATTACGAGCAAGTTCAAACAATTGAACTTGGTTTAAACATAATCCAACAATGAATTTATGTATCAATAAGAAAGTTTCGACATGGCCACAAAAAAAAAACCATGTGTGACTCAAAAGAAAATGAGTTTTCCAAGAAATCTGTTGACTCGATACCAAGGAGTCAACATTTTGCAATAATACGGGTCGTCTAGAATACCATGCAAAGATTTAGTATAGCGAAATAATATATGAGATGTTGACAAAACGACCATTCGAAGTGAAACCACATGCGTAACAAACAAGGCATGTGTAGCGTACGAATTTGTCAAGAAATAAGCAAACGAGTGTTCGCTATCATGAAATAAAATCTTCGTAATGCAGTAACCATTAGGGGAAGTAGAAATGGAAAAAAAATCTACTCACTAGATGCAAAAGTCGGAATTTCAACAAAAGAAATTTAAGGACTTTACCTGGAATTTCGTGTGATAGTCTGTTGTTAGGTGACATTACCATGGAATGTCGAACATAGCTTATCTGCCATAAGTAAAATAGGGGGAAATGCGAAGACGTGCGACTTCTTTCGCGGCGCCAACCATTGTAAGTCTCTTCAGACTAAGTATCAACCGTTGTGAAATCTTGTTTAAGCGTACCTCAGCATGATTCGTGTCGTTTGCAGGATCACTTGCCAATTTACCGCTTTCGACCAGTAGTTCTCCCGCTGACTGGGTTAGCATCGTTGTTGTCATGCTCAATCATGTTTTCCAAAGGCCTTGCCTCGAAAGTCGTATGTGATGTATTTCAACGTCCGCTGACGTATAGTTTAAGTTTCACGTGTATTCGCGCCCTAGCGTTTCGTTCCGCGTAAGTTACCTGCTCGGGTAATTAGAATAGCATAGAAAATATAGATAATGGCGTTTTCCCGAGTTAATAATCGCGGTTCCTACGTGAGGACCTTTAATGAATTTAGACATAAATTCTCATCAAGAGTTTTCCAAAGGTCCTATATGCGTATTATCAAAACACTCAAGGTTTTGCTTTCTATGTGTAATCGTTTCGTGTAACGTGTATCCAACACAACACTAGTGTATGTTTTAAAATCAAAACTGTTGACTCATTGTTTTCGGCAACGGTTGGAAACCCATATTCGAGTCCTAGGCGTTCTGTATGTATTCAAGTCTTAATGATCTAAATCCCCAGAGCAAAATAAGGTTAAAGCCTAGGTATCTCAACAGAGACCTAATTCACTGAAACCTATAGCTCTGATACCAATCTGTCACACCCCGAAATATCAGAGCTGGCGTGACTGGACTGGTATCTTCATTGCACAGCGGAAGTGTTTGAGCTAAGACTTCTAGAATGCGAACGCCCGCTAAGTACTCGAAATCCCTTGGGTTCTCCTATTCCAACCGTTCCATAGTTTTGAAAGTGCAACCTGAGAAAGAACATGCGAGAAAAATCAACATAAAGTTGAGCGAGTTCATAGTTTGTTTGTAAAAGATTTGAAATAAATCTTTTTTGAATAACCGGTTTTTGACGTATTGTTGAGAAAACGAATTTAAAATAATTTTCTTGTCAAGTTATATAGAAACTTTGTATGAAGACATGGTATGTAACTTGTAAAACGTATCTGTAACTGTGTACAATGAATGTTTGTATGTATCATGTAGAATGTATCTGTAACTTGTGAGTTGTACATAAAATATATCCATAAAATGTAAGTTGTATAAAATGTATCTGTATGTAATGATGTAGTATGTAAAGCGTCAATGAAATCGTTGATCATTAATGTTTCACGAGGACATTAATATGTGTGACGAAATAGGAAGCAATCCAAACCCTAGACGATTTTAATTGTATCGACACCATGTCGTAGGGCAACAAAAGCACTCCTAAGCAAATGAATGGCCATGAGTGGGGCTCACCAAAACCCATTAGATCTAACCCTTTTGTTCCTTGGTCCAAACTTGGATTAATGGAGCTTTAGTTATGGCCCTAATTTCTCACATGATCTAAGATGTTTCATTCCTTGACTTAACATACTATTGTACATGTATTTTCCCCGATAGTTGTAAAGCTTGAAAAGTATTTAAGATGAAGGGGAAACATGAACTCACAGGGCATAGAATTCGTGTGTATGCATATTTCGAAAAGTACGCTTGTTTGAAAAACCGGTATAAAACATAAGTCATTTGTAAACCATTTGTGCTTGTCGTAATTCACAAACCATTTGTATTAGTCAAAACTTGTTTAGAAGCATGATCTAGAAATGTGTAATGTAAGTTCATCAAAAGCCTTGTATGCTTTTGCAAAACGTGCATGTCTTTCCACCCGAAAACATTTATCAAAATGTAAAACTGTAAAAGGTGGGGTTATGAACTCACCTTGATATTCTTGTGCAAAGCTAGCTTAGTGTGATTGCGTGATCTCATTCCAAGAATGTGAACTCGCTAGTGTGCAACTAAAGCATTCCTAATAAAGGAATACTTATAAGTTTCTAGTTTAACGACGTAGTTAAACTACGTGTCTGTGTTCTACCGAATCGTTAACTAAGCGATTCTAGGGAAGCGTTATCTTGACTTAGAATAACCATACTATGGTTATTTGATCCCGTTTATAATCGGGATAAAACTAAGTCTCGAGATCGACTTAGTTTTCGAATGATTTAGAATATATATTTATATATATTCAAATATAAATATATACTTGCGATGTCGTGTTGGTCGTCATGAATTAGAAGGCGTAGATGAAATATTGTACATATTCGAAATATCGTGTATGATTCGGTAATATACCGTTGTAGTTTTCGTAGGATGGAAACAAATAGATATACATATATATATATATATATATATATATATATATATATATATATATATATATATATTCGAAAACTTAATGTTTGAAACGAATATAACAAATATATTCACTTTAAGAATTTTGGATTCTATATTATGGAAAGAATATAAATAATTATACTTAGTTCATAAGATTTCCGAATCGTCGTTTTTAGATCATAAATAAGTGTCGTGTTTCGGGTTTTTAACGAAAATCGGGCTGAGTTTCCCCTGTTTTTATGTTGCCCCGACAATCAAAGTTGCTCGTTATTTGTCAAAAATTTAACAACATTTCAATCAATATAATCAACTAAATATAGTTTTCATCAATTCTATCAAAAACGTAACTAATATCTAATCGAAATGGGTCGAGCTCGGTCGCGTATAACTATAATAAAAATCTAAACTAGCGTAATAACGACTTGCTACGCCTACAATTTACCGGTTCTTCGAGTTGACCGGGCGTTGACTTTTGTTGACTGGGTGTTGACCCGTTAACTTTTGTTGACTGGTTTTGACCATCGCTGACCCGAACCTCGAACCTGTTGAACCGAGGTGAAACCTGAACCAAACTGAACCAAGTCAAGTCGAGTTGAACCATAACTGAATCAAATCCGAACCTGCTGAACCGAGATACCTGTTTGACCGAGACCCGAACCAAATCTCGAAACTAACCCGTGACGAAGCTGAACCGAGGCATGAGTTACAATCTGACCCGAACTAAAACTCGAGCTGACACCCTGAGACTCAAACTCTAACCCGGCTGCGTCTGAGCCGAAACCCGAAGCGATGAACATCATCAGCAACTGCAGCCTTCAACCAGCAGATTACCGACATCAACTTCATAAAAGATGAAAGAGAACGAGGGAAACAGTGAGAAGTGTTACCGGTGAAACAACTCGAACCCGCTGCTCACCACTCTGTCCGCCGTCGCCTCCACCACCGCCATACGCCATTCCGATCATCATCCTCACCAGAAAACAGAAATCATCACCATCTTCATCGATGTGGACAAAAACTGAACAATCTTCGCGAAATTTCACCCCCGCCACCGTCGTTAGCGGCGTCAGCGCCGCCTGTCGTCGTCGGTGCACCACCGACTCTGAAAACTTCGGCCGGTTGTGATCTTCGTCGGAACTGAGAGAGGGACGAGAGGATGGGGGTATGTCGGACGCTGACTGGTCTGATGTGTAGATCGAGAGGGAAGGAGGAGCTCAGAGGTGTTGTTTGTGCAAAGGATTTAGGGTTTCTTCAAGGTGAAGATGAAGGTGGAAAAAGGATCAGATGAGGTTGTGTGCGTGTGTTTTTAGGTTTGTCTGAGGTTTCAATTAAAAGATAAGGTGCACACTACAAATAAATATCTAAGTTTTCTTTAATGGGCTTGGGCCCAAGGCCCATTATCGCGTCTCTAATTGTTCGTGTAGCCCAATAGCAATTCCAAAGCCCATTTTTTAACCCGATTATCGTAAAACGTCATAAAATATAATGATAAATCGAAATTCCCAAAAATTATGTCAGAAATCGATATTCGACGCGCATTTTTATCGGTTGTGTTAAAAACGCGTAAATTGTGTCGTTCGTCGTGTCGTGTCTGTTTTGCGATCCGTTTTCAACTACGGAGAATAAAATTTAAAAACGAAGCTAAATATATCCTAATATATTAATATCGAGACAGAAATTCGAGTCCGGTGCCTCCGTTTCGTCATTGATTGTCGGCGCATTACTGTTCCGCGTTTTTCGTTCACGTTTGCGTTTTGTGGCATACGAAAGCACTATAAATTCGCGAAACTAAATTTATAAGTTTAAAATTATCGCATAAATTTCGTATTTGCCGGCGTAGTCAGTATTTTGTACGGTTTCTGATTCGTTAGCGTTTAATATTCCACAATTCTCCGCAGATCGTCATACGTGTACTGTACGGTCAAATAGACGTTCCTAGGCACTCCAAAGGCCTAATTAAATTTATTGGTGTCTTAAACGCTATTTTTTATCGCCTAAACGTTTGTTAATCACGTAATTAAGAGGCGTTAATTACCGGTTGTCACAGTCTGAGCACCTTGGTTTCTCGTCCCATGATCTCGACAGGCTTTTCCACGAAGTGTAATGTTTCATCCACTTGTAAATCCTCAAGAGGGACGTGTAATTCCTGTTCGGCTAAGCACTTTCTGAGGTTTGAAATGTGGAAAGTCTGGTGGACATTACTCAGTTCTTCCAGTAGTTCGAGTCTGTAGGCCACTTTTCCAATCCTTTCCAGAATTTTAAAGGGTCCAACATATCGAAGCGCGAGCTTTCCTTTCTTGCCGAATCTGGTCACCCCCTTCCAAGGTGCAACCTTTAGGAGTACGTGATCGCTAACGTCAAATTCAAGGGGCTTACGGCGTCTATCGGCGTAACTTTTCTGGTGACTCCGAGCTTTCAATAGATTGTCTCGAATCTGGAGGATTTTGTTAGTCGTTTCTTGTAACAGCTCGGGACCGGTAATTTGCGCGTCTCCGATCTCATGCCATACATTAGGCGATCGACATTTCCTTCCATATGATGCCTCAAATGGTGCCATTTGGATGCTAGAATGATAACAGTTATTGTACGATAATTCGACTAAAGGTAAGTGCGTGTCCCAATTACCACCGAAATCTTTGACATACGAGCGAATCATGTCTTCAAGAGTGCGAATCGCTCTTTCATTCTGACCGTCGGTTTGGGGATGGAAAGCAGTACTTAGATTGAGAGTAGTACCGAGCGCAGATTAAAACATTTCCCAAAGACGCGAGGTAAATCGACCATCGCGGTCAGAAATGATGTCACGAGGCGTCCCATGTCGACAAATAATCTCGTTGGTGTAGATTCGGGCTAATCGTTCTACCTTATAGTCTTCCCGTATCGGTAGAAAGTGAGCTGACTTAGTCAAACGGTCAACGACAACCCAGATGTTGTCGTGACTTGATGGCGTGCGCGGAAGTTTCGTTATAAAGTCCATAGCTATACTCTCCCATTTCCACATAGGGATCTCAGCTGTACGAGTAAGCCAGAGGGTCTTTGCTATTTGGCCTTGACCTTGGAACAAGTCAGGCACTTCGAAACATAGATAGCGATATCCTTCTTCACGCCCGGCCACCAGTACTTGTAGCGCATGTCCTGGTACATCTTGTCAGCACCGGGATTAATGGAATATCGAGATTTGTGGGCTTCATCCATCAGAAGTTGTCGTAAATTGGTACGCTTGGGAATCCAAATTCGGCCTAGATAATGAAAGATGCCATTCGATTTATTCTCGAGTTGAGCGCCGTCGTTGAGAATTATTTCCTTCTTCAAGGTTCGTTCAGTAAAACAATCATGTTGAGTGTCGCGTATCAGAGTTTCGAGATTATGCTGGGCTTGGATATTATGAATGCTATGCAAATAACTTCTTCGACTGAGAGCATCGGCGATGACATTTGCTTTGCCTGAATGGTAACGCATCTCACAGTCGTAATCGTTGAGGAGTTCTACCCACCGGCGTTGACGCATACTTAGTTCTTTCTAGTTAAAGATGTGTTGTAGGATCCTATGATCGGTGAAGATCATATACTTGGTACCGTAAAGGTAGTGTCACCAAATCTTTAACGCAAAAATAACTGCACCAAGCTCGAGTTCGTGTGTGGTATAGTTCTTCTCGTGGATCTTGAGCTGTCGAGAGGCGTACGCGATAACCTTGCCTCGTTGCATGAGAACACAACCAAGACCAAGGTTCGAGGCATCGCAGTAAACTACGAAATCGTCGTTTCCGTCGGGCAGTGAGAGCACGGGAGTATTGAAAAGCATAGCTGAAAGGCTTCCTCCTATTTAGTTCCCCAAACAAAAGGTTTTTCCTTGTGCGTAAGAGAGGTAAGCACTACAGCGATTGTAGAGAAACCTTAGATAAATCGGCAATAATAGCCTGCTAGTCTGAGAAAAGAACGGACTTTAGACGGGTTCTTAGGTGTAACCCAACTCTTAACGGCCTCGATCTTCGCGGGATCGACATGAATTCCTTGACTATTGACAATGTGACCCAGGAATTGGACCTCCTCCAGCCAAAATTCACACTTGGAGAACTTGCCATTGAGATGGTTTTACCTGGAGTAACTCAAGAACCAAACGTAGATGTTGCGAGTGTTCGGATTTTGACTTGGAATAGATCAGGATATCATCGATGAATACGATGACGAAGCGGTCAAGGAAGGGTTTGCACACGCGATTCATTAGATCCATAAAGACTACGGGAGCGTTGGTCAAACCAAAGGGCATAACAACAAACTTGTAATGACCATAGCGAGTTCGAAAAGCGGTTTTGGGTATATCTTCCTCCTGAATGCGTAATTGGTGATAGCCTGAGTGTAGATCGATCTTCTAAAAACATGTAGCACCTTGTAACTGATCAAACAAATCATTGATTTGAGGCAAGGGATATCGATTCTTGATAGTGAACTTATTCAACTCCCTATAATCGATGCACATCCAGAACGATCCATCCTTCTTTTTAACGAAAAGGACAGGCACGCCCCAAGCAGAGGTGCTAGGGAGAATAAAGCCTTTATCAAGTAGTTCATGGAGCTGACTCGAGAGTTCACGCATTTCAAAAGGAGCGAGACGATAAAGCGCTTTAGCAACAGGATTTTCTCTAGGAATGAGGTTGATTCAGAAATCGATATCTCGAGTGGGAGGTAAATCGGGTAAATCGTCAGGAAAAACGTTAGGAAAATCACGAACAACAGGCACCTTGTCTATTGCCTTAACTTCCTTTTCCTCTGCTACTACGATGTGTGCCAAGAAAGCTTGGTATTCCTTGCGGAGATACTTGCTAGCTTAGACACATGACATGAGTTGTAACTTCTTTGGAGTGACTTCGCCATAAACACACAATTGATCACCATTCGCGAGGGAGAAACGAATCATTTTATCGAAGCAAACAACTTCAGCATGATTCTCCCGAAAGAAATCCATACCTACTATGATATCGAAGCTACCGAGTTGCATCAGAATGAGATTAATTGGGAAGACGTGACCGTTGAGATCGAGAGTACAGTCACGCAGAACAAAACTGACGGTGACGGTTCTTCCAGTGGCAACTTCAACATCGAACGTCGAGGGGAGATGGGCGCGCTTATGATTAAGGAGCTTTTCGAATTCAAACGATACAAAACAATTATCGGCTCCAGTATCAAACGAACATGAAGCATATATACCATTTACGAGAAACGTACCATTAACCACGTTGTTGTCTGCCTGAGCCTGGCGGGCGTTGATGTTGAAGACGCGCCCGCGGGCTGCTAGTTGAGCTGGATGCTGTTGTTGTTGTTGTTGTTGGGGATCTTGTTTCACTACCCTGTTGGGGCACATGTTTGCAAAGTGGTTGGGATTACCACATGCAAAGCAAGCTCGAGCGTGAGCTGCGGGTGTAGGAGCTGCTTGATGGCCTTGAGGGGCAGGAAAGAGAGCTTGTGGTGCAGGAGCTTGACCTTGAGCTGGAGTTCGAGCTTGACGTGGACCTGTACGGCAGTTTATGGTGAAGTGGCCGTACATGTTGTAATGAACACAGAACCGGCATGCGATATCAACCGGGTGATGATAGGTACAAGTAGGGCAGAGCGGGTGTGGCCCAGTGTATGCACGCTTGGAAGGCGGTGCATTGACCACAGGTGCCGCTACTTGGCGGTGTTGAGGCTACGGTTGGGCAGGTACTGTTTGGAGTGGGGCAGCAGTAACTGCACAGTTCTTGTTGCTGGAACTGCTGTTGTTTTTCCTCTTGTTGTGTGGGAGCTTTGAAGACTGTGGTGCGGTGGTGGTTTCAGAGGGTGTAGCAGTTGTGGCTTGATGCAGATTCGTGGAGGCCTAGTCGAAATAACTAGCCTTGACTCGCTTATCGTTGATCTCAGCGGCGAGCAAGTAGGTTTCCTTGATTGTTGTCGTTTTTTCAGCTTGAACAAAATCTACGACGCAATCCGGAAGAGCACGGATATATTTCTTGATTGTAATCTCGGGGGTAGTAACCTGACCAGGGCAGATGATACTCAACTGCTTGAAGCGAGCAGTTAAACCAGCGTTATCTCCACCATCCTGCTTAATGTGCCAGAATTCATCCTCAATCTTTTGGAGTACATGGGGAGGACAGAACTCTTGCATCATGATGTTCTTCAACTCATCCCACGACAATCCGAAAGCTGCATCGTTTCCTCATTTGTTCCTCTCGGCCGTCCACCAATCAAGAGCGCGGGATTGGAAGACGCCGGTAGCGTTGACAGTGCGTAGGTTTTCTGGACAGCCACTCTGGCGCAGGGTAACTTCGATTGAATCAAACCATTGAAACATGGCCGTAGGACCATCTTCGCCAGTAAATTCCTTTGGTCAGCAGGCTTTGAACTGCTTGAAGCTAAAAGTGGCTTTAGGAGTATCATTCCTGGACTCTTCCGAGGACTTGCTACCGTTCTCATTCAAGTCACTGACGATTTGCGGGATGACTTTCGCCATTTGCTTAGCGACGAGAGAGGCGATTCGCTTGTCAGCGTGATTACGTCTAGCAGCGAGGGAGTGTTGCGATCCAAATGACGACATTGTCTACATCAGACATCGTCACAGGACTCAAAATTAATTTCGATTAATCCTAGTATAGTCTAGCGATAAAGCTCAGGAACACGGTCATTCACATAACTCACGTAGGCACATAACCACAGAATCACGTAAGTACATAAGCACATATTTCACGTAAGCACAGTGGCACGTAAGCACATAGACTAACCTAAACACATATTTTGCACGTATCCACCTATCCTTCACAAAAGCGTATAGCGATTTAATATATAGCGATTGCGATTAGCGAGTAGCGATTGCGAATAACACCAGCGATTTGTTTGCGTTTGAGATGAATGTGCAGTGCGAGTCGTGCGTGTTGATCAAAGCGAATGGCGAAAAGCGAGTAAATTACCAAAAATTGAAACACATAAAATCACATAAAATTCACATAAAATCAGTAAATCACAGAGTCAGCGACGACAATTCTAGAATCGGAACACATAAAATCAAGGATAGATTGTCTCGGCTTGATAGACGTCGACTACCCAAAGTGATTCGACTATTCACAAGAACTCTAAGTGCACACATGTGCCTTCTGGCCGATCGGCACGCATCCTTCCATTTATAGTGTGACTTCAAGTCGTTGGAGTCCGTCGAGACTTTGGTGAGAGTTTTGCAAAACCACAATAAAGAGCGGAATAAGTCATCAAGATTCGGGTTTCACCCCTAACTTATTGACTATGTTTCCTGTTTTGATGAAGTAGAGGGAAAATTCACATCGAAATATGGATTTCACTCCTGATTCAATGCAAATTCTCTTGTTGAGAGTAAAATTAGTGAATCGAACGAGTAATCTGGTCGAGAGTTTGCGGTTTTCACACCTAATCTTAACCGAATCATCCGTTTGCGTGTGTAACCAGCCTTAGGAAAGGCTGATCTTGCGCGGAATTGTAGTATGCGGTGTTCGCGCAAGTGTGTAGTGTACAACGAGTTCGAGCGAGAGATAGCGAGTAAGCTTGTACCAAACCCATACCGGGCATGCACAAGTCGGTCTGTTGGTACTTAGACTATAGACTAGGTCGTTCCTAAGACATCGACCCGGACTAGGTCGAGTCTCGCCTAATTCCCTATAGTTATGGCTCTGATACCAATCTGTCACACCCCAACCGATGACGGAAACATCGGGGCGCAACACTGAGCGAAACAGATTGTCCAGGAGAATCCATAACAACTATTTGTTATAATATATTAAAGGTTCGTGTCCCATACCACAAACATATAAAATAAAAACAGTTACTATAGACATTGTTCTCAAAGACAAATATACATTCCGACAACTCAGATTTTATTTAGTTTGTTTCTAGACTCCATCCTAGCTCGGTTTCATCAAACAACAAGCAAACATCCTAGGCACCTGTCATATACGTTAAAATAGAGGTCAATACATATAGTGTAAAGGTGAGCATACAAGTTTGATAATAATAATAGAGTTCGAAAGCTTTTACGCATAACTAGCATGTACAACGTATAATGTGAAGCATGTAAGTTATCGACAAAGATCCTATCAATACCAATGACTGCGATTTGACTGCAAGTAGCGAGTGCGTATCACATGTTCACCACTGCGAACACGTGAAGTATTGTCCTTAACAACCCCTGAGTGAACAGGTGCTGAGTCCAAACTATAGTACTATCGTTGCTAAGGCAGGTAGACAGCAATCAATGTGTAAACATAACAAACAGGCATTCATCGAGTCACGTATAACATGCAATAACGGTCTGCGTATAAATAGTGTTTGCGTTGTGTGATCGATGTGATTTAGAATAAGTAACGTATGTAACACCCAAAAGTGCTTAAAGCAAAAAGGGATCGAGTATACTCACAGCCATGGAAGTTAATGGATTGAAGGGAGTGTGATGTGCGCAAAATGCAACATATAAATTACATCAAATGTGGCATAAAACTAACCCTTTTTATTACTAATGTTGGAAAAAGTGTGTTTTTGTCTTCCTTTTGTATTTTCAGGATTAAATGAGCTCAAATGAACAAAAGAAGCAAAAATGCAGCCAAATCTAACAATAATACAAGAAAAGGAATAAACGTGGCATGCCCGACCCCTCGACAGCATATCCCCAAGCAAAAACAAGAGAACAGAAGGCTGAACACGCCCCGTGCCCAGTGTAACACCCCGTGTTTCTGAAGTCAAAGTCAAGATTGAAATCAAAGGAAGACAAGATTGCTAATTGCGATCTGTCTCTCCTTGCTCAATTTCCTGTGTTGACTTCTTTGCCTTGTAATTAGTCTATTTTATTTTGCTTTAGTTGTATTATGTGGAGTATCTATTAATAATCGCAAGTAATCGCTATCTATCGCATGTTTAATCGCTTTATCGCTATCGCAATCGCACTCGCAACTCGAATTACGCATTTTGGTTATTATTATACGTGTGTGTGTGCCTTATGTGTTACTTGTGCATGTTTTAAATTATGTTATGTGTGGTAATCAATCGAATCGCAATCGAAACTCAAACGCAATCGAACTCAATCGCAATCGAAACAGTATGATAATTGGTAGAGAAGAGATAGTGCGAGATATGAGTAGTTGGGATTAAAAGTAATTTGACTAGGAAACTCTATCGCAACGCTCGCAATCGAAATCGAAATGGCAAAACTCGTCGCGCTGAGCACTCGAACCAGGTGCCAGCCGGCCGGATTGCTATCCGACCGGGCTGCCACCCGAGCGAGCTGCTATCCGACCGACCAGCCCTTTCCACTTTGGGCATCCTATAAATACCCCTTGTCACTTTCAAACTTTCTACTTTTGGCAAGTGACATCCGACCAGCTCGTTTACCTCACTTTTCTTCAGATTTCTCGCGATTCCGGTAAGATCTCGTCCTAAATCTTGTACTTCCTTAATCTACACGCACTCCTACACCTTTCTATCTTTTGAATCTTAACTTTTAACCGTGAAATCATCAAGATTCAAGGTATTCTAGGATAACGTCATCATGTGTTCTTGAAGAACTTCATGTTTTGGACATGAACAACCGTCTCGGACCGTGCACCGTCGGACTAGGGTGATTCCTGTTCGGACAGGTCATTGGGAACGAGATGGGGGTTCCTATTGTTTAAACCAGTTACCACAACGTCTCGCTCAAGTTACAACACTTCAGGCAAGATCAAGTAACAGCACGATCAAGTCGTTGGAAGGAGTTGTCATCCGACCGGACTGCTATCCGACCGGGTTGCCATCCGTTCGACCCACCGTCCGATCGGGTTGCATCTTAATTCATTTAAAACTTAAACAATTTTCAACATGTTCAGTAACAGGGTTGCCACCCGGTCGGATGGACATCCGACCGAGTGACCACCCTACTGTGGATTTGTTTTCGCTGAAGTACCAACCTATCAGATTGCTGTCCGATCGGACGACCGTCCGATCGACCGACCTGAAAGGTAGAGGTACTTCAATGTTTTCAAAATACTACAACGAAAACTTCAAAAGTCAAGCCATCATACACAAACACATCCTTTCCAAAGGAAGGAACAATCCACTCGAACAGTCATCCGACCGGACTGCTGTCCGACCGGACTACTGTCCGAACGAATTACCGCTCGCATGACTGGTCGTCCGATCGGATTACCATCCGACCAAACTGCTGTCCGACTCACTTGTACCTTGCATCGTTTTACGCGTCACTTATCGTTATGCTATCAATCTATTCAGGCTAACCCTACTCTCTAGCGCTCCCTTCAATCCATCAATCACTGTGAGTATACTCGATCCCTTTTTGCTTTATGCACTTTTGGGTGTTACATACGTTACTTATAATAAATCACATCGAACACACTACGCAATACTTTAAACGCTAACCGATACTGCATGTTATACGTGACTAAATGAATGCTTGTTTGTTATGTTTACACATGGAATGCTGTCTACCTGCCTTAGCAACGGTAGTACTATTAGTTTGGACTCAGCACCCGTTTACTCGGGGGTTGTTAAGGACAATTACCTACATGGCTCACAGTGGTGAGAATGTATCGCGAACTGCCTTGGGCAGTCAACCCGCATTCATTGGTATCGATAGGTTCATGTCGATAACTAGCATGCCTCATTTCACTTTGTGTACGTGCTGGTTATGCATAAACTATTTCGAACTCTATATGCTATTATCAAACTTGTATACTCACCTTTACACTATGTGTATTGACTTTTACTTTAACGTATGTGACAGGTGCTTAAGATGTTTACATGTTTTACTCGCTGTGAACTTGAGGCTAGGAAAGGTCTAGGATACTCCCTGTGCTGTGATGAAATCGAAGCTAGGAAAAGAGGTCCTAGAAACCAATAAATAAACTATCTCTGTGTAAATCTGAGTTGTCGGAACAGAACTGCTTGACTAGATTTGTCTGTAGTGATTTGTTTGCCATTTAAGGCATGGTATGTGTCACACCCCGACCACGTAGAACATACAAAACGTGGCGGAAACGTCGGGGAGTGTTGTAACAGAATTAATTGTTTCAAATCCATGGCAATTAAAGTTTCGTTTTATTAATCAAACAAGAGAGTTACATTGTTTTAAACAAGAAACAAAGAGTATATAACAAACATTAACTAGTTCTTGTGTCGTTTTAAGTCACTAAGGCACAGGTCCGCCTAAGTATGTCTTGATAAGTCCTATGCATCATCTCCTGAAAACACATGTGAAAATAGGTACGTCAGCATAAAAATGCCAGTGAGATACATAGGTTTTGTGAAAACAGAATTCATGACTTATGTTTGAGAAAATGTTTAGTCATGAACCTTGTAATTTGCTTTGTTTTGTAAATCATTTGAAAAACGATAAGATCAGATGATATGTATAAATAAGAGAATAATGTATGGTTAAATGAATAACCATGTAGAATGAGTTTGTATAAGATAAGTTGTTTGTAAATCAATGTCTTGTGAAAAGTATGTTATTTGGTTACAATGTTATATGTCTCAAATTGAAATGATTCAAATAACGCTACAATATGTGATACCATACAAACACTTATATATAGGAAGTACCAGCGGCGTATCCACCATGCTTGTATCATATTACACACGCCTCGTTACTTAAATCACTTACTCCAACCAAACCACCAAGATGTAATGTTTAACGATTGTAGAAATGTTTATGTATAGTCAAATGTCTATTGTCAAATGTAAATCATGTCAACAGATACAAATGGTTCACACGGTTCAATAGTTACAAATGGTTCATATAATCAAAGGGTTACGACGGTTCACATAGTCAAACAGTTACAACGGTTCAAAATGTAGTATAATGTGTTCATATGCTGGATGAGCATATGCATCAGAAATGCAATGTAAAACAATGTACTAAGTATGCACGCAATGGACATACATAGCATGAAATGTAATGTAGAACGATGTACTAAGTACGCACACAATGGGCATACATAGCATGTAATGTAAAACGATGTACTAAGTACGCACAGAATGGGCATACATAGCATGTAATGTAAAACGATGTACTAAGTACGCACACAATGGGCATACATAGCATGTAATGTAGAACGATGTACTAAGTACGCACACAATGGGCATACATAGCATGAAATGTAATGTAAAACGATGTACTAAGTACGCACACAATGGGCATACATAGCATGAAATGTAATGAAATCGTGTACTATAATGTACTAACGGACATAGCAGGTATATGATGTGAAAGCATGGAAAGCATGAAAGTAACAAGTAGGCACATGTGTTTCACCCCAAAACAGTTTGGAAAACAGTAAAAGAGGGGTCTATGTACTCACTTGAGATTGCTCAGAAGTCCTAATATAACCACCAAGCAATGCTAGAGATCACGGAATCAAACGGTACCTAATATAGGTAACTACATTAATAACCGGACCTAAATCGGAGGATTGGATAGGATGAGGGCTCGTAAACCAAATGAGTATGTGAACTCATGTGATATGGTTTAACAAGGCCAACATACTACTATGAAACTTAACCTAAGTGTTTGTGACCCATTACGACCCGTTTAGGTAGCTTATGCTACTTTAACGCGTCGTTCGCGTAAAACGCGTTCGGAACGCCTAACTAGTCCTATGACAAGTAAAATATGCCTTAACATGTCTAATATGGTTGTCAAATCAGTTTAGATGTCAAAAGTTATGTTACATATGTTTAAAACGAATTTTGGCATCAAAGGGGTATTTTGGTAATTTACCTAAGGCATATAAACTACCTATCATACAACTACTTAAACGAAGCGACCATAAGGTATAACCTCGGAAGGTTATTCCCTATATACTATGGTCACCTAGTGTGTTTGGTCGGATCCTAATGATCGACCAAATGGGTCGGGTTCGAAGGTATAAGCGATTTATTAGATCGCTTACCCTTACGACCCTAGACAACGTGGTAATCAGTAGGCATAGTCACAAGGGACTATAACCATCGTGATTAAAATCACGTTGCGAAGTTCAAACGAACTTCGCATTGACCATAAACTGGTCAACGCAGAAATTCAAATAAAGTTTGACTTTCGGACTCGAAAATAATAAAAGAACGAAGGAATACTTACGAAGGGTCCCCGCAAGATTCGAACCCGATTCACTCTCAGGTAGGAAGCATATACTTCCACTTAGAGAGTGTAGAATCAGATTCAAATGTGAGGGAAATGGGTAAAACAAGGTGGGTATTTATAGTTTTCGGTTCACCGTTAGGATCGTTTCTTGGAGAAGAGGGAATGATCTAGCCCGTATACTTGTCGGAAGGTTGTGGTAACTGATTTTGGCCACCACAAGTGATTAACATGTGGCACTTGACCTTTGGAAAGGGTTAAGGGCTGTTAACAGCAGCTGAAAAATGATTTTATGCATCTGACCTATGCTTGCGCACCGCAACACTGAGAGTGTTGAGGTGCGCAAGGCACCTGCAGACCAGAATGTTTCATAAATGACAAAACAGGCCCCTGAAGCTCCAAACTTGCTATATGATGCATTTTTGACACGTTTAAGGCCCGTTAACCCCATTTCAAAGCTCTAAAATGAAGTTAAAGTATAGGGAACTTAAAATGTGCTCAAAAATATCTCGGATGTCGGTTCGTTTAGCCGTACGGTTGCGATGTTCTGTTAATTACGACGAAATGCGCATAAGCGCGAAAAACGATCCAAATGGCGTGACGAATGGATTTTTCTTATGCCAAACACTAAAATAAAATGTTTTAGTGCTTAGATAAATTTTTGGATGTCCGGATGTATTCAGAACGTAAGTTATGCGCGAAAATGCAAACTTGTGCACTTTTTGACGCTTTTAGTCCCTGAATGACCCAAAAGTTTATTTTGGCACACCGAACCCCTCAAAGCCTATTTCTAAGCTATGTAAAGGATATTTAGGGTGTGTTTAACTTATGGTCATGTTCCGGAATGTTCGTTACAGTTCAAATTGGCATACTTTCGCAGTTTGTCAACTTTAGTCCCTGTAAGCGATTTAACTTGATTTTGCCATACCAAAGCCTTCAAAACTTATTTCTAAGTTATGTAAAGGTTATTTAAGGTATGTTAAGCCTATTTCACTATTCCAGATTGTTCGTTGCATTAAACTGGTTATATTTACGCATCAGTGCGCGTATAACCTTCCAGAAAACGATTTAGAGTTTGAAATCGAACAAGAATTGATATGTGCAAAAGATACACATATTTATACTGATCCCAAGTATGAAATACAATATTTCATTGGCTTGGCAGTTGTTTGATGGTCACAATGACCCAGGTGTCACAGTCTCCCCTACTTTAGGAAATTTTGTCCCGAAATTTATTCGTAGGAGTCTATTTGTGACTTTGTGTCAAAAACCATCAGAGATATGAAAGGCATAATCCTGTCATTTCTTTAACAGACATTCTTTAGAAACGAAAATGAACGGAATGAGTCATTTTCCACTATTTCTTCAGAAATGAAAATGAACAGAATAAGTCATTTTCCACCACTTCTTCAGAAACGAAAATGAACGGAATGAGTCATTTTCCACAACTTCCTCAGAAACGAAAATGAACGGAATGAGTCATTTTCCACAAGTTCTTCAGAAACGAAAATGAACGGAATGAGTCATTTTCCACAACTTCCTCAGAAACGAAAATGAACGGAATGAGTCATTTTCCACAAGTTCTTCAGAAACGAAAATGAACGGAATGAGTCATTTTCCACAATTTCTTCAGAAACGAAAATGAACAGAATGAGTCATTTTCCACAAGTTCTTCAGAAACGAAAATGAACGGAATGAGTCATTTTCCACAATTTCTTCAGAAACGAAAATGAACGGAATGAGTCATTTTCCACAAGTTCTTCAGAAACGAAAATGAACGGAATGAGTCATTTTCCACAATTTCTTCAGAAACGAAAATGAACGGAATGAGTCATTTTCCACAAGTTCTTCAGAAACGAAAATGAACGGAATGAGTCATTTTCCACAATTTCTTCAGATACGAAAATGAACGGAATGAGTCATTTTCCATAAGTTCTCCAGAAACGAAAATGAACGGAATGAGTCATTTTCCACAATTTCTTCAGAAACGAAAATGAACGGAATGAGTCATTTTCCACAAGTTCTTCAGAAACGAAAATGAACGGAATGAGTCATTTTCCACAATTTCTTCAGAAACGAAAATGAACGGAATGAGTCATTTTCTAGACACACGACCAAACTTGATGTGGTTTCTGTGCACTGAATTTCATAATTATGTATGCATCCATAATTACGCAATTCCTTGCACAGTCCGCACAATTTGTTTTGTAATGTGAAGGGGAAGAATATTTAAACATGTGATGAGTGTGACTAGACTATTTTAGGGTCCTTTTAATTAGATCAACAAATGATCTCTTTTTAATTAGACCACCAAGGAGTCTTTTCAGCTATTTCATCACATGATATTCCTAACCAGATTTTTTTGGATCAATCTGTTTAACTAGACCACTCAAGGGGTCTAATTATGGAATAGTACAATATAATCCAAGGGTCTTTACTATTACGTAAAAGCCCATTGAGGATTTAATATAGTACCTTTGGATATCCTACTACGAATCCCTAATACGAATATATGGAAGATTCTACGAGGATTTGTATAACATAGTTTGGATCACACAAAATATAAAAGGAAACACATAAGCACATAATCACATACTTGTTTAACTTGATTATTAATTTGCTATTAACTTGTTATCGATTGAAAATGGATATGGAAACCAGTAGATGGACTTCAATGTCCTCTGGGATCTATCTAAAAAGATAGGAAGATCTTCCAAAAATTCGATTTTTGTTTCAAAAGAAACGTAATATTCGAATTAAGGAACTCATCAATTTTTGGATTTACGAAAATACCCTTAGGTACCCTATTAAGGATTTATAGTGGTACTTTGGGTATTCGCCCAGTGTTGTAACTTGCGCCTTGTACTTCGTTTCCATGGGAGAAACGGGTACTTAGGAATTTTGTGGACAACGCAAGAGATCATAAAATAGAAAAATCTTGGGGGTAGTTTGCTTTTCAAGGAATACGATTTCTTGATTGTCGGTATTGTAAGGGATATGTTCTTTACATATAACCTCATAAATACATTGCAATGTAAATAAAAGATTTATTTATAAACAATGATAACAACTGTTTCATGGACCTTGACAACAAAAGAAAATAATACATAAGACGTAATTATTTCTAAAGGGTGTTGTCTTCTAGTCGGTCAGATGCTCATCCCTGTGCTGGATTAGCATTAGCAAGCTTTGGGAAATTTCTTCGGAAATGACCCATCTCGCCACAATTGTAGCAAGAACCTGGTGGAAAGCGAGCTTGAGCAGGATTGTTGTCAGCTTGATTTGGTGCAACTGCTGCTACGCAAACTTTTGCTGTATGACCTTTACGTCCACAAATTTGGCATTCGCGGCACTTCACACTAGCATGATGATGAAGGTTACATTGGTTGCACAAGGGTGAAGTTCCGTTGTAGGGTTTCCTGGCAGGGGGTTGAGCTGGTTGGTTGGGGACGGCTTGATCATTGTGAGTAACCATGGCGAAGTTCTGAGAAGCCTTTCGCTTCTTTGACCTCTTAGGGGATCCGGTCTGTTCATCCATGGTCTTTGATTCCTCGATTGGTTTCGATTCCTCGACCGGTTTCTTGTCACCCTTTCGGAAAAGCTTACGTTTCCTGATCTGAGATTCAGTCAAGGTTGCAGATAGCTCAATGGCCTGCCTAACCGTAGTGGGGTTACTACCAGTAACAATGTCCTGAACTGAGTCAGGGAGACCATCAATGTATTTTTCGATCGCCTTATCCAAAGGCGTAACCATAGTAGGACACAACATACTCAGCTCCTCATATCGATCAGTGTAGGCTCGATGTTCACCGCTGTCTTGCTTAAGATCGTCGAATTCCCTTTCCAAGGCCCTGATCTCATGGCGAGGACATAATTCCTTCATCATTAGTGCTCGAAGTTCTTCCCACGTTTGAGCCAGTGCCACTTCGGCACCCCTATCTCTCACCACACAGTTCCACCACGTCAAAGCTCGTTTCTCAAAGACACTAGATGCGAAATCTACCTTTCGCTCGTTTGGACATTGAACATGCCTGAAAGTGCTCTCTAGACTCTCGAACCATTGCAGAAGTGCAGTCGCTCCTTGAGACCCAGAAAACTTTGATGGCTTAGCCGAGTTGAACGTCTTGAAGTTGCAGAGGGCATTATTGTTGTTGAGAGCTTGGTGACATTGGACAACGATGTTCGGGATTGCAGCAGTTATTTGCTGTGTAATGACAGCTGCCAGATCTTCAATAGATACCGGATTTTCGCGTCGTGGAGGCATTCTAAAAGGGGAAACATGAAATGAAACGAGTGAGAGAATTAGACGAAAAGAATGAGATGAACAAATCTGATGAAAGCAAGGATAGTGGTCATTTGTTTGTTACTACAAAGCAACAAACGACCCCGGTGATTAATCAAAGTAAATAGGTCAAAAATAATGTATCGCGAAGACATGCTTGCCTATAAGTGAACACTCATCCCAAGAATTCCCAGGTAAGCACAACTGGTCTCGCGTCTGATGAGATATATACGAAGTGCTTGCCTAGACAGAAAAACCCAGAATACAGGCATTCACCCTTCCAGTTTGCACGTGTTCACATTATTTAAAACCCAAAACCTTGACGAGATTTTGAAAACTCAAAGGGGTTCAAAACCTTATAACAGAGGATTCAAAACCTTACAATAGAGGGTTCAAAACCTAGTAATCAATCATCCTAGAACAGATGATTAGTTTTCAAAGCGGTTTTGAAATTTATGTTCTTGTTGTGGTCGTCGCCTAAGGATAGGTGACGGTATTGTTTTATGACTAAACGCAAGTGAACTCGCGTTAGGGTCCTAGAAAGGTTATAGACTAGGTCAAAGTATTACTAATAACCTAATTCCCTATAACCATTGGCTCTGATACCATCTTTTCTGTCACACCCCGACCACGTAGAACATACAAAACGTGGCGGAAACGTCGGGGAGTGTTGTAACAGAATTAATTGTTTCAAATTCATGGCAATTAAAGTTTCGTTTTATTAATCAAACAAGAGAGTTACATTGTTTTAAACAAGAAACAAAGAGTATATAACAAAAATTAACTAGTTCTTGTCTCGTTTTAAGTCACTAAGGCACAGGTCCGCCTAAGTATGTCTTGATAAGTCCTATGCATCATCTCCTGAAAACACATGTGAAAATAGGTACGTCAGCATAAAAATGCCTGTGAGATACATAGGTTTTGTGAAAACAGAATTCATGACTTATGTTTGAGAAAATGTTTAGTCATGAACCTTGTAATTTGCTTTGTTTTGTAAATCATTTGTGTGACACCCCAGGAAAACCAGGAAAACCATACAACTTAACTAGCTTCCTCAGTGAGTGCCTACCAAATTTCGGGACGAAATTTCTTTCAACTTGGGGATGATGTGACAACTCGAAATTTAGAACCTTTCTTGTATCCCGATGTAACATGAACGTGTGACCAGTTATCTTGTGTGATTAATGATAAGCGAACCTTTATGTGACTATGTGATTAGTATGTGGGGTGCTTGTATGTATAGTGTGTATATATGCATAAATGAGCCGAAAACCATGAACCCGACTCGAGACCATGTGGTCTCGAGTGAACTAGTGAAACAGTGGGCCGGATCGGGCCACACACACACACACACCCCTTAGCCTACCCGAAAAGCCCATTAGGGTGCACAAGGTGAAACAAGTATATAACCTTGGTGATTATCCATGTTGCCATTTTCCTTGGTTAACACACACACACTCTCCTACTCCCTCTCACTAAAACCCTAGACACCAAACATCACACTTCTTCTCCTCTATTCTCGGATCAAACCGGTGACACTAGGAACTCTCGGATCGGCACACACACACGCCCATTGGGAAGCTTCATACTCACCCTTGAAACCCATCAATCGGTTAGTGCCTTTATGATGTTTATTGTTGTTAAATGATAGTATGAATGGTATGGTTTAACTAGTTGTATGCTTGATGATGTTGTTGTGAATCGGATGTGTGCGATGTTGATGATCGGCTAACATGTTTTTTTTTCGGAAATGTTACCTAATGAACTTATGATGTCTTGTGGCTAAATGTGATTGAAACCATGGTTGTTAATGCTCATGAAATCGGCTTGCACATGTATGTTAGATAATGTTCATATAAATCGGATTTTATACTCTTGTGTTAAGAACCGAAAGCTTACTATTAGGGTGCATGTTAGTGTTGACAAGTTGTTGATCATGATTTTTGTTTGGTTAAAGTTTATATGAATATTTGATGAACATGATGAACATATGAAGAACATGATGAATATGAGATGAATGTGGCTTGAATATTTGAAATCTGATTGTTTGATCCATTTTGGGTAGTAATTAGACAAGGAAACATGTTTAAGTGGATAGTACAAACTGTTACATGAAATTGGTTTTCCATTGGATAGTACACTGTGCAGAATCAGCAGATGTCCAGCCGAGACCTTCGGTCTCGACTCGAGACCACCATATGTCAACTCGAGATCACGGTTTCGACACAAGGTTGCGAGTCGAGAACCTCTAGTCTCGACTCGAGACCATGCCTCATCGACACACACATCATGACTCGAAACCATGATTGCGAGTCCAGTTACGACTCGAGACCACCGCATGCATGAACCAAGACCTTCACGTTTGCGACTTGAGAACACATGAGCACAACTCGAGACCGCACAGTCTCGAGTAGAGACCGTACAGTCTCGACTCGAGACCACACACTTGTGCACGCGGAATTGGACTTGCATGATTATGGGCTTAAGTAATTGGGCCGGACTCTTGGGCCTGATGCATAGATCTTGTACGTTCCTGATTGAACGTGAATGTTAATAGACTGCCATGAATGATTCTTGGATGCAATGTGCTAGCATACGTGTAGAACATACGTGCAACACGTGGTTTGAACCTGACTTGTATGATACAACTATGATAGTACGCGAGTGACCACAATATTGCTTGATTGACTTTTCTGTGTATCTGCCGAGCAAACCAAGGTGAGTTCACACCCTCTACAAAGCATGGGATTCCCAGGGGTCGAGAATTGGGGTTAAGGAACATGGGTTCCTCGTCCTCCTTGGGTAGGACAGCAATGGTTCAGGAATGAAATTCCTCGTCCTCACGGACAGATAACTCGTACTAGACCAAAACTCTATCACGAAGTCCCTCCTTTTTATATCGACTTAATCGCCGGGCCAATGGCGAGCGGGTCATTAGTTAGATAGCGCTATTTAGGTCTGACAAACCTCACACCGTGCCGCAGAGGACGGGCGTGAACTAATGGATCTGGGGCACGTCAATGATGATAGACATTGACAGTTTCAGGGCACTTAAACATGACTACAGTCAGCAGTCGATATGGTAACGAGTCTAGTGTATACATGGGGTAGCCCCCACGGCCGAAATGCCAGATAACTAGCACGGGGTAGCCCCCACGGCTGGATTGCCAGAGTAACCGGGAATAAACAAGTCACGTTTTTAACTATGGGGTAACCCACACGGCAGGATGCCAGATAAAGGAAACTGTTTTCGAAACAACTTAAAACGAATACCCAACCGTGAACTCACTCAACTTGTTGTTGACTCGTTACTACATGCTTTGCAGGTCCTTAGGTACTTAGCTGGAGCTTGCATGGAGGAGGATCGTTGTGGGACATGGACAGCTGTGTGCCATGTTAAACTTTGAAATCATTAAACTTATGTTTTGGCTTTAAGACTTATGCTTCCGCTCACAACTTAAACTATGTTTTGTTTGAACACCAATTGTATTGGTTGGATTTTATAATTACTTATATGCTTGTTCAATATGATTGGTGGCTGGATCCTGGTCAGTCACGCCTCCAAGCGGTAGTACTCCGCAGGTGGTTTTTGGGGGTGTGACAGATTGGTATCAGAGCCATTGGTTATAGTGAACTTGGTTTTAATAAAGGAGGAACGTTTTTGTTAAAACCAGACTATAACCTGTACAGTGCTCAATGGTCCACAACGACGCTTCACTCCACATGCAAGGCTCGACATTTTAGGTGATATAATCTGTGCATATATTGCCTACTTGTTAGTTGCATAGTACATTGCTCATGGTATGCTTGGTTAGTATAGCTACTGTTGCTTGAACACGTGTGCACTTACTCACTTCTGACATCGCACTTTCGTGAACCCCTCTCACTCACATTCTTCTTGATATGAAGATCATGTCTGGACGCGTTAACCTGACACAAGCCCAGTTGACGGCTCTGATCAACGAACGAGTTGCCGCAGCACTTGCAGCTGCACACGCAGGAGGTATATCCTGCAGTTCTAACTCATTCTAGGATCTGTGGATCCTACTCTCGTGAACCAACCCTTGTGTTAAACTCTGTCTTTTCTTTCGCCCACGATAGGTCAGCATGCTCAGCCACCCGTGTGCACTTTTAAGACTTTCATGGACTGCCGACCAACTACTTTTAGCGGCACTGAAGGAGCAGTAGGTCTCCTACACTGGTTTGAGAAACTAGAATCTGTGTTCGAAATGTGTGAATGCCCTGAGGCGCGCAGGGTGAAGTATGCTACTGGTACTCTCGAGGGTTTAGCCCTCACATGGTGGAACGCTCAGGTTCAGATGCTGGGGTTGGTTGCTGCCAACGCCACCCCATGGGAAAATTTTAAAGAGATGATCAAGGAGGAATACTGCAGTCGTGATGAAATTCACAAACTGGAAGTGGAGTTCTTCAACCTCAAGATGACGGGGTCCGAAATTGAAGCTTATGTGAAAAGGTCGAACGAACTAGCAATCCTGTGTCCTACTATGGTGGATCCTCCCATCAAACGCATCGAACTATTTCTTCAGGGCTTAGTGCCGGAAATCCAAAGTCATGTGACTTCAGCGAACCTCGCCACCTACCAGCAAACTGTTCAGTTGGCTCACCATCTCACAGACCAGGCGGTGGAGCAGAACAAGTTACCAAAACGCATAGGTGCTGCAACTACTTCTGGTACCTCTAGTGACAACAAACGGAAATGGGATGGAACTTCAAGTAAGGGTTCGACTTCTGTTCAGTCCCAGTCTCAGCAGAGAAAGACTGATGACTACAAGAGCCCTAATCAGCAATCGTCTGGTGGTCAAAGTCATGGTGGGTACAAAGGAAATCACCCCAAATGCAATCGCTGCAGCCTGCACCACAGCGGGCCATGCACCAGGGGCAACTGTCATCGGTGCAACAAGCCTGGTCACGCTGCAAAGGATTGCAGGAGCTTATACCCCGCCAATCAGAATCGTCAGCAAGCTCAACAGAATCAACGCCAGCAGCAACAGCAAGGTGATAACAAAGGGTGCTTTCAGTGTGGAGCTGAGGGCCACTTCAAGAGAGATTGTCCCCAACTGAACAGGAACCAGAACAACAACAACAACAATAACAACAATCAGGGGAATGGTAACAATGGGAACAACAACAACAATGGCGCCAGGGGGCGGGTGTTTGTGATTGGCCAAGGTGAAGCAAGGAATGACCCCAATGTTGTGGCGGGTAAGTTCCTTCTCGACGACTTTTATGTTTCAGTTTTATTTGATTCGGGTACCGATACTAGCTACATGTCACTAGAAGTTAGTCGAATGCTTAAGCGTATTCCAACACCTTTGAACAACAAGCACACTGTAGAGCTAGCAAACGGTAAGAGTTTAGAAGCCACACACGTAGTCAAGGGTTGTAAACTTATTCTCGCTGACCAGACCTTCTCTATTGACCTTATTCCTATTGTCTTGGGTAGTTTCGACGTTGTCATTGGGATGGATTGGTTATCCCAACACCGAGCAGAGATTCTTTGCAACGAGAAGGTTGTCCGTATTCCAGGTCCCGGTGGTGAACCTCTCATGATTCATGGCGACAAGAGGAGTGCTGTTGAGAACGTCATTTCTCTCCTTAAGGCCCAAAAGTGCTTGCGAAAGGGCCACACTGCCATTTTGGCTCTCGTTACTGACACCTTAGAAAAAGAGAAGAAGATAGAAGATTTTCCAGTTGTATGCGATTATCCAGAGGTATTTCCTGAGGAATTACCTGGTCTTCCGCCTCATCGCCAAGTCGAGTTTCGGATCGAACTAGCTCCTGGAGCTGCGCCCATAGCCCGTGCACCTTATCGTTTAGCCCCATCGGAGTTGAAGGAACTCTCTACGCAACTACAAGAGCTCCTGGATAAGGGTTTTATTCGTCCAAGCTCATCGCCCTGGGGGGCTCCAGTATTATTTGTAAAGAAGAAGGACGGTACTTTCAGAATGTGCATCGACTACCGGGAACTCAACAAGGTGACGGTGAAGAACCGTTATCCTCTACCGCGTATCGACGACTTGTTCGACCAGCTGCAAGGGTCGAGCTACTATTCAAAGATCGATTTAAGATCGGGTTACCACCAGCTGAGAGTCCGGGAAGAGGACGTCTCCAAAACAGCTTTCAGAACTCGATACGGGCACTACGAGTTTTTGGTCATGCCTTTTGGGATGACAAACGCACCTGCGGTTTTCATGGACTTGATGAACCGAGTGTGCAAGCCTTACCTGGACAAGTTCGTTATAGTCTTCATCGACGACATCCTGATCTATTCCAAGAGTCAGGAGGAACACGAACAGCACCTACGACTTATCCTGGAACTTCTTCGAACAGAACAGCTTTATGCAAAGTTCTCGAAATGCGACTTCTGGCTTCGAGAAGTCCATTTCCTAGGCCACGTGGTAAACAAGGATGGGATTCACGTTGATCCATCCAAGATAGACTCGATTAAGAACTGGCCTGCACCTCGTACACCAAAGGAAATTCGCCAATTCTTGGGTTTGGCGGGATACTACCGGAGATTCATAAAGGATTTTTCTAAGATTGCACAGCCTCTCACCTCACTAACGCAGAAGGGCGTTGTTTATCGCTGGGGAAACGCACAGGAGTTGGCATTTCAGCACCTAAAGGATAGACTTTGCAGCGCACCTATCCTTTCCTTGCCGGAGGGCACTGACGACTTTGTGGTTTACTGCGACGCATCAATTCAAGGTCTTGGTTGCGTATTGATGCAACGAGACAAAGTTATAGCCTACGCCTCACGCCAGCTTAAGGTTCACGAAAAGAACTACACTACACACGATTTAGAGCTAGGAGCTGTTGTTTTTGCACTTAAGTTATGGCGGCATTACCTGTATGGTACCAAGTGCGCCATCTACACCGACCACAGGAGCCTCGAGCATATCTTCAAGCAGAAGGAACTAAATATGCGGCAACGACGATGGGTCGAGCTACTAAATGACTACGAGTGCTCAATCAGGTATCACCCGGGCAAGGCCAATGTTGTGGCTGACGCCCTCAGTCGGAAGGACACTGCGCCTAAGCGCGTGCGAGCTTTACAACTCACGATCCACTCTAGTCTCCCTTCCCAAATACGAGCTGCTCAGATAGAGGCATTGAAACCAGAAAACGTCAGGGCTGAAGCCCTGCGCGGATCAAGGCAACGATTAGGACAAAAGGAAGACGGTGCTTACTACGTAACGGGACGCATTTGGGTCCCACTCTATGGAAACCTACGAGAGCTTGTGATGGATGAAGCACACAAGTCTCGCTACTCGGTGCATCCTGGTTCGGATAAAATGTACCACGATATCAAAGCTACGTACTGGTGGCCTAGCATGAAGGCCCACATAGCAACTTACGTCAGCAAGTGTTTGACTTGTGCAAGAGTCAAATCTGAATACCAGAAACCCTCAGGCCTACTCCAACAACCAGAGATACCACAATGGAAATGGGAGCAGATTTCCATGGATTTTGTTACTGGCCTACCTAGATCCCAGCGCGGGAATGATACTATTTGGGTGATCGTGGATCGACTCACAAAGTCTGCACACTTCCTGGCTATCAAGGAAACGGATAAATTCTCCACTCTTGCAGAAATATACCTCAAGGAAGTTGTCTCGAGGCACGGGGTGCCCACCTCTATTATCTCGGATCGAGATGCGCGTTTTACTTCAGAACTGTGGCAAGCAATGCACAAATCCTTTGGCTCACGATTAGACATGAGCACAGCGTACCACCCTCAGACGGACGGGCAGTCCGAGCGCACTATTCAAACCTTAGAAGACATGCTTCGTGCATGTGTAATCGACTTTGGCAACCGCTGGGAAAAGCATCTGCCACTTGTGGAATTCTCGTACAATAACAGCTACCACACCAGCATTAAAGCTGCTCCATTTGAGGCATTGTACGGACGTAAATGCCGGTCACCTCTTTGCTGGGCAGAGGTGGGAGATAGTCAGATCACTGGTCCAGAACATGTGGTAGACACAACCGAACAGATTGCTCAAATACGAAAACGCATGGCGGCAGCTCGCGACCGTCAGAAAGTTTACGCCGACATGGGCAGGAAACCGCTTGAGCTCCAGGTTGGGGAGCGGGTACTACTCAAGGTTTCACCCTGGAAGGGTGTGGTTCGTTTTGGTAAACGCGGCAAACTTAACCCACGATACGTTGGACCCTTCGAAGTCATTGAGAAAATAGGCAGGGTGGCCTACAGACTCAACTTACCAGCGGAACTCGGTGCAGTTCACAACGTTTTTCACGTGTCGAATCAGAAGAAGTGTCCGTCAGATGAGACCCACGTAGTTCCTCTGAAGGAACTCACTATCGACGAACAGTTACGATTCGTCGAGGAACCAGTCGAAATCACGGACCGGGATGTTAAGGTCCTCAAGAGCACCAGAATACCTCTCGTTCGAGTTCGTTGGAACTCACGTCGCGGCCCAGAGTTCACCTGGGAGCGCGAAGATCAGATGAAACAAAAGTATCCCCAACTGTTCGCAAACAGTACACCCACTACTGAGGCCGAAGCTACGGAATTTCGGGACGAAATTCCAGATCAACGGGGGGTGGATGTGACACCCCAGGAAAACCAGGAAAACCATACAACTTAACTAGCTTCCTCAGTGAGTGCCTACCAAATTTCGGGACGAAATTTCTTTCAACTTGGGGATGATGTGACAACTCGAAATTTAGAACCTTTCTTGTATCCCGATGTAACATGAACGTGTGACCAGTTATCTTGTGTGATTAATGATAAGCGAACCTTTATGTGACTATGTGATTAGTATGTGGGGTGCTTGTATGTATAGTGTGTATATATGCATAAATGAGCCGAAAACCATGAACCCGACTCGAGACCATGTGGTCTCGAGTGAACTAGTGAAACAGTGGGCCGGATCGGGCCACACACACACACACACCCCTTAGCCTACCCGAAAAGCCCATTAGGGTGCACAAGGTGAAACAAGTATATAACCTTGGTGATTATCCATGTTGCCATTTTCCTTGGTTAACACACACACTCTCCTACTCCCTCTCACTAAAACCCTAGACACCAAACATCACACTTCTTCTCCTCTATTCTCGGATCAAACCGGTGACACTAGGAACTCTCGGATCGGCACACACACACGCCCATTGGGAAGCTTCATACTCACCCTTGAAACCCATCAATCGGTTAGTGCCTTTATGATGTTTATTGTTGTTAAATGATAGTATGAATGGTATGGTTTAACTAGTTGTATGCTTGATGATGTTGTTGTGAATCGGATGTGTGCGATGTTGATGATCGGCTAACATGTTTTGTTTTCAGAAATGTTACCTAATGAACTTATGATGTCTTGTGGCTAAATGTGATTGAAACCATGGTTGTTAATGCTCATGAAATCGGCTTGCACATGTATGTTAGATAATGTTCATATAAATCGGATTTTATACTCTTGTGTTAAGAACCGAAAGCTTACTATTAGGGTGCATGTTAGTGTTGACAAGTTGTTGATCATGATTTTTGTTTGGTTAAAGTTTATATGAATATTTGATGAACATGATGAACATATGAAGAACATGATGAATATGAGATGAATGTGGCTTGAATATTTGAAATCTGATTGTTTGATCCATTTTGGGTAGTAATTAGACAAGGAAACATGTTTAAGTGGATAGTACAAACTGTTACATGAAATTGGTTTTCCATTGGATAGTACACTGTGCAGAATCAGCAGATGTCCAGCTGAGACCTTCGGTCTCGACTCGAGACCACCATATGTCAACTCGAGATCACGGTTTCGACACAAGGTTGCGAGTCGATAACCTCTAGTCTCGACTCGAGACCATGCCTCATCGACACACACATCATGACTCGAAACCATGATTGCGAGTCCAGTTACGACTCGAGACCACCGCATGCATGAACCGAGACCTTCACGTTTGCGACTCGAGAACACATGAGCACAACTCGAGACCGCACAGTCTCGAGTAGAGACCGTACAGTCTCGACTCGAGACCACACACTTGTGCACGCGGAATTGGACTTGCATGATTATGGGCTTAAGTAATTGGGCCGGACTCTTGGGCCTGATGCATAGATCTTGTACGTTCCTGATTGAACGTGAATGTTAATAGACTGCCATGAATGATTCTTGGATGCAATGTGCTAGCATACGTGTAGAACATACGTGCAACACGTGGTTTGAACCTGACTTGTATGATACAACTATGATAGGACGCGAGTGACCACAATATTGCTTGTTTGACTTTTCTGTGTATCTGCCGAGCAAACCAAGGTGAGTTCACACCCTCTACAAAGCATGGGATTCCCAGGGGTCGGGAATTGGGGTTAAGGAACATGGGTTCCTCATCCTCCTTGGGTAGGACAGCAATGGTTCAGGAATGAAATTCCTCGTCCTCACGGACAGATAACTCGTACTAGACCAAAACTCTATCACGAAGTCCCTCCTTTTTATATCGACTTAATCGTCGGGCCAATGGCGAGCGGGTCATTAGTTAGATAGCGCTCTTTAGGTCTGACAAACCTCACACCGTGCCGCAGAGGACGGGCGTGAACTAATGGATCTGGGGCACGTCAATGATGATAGACATTGACAGTTTCAGGGCACTTAAACATGACTACAGTCAGCAGTCGATATGGTAACGAGTCTAGTGTATACATGGGGTAGCCCCCACGGCCGAAATGCCAGATAACTAGCACGGGGTAGCCCCCACGGCTGGATTGCCAGAGTAACCGGGAATAAACAAGTCACGTTTTTAACTATGGGGTAACCCACACGGCAGGATGCCAGATAAAGGAAACTGTTTTCGAAACAACTTAAAACGAATACCCAACCGTGAACTCACTCAACTTGTTGTTGACTCGTTACTACATGCTTTGCAGGTCCTTAGGTACTTAGCTGGAGCTTGCATGGAGGAGGATCGTTGTGGGACATGGACAGCTGTGTGCCATGTTAAACTTTGAAATCATTAAACTTATGTTTTGGCTTTAAGACTTATGCTTCCGCTCACAACTTAAACTATGTTTTGTTTGAACACCAATTGTATTGGTTGGATTTTATAATTACTTATATGCTTGTTCAATATGATTGGTGGCTGGATCCTGGTCAGTCACGCCTCCAAGCGGTAGTACTCCGCAGGTGGTTTTTGGGGGTGTGACAATTTGAAAAACGATAAGATCAGATGATATGTATAAATAAGAGAATAATGTATGGTTAAATGAATAACCATGTAGAATGAGTTTGTATAAGATAAGTTGTTTGTAAATCAATGTCTTGTGAAAAGTATGCTATTTGTTTACAATGTTATATGTCTCAAATTGAAATGATTCAAATAACGCTACAATATGTGATACCATCCAAACACTTATATATAGGAAGTACCAGCGACGTATCCACCATGCTTGTATCATATTACACAGGCCTCGTTACTTAAATCACTTACTCCAACCAAACCACCAAGACGTAATGTTTAACGATTGTAGAAATGTTTATGTATAGTCAAAAGTCTATTGTCAAATGTAAATCATGTCAACAGATACAAATGGTTCACACGGTTCAACAGTTACAAACGGTTCATATAATCAAAGGGTTAAGACGGTTCACATAGTCAAATAGTTACAACGGTTCAAAATGTAGTATAATGTGTTCATATGCTGGATGAGCATATGCAACAGAAATGCAATGTAAAACAATGTACTAAGTATGCACGCAATGGACATACATAGCATGAAATGTAATGTAGAACGATGTACTAAGTACGCACACAATGGGCATACATAGCATGTAATGTAAAACGATGTACTAAGTACGCACAGAATGGGCATATATAGCATGTAATGTAAAACGATGTACTAAGTACGCACACAATGGGCATACATAGCATGTAATGTAGAACGATGTACTAAGTACGCACACAATGGGCATACATAGCATGAAATGTAATGTAAAACGATGTATTAAGTACGCACACAATGGGCATACATAGCATGAAATGTAATGAAATCGTGTACTATAATGTACTAACGGACATAGCAGGTATATGATGTGAAAGCATGGAAAGCATGAAAGTAACAAGTAGGCACATGTGTTTCACCCCAAAACAGTTTGGAAAACAGTAAAAGAGGGGTCTATGTACTCACTTGAGATTGCTCAGAAGTCCTAATATAACCACTAAGCAATGCTAGAGATCACGGAATCAAACGGTACCTAATATAGGTAACTACATTAATAACCGGACCTAAATCGGAGGATTGGATAGGATGAGGGCTCGTAAACCAAATGAGTATGTGAACTCATGTGATATGGTTTAACAAGGCCAACATACTACTATGAAACTTAACCTAAGTGTTTGTGACCCATTACGACCCGTTTAGGTAGCTTATGCTACTTTAACGCGTCGTTCGCGTAAAACGCGTTCGGAACGCCTAACTAGTCCTATGACAAGTAAAATATGCCTTAACATGTCTAATATGGTTGTCAAATCAGTTTAGATGTCAAAAGTTATGTTACATATGTTTAAAACGAATTTTGGCATCAAAGGGGTATTTTGGTAATTTACCTAAGGCATATAAACTACCTATCATACAACTACTTAAACGAAGCGACCATAAGGTATAACCTCGGAAGGTTATTCCCTATATACTATGGTCACCTAGTGTGTTTGGTCGGATCCTAATGATCGACCAAATGGGTCGGGTTCGAAGGTATAAGCGATTTATTAGATCGCTTACCCTTACGACCCTAGACAACGTGGTAATCAGTAGGCATAGTCACAAGGGACTATAACCATCGTGATTAAAATCACGTTGCGAAGTTCAAACGAACTTCGCATTGACCATAAACTGGTCAACGCAGAAAGTCAAATAAAGTTTGACTTTCGGACTCGAAAACAATAAAAGAACGAAGGAATACTTACGAAGGGTCCCCGCAAGATTCGAACCCGATTCACTCTCAGGTAGGAAGCATATACTTCCACTTAGAGAGTGTAGAATCAGATTCAAATGTGAGGGAAATGGGTAAAACAAGGTGGGTATTTATAGTTTTCGGTTCACCGTTAGGATCGTTTCTTGGAGAAGAGGGAATGATCTAGCCCGTACACTTGTCGGAAGGTTGTGGTAACTGATTTTGGCCACCACAGTATGGGACATGTTATTTTAAATTAATTGGTAATGATAATTGTTATGGAAACTTCTGGACAATCTGTTTCGCTCAGTGCCATGCCCCGATGTTTCGGCCATCGGTTGGGGTATGACACCCAGTGAGCACGGGGGTGTCCCCAAGTGTCTACAGAAAAGACAGTTGTAGAAGCTTCTATCACCCACCACGGGGGCGTGCCCAGCGAACACGAGGTCGTGGTCAACGCAAAGATTCGCAGAATCTAGGCAAATCTTGATAGTACAGATACGCTTCTACACACGGGGTCGTTCCCAGCGGACTTGGGGGCGTGGTCAAGTAATGCAGACAAACTGCATATAATGAAGAAAGAGAAGATGGGTGGACACGGGCCGTGCCCAATGGACACGGGGCCGTGTCCGGGCTTCTGTGCAGGCTATAAACAGGGGTGATTGGCACACTTGCATACCATCCCTTGGCAAACCACCTCTCTCACACTTCACCCACCCACCACCACCATCACAACCCACATCCACCACCATCATCCATCATCCATCATAGAGTGTGTGTAGTAGTCTCGGGATCCAAGATTGATCGTAAGAGTTCTTGACAATCAAAGGCCATGTTTGCCTAAGTCTCTTACATCACTTGGTGAAGACAAACATTTAGTGTAATACTTATTATTTTTAATATTTTCGCACTTTTTATTTGGTTATGTATTAATGACTTTAATAACTAGTTTCTTATGTTGAATGTGAAACTTCCTTATCATTTGTCCGTGGTGTCTTGGCGTTATTTTACTGTCTATATAAAATAAAAGATTTACACCATTCATATCTCCACGGTCTATATGGAGATATCTTGGCTACCTGGTCGGGGGTTAAGGGAATGGTTTGGTAAGAGTCTTGCCTTGTTCAGTGTATAGATCCTGCAAGGACCTGGGTCAATTTTAGTAGGACATCCTTCAATACCCACTGGTATTGGATGGCGGGGGTCCGAACTCCTTGATCCCCTCATATGTAAACTACTATTAAAACTTTAACCCGGCTATTTAGGATTGTATCCCTGCTGACTCAAACTACTTAGCCGAGGGTAACGTCACCTTCAAAAGAGGGGCCTACCACATTATGCATTAATAACTTAATTAATTATCTTTCAATAATCCAACCCTTTAGGATTGTATCCTTGCTGACTCAAACTACTGGGTTGAGGGTAACGTCACCTTCAAAAGAGAGGCATACTACTATAACTAAGATAATCTCTTAAAAAGTGCAAAAGTGCGAAAATAATCAAAGGTTAAACTAAAGGCGAGTCGGATCCAAGTGATTCATCTTGTCTATCTGTTTTTATTTTTATTTTTATTTTCAGCATTTCTAGTTTTTATTTTTTTTAGTTTAAAACTTTTTCTAAATTTTTGATTTGATTAGACGTTGAGGATAAACCGGTACTAAAAGCTCTTGTGTCCTTGGACGACCTCGGTATCTTACCAACACTATACTACGCTCTCGATGGGTGCACTTGCCCATATGTGTGTTTGGTATTAGTAAAATATCGTGTTTTATAAATTTAAAACTTGACTAAAGTGTAAAAAGGGCTAAAAATATACATAAAAATATATACCACCACAGGCACATCAAGTTTTTGGCGTCGTTGACGGGGACACAAGGATTTTAAGAAAGTTAGGAATCAACGGCCTAATCGTTTTTTCTTATTTTTCTGTTTTTTAGGATTTTTCGTAAAATTTCAGCTTCTGCAGAACTCAGCACGGGCCGTGCCCGCTGAACACGCCCCGTGCCCAATCTTTGGTACTGGCAATCCTGTTTTAAGTCAGACAGTCGCTGAACATGGGGCCATGCCTACTCAACACGCCCCGTGCCCAAGTATCAGTTACTGAAAACAGAACCGTAAGATCCCGACGGTTGGTAATTTCTGACACAAACATGAGTGATACTGATTTTTTTTACTATCGGCCCTCTTATGGTACGTGGTGTCAAATATGTGGTGGCAATCATAAAGATTTAGAATGTTATTTTTTAAATTATAAGCCCTACTATATAGACCCATTGTTTTCCTATAACCTTAAGAGGGGCGAAAGTAAAAATAATCCTTATCTCTCCCTCGAATGCTCTCAATCGACCCTTCTAGGAGAAATGCTTCTTGATGAATTATTTCAAATGGAAGACCTAATTCTTAATTGGGTAAAGGAACTTGAGATGGATATCATTAATTCATCTCAAGAAGATACCCAAGAAGAAGAATTGTTGAGATCGCATTCGGATAAAAACAACTTCGTTGTTCCCGAAATTACCTCTAACCCTCTTGATGACTTGAGCGATAGTCGTCCCTGTGTTAATTGTGCCATGAAAGACTCCCCATTGACTTCGTTCGATGCATACATAGACCTGAGCGATTCGGCATACACCTTCTTTAACGAGAGCCCGGGAAAGGGTTGGACTTGTCCACCTACATTTAGCATAGGAATCACCCTTACCGACAACCCTTTGCGTTCTCGTCTAAATCTAGAGCAATTAAGGTATCTCGGGCACTTCGGGGTTGTTCCGTCCAGTAAGGAACCACCCGATCCAGATAAATTCCTTAGAAATAAACGAAACTTCATAAACAGCCTCTAGAAACGGGGCCATGTCCAGGTCAGCACGCCCCCGTGTCCACCAAAAGATTCCCGTCTGACTTTTTGTCAGAATACGAACAAAATGTGTCAGGATCTTGTCTGCACACGGGGCCGTGTCCAGCCGACACGGGGCCGTGTGCAGCATGCTGTCGTTTTCTATAAAGGCAGCAAGATTCCTGCACATTTAGACCACTCCAAAGACAAAGATTTGCTAGGATCTTCACACATACCATCCTAGGTATATTCTAAAGAAGGTTCTCAACAACCATCTTGTCTTTTCCACTTTTATCCATTGCCTTCTTCTTCAATTTTTCTTAATACCTCCATTAGAGCTTGAAATCACCATGATTCCAAGCTTTATGGTGATGTTTGTTAGATTATTATTCAAGGAATTTTGTTAAAAATAAGTTCTACAACAGTGTTTTAAGTTATTTCTGCTTAAAATCGCTTTAAAATCATGAAAATAACTTGAAACTCCAAGATTCCTTGTTCCAAAAATCTGCAGACATCCGAACACGGGGCCGTGATCAATGAGCACGGGGCCGTGTCCGAGGTCCTGTTCCAATAAAATTGAACTCTTTTCGGTCTGTTTTCTCAGAATGGCGAGCAGAACTAGCGGAACATCTTCATCGCACTCCAGGAACAACCGACAAGGGAGAAGGTCATTAACGGTTGAAGACTTGTAAACTACGTTTACGCTTTAAGAGAGGCCATTGATGAGATGACGGGAGTGGAAGAAGCATTGGTCGACCGTATCAATCATTTGACGGTGGGGCTAGAGGGATATCTTCGAGAGGTCAACCTTTGCACCAAATGTTGAACATTCTTGCTTCTCCTCCTTTGGTACCAATCATCAACCAAAGGGCTTGGAATATGGTACCGGAAGTCATCATACCGGCCGAGTGGTACGCCATACACCCGGGGCCCCCTCGAGACATATTACAAGGGGTTCCGGTTGGTGTCACTCCCCCTCCGCAAGATGTTGAGGAAAATGAGGCCGCCTTCTTCCTCCCAAGAGAGATAGAAGAATGGCTTTAACAACATCTAAGGGATTACCCCTCGATCCGGAGTTCTACGAAGCTTTTGATTACGGAAAGCTATTTCCGGAATTTTGATTCCTATTGTAAAAGTAGAACTCCTTAGGATGATTTTATGTATCACTTGACCTATCTATCTTAGGACTCTTAGTTTTTATTTTTTTTTTCTTTGTTTTTAATTTTCTAGGACCCTATGCAATGTGTTAGTTCTAATGAATGATGGTTTTATAAATTATTTGGTGTTTGGATGATGTTGTAATGGGTAAAACACACTCGGTATGGTGAAGGATACCAAGGGAAACTTGAACCAACTCCCCATGCACAAAAACAGAGCCTCCCGCAAATTTTTCTTCATTACAGGAAGTTCGGAACGGGCCGTGTCCAGCCAACACGGCCCCGTGCTGAACCATCTGCAGAAAATCGTCCAGTTCAGGTAACTGGATACGGGGCGTGTTCAGCGAACACGCCCCGGTGCCCAGGCTTCTGTTTCTTTTTAATGATTTTTGTTACTGGCAACCTGAACAAGGGGCCGTGCCCGGACACCACGAGCCCGTGTCCAGATGCCCAGTAACATAAAAATTTGTTTTTAAACACACTTTTACACATTCAATCAACCTAAAAACTTATTTTTTGGACACATTGAGGACAATGTGTAATTTAAGTGTGAGGGGATGCTAAAACCTTGAAATTTGCAAGTCCTAATTACAAGCCTTACACAAAACTCTATTGGAACCGCTAAACACCCCAAATTTTTTAAAATCTTTTCATTTTTTTTACTTGTCTTGGTTTAATTTGGGAATTACAAGTTCTAAAAAGGTTATATTTTTACAAATTTACAACCGATAGCGTCGTGATAAAAAGAACCAACATAAGAAAATTATGAAACGGCATGACAAATCTAGTTAAAATTTGATTATCTATACTTGATCACATAAAAACCCATTCCCACAAAAAGTGAGTTTTGAGCCTTTATTGAGCAAATAAATACACATCTTTAAACTAAATGCTCATCTTTCGTTTCTTGTGTGAATAGCCGCTTGGTTCTTACAACTCTAGAACTTGCCACGACAATACATTCCTGGTCCTTACCAACTTAAACCCAAGTAAGTAAATGATGGAGGCATTAGGACTAACCTTTTTATTTCAACACCATTATTTTTCTTTTTTTTTATCACCTACCCAAAATCCCCCTAGTTAACCCCTTTGAGCCTAAACCTTTTCATTTATTAACCCAAATCAAAACACCCTTTTTACCCACCAAAACCCTTTTTCATTTTAAACCCTTTTGTTTAGTAACAAAGCTCGGTTTTCTTGTGACTTCCTTATCAAAAAAAAATTTCATAAAGAAGAAAATAAAAATGAAGTTAGCAATAAACAAACAAAGCTCATCAAAAGAGGGATTGTTTGAATAATGCTTCATTGGAATAAAAAGTCACAAAAACAAAATGTTTTACGAAAACCGACGCTTTTTACGCCTTTCGTCCTTTTCTACTAACCACTAACCCAACCACCTACCTTTAACCCAAGCCTAACCCTTCCCCCAAAAGTCCTCATGATATTTACAAAGGTTTATAGTTAAAAAGGAGGAGAATTGATTGCTTGGCAAGCTTATGGTAGATGTAAGTTCCATGCCGCTCTCGAGTTCTTCACAAAAATACACCTTCGGCCGAGTGTTGAGTGATTCCCCGTGAGGTATGTGAACTTGTATATAAATGGAATTTTAAAGAGGCATGTTATGCTCGAATAAGTAATTTATCTTATGTAATGTTCTAAATAAATCATGACGAATAGGATTGTAAAAAAAATAAAAAATAAAACCTAATAAAGAATCTTGGAATCCCGACACTCTATGACAAGCCCAAAAACCTTCTCTTCTACCCATTCCATTTGGGAGTGTAAGCAACATTGTAAAGAGTTTTGCTTGAGGACAAGCAAAAATTCAAGTGTGGGGGTATTTGATGTGCGCAAAATGCAACATATAAATTACATCAAATGTGGCATAAAACTAACCCTTTTTTTAGTACTAATGTTGGAAAAGGTGTGTTTTTGTCTTCCTTTTGTATTTTCAGGATTAAATGAGCTCAAATGAACAAAAGAAGCAAAAATGCATCCAAATCTAACAATAATTCAAGAAAACGAATAAACGTGGCATGCCCGACCACTCGACAGCATCTCCCCAAGCAAACACAAGAGAACAGAAGGCTGAACACGCCTCGCGCCCAGTGAGCATGGGGGCGTGCCCAAGTGTCTGCAGAAAAGACAAAGTTGTAGAAGCTTCTATCACCCACCACGGGGGCGTGCCCAACGGACACGGGGCCGTGGTCAACGCAAAGATTCACATAATCTAGGCAAATCTTGATAGTACAGATACGCTTCTGCACACGGGGTCGTGCCCAGCGGACACGGGGGCGTGGTCAACTAATGCAGACAAACTGCATTTAATGAAGAAAGAGAAGATGGGTGGACACGGGGCCGTGCCCAATGGACACGGGGTTGTGTCCGAGCTTCTGTGCAGGCTATAAATAGGGGTGCTTGGCTCACTTGCAAACCATCCCTTTGCAAACCACATCTCTCACACTTCACCCACCCACTACCACCATCACAACCCACATCCACCACCATCATCCATCATCCATCATAGAGTGTAACAACCCTCGGTAAAACCGACACCCTCATAATATTTCTGACACTCTAGTATATTGTAGAATGTCTCAATATGTCTTAAATTACACCCCGTATGTGGAAACCGAGCCCCAAGTATGTTATAACATTTAAAATAAATTAAAAACAATAAATATTGAGTTGAGGCGGGCCACGTAGGACCCCACCCCAACTTCACGCAGGCGGTATGAAGGTATAGATTTGATTTCGTTGATTTCATTAAGTTGATACGGGCCGTGTAAGTGTTCCCGTTAGTGTACGCGGGCCGCGAGTGCCCTGAATTGTGGCGCAACCCCGTGCCGCCACGTGGCCCAACACCCGGACAAGCTTGTTGATGACCCAGCTAAGCTACGCAGTTGACCGGAGTCAACGCGGGCCGCGTAGCCCTATGTCTACCCTTACGCGGGCCGCGTGGAGACCAAGTTTCAGCATTATATAAGAAGGCCATCAGGTTTCACTTTCCGTCGTTCACAATTCGATTCTCAATCTCAATTTATGTAGAAGAGTTTTAATAGTCGGGTATTATACCCCTAATTAGCGAGGTTCTGCTCCGTTGTAAGTATTATAACCCCAGTTTTGTAATAGTTACGTTGCCCGATTGATTTAGGATTCCGTAACAACTGGCGTGGTTCTGCCCGACGTAGTTGTTGGAATGCCGTCTCGGGGAGAGTATCATTAATATTTTCAAAGGGTTATGATACTAACCAATGTACATTTGTATAAATTATAGATTATATCCAAGAAACCCTTACGCGAAGTCTAAGATAGCAATGTGAGTTTATCCTCTTTTTGTTAACCTTTTTGGAATGTTTTACAAAACCTTAATTGTTTTACAATGTGATTAAGCGGTGATTGAGTCTTTGTAGTTCTTCAATTACTGCCGGTATGTTGGGGTTTTGTATACAAAATTTACTACACTGTGAGTAGTAAGTCGGGGATGACAGTACGTTACCATTGGACAATGAGTTAGCCAATGTGTAATATGACCCACAAGTCAGTGGATTGACAGCACTAAATGGAGTAATTGTGTAGAAATAAACAATGTGATCGCTCTCAATACTGTTTTAATTGATAAAATGTTTCTTGATTAAACTGGGATTCACTCACCAATATTTCCGACTGACAAATGTTTTTAAAACGCGTTTCAGGTAACAAAATATGACAGCCAATTAGTAAAAAGCCAGCTGGAGAGCACTGAAGGCTTGGGAAAAATGTGGCTATAAAAGTTACCTAATAAATGATGTTTTAAATTCAATAAAATAGGGTTTGTCCCTATAAATGTATTGTAATAAGAAACTTGGGTTTTGCCCATGTGATTATTAATATCAAATATGATGGGTTTACTCTGATAAACAATTCCTAACTACGGTCCAGATATAAATTCCGCTACCAAAATTAACGAAACCTGATACCACCACCACTGAGCTCGCGTCCGCCCGTTCCCGGGATAGATAAGGGATCGGGGGTTGCGACAGAAGTGTTCTGCTGACACTTAAATTCTAAATTTTGTGTTAGGAAATAAATTACGGAAATACGTGCTTAACTGTATTTATTTGTTATGTGTTATTTGACTATTTGTTAGTTTACAGTATAAGTGATCAAGGACCCTCAGACATGAGTCGTCAGTTGCCTGATTCACCTAAGAGTGAAGTTACTTCTTCACAGCCTGCCCTTTCTGGGTATTCTGCTGATCAGGAAGAAGGAGTGTTTGCTTTTAGAGCTCAGTCAGAAGAGCCATTCCCTCATAAGAAACGAGGATGGTTCAGTAAGGAAGCCTTTGCTCGTAGGAAAAGAATGCGAAAGATGCAACAGCAAAGAGTTCTAGCAGCTGCTAAGCGAAAAACAGATGCCCATACACAGGATGTGCTTAATAGAAACTTAGCCAATTTTCATATCCTAGCTACAACTGCTGCTGACCCAAGTCTGGAATAATTAGTAGCACCCCAACCACAACCACAAATCCCAGACCAACCCATGGAAATAGAAAATCCTGAAAACCAAGTGGAAATGTATGACTTCAACCCAGAAGAAATCCCTAGGGTACCTGCACCAAACCCCCTAGACCCAAATTACGACCCCTGGTGGGACGATAATAGGAACTTTGTGCAACGTTACCCTATCCATGAAGACACACCCATACAGAACATAGGAGCCTACCCAGGTATGGACCCTTTAGATCTCTATTACCATGATGATTATATTAGGGAGATCTTAGAAGATCCTTACCGATTTCAGGCACTTTCACCCCCATATCAGGAACCCGTACCCCAGATTCCAAACCTAGTCCTAGTACCTGCACCCCCAATGAGTGCATAAAACGTCTAAAAACTTAGGACTTTTGGGGAGGAAATTTTAGTAAGCAGTGAGAGAATGCGACAGGTGGAAAAACGTCTCGTATGGAAATACGATGAGCGCAATATGGATTTTTGGATAAATCCATATCCGTGATATGATAGAAAAGATGGTAAAAGTTGGTAATAGTAATAATAATAAAATAAAAATAAAATAAAATATGTGTGTACGGATGCATATTACTATTAGTGTAATTCTATTTCTGTTAGTATTGTAATTTTTATTTCAGTACTAGTGTGTAATAGACGCATAGTATATGAAAAGAGTATAGTCGCAATGATCGACGCTTTTGGCAAAAATGCGTGTCATGTGATTAACTATATTAAGATATTAATTGTGATATTAATACGGGGTAAATGTTTAAAATTCAGATGGCCGACGAAGGAAATCAAGGAAATCTGAATAACGATAACCAGAGTAACATTAACGTGGTTAATGAAAATCCGAGCATCAATAACAATGGAAACCAAGTGGATAATAGTGCTATTCAACACATAGTAGCACAAGGAATTATAGATGCAATGCCATTTATTCTTTAAACGGTTCAAGAAGCGAATAATAAAAGTAAACATAGCAGTAAGCGACCAATTGAACCGGAACACAGTGTGAACAATGGCCCTGTCCTTCAAATGCCCATTCCCAAAAGAAGAAGAACCGTGTGTGACAACTCGAAATTTAGAACCTTTTATCTGTATCTCGATGTAACATGCTTAAACGTGTGACTAGTTAACTATGTTGGTTTAATGAGATAAGCGAACATTCTATGTGATTATATATTATGCTTATGTGTATGCTTGTATGTATGCGACCCGAGACAACAAGGACTCGACTCGAGACCATGTGGTCTCGAGTGAACAGTAGCCATTAGGCCGGTTTGGGCCTTTGGCCGGTTGGGCCATTTGGGCCGTAAACCCTCATCCGAAACCCTTTAGGGTGCACCACTTGAACTAATATATATATATCACACTAGCTAACCTTGTCATTTTTGATCAACACACACCCACACTCTCACTCTTTCCCTCTCTAAAAACCCTTGAAACCAAACATCACCTTCACTCCCTCATTCTCGGATTTTTGGACTCTCGGATTTTTGGAAGCGCACACACATCCTCAAAACCCATCAACCGGTTAGTGTTCTTGATGTTTATTGTTGAATGTTAGTGATTCATGTTGTGTTTTGGTGTTTGGATTGATGGTCATGACATTATGTTTGCTTGCTAAGAGGTTTGCTTGATAGAAAATAGCTATTTGTTGTCAAGTGATGATATTATATGCATGATTGTGATAAATCGGTTAACATGCCTTGATTTCGGATATATTGCATGATGGGTTATGATATCTTGTGTTTAAGTGAAGTTTAAACTACTAGTTGTTGATGTTCATGAAACCGGTTTACATATGTCATGTAATCGGCTTAATATAGGACCGAATTGTGGTATTAAGTTCAAGTGTTTTGATAGTTGTTCATGTTGTAATTAGGATAATGCATAATGTGCTTGAACAAGGGTTGAATGTGTTATGAATATGTTTTTGAATATATGAAGAACATGATGAATAAGTGAAGAACAACTTGAATATGCAATGAAAGTGTGCTGAATATTTGAAATCTGCACTGTTTGATCCATTTTGGGTAAATATTAGACAACAAAACATGTTTAGTGGATAGTACATAATTCTGCATGATTTTCATTGGATAGTACAAACTGTGAAGGATCAGCAGGTGCTGGGGAGTCGGAACCCCTGGTTGCGACTCGCAATCGCAGCCTTACAAGCCGAGACCACCAGTTGCGACACAGGTTGCGAGTCCCGTTGCGACTCGAAACCTTAGCATGATCAGCCGAAACCACGGTTGCGACATAGGTTGCGACTCGCAACCATCCATGATCAACACGAACAGCATAACCCGCAACCATGCTTGCGAGTCCGGTTGCGACTCGAAACCACGCCTATTGGGTTTGCTTAATTATGGGCCTACGATAATGGGCCGGGCTTATGGGCTTCTGTGTTAACTGTTTAATACGTGTTTTGGGCTTAAGAAGTTGGACTGAACTTATGAGCCAAATGTGCTGTTGTTAATTGAATATGTTGTGCACCGTTGTTGAAACTGCCACGATAGAACTATATGATCGTTACTTGTACGTGCACTGCTTGGTTTGAATCTGATTATAAATGGTATCTATGTTAGGACGTAATTGACTACTTGCGACTTGATTGACCTTTCTGTGTTACTACCGAGCAAACCAAGGTGAGTTCACACCCTCTACAAAGCATGGGATTCCCAGGGGTCGGGAATTGGGATTAAGGAACATGGGTTCCTCGTCCTCCTTGGGTAGGACAGCAAAGGTTCAGGAATGTAATTCCTCGTCCTCACGGACAGATAACTCGTGCTAGACCAAAACTCTATCATGAAGTCCCTCATTTTTATATCGACTTAATCGCCGGGCCAATGGCGAGCGGGTCATTAGTTAGATAGCGCTATTTAGGTCTGACAAACCTCACACCGTGCCGCAGAGGACGGGCGTGAACTAATGGATCTGGGGCACGTCAATGATGATAGACATTGACAGTTTCAGGGCACTTAAACATGACTACAGTCAGCAGTCGATATGGTAACGAGTCTAGTGTATACATGGGGTAGCCCCCACGGCCGAAATGCCAGATAACTAACACGGGGTAGCCCCCACGGCAGGATTGCCAGAGTAACCGGGAATAAACAAGTCACGTTTTTTTAACTACGGGGTAACCCCCACGGCAGGATGCCAGCTAAAGGAAACTGTTTTCGAAACAACTTAAAACAAACACCCAACCGTGAACTCACTCAACTAGTTGTTGACTCGTTACTACATGCTTTGCAGGTCCTTAGGTTCTTAAGCTGGAGCTTGCATGGGGGAGGATCGTTGTGGGACACGGACGACTGTGTGCCGTGTTAAACTATGAAACAGTTAAACTTATGTTTTGTTTTAAGACTTATGCTTCCGCTTGCAACTTAACTATGTGTTTGTTTGGACACCAATTGTATTGGTTAAACTTTTATATCTTTTAACTCGCATGTTCAATATGATTGGTGGCTGGATCCTGGTCAGTCACGCCTCCAAGCGGTGGTACTCCGCAGGTGGATTTTTGGGGGTGTGATAGATTGGTATCAGAGCCATTGGTTATAGAGAACTTGGTTTTAATAAAAAGGGAAAAACATTTTTGTTAAAACCAGACTATAACCTGTACAGTGCTCAACGGTCCACAACGATGCTTCACTCCACATGCAAGGCTCGACATTCTAGGTGATATGGTCTGTATATTACCTACTTGTTAGATACATAGTACATTGCTCATGGTATGCTTGGTTAGTATGACTATTGTCGCTTGAACACGTGTGCACTTACTCGCTTCTGACATCGTACTTTTGCGAACCCCTCTCACTTACGTTCTTCTTGGTGTGAAGATCATGTCTGGACGCGTTAACATGACACAAGCCCAGTTGACGGCTTTGATCAACGAACGAGTTGCCGCAGCACTTGCAGCTGCACACGCAGGAGGTATATCCTGCAGTCCGAACTCAATCTAGGACCTTTAGGATCCTACTCTCGTGAACCAACCTTTGTGTTAAACTCTGTCTTTTCTTTCGCCTACGATAGGTCAGCACGTTCAGCCACCCGTGTGCACTTTTAAGACTTTCATGGACTACCGACCAACTACTTTTAGCGGCACTGAAGGAGCAGTAGGTCTCCTACACTGGTTTGAGAAACTAGAATCTGTCTTCGAAATGTGCGAATGCCCTGAGGCGCGCAGGGTGAAGTATGCTACGGGTACTCTCGAGGGTTTGGCCCTCACATGGTGGAACGCTCAAGTTCAGATGCTAGGGTTGGTTGCTGCCAACGCCACCCCATGGGAAACTTTTAAGGAAATGATCAAAGAGGAGTACTGCAGTCGTGATGAGATTCACAAACTGGAAGTGGAGTTCTTCAACCTCAAGATGACGGGGTCGGAAATTGAAGCTTATGTGAAAAGGTCGAACGAACTGGCAATTCTGTGCCCTACTATGGTGGATCCTCCCATCAAACGCATCGAACTGTTTCTTCAGGGCTTAGTGCCAGAAATCCAAAGTCATGTGACTTCAGCGAACCTCGCTACCTACCAGCAAACTGTCCAGTTGGCTCACCGTCTCACGGATCAAGCGGTGGAGCAGAACAAGTTACCAAAACGCATTGGCGCTGCGACTACTACTGGTACCTCAAGTGACAACAAACGGAAATGGGATGGAACTTCAAGTAAGGGTTCGACTTCTGTTCAGTCCCAGTCTCAGCAGAGAAAGACTGAGGACTACAAGAACCCTAATCAGCAATCGTCCGGTGGCGGATACAAAGGAAATCACCCCAAATGCAATCGCTGCAGCCTGCACCACAGCGGGCCATGCACCAGGGGCAACTGTCATAGGTGCAACAAGCCTGGTCATGCTGCAAAGGATTGCAGGAGCTTATACCCCGCCAATCAGAATCGTCAGCAAGCTCAACAGAACCAGCGCCCGCAACAGCAACAGGGTGATAACAAAGGGTGCTTTCAGTGTGGAGCTGAGGGCCACTTCAAGAGAGATTGTCCCCAACTGAACAGGAACCAGAACAACAACAACAACAATAACAACAATCAGGGGAATGGTAACAATGGGAACAACAACAACAATGGCGCCAGGGGGCGAATGTTTGTGATCGGCCAAGGTGAAGCAAGGAATGACCCCAATGTTGTGGCGGGTAAGTTCCTTCTCGACGACTTTTATGTTTCAGTTTTATTTGATTCGGGTGCCGATACTAGCTACGTGTCACTAGAAGTTAGTCGAATGCTTAAGCGTATTCCAACACCCTTGAACAACAAGCACACCGTAGAGCTAGCAAATGGTAAGAGTTTAGAGGCCACACACGTAGTCAAAGGTTGTAAACTTATTCTCGCTGACCAAACCTTCTCTATCGACCTCATTCCTATTGTCTTGGGTAGTTTCGACGTTGTTATTGGGATGGATTGGTTATCCCAACACCGAGCAGAGATTCTTTGCAACGAGAAGGTTGTCCGTATTCCAGGTCCCAATGGTGAACCTCTCATGATTCATGGCGACAAGAGGAGCGCTGTTGAGAACGTCATTTCTCTCCTTAAGGCCCAAAAGTGCTTGCGAAAGGGTCACACTGCTATTTTGGCTCTTATTACTGACACCACGGAAAAAGAGAAGAAGATAGAAGATTTTCCAGTTGTACGCGATTATCCAGAGGTATTTCCTGAGGAATTACCTGGTCTTCCGCCTCATCGCCAAGTCGAGTTTCAGATCGAACTAGCTCCTGGAGCTGCGCCTATAGCTCGTGCACCTTATCGTTTAGCTCCATCAGAGTTGAAGGAACTCTCCACGCAACTACAAGAGCTCCTGGATAAGGGTTTTATTCGTCCTAGCTCATCGCCCTGGGGAGCTCCAGTGTTATTTGTGAAGAAGAAAGACGGTACTTTCAGAATGTGCATCGATTACCGGGAACTCAACAAGGTGACGGTGAAGAATCGTTATCCTCTACCGCGTATCGACGACTTATTCGACCAGTTGCAAGGGTCGAGCTACTATTCTAAGATCGATTTGAGATCGGGTTATCACCAGCTGAGAGTCCGGGAAGAGGACGTCTCCAAAACAGCTTTCAGAACTCGATACGGGCACTATGAGTTTTTGGTCATGCCTTTTGGGATGACAAACGCACCTGCGGTTTTCATGGATTTGATGAACCGAGTGTGCAAGCCTTACCTGGACAAGTTCGTTATAGTCTTCATCGACGACATCCTGATCTATTCCAAGAGTCGGGAGGAACATGAGCAGCATCTGCGACTTATTCTGGAACTCCTTCGAACAGAACAGCTTTATGCAAAGTTCTCGAAATGCGACTTCTGGCTTCGAGAAGTCCATTTCCTAGGCCACGTGGTGAACAAGGATGGGATTCACGTTGATCCATCCAAGGTAGACTCGATAAAGAACTGGCCTGCACCTCGTACACCAAAGGAAATTCGCCAATTCTTGGGTTTGGCAGGATACTACCGAAGATTCATAAAGGATTTTTCTAAGATTGCACAGCCTCTCACCTCACTAACGCAGAAGGGTGTTGTTTATCGCTGGGGAAACGCACAGGAGTTGGCGTTTCAGCACCTAAAGGATAGACTTTGTAGCGCACCTATCCTTTCCTTGCCGGAAGGCACAGACGATTTTGTGGTTTATTGTGACGCATCAATTCAAGGTCTTGGTTGCGTGTTGATGCAACGAGACAAGGTTATAGCCTACGCTTCACGCCAACTCAAGGTTCACGAAAAGAACTACGCTACGCACGACTTAGAGCTGGGAGCTGTTGTCTTTGCGCTTAAGTTATGGCGGCATTACCTGTATGGTACCAAGTGCGCCATCTACACCGACCACAGGAGCCTCGAGCATATCTTCAAGCAGAAGGAACTGAATATGCGGCAACGACGATGGGTCGAGTTGCTAAATGATTACGAGTGCGCAATCAGATATCACCCGGGCAAGGCCAATGTTGTGGCTGACGCCCTCAGTCGGAAGGACACTACGCCTAAGCGCGTGCGAGCTTTACAACTCACGATCCATTCTAGTCTTCCCTCCCAGATACGAGCTGCTCAGATAGAAGCACTGAAACCAGAAAACGTCAGGGCTGAAGCCCTACGCGGATCGAGGCAACGCTTAGAACAGAAGGAAGACGGTTCTTACTACGTAACGGGACGCGTTTGGGTCCCACTCTATGGCAACCTACGAGAGCTTGTGATGGATGAAGCACACAAGTCTCGCTACTCGGTACATCCTGGATCAGATAAAATGTACCACGACATCAAAACTACGTACTGGTGGCCTAGCATGAAGGCCCACATAGCGACCTACGTCAGCAAGTGTTTGACTTGTGCGAGAGTCAAGTCGGAATACCAGAAACCATCAGGCCTACTCCAACAACCGGAGATACCTCAATGGAAATGGGAGCAAATTTCCATGGATTTTGTCACTGGCCTACCTAGATCCCAGCGCGGGAATGATACTATTTGGGTGATCGTGGATCGACTCACAAAGTCTGCACACTTCCTGGCTATCAAGGAAACGGATAAGTTCTCCACTCTCGCGGAAATTTACCTCAAGGAAGTTGTTTCGAGGCACGGGGTGCCCACCTCTATTATCTCAGATCGAGATGCTCGTTTTACTTCGGAGCTGTGGCAAGCAATGCACAAATCCTTCGGCTCACGATTAGACATGAGCACAGCATACCATCCTCAGACGGACGGGCAGTCCGAGCGCACGATTCAAACCTTAGAAGACATGCTTCGTGCATGTGTAATCGACTTTGGCAACCGCTGGGAAAAGCATCTGCCACTTGTGGAATTCTCGTACAATAACAGCTACCACACCAGCATTGGAGCTGCTCCGTTTGAGGCATTGTACGGACGTAAATGCCGGTCTCCCCTTTGCTGGGCAGAGGTGGGAGATAGTCAGATTACTGGTCCAGAATATGTGGTAGATACAACCGAGCAGATCGCTCAGATACGAAAACGCATGACGGCCGCTCGCGAACGTCAGAAAGTTTACGCCGACATGGGCAGGAAACCACTTGAGCTCCAGGTTGGGGAGCGGGTACTACTCAAAGTTTCACCCTGGAAGGGTGTGGTTCGTTTTGGTAAACGCGGTAAACTCAACCCACGATACGTTGGACCTTTCGAGGTCATTGAGAAAATAGGCAGGGTGGCCTACAGACTAAACTTACCAGCGGAACTCGGTGCAGTTCACAACGTTTTCCACGTGTCGAATCTGAAGAAGTGTCCATCAGATGAGACCCACGTAGTTCCTTTGAAGGAACTCACGATCGACGAACAGTTACGATTCGTCGAGGAACCAGTCGAGATCACGGACCGGGATGTTAAGGTCCTCAAGAGCACTAGAATACCCCTTGTACGAGTTCGTTGGAACTCACGTCGCGGCCCAGAGTTCACCTGGGAGCGCGAAGATCAGATGAAACAAAAGTATCCCCAACTGTTCGCAAACGGTACAACCACTACTGAGGCTGAAGCTACGGAATTTCGGGACGAAATTCCAGATCAACGGGGGGAGGATGTGACACCCCGGGAAAACCAGGAAAACCATACAACTTAACTAGCTTCCTCAGTGAGTGCTTACCAAATTTCGGGACGAAATTTCTTTCAACTTGGGGATGATGTGACAACTCGAAATTTAGAACCTTTTATCTGTATCTCGATGTAACATGCTTAAACGTGTGACTAGTTAACTATGTTGGTTTAATGAGATAAGCGAACATTCTATGTGATTATATATTATGCTTATGTGTATGCTTGTATGTATGCGACCCGAGACAACAAGGACTCGACTCGAGACCATGTGGTCTCGAGTGAACAGTAGCCATTAGGCCGGTTTGGGCCTTTGGCCGGTTGGGCCATTTGGGCCGTAAACCCTCATCCGAAACCCTTTAGGGTGCACCACTTGAACTAATATATATATATCACACTAGCTAACCTTGTCATTTTTGATCAACACACACCCACACTCTCACTCTTTCCCTCTCTAAAAACCCTTGAAACCAAACATCACCTTCACTCCCTCATTCTCGGATTTTTGGACTCTCGGATTTTTGGAAACGCACACACATCCTCAAAACCCATTAACCGGTTAGTGTTCTTGATGTTTATTGTTGAATGTTAGTGATTCATGTTGTGTTTTGGTGTTTGGATTGATGGTCATGACATTATGTTTGCTTGCTAAGAGGTTTGCTTGATAGAAAATAGCTATTTGTTGTCAAGTGATGATATTATATGCATGATTGTGATAAATCGGTTAACATGCCTTGATTTCGGATATATTGCATGATGGGTTATGATATCTTGTGTTTAAGTGAAGTTTAAACTACTAGTTGTTGATGTTCATGAAACCGGTTTACATATGTCATGTAATCGGCTTAATATAGGACCGAATTGTGGTATTAAGTTCAAGTGTTTTGATAGTTGTTCATGTTGTAATTAGGATAATGCATAATGTGCTTGAACAAGGGTTGAATGTGTTATGAATATGTTTTTGAATATATGAAGAACATGATGAATAAGTGAAGAACAACTTGAATATGCAATGAAAGTGTGCTGAATATTTGAAATCTGCACTGTTTGATCCATTTTGGGTAAATATTAGACAACAAAACATGTTTAGTGGATAGTACATAATTCTGCATGATTTTCATTGGATAGTACAAACTGTGAAGGATCAGCAGGTGCTGGGGAGTCGGAACCCCTGGTTGCGACTCGCAATCGCAGCCTTACAAGCCGAGACCACCAGTTGCGACACAGGTTGCGAGTCCCGTTGCGACTCGAAACCTTAGCATGATCAGCCGAAACCACGGTTGCGACATAGGTTGCGACTCGCAACCATCCATGATCAACACGAACAGCATAACCCGCAACCATGCTTGCGAGTCCGGTTGCGACTCGAAACCACGCCTATTGGGTTTGCTTAATTATGGGCCTACGATAATGGGCCGGGCTTATGGGCTTCTGTGTTAACTGTTTAATACGTGTTTTGGGCTTAAGAAGTTGGACTGAACTTATGAGCCAAATGTGCTGTTGTTAATTGAATATGCTGTGCACCGTTGTTGAAACTGCCACGATAGAACTATATGATCGTTACTTGTACGTGCACTGCTTGGTTTGAATCTGATTATAAATGGTATCTATGTTAGGACGTAATTGACTACTTGCGACTTGATTGACCTTTCTGTGTTACTACCGAGCAAACCAAGGTGAGTTCACACCCTCTACAAAGCATGGGATTCCCAGGGGTCGGGAATTGGGATTAAGGAACATGGGTTCCTCGTCCTCCTTGGGTAGGACAGCAAAGGTTCAGGAATGTAATTCCTCGTCCTCACGGACAGATAACTCGTGCTAGACCAAAACTCTATCATGAAGTCCCTCATTTTTATATCGACTTAATCGCCGGGCCAATGGCGAGCGGGTCATTAGTTAGATAGCGCTATTTAGGTCTGACAAACCTCACACCGTGCCGCAGAGGACGGGCGTGAACTAATGGATCTGGGGCACGTCAATGATGATAGACATTGACAGTTTCAGGGCACTTAAACATGACTACAGTCAGCAGTCGATATGGTAACGAGTCTAGTGTATACATGGGGTAGCCCCCACGGCCGAAATGCCAGATAACTAACACGGGGTAGCCCCCACGGCAGGATTGCCAGAGTAACCGGGAATAAACAAGTCACGTTTTTTTAACTACGGGGTAACCCCCACGGCAGGATGCCAGCTAAAGGAAACTGTTTTCGAAACAACTTAAAACAAACACCCAACCGTGAACTCACTCAACTAGTTATTGACTCGTTACTACATGCTTTGCAGGTCCTTAGGTTCTTAAGCTGGAGCTTGCATGGGGGAGGATAGTTGTGGGACACGGACGACTGTGTGCCGTGTTAAACTATGAAACAGTTAAACTTATGTTTTGTTTTAAGACTTATGCTTCCGCTTGCAACTTAACTATGTGTTTGTTTGGACACCAATTGTATTGGTTAAACTTTTATATCTTTTAACTCGCATGTTCAATATGATTGGTGGCTGGATCCTGGTCAGTCACGCCTCCAAGCGGTGGTACTCCGCAGGTGGATTTTTGGGGGTGTGACACCGTGTCTTATGGTTGTTCTTACAAAGAATTCTGGTCTTGTAAACCAATAGAATTCTCGAGCAATGAAGAACCCATTGTAGCTCTACGCTGGATAGAAAAGACTGAGGCTGTTTTGAAAATAAGTAAATGTGCGGAAGAGGACAATATAATGTTTGCTTCCAATCTATTTAAGAATGCAGCACTAGAATGGTGGAACACTATCCTTCAGTCTTGAGGAAGTGATAGGGTTTATAGTATAAATTGGGAAGAATTTAGGAATATGGTAGAAAGGAAATTCTGCCCTCCTAATGAAAAGGAACAGATAGCAAACAAATTCCTAAATCTTAGGATGACTGGTATGGATAGTAAAGGATACACTAAAATATTCTTCTAATATGCTAGAATAGTGCCAACCCTTGCTTCACCAGAACCAGTGTTAATCTCCCGTTATATTTGGGGATTAATTGGAGAGATTAGACATGTAGTCAAGGCAGCTAGACCTCAAACTATAGAAGAAACTGTAGAACTAGCCAATACCTTGACAGATGAATTAATCCATACTAGAGAAGAAGACCAGAGGAGGAACCTAACCCAAAGGTTTACTCAAGAATTTCGTTCTGGAAATTACAATCGTAGGAATATGGGTTCTACCTCTGCACCATACTACAAGGTCTGCAAGAAAAAGCATTCGGGAAAATGCTCCACTATCTGCAATTATTGCAAGATGCCAGGACACAAGGAAGAAAATTGCAGGAAGAAATCCAGTAATGGATTATGCTACAACTGTGGAGAAAAAGGTCATATCAGGCCAAACTGTCCGAAATTAGCTCCAGCTACAAACAACAAGAATATTAAAAATGCTAGATCATTTGTTCTGACTGCAGATGAAGCCAAAATGATACCAGATGTTATAGCTGGTACGTTTTTAGTTAATGATGTCTTTGCTAAAGTATTATTTGACTCTGGTGCAAACCAAAGTTTTATTAATACATCGTTTTGCAAATTTCTAAATCAATTATTAACTAAACTACCACAAGAATGCTTAGTAGAGACAGCCAATGGAGAAACCGTTAGAATTTCTGAAATCTTGCAGGGAGCAAGCATAGAAATTTTAAATCAGAAATTTATTGCAAACCTTTATCCCGTGAATCTGGCAGGATTCGATGTTGTTTTAGGAATGGATTAGTTAATAGCCATTAAAGCCAGTATTTTATGTGATCAAAAGTCAATACAAGTAAATTCACCAAAAGGTAAAATGATCACAATTAAAGGAGATAAGCCATTTAGATCCACAAAATTCATCTCTGTGATGAAAACTGCAAATTCTATAAGAAAAGGTTCTATAGTGTATTTGATTTCTATAATCACTAACACTAAAGGAAAAGAACTAAAAGACATTCCAGTAGTATCTCAGTTTTCAGATGTTTTTCCAGAAGAATTACCAGGACTACCACCCGACAGAGAAGTTGAATTCAGGATTCATCTACTACCAGGAACAGCACCAATTGCCAAAGCACCCTACCGTTTAGCACCCGCTGAAATGCAGGAACTGATGAAACAATTAGATGAATTATTGGAAAAGGGATTCATACAGCCAAGTTCGTCGCCATGGGGAGCACCGATACTGTTTGTTAAAAAGAAGGACGGATCAATGCGTATGTGCATTGACTACCGTGAATTAAACAAGGTCACGATTAAAAATCGATACCCATTACCAAGAATCTATGATCTATTTGATCAACTGCAAGGAGCTCGATTTTTCTCTAAAATCGATTTAAGGTCAGGATATCATCAATTAAAGGTACAGGAAGAGGACATTCCTAAAACCGCCTTCAGAACGAGGTATGGCCATTATGAATTTACTGTCATGCCATTTGGTTTAACCAATGCCCCAGCTGCATTTATGGACAAGATGAACAGAATATGTAAGCCATATTTGGATAAATTCATAATTGTCTTTATAGATGATATTCTAATTTACTCTAAGAGTAAAGAGGATCATGCAAAGCATTTGCACGCACTTTTAAGCCTATTAAGAAAGGAAAAGCTTTATGCTAAGTTTTTAAAGTGCGAATTTTGGTTAGAATAAGTACAATTCCTTGGACACCTAGTCAATCATGAAGGAATTCATGTAGATCCAACAAATATTGAGGCAATTACCAAATGGAAAACCCATGAATCACCAACCGAGGTTAGAAGTTTCTTAGGATTGGCCGGTTATTATAGAAGATTTATTCGAGATTTTTCGAGAATAGTCATTCCCTTAACTAAGCTAACCTGTAAATCTGTTAAGTTTGAATGGGGAGTAAAACAAGAAGAAGCCTTTAGAATCCTTAAGCAAAGATTAACCCATACACCCATACTAGCATTACCAGAAGGAGCTGAAGACTTTGTAGTCTATTGCGATGCTTCTAAATTAGGTTATGGGTGTGTATTGATGCAATGTCAAAAGGTTATAGCTTACGCATCTAATCATGAAGAGAATTATTCCACCCATGATTTAAAGTTAGGAGCTATAATTTTTGCTCTTAAGATTTGGAGACATTACCTTTATGGTAGTAAGTTTACCATATTTACTGATCATAAGAGTTTAAGGTATATTTTCAAACAAAAGGAATTGAATATGAGACAAAGACGCTGGATGGAGATGCTGAGTGATTATGATTGTGATATCCAGTATAGTATCATTAAGGAAAAGCAAATGTAGTAGCAGATGCTTTAAGCCGAAAGTATCATGAAAAGCCAAAAAGGGTACGTTCTCTTAAATTAAAATCTGCAAGTAGATTTAAATGATCAGATAAGAGAAGCACAAGATTCAGTAATCAAGGATGATTCTGAAAAATTAAAAGGTATGCTACAAGAATTGGAACAAGGAATAGATGGAATTTGGAGATTCCATACAAAGAGAATGTGGATACCTAAATTAGGAAATCTACGTCATCATATATTAGAAGAAGCCCATAAGTCTAAGTATACGATGCATCCAGGAAATGATAAAATGTACCAGGATTTAAGGAAAATTTTCTGCTAGATAGGAATGAAAAAGGACATAGCAGCCTATGTTTCTAAATGTTTAACTTGTTCACAAGTTAAAGCTGAACACCAGAAACCCTCAGGTTTGTTACAGCAATTAGATATACCAGCGTGGAAATGGGAATTGATAACAATGGATTTTGTTACTAAATTACCTAAAACTAAGAAAGGAAATGATACAATCTGGGTGATTGTAGATAGACTAACCAAGTCAGCTCATTTCCTACCAATGAAGGAAACTTTCAGTATGGAACAGTTAGCCAAATTATATGTAAATGAAATTGTTTCCTTACATGGTATTCCTTTATCAATTGTTTCTGATAGGGATAGCCGGTTTACCTCTCATTTTTGGTCAAGTTTCCAAAAGGCAATGGGAACCAAGTTAAATCTAAGCACAGCTTATCATCCTCAAACGGACGGACAAAGCGAAAGGACAATTCAGACAATGGAGGACATGCTTAGAGCTTGTGTAATTGATTTTGGAGGTAATTGGGATGATCACTTACCTTTAATAGAATTTTCTTATAATAATAGTTATCACACAAGTATCAATGTTGCACAATTCGAAGCACTTTATGGACGAAAGTGTCGAACCCCAGTCTGTTGGGCAGAAATTAGGGAAAAGCAACTATCTGGACCTGAGATAGTGCAGGAAACAACTGACAAGATTATTCAAGTCAAGGACCGAATAAAAGCAGCACGTGATCGACATAAAAGTTATGCTGATAACCGACGCAAGCCATTAGAATTTCAAGTTGGAGATAAAGTATTGTTAAAAGTCTCTCCTTGGAAAGGAATAGTAAGATTCGTCAAACGGGGAAAGTTAAGTCCCAGGTATGTTGGACCTTTTAAGATTATTAGAAGAATAGGACCTGTAGCCTATCAGCTACAACTGCCAGAGGAAATGGCAGGAATACATGATGTGTTTCATGTATCTAATCTCAAAAAGTGTTTAGCTGATGAATCACTAATAGTACCTCCTAAGGATATAGAGGTAAATGAACAACTCAAGTTTGTAGAAAGGCCTCTACAGATTGAAGACAGGAAAGTCAAGAATCTCAAACATAAGAGACTAGTTCTGGTCAAAGTGAAGTGGGACTCCAAAAGAGGACCTGAGTATACATGGGAGCTCGAGTCAGAAATGCAAAGAAAGTATCCGCATTTGTTCCGATAGATCTCGAGGATGAGCTCTAAAACAAGGTGGGGAGGATGTAACAACCCTCGGTAAAACTGACACCCTCATAATATTTCTGACACTCTAGTATATTGTAGAATGTCTCAATATGTCTTAAATTACACCCCGTATGTAGAATGTATCCCTGCTGACTCAAACTACTTAGCCGAGGGTAACGTCACCTTCAAAAGAGGGGCCTACCACATTATGCATTAATAACTTAATTAATTATGTTTCAATAATCCAACCCTTTAGGATTGTATCCTTGCTGACTCAAACTACTGGGTTGAGGGTAACGTCACCTTCAAAAGAGGGGCCTACTACTATAACTAAGATAATCTATTAAAAAGTGCAAAAGTGCGAAAATAATCAAAGGTTACACTAAAGGCGAGTCGGATCCAAGTGATTCATCTTGTCTATCTGTTTTTATTTTTATTTTTATTTTTCAGCATTTCTAGTTTTTATTTTTTTAGTTTAAAACTTTTTTCTCAATTTTTGATTTGATTAGACCTTGAGGATAAACCGGTACTAAAAGTTCTTGCGTCCTTGGACGACCTCGGTATCTTACCAACACTATACTACGCTCACGATGGGTGCACTTGCCCATATGTGTGTTTGATGTTAGTAAAATATCGTGTTTTATAAATTTAAAACTTGACTAAAGTGTAAAAAAGGGCTAAAAATATACATAAAAATATATACCACCACACGCACATCAGAGCGCTAGAGTAAGATTAGCCTGATCAGAATGATAGCATAAGCGATAAGCGGTGCGTAAAACGATGCATGGGGAACAACTGATGAGTGATCATCCGGTCGGATGGAGATCTGAACGGATGGCCATTAGATCGGATACCAATCCGTTCGGATGGCCATTCGGTCGGATTGACACTCTTTTAGGATGGATGTGTTTGTGTATGATGGCTTTGAAGTTTTCGTTGTAGCATTTTGAAAACAGAGAAGTATCTCTACCTTTCAGGTCGTCGATCGAATGGTCGTTCGATCGGATAATGATCCGATTGGCGAGGCTTCTCAGTTGAGAACAAGTTCACAGCAGGACGATCACTCGATCGGTTGGCAATCCATTAGAACTGATGTTCTTTGAAAGTTTAAATGTTTATGTGTTGGAGTCCAAGTGCAATCCGATCGGATTGCGGTTCGATCGGATGGCGATCCGATCGGACGACAATCTGTCCAACGATCCTGATTGTCTTGAACTTGATGTTTTTGAAATGTTTTTGTGGTTTGCTCGAGACGGTATGACAACGTGTCAACAACGGAAACTCCATCAGACTCAGGCTATCTGATCGAATGCGAGTCACCCAAATCTGATCAGTTAACTTTTCGTGACGGGTGGTTTCATGTTCAACCAGAAATCGGTTGTCTCATTGATAGGATTCAGATCTCAAACCGGCACATCACTAGATGAAAGTATAAGGCATGAATGAGCTCCGATTCTATCGGTTTTGAGTGCATTGAGTGTAAAAGAGTTGAAAGAAGGTTGGAAAACGTCTTTCAATCCTTTTAACTTTGAAAATGTTTAGATCTATGCAAAATCGTTGTTAAATCATGTGGAAATCCTTCAGATCTGAGTTGTTCTTGGTGGAATGAGGCCAAAACTTGAAGTTCATAAGAACTCCATGATGACATCACCCTAGAACACCTCAAATCCACTGATTTCATGGTTAAAAGTTGAGATTCAAAGGTGAAAATGATGAAGAAGTGTGTGTAGATCATAGAAGTACAAGATTTAAGTTGAAAACTTACAAGGATCGCGAGAAATCGAGAGAAAGGGTTTCCAAAAGAGGAAAGTGGGGGCAAGGAATGGATCGGATGGTGCCTCGATTGGATGGCAATCCGATCGGATGGCAATCCGATCGGATGGCCATTCGATCGGTTGGCCATTCGATCCAAGTGTCCGGCGAGTTGAGTTTTTGCATTTTCGTTTCGTGCATTAAGTGTTGCGATGCGATTCGAGTGATCGATGCGATAGTATTACCCGTTAGTCACACAATAACCTAACTACTATATCAAACATACAATCATTATAAATAACTTGCGTTTAGCGTTTGTGATTGGGTTGCGATGCAATAGAATTGCGATTGCGATTGTGATTGAACACCTCCATAAACATAACATGCACAAGTAACACATAAAGGCACACACATGTAAAACGATATCCAGAACACATAATTCGAGTTGCGAATGCGATAATGATTAGCGATTAAACAAGCGTTTAAACCTCGATTATTAATTGATACTCCACATAATACAACTAAAGCAATTAAATAAAAAAGATTCGATTACAAGTCGTTAATGTACAGTTCACTAGTTAAGCAAGGAGTGACAGATCGCAATTAGCAATCTTTTCTTCCTTTGACTTGTACTTTGACTTTCCCAAAAAGCGGGTTGTTACACGCTTCGCTGTGGGCCTTTGATCATTATCAGCCAGGTTCATTACAGTACGCGTACTGGCACTCGGTATAACAATTGATGTCAATCATCACGTGTTTTACATCGATTGAAAACAATAAAAGTGAATACATGTATAAGTACCAGTGTTGTTCGGTCGATATTGTACGGACACTCGATATAACTTACCATACCAAAATATACATTATTGGGAATATAATTTTGTGACAACTGGCACAAAACCGGTAATTTCCGTACTATTTTAATAATTACTTATTTCCTGCATTTATGTGTTTACACGTCAACATTATATGCTTACATGTTATGCATTTGAATTCATGCATGTTTCATACATTAATTGTCACATTATACAACACTTTAAGCGTTGCGTCGAAACGATTAGTAAACTTACCGGATAGACAAGCTGTGTCAGCATAGCTTCAGCATGCAGTTAAACGATAGATTTAGGATTTAGATGTAGATTCAACATCAAAAATACATTAAAACCCAAGTGTGTGAACAAGGGTTAACATAAGCACTTTCCGGAAGCTAAAATAAGCACTAAAAACTGCCCGAAACGAACTTTAAATGCAGAATTCTGCAAAATTCAGCAAAAATCAGCATTTCAACACCAAAATAACATGCATAATTTATGATTAAGTGTCCAAAATAACTTGTTAAGTGTCAGGAATGAAAATTGTCACAAAAGGTACCTCATACCTTGTAAAATTCACTATTTAGCACTTTAACGAACCGACAACCGAACGATTAACCGGACACTACCCAAAACATCAAAAATAGACTAGAAACATAGTTTTTGTGTTTTAAAGCTAGTTATGATGATAGAACATCTTAAAAATCATAAAAACACTTAAACACACTTAACTTCACATTAAACCTTCTAACTTACATCTTTAACCCTTAACTTCCAAAACTTTGCACTTTACCCCCCCCCCCCCTTCATGTAACCGGCCCCAAAAGTGGCCCCACCATTTTTCCCCATTAAAATATTACTTGTGTAATCTAGATATCAAACATAAAATTCCATGGTTAAACATATGTTGGTGATATAAGAACTTGTCTAAAGGATCATAAACATTATCACTTCACTTTCAAATTTCACCATCTTTCTCTCCTCTCTTCCCCTACCTCACGGCCACACCCACAACTCCACACATCACCATTTTACACTCATAATCAAGCCAATCTAAGGTTATACAAAGGTGCTAGAAGGTGTTTAAGGAAGGTGTGAAGCATTGGAAATTGAAGGACCTTGCTAAGGAGCCTTTAACCACCATTTCTTCTTCATTCTTAATCTTCTTGAGTTCATGCAACTTCCCTAGCCATAAGAGTTAGTGGTAAGCTTCTTATACACATTTATACTTCATGTTCATGCCATGTACAAGTTACATAATCTAAGAAACCAAACTTTCAAAGATGAAAACATGTAAATCTATCCTAATCAAGGTGAAAACAAGTTGTTATGAAGTTGTTTGATGTATGATATGAAGTTGTGAATGTTGATCTTGTGTTTCTAGTTAGATCTATCTTGTGTAAGCTTGTTAGAAGCTTAGATCTAACAAGTTAAAGTATGGATCTTGAAAGATCCATGATGAAACTTGGTGATGAACTTGAAGGTTTTCAAAGTAAGCATGAAAATGGTTTTTAAAGAATGTTTTCATGATCTTGAAGTCACTAAACATGTAGATGGTTATGTTTATGAAATAAAGTTTCATAAAAAGTTTATCAAGAAGCTTGTTTTGAAAGATCCATGATGAAACTTGGTGATGAACTTGAAGGTTTTCAAAGTAAGCATGAAAATGGTTTTTAAAGAATGTTTTCATGATCTTGAAGTCACTAAACATGTAGATGGTTATGTTTATGAAATAAAGTTTCATAAAAAGTTTATCAAGAAGCTTGTTTTGGAAAGATTTAAGTATGTAAAGTAAAGATCTAAAAGACTACATGTTTTGAACAATATTCAAGTTCATCATAAGGTTGAACATGATGATTTTAGTGTATGTTACTTGTGAAATTGTTGAAACTTGAATTTTTGGTGATGAAAAAAAAATAAACACATGGTTTGAAAACATGCGAATCCTTCATTTTTAGGGGAAACTATGTCAAAATTTTTATAAAATTTTGACACTTAGAAAAATACAAGTTTTGGTGAAACTTTTTCCCCAAAAATTCACCCAAAAATATTTACTTAGGTTTCCTAATTTTTATATGAAATTACAAGTCAATAAATAAGGTTTTCTTCAAGAATAAAAATCAATATTAAGTTTTTATATTTTTAGGAAAAATATATATATTTAGTGGTCACAAAAATTATGTGCTAGGTGTATATTATGTGTATTATATGCATTAGTGTATATTAGGAACTTGAAAATACACTAAATACTCCAAAGGAGTATAACTACCAAAATACACATACAAATACATAAGAAATACTCAAGTATATAAGTATACAAAATTACCCATAAAAGGGTATATGGAAAAATACAAAAATATATATAAATATAAATATATATCCTACAAATTATGGACTTGGACAAATATTTGGACTTATTGGACAATTTTACATATTTATGGACATATATATATAACAAAGTAGGACCAAAATATATATATATAAATAACAAGTAAACCTTAAAAATATATTATTTTTAAGAAATATAATTCCGAAAAGTATTAAAAATCAAAGAATTGATTTTTGGAAATTAATACAAAATACACAAATATTTACACCTAAATATAAGTATACTTTCCTAAGTATACTTATACCAAAAATAATATTAGAAATATTATTTGTCAAAATTACTTATATCTATTTTGAAAAATAATATAAGAACCATATATTTGGAAAAGTTAAAAATATATTATTTTTAACATATATCAATCTCAAATTCTACATATACAAATATATATATTTTTGGGGATATATATATATATATAACAAATACAACACTAAATACATTGTGGAATATATACATTAATAATACAAGAAGATATACATGTAAGACACAATAAGACACACTAAACAAAATGGTAACTTGTACTTAGAGGTTTACAAGTTTAGGTGATTAACATACGTAGAACGTTAATAGGTTACGACACCTACGTAACGGACGCCGGTGAATTTTGACGCACAAGACGAAAATCAGTGAGTTCATGTCCGCACTTTTAAACATTTTTATTGTTTTCTAAACTTTGGGGAAAATACATGTACAATGGTATGTTTAAAACAAAGGAATCGTACATAGATCATGTCACGAATATGGTACACATAAGCACCATTAATCTAGTTTAGACCGAAAGAAAAAGGGTTAGATCAAGCAGGTCCGTGCAGCCTCACTCTCTTGGCAACACATAGTCATGGAGTGCTTTGGGTCACAGTCGAATGGCGATGTTAAAAGTCGCCTAGGTTTGGATGCCTCCTATGTCGTCACACATGTTAATGTCCTTGAAAAACATTAGCGATCTCGATTTCATTTCATTTACAGAATACTTATTACAAATACATTTTTTTACAATTATATACAATGTTTTATACAATTACAACTCTTACATTTTATACAATCTGCATGAATTCACACAAACTTTTGTTGACGATTTTTAAACTTACATGTATTTCAGGAAATTAGTGGAAATGCTCGTGGTCTCTTTAGTTCAAGATGTAGTTTCATGTTTCAAGATGTTTAGTGTCCATACTCCATTGCCACCTTTTGACAGATTTGTTTGTTATATCCCGCCTCCTTGCGGTGATATAGAAAGCAAAACCTTGACCTTTGATTTGAAATGATGTTGTAAACTTTCAAACAATTATATTTTATTGTGATGTAAACTTTAAACTAAATTTGTATTTTAGATGATCAAACTTTGAATGGCAAGTTGGAGTTTGTTTTACATCATGTAGTATGTATACTTATCGTATGCAATAAGAACATTTCATGATCACACCTCGTGCGTCCGCCTCTTAAAGGGGTGTGACAAATTTTGTGTTCAATGAATTTTATACCGCCATGTCGAGAAAACTATAAAAATAAATACGGTACCGTTAACAATGCTGTTTGGTCAGTATATGTTCGGTTTGTGATGATAAAAAAACTATATATGGCTCTTTCGAATAGAACTCTTATCGAATTGTACATAATTATAAGCACATGATGATGCTAATAATAAAAAAAACTATACTGATGTTATACGGTACAGTACTGATGTTGTTCAGACAGTATTAGTAATATTAAAAAAGAAAATCATTAAAAGTTAAAACTAACGAAATATGTTTAAGGTTAAAGTAAATATAATAGTAGGGAGAGGATCAAATGAGAAGAAAATAATTGAAAAAAATAAAAACAAGAAAAGACATAATGGTAAAATGGTAATTCATTTATAACTCATCTCATTAATATTTTTCTCTTTAATTAATTAGTCAACTAATCATTAATTATCCAACATATAATCTACAAAACTTATACGTATCAAAATTTTCCTACATATACCCTACACACTATAAAATTTTATCCTACATACATCGAAATTTATCCTACATACCTTAAAATATATCTTACACACATTGTAATTTATGCTACACTTTAAATTAGGTTGTTTTTAATTTGAAAAAAAAGTATATATATTTTTAAAAGGAGTTACAAGTTTAATATACTTAGTTATTAAAGAGGAAAAATACAAATTAATGATCTATGTAAGTTTACCAATATACCCGTAAAATAAAATTAAATACAAACATTAAATGAAGTAAAATGAAACATTCTTATTGGTTGAAATTTCTTCTTTTTTCTTCTTACAAAGAATTTCTTCTCATTTGAACTGTCCACTATAATAGTAATCTATTATAATATTGAAATGATGAAAGTATGGAAAAAAAACTATATATATTATTATAAAAATGAAATTTCTATTCATGATCACTTTCAATCATACTTGTTACGTCGAGCGTTACAGCGAAACGGAACTAGCGATAATGTAAAACAAACGTTATTTGAAAATGAGTTATGTTGTTTAGAAAGTCAAACCATTAGAATCTGTTCAATTTATTATCGTACCATTTTGCAATACCAAACAAATACTCAATATTGAATACAACTTCGTTTTTAACAAAACTTATACCATAATATTGAGGGAAAAAAGTTAACGAACAGAAGTTATTAAAGAGATATCAAAGATAAAGGAAATACAATTAAAAAAAACAAAAAAGGAATTATTAAAACAGAAAACAAATGATAAAGGAAAATATGATTTGAAAAAAGGAAAAAATATGTTAAAACTTAAAATAAACGAGTTTTTAGGAACCCGTGCTTTGCGACGGAACCGTCAACCAAATCAAAGATAGACATCTAAAGGCTGAATCAACCAGAAATGTTAACATTATCGTGGAAAAGAATAACTAAGTCGAAACGAAAGTAGTTTTAATCTTAGGTTCGAACAGGAGTGAAGATGAGTCGGTGGAGCACATTTTCACATCATGTTTGTTTGCGACAATTCTTTGGCAAAAGATCAGCAGATGGTGTCGGTTACAAAATATTTTTGCTTTCTCTTTCAAAGATCTTTTGGAGTTCCACAATTACGTTTCGATGGGGTCGACTGAGAAAAATGCATTGAAAGGTATCGTCATCATTTCATGTTGGAGTCTATGGAAAGCTAGGAATCAAGTGGTGTTTTCAGGTTCTCAAGTCAAGGTAGAAGATGTTTTTAGCGAAGTGAGATCCTTGGGTTTCCTTTGGTTCAAAAGTCGATCGAAGTTGAATCATATTTTTTGGTCGGATTGGTGTAAATTTGTATTTATATAGTTTGTTCTTGTTTTGTGCTTGCCCGGTTTTCGGGTTGGCCGTGGTTTCTAATGAAGTTTTCTTTTAAAAAAAAGTACTATTACAAAAAATAAAAATTGATGAAATCTCCTAGTCCTCCCAGCCTCTCAGACTGAATCTCCTAGTCCCACTAGACTATCCTCCCAGCCTCTCAGACTGAATCTCCTAGTCCCACTAGACTATCCTCCCAGCCTCTCAGACTGAATCTCCTAGTCCCACTAGCCTCCCAGACTGAATCTCCTAGTCCCACTAGACTATCCTCCCAGCCTCTCAGACTGAATCTCCTAGTCCCACTAGCCTCCCAGCCTCCCAGACTGAATCTCCTAGTCCCACTAGGCTATCCTCCCAGCCTCTCAGACTGAATCTCCTAGTCCCACTAGCCTCCCAGCCTCCCAGACTGAATCTCCTAGTCCCACTAGACTATCCTCCCAGCCTCTCAGACTGAATCTCCTAGTCCCACTAGCCTCCCAGCCTCCCAGACTGAATCTCCTAGTCCCACTAGACTATCCTCCCAGCCTCTCAGACTGAATCTCCTAGTGCCACTAGCCTCCCAGCCTCCCAGACTGAATTCCTTTTTCCGAAGGTCTTAAATGCATGTTTCCTAAACTCTCAGAGTGTTGTGTACTGTATGTAATTGTTTTGTGTACCGTGTATAAAACATCACAATAGCATATGTTTGAAAAAAAAATTTGACTGTTTGCTTTTCGGCAACGGTTGGAGACCATATTCGAGTACTAGGCGTTCTGTATGTATTCAACGTCTTAATAGTCTAAGTCCCAGAGAAAAGTGAGGTTAGAGCCTAGGTATCACAACAGAAACCTAATTCGCTGTAACCTATAGCTCTGATACCAATCTGTCACACCCCGAAATTATCAGAGCTGGCCTGACTGGACTGGTATCTTCATTGCACAGCGGAAGCAAAATAAGCTAAGTCTTTTAGAATGTGAACGCCCATTAAGTACTCGACTCTTCATGGTTCTCCTATTCCAACTGTTCCATTGTTTGAAAAGTAACCTGAGAAAGAAACATGCGAAAAAGTCAACATAAAGTTGAGCGAGTTCATAGTTTGTTCGTAAAAGATTTGAGATAAATCTTTTGAGTTGTGAAAGGTTTGAAATAAATCTTTGGTATTGTGAAAGATTTGAAATAAATCTTTGGAATAACCGGTTTTTGAAATAGTATTGAGAAAATGAATTTAAAAATCATTTTCTTGCCAAGTTATATGGAAACGTTGTGTTTGTAACACGTTATGTTCATAAAACCATGTATTTGTAATGTTCGCATAACCGTCAGTGCCCACCCTGACTTTGACTCCTTACCCGCATAATGCTTTGAATTTGTATAAAACATGGTAGTTAATTTGTATGAACAAGAAGTTTCCGTAAGTATAAAATCCCTGGTATGTAGCAGATAAGGAAAAAGAGATCACCAATGGTTTGCAAGGCCATTGATATGTGTGAAGTGCAAGTAGGAAGACTCAAACCTAGCAGATTTCGCGTTGGGCACAAAGTCACCCCAAGGTCCGTACTGTTGGGCCTGGGGTTGGGCTCGCTACACCCAGATAGATCTACCGCTTACGTCCCTCGGTCCTACAATGAGGATTAATGGCCTCCAGTTCCCGCCTACCCACTCACATGATCTAAGTAGTAAATCCTCCTTACGCTAATCATACCATGTATAAAATAAATCCCTGGTCACCCTGACCAGATCCCTGGTCACCCTGACCAGATCCCTGGTCACCCTGACCAGATCCCTGGTCACCCCTGGCCGAATATCATTCACATTTCGAAAATAAGCATTTTTTTGTAAAAACCGGTATATTTAGTATAAACCTTTCTTAATTCTTTTGTGCTCCCCGAAATCCCTTCGTAATATGATTTAGAAATACGAGTTTTGCGTTAGTTCAAAACTTTGTATGTTTTTGCAAAATGTGCATGTCTTTCCACCCCGAAAACATTTATAAAAATGTAAAATAGTAAAGAGTGGGGGTTATGAACTCGCCTGAATATTCCTGTGCAAAGCTAGCTAATTTACGACTTCGTGATGTCGTTTCCAAGACTTGTGCGTTCTACAACATTCCTAACACGGAATATCTAATAAGTCCCTAATTAATGTGGTAACAAAACTACGTGTTACCGAGCTCTACCAAATCGTGGACCGAACGATTCGACGGTTTGTTGTTAACTTATAAGAAACGAAGAAGTTATGCTTGCTAAGTTTCGTTTAGCTTCGTTTTGAGAAGTCGTATGTTGATATATAGGAATATTCGTATGAAAGTAATATATAATAAACTTGTATTATATATCGCGTCTTGTATGAAAATTTATCAAAATAGGTGTATATGCCGTTTAGGCGTTTGAAATAAATATAAAAGAGTTATATTTATTCTACAAAGGAATCGTCGAGTTGTATTTGAAAATAAATATATAACTATATTTATTTTTCATAAAAGAACTCGTGTCGTACGATATCTGAAATAAATATAAAAACTATATTTATTTTATAAGGCGAAATCGTGTCGCGTGATATTTGAAATAAATATATATACTATATTTATTTATAAAGGATTCGAGTTTGTTTGAAATAAATATAATAATAACTATATTTATTTTTGTTGTCAAAATAATTTCCGTATCGTTGTTCTCGTAAGTTGTAAGTGTCGTCGAAATAACATGCATTAGTAAAAAAAAGTCGTTTGAATCCGATTTGTTTTCGTTATATAATAAGACGCGTGTTGTTTTACGGATTTTCTTGAAAAACGGGCAGAGTTTCCTCTGTTTTTGGACGCCCCCGACAACACCAGGTGTCGTTATTATATCAAAATTCAACAGAACTTTAACGATATAAGCACCATATATGTGATTTTGCCAAATGTATCAAAAGTAAACTTTTATCAAATCTATTCGGGTCGAGCTCGTTCACGAAATAATTAAAATTATAAGGATAATATAAGGAGATAAATGCGCCGTTAATTTTTACCATCTTCTCGTGTTGAACAGCTGAGCTGACCGAGTTGACTCGGTTGACCGAGTCGGACCGAGTCGAGCCGAACTTCACTGAGTCGAACCGAGTTGGACTGAGTCGATACCCGAACCGTCACGAAACTGATGACTGAGTTGTCCCGGGCCCGAGCTGAGTTGACCCGAGATAACCGGCTGACCCGTTGACCTGAACTGTTGACCAGCCAACCCGCGAAACCTAAACTTGAACCTGCTGAACCTTGTGCGCCACTGAACCGAGCCACCATCGAGTTAACCGAGTCTGTTTCTTGAACCGAAGTCGAACACCAAACAAGACCCTCAACCGCCTGATCTCGTTCTCGTCGTCGCCGGCAGTGGTGTCGGCCACCGCCCCCATCGCCGTCACCATCAACCATCCTCCTCCTCGGAAAACAACCCGACATCATCAACATCCCCGATTATCAGTAAATAGAAGAAAAAGAGAAATGAGGAGAGGGGATTTACCGAGATACCCGCCGGATAAAGACAAGGCCCACCGGAAAAAATGGTGATACCTGTCGGATAATCACGCTGACCACCGGACCATTGAACCGGCCGGCGGTCCGAGTCTTCGACCGCCGGTTTTCTCTCTCTCTCTTGCCTTTCAGTCTCTCTCTCCGTCTGCTGCTTTGCCACCGCTGCTCACCACCACCGCACGGTGGTGGTGTCTTCGCTTAATCTGCCAAAGGGGGGGGTGTTGTCGGTTGTGTGTGGGAGTGAACCGACGCCGGAGTCCGGCTCCGTCTTCAGACCACGAACGAGAGGGAGAGGAAGTGGATGTGAGAGTGTAGGTATTTGGTTTCTCTGTGTTTGTATAATATGACCGAGAGAGATAGAAGGCTCATGTGGGTGTGTATGTGTTTGCTTATGATATGTCTGCACAAAACAAAGGAAGGAGGGTGTTTTATAGAGTGAGGGGAGGATAGAAATTTTATTGTCTTTCAAGTATATAATTTACCTTCAGGTCAGATGTTATATCTATTGGGATAAGATTTCTTGTGGGGATTTGTGTGTCTCAACTTTTGAAACACAATCTCTTGAAGAGATTTTTTTGTAAAATTTGGTAAGATTTGTGTAGATTTCTAAAGATTTTTAGAGATCTTATAGGATTTAACTTATTGCAGGTTTAGGCTTGTGGGTTTTGGGCTTGGGCCTAGGGCCCACAAGCCCATCTCATGTGTAGGTGGCCCGTAATTCCTACGAGATCCGATATCGCGACCCATACTCCATAAGCATAAAATAATATTCGTGTAACATTCATATTTGTCGGTGTCGTCAGTATTTCGTACGGTATCAGTCCGTTGTCGCGTAATATTCAGCAGCTTTTCTGTAATTCACCACACGCGCACTGTATAGCTGAACAAACGTTCCTGGGCGCTCCAAGGGCCTGGTTAAGGTAATTAGCGTCGTAAACACTATTTATTATCGTGTTAATCGCCTGTTAATCACGTAATTAAGAGCCGTAAATCACGGGTTGGCACAGCACTGGACTGACCAGATGGACAAATAGGATTACAAGAAAATTGAATAGTAAATGTGTGAGTAAAGAGAAACTTGATAAATAATAGAGGGTAAATATAATAATAAACTATTATAATATTAAATAATCAAAAATAAAAAACTATATATCAATATAAAAATAAAATAACTATTCATACCCACTTTCCAATTATATATACTAGGTTGTTTCCTCGCGCGTTGCGGCGATACGTTATCGCGGGCATTCGATCAGTATCGGTTAGGTTCGTTATAGTACTGATATGATACATTCAGTCGGTATAGAAATCAACACATGTTTTACATCAATTGAAAACGGAAAAAAACGAACACCAATACCGACAACGATGATGTCCAAATGGTATCGATCAGTTCAGATCGTCATAGTACTGGTAGTGATATTCGTTTATCATCGCAGACAAAATTGTATAAATGAAAATTATTGAAACTAGAAATCATAAAAATGAATATACAGGTACATCTAACAATGTTGTTCGGTAGGATACGTTAGTTTATCAAAAGTAAGAACACTAAAAATAAGTATCGGTACTAGTATCGATGTTGTTCGTTCAGTTAACTACGATTGCGGCACAAAATCCATTACCAAACATAACCCATACAAATGAGTACAGGTACAGGAACCGATGTTGTTCGGTATGGTATGGTATAGTAGAGATACGATGTCAGTTTATCGAATAAAAAACAATATAAACAAACACCGGTACTGTCACACCCCCAAAATCCACCTGCGGAATTCTACCGCTTGGAGGCGTGACCGACCAGGATCCAGCCACCAATCATATTGAACATGCATAAAAGTCATTATAAAAATCCAACCAATACAATTGGGGTCCAAACAAAACATAGTTAAGTTGCAAGCGGAAGCATAAGTCTTAAAACCAAAACATAAGTTAAATTGTTTTAAAGTTTAACATGGCACACAGCCGTCCATGCCCCACAACGACTCTCTTCCATGCAAGCTCCAGCTAAGTACCTATAGTCCTGCAAAGCATGTAGTAACGAGTCAACAACAAGTTGAGTGAGTTCACGGTTGGGTGTTCGTTTTAAGTTGTTTCGAAAACAGTTTCCTTTATCTGGCATCCTGCCGTGGGGGTTACCCCATAGTTAAAAACGTGACTTGTTTATTCCCGGTTACTATGGCAATCCAGCCGTGGGGGCTACCCCGTGTTGGTTATCTGGCATTTCGGCCGTGGGGGCTACCCCATGTATACACTAGACTCGTTACCATATCGACTGCTGACTGTAGTCATGTTTATGTGCCCTGAAACTGTCAATGTCTATCATCATTGACGTGCCCCAGATCCATTAGTTCACGCCCGTCCTCTGCGGCACGGTGTGAGGTTTGTCAGACCTAAATAGCGCTATCTAACTAATGACCCGCTCGCCATTGGCCCGGCGATTAAGTCGATATAAAAAGGAGGGACTTTGTGATAGAGTTTTGGTCTAGTACGAGTTATCTGTCCATGAGGACGAGGAATTACATTCCTGAACCAATACTGTCCTACCCAAGGAGGACGAGGAATCCACGTTCCTTAACCCCATTCCCAACCCAGGGAATCCCATGCTTTGTAGAGGGTGTGAACTCACCTTGGTTTGCTCGGCAGATACACAGAAAAGTCAATCAAGTTGTAAGTGGTCAACTACGTCCTAACATAGATACCATTCACGTCAGGTTCATATCCAAGTAGTGCACGTATGTTCTACACGTATTCTAGCAAGTTGCATACAGGTATTATTCATGGCATACACGTATAAACGTGGCGGTTCACAATAATACCTATGAGTTGAACAGTATCACGTATACAAGTAAACAAAGCCCAAAGGTCCGGCCCAATCACCTAAGCCCGTAATAGGGTGCAAGTCCAAACAGCGTGCACATGTACATGGTCTCGAGTCGAGACTGTGCGGTCTCTAGTCGAGACCGTGCGGTCTCGAGTTGTAGCCTACTAGTTCTCGAGTCGCAACTGAGGTGGTCTCGGGTCATGCATGTATTGGTCTCGAGTCGCAACTGGACTCGCAAGCATGGTCTCGAGTCATGATGTTTGTGTGCTGATCAAGTGTGGTCTCGAGTCGAGACTAGGGGTTCTTGACTCGAAACCTGTGTCGTAATCTATGTTCTCGAGTTGTCATTCGATGATCTCGAGTCGAAACCAGAGGCCTCGACTGGACATCTGCTGATTTCCGACATTGTACTTAGCCAATGAGATTTTGATTTCATGCAACAATGTGTACTATCCATTTAAACATGTTTTCTTGTCTAACAATTTACTAAAATGGATCAAACAAGTATTTTTCAAATATTCAAGACACCTTCATATCATATTCATGTTGTTCTTCATACATTCAAGTAGTTCATCATGATCATTCAAACTTGTTCATCATATTTTAGGGTTTTTAGCATTAATCACAACCATAACATGAACAACAATCAAAACACTTGAACATACTCATCTAATGGTTTCAAATCATCACATAACAACTCAAACTTGGCTCTATACTAATCCGATTTCCACACACATGTAGCCGGTTTAACAAGCATTCGGTTCTTAGCACAAGAGTGTACAATCCGATTAACATGGCATTATCTAATACATATATGTAAGCCTATTTCATGAACATCAACAATCAATGGTTTAAATCACATTTAGACACAAGAGCTCATTATGCAATATATCCGAAATCAAAACATGTTAGCCGAATAACATCATCATACACATCCGATTCACAAGAACATCATCATTCATAACAACTATTCTAACAACAAACATCATAAAACACTAACCGGTTGATAAGGTGTGTGTGAAGGAGAGTAGGTTTGTTGTCCGTAAGTTTCCGAGTGAAGAACACAAGCAAATCCGAGAGCTTGGCTTGCTACTCTTGATCCGGCACAAGAGAAGAGGGTGGTGTTGCTAGGGTTTTAGTGAGAGAGAGTGAGAGTGTGCGTGTGTAGGAGAGTGTGTATTGTTTGCCCAAAAATGACAAGTGTGGCTAACCACAATGGTTATATACTAGTGGACTAAAGAGGTGCATGGCCCAATCCGGCCCAACCGTTACTGTTCACTCGAGACCGCATGGTCTCGAGTCGTGTCCTTGTGTCTCGGTTCACATAATCACACTCATACATACAAGCATAACACATAATCACATAATTTCACTTAGGTCATTCATTGAACCAACAAGTTAACTAATCACATAACGTTTCAAGCAAGTTACACCAAGATACAACGAAAGGTTCTAAATTTCGAGTTGTCACAGGTACCGATACATATACTATTCGGTCGGTTTAAGTTCTTTTTATTACGATAGCGGTACAATTAAACGTAAACAAAATATGTAAAATAGAATTTATTGTAGTATTAAAAAACAAAAATACAAGGAAAAAAAACTATATATTATTTAATAGTAAAGTTACTATATCCACCAATTTCTACCATATATTACACTAAAAACAACTACGTTTTTCTCCTCTTTCAATTAAATAATATTTTTTATATTGTTATCATTACATCTTCTATATTCTTCCCGCACAACCACTTTTAAAATATATTAAAAATTATAGAGTACGAACGGTATTCCCTCAAATATACAAATAGACAGTAACATTTTTTTCTTTCCTCCACTTATAGCCACTTTTTATAATATGAAAATCTCTCTAACATAATTTAATGGATAAGATGTGAATGATCTTATACGTTTTGCGATGCCTATAAAATAATTTCAGTAATTAGAATATAAACTTTATACATATAAAAAAAACTCTAGACGTCTTCCGTATACTTATAGATTAATAAAACGTGATTCCTTATTATCAATTCTAAAAATAAGGAAGATAGGAATTGGTGTCTAGATGTTGTGTGGAGTTGTATTTGTGGTTGCTATGGATCGACTTAATATGTTCGATAATTATACTTCAATATGAAATTTTATCAGTGAGTGTTAGCATTTTAAATGAATCATGTCACCATTTTTTCATTTATTGGGTTATTTTGGTCTCATGATTCTTATCTCTTAAGTCAGTTTTTATTTTAACCACCGGTAAATATGATTGGGTTATTTTGGTCTCACGATTCTAATTAAAAACAACACTTAAAGCAAATGAAATAAACAGTTTTTAACTATATTATTTCTTTTAAAATAACAATAAACTAGAATTACGACCCGCCGCAATCCGGCGGAGATTCTTTAGTTATAACTAAGTCGATTTAGGACGCGCACGTTATGTTGAACCTTTCAAACGGGAAAAAATAGACGATGTAAAAACGTTCACCCACACACGTACGTTGCGTATTGTTAACTCGCAAAATTTAGAACGAAACGTAAAAACGTTAAACCAAAGACGCACGTTTCGATGTGTTTAGTCACAAAATTTAGAACGAAGCATAAAGCGAAAAATTTGCGGAAAATAAAAATTATAAAGGACCAAAGTTGAAAGTAAAAAAAGTTGTGAGGATAGATTGCAAAAGATAAAAAGTTTTATGTTAAAAGTAAAAAACAAATAGTTTTGCGTTAAAGGTAATTTATGAAATACATTTGAGTGAAAAGTTAAAAAATCATTTTTTTTTTGAAAAACCCTCAAAGCCAAGGTTACAACAACCATATGCATAACCATTTTTTCTTTGGAAAACTCTCAAAGGCAAGATTATAACACATAAGTAAAAAAAATCAAAGTGGTTAAATCGCAAAAGATGGAAACTTTTGAATTAGAAGTGAAAATCAAATTAATCAAAGGGGTTAAATTGTATAAGATGAAAACTTTTGAATTAGAAGTGAAAAATAAAATTAATCAAAGAGGTTAAATTAACAAAGATTAAATCTATAAACTTAAATTGTCAAAGATTAAAACTTTAAGGTTAAAAATGAAACAAAGATTAAAACTTTAAACTTAAACTGTCAAAGATTAAAACTTTAGGGTCAAAAAGTAAAATTCCAATTTTTTTTGAAAATCTCCCAAAGCCAATTGTACAACCCTCATATGCATAAGTTAGTTGCTTTTTAATAAGGTTATAATACATAAGTAGTATTCCAAAGTTAATAGTTTTTTTAATCTATAAGGGCGTAGGGGTGCTACGTGATGGAACATGGTGGTTGGGTGACCACGAGTGGAACACCGCCGTCACTGAATTCCATCACTCGTGGTGGTGACAACGCGTGGTAGTGACCATGCGTGAAAATATTTGAAAGTTACCGTTGAGTGGACCATTGTGGTGAGTGATGGAAAGTGATAGACACCCCTACTAAAATCTATCGCTAGTGATGCAATAAATCTCAATGACGTGACGGATAATGTTTGACTGTGGTGAGTGATGGAAAATGAAGCACCCCTACCCTGATAGTTATTATAACTTTACGGTTGACGAAAAAAACTTTGGCATTTTGAGTTTTGGTATTGAATGTGTAGTCAGTGTGGCCCCCTGCATTTTTATTTTATTTTACAAGTGGAGAATAGGTAGTTGTAATATTTAATAATTCATCAAATATAATTGAAGTTTAGTACCCTACATAATAATTATTTATTTTACAAATCGAGGACAGGTAGTTGTAATATTTAATAATTCATCAAATATAATTGAAAGTTCGGTACCTACATGAGTGGTGGATTCCATAAGGACCTAGGGTGGGCCTAGGCACACCGTCCATTCCCTATTTCATAGTATAAGTCTTTCGGTTGAAGAGCTCCAAAATGATCGGGGTTGTACCATAAATTTTTTTACGGCAAAACATCTATATTTATATATAGGGTGCTATTTTCTACACCCCCTAATTACTTTTTACACCCCTCTCCTCTCACATACTTACAGGTGCGGCCTGCGTGGGACCAACAGTTTTCCTCTCACAAGGGGGGTATAATCTGGAGGGGGTGTGTTTAGAATCAGCCTTATATATATATATGCTAAAGATAAAAAAGAAAACCACTTTTATTGAGAAAACCCGGGAAACTCAAAGCTCCCGACTTTTTTTTTTTTTTTTTTAAATTACCACACGTAGTATACATGTTTTTAAGAGTTTTGGGCAAAAAAAATCGAAAAAGCGCCGAGTAGATATTTAAAAAAAAAATAAACAAGTTTTGGTGTAACATATGTTACACCAAAACTTGTTTATTTTTTTTAGAGTAAACTGCCATTTTGGTCCCTGTGGTTTGTGCATTTTTGCCATTTTAGTCCAAATCTCAAACTTTTTAAATCTGGGTCCCTGTGGTTTCATCTTTATTGCCATTCTAGTCCAAAATTCAAAATCCTCCTTTTTTTTACTGTTCCAAAAAGTTTGAGATTTGGACTAAAATGGCAATAAAAGTGAAACCACAGGGACCAAAATGGCAGTTTACTCTTAATTTTGGACTAAAATGGCAATAAAAGTGAAACCATAGGGACCCAGATTTAAAAAGTTTGAGATTTGGACTAAAATGGCAAAAATGCCTAAACCATAGGGACCAAAATGGCAGTTTACTCTTTTTTTTTAAATATCTACTATGCGCTTTTTTGTTTTTTTTTTTCCAAAACTCTTAAAAACATGTATATTACGTGTTGTAATTTTTTCAAAAAAAAAAAAGTCGGGAGCTTTGAGTTTCCCTGGTTTTCTCAATAAAAGTGGTTTTCTATATATCCTTACCCTATATATATATATATATATATATATATATATATATATAGCCCAACAAAAAGCTGAAAAGGAGACAAAGTCCGAGAATAAAACCAAAAGAAAGAACAACTACAGCGAATCAGAAACATCAAACAAACTCCGGTTCTTCCACGTGGGAGCTGGGATTTTTGTTCGGTGACATATCCAAACGAAGGCATCTTCTTTTATACCCTCCATTGTCTTTCGGGCCGGAATGAAATTACCTTCAAAAGCCTTCTTTTTACGCGCTATCCAAATCCGCCAAATCGTAGCAAGAGCCACTGTGTTTACAATTTTCCTCCACCTTTGAGAACCTGGGCTCTTTTGTATCACATCAAGAATTTCAGCAAGAGAGCCAAAATTGGGGGGTATAGGCACCTTTATTCATCTAAACACTTGCCACCGCCGTGATTAAAAGTATAAATAGAATGAGTAGGATGGAGCTTTAAATTCAAAAGTATAATGTTACCCCAGTGATGAATAAAAATAATTTTTGTATGCTGTTAAAAAAAATCAAAAGTATCTATACTATCTATTAAAGGAGCTTAGATCATGACCTCACTTTGCTTACGTGTCATGATATTAGGTATGCCACATAGGCTGCCACATAGACGCCGCTGATGTCATAAATCCGAAATTTTTTTAAATGTTAATCTATATTCTATTAAATACTTCTATTAATTAAGCTTTGATTTGGGCGGCCATTTTGAATCCAAATTTTGAATTCCCTGCTCTCATCCCAATTCCCCATACACCCTCATTAATTCCTTGCAAAGAGAGAGAACCAGAACAATCCCCAAACCCTCGCCCGAGAGAACCAGAAGTCGTCCACTGCAGATCGATGTTTCCAATTTCTAACCACAAATCACTTCTTTTCTAAAAACCCTAGGTATCAAGAATCCAGCCAATACAAGCAATCAGGTATGAAATCTCACTTTAATCACTGTATGTTACATCTCGTCTGGTGAGATATAGTTTTGATTGAATCTGATTTCTGGTGAGATATAGTTTTGATTATTTCTGTGTGTTCTTGCCTGATATAGTGTTGCTTATTATATGCAAATAAGAAATTAGCATCAGATAGTTGTAGATTTTGAGTTACGGCAACCGTTTTTGAAATTTGCAGTGATATAAAAGGTTTGATGAACGCCTTACATCAGATCAAAGAGAAAGCACAGAAGGACGGGCAGAAGAAAAAGGAGGAGACTATTTCGATTTAATTTCCGTGACTTGCTTAGTCGTATTCTGATTAATAGCTCACAAGCTATTGTATCATGTTCGTTTATATTGATGAGGAATGTTGAAATGAATCGATTCTAAATAGTGATTTTCGATGAAGTTTAGGTTAAGGATACGTATCTGGTGTCCTGATTTTAATAAATATCCTGTTAAGGATGATTGATAACTTAAGTATCTGGAATCCTAATCTCTTTCAAACATATACACTAGATATATTCGAATTTGTTGTAACTAACAATCTATATCTTCTCCTGTCTCTTGTATATGTGGCAGTAAAAGCAAAACTAAGCCAATATGTGAGTAAAGGAATGATTCCAAGCCTCTAGGATCTCTTACTTTCATAGTTCATACATGTTCTTGCTGGATCTGCATAATAATATATCTATATGCTATCGTATGTATGTTGGACAGATTTCTTGCAGTATATGAATTCAATAACAAGTGGTTTGATCTATTCAGGTTCATGCTTATTTCAGTTTTGGACCTTTAACTGCATATTTATCAGTTAATTACTTGGACAGATTTCTTGCAGTATATGAATTACCTGTAAGTTATCATTTTTATTTTATCAAATTATATGATTAATTTGTTAAAAATATATTTTTTTGAAATATTTTTTTATGGGTTTGTTGATGTAAGGCCAAAGAATGGATGATGCAGTTGCTAGCTGTAGCCTGTTTATCATTGGCAGCAAAAATGGAAGAGACTGAAACACCACTAATTCAAGATTTGCAGGTGCAGATCCAATTAGGAGTAAAGGTGTTGACTTTTTTGTTGGGTCAAAGTAAATTTGAACAAAAAGTTGGATTTATGATTAAACTTGCAGGTGGGTGGATCAAGATTTGTGTTTGAGGCAACATCTATTAAGAAAATGGAGCTGCTTGTGTTGACCACATTGAAATGGAGGGTAAAAGATATGATTTTTTTACTGATGTTTTAAATTTAATGAAAACAAATGAAGGGTAAAATTGTAATTTTTACTATGTTTAGGGGTGGAGTTCTTGGAGATTTAGGTGAAAAAATATTTTTATATTATTTTATTTTTGATTTTTTTATTTTTGGTAGGGTGAGTATTTAATGTGGTTATTATTAGTCAAAATTTCACACAAAAAAAAAATAAGTAATGAGCTGTTAAATATTAGACTTCTTAACAGCTTGGGAGAAGAGTAAGGGCAAAAACTCCTCATATTGTAGGTATAGTGAATTAAATTAACCACATGTTTGAGGGTTATGATTATGTTATCATTTTGAAGGTGAACGAGATGATGGAAATTACGACCCGTTTGCTTATGAATAAATCTTCTGTAACTATCAACATGGAATACATTTTATATGGTCTATTTTTATGATATGTAACTTGATTTCAGGTAGATGAGTCGGTTAGTAAATTCGATAGTCAGGTGCAACCTTTTGTGAAACATATGTCAACAAAAACTAAGAACCTGTCGGCAGAGGTTAAGACTGTTGGGCTGGCAAAAACCGTGTACACAAAGCTTCATGCCTGGCTAGCAAAGCTTAAGTGAGATAGTGGAGTATAAATGGTGAAGCTTAAGTGACAAAAGTGCATCACCAGCTACAACTCACAAGACCTAACTGTAGCTTGTAGTTATGGCTCCATTATTTCAGCTGCGGGTAACCCAGCTGCAGCCACGACCCGCATTCTCCAGCTGTGATTAGGTTTAGCCTGTTGTGACTCGCTTCGGTAATGAAGTCAGTTTTAACTATTTAAGTCATGGTTAGTTTAGTTTTTGTTTATTTTCGTATTAGTGGTCGGTCATGTCCACAGCGGTGATATAGTTTATTTTCATGCTTCATCAAACAATTTTATGATAAAAATGATTTTTGAAGAATAATGTGAGGGCCATTTTAACTGTCTTGGCTCATAACGACCCATTTTAACTATTCATAAACATTAGGGCATTAACACGACGATTTCTCATGCTATCACCGTATCATAAACATTAGGACATAAACACGACGATTTCTCATGCTATCACCGTATCATGAAAGTTGAAACAAAAAAAGAAACGAACATGCTTATAAATTAACTGTCATGTAGGTAGTTAATCTTGTATAATGTGTACATCATGGTCAGATACAGGACAAGGCAGAATTGTTCTTTGAATTGTGTTCATCAAGTTTTTGATTAAATGCCTAATTAAGTTTTGATTCTGCAGGAGAGCTGGGAACGACCGGAAGTTGTGGTGGCTGTGTGACCGAGGTATAATCGAATTGAAGTTTGTAGAAGTAATTTTATACATCAGCTTGAAAAGGTACTTAACTTTCGTTGAATTGAAGTTTTTCATAGATCTTAACTATTTCTATGCTCACCATCAAATGTAACTAACAAAGAATCAATAAAATGCTAATAAAACATTAGAATCAATTGATCAAACAACTACACTTGAGTCTGTAAGAGTACCATATTGAGTGCTGTTGTCCCTAATGTAGCTTTCGACTTTAGCCCTAGAATATCTACAAGTACCAAATAATCTTAATTTAATTAAAATTAAGGAAAAACTTACCCGTGTTTGTTGAAACTGTTTCGCTTCCAAAATTGTTAAAGTCAGCACATAAATGAACATTAAACAGATCATCCATGGTAACAAACAACAATGTTAAGAAAAAAAATTTAGATGAAATATTTTCTAATTTATCGAAAATGGAACACCGTCTCTTTATCTTCAAACTCATGAAAAGATGTAAAACTAAACTGTGATAAAAAAAATTAATAGTTATAAAATATGAAGTATAAAGAAAGTAGCAATTACATATAAAAAAGAAAACAAATCAGAGACATCTAACTCTAATTGCAAGAATCAAGGAACTTTAACTTCAACTCCATGGAGCACTGAACCTCTCGGTGTATCTCATTGATCTTTCTCATGAACTCCAGATCTCTTTCTCCACATTCTATATTACTCGCAACACACAGGTCACGAACGGAAGTAGTCGGCATTGCCCTCAAGTCCCTCGAAACTTGGTCTCTTGTCAGCAGACCAACTTCCAGTCCGTTAAAACACCTCTTCAACTCTTGAAGAGTAGACCTATCAGCCAAAACTTGGTCTTCGATTTGTTTAATAAAGCGTTGCTTGAAATCGTCAGATTTTGCAGAAGTATATGACTCCATTTTAATATATTTATAAGAACTAAGGCAAAACAATAATAGTTGCACTTTTGTTTCACTGAATGAATCTGTTTTGATGAAAAAAAAATTATTGGCAATGCTATTATATACTATATGTAACAGGCCAAAGATCAGCTTTAAAGGCAAACATTAAATTAACATTTATACTTAAAAACCATTTACATTTAATGATTTAAGAGTAAAAAACGTGTAACGCCCCGCGTTTTCATACTTTCTATATTTAGAAACCATCGTTTGTAAAACTATTTTTGGAAACTTCGAAGTCTTGTAATCGTTCTTTCATTAAAAGCAATGCAAAATCCGAGACTTGAATCATGAATAAAACTCGTATTTTGTTAAAAATATGTTATACATACTTTAAATATGCTCGTATGTTCGAAACGGTGAATCGATTGATACTTATTCGTTATTTTTGGAAACAATGTGCTAAACTTGTAAATACATGAAACTTACGCATAAAACGTGTTTTGAACATAAACGACACTTGATTTCGACACTTTTACACTCCATTATACTTAGTTTATACTCCTCATACTTGAAATGTTCTTAAAATATGCTTTTGTGGCAAGAATAGTCCTTAAAAGTCCCAAAAACACCAAAATAGGAAGTCTGGGGGCTAAAGTGTAAATTCTGAAACTTATGTCATATAACCAACCCCCGGGCGGCCCGCTTTAACTTACTGAATATCTAATGCGGGCCGCATTAGCTTCACATTCGGAGAAAACACACCAGGTCGCGATTTGTGCACGAAATCCTAACTTCCAAACCTCCCCAATCACCATTTATCCACCTCTAAACACCCCCAATCACCTCCATACTCTTCCATTATAAATACAACTCTCCTCCAACCCTTTTTACACTTTCACAACTCATTACATCCCACAAAATCACTCTAATTCTGCTGTAAATCTGAGTTTAGGACAGATTCATACACTCCCACAAAAGTGAGTGTAACTTGCTTGTTTTGAATCCAAATCACTTGATTCTTTCTTCTACTTCTTTAGTACATCCTTGGGCTTGATTCCTTGGTTTCTCCTTGGAGAAATCATGCTTGGAATTGCCCTAAAAAGGACCTAAACTTTCTGTTTTGTTTGATGTTATTCAAAAACTTGTTTAAACTTGTCTAACTTGTGTCTAACACATCTCATACCTATGTCCCAATGCTTACAACCCATCTTATGGTTGATTAAGCTTAAAAACAAGGTTGAGACACTAGAAATCAGAGGATTAAACCTCAAATACTTTCTGTTTTGTTAGGGTATTTAACCCACAAATCATGTCAAGCTTAGATCTTGATGCATGAGTGATTGTGGAACAACTTGGGTTGTTCCAAACATACAATCCTCACATGATTTGATGATTTCTCTTAGTTAGATTGTTTATATTATACTAATCCTAGTTCGTGACCCTCCTTGGTTGTTTTTACATCAAGAGAAGTGGTGAACATTCAAGGGGTTCCTAAATGGAAGCTTGTCTTCCTACCCCATACATGACATCTATGATACTCGAGGTGCCTAAATGAAGATCCTAATCTTCTACCTCCTACTTGAATTATTGGACTAAATAATATGTAATACTTAACCTATATATATAAATATACACTCATTCGAACCTTTGATGTTGAACTAGTGTTTACATGTTAAAGTAGTAGAACATCATTTAAGACCTAAACCTTGTTACGATTCTTATGGGTGTTCAACCCATGAAAACATTATCATAACCCTTGTGGTTACCAAGTGTCATACAAGTGTTATGTGTTGAAAATGACTATTTTCACATGTTATTCTCATATCTTATTTTTATGTTGTTTTAAACACCAAATCTCGACTCTAAGCATACTTGAACTCAAACCCTTACACATTCAATCTTTTAACCTCATCAACTCGTCAATAATTGGATAATTGGAAAGCATATGCAAACTTTGTGAGTATACTCGTATTTTCCCCTCTTTACTTTTACCACTTTTGGGGTGTAACATGTTTATCTATCAACAACTTACACATGAACTTTTTGCTTAAACACATGAACATTCTTATCAACATGCTTGTATACGTGATGGCTTGATACTTTAAACTTGGATTAATCTTATGTGTTGAACTTATCATTAACTTGTATGAGCCAAACCGTGACATATGTAGCGCTATAGGATTAACGACCCGCCCCTTTATCTCGGTAATGTCATGAGCATATTGCGTTTTCTTGGTTTGATATGTTAGACACATACCATGTTTTTATGTTTATCTTGAATCACATGCTTGCTATAAGGAATTGTTCAAAACTTATCTTTTGCTATGTACGTACCAAACTTGTATACTCGCCATTGCTTTTGCATTGAATTGTATTTTTAAACATGTTACAGGTTGATGATGATGGAACTATGAAAAGAAGTAGCGTTGATGCCTAGATACACATATAGACGTTAGGTTTAATATGTTGTATCAATTTTGCTTATGTTGTTATGTACTTCTTTGAACTTGTTGTATTTGAATTTCTTGTAATGTTGACAATCACTTTATGGAATGAAATCGGTTTATTAAATATTGTCACAAATAGCGTTATGATGTCTCTAGCAATCTTCACACTTCGTCTCATCCCGATGTTTCCGCCATTGGTTGGGGTGTGACAGATTGGTATCAGAGCCATAACTATAGGGAATTAGGTAGAAATGCCATGCTTTCACCTAGTCTATAGTTTTTAGAGCCTTATTCGTATGTTTTGCTTGAACAACTACATGATACTTATTTGTTTCTTATTTATGCTATTTTAGACATATGTATCACTCGTGAGAAATATTCAACATGTTATTCTTATGCATTAATTCTTGTCTTATTATGTGTTAATACGTGCTTCATTGTTCGATTCTTTACGTGTTACTCTAAACATATTTCTCTATGTGTTAATACATGTTTTATCATTTCGTTATCCAAGCACCATTCTTGATATGCTTCCTTATGTGTTTATACTTGTTTATGTATTTCCTTTGACATACACTTCCCTCATGCATTTTACTTTTATTTTAAACCCGACAACACTCATATTACAAAAAAAAAAAAAGAGACGACTTCACCAAAATAGGCGTGAAACCCACAATTTGGTGAATGACTCTCGATCTTTCTACCTTTCCTTCTTACACGAAATTCACCACCAAGTTAGGAGTGAAATCCACACCTTGATGGAGAAATTCAAATTTCAAATTCTAGTGGACCCTCGTCAAAGTGTCAAGATTAACTTTTGACCCGACGAGTACCAACCACACTTAGGATACTAAATCGCCAAGTTAGGGGTGAAACCCGCACCTTGTCGACTAGTTCCACTCTTTGATTTTCATTAATCCCGCCAAGTCTCGAAATTTCAATTGAATTGGGGACATGTAGTAACTGGAAGGGTAAATACCGTCAACCGACTTGTCGGGGAGAGTATTTCACCTATTAGGCCAAAGCATGCTCCTCAAGTTCGAAAGACTTTTCGACTACTTTGGTTAGTCAAAGGTTCCGTTTTGGAACCATCCGAATTTTAATCAAACGCGTTTTACTATTTATTTTACGCGATGCAATCTTTCAAATTCGAATTTACTTTCGATATTCTCTTTTCACGAACACAACACATTGAATCATTTACATACATTTATACATATGCATGATTTCATGTAATTTAAATTCATATTCCTTGTAACGACAAGTGGAGACATATCCTCGAGATAGGAGTGATTTCCTTACCTCGACGATTAACTCCACTCCCCTTTTCTTAAGACGACCTCACCAACGAGTTAGGGGTGATTCCCTTACCTAGGTGATCGTTACCAAAACGTCTCTTCGAAATATCTTATAATGCAAACTCGATCATGTTTTATACCTAACTTATTTATCATCATTCAAAATACATACGTATACGATTTCGAAATACATTGTTTTATCAAGCATACTTTCTATCCTACAACCTATTTTTTTACCTAACTCACATACACGGATTCTTAACTTATCTTAAACGTTTTACTACACAAATTTCCAAACCTTACGAAATGCTACCTATCAATTTAATCGGTCCAAGGAATCTCTTGCCCATGAACTCCTTATTCAACTTAATCACTAAAACGCACTCATGATATATATCACCAAACTAAAGACTTTCATTCTCAATCGGAGGATCAAACCAACCTTTCTTTTACACCTATAAGATCTTATGGATGTTATGTGATCGTTTTACCAAAGATTCTTTCACATCAACAAATCATTTGTTGGAACTTTTGACAATCACTAAGTCCTTTTGCTAAAATTCTTTACTAAGGATCCTCGTTTTCATAAGAACCTCCTAAATTCATAATTTCTTGTTTAATGAAATGAACTTACTTTTGGTTAAAAAAAAAAAAAAAAAAACCTTTTCCTACACCAAATTACGAAACATGTGGGCAAGAAGACTTCTTGGAGACCGACCCTCCTTGGATTGCGTAAACCCTTTTAAGACAAAAGTAGCATTTCCATTCTTTACAAAATGCATTATGATTAACCAACGAATACTTTATATCCTTTTACATGTGCAAACTATATTCTACCTTTCAAACCAAGCTCGATCTGATTTTGATTCGACGAACTCATCGTTTTGTTTAAACAACTATACATGCATATCATCATACACGTTTTAGTCGTGGTATCGCGACAATTCCCTTTGTATCGTTCGTATTTACATGCTCAACCTCTTGAGCACTTTTACTTGCTTAACCTTGTTATGTTTAAATTAATACTATATACGCAATCATTAGTACTTGTACTCACGCTCATATTCATAACAATACATTTTATGTTTATACTTATACTCATACGTTTCATGTTTTTACCTATACTCATACATTGCGTGCTTATACGTATACACATACTACTCGTACGTGTTATGTTGATACTCATACTTGCGTGCTTATTCATACCTAAACTTATACTTATGCTCATACCTTTATTTATACACATGAACCATACATTCGTACCCATACGCGAGCAAAATCCGAGTGATTCGCTTGCGTGGGTCCTATACATACATAAGCATGGACTTGCTTACATACTTTATACTTATACGCACTCATTCTTATTTTAAAGTAGACCTACCCAAATCCATACACCACTAGTACAAGCTATGCGGATCATGCGACAATCAACATAATCACGGGTGCACACGGGATTATAGTGATACGCGTATGAGAACTATAGAGTGTACTACTATGTATGATGAGACAAGGAACGTAACATGACACGAATAACGAAACGGACGTAACATGGTCGAAACATGGTGGATACGCCGCTGGTACTTCCTATATACAAGTGTTTTCACCATATTACCAAATTTCGTAAAACGTGCCATGAGAAATTCGGTGTTTTGCAGACCTTTTGGACCTAATACAACTTCACACAACTCACAAACGCATTATATCCGATTATCCATGACGAGACTTCATCCTTAACACACTACGTTCATCTATCCAACACTTATGCTATTCTCATACTTGTACTCTTTAAGAGTCATTCGTTCATTCTATACTCGTATTATTTCTCCTTATCCTTTTAGTTCATACAAACCTCGTTCGTAATTAAGCTTGTTTAAACATTCGAGTCCTAACTTACCACGTTACCTATAAAATAGTCTTCCTATTATGGATTCTTGTGTAACCATACTTAGTATACCTTTAATGCTTTATTTAAAGTACCAAACCTTCTCATTTCACTTAATAAACAATCTTCTACAAATGTGATTTAGTTACCACGTCCCATCAAAATACAAACCATTTGCCAACACTTTCTTTCTTAATGCATCACCTTTTTATTATACGTCACCTTTAAATACGTCACCAATTTAAGTTACTCAACTTGTTTAGACTCACTTCACCTGTATACGCACCTACATGTTTTCAACTATGTTAGATACCTCAAATCTTTTTAAGCAATGAACACACTCACAAATTTACCTTGTCACTCTCCTAAGTTTTGTGCCTTTCAAAATGTTTCAAAATTTCAAGTCTCAAATTTTTACAAAAACTTTTCAAGTCTACCTCTTAAATAAATTTCGGGACGAAATTTCCTAAAGGAGGGGAGACTGTAACGCCCCGCGTTTTCATACTTTCTATATTTAGAAACCATCGTTTGTAAAACTATTTTTGGAAACTTCGAAGTCTTGTAATCGTTCTTTCATTAAAAGCAATGCAAAATCCGAGACTTGAATCATGAATAAAACTCGTATTTTGTTACAAATATGTTATACATACTTTAAATATGCTCGTATGTTCGAAACGGTGAATCGATTGATACTTATTCGTTATTTTTGGAAACAATGTGCTAAACTTGTAAATACATGAAACTTACGCATAAAACGTGTTTTGAACATAAACGACACTTGATTTCGACACTTTTACACTCCATTATACTTAGTTTATACTCCTCATACTTGAAATGTTCTTAAAATATGCTTTTGTGGCAAGAATAGTCCTTAAAAGTCCCAAAAACACTAAAATAGGAAGTCTGGGGGCTAAAGTGTAAATTCTGAAACTTATGTCATATAACCAACCCCCGGGCGGCCCGCTTTAACTTACTGAATATCTAATGCGGGCCGCATTAGCTTCACATTCGAAGAAAACACACCAGGTCGCGATTTGTGCACGAAATCCTAACTTCCAAACCTCCCCAATCACCATTTATCCACCTCTAAACACCCCCAATCACCTCCATACTCTTCCATTATAAATACAACTCTCCTCCAACCCTTTTTACACTTTCACAACTCATTACATCCCACAAAATCACTCTAATTCTGCTGTAAATCTGAGTTTAGGACAGATTCATACACTCCCACAAAAGTGAGTGTAACTTGCTTGTTTTGAATCCAAATCACTTGATTCTTTCTTCTACTTCTTTAGTACATCCTTGGGCTTGATTCCTTGGTTTCTCCTTGGAGAAATCATGCTTGGAATTGCCCTAAAAAGGACCTAAACTTTCTGTTTTGTTTGATGTTATTCAAAAACTTGTTTAAACTTGTCTAACTTGTGTCTAACACATCTCATACCTATGTCCCAATGCTTACAACCCATCTTATGGTTGATTAAGCTTAAAAACAAGGTTGAGACACTAGAAATCAGAGGATTAAACCTCAAATACTTTCTGTTTTGTTAGGGTATTTAACCCACAAATCATGTCAAGCTTAGATCTTGATGCATGAGTGATTGTGGAATGTAATAACCGAAAATTTAAAATCATAATAAACTAATAATATTAAAAGACCTAATTATTTTATTAAATTAACCCATAGGAAACCCTAATTAAGACACCCAAGTAATTCCGTACAAACCCTAAAAATTTCAGAAATTTCAGAATCAGGATTAGGGCCCCTAAAACTCAGGGGGGGTATTCCCTGTTTGATCATTATCCTTATAACTTGCTGCCGAAGTTGCATTTATGAAAATTATCGACTCACCAGGCCTAGTTCCAAACGTGGCTACCCTATAGCCTATTATGGAGCCTTACGGACCGCAACACTACCAAGCTTACGGTCCGTATGATGCCTTACGGACCGTAACATTGGTAAGCTTACGGTCCGTAAGCTAGCTCAAATTCGTGTATAAATAGCAGAGGTTGGCACTTGATTCTGAGCACTTGAACGACGAAGAAACTCCAAAATTTCGTCGAGTTATCATCAGAATACTTCAATTAACACACACAAAACACAAATTAAGAGTAGCGGGGTGCTGCAGAACAGGGTAATAACTCGATCGCTATTACGATTCATTGTCCGATTGATCAATATATCCAATGGATGTTTAAGTGCTACCCACATTAGGGTTATACTTTGTCGTTCGTCATTAATTTGACGGATCATCGTTAATTCGATGGATAAAGTATTGTACTTTGTCGTTCGTCATTAATTTGACGGATCATCGTTAATTCGATGGATAAAGTATTGTACTTTGTCGTTCGTCATTAATTTGACGGATCATCGTTAATTCGATGGATGAAGTATCGCACTTTGTCATTCGTTGTGAGAATTTGATATCGTGAGTTATCGTAAAGGCTGTATTAAGTTACTAACCTAGTTTGTGTGCATGTTATTTAAATTAGGTTAAAAGACTAATCTATAGTCTAAAACTCTGCCCGTATAAATCTGAAATATTATCACAAGGTAGCTTCACTTTGGAATTTTTAAAGGTACGGATCCTACCCCACTTCTTATTGCTTCATATTCAAATTGTTATAAAACCCATTAAATTCATACACTCTTCGCGTCTTTGAGTATCGATTCATTTGACAGTCCGTTCAAATTCTATTCTAATCAATTGATTTAAGCTTTCATGTCGTGCGATAGTATTATGTTAATTGTACTCATTATCGCATGTTCCCATATATGTTCTGTTCTGTTCTGAAAATAAGTTTTATAAGTTATGTGAATAAGACCATTTGTACTCTGTTACCCTGAGTATCGCTTCTCGTGGAGTGTCCCACGAGCATGTTGTTGCGGCATCAACAACATGTGCTCCATCTGTGACGGAGAGATTAGTTCACGGCGTCCCTAGGTACAAGTGTGGTACAAAGCTACTAGGAGGCGTATGGATCGATCCTAGAATTTAAGTTAATGAGATGGATAACAGGTATGCCAACTGGCCATCTCGTGTGATAAGTATGCAGGAGTAGCTACCTGTGTATTATCACGTTTTCAGTTTGCTCATGGGTACATCCGTAAGATATGATTATGAAATTATGTTCTTGCATTATATAAGTTTTGCATAAAGCGTTAATTGTTCTTTGAGCCTATAATTCCGTACTGAGCATTTGGCTCATTCCGTATAAATTTTGTATTTACAGGTCAGCAGGTTATCTTGGGCGGGGAAAAGAGGGAAGAATAAAGCTTAGGAATAAATCTGAAGATGTTAGTTAATAAAATTAAATGTGTCTACTTGTATATTAATCTTAAGTTTCGTTGTTATATGGTTGTATCCTTGTCAAATAAATAAATGGAATTATGACTTTTGTTTATGATATCACTGTTATTGTGACACGTCAGCCCTTCCGGGTTGGGGTGTTACAGCTATGGTATCAGAGCAAAGGCTCTTTCCTGTAGAAAACTTGAAGATAGTAATAAAAACCTGTGAGGAATGGGTAGATATCTATGATAGGATTCAACTTGATCTCTTATTTGGTTTAATTCCTATGTTTATTCGTATAGATATGCCTCCTCGTCGTCCGCTACGTAGGAGTACTCGTACTAACCATGTACGTAACAACACTTCTTCGAATGAGACTCCAGTTGATCCAAGCGTAATTAATGCTATCAACCAGGCTGTTGCCGGGTTGCTTCCAAACCTTGTTGCTCAAACCGCTGAGGCCGTTTTTCAACAAACTCGTCATCCAGAAGGCACTAACACTAATCCAATCTCTGGTGGTGAAACTCGTGAAAATACCACAAACAATACTACTTATAGTATAGACATATGGATTAGTAAATTCCAAAAACAAAAGCCGAAATCCTTTAGTCACGCTAATAATCCAGTCGAAGCAAGGAACTGGATAGCTCATATTGAAAAAATCTTCGGAGTTCTTGGAGTTCCGGAGCAATACAAAGTTAGATTGGCTACCTACAAACTGGAAGATGACGCACAAACTTGGTGGGAAGGATATAAGCATGTCAAAGGAGGGGATGATTTTGACGCTAATCTTTCATGGCTCGACTTTCGTAATATCTTTTACGACAAGTATTTTTCGACCGCTGATAAAGAAGCTTATATCAGGGAGTATGCAGTAATTCGACAGGGGAGTGATGAACCAGCCTCTGAGTTCATTACTAGATTTGCAAGGTTGGCTAGTATTGTAGGAGACGTTGCAGGATCAGCAGAAGTCCAGGCAGAAAAATGCAAGTGGGCAGTCAATGATCGAATTCGGAAGTCGATCATGTATATGAAATTTAAGGATATCACCGAAGTTGCTGATGCAATCAAAACTTTTGAATTCGAAAGGAAAGAATTCTTATCTCGAACTGGGGATAATAAGAAGAGAAATAGGGAAGGACAATTTAAGCAGGAAAACGGCCAATCATCCACTACGCCACAGCATCAAGATCGTAAAGTGCAAGGAAATCAAAACTCTGGAAATCAGGCACGTCCATGGCAGCCTAGACCACAAAACCAGAGGTCTGCTCAAAACCAGATTCAGTTGTATGCAGAACCTATAAGAGCTCAACCACTGAATCAACATGTAAACCCAAATCAAATTACATATCCTTTATGTAATATTTGTGGTAAGAGACATCAGGGCGTATGTCACCGAAGTACAGGAGCATGCTTTAGATGTGGCCAAACTGGACACATGATCAAGGAATGTCCTAAGAAAGATACTAAGAAGAATAACCAACCAAACGTTGCACCACCCAATGTTGGAGGAAGAGTTTTCGCACTTTCTGCTACTGATGCTGCTAATGTTCCAGGTACTGTATCTGGAACCCTTCAGCTTGGTAAACGTAGTATCTATGTGTTGTTCGATACAGGAGCAACTCATTCTTTAGTATCCCATTCGTTTACTAAGTATCTTCCGATAAGACCAATTCTCTTAAATCATACTTTAACCATTTCCACTTCCATGGAAAATTCATCCGCAATCACTTACGTATATAAAGATTGTCCGATCCGTATTGAATCTATTGTGTGTAAGGCAGATCTATTTCCGATACATATGTGTGACTTTGATGTTATTCTAGGAATAGATTGGTTGTCTAGACATCGTGTAACTATAGATTGTCATTCTCGCCGTGTTATTTTCGGTGATCTTCATCATCCTGATATTATATATCAGGGATCTCAAGCTCATAAATCCCTTAAAATTATCTCTGCGCTTAAGGCTCGAAAATTCTTATCAAACGGTTGTGCTGGATTTCTAGCATCGATTAAGGATACTTCTGCTAGTGTTAAGAGTATCGATAGCCATTCCGTTGTTCGTGAATATCCTGATGTATTTCCGGATGAACTACCAGGATTACCACCCGACCGTCAGGTAGAATTCACCATCGACTTGATCCCTGGTACCGAACCTATTTCTAAAGCTCCATATCGTATGGCTCCAATGGAACTGAAGGAGTTGAAGGAACAATTGCAAGAATTGTTAGATCTAGGATTCATAAGACCTAGTGTTTCACCTTGGGGTGCTCCGGTCTTATTTGTGAAGAAGAAAGACGGTAGCATGCGTTTATGTATTGACTACCGAGAACTAAACAAGATTACTATTCGTAATCAGTATCCTCTGCCTCGCATTGATGATCTCTTTGATCAACTTCAGGGGGCTCAGTTCTTCTCAAAAATTGACCTGAGGTCCGGGTATCATCAGCTAAAGATCAAGAATGATGATGTTCCCAAGACCGCCTTTCGTACTCGATATGGTCATTACGAATTTTTGGTTATGCCCTTTGGGCTAACTAATGCACCCGCAGTCTTCATGGATTTGATGAATCGCGTGTTTCACAAATTCCTAGACAAATTCGTTATTGTCTTTATCGATGACATTCTAGTGTATTCTAAGAGTCACAAAGAGCATGAAGCACATCTACATGCAGTACTTGGAATCTTGAGGCATGAGAAGTTATACGCGAAGTTTTCCAAATGTGACTTTTGGCTTAGCCAAGTGGCATTTCTAGGTCATATCATATCAGCAGAGGGAATTATGGTAGACCCAACAAAGATTGAAGCTATTACAAAATGGCCAAGACCTACTTCTGTTACCGAAATACGAAGTTTCTTGGGTCTTGCTGGCTATTACCGAAGATTCGTTGAAAGATTCTCGGTAATCGCTTTACCACTCACAAAACTCCTAAGGAAAGGGGTGAAGTACTCATGGAATGAGGAACAAGAGAAAAGCTTTGAAGAATTGAAGAAACGACTCGTATCCTCTCCGATACTCGCTCTACCTTCTGGATCAGGAGGTTACCAAGTCTATAGTGATGCCTCAAAGAAAGGATTAGGTTGTGTGCTAATACAACATGGGAAGGTTATCGCGTATGCCTCTCGTCAGTTAAAGCCTTATGAAGTTAATTACCCTACACATGATTTAGAATTAGCCGCAGTCATCTTTGCACTTAAGATTTGGCGACACTATCTGTATGGTGAAAGTTGTGACATCTTTACCAACCACAAGAGCCTCAAGTACATATTTACTCAGAAGGAGCTAAATATGAGGCAAAGAAGGTGGTTAGAACTTTTAAAAGATTACGACGTAAATATTCAATACCATCCAGGCAAAGCCAATGTTGTAGCTGACGCATTGAGCCGGAAGAATTCCGGGACTATATCTTGCTTACAAATTCAGCCTCATATTAGGAGGGATCTCGAAAGGATGAACATTTGGCTTCAGGTTAGTAAATCTGATGGATATCTAGCTAGAATGCAGATTGAACCCGACCTCATATCACGGATCAAAGATGCACAAAAGCAAGATGGAGAACTTTGGGCAATTGTGCAAAATCTTGAGGTGGGTAAGCAATCTGAATTTAGTATAGACCATCATGGGGTGATTTGGTGCGGTAAAAGACTTTGTGTACCCGATGACTCCAGCCTTCGTGAGTCATTGTTAGCCGAAGCTCACAGCTCACCATTTTCAATTCACCCAGGATCTACCAAAATGTATCGAGATTTAAGACAGAACTTCTGGTGGAATGGCATGAAGGAAGACATTGCTCGATACGTAAGTAAATGCCTCACTTGCCAACAAGTGAAAATTGAACACAAACGAGCAAGCGGTCTGTTACAGCCATTGGATATTCCCATATGGAAGTGGGATGAGATCACAATGGATTTTGTTACCGGTTTGCCTAAGACTTTCAAGAAAAATGATGCTGTATGGGTTGTTGTCGATAGATTGTCAAAGTCAGCCCATTTTCTACCGATTCAGCAAGGATTTTCGGTTAATAAGTTATCCGAAATATTTCTTCAAGAAATTATTCGACTCCATGGCACACCATCTTCCATTGTTTCCGATAGAGACCCACGTTTCACCTCACGATTTTGGAAAGGTTTTCAGGCAGCTTGGGGTACACGCCTGAAGTTTAGTACGGCATTCCATCCACAAACAGATGGGCAGTCAGAACGTACGATTCAGACCTTAGAAGACATGCTCCGAGCATGTGCACTTGAATGGTCTGGAAACTGGGATAAATATCTATGTCTTGTTGAGTTCGCTTACAACAATAGTTGGCAAGCAAGTATTGGCATGGCACCTTTTGAGCTTTTGTATGGTCGGAAATGTCGTGCACCGATCTGCTGGGATGAATTTGGAGAAAAGATTATTGAAGGGCCAGAACTAGTTCAGATTACAAATGAAAAAGTCACTCTGGCACGAGAAAAACTGAAAGAAGCTCAGAGCAGACAAAAGAGCTATGCAGATCAAGATAGACGACCACTCGAATTTAAAATTGGCGACCACGTTTTCTTAAAGGTATCACCTTGGCGTGGTGTTCGTAGATTTGGAATTAAAGGGAAGCTTAGTCCCCGTTTCATCGGTCCGTTTGAAATCCTTGAAAGAATTGGAGAAGTGTCATATCGACTAGCTTTACCTCCTCAGCTCTCTCACGTTCATAACGTTTTTCATATCTCCTCGTTAAGAGGATATAATTATCATCCACTCCATGTCATTAGTTATCCGTTACTTACAATTCACGAGGATTTGTCCTACGAAGAGGAACCAGAAGCCATCTTAGATCGACAAGAAAGGGTTCTGCGTAGGAAAGTAATTCCGTTTGTTAAAATCCTCTGGAAAAATCACTCTGAACGCAAAGCAACATGGGAATCTGAAGAATCAATTCGTTCTCTATACCCTAATCTATTCTAACAATAAAATTTTAGTCAAGTAACGGTAAATCTTGCTCTTTGATTTATGTTCATTTGTTTCTGGTTGTGGTCATTCATGCTTTGTCTTATGTGATTATATATCTTAGTTATGATTAAGCATATTTAAGTAGGAGATTCTTATTATATAAGTTAGTAACTCTGCTATAAAAGTTTCGTTTCCGTTATTTATGCGATATGTTATATTCTTATGTGCAAAATTTCGAGGACGAAATTTCTTTTAAGGGGGTAATAGTTGTAATAACCGAAAATTTAAAATCATAATAAACTAATAATATTAAAAGACCTAATTATTTTATTAAATTAACCCATAGGAAACCCTAATTAAGACACCCAAGTAATTCCGTACAAACCCTAAAAATTTCAGAAATTTCAGAATCAGGATTAGGGCCCCTAAAACTCAGGGGGGGTATTCCCTGTTTGATCATTATCCTTATAACTTGCTGCCGAAGTTGCATTTATGAAAATTATCGACTCACCAGGCCTAGTTCCAAACGTGGCTACCCTATAGCCTATTATGGAGCCTTACGGACCGCAACACTACCAAGCTTACGGTCCGTATGATGCCTTACGGACCGTAACATTGGTAAGCTTACGGTCCGTAAGCTAGCTCAAATTCGTGTATAAATAGCAGAGGTTGGCACTTGATTCTGAGCACTTGAACGACGAAGAAACTCCAAAATTTCGTCGAGTTATCATCAGAATACTTCAATTAACACACACAAAACACAAATTAAGAGTAGCGGGGTGCTGCAGAACAGGGTAATAACTCGATCGCTATTACGATTCATTGTCCGATTGATCAATATATCCAATGGATGTTTAAGTGCTACCCACATTAGGGTTATACTTTGTCGTTCGTCATTAATTTGACGGATCATCGTTAATTCGATGGATAAAGTATTGTACTTTGTCGTTCGTCATTAATTTGACGGATCATCGTTAATTCGATGGATAAAGTATTGTACTTTGTCGTTCGTCATTAATTTGACGGATCATCGTTAATTCGATGGATGAAGTATCACACTTTGTCATTCGTTGTGAGAATTTGATATCGTGAGTTATCGTAAAGGCTGTATTAAGTTACTAACCTAGTTTGTGTGCATGTTATTTAAATTAGGTTAAAAGACTAATCTATAGTCTAAAACTCTGCCCGTATAAATCTGAAATATTATCACAAGGTAGCTTCACTTTGGAATTTTTAAAGGTACGGATCCTACCCCACTTCTTATTGCTTCATATTCAAATTGTTATAAAACCCATTAAATTCATACACTCTTCGCGTCTTTGAGTATCGATTCATTTGACAGTCCGTTCAAATTCTATTCTAATCAATTGATTTAAGCTTTCATGTCGTGCGATAGTATTATGTTAATTGTACTCATTATCGCATGTTCCCATATATGTTCTGTTCTGTTCTGAAAATAAGTTTTATAAGTTATGTGAATAAGACCATTTGTACTCTGTTACCCTGAGTATCGCTTCTCGTGGAGTGTCCCACGAGCATGTTGTTGCGGCATCAACAGCATGTGCTCCATCTGTGACGGAGAGATTAGTTCACGGCGTCCCTAGGTACAAGTGTGGTACAAAGCTACTAGGAGGCGTATGGATCGATCCTAGAATTTAAGTTAATGAGATGGATAACAGGTATGCCAACTGGCCATCTCGTGTGATAAGTATGCAGGAGTAGCTACCTGTGTATTATCACGTTTTCAGTTTGCTCATGGGTACATCCGTAAGATATGATTATGAAATTATGTTCTTGCATTATATAAGTTTTGCATAAAGCGTTAATTGTTCTTTGAGCCTATAATTCCGTACTGAGCATTTGGCTCATTCCGTATAAATTTTGTATTTACAGGTCAGCAGGTTATCTTGGGCGGGGAAAAGAGAGAAGAATAAAGCTTAGGAATAAATCTGAAGATGTTAGTTAATAAAATTAAATGTGTCTACTTGTATATTAATCTTAAGTTTCGTTGTTATATGGTTGTATCCTTGTCAAATAAATAAATGGAATTATGACTTTTGTTTATGATATCACTGTTATTGTGACACGTCAGCCCTTCCGGGTTGGGGTGTTACAGTGGAACAACTTGGGTTGTTCCAAACATACAATCCTCACATGATTTGATGATTTCTCTTAGTTAGATTGATTATATTATACTAATCCTAGTTCGTGACCCTCCTTGGTTGTTTTTACATCAAGAGAAGTGGTGAACATTCAAGGGGTTCCTAAATGGAAGCTTGTCTTCCTACCCCATACATGACATCTATGATACTCGAGGTGCCTAAATGAAGATCCTAATCTTCTACCTCCTACTTGAATTATTGGACTAAATAATATGTAATACTTAACCTATATATATAAATATACACTCATTCGAACCTTTGATGTTGAACTAGTGTTTACATGTTAAAGTAGTAGAACATCATTTAAGACCTAAACCTTGTTACGATTCTTATGGGTGTTCAACCCATGAAAACATTATCATAACCCTTGTGGTTACCAAGTGTCATACAAGTGTTATGTGTTGAAAATGACTATTTTCACATGTTATTCTCATATCTTATTTTTATGTTGTTTTAAACACCGAATCTCGACTCTAAGCATACTTGAACTCAAACCCTTACACATTCAATCTTTTAACCTCATCAACCCGTCAATAATTGGATAATTGGAAAGCATATGCAAACTTTGTGAGTATACTCGTATTTTCCCCTCTTTACTTTTACCACTTTTGGGGTGTAACATGTTTATCTATCAACAACTTACACATGAACTTTTTGCTTAAACACATGAACATTCTTATCAACATGCTTGTATACGTGATGTCTTGATACTTTAAACTTGGATTAATCTTATGTGTTGAACTTATCATTAACTTGTATGAGCCAAACCGTGACATATGTAGCGCTATAGGATTAACGACCCACCCCTTTATCTCGGTAATGTCATGAGCATATTGCGTTTTCTTGGTTTGATATGTTAGACACATACCATGTTTTTATGTTTATCTTGAATCACATGCTTGCTATAAGGAATTGTTCAAAACTTATCTTTTGCTATGTACGTACCAAACTTGTATACTCGCCATTGCTTTTGCATTGAATTGTATTTTTAAACATGTTACAGGTTGATGATGATGGAACTATGAAAAGAAGTAGCGTTGATGCCTAGATACACATATAGACGTTAGGTTTAATATGTTGTATCAATTTTGCTTATGTTGTTATGTACTTCTTTGAACTTGTTGTATTTGAATTTCTTGTAATGTTGACAATCACTTTATGGAATGAAATCGGTTTATTAAATATTGTCACAAATAGCGTTATGATGTCTCTAGCAATCTTCACACTTCGTCTCATCCCGATGTTTCCGCCATTGGTTGGGGTGTGACAAAACGTGTATATGGGAATTGCCTGTTCAGTTATCCTATTAAGCATTTTAATGCAAAACCTTTGAAAAATGAGTTTTCATGGGAAAACAAGTAAAATTAAATATGTAGAAAACCAAGGAACAAAATTGAAACCTTCAAAAAAAGGTTATCATAATTAGGAGATGTCTCTTCATTTACCCTATCAAAGATTTTAAACACTATAAAGCATCATTATTATTTTACTTGAAAACATCAACACTTCAGTTTAAAAAAAAAAACATTCATCCTAAAACAAATCGTCCAAAAACACTTACATTCTTCCTAAATGGCAAGGAAAAGCTTCTACCACTGGTCCGATACCATTGATCTTAAAATCGAATTTTCAACCTGGTCACTCCAAGAACAGAGAAACGCTGAAGAACTCAACCAAAAAGTTGCTATTGTTACTGATAAATATTATAAGCAAACCTGGAGTAGCATTGCACTGCTAGATGAAGTTGCCTCTTCTACTCCAACATAGTTTAAACAAAAAGCAGAAGAGTTTATTACAAATTTGCTGAAACAGGATCAGAAGACCTGTGATATGTTAGCTGATCTACAAATTAAAACAAAAAACGAAATTGCATGGAAGAAGGCGAGAGAACGAGATATTCTATTAAGTGTTAATTGTAATGTTTAATTTTTAATTTTTATTATTTTTCAAAATCATAATTTTGTAATACTATGGTTTATTATTGAATATTCAAAGTTTCACTGCTTTCAGAATTTTGCAATTTTAGTTTTACCAGTTTCTTTTATCCAAGATTGCTACTGGTTGGTACAATGCCCTTATTGTAAATTTCTTTTATCCAAGATTGCTACTGGTTGCTTTAATGAAGATGTCAATGGACCTAATTATAATTTTGGGATCCAAACATGCTACAAGTTTATTTAATAAAGATTGACTTTTCTGATATTAATTTTGATGCAGGACAAGCAGTGAAAGTTGACCGGAAGGTGGGTACAAAGGAAAATTTTCTGTTTGTTTCGTTAAGAATATTTCTACATAGTTCTTTTGCTTTTATATAAAATTTTCTACTTTCTATGACGTGTTGTTTCGTTAAAATTTTCTGTTTGTTTTGTTAAAAATATTTCTACTTTCGATGACAGTGAAGCTGTGACAACTGACACTTTTCGGTAACTTTCTTACACTTAAAGTACTCATTTTAGCTACATTTTTATGCATTTCGAACACTCGAACTGCGTATTACATAATATACATCTTAGAATACTTATGGAATATTCAATTATGATGCACATGATTCATTTTATTGGTTACCTTTGAAACAATGTAAACAATGCATCGAAACAACTAAAGCAGTATCTAGTAAACTAGCGTGCTGACGAAAACTCAGGATCCAGCGAAACCATATAAATTACATCTTTAGGACTCAGACGGAAGTCCAACATCAAATATACATTAAACCCTATATGGGAATGCAAGGGTTTGGTTTAATATACTACCAATGTCCGGTAGCACCGAAAACTGCCGAAAAGCACTAAAAGCGACGATTTCTACACTTTTCCACAGAAATTCTGCAGAAATCAGTTTTGTAATATTTTTACGACATGTAAAAATATTATTTAACATAGAATTCATGAGAGGATACATTCGGGTATCATCCAAGCCAATAACTACATCAATTCACACAAGTTACGCAACTTAGCGTTCAATTAACATCTAACCGAAACAATTCGAAACGAATATCCGAACAATGTCAAATCTTTTTTTTAATGGTCATCTAGTGTTAATTGGATCATTATGGTATAGTAATGATCATTTAACACCCTCTAAACACTTAAACACTTATACTTACACATTTCCTAAACAATTACCTAAAAAGTTCTAACACTTTTACTAGGTAAATCAAGAAGCAAAAACAAAGGGGACCCCCCCCCCCATTCACGATCATAAGACCTTATGTGGGACCATCCCCTTAATTTTTACCACTTAATTTAATATCTAGATATTTTCATTAGTTTCAAGTGGATAAATGTTGGTGAATTATTACAAGACTTAACCACTAAGTAATACTAGCACTTTACCACTTAATTCATTATTATTCACACAAAACTCTCTCATCATCTTCATCATCCACCAAGAACACCATAAACCCATTTTATTTTATCACCTCTTTTATGATCAATATGATTTTCTATGGAACATAAGAAGATCTAAATCACTTACAAGTTAAAGAAAGGGTTTTCATCCATTCAAGAGTATTCTACCATCAAGATCTTCATCTTTTTATTTCTTAATCATCCTCCAAGATCATCCCTAGCCAAGTGCTAGAAGTAAGCTTCAAGATCTATTTTTTTTATATATACTTATATTATGTTTATGATTGTTATTATAACTAATAAATAAATAAATAATCATACATAATAAACATGAAAAATACAAAGAAGCAAAACTAATAATCATGATATATTTATGTTGGTTTATATTGTGATCTAAGACTTGTTATATGCATATTCGATCTTGTTATGATGATTATGTTATAAATAAATTGTTAGAGGATGTTTTAAAAATATGATCTAACAATTATACATGTTTATGTTAAAGGGTTTTTAACATAAAGGTTTAAAGGGATGATCATAACATTTGATCTTGTGAAAGTATTTGAGGTTTTTCACTAAAAACAATACTTTTACAAGATTATAAAAAGTAACATACAACTTGAGATTTTTTATAAAAGTTGTTAAAACTAGAATTAAACTTGGTTTTTGAACTAGTTAGCATATGTTATGATCATGTATAAAATCCTACATGATTTTGAGATCATCTTAATGAGGTTATGTTATAAATCTCATGTGTTTTTTTTTTAGAAATGATATGAGAAATTGTTGATTATTTGAAAAGAAAATGATATGTAAATAAACATGGCAAAGTTCATATTACAAAGGAACTATGGACAACTTTTCTTAGAAATCATATGTTAGAAAAACTATCATTTTTTTAACAAAGTCTTTACAAGATTAGAAAGTTGGTCTTTCTATACATAAAAATTGACATAAATATATATATTTTGGTAAAATACATATTTATTGAACATATCAAGTATGTGCTATGTGTTATTATTTGTATTAGTTATATATAAAAGTTAGAGACTTGATAACAATGACACAAATAAATACAAGACATACTTACAACTAAAGACTTACAAGAATACATATAGACACACTTGAAAACAACTTACGGACATTCCGAGCTTTCGGACACAACTTATGGTCAAAACGGACGACAAGAGAATCTATAAACATATCGCCAATCCGAGGACTTACTACGACGTTTAGGCGATCTTTCGACGCGGACACAAAATTTACGTTACCATTAACAAAACTCGGACATTTTGAAACTTATAAAAACTATTATGTTTTTATTAACTAAAAAGTATACTTAGTTATTTTTATAAAAATGTTTTTATAAAAATGAAAGACTTATACTTTCAAATGGGCTTACACTTCTTAAAGGGCTAGTTTATACAAATGGTCTATCTTTTACAAATGGGCTATTATTTATAAATGGGCTTAACTTCATAATGGGCTTATCAAACATATGGGCCAAGGCCCAATAACATTAAGCCCAATACTATTGAGGCCCAATACTATTGAGGCCCAACACTATTTAGGCCCAACACTATTTAGGCCCAACACTATTGAGGCCCAACACTATTTAGGCTCAGTACTATTTAGGCCCAATAACATGAACTCTTGGATTAAGCCCAATGACTTATAATTGAAAAAAAACACAATTATACAATTTACTTATACGAGACACGAAATCAAGAAGACAAGACCCGATGATACAACTCACAAGATACAAGATTACATATATATATATATATATATTTGGTGAAATATATATATAACAGTTTAACAATTCATACATCTAATACACAGTTCAACGAACAACAAAGACATACAAGTCTTACACATATTTAAGACACAAGACTTGCACTCAAGTCATTTACAAAGGCCGAAGTGTCTAACAAATATAAGAACATTTGTAGGTCGCAACATTGTTCAAGACGACCACGCGTAAGATCACAAACACTTATCATTCACGGACGCAATACTGTGAGTTCATGTCCCCTATTCATTTAAATGTTTTACAACTTTACAACTATCGGGGAAAATACATGTTCAATTGTATGTTAAGTTATGGAATGAAACACCTTAGATCATGTGCGATTAGGGTCATACATACAAGCACCATTAATCCAGTTTGGACCTAGGTACAAGTGGTTAGATCTAATAGGTATTGGCGAGCCCCACTCTTGGTCGTGGACCCATACAGAAGAGTGCGTCTGTGTCCCAGTCGATAGTAGTCGACATAAAATCGTCTAGGTTTGGATTGCTTCCTAATTCGTCACACATATTAATGTCCTCGCGAAACATTAATGATCAACGATTTCATTGACGCTTTACATACTACATCTTTACATACAGATACATTTTATACAACTCACATTTTATGGATACATTTTATACAACTCACATTTTACGAATACATTTTATACAACTCACATTTTACAGATACATCTCATACAACTAAACTGCATGAACTCGCTCAACTTTTGTTGATGTTTTCAAACTTAACATGTATTTCAGGAAATTAGTGGACCTGGCAGACATTTCAGTCAAGGAAAGCAAGTATCAAGACTCCATGCCACCATTTGAAGGGTTTGCCCGTTATATACCGCCTCTTTGCGGTGATATAGTGGTCAAAGCCTTGACATTTTAAGACTTACATTTTGATGTATAGAACGATGAAAACGTATTTTCATTTGATGGTTTGTAACAAATACATTTAACTTATGTTGCGTTCTTTCGAAACAATTATGACAATGGCATTGGAGCTTGTTTTTATTCATTTAGTATTGTTCACTTATATTGTTATGCAATGAGAACCGATCGGATCACACCTCGCGCTTCCGCTATGAGCGGGTGTGACAGAAGCTGGGGCAAAGATCACATCAAGTTTGTCCCTAAAGTCTAATTTATTTCTGCCAATGAGTAAAGAAGATTACAAGGAACGGTTTAGTCACATGGTATTGGTTAGTAATCTTGAACCGCTTATAAAAAATAATGAAGTAGAGACTGGAGTTAATGTTAAAGAACAATGAAGTGTCTTGTGAGTTTTACATGAAGACTAAATTTTCAAATCTTTTATATGATTTGTATATGTTCTTGCATAGTGCCTTCATGAAGTTTATTAATATATGTTTTTCAAAAACCACATTTGGGATTTCTTACTTTGAGGTTTTATAATACTCTATTTACCGAACTGATTTACTTCCTTTATCTCTAAGACACTTCAAACTATATTAAAGAATTTGATGATTAATTGTTGGTTAGGATTTATGTTCCTAGGTTTATGTTTGGAATATGTTATTGGATTTGCAGACAAGAATGCTCATTTTTTGGATATTGGTTTACTTTAAGAACCATTTTTTGTGTTTGACAAGAATGCTCAATTACATGCTTAAAATTTTTAAGCTACTGATTGTATCATCGACATTATAAACTTGAGTTGACTTTCATAAGATAAAGTTCCTGTTGTAGGCTTACCTCAAGTGATTGTTGAAGGGGAACCGATGGTCCGAACATTAAATACCATTGAGTATCCTCTGTTATGGTTGCTTCCATATCAACTGAGACCTACACAGTAATTGGAGTACAAGCATTCTAAGTTTGTTAATATGATTGTTGAAGGGGAACCGATGGTCCGAGCATTAGGTCGCTTTAGTTTTATTTGTGGGTGATTTTGAAAATGAATATTGAAATAAATAGCCCTATAATCTGAAAACAAGATTTGTAATGTGTACAGAATGTGCAAGGCGTTACTGCCAGTAAATGAAGAACATTTGACTGATGAAGCCATATGGGAGTTACTTCCTGTAAGTCACACTGCTTTTGTTATCTCATTCAAATATTACATTTAATGTGCTAAAGAAGAAAATAGTAAAAAATAAAATAAAACAATTGTGTAGTTTTCTTGTGTTGGAAACTTAGTTTAAAAAAGCGCGCTTTAAGCTCGCTTAAAGCGTTAACCATTTGGCAAAACGCTTTATTTGCTCTGAAGCGTCAAAACACATGAAGCGTTTTGAGGCGACGCCTCAGCCCAATCAGGTGCAAAAAACGACGCTTCAGCATAGGGTTTTAGGTTTTAACGTTGTTTCAACATTAAAAAAAACGAACATGGCGTGCAAAAAACGAACAAGGTCTTTATTAAAGGGTATAAGTGACATTTGATCAAGTTGAAAAACCTTGAGCTTAACTTGGTGCATTTGTTCTCAGGTAAAGCATGATCACACAGTCATGACTAATGACCTTTCAGCAACGAAAAACATCAAATCAGACATGAAATGTTTTCTTTGCTTTTTAAGGGGAACATAGGTGCTTCTCTCCTAGGGCATAAAAAACACAGGTTATTGGCGGCAGCCCGCCATATTTAACATATAAAAAAACTTTATATGTTAAATGTGGCTGGCTTCCGCCAATAATCTGTGCTTTGTATGCCCTATGGAGAGAAGCACCCATCTTCCCCCTAAAAAGCAAAGAAAACATTAGGAAAAAGCATTATGAATGAGGATGGCCTGAATCTACGTAGGTGGCAGGTTTATTATATTTACCGATTTCAAATTTTATTTCCAACCTTTCTGATTTAGGTTTTTTGCAGACATTGACAATGCAAGAAAGGCTGCACCAAAGCCAGAAACACTGTTTGGGTTTTCCTACGATATTGTACGAAAGGTTGCTGCTAAGTATCCCAAACATCCCTGGATCTTGGCATGAAAGTTATTAGGTTCAAGGTAATGGTTAGATTTTAAAACTGTTATTAATCATGAGCTAATTATAATTATGATAAAGTTAAACCTTTTAGTTATGTTCATTCTAAAATGAAATTCATCCCAATTGGTCGCTAAGAGTTTGTAGAATATAAACTGATAAGTTATGGAGATAATGAATCTCTATCATAGGGTACATGCTGAGATTATTGAATTTTGAGTGACATACCCCATATATAGCTTTAACATAGTTTATTATTATTATAAACATAGTTTAACATTAAGAATTGATTGGAGTGTTAAGTGTATTATTTTGAACTTTTTGAATGAAATTTTATTCATTCATGTGCTAAAAACTTAGACTTTATTTGATGATGTTGATGTTGATGCAGATGTGTTTTTACATTCAACTGGACTTAAAAATCAAGTGCATAAAAATGGTCATTGTGGAATGGATTTGATATTGCTTGGTGCTTATTTAGACAAAAAAAAATCAACGTATTTAAACAGGTAAATTTACAACCGCTTATTTATGATAGTCTCTGGTAACTTGAGTTCGTATTAACGATTAGATACTTCCTATTGAGTTTACTCTATAGGTAATGGTGTAGTAAAAGGAGATTTAATTATAATTGAAAAACTAACATAAGGACCTTGTTATAAAAGTGCAGCGAACCAGACCACATTGTCATGCGTCCTACGATTTCTGGAGCAAATCCTTGTGTTGGGGCAGCAGCGATTTGGGTTGTTTGTGGCTGCGTGGGTGGTGCCTCGATGCTGTAAACAGTGGTCAAATAACATTGGATAGTAGGGGTAACGAGTACCATAACAAAACAACAAAAGGAATAGCAACAACATGCAATTAGGTGCAGTTTTGGGGCTGCTAATGGTGTCTAAACAACCATTATAAGCGATGGTTGCGGCTGCCAAAACAGTTCAGAAACAGGACGCCATGCTTAAATGATTCAGGGTCGGTTTCGGGGTTGAATCATAGTTTACAAATTGTGAGTTCGTAAGGTATTTTTAGGGTATGTTAAAGGTTAGTTCTATTCCATGTTTTATTCAGGGGCTAATTTGATATGTAATAGAAAAAAAAAATATTCAAGTTTATAAACATAGAAGTGAAAACACCATCATCAATATTTCTCTTTTGTATGTGTTCGACTTCTTGACTTATTATTTAAGAGTTTGTTTTGATTTGTCAAATTTTGAAATTTTATACTTTATCACAATTTTGGTCATTTTCTTCTTATTAGTGATACTGATGTTTATGGCCACACCTTATATCCCACCTAGACATGAAAAAAAATACAAACTCAGTTTAAGAAATATATTTGTTCTGCTTTACTTAGAATGCATGTGTGTTTATAGTTCATAAAAGATAAAAGATGACGCATGAACTAAAGCAAAGGTTCCTTAAAATCATCTTTGCCTTTGCTGCTCGATATCAATCATAGTATCTATAGTTTGGCAGGGCATTCCAAGTGGTTTTAGGCGATCGGCAGCACAGTGGGCAATAAAATGACATTGCCTTTGCATACGTGTCTATATACAAATAATTTAAATAATATATTATAATATGCTTTTTAGGATTTTTTAGTATTTGATTCCGATCGCTATTAGAACAAACCCGTGTATTCACACGGGTGTACACCTGGTAATATGTTATGTATAAATAGAAAGAGAAAGGATTTAACCACTATTTTATTATACTATTTTATTATAATGCAAAAGCAAACAAGTAAAGTTATTTAAAAAATACTTTTATTATCATTTAATTTATGCATTTAAATAGAAAAATGTGTTGATAAAGGGTATCACTATGTGAACCACGGTCGGTTATAACTTACAACGATCAAAACTTTTTAATTGAAGGTTACAATAAGATTTTCTTTTAGTTGTTGTAACTAATGAGCCCACTCATACTTATCCCAAGAAAAAGTCGGACTTTATATACAAACGTCTAATAAATTCTGGTTAATAGACCCTGTTAACCCTTTGGTTTCACCTATTTTACCATTATTACCCATATTTATATAATATGATACATACTTATCTTAAGAAAAGTTCAGACTCTATAACAAAAGTCTAATAAATTCTGGTTAGTAGATCCTGTTAACCTCTTGGTTCCACTTATTTTACCATTATTATCCATATTTATATAATATAATAAAATTTGGAAATGTATTTGCAATGTATTGGTAGTTGTTACTTACAATTTTCCTAGACTTTTTTTTTGCTACAAGGACTTTTTTGTCCCAACTCATTCTAACTTGACTCATTATAACATGACCCATTTTGTACCCACCCTTACTAAAATTTCTAGATCCGCCATTGCCCTACACAATAATCAAATGTTGTCTCCTCAAGACTTCGTTCCCCACAAGACTTTTGCTTTGATAATTCAGTTATTTTAAAATCGTTGTTAAAAATTTCTCTGTGATGTTTTGAATTATATTTTTTAAGTAATTATGGTTTAGAAATGTCTTTTAACATAAATCACCTTACGTAATTGGCCTTTTGGTCCAATGGCGTGGGGTGATGGTAACAAAAATTTCTCTCGTTCTGTCGTCAATGGTTGGCTGCTATGTTATTTGTCAAGAGGAGAGGCAAACGACGGTTCCTGTTAAAAGGATATAAAATATAATGTTAGTTTAATAATAAAAATGATCAAATTTTATACATATACATTTACAAGCTTGAGGGGAATAGTGCCAGGCAGCTGCCTGACACTCCCCCATTGGGCCAAACCATTTTTAATTTAATTTTATTCCTAGCTTAAAATTACGTTTTTTTCCTTCGTTTAAAATACGTTTTTGCCTCCAGCTCAAAATAAAATTATACTTTTGCCCCCAACTCAAAATTACGCTTTTGCCCTCGATTCAAAAAATAATTTTTATTTTTTTCCCAGTTTAAAATTATGGTTTCGCCCTCCGTTTAAAATTATGTTTTTGTCCCCAGTTCAAAATAAAATGTTGTTTTTCCCTCTAGCTCAAAATTACGATTCTGCCCTCTGCTCAAAATTACGTTTTTGACTCCAGTTCAAAATAAAATTATGTTTTCCCCCTAGCTCAAAATTATTAGCTGCCTGTCACTTCCCTATTGGACCAACTCATTTTTTATTTAATTTTATTCCCAGTTTAAAATTACGTTTTCGTCCTTCGTTTAAAATTACGTTTTTGCCACCAGCTCAAAATAAAATTATTATTTTGCCCTAGCTGAAAATACGCTTTTGCCCTCGGTTCAAAAACTCTTTTTTAATTTTGTTCCCAGTTTAAAATAACGATTTCGGCCTTCGTTTAAAATTACGTTTTTGCCCCCAATTAAAAATAAAATTTTGTTTTTCCCTCTAGCGCAAAATTACGATTCTGCCCTCAGCTCAAAAATACGTTTTTGCCCACAGTTCAAAATAAAATTATGTTTTCCCCCTAGCTCAAAATTATGATTTTGCTCTCAGTTTAAAATCATGATTTCTCCTCCTGTTCAAAATATAATTCCGATTTTGCCCTCTGTATAGACATACATATTACGAGAGAGAAATATTCGGCTTATTGCCCCGCAACGCGGGCGGGGCAAAAACTAGTGTTATATATTTGAGTTTAGTTATGTTTATTTGTGTTATTTATAACATGTACATGTTGCACACTTGGATTGACTTCAATTAAATTTGGAATGGCTAAAAACTTGTAGCAGTGGGCTTGATGGGCTTGAAGAGATTGGGCTAGAGGCTATTAGTTTTGTACCAGTCAACGGGCATGGAGTGTTGTTGAATTGAAGCCAAGAAGGCGTTCCGGGTTATAAGTATTCGTGTTGGTCATACAAGTGGTGCATTGGGTTTCCTATAAAAGCTTGGACCCGACTCTTTTTTCATTCATTTGCGAACATTCTCATTATTGTTTTTTTGTATTTTCTTTGTTTAGATGATTAGATTTCATCATTGAGTAGAACAGATTCTTGTTGAGTTTGTTGTTTTGTGAAAGTTTCTCTTGTTTGGTTGTTGTATAGATTATCTCATACATAATTTGTGTGAGAGTACTTAGTGTGAGGTATGCGAATCATTTGTGCTGTAATCAGATTAGAGAAATTATTGGGAATAAACTTTTGGTTTGGGTTTCTTGTTGTAGATCTGAGTGTGATACCATGTTATCAGAGCTCATGGGGTTATTATCGTTCTGTTGTACTATCTTTGGTCAGGTCTCTGGTTTGATTCAAGTTGATCTTGACCAGTCTTGGTGGATTATGTATTTTCCAACTATAGATCGAAGGAATTTTGGTTCTCGGGGTTCGTGTATTATGTAGAAGATTTGGGGTTTTTGGTGACTGAAACCCTAATCTAGGGTTTGAAGATTCTTGGAGCTTTATTATGTGATTTGTGTTCGTCTCTGTAACCTAGAAGGTTGCAAGGCAAACTGACCAAATCTTTGTTGTTCTTCTGATTAGTTCTTGTAGCCCTAAGGCCATGTGTAGTCATAACGCCCCTTTGTGGGCGTTATGCGACACGTGGCGCGCCACGTCAGCGTGGGGCGTTATGGGGCCTTATGCATTTTAAGCCCGTAGTCATAAAGCCCCCGTCTAATCATTACTCAATTATTACTTTCTAATTTTTTATAATTATTTTCTAACTTTATAAAATTAAAATTCATTTCATTAAATTAAAAAAACATTACACTAAAATAAAAATAAAAACATTACACTTAAAAAAAAAAAAAAAAAAAACGGTTCCACTAAAAAAAAAAAGTTGACTAAAAAAAAAAAAAAAAAACGGTTGACTAAAAAAATAAAAAAACAACACTTCAAAGATTATATTTTTTTTCGATCCTTTCCTTTTGGGCCAACGCCATCTTCAAAGCTTTTCCGGTAAGGTGGTCGTGCGGTTTCGAGTAGAACTCAAAGTCCCGTTCCCATTGTCTATCCCGCATAATCTCCGTAACTTCGCGGTTGTCCTCCAAACGTTTATTACCGAGGTCGTGTAAATCTTGAAGTCGCGTGTTTATCTCCGAAAATGCGTTACTCATATCCGTTCCCATAGACATCGACGACGACTCGGGTTTTTTCGCCCGGCTTTTTCTTCCGGGCGGTCTTGGTAACTCCTCCGCCGGGTCGTCTTCCGGAATATCCTCGTTCAAGTCGGTGTTTCGAGCGTCGGAGGTTGGCGTTTCGGGTTCACCCGACTCGTTTGTTTTGGACCTCTTTGACGGCCGTTTATTTCCCGAACGACCACTCGGAGTAGATATGGTGGCCCATTTGGGGCTATGGCGAAGGATTTGCCAACACCTCATGTACGGGAAATGGCCATTAGCATTCGTATACTCGACCAACGCCGCTTGCGTGATGTCCTCGTCCTTGCTTCCACTTTTCCATCCGGCAAAATTGCGTTGGTACACGGTTTGAAAGTTCGTGCATTTTTTGTTTATATCGGTCCACTTGCCCGATATAGAGTCCGGTAGGCGGTATTCCTCATCTTTACCAATTAGCTCGAAAAAAAGTGATCGTATTCGAACGCTTGAGACGACCCCATTCCGTCGGTGTTTTGATTCGGGTTCCACCCATAGAGATTCGGGTCCCATGATAGCGGTTGGTTCAAAAGATTTATGAACGTAGAATTTTGTTGATTGTAGTCGACAAAACCGGAGCCGAAAGGGTTGGGTCGAGTGGGAACCGGCGACACGGGGCGAGTAGGATTACCACTTTGGTTTGGGTCCGCACTTGATCGGGGAGGAATGAAGCCACGATTGAATGGATGCATTGTATAAAATATAAGATTTTCTAAAAAAAAGGGGAAGAGATAAAGGGTTGGGTTGAGTGTGTATGGTAAAAAATTAGGAAAGGAGGTATTTATTAAGAAAGTTTTGGAAAAAAATTGAATTTTTTTTTTTTTTTAAAGGAATTGACCGTTGTAAACGGTCAAAAAATACAAAATTCAATTTGATAGCGCCGTTACTCACATCGCGCGGCTTCAAAAATTTGCAAACATGGCGCCGCTTGTTTTGGTGTTCATGGCGCCATACCGGCGCTATGAGGGCATACCGCCCACCCATGCCGCCCACTACGCAAAGCCTAAGTGAAGGCTATGAGGCTGATCTGCTCGGAGTTATACGCACCCCGAGGTGAGTTTGTTCCTTATTATTGGTTTTATTTCAGTCACATTTACGGTTTGTGTCTAGGCATCCTTGTTGTCGGGTTAGTCAAATCGATGGTTATTCAAATACAATATTAGAAATTAAATTTACACATTTAAATTTATATGTATTCATAAATAAAGAAAATTTACACATGTGTAAATTTGTTGTATGTACACATGTGTAAATTTGCTGTATTTACATATGTATAATTTGTTGTATTTACACATCATGAATTATTTAAGGAATAAATTCTTTATTTTAATTTGTATTTTAATTATAATAAAGTTTGTATAAAAAAATTGACTTTGGTTGGTTTCTCATTTGTTCTCATTGTTCTCGCAATACTTGAGTTGAGAAAACTCAAAAAACCTTTGTAAAAACCCCATGTAACATTTTTATCTTTTTCTAAAAAAATAGGAAATGTAACATACATATATTTGAACATTTTTATAAAAGAAAAATAAAAAAGCGTCGAGTAGTTTATTTTTTGAAAAATGTTGAAAATTTTATGTTACATAATATATATGTCCAACAAAATGTAACATACAAAATCTGAACATTTTCTTTAGAAAAAAACTAGTAGGCGCTTTTTACATTTTTTTTTTTATAAAATTGTTCAAGTATATTTATGTTACATTCCCTGTTTTTTTTAGAAAAAAAAATAAAAATGTTGCATAGGGTTTTCTTGAGTTTTCTTAACTCAAGTATGTTTTTGTTTTATCTTTCTCTCTCTCTCTCTCTCTATATATATATATATATACATATATATATATATATATATATATATAGGATTGAGTTAAAATGAGAACCACTCACAGTTGTAAGAACCGTGAGAACCATCTCAACCAATCAGGTTATGCCAACTCAAAGGGTATATTGGTCATTTACCCCATATGTCATATCCATCCTCTCACCTCTCTCCTCTCTTTAATGCTCTCTCCTCTCTCCTCTCTTTTCTATTTAAAGTTGCAGATTATTACTCCTCTCTCATTTATTTTCATCTTCAAAAACTCAACAACAATAACCACTGACTACCACCACCACCGTCTGGTGGTGGTGCTACGATTGAATACATCAGAGAGACGAGGAGAAAGAGGAGGCCAGACACCCCCTTTTGGTGTCTACGATGAAGGGCTCTGTTTTTGTTGTTTGAAGGCGGTGGTTTGGTGGGAGTTGTGCAGAGGCGGAGGCGATGGTGGTTTAGTTGGTTCAAGGCTGGTGGTGGCGGTTCGATGGCTGGGTGGTGGGCCGGCGGCAGGGCTGCCGTGAGCGGCGGAGGTCCCGGTCTCCTCCTGTGTTGTTGATTCTTGATGATTTTTCCCAAAGGTTTGATTTGTTTCTGTTTTGATTGGGGTTCTTTGATTCAATTGGTGGATTTGTTTCTGTTGATTCTTGATGATTTGGTGGGTTTTGATTATATTGGTGGGTTTGTACAGCATGTATGGTTGTTATTGTTGCTGGGTTTTCTTTGATTCTGTTGAATATGGTGCTTTATGAATCGGTTGAATCTGTTTGAATAAAAAAGTTTGGGTTTTTTTTCTGATGTTATTGTTGCTGGGTTTTCTTTGATTCAAAACGTTTGGGTTTTTTTTTTTTCTGTTGAATGATGTTCATTATTTGTTGCTGGGGTTCATTTTGATTTGATTTTTGGGTATGTACAGCATGTATGGTTTTTTTTTTTTGGCCTGTGTTCTTGATGTTGAATCTGGGTTTGATGTTGAATCTGGGTTTGAAATATGTTTGGACGATGATCTTGGTGGGTTTGATTCTGTTGAATGATGTTCATTATTGTTTGCTGGGGTTTCATTTGATTTGATTTTTTGGGTATGTACAACTTGAATGTGTTTTGAATGATGTTCATCAGGTGCTTTTGAATGTTTTGAATATGTGGGTTTTGATCCGTTTTGGTTTTGAGGCGATGATGATGCAAAAAAAAAAAAAAAACTCGCATATTTTGATGACGAGGGCGCGGCAAGGATGGTGGAGGGTAGGTTTTTGAACCCGCAACCCCACTTTGCAGCCTCTGATGTTCGGAAAATCTGAGCCAAAACTTTTTTTTTTTCCAGAATCCACGCGTTCTTTTTTATTTTTGTTTGTTGGGTTTTTTATATTTTTTTTTGAGGCGTCGGTGATGATAGCAAACTATCTGAGACACCTACCGAGTAACGATTTTCTGGGTGCGTTTGTTTTTGTGTAAAAAAGCTTTTGTAAAAGAAAAAAAAACTTAAACCGTAAACTTTTTAAAGTTTACCGTACACTTTTTTACGTAAAACGTAAAAAGTTTTATGTAAAACGTAAAACGTAAAAAGATTTACGTCAAACGTAAAACGTAAAACTTTTTAACGTAAAATTAAAAAAAAAAATTAAACCGTAAACTATTTTAACGTAAACCGTAAACTTTTTTAACGTAAAACGAAAAAACGTGAAGCGTAAAAAGTTTTACGTAAAACGTAAATCGTAAAAAGTTTTACGTAAAACGTAAAACGTTTTATGTAAAACGTAAAAAGTTTTAACGCAAAACGTAAAACGTAAAAAGTAAAAAGTTCTACGTAAAACGTAAAAAGTAAAAAGTTTTACCGCAAAACGTAAAAAGTTCTATGTAAAACGTAATTTTTTTTTAGTAAAACGTAAAAAGTTTTACGTAAAACTTAAAAAAGCGGCGCGTAAAACGTAAAAAAAAACGTTAACGTAAAAAACCGGCGCGTAAAAACGTAAAAAACGTTAACGTAAAAAAACCGGCGCGTAAAACGTAAAAAAAAAACGTTAACGTCAAAAACCGGTCCGTAAAACGCAAAAAACCGGCGCGTAAAACGTAGAAAAACGTTAACGTAAAAAACCGGGGCGTAAAACGTATAATACCGACGCGTGAAAAAGTCGGGCGTAAAAACGGCGCGTCAAAAAACGAGGTGTGAATAGGCCGGTCGTAAAAACGTAAAACGTTAAACGTAAAAATCTGTAAATGTTTAATAAAAAAACTAAGTTTAAAAAATAAGAATCTAATATAATAATACTAAAAAGTAATAAAAAACAATAAAGGTAAAAAGACAAAATAGTGTATTTTTACTTAAATACCCTTTTGGATTAAAATATAAAAGACATAATAAGACAAAAAATACTTAATATTATTTTTTAATACTTTTAATCTCATCCATCCATCTACTTGATCCAATGGTTAGAAAGTGGTTCTCATGGTTCTTACAACTGGAGGTGGTTCTCATTTTAGCCATCCCCTATATATATATACATATATATATATAGGGGATCGCTAGAATGAGAACCACCACGAGTTGTAAGAACCACGAGAACCGCGCCCCGCGGGTGGCCGTTGACCACGAAATTTTTTTTACACCTAGATCCGTATATTTTAACACCGGGGGTAAATTTTGGGTTCAAACGGCGCGCCCGAGGGGGTAGTTTTTTACGCCCAAAGTTTGGTTAAAAAAAAAAGAAAAATTAAAAAAATTAAAAAAAGCCAAACTTTGGGCGTAAAAAACTACCCCCTCGGGCGCGCCGTTTGAACCCAAAATTTACCCCCGGTGTTAAAATATACGGATTTAGGTGTAAAAAAATTTCGTGGTCAACGGCCACCCGCGGGGCGCGGTTCTCGTGGTTCTTACAACTCGTGGTGGTTCTCATTCTAGTGGCTCCCTATATATATATACATATATATATATATATATATATATATATATATATATATAGGGGAAGGTTAAAATGAGAACCACCTCGAGTTGTAAGAACCCGCGAGAACCACCCCCGCGGGGGGCCGTTGACCACGATTTTTTTTTTTACAACTATATGTGTATATTTTAACAACCTACGTAAAGTTTGGGTTTAAACGGCGCGCCCGAGGGGGTAGTTTTTTACGCCCAAAGTTTGGGTTTTATTTTTTTTTATTTTTCTTTTTTTTAAACCAAACTTTGGGCGTAAAAAACTACCCCCTCGGGCGCGCCGTTTAAACCCAAACTTTACGTAGGTTGTTAAAATATACACATCTAGTTGTAAAAAAAATCGTGGTCAACGGCCCCCCGCGGGGGTGGTTCTCGCGGGTTCTTACAACTCGAGGTGATTCTCATTTTAACTTATTCCTATATATATATAAGATAGGGTTATTGTAAAAAAGAGGTTTTTTTTGTGAAAAGTGTAAGAAGTGTTTTAAACCATTAGATGTTTTAGTTAATGGTTGGATCAAAAAGGGATTAAAATATAAATTATGTTTTAATTTTTTTGACTAATTTGGCTAGATTAGGGGTAATATTGTCTTTTTTTAAATAAAGAAACTGCATCAATAACCTCAATACACATGCATGTTCCCCTGTCTTTTTAAATGTCAATAGCTTGTTATACGTAACTTTAAAAAAATACACCGTAATTATAACGCTCCGCTTTTCGTAACTTTCAGTTTTTAGAAAGTTCATCTTGTATTTCTATTTTTGGAAACTCATTTCCTTTGTGATCGTATTTCATTTCAAGCTATTATAAATCCGAGACCTTGATTATAATAAAATTGATCTTTCACATGAAATATACATCGTTTATACATGATTATACATTGATACATACGTTTGTTTAATGCATGACTCATGCTTCTCGTACATCGTTTATACATGATTATACATTGATACATACGTTTGTTTAATGCATGACTCATGCTTCTCGTAAATATAGTTTTAACTTGCAAACGAGTGAATAAGTAACCTTAAATCATTGTTATTTTCACAATACATCGTGATATACTTGTTCTAATACTTAAAGGAGAGTATTATACACATACATGATTCTTGATCAATTCATTTCAAACACTTGCAACCACATCGTACATAATTGTAAATCACATTCTTTTCTATTTCAACTAAGACATGTTTACTTACTTGTTAGCACTTGAATCCTTGTTTGAATCACACACTAGGCCTTGTTACATATTATTTATACATCATATATCTTGTAACACTTTAATTAACAACAAATAAATGTCTTATATTATTTAAACAACAAAAAAAAAAAAAAACAAAAAGGAAGACAGCGGCTGCGATCTGAAGTCCCAAGGTGGTTTAATTGTTTTGTTTAATGCATAACACTCACCTAATTACATTCAATGCTCACCTAACTTAAACTCTAAACCCTTCCCTATATAAACCACCATTCCCTAACCATTTTACCACTTTAACAACTCTCAAAACACTCCAAAAACTCTCAGAAAGTTCCAGCAATTAAAAGTGAGTTTTAACTCACTTCTTCCTCTACTTCTTATTTGTTATTTTTTTCTAAAACACTTGTATAACCTCTATGAAGGTTTTCAGAAGTTTGCTTGGGCAAACTAAGGTGAAACCTCACCATTTTTAGGCCCAAAGTGCAACAAACTTTCTGCTCATTTTTTATCTTTTTAAATCTTCATGTTTTGATAGAAAACTTGATGGAATCTTTTTCCCACCAAGCTCACAACTTAGTTTATGGTTGTGGGTTTGTGTTTAGGGGATTTCCATCAAAGTTTTGGGTTCAAACACCCCTTTTATTTCTATTTATAGATAACAAATCAATGATGAAAACAAGCACAATACATCATCTTTTATATGATGAACTTATGACTTGTGAAACGTGAACAAATGGAGGCTTTGTGTCACACCCCTATTTTCCACGTGTCACCGGTGGGCCCGGTGGGGAGTATAGTGACGTAGTTGATATCATCATAGTCAAACAACACAATATTTAAATGCACGGCGGAAGCAAAAGATAAGTATATTACAAACCGATTCAAAAGTAATATTTAATATTACAACAGAATGTAAGTTGGATCCACAGGCGGATCAATAAAAAGAAAACGTAGTTCATCAGACTTATTGCATCCAAGCTTGCGAGACTCTTAATGATGCTAAGGAGAGGCCAGCCTATTACGCTTAGTACCTGCACTTAACCGTTTTGGGAAAATACGTCAGTTTACACTGGTAAATACAATTTAACTGAATCATTTTGAAAAAGGTTTAAAAATTGATTTGAATGCACGTGGCACAAAACATTTTATAACTTGGGATAATTATGTAATATAATGTTGGATCGTGTACGTGACCCTGAAAGTCAGTTAAGGTAGTTCAACATCAAATACTAAGGCGGAATCAAAGTAAACGATGTCCAAAATAGCTTGTATCTTCTAATCTTTCTTTCTATTAACAACCGTGTGCTTTATACAATGAATTCTGATGAAAATCCGACAGCACTTCGTGACTCTCACAATGACCTTGTACCGTTCCGTTTGAAATGTGACACTCACACTCCTATTTATAGACCTATGACCCTTCCGTTTGAAACATAACATAAAGGTTCAAACGATGGATCTCAAACGGAACCCTATGTTCAAACTATGAACTCAAACGGAACCATCATGTTCAAACGGAACCCTCTATAACAAGACTGTTTTCAAACGGAACCCTTCTAAACACATCTAAACTCAATACTAAACACTAATTTTGACATTTAAGATCCAATATTGATATTCTTGATATAAGACTTGATGAAGATGCAGTCAACAGACATTTTCGTGCATCAACAGACTCCCCCTTGGATGTTGACGTAGTCTTCAGATCCTGAGTCTTCAGTCTTAGTCTTTTCTCTAACTCTGTCTTTTCATCATAAGCACTCTATCTTCACATTCCCATATGCTGTTGATCCAGACTCCCCCTTTCACAGACTCCCCCTCTCAATATGCTGAATCTGAGATATTTGGTTCAAGCTTTGACAATTTACTTCCATTGGGAATAATGAAGATCAAATCTGTTACTCAACCAACAAACATTACAATTCTATCTTTCAAACATAACTCACAAACTTAATCAGTTTTAGAAATCCACTCAAGTATTCAGATCCAAGTTAATGACCCTGATTACTTGATTAATCTACCAAGTCCAAATTAATGACCTTGGTTGATCTTTTGACAAAACAAACTGATTTTAAAACAACAATTTCAAACATTTTCTGAAAGATAACAAGTATCAAGTTAATGAACTTGTTTTTGACTTTTCAAACAAATTAAACTTCTTCAAAATAAGCTCTCCTCATTCTTCAGTCCAGAATTTCCTGCATCTGCTTCAAACATCTGAGAATCCAACAATCAACTCTCCACTTTGGTTTGTCGGAAAATAAAGCAGAAATAAACTCTTTTTGGATTTTATCAACGTGTTCTAAACTAAGAAATGAAATACAGAAAACTTAAATTGCAGAAATTAAACAAAGTAAACTATTTACAAACATATTTTTGGTGAGCGTGTTAGGGAATCATATCAGCTTTTCAGACAAATCACAAGTACCGTTAAGCTATATTACATACTCAGATTTAAACAATTCACCCCGATTGTCGATATACTGATCCATTTTAAGTTCCCACACAAATTTCAATTTACTCAGGATACGAATTAGATGTCTTATGAACTTAGTTCATTCATGTGTCCCACCTCTTGAATATACTCCCGTATCCAGAATCCCAATAATCAGTCTTACAGGTGAGAATACTACAATGATATCTGTATATAATTTAGGTATGCGAGGGCCGAGGGATCTCAGGTCGATACTTCCGTATACGCAGAGAGATATCAGCTTCGACTTTTCAGTGTGTCCCCTTTAGAGGATCTTTTTGCTTACAACAGCAGCATTTATCAATTTTATTGTTTCAGCATGCTGAGGGTTTAATGCTGTGTTTCAAGCATTGCAGCAAGTATTAGCCAGGGACTAGGTCAGAACTACCGTTCAGCAGAAGTCCCGGAATAATACCCCAGACATCATTAAGTATAAAGACCTAGTATATCAGATTAAGAGACCTTTCAAATGAGATTTCAGGGGTTACCTATATATCCAAGTAGTGTTCCCCACGAATTCACAAGTTTGAATTTTAGGTTTATATCCCGAATAAATCTACTAAATGTGTGAAAACCTATCGACACATCATCAGTGAGATTGTTTAACTCTTTTTATACTTTCCAAATCTTTAGCATACTGTAATCGTCTAGCTGATGTACTATCATTTTCCCCATATACACAAGCTCTTTTTCAGATTTTATCATGTTTTTGTATTTTTGCATTTTTTACTGTTTTTGTATTTTCTGAAAATAAACTATGTACAAACATCTACTCCCCCTAAATACCAAAACAAGTAAAAATTCGACAAACCATTGCAGATTGTTTCTCGTCTTCATCCGCAACAGTACTCTCATCAACGCCAATTATGCCATCCGACACCGACAGAAGCTTCATACCATTCAGTTTTAACAAATATTTAAACCGATTTTTTATCAAAAGCTTTGGTATGTAAATCAGCTTTCTGTTCGTCAGTGTGGATTTTCTCAATTCGTATCAACTTTTTCTCAAAGCAATCACGAATAAAGTGATGACGAATTTCTATGTGTTTAGTTTTAGCGTGATGTACTGGATTCTTAGTTATATTTATTGCGGCCTCATTATCAACAAAAAGAGGTGTGTTAAGAAACTGCAAACCGTAGTCGCGCATCTGTTGCTGTATCCACAAGATCTGAGAGCAGCAACTGCTAGCAGACACATACTCCGCTTCACAAGTAGATAACGCCACAGACGTTTGTTTCTTACACTGCCAGGTAACCAATCTAGGACCAAAGAACTGGCATCCTGCAGTTGTTGATTTTGAATTGACTTTGCAGCATCCGAAATCCGAATCGGAATACCCTTCGAGCGTAAAGTCGCCTTTTCTAGGATACCACAACCCCAATGAAGGAGTTCCTTTTAGGTAGCGCAATATCCTCTTCACAATGATCATATGCGATGCTCTTGGGTTAGACTGAAATCTTGCTGCGAGGCACGTTGGGTACATAATATCAGGACGTGAAGCAGTTAGGTACATTAAAGAACCTATCATGGATCGGTAAAACGTTTCATCAGCCCTGTCTCCGATGAGATCTGGGTGAATCCCATGATTTGTTGCAAGTGGGGTAGCAGCTGGAGTAGAACCTGACATCCCGAATTTCTCCAAGATATCATGAACGTACTTTGACTGATGAATGAAAATTCCCTCAGGAAGTTGTTCAACTTGTAATCCCAGAAAGAATTTCATCTCCCCCATTGATGACATTTCAAACTTCTGCTTCATCACTGATTCAAAATCTTTGTATAGATTTTCATTCGTCGACCCAAAGATTATATCGTCCACATAAATCTGAACTATTAGAAGATGACCATCGACTTCTTTAGTGAAGAGAGTGGCATCCACTTTTCCACGAATGAACTTGTTGGCTAGTAGGTGTTGAGACAAAGTCTCGTACCAAGCTCTCGGGGCCTGGTGTAAACCATACAGCGCTTTGTCCAATAAATAGACCTTGTTTTTGTGGATTGGATCGGTAAAGCCCGGCGGCTGACCGACATAAACCTCCTCTTTAACCTTCCCATAGAGAAACGCCGATTTAACATCTAACTGATAAACTTTGAAGTTCTTCCAAGACGCAAATGCTAAGAAAATTCTGATAGCTTCTAGTCGTGCTACAGGAGCATAGACTTCGGTAAAATCAATTCCCTCCTGTTGACTAAATCCCTGAACAACGAGTCGAGCTTTGTTCCTTACGAAAACTCCTCTATCGTCTCTCTTACACTTAAACACCCACTTAGTGTTAATTTTCCTATGACCATCCGGCAAATCAACTAACTTCCACACTCCCAATTTCTCGAATTGACTTAGTTCCTCCTGCATAGCATTGACCCAAGAGTCTTCAGTAAGTGCCTCTTTGTAAGTTCTTGGTTCAACCTGCGAGATAAAACAACTTAATGAGAATTCAGTTTGCAAAGGAGCAACTTTTGTATAAAAACATGTAAGCCCTTTATCAATCTGATTTCGAGTGCGAACGCCTTTCTGCAAATCTCCTATGATCAACTCCTCTGGATGATATGAAAAAGTTCGCGGCATCACTTCACTTGGAACCTCTACATTTCCCTCCAGATTAGTAACATTCTGCTCTGCATCTTGTTCACCAACTTGGTTTGTTTGACTTGAAATCTGAATTTGCTCCCCCTCAGAATTTGAATCTGAATCACCATGATCAAATACTGGCATGTTTTCAGCTTCTAGATTATCATTCTGAAACAACTGATTATCTTGAGCAACTTCATTTTGTTGGACATCATCATGTTCACCAGCATTACTTGGACCTGCTTCATCTTCATTTGAAGTTTCCCGTGGTGTCCTCGAATACTCAGCTGGGAACCTTAACTGTGACTCATATTCACGCAAAATATCCAACTCATCAAAGAAATCTTCTTCATCCTCTGATTTTTCTCTCATGTCAAACGAATCCCAAAGTTTGTCATAATGAAAACGCCATGAATCACCAGGATTCTGCGGTGGCATAGTATAACCTTGACATTCAACATTATATGCCTCAATAATCGTTTTCCAAATGGGAATGAAAACTCGTTTCAATGGACTTGCATAGCCCACGAATATTCCTTCTAAGCCTTTTTCACCAAATTTGCCTTGAAAATCGAGAACTGTACAGGGAGACCCAAACGGTTCAAGATACTTCAGATTTGGTTTACGATTATTGATCAGCTCAAAACATGTTTTGTTGAACTTCTTGACAGTGAGAACCCTGTTGAGCGTATAGCATGCGGTGGAAACAGCTTCAGCCCAAAAATTAATCGGTAACTTTGAATCTGCAAGCATAGTTCTAGCTGTCTCGATTAGTGTCCGGTTTTTGCGTTCTGCGACTCCATTCTGCTGCGGAGTATACGGAGCACTAAACTCATGCAAAATACCTCTTTCATCACAAAATTCTTCCATCTTTCTGTTCTTGAATTCAGTACCATTATCACTTCTAATTCTTTTGATACGCCTTTGGTACAAATTCTCAATCTTTCTGAACAGACCCATCAAACTGTCAAATGTTTCATCTTTCGTCTTCAAGAAAGAAACCCACGAAAATCTGGAATAATCATCAGTAACGACCAAACAATAGTAATCTCCTGTAATACTTTTGACATTCACAGGACCAAACAAATCTATGTGAAGTCTTTCCAGAGGACATAAAACTGAATTGACTTGCTTAGTAGGGTGTGACTTTTTCTTCTGCTTGCCTTTGATGCAGCTAATTCACTCCCCTTCCAGATGAAAACCTTTGATATTAACACCCAATACCAAATCATTGTGCACCAAGTGATTCATCTTCCGTAGGTGAATATGCCCCATCTTTCGGTGCCACAATCTAGATTCTTTCTCAGTTGCTTTAGACACGAAACAATGTGCTTGACCAGTAGTTGTAGTTGCTACAGACATATCTAACACATATAAATCATTCACTCTAGGTGCCCTCATGATAATCCAATCTTCAGGAATAACAAAACCAGGTTTCAAGATCAAACATTCTTTATCAGTGAAGTGAGTAGAATACTGATTGTCACAAATCTGCGAGATACTTAGCAGATTGTTCTCCAGCTCAGTGATGTAGTTAACTCTCTCAAACGTTACAATCCCATTGGATAACGTTCCTTCACCAACAATTCTACCACCTTCATGACCTGCAAATCCCACATAACCACCATTGATATTCTTCACATCATACAGTAATGCAGTTTTTCCTGTCATATGTCGAGATGCGCCACTATCCATGATCCATCTTGAAATGGCTTTTGGAAGATCCTGCACATACCACAAGTTGATTTTAAAACATTTCAATAAAGATGCCGATTCATGCTTCGCGATCCAGGAAGCTCCGGCAATTCAAACTGCTTATTCGAACATGGTGTCCACCCAGGCTTCATCAGCCTTAGGTGTAACCTTGACTCTCGCAACTTGAATTTTGAAATTTTCAGCCTTCAAAGGTGGAAAATTTGCATCATAATCAACCGAAATTGATTCTTCAGCCTTTTTCACTTCAGAAGTTGAAATTTTCATTTCAGTTTTTGGTTTCCAAACTTGTTGAGATAATGCAACCTGTTTATAAAACTTGTCATTTTTAGTTACCACTTTCTTTACAGGTTCATTTTTCACTTTGATGTTATTATATTTCACACTCTTTTTCTCAACAATGATTGGTGCTTTACCCTTCACATCAACTTTCTTCTGTTGAAACTTCACATTTTCAGTCTTAGGCTTCACATTGGTACACTTTCGTGCAATGTGACCAACTTGATTACATCTGAAACATGTACGAGTATCAACAACTCGACTTTTGCCTTCAGACTGATAATGTGAAGCTCTTTTCTCAAAGAACTCTTTGTTTGATTTTGAAAAAAATTCATTTTCCTCATCAGAAAGTGAACTTGAACTGTTCACAAACACCTTCTTTTCAGCAAACCTCTTGTTTTGAAAACTCTTTTTCTGATAACTATTACCACCTCGATAACCACCCGACCAATTGTTTCGATTGTTATTATAAAAACGTGATGGAACAACAGGCTTTTTGTAGTAAGCTTTATCTTTCTCAAAATTCATTTGCCTTTTTGTTTGACACAAACTGTTCACTTCTGACAACTCAACTTCAACCAATTTGAAAACATTTGTCAGCTTTTTCACATTAACATTCTCAATTGGAAACTCAGAATCCGAATACAACTTATCAGATCCAGCCATCTTGTACATCACAAGACCCGGTTCATCACTTAAGTTGTTTTTGGACTTTTGTTTTGGAATGTATTTATCCAAGAAACACCCATCCTCCTCAGAAGTGTCACAATCCGGTTTAAGCACTTTGTCTACCACACTTTTCACCACATCACTTTGGACACCCTCGTCATTGGAAGATGTGAACGTGACATCAATGTTTTCAGGAAGTTTAACTTCACTTTCTTCCTCAATTTCCACCAAACTAGACTGCTTTTTCGTGTAGTTGTCTAAAATTGGCGGTGGAACTTTGTGAAAACCTACACCCGTTCCATCAGAAAACACATCCTCGCCATCTTTGTTTTTCCCTATAGGTTTAGGAACAATATGCTGCAAAACAAAGCTTGCCGATTTATAGCTGTTAAGCTTCAACTGGATTCGTTCATTCTCAATTTCAGCTTCTTGAACTTTAAGTTTCAATTTAGCAATTTGATCCAGTTGTTCATTAATCGATTCTTCTTTTAACCTCAAAACAGCTCTTAGATGTTCATTTTCTTTAAATGTTTTGCCATTACGATCATCACTATCTTTAACAATGTTTTTCAATTTCTCAAATTTTTCAGAAATCTGACGGTTTTCAAGAATTAACTTTTCATTTTCAGATTTTATTTTCTCACGTTCAGTTTTATCATTTTCAATTTGAGTCGTTAATTCTTTGATCCGTTCAGTTGAAGCTCTTACAGTTTTGTCACGATCGAGAATCTGATCTTCAACCTTTCTAACTTTTGTTGTCAGATTCTGAATTTTCTCATTGTTAAGATACGTGACAGTGCTACAAAAATTGCATTGTTTGGTGCAATTTTTGCAGTCAGCATTCCCGTCAATTTTGTTACCTGACGCATTTGTTGACACACTTTGACTGACCGATCCCTTTGACTCAGTAACAGAATTAGGATCTACCTCAAGTGCTTTTGCAGCTAGCACTTTGTCAGCCATCACTCCCAGGTTCTCAGCTGTCAACTCTTGCGTAGTATCAATTATGCCTGTATCAACCTGCTTTTCTTTCTTCTCTTTCTCCTCTTTCTCCTTTCTCTCTTTCTCTTTTGCTTCTTCAATCATCTTTGATGTTGGTGTTCCCCACCATTTGTGTTGCCAATACTCATCATCTTCTTTGTACTCCTTGATAATGGCTTCGATATCTAGCGTTTTGTCATCAATCGCAATGTTGCCATACCTATCAAGATAGCACTCTCTATCTGGATCCCATCTGTTTGCTCTTCTAGCTTCCAGAAAGACACCAGAAAGTCTGATAATCTTGTTTTCAGCAATCATCTTCCGGTATTGATACTTCTGTTCCTCAGTACGATCATCTTTCCATTTAACGGGTTCATCATTGCTTGCCATGAATGCGTAACCCACCGCATCTTCTTCCGGTAGAACTTCCTTACTCCAATCATACCCTTCATCATCATAAATCACAGCAAGAGCCCTTGATTTGTCTCTGTTATCTTCAGACTGCTTCAATCTAGGCGGCTCGGATCTATTCTGATGGTAGATTGCCTTTTTGTAATAGTCATCTCGAAACGGATTCTCCGATTCATCAACATAAGCGTTTCGGCATTCTCTCTTAAAATGACCCTTCTGCTTACACTTGAAGCAAGTCACTTTCGATTTATCGAACCCCAGCTTAGTAGAAGCACCACCAATTGTTTTTCTGCTAGTAATTTCCATAAATCTTTGTGCACGACGAACAGCACTTGCCATAGCCCAACGAATATCGATCAGTTCCATTTCCTCCGGATCAATCTGATCGTAATCTTCTTTCGTCAGATTTGTATTGCCAATCTTCCCAGCTACCAATCCTTCATACGATTCCAACACTGATGCTAGAAAGATCATTTGCTGCTTTGCCGACTCTTCGTCAAAATTTTGAGCATTCTTCAAGTCTATTGCGATGTTGCATTGAAAACGATTCTTTGCATCAGCATTTCCAAAAGATGAAGATCCACTGTGAAAACCACTGTGACTTCCACTGCTTTGATCACTTTGACTTTCTTTGTCAGCTGTTGACACATTTTCAGCAGAAAAAGCTGTTTTTGGAGAAGTTGCTTTTGGCATCATGCTTTTTGGATAGTATAGATCCAGATTCTGTTGATAAGATGAATGATTAACTTTGTACTTCTTCTTCAATTCCAGTTCATGACTTTCAAGTTTCTCAATCACCAAATCTGGTTTCAACAAATCAGAAGGAATAGTGTTCTTAAGCATGAGAGCATAATATCTCCACTCCATCTCGTCTGGCAACGAATCGAACAACTTGTCTACTTGCTCATCATCAGGATATCTGATATCATGTCTTGCTAATTCCAGCTTCAGATGACCAAACCTTTCAATCATTTTACATACTGACTCATTTTTAAGACAACTAAACATATCAAACTCTTTCCTAAGAAGTTTCTTTTTATTTTTTACAATCTCTTTGCTTCCAAGACACTTCTTTTCGAGTTTTTCCCATAAGTCTTTAGAATTTGAGTAATCTATCAGTGAAATGATGTCTTCACGCACCGACTGAAACAATAATGCCACACATTTTTGCTCGGCCACAAAACTGTCAATCTCTTCAACTGATCTTAATGCTTCACCATTCTTCTTTCCTTGAGCATAACCACTCTTCATACTCTTCCAGCAAGGAAAAGCAAATGCCATCAACCAATCTTCGAACTTTGTTGCCCACCTGCTGTAATCTTCTATAGCCATCAGCTTAGGAGGTTTGTTAAATGTTCCAAATGCGCTTTCGGACTCCCAAGCTTCCTTCTTTCTTTCTTTCGGTGGACTTTTGTTTGCATCGCTTGAAGAAGTATCATTGTTTCCTGAACTACCCGTGAAAGCATACATATCGCTGAATGGATTCATGAAAATATCATCCATTTTGATCGTACCTGTAAAATCAAACAACACTTAGACAAATTTTGATTTTTTGAAAATATAAGAAACTGTTCAAACGGAATAGTCTGCTTCGTTTGAAATACCAACAGTTTCAAACGACAACAATTTTCAAACGACAATATGTTTTCAAACGACACAGAATTCAAACGAGGTACTGTTCCGTTTGAATCAATAGTTTCAAACGATAGACTGTTCAAACGACCAACTTTCAAACGACAAACAATTTTCAAACAATGGCTGTTCAAACGATCAACTTCAAACGACAGTTCAAACGATAAACTGTTTCAAACTATCAGTTCACACGACAACCTGTTCAAACGATACAATTCAAACGGTAAACTATTTCAAACGATAGAATCCATTTTCAAACGACAGTTTCAAACGATTGATCAGATTTCAAACGATAGAACAGTTTTCAAACGATGGAACATGTGACGTCAGCAAAATGCGAAACTTTTCAAACGGTATGAACGATTTAGATCAGTTTTAGGTCGAATTTTGATTCCAAACTTTCAAGGATTAGTTATTAGTGAATTTCGTTTGTTATGTGATCGTTTCAAGCCATTTTAACCGTGAGAACTAGTTAAAATCAGAAAAGAAAGGTAGAAGTGAGATAATCCGATGATTTCAAGCTGTATTCGGTATGAACTCCTCGTCCTGAGCTCTGATACCACTTGTTGGATCGTGTACGTGACCCTGAAAGTCAGTTAAGGTAGTTCAACATCAAATACTAAGGCGGAATCAAAGTAAACGATGTCCAAAACAGCTTGTATCTTCTAATCTTTCTTTCTATTAACAACCGTGTGCTTTGTACAATGAATTCTGATGAAAATCCGACAGCACTTCGTGACTCTCACAATGACCTTGTACCGTTCCGTTTGAAATGTGACACTCACACTCCTATTTATAGACCTATGACCCTTCCGTTTGAAACATAACATAAAGGTTCAAACGATGGATCTCAAACGGAACCCTATGTTCAAACTATGAACTCAAACGGAACCATCATGTTCAAACGGAACCCTCTATAACAAGACTGTTTTCAAACGGAACCCTTCTAAACACATCTAAACTCAATACTAAACCCTAATTTTGACATTTAAGATCCAATATTGATATTCTTGATATAAGACTTGATGAAGATGCAGTCAACAGACATTTTCGTGCATCAACATATAATCTTGTAAGAGATTTACATGTTACTTATGCGTTCAGTAGCCCGATCCGTAGACCAGGTTAAAGATTAATAGACACACCACAATATTGAGTTATGCACTGAAAGGTGTACGCCTACACCCCGTGCTCAGGTCGTGGCCATCTCGTAAGATGATGCCAAGGATATCCGGGACATGGTCCTTAACCCCCCAAAGGCTTTAAGCAAACAAAACACATTCAAAACATAGCATATCAATAAATTTAACCTCTATTCGATTAAATAATTCAATGCCGGACCAAGCGGTATTTTATATACCGTACCCCAAGCCCGTATAGGGAAAATAAGTTAAAAGTATTTACCTGAGCTAAATATAAATTCAATCCCAGTCGTATACCACCAAGCAAGTACAGATAGCTTTTACTGGGCTCCTAAATCTGGAACGAAGGTTTTTAATAACCTATTAGAATCCTAACGGGTCTTTAATTAAGCTTAGACTTAGACCGGTTAGTTTTCAAAAAAGGAAGACACGGTTCAAACGCATGATAAAGAGAAGACCGGTTTAGAATGTGGTTTTGACCCGACAAGCTTGTATGCTTGTTTAATATGGGTAACTTAAACACATTTTTAATTTTGAGACAAAAACGATATGGTTTGACCCGTTTCGGCTAATATATGCGAACTAGTCACATAAGCCGATCCGAACGCGACAAGTGCGTAACGAGTAACCAAAAGAGTAATATGCAAGTTTCCTAAATCAATATGCCTTAAATATGTTATGACATCAGTAAGATGTCTTCTATTATGCCCGTAATGGATTTAAACTCAAACTATGCCTTGTAAGGGCATTTTGGTCTTTTAAAAGGTTATAAAAGAGTTTAATTAGTAATCTGAGTTACAGGTCTGATTTATTCAGTAAATACACTTAATTTAATAAGTTATAACAGTAGGGTATGACCTATATGTGAAATTTATCATTTAAAACCAAACTATGCCCCTTAGGGGTATTTTGGTAATTTCACTTAGGCTTAAAAGGTCAAAACTGGAAACCTGAGTTTAAAAACTTTTACTTACTGTTATAATATAAAAATACACTAAAAATATCAGTAGGTATCAACCTTATATGTTTAATATAGTTCTAGTACATACTATGCGTTAAAAACGCTTAAAAAGGCGATTTGGAGCCATTTCTGGGTTTTTAAAAGAAAGCTGATATTTTTATAATTCCAGAAGGCTCAAAATATTTATTTGTCAAATAAAATCAGTAGAAAAAGGTTTGGGGTCAAAAGGATTTGTAAAACTCATTTTATGGCTTAAAAGGGCAAAACCTGCATTAACCGAATCAAGCTTAGAACCCTATGTTATGCTCAGCCTAAAAATAATTAAAAATCCTCAAAAATCCCAAAATATTATTTTATATTAGTAGGTAAAAGGTTTGGAATTTAAAATTGGGTTTAGATAGGATATACGTTAATTATGCCGTTAAATTAATAAAAACTTTCAATTTACGCTAATGAACATATCTCTTAATCGAGACCTCGAACTGATGTCAAATTATAGGTACACGTTTATATATCAGTAATAAAGGTTTGTATCCTTTCACATTTTCAAAAAATATCATTTTAAGGTCAATAGGGCATAACGGTCAACATTTTAGGCATTTAAAGGAAACATGCATGAACTAGGATTTCTATGGAACCAAGTTGTATAACCTTGGAGGGTTATACTAACTTATAATATGGTCCTAAAGGAATCCTAAGGCATATCGAAACTAAGCTAAATCGGGTCAGAACTGAAAGTCAAAGCAAAAGTTGACTTTTGCGACTTTCGGTTCCGAACCGAGCCTATACTTAGAATTGTCGGGTTGAATCATGCTTAGGCATGTTCAACTAATATTTATTAAGTTATTAAAGTGAGAAAACTGATTTTATGACTTTTATATTAATAGTTATGTATTTTATTTAAAACTAACCCGTTTGACTTTTATTTGACCCGACAATTAAACTAAGTAAACGTGGTAATTAGGAGGTGCCCCTTTTGAGGGTTAATCACCTACCTAATTACGGTCACGTAGCCATGTTCGTTGCGAACCATGGCTCAACCTGTCACACCCCGACCACGTAGAACATACCAAACGTGGCGGAAACGTCGGGGAGTGTTGTAACAGAATTAATGTTTCAAATCCATGGCAATTGAAGTTTCGTTTTATTCAATAGAAGTGTTACAATGTCTAAACAAACATGGAAATACAACATAATTAACTAGTCTGCATCTTTTATTGTCACTAAGGCCCATGTCCGCCTAAGTGTATCTTGATCATCTTATGCAACAGCTCCTGAAAAACACATGTGAAAATATGGTACGTCAGCATAAAAATGCCGGTGAGATACATAGGTTTTGTGAAAATAGGTTTCATGACTTATGTTTGAGAAAATGTTTAGTCATGAACCTTGTTATTTGCTTTGTTTTGTAAATCATTTGAAAAACGATAAGATCAGATGATATGTATAAATAAATGTCAGGTTAAATGAATAACCATGTAAAATGAGTTTGTATAAGATAAGTTGTTTGTAAAACAATGTCTTGTGAAAAGTATGTTATTTGTATAAAATGTTATATATCTCAAATTGAAATGATTCAAATAACGCTACGATATGTAATACCATACAAACACTTATATATAGGAAGTACCAGCGGCGTATCCACCATGCTTGTATCATATTACACACGCATCGTTACTTAATCACTTAATCAAACCAAACCAATCAATGTAAGATGTCTATGTTTAACCAATTGCCAAATGTATTGAATAATATGTCAAAGTGTTTATGTCAAGATGTAGATCATGTAATGTAAAACAAATGTGATATGTATGGCTAGTGAAATGCATCAACTAAACCATAGGTGAAATGCACAAAACAAAGTATTGAAGTAAAACTTGGTTTAAATCAAAGTTATGTTTTGTGGGAAATGCATGATCAAATGTCAATCATGTTAAAATATCTATGTCGAAATGTCTATGTCAAATGTCTATGTCAAAATGTCTATGTCAAAATGTCTTTGTCAAATGTCTATGTCAAAATGTCTTTGTGTAAACCATGTCAAAATGTCATGTATGGTTAGTGAAATGTCTCAACTAAACCATATGCACAAAAGCAAAGTATTGAAGTAAAACTTGGTTTAAATCAATACTATGTCTTGTGTAAATGCATGCTATACTGAATATGAACATTTATGCGGTATTGTTATAATGCATACATCCAAGCCTTGCGACTGTGGTGATAAACCCTTAAACAAATTAAAGGTCTATCTGTCTTATATCATCGAATTCGGTCATTCCTTTCTGTCCCCTTTCCCTGGGATGTCCGGAACGGGAGTTGTCAATTCCTATGGTACCACTACCTACTAACGAACGGCGTAGCTAATGTTAATGAATGTATTGTCCCATGTAAACAAACCAAATGTCATACCAAAATGTAAACATGTGAAAACAATGCACTAAGTATGTAATCAAATGAACATACATAGCGTGAAATGTCATGTAAAACAATGTACTAAGTAATGCACACAATGGGCACACCTAGCAGGAAATGTCACGTAAAACAATGTACTAAGTAATGCACACAATGGGCACACTTAGCAGAAAATGTCATGTAAAACAATGTACTAAGTAATACACACAATGGGCACACCTAGCAGGAAATGTCATGTAAAACAATGTACTAAGTAATGCACACAATGGGCACACCTAGCATAAGATGATATGAAATCATGTACTATAATGTACTAACGAACATAGCATGTATATGATGTGAAAACAGGAAAGCATGAAAGTAACAAGTAGGCACATGTGTTCCACCCCAAAACAGTTTGGAAAACAGTAAAAGAGGGGTCTATGTACTCACTTGAGATTGCTCAGTAGTCCTTGAGTAACAACCAAACAATGCTAGAGATCACGGAAATCAAACGGCACCTAATATAGGTAACTATGTTAATTAACCGGACCTAAATCGGAAGATTGGGTAGCATTAGGGTTTGTAAACCAAATGAGTGTAGGAACTCATATGATATGGTTTAACAAAGCCTACATACTAAATGAAACTTAACCTAAGTGCTTTCGACCCATTACGACCCGTTTAGGTAGATTATGCTACTTTAACGCGTCGTGCGCGTGAAACGCGTTCGGACCGCCTAACTAGTCCTATGACAAGTAGAATATGCCTAAACATGTTACATAATCAGTTATGTGACAAAGGTTTAGGTTACATATGCTTAATTACCAATTATACATGAAAAGGGTATTCTGGTAATTTACCTAAGGCATATAAACTACCTATCATACAACTACTTAAACGAAGCGACCATAGGGTATAACCTCGGAAGGTTATTCCCTATATACTATGGTCACCTAATGTATTTGGTCGGATCCTAATGATCGACCAAATGGGTCGAGTTCGAAGGTATAGGCGATTTATTAGATCGCCTACCCTACGACTCTAGACAACGTGGTAATCAGTGGGCATAGTCCCAAGGGACTATGACCAACGTGATTACACTCACGTTGCGAAGTTCAAACGAACTTCGCATTGACCATTACTGGTCAATGCTGAAAGTCAAACAAAGTTTGACTTTCGGACTCGAAAAGCAATAAAATAAGGAAAAGAACGAAAGAATACTTACCCAGGGTCCCCGAATGCTAATCCCGATCCAAGAATCTCAGGTATGAAACAATGGTTTCAACTTAGAGTTTCTCAAATCAGAATTCTTGTAAGTTATGCAATGGGGGGCATGGGGTATTTATAGTATTCGGTGCACCGTTGAGATCGTTTCATGGAAACCGTGATTCGATCCCATCCGTACACTTGTTGGAAGGTTATGGAAGCTAAAATTGATGCTTATCATCTGACTAAGCAAGTTAGAACATGTGGTGGAGGATCAAACAGCTGCAACTTGTGGTTAAATGCATTTAATCTGGTCAGAAGGACTGACGCGGGCCGCCTAAGATTTAATCTTGGCTGAGGCGGGCCGCCTAGCTCTTCAGATCAGAAAACAAGTTTCAGAAATGACAGTTTCAGCCCCTGCACGTGTTTAAGCCCATTTCCGGCACTTCTAAGGCCCGTAAAGCCAACTTTAAGGCCCTAAAATGATGCCTAAACATTGTGGACATGAAACATGCTCAAAAATATGTCGGATGTTGGTTCGTTTGGTCGTACGAACGCGATGTTCGCTTAATTACGACGGAATGCGCATAAGCGCGAAAAACGATCCAAATGACGAAACGAATGGATTTTTGGCAAGCCAAACACTAAAGAATAATATAGTCATGCTTACATAAATTTTTGGATGTCCGGATGTATTCAGAACGTAAGTTATGCGCGAAAATGCAAACTTGTGCACTTTTTGACACTTTTAGTCCCTGAATGACCCAAAAGTTTATTTTAGCACACCGAACACCTCAAAGCCTATTTCTAAGATATGTAAAGGATATTTATGGTATGTTTAACTTATGGTCATGTTTCGGAATGTCTGTTACAGTTCAGATTGGCATACTTTCGCAGTTTGTCAAATTTAGTCCCTGTAAGCGAATTAACTTGTTTTTGCCATACCAAAGCCTTCAAAACTTATTTCTAAGTTATGTAAAGGTTATTTAAGGTATGTTAAGCCAATTTCACTATTCCGGAGTGTTTGTTGCATTAAACTGGTTATATTTACGCATCGGTGCGCGTATAACCTTCCAGAAAGTGATTTAGAGTTTGAAATAGAACTAGAATTGATATGTGCAAAAGATACACATATTTTTACAAATCCCAAGTATGAAATACAATATTTCATTGGTTTGGTATTTGTTTGATGGCTGCGAAGGCACAGGTGTTACAGTCTCCCCTACTTTAGGAAATTTCGTCCCGAAATTTATTTAGAGGAAGCTTCTGAGAGTTTAAAACATGAAGTTTAAAAGATCGAACAACATTGGTTAGGGTTCTTGAACTTCTAGTACTTTAATAACATCATGATTGTAATGTAAGAGGGATACTTATATACAAGTATATGAAGCGTCATTGGTGCGTCCACCGTACCTCCATTACATCGTTCTCATTTTGTTATTGTTGTCACTATCGGTTCTTACACATAATAAACCTTACTGGGTTTCTGTGCACTAAATTTCATAATTATGTACGCGTCCATAATTAGACAATTCCTTGCACAGTTCACACAGTCTATTTTATAATGCGTAGGGTAAAACCAAATGAACAATCCTGTGATGAGTGTGACTAGACCGCCATAGAGTCCTTTTGACTAAATCAATAAATGATCTAAATAGACTATCAAGGAGTCTGTCCAGCTACATCACTAGATGTCATTCTTTAACCAGATTGCGAATCAATCTTTTGACTAGACCACTAAAAAGGGTCTGGAGTGGTACTATATAATCCAAGGGTCTTAACTATTACATAGAAGCCCATTAAGGATTTAAGGTAGTACCTTTGAATATCCTTCTACGAATCCCTCATATGAAGATATGAAAGATTCTACGAGGATTTGGATAACGAATATCCAGAGTATACCAAAAACACAAAAATGCATAAATGAAAACATAAGATGCATAAACACATAGTCACATAACCACAAAATTGTTTGTTAATTTGTCTTGTTAATTGCGTACATGCATTTAAAGCACACTAGGAATCCATTCAGCGGATTTCATTTGGTACTTTAAACGTTATCAAGAATCTAACTATAAAGATAGAAAGATTTTTGAAGAAAAAATTCGATTTCGATTATAAAAAACCGAAATGTTCGAATTAAGGTACATAAGGAATCCAATTAAGGATTCTGATTTGTATGATGATCATCCACAAGGATCTAAATGTGAAGATAAAAAGATCCCATGTGGATTTTTTTTTTAGAAGTTGAAGATGTTTTGAAACCTTGCACGGGATGTGCTTATGTCAAAACATGAAGTAAAATGTTTATGAAGTTGAGATGCTTGATATGTCAAGGCGACATATGAAGCAGAATTTGAAGGTTAAGTCAATGTATGTGGAAAATATTTTTGAAAACTATGCATGGGGTTCTTTTAAGAAAAATGTGTTTAACGTTTTTTAAACCTTATATATAATACTTTTGAAATCATAAAGTAGGTGTATTAGATAGATATATTTACAAAAATGTTTTAAAAATCATGCGAGATGAATTTTGAAATTATGTATAAGGTTTTTGAAAGACATGAATGATGCGTTTCGAAATCATGCACTTGATAAGAAAATGTATTGTGTTAATATTGTCTTCAGACTATATGAAATATTTTGAAATTAGGAAGGTTGGTTTTGATAACATGGCCAATGTTTTTGAAATAACATAGACAATGTATCTAGAAAAATTGTTTTCAAACTATATGAAATGTTTTGAGATCATGAAGATTGTTTTTGAAATACCTGTACTGTATATGTTGAAAAATCAAAACGTAATGGGTATGAGATTTGAAAATATCCTTAGTTATCTAACCAAGGATTCAAAGGCACAGATGTGCAGAAGCATGATTACTCATAATGTCACTTTATTTTCTGTACTTCGTATCTTAGAATGAAACGAGTACTTAAAATTTTTGAAGGAATCATGAGCGATCATTTGAAAGAGAGAATCATAAGAGTAGTTTGTAAGGAACATAGTTCCTTAATACAGGTATTACAGGGAAATGCCATAAACACATGTAATTATACTTGTATATCAGAATTGCGAACAACAACTTTTATTTATGAACAAGACATATTTTTTCACAATACACGAGAACAAAAGAAACAAAGGCATAAGACAGCAATATCCTTTGTTCAGCCGAATGCTCATCCAAGGGTTGGATTTGCATTAGCAAGCTTTGGGCAGTTGTGGCGGAAGTGACCAATCTCTCCGCAGTTGAAACATGAACCCAGTGGGAATTTCGCAGCATTCCCTTGAACCGGAGCTTGAACCTGAGCAGCCTGATTTTGTCCCAAACGACAAACTTTGGCCAAATGCCCAAGTTTACCACATGTCGTGCATTGCCAGCAAACTTGTTGTAACGCGTGATGACCGTTGCAGCGTGCACAATGAGGTGCAGTACCGGCATATGCTTTCTTTGCAGGTGGCTGAGCTGGTTGGTTGGGAACGGCTCGACCATTGTGAGCGACCACGGCGAAGTTTTGAGGAGCCTTTCGCTTCTTTGGCTTCTTAGGCGATCGTTCATCCATGGTCTTTGATTCCCCGATTGGTTTCTTGGCTGGTGGTGCTGTCACTTGACTAGGTCCTGCCTGTCTTGGTGACTCTTGGGTGGCTTCATCCTGGAGACGATACATGGCAGTAGCCAATTCAACAGCCTTCAGGACTACTTCGCCTATTCGTAGGGTAAATTTGGCAGTCTGCTCGGATATCTGGGCGTCATCGTGATGAAGAGACATTCTAGAAGAAAATGAAAGACTTAGGTAGAAACAAGTGGAAGGTTTTATCGGGTAATCAAAACAGAATGGTAACGCATGAAAATTGCGATCATTTGTTTGTTACCTAAGATAAACAAATGAGATGGTGACTAATCAAAGTAAACAGGTCTTATTAATGTATCACTGAAGACATGCTCGCCTATAAGTGAACACTCATCCCAAGAATTCCCAGGTAAGCACAACTGGTCTCGCGTCTGATGAGATGTATACGAAGTGCTTGCCTAGACAGAAAACCCAGAATACAGGCATTCACCCTTCCAGTTTGCACGTGTTCACATTATTTAAAACCCAAAACCTTGACGAGATTTTGAAATTTCAAAGGGGTTCAAAACCATATAACAGAGGGTTCAAAACCTTACAATAGAGGGTTCAAAACCTAGAAATCAATCATCCTAGAACAGATGATTCGTTTTCAAAGCGGTTTTGAAATTTATGTTCTTGTTGTGGTCGTCGCCTAAGGATAGGTGACGGTATTGTTTTATGACTAAACGCAAGTAAACTCGCGTTAGGGTCCTAGAAAGGTTATAGACTAGGTCAAAGCATTACTAATAACCTAATTCCCTATAACCATTAGCTCTGATACCATCTTTTCTGTCACACCCCAACCACGTAGAACATACCAAACGTGGCGGAAACGTCGGGGAGTGTTGTAACAGAATTAATGTTTCAAATCCATGGAAATTGAAGTTTCGTTTTATTCAATAGAAGTGTTACAATGTCTAAACAAACATGGAAATACAACATAATTAACTAGTCTGCATCTTTTATTGTCACTAAGGCCCATGTCCGCCTAAGTGTATCTTGATCATCTTATGCAACAGCTCCTGAAAAACACATGTGAAAATATGGTACGTCAGCATAAAAATGCCGGTGAGATACATAGGTTTTGTGAAAATAGGTTTCATGACTTATGTTTGAGAAAATGTTTAGTCATGAACCTTGTTATTTGCTTTGTTTTGTAAATCATTTGAAAAACGATAAGATCAGATGATATGTATAAATAAATGTCAGGTTAAATGAATAACCATGTAAAATGAGTTTGTATAAGATAAGTTGTTTGTAAAACAATGTCTTGTGAAAAGTATGTTATTTGTATAAAATGTTATATATCTCAAATTGAAATGATTCAAATAACGCTACGATATGTAATACCATACAAACACTTATATATAGGAAGTACCAGCGGCGTATCCACCATGCTTGTATCATATTACACACGCATCGTTACTTAATCACTTAATCAAACCAAACCAATCAATGTAAGATGTCTATGTTTAACCAATTGCCAAATGTATTGAATAATATGTCAAAGTGTTTATGTCAAGATGTAGATCATGTAATGTAAAACAAATGTGATATGTATGGCTAGTGAAATGCATCAACTAAACCATAGGTGAAATGCACAAAACAAAGTATTGAAGTAAAACTTGGTTTAAATCAAAGTTATGTTTTGTGGGAAATGCATGATCAAATGTCAATCATGTTAAAATATCTATGTCGAAATGTCTATGTCAAATGTCTATGTCAAAATGTCTATGTCAAAATGTCTTTGTCAAATGTCTATGTCAAAATGTCTTTGTGTAAACCATGTCAAAATGTCATGTATGGTTAGTGAAATGTCTCAACTAAACCATATGCACAAAAGCAAAGTATTGAAGTAAAACTTGGTTTAAATCAATACTATGTCTTGTGTAAATGCATGCTATACTGAATATGAACATTTATGCGGTATTGTTATAATGCATACATCCAAGCCTTGCGACTGTGGTGATAAACCCTTAAACAAATTAAAGGTCTATCTGTCTTATATCATCGAATTCGGTCATTCCTTTCTGTCCCCTTTCCCTGGGATGTCCGGAACGGGAGTTGTCAATTCCTATGGTACCACTACCTACTAACGAACGGCGTAGCTAATGTTAATGAATGTATTGTCCCATGTAAACAAACCAAATGTCATACCAAAATGTAAACATGTGAAAACAATGCACTAAGTATGTAATCAAATGAACATACATAGCGTGAAATGTCATGTAAAACAATGTACTAAGTAATGCACACAATGGGCACACCTAGCAGGAAATGTCACGTAAAACAATGTACTAAGTAATGCACACAATGGGCACACTTAGCAGAAAATGTCATGTAAAACAATGTACTAAGTAATACACACAATGGGCACACCTAGCAGGAAATGTCATGTAAAACAATGTACTAAGTAATGCACACAATGGGCACACCTAGCATAAGATGATATGAAATCATGTACTATAATGTACTAACGAACATAGCATGTATATGATGTGAAAACAGGAAAGCATGAAAGTAACAAGTAGGCACATGTGTTCCACCCCAAAACAGTTTGGAAAACAGTAAAAGAGGGGTCTATGTACTCACTTGAGATTGCTCAGTAGTCCTTGAGTAACAACCAAACAATGCTAGAGATCACGGAAATCAAACGGCACCTAATATAGGTAACTATGTTAATTAACCGGACCTAAATCGGAAGATTGGGTAGCATTAGGGTTTGTAAACCAAATGAGTGTAGGAACTCATATGATATGGTTTAACAAAGCCTACATACTAAATGAAACTTAACCTAAGTGCTTTCGACCCATTACGACCCGTTTAGGTAGATTATGCTACTTTAACGCGTCGTGCGCGTGAAACGCGTTCGGACCGCCTAACTAGTCCTATGACAAGTAGAATATGCCTAAACATGTTACATAATCAGTTATGTGACAAAGGTTTAGGTTACATATGCTTAATTACCAATTATACATGAAAAGGGTATTCTGGTAATTTACCCAAGGCATATAAACTACCTATCATACAACTACTTAAACGAAGCGACCATAGGGTATAACCTCGGAAGGTTATTCCCTATATACTATGGTCACCTAATGTATTTGGTCGGATCCTAATGATCGACCAAATGGGTCGAGTTCGAAGGTATAGGCGATTTATTAGATCGCCTACCCTACGACTCTAGACAACGTGGTAATCAGTGGGCATAGTCCCAAGGGACTATGACCAACGTGATTACACTCACGTTGCGAAGTTCAAACGAACTTCGCATTGACCATTACTGGTCAATGCTGAAAGTCAAACAAAGTTTGACTTTCGGACTCGAAAAGCAATAAAATAAGGAAAAGAACGAAAGAATACTTACCCAGGGTCCCCGAATGCTAATCCCGATCCAAGAATCTCAGGTATGAAACAATGGTTTCAACTTAGAGTTTCTCAAATCAGAATTCTTGTAAGTTATGCAATGGGGGGCATGGGGTATTTATAGTATTCGGTGCACCGTTGAGATCGTTTCATGGAAACCGTGATTCGATCCCATCCGTACACTTGTTGGAAGGTTATGGAAGCTAAAATTGATGCTTATCATCTGACTAAGCAAGTTAGAACATGTGGTGGAGGATCAAACAGCTGCAACTTGTGGTTAAATGCATTTAATCTGGTCAGAAGGACTGACGCGGGCCGCCTAAGATTTAATCTTGGCTGAGGCGGGCCGCCTAGCTCTTCAGATCAGAAAACAAGTTTCAGAAATGACAGTTTCAGCCCCTGCACGTGTTTAAGCCCATTTCCGGCACTTCTAAGGCCCGTAAAGCCAACTTTAAGGCCCTAAAATGATGCCTAAACATTGTGGACATGAAACATGCTCAAAAATATGTCGGATGTTGGTTCGTTTGGTCGTACGAACGCGATGTTCGCTTAATTACGACGGAATGCGCATAAGCGCGAAAAACGATCCAAATGACGAAACGAATGGATTTTTGGCAAGCCAAACACTAAATAATAATATAGTCATGCTTACATAAATTTTTGGATGTCCGGATGTATTCAGAACGTAAGTTATGCGCGAAAATGCAAACTTGTGCACTTTTTGACACTTTTAGTCCCTGAATGACCCAAAAGTTTATTTTAGCACACCGAACACCTCAAAGCCTATTTCTAAGATATGTAAAGGATATTTATGGTATGTTTAACTTATGGTCATGTTCCGGAATGTCTGTTACAGTTCAGATTGGCATACTTTCGCAGTTTGTCAAATTTAGTCCCTGTAAGCGAATTAACTTGTTTTTGCCATACCAAAGCCTTCAAAACTTATTTCTAAGTTATGTAAAGGTTATTTAAGGTATGTTAAGCCAATTTCACTATTCCGGAGTGTTTGTTGCATTAAACTGGTTATATTTACGCATCGGTGCGCGTATAACCTTCCAGAAAGTGATTTAGAGTTTGAAATAGAACTAGAATTGATATGTGCAAAAGATACACATATTTTTACAAATCCCAAGTATGAAATACAATATTTCATTGGTTTGGTATTTGTTTGATGGCTGCGAAGGCACAGGTGTTACACAACCGTTTAAAAGTCAAAGCGTCTATCGAAACACTTGACTTTTTCGGCTATAAACTGTTAAATAATTAAACTGAGAACGAAAGGGAACTTACAAGGGTCCAATGGACCGAAGGAGGTTCTCAAAAAGGGTTCAAGATCCTTACAACTCAGAGAATAGATCAGATTAGAAGGAGAGGTGCAAATGTGAGCCAAAAATCAAGTGGGTTTATATAGGAAAACAAGGACCGTTAGGATCGTTTCTTGATAAACGTGATCGAATCTAGACCGTACACCTTTACCCATGGTTTTATGATACAATGGGCAGCCCCTAGAATGATTTATGTGAGTGTAGAAACCAGATTAAACATGAAAACAGCATGAAACAGGCTGTTACCAGCTGTTTCTGCATCTGATCCACTCACGCGGCCCGCCTAGAGAACCCAGGAAACTCACGCGGCCCGCCTGCATGTCCACATCAGCGAAAATAGTTCCAGAATGTGCAACATCAGTCCCTGTGAGAACATATCCGCATATAACAGCCCTTTATAAACCCGTACATCTAAAAAGACATATTTAGTCCTTCTGACCTCTGAATCAGATGGTTACAGGTCTAAAACAACTTTTGAGGGCTGTTAAGATCAGAAACAGCTTGCTGAAATTACAGATTCAGTCCCTGTATATGTTCAATGTCATTTCTGACACGTTTAAAGTCTGTTAAGCCATCTTCAAGGCTCCATAATGATGCCTTAACATAGGGGACATGAAACATGCTCAAAAACATGTCGGATGTCGGTTCGTTTGGCTGTACGGTCTCGTTGTGCGTCGAATTACGACGAATCACGGACGGATGCTAAAAAGGTCCAAATTGCGCGACGAGTGGAATTTTATCAAGGCGATCACTAAAATAAAATATTTTAGTGCTTACATAAATTTTTGGGTGTCCGGGTATGCTCAGAATGCGAGATATGCGCAAAAGTGCAAACTTGTGCACTTTTTGACACTTTTAGTCCCTGCATGACATAAAAGTTTATTTTTGCGCACCAAACACCTCTAAGCCTATATATAAGCTTTAGAAATGATAATTAGGGCATGTTTAACTCATGGAAACTTTCCGGAAGGTCCGTTACCATACGAATCGACATACTTTTACAGTTTGACGCAAATAGTCCTTAAATTGCGCAAAGTAGCGCGGAATGCCGTCTAATGTTATCCAAGCCTTCCATGGCCCATATTTATCCTTCCCAAGCATATACTTAAATATTAATACGCTCTCGTTCACTTAAATAGTCACCGAAAGGCATAGATTCAAAAGTTGACGCTTTAGGTCCCTCTATTGCGCAAACTTGCGCATCTCACCATTTAATAGCATTGAAGCCTCATCTAATCCATATTAGGCATTCTTGAAAGTATTATTAAACATCACGATACTTCGGGTTCGCTAAAAGGTCATTTAGATGTATAATTAAACATATTGACACTTTTAGCCCCTCTAACTTGCATAGTTGCGCGTAATTTTAATTATAGGCATAAAAACTTTAGTCGGACAATATTTGGCATTCCCGAGAGTATAATTAAATATTATGAAGCTCCCGGTTTGTTAAAAGGTCACTCAGAGGTAAGAATTAACATGTTGACGCTTTTAACCCTTTATTGTACCAACTTTCAATTAATTACGCAAACGGCTACACTTAATTATCAAGTGGCACATTTGTTCATATAAAAATCGTAAGAAACTTATTTTAGGTATGTTAACACTTCCAGTCCTTTCATAATCAAAGTTTTCGATTTTTCAAAAAATTAGTCCCTAAATTTCAGTGTTTGACTTCATTAGGGTTTATTACACGTGTCAATACATCATTGGACGTGATTTTTTCGAGGTGTTACATCCTCACCCCCTTAAAAGAAATCTCGACCTCGAGATTTGCTAAAATGCTGGAAGTACTTTTTGTCATATGACGGACTTAACTTCTATAGTATATCTGGAGTCTCTCCAAGCTCCCAAAGTGACCTTTATATTAGGTATATGTATCCTTTTGGAGCTTCTTAACTTGTCGATCCTTTATTGATACAGGTTGCTCATCATATCGTAAATCTACATATCATTCCGTGATAGTGCTTCTCGACTTATTGGTGAAGCACATCCTTAAATCATTAGTGTGGGTCATACTGCGAGTTCCACCAAGCTCCTTAAATAGGTCTAAGGATACATTCGAATCCTTCGAATGACTTTATATATTCAGAGCTTAACTAATCTGATAATTAACAAATTGGCACACCCTTCCAGGGTGATATCTTTGTTGAACCTTATTCCGTAACAAGGACTTAGGAGGGTTGCTATTCTCATAAATCTTTGATTTTTTGCCAAAACTGGCAACTTACAGATGACCATGGATTTGTATGATCCTATTCGTTGTTTCCAAGGCAACTTTCAGATCCTGATGATTGGACGTACCAATCTTCCATTTAACAATAGATATTCAACATTCCATCTAAGCAAGGTCTCCAAAGGAGCAGCCTTGATACTTATACATCAACTATTATAGAAAAGCTTATCTCAAGGTGAAATGGTTATTCCAACCATTACTTAAAACTAATCTTAAGGGATAGTTAATCCTCACAGTCAGTCGAACAAATCGACGATCCTGGGCAGCTGATGGAAAATTCTTAATTGTTGCCTAATTAGGGTTGCGGTAATCAATGCATAAGCAAAATGAACCGTCTTTCTTAATTAACTATATCGAATCCTCTGGATATTGAGTTAGGCTATATGAATTCTCTATTTTAAAACTTACTTAATCAAGGTTTCGATTCTTCAAATGATGGTACCAGCCGTCTTGGAGATTTCATAATGATACAACCCTAAATGGGGTATAAATCTTAACTCTACTGGCCTCTCAGGAGGTAACAGGGTAATCTTAGGAGGAGATAATCAAGATACCAGGAGGTTACAGAGATTTTCCAAATCTCAGGCTCCAATTCATCTTTCATAGTTTGTGTCAGATAGGTGACACATTTATGTTACTAGTCCACGAATTCTTTAATCGAAGACATTTACCTGGACAATTCCATTCTGGATATCTTCTTTGAATACCTTTATCTGATTTTTAGTACCATATGACCATCGGAATATCTTTATGGTTCCATGCATTAAACCTCCATACTGATCAGGCATGGAAGCAATCTATGGAACATATTAGGATACACCAATCCTCATGTGGCGCTTTTATCATACCATCTGGTATTCGCAATCGATAGAGATCAAAGAGATATCAACTATACATGCTGACGCACTTCTTCTAGAGAGAGGATACTTCTAGAATTCCATGATTAGAGATTTCTAACAGGAACAGAAGAAACGGTTCTTATGATTTCGCCTGTAAGTCTTACCTTACACTTAACATCTGGGGTTCTTAGCAGTACTTGTAACTAAACATAACTCTTAGCAATGAAATCACAATAAGGGATTTATCTAGTGTCATTATTAATGTGAACAGCCTCTAACCATTCATCAGGAGGGTTAAACGCCTCCATTCTTAATCCTTTTAAACTTAGCTGCAAAATCTTGACAAATTTTTGGGCAGTCAGAGCTTTGACTAGTTATTTCTTAACCTATATAACGTGATTAGCTAAGGTAGATCCATAATGGATTTATAATGAGCAGGCTTTGAATCCTTAATGTGCCCTCTTATTGCCGTTACTAACCACCAATAATTATTGCATTAAGCTTAGGTTTTGGGTAATTGGAATAGGGTACTATCTCAGCCAAAGAATTAAAATTTTGCGACATACTGTCGACATTTTAGAGCTTTTATGGTGAGAGTCAGCAAATTCTTATTCCGTCTTTTTCCATTTCGATGCGAATAATAGGTCTTTCTAATAAGGTCCTTAACACTCGGTCCATCCCATAATGTATAAGGGAATCTTTCTTATGGACTCCATTAATGTCCTCACTAATCAAGGGTATTACCATCGAATGATTGTGATGCATACCTTACCGTGTGCTTTCCAGCATAATTGCTGACATACCTAATGATTTCTATTTCGTTTAACAATTTCCTGCAATCGATGGTCCCTTTTTACTATTGAAGTCTCTTGACTTCCAAGAGACGTAGTACTTTTAAGTAAAACCCAAAAAGAATGGGGTTCCTTGCCATATATGATTTTGTTTGGTTTATTCTTCGTATTTGAAGTATGAATATAGATATTCTCATGAGTAGCGACATGTGTTTTAGAGCAAACAACCTTTGGCTTCTTGAATCTTCTCATGCCTGACGTGATTGTCGTGGTCACGCAAATTTAATCCCAATAACAACTATATAGATAGTGGCAAGTGGGTATCGAACACAGGGAGTTTGTGGAATATGTGCTATCTCGATGTATGTCTAACTTGACTAAATTAATCTAATTGCAAATAAAATAAATTCAAGAGTTTTGGCGATTGGATTTAATTACTAGATTAAACTAAATTAAATTACAAATCAAAGTTAAGTTTTGTAACAAGATAAGAGGATAGTGATCATCACGAGTTTCAGGTTTTAAGAAACAACTAACGTTCATGTTCAACTGGAAAGAACCACATAGACATGGCTCATGTAAGATCAATTGTTTGTGATGAAAGGGAACTAAGTACTCGGATTCCTAGAACGCGAGGTTGTTACCCGATGACCAATCAACACATATCCAACCCTAATCCCTCCCATGATATCTCGATTGCCAACGGCACCAAGAACGTATGGTTTAGAACTATGATCAAACACACATTAACAATTTACAAACAATCAATCAAACACCATAATAGACTAACAACACATGCACAGTCTAATATTCCAGAAATTAAAGAACAAGCATAATTGTCACAAATAAAACCTTACATCCGAGACGATCACCAAACAAACCTAGCCGCTCATAGTGTTATGAACCATCATCACAATCGAACCTTTGTTTATTGGAATCAAACACAAAGTCTTCATGTTTTGATCACTCAAGAACACAAAAGGAGAGCCAAGAATCGCCCCCCACCCTTTACAAAACCGTCCAATGATCAGTTTCCTTGAAAAGACATCCATAAAACCAACTTAAGAAGGCAGTTACGTTTTCTGCGTCACCTCCACCGTAAATTACGGCATCGCCGTAATTTACGGTGATGTTCATTATGTTTACGGCACAAATAGACTGTTTTACGGTGGAGACTTGTGTGCCTTTCATGACCACGTGTTGATGATGATGATTATATTCTTCACAAAGCCCAAAAGTCTTCCATGTGCCCTCTTTGCCGTCACAGCCCATGTGCGACCCAATGAGAAGTCCACGTATTGTTGGCCCAATCCAAGTCCTTCACGTGAGTTTGACTTTTGTCTTGTGCATCCCCAAAATCGATGCCTCCAATGTCTGCCAATCTGCACACACCACCGCCAATTCCTTATCAAAATTCACATGATGTTTGTTGTTGTTTGGCGGCCCAATTATAGGAGTCCATGTGTCGATGAGATGATGATGATTATTGTTATTTAAAAAGTCAAAACCCTCAAGAGAGCCCACAAGTCTACACGTGATGGCCCTCCAAATCTCTGCCAAGTAACATATGCGACCCAATCAATAAAATCCAAGGGTCCAAGATGTGCCGCCACTTCAATATCAATTCTCCTATTCACGTGATCCCTTGTCAACCTGTTGATGTCTTATTCTTCAATGATGGATGATTTTATTAATGTTGTCTACTTCCAAAAACCCCAAGTCTGTGATCCACCCAAAGCTCCTATGTGTGTGATATAGGCTGCCCAAATATGTCGGCCCAATTAATGATGATGGCCCTTCTCCAAAAGTTCATGTGGCTTGCTGTGATGATACTTATTGTTTTTTTTTTTTTTTTCATTCCAATTTCTTGCAAAGGAATCTGCCAAGATCCCCTCTCACATGATTGGTGATGATGATGTCGAGATGATGTTGTATGACTATGTTTTCTCCAAACACTTCAATCGATGTTGACCTTTTGTGAGTATCTTTCCTGCCGCCAAGTTGGTGATGATGATTTGATATTATTATTATCAAATAATACCCCTCAAGACCAAATGTTTCTTTTTGTTTTCAGCTCATGAACACATCCCGAATGCTATGATTTCTATCGCCAAACATCCTAGCTTGTTTCTCTTCGCTTCTAACCACTTTAACTTCTCCGAATTATGTCGATTAACCTGTAACACTACAAAAGATCGTAGTTATCACATTCACGATACATAACCGTGTAAAATATGGGATATGCACGTATTTAGCTCATTTAAGGGTTGTCCTACGGAACACCCGTCACATCCCCACACTTACCCGTTGCTTGTCCCAAGCAACTCATTAAATCAATTTCAACTCAAGCGATGCGATCAATGTAAACCAAACTAAATGTGCCGTCCTTTTACTAACTTCCAATCATACCACAAGACACACCCCTCACAAAAATCTCTCGGTTACAAGAATTATTAGCATAATGCTAAACCACTCAATGCGTGTATGTGTGTGTGCGACAATAAGCTTGTATAAGAATCAAATTTCCTCCTAACAAATATCTAACATGCTTTAGAATCAAAGGGACTTGCGGGTTGCAACGGGGCTAGGTGTAAAGGTAGGAAAATGGTGGAATACATATGAAAGAGCTAATTGATTTGACCCGGTTTTTATTTCTACCACTAAACAAAACAATCATCAAATATATACACAACTTCTTCAACATTTTCAACTACTATTGCAACCAATCACTTCTTTTTGTATTTTTCTCATATTTTTTTTCTTTTCTTTTCTTTTTTTTTTTTTTTTTTTTTTTTTTTTATAACACCTCAAACTCAACAATATATACAAGAACATCAATACTACAAACTAAATCTCCTAAACCGGGTCATCTCAAAAGGTAAAATTTTTTTAGGAAGTAGGCTCGGGTCACAATCGAATGGTCTAAGGCTCAACATGGCTTTCTAAGGACCAAACCCCCACCCCTCACAATACCAAGCTCATATATGTAAAGTATGAGGTCCAACCCACCAATCCCGCACTCTCACACATCTAGACGAGGCCTTCCTAAAAGTCCCCTATCATTTTCAAAAGCATGCTAACTCTAGGATTTAACAAGAATTCGTACACAAGTTCTATTAACACAATAAACACACCGCCACTCAAAACAAAGAAAGTATCATTAATAATCATATGTGGCTCAAATCCTCACCAAGAAAAGACTAGAAATGGGTGTCGGTGTGTCAAATGGCACAATATCAAGTTTTCAAATTTTAACAATTTTCGCTTGGGTTTACAAAATTTTTAAAACTATCAAAAATTTCCCCCATCCCCACACTTGGGATACATTGTCCCAATGTATGGCTTTGAGGGAATGATCGCTTTAACCCACAACATCAACCTTTGCTTAAATTCTCAAACCCCAAATTTTTTTTTTTTTTTAATTATTAAAAACACCACCAATTCCTTCACAACCCATAAACTAAACACATCAAAACACCACCCAACCGCCCAACCAAAAACTGAAACAAGAATATATACAAAGGTGCACAAGATGAGAACAAGACACGACCTGATTAGTAAATCAATAGTGTTGGTAGTGATACAGCTGCGGTAATCGAACCGGTTCAAAAACATCTCTTAGATTCGCCGATATCTCAACGGGGATGTTGCCAAACATCCCCACACTTGAATCATTGCATCCGCGAGGGTTGAAACGTAATAACCTGCCAACACACAAACACAACACCAAAACAAAACCAAACAAAGCAAAACAAAATAAAACAAAACACAAATACAATACTCTACATCCTCGGGCTGCCTCCCGAGAGCGCTAAGTTTAAAGGTCTTCAGCCAGACCATACCTGATATGCGTTATGGTGGTCTTAATGCACACTTACCCGCAGCATTTCCAACAAATGCCCGGAAATTTACATGCCATCTCCATAGAATTGTCAGTCTATTTGGCATGTTAAAGCTGCTCCTGCGGGCTTTGCTAGTCCACTTCATGACATGTACCTTAATGTCTGGTAGTTTCACCCTTCTCATCTTGTTTCTCGAACCCTCTTCCCCACACTTGTTAATTTGAATCATTGATATGGGACGAGGTTCGGTACACATATCCATCCCATCAGCCTGCTCTACCTCATAATCTGCACACATCATCTGATCTACAAGTGACTCTTCATCAGATAAAAGACTCATTGGTGTGGTATTATCCTCCACAACCTCCTCCTTCATGTGAGAATAATCTCTAATATCGTCAGGTAATGGTGAGAGGCGTTCTTCTATCTCTATCTTCAATTTTAAAGTATGACACTTAGAGACTAAGCAGCTGATTCGGTCTTCATCGGACAGGTTGGGTGTTGCTAAATATTGCTCGAGTTTGGACAAAGTTACTTCCAATACAGCAAGCTCTTTTTCCTCCTCGGTCTCATAAACATAAACACCCTCGGGCTCAGAATATTCTTCAGGATGATATTGTCGATATCCCTGATACGGTCTATAGATGCGCGCTTCCATCATCTTTTTATTCCAATACTTCGGGTTTTCCGAATACACCGGACACACATCATAATCATAAGTGTGATCGCGACCGCAACAAAAACATAGACTATCCATCCTTGCCTCATAATAAACTTCCTCGTCCCGATCGTATCCATATGAATAATAGTCATCCTCCATTTCTGATTCATAATCGTCAACGTATGATGGAGGTGGAAGCTGTGAAACATAAGACACCGGTTTTCCATGTGCCCTCCTGTAGTGAGCCTCGTGGCAACCAATACATGGATGTCGTGGACCCCCGCACAATCTACACGTAAATAAGCTGAAATTTGTGTAATGCCCTGTCATCCTGCACAACACAACTCAACTACCAAGTGTAAATCATGAACATAAAAGAAATCTTTTTGGTTTTTTTTTTTTTTAAATTTTTTTTTCTTTTAATTTTTTTTTCAAACTAATACACAAGATAACACACGTTGCGCACTACTCCCCGGCAGCGGCGCCAAAATTTGACGTGATTGTCGTGGTCACGCAAATTTAATCCCAATAACAACTATATAGATAGTGGCAAGTGGGTATCGAACACAGGGAGTTTGTGGAATATGTGCTATCTCGATGTATGTCTAACTTGACTAAATTAATCTAATTGCAAATAAAATAAATTCAAGAGTTTTGGCGATTGGATTTAATTACTAGATTAAACTAAATTAAATTACAAATCAAAGTTAAGTTTTGTAACAAGATAAGAGGATAGTGATCATCACGAGTTTCAGGTTTTAAGAAACAACTAACGTTCATGTTCAACTGGAAAGAACCACATAGACATGGCTCATGTAAGATCAATTGTTTGTGATGAAAGGGAACTAAGTACTCGGATTCCTAGAACGCGAGGTTGTTACCCGATGACCAATCAACACATATCCAACCCTAATCCCTCCCATGATATCTCGATTGCCAACGGCACCAAGAACGTATGGTTTAGAACTATGATCAAACACACATTAACAATTTACAAACAATCAATCAAACACCATAATAGACTAACAACACATGCACAGTCTAATATTCCAGAAATTAAAGAACAAGCATAATTGTCACAAATAAAACCTTACATCCGAGACGATCACCAAACAAACCTAGCCGCTCATAGTGTTATGAACCATCATCACAATCGAACCTTTGTTTATTGGAATCAAACACAAAGTCTTCATGTTTTGATCACTCAAGAACACAAAAGGAGAGCCAAGAATCGCCCCCCACCCTTTACAAAACCGTCCAATGATCAGTTTCCTTGAAAAGACATCCATAAAACCAACTTAAGAAGGCAGTTACGTTTTCTGCGTCACCTCCACCGTAAATTACGGCATCGCCGTAATTTACGGTGATGTTCATTATGTTTACGGCACAAATAGACTGTTTTACGGTGGAGACTTGTGTGCCTTTCATGACCACGTGTTGATGATGATGATTATATTCTTCACAAAGCCCAAAAGTCTTCCATGTGCCCTCTTTGCCGTCACAGCCCATGTGCGACCCAATGAGAAGTCCACGTATTGTTGGCCCAATCCAAGTCCTTCACGTGAGTTTGACTTTTGTCTTGTGCATCCCCAAAATCGATGCCTCCAATGTCTGCCAATCTGCACACACCACCGCCAATTCCTTATCAAAATTCACATGATGTTTGTTGTTGTTTGGCGGCCCAATTATAGGAGTCCATGTGTCGATGAGATGATGATGATTATTGTTATTTAAAAAGTCAAAACCCTCAAGAGAGCCCACAAGTCTACACGTGATGGCCCTCCAAATCTCTGCCAAGTAACATATGCGACCCAATCAATAAAATCCAAGGGTCCAAGATGTGCCGCCACTTCAATATCAATTCTCCTATTCACGTGATCCCTTGTCAACCTGTTGATGTCTTATTCTTCAATGATGGATGATTTTATTAATGTTGTCTACTTCCAAAAACCCCAAGTCTGTGATCCACCCAAAGCTCCTATGTGTGTGATATAGGCTGCCCAAATATGTCGGCCCAATTAATGATGATGGCCCTTCTCCAAAAGTTCATGTGGCTTGCTGTGATGATACTTATTGTTTTTTTTTTTTTTTTCATTCCAATTTCTTGCAAAGGAATCTGCCAAGATCCCCTCTCACATGATTGGTGATGATGATGTCGAGATGATGTTGTATGACTATGTTTTCTCCAAACACTTCAATCGATGTTGACCTTTTGTGAGTATCTTTCCTGCCGCCAAGTTGGTGATGATGATTTGATATTATTATTATCAAATAATACCCCTCAAGACCAAATGTTTCTTTTTGTTTTCAGCTCATGAACACATCCCGAATGCTATGATTTCTATCGCCAAACATCCTAGCTTGTTTCTCTTCGCTTCTAACCACTTTAACTTCTCCGAATTATGTCGATTAACCTGTAACACTACAAAAGATCGTAGTTATCACATTCACGATACATAACCGTGTAAAATATGGGATATGCACGTATTTAGCTCATTTAAGGGTTGTCCTACGGAACACCCGTCAATGCCTTTTCTCATAACCTCTCTAACAACTGTGTTAACTTCAGTTTTGGAGATTAATTCCATTAATATTGAGGTTCACACTTGATGCACCATTAATATTTGTCGCATTTCTAGCATCGCGACTGTTGTTTGTTTCTTCTGAGTTTTTCCACACTCGAAGCCTTGCTGTTAAATACCAATTTCAACAAGTGCTTAGGTAACCCATACCTAGTGTTTCTTTGAATTGTCAAAGGCTCCCCATAAGGAGTCTTGATTACTACTTGCTTCTTATCATTCTTAATATAGGCTTGACTTCTAGGACGACCAATTCATTCCTATCACTATGTCGAGTCCCTTATTATTTAAATGTAAACAAGGACATCGGAAAAGAATGATTCCTAATGGATATAAACATCCATCTAATATTGCTGGAGCAGTCTCTGAGGTACTATCAGTCAATTCTACTTTATACTTAACGCTTAGAGTTTTAACAGGCAGATTTAATGATTTACAAAAATCTATTGTCTATGAAAGACTTATCTGAACCTGAAATAAATAATACTCTAGCATGAGCGTTATTGATAAAGAAAGTACATGTTGTGACATTTTCATCCTGAATAGCCTCTTGAGTATCCACTTGAGAGCTTCCAGCTTTGATCTTCTTAGCCTCCTCAGGCTTTTTAGCGTATTTAGGGCAGTTGGTCTTAATGTGCCCTTTCTCATTGCAACCATAGCAGGTTGCGTCTCCCATTCTCTTGCAATCCAAGGTCTTATGCTCCTTGGACTTGCAGATTCCACAGGGTAGAGGCTGAGATTCATATCTGCATTTCCCGAGGTGGTATTTCCTACAGGTTTTGCATCTGGTCTTTCCACCGGTCTGCTGTTTGTCCTTCAAATCCTTGCATTCATGGGTCTTGTGATCCGTCTCCTTACAGATGACACATCACCCGGTCTGATCATAGAAACATTTTCCGAAGTGCTTCTTCCCGCAGGTTTTACATTCGGGTTTTGCCTCCTTTGGTTTGGACTGGTTATAGCTTGAACCGGTCTTACCCTTTTTGTAACCCTTATTCGGGGTATCATCGCACCTTCGCTTATGATCCTTCAACGCACGGTCCACAGTGTTGTTTACGGCTGTATCTATCATAGCCTGTAACTTGGAGCTTGTTAGATTCAGTCTTACATCATCATTCTGATCAACGGGATGATTGTGAGCTTCAGGGGAGTCAGCCATGGTGAAACTTTGAAGGCTACAAACCAAGTGGTAATAATTTGCTTAATTATACAGGGAGTTGTCGAGTTCGATGATTAAATAGCCATGGTACAAATAAACCATATAGGCGAATAGATAGTATCAAATTTATTTGATTATGTTTTGCCTAGGTTTTTAAATAAACCATCTTTGGTGTTTAAACGAAATATAACCCTACATATTTATTAGACAGGGAACATAAGTCACGACTGTCAATGTCGTACTGACGTTTTATATATATAGCACAAGGGCTTGTTCCCAAGGACTCTCTGATGGCATAGATGCCTCGTCACTAGGGAAATTTTAAAACACAGTCAATGATTCCTTTGGATCGGAAAATTTCATAGTTCGTTGTCTTGACAAGAAGTTATGAAGTAAAACTATCTTTTTCATGCATACACCTTTGCCCGGAGGTATTCATCCCAGTGGATGTTTTGATGTGTTCATCATGTTCGACGTTTATTAGTCATGATTCCTCTTGATCATTTATGCTAAACAAGGGGTTTGGAAAATTCCTAATATAAAGATGACAAGTGTGATTTTTATCGCATCACTGTTGTCGGGAGTGTTAACACGTTTTCAAGTGTTAATAAGGATCTGAATCTCTTTTAAACAGGTTTTACCATCTTAGCTAGGTCTTCAATGACATTCAAGCTAGGTCAAACCTTTTAAGATTTTCTTTTAATATTTATACTGGCAGGAAAGGAATGATATTTATTTTTTTTATTCAGGATTTTTATCATAATTATCCTGGATTTAATTAAAATATAACTATAGCACAAAAGTCAAGTTACAAGGGCAACTTTAAATTATAAACCATGATTTTGTAGAATCAAGGTATTTAGGCTTGAACGTGTTCACGCCTTTTCTTGACAGGGAGCTGTAGGCTACGACTGTCTTTAGTCTCAGAGGACGTTAAATATAGCCCGTAGGCATTATATCCCTAATGGATGTTTAAATCACAAAATAAGAAAGGATTTCGGGAGAATCCAGTATAAGGATGATTTATGTGACTTTATCGAACCACGTCTGCCAGAAAAGTTAATATGTTACAGATGTTAACAAGGATGTGAATCTCTTGAATAGGTCCTATCATCTTGGCCTCGTCGTATAGGCTAGGTTTACCTTTAGGATTCCTTTTTAATAATTAACGTAGAATAATCCTAACTCGGGATGTTAATAAGGATCTGAACCTAAATTGAGGAACTGCCATCTTGGCTGGGTCTTAATAATGACACGAGGCTAGGTCTTGTCCTTTTTAGATTTTGCCATTTTATTATAATGGTAGATCTTATAACAGAAATGTTATTTTAATTTATTTCATATATTATATTCATATATAATGATATAAATGAAATTTAGATAAAACATCCCAATGGTTTTAAAAGATGTATAGGATTGCCCTAAGCGGGACTTGAATAAAACGTTGTCCATGAAGGGACTGAAAGATAAGTATGCCCTTATAAGGACTTACTAAGGAAACAGACTTCAGCAAAAAGGAGTTTCTACTTCATTTCATTTCTGAATGCTTTCTCCTTGGTGGCACGTTAATCCTTGTCGTAGTACGAAGCTCGGCCTTCCCTAGGCCTCGAATGGGGAGAATTCCCATTACGGCTTCATTGCTTGGTGACTTATCAAAATATTTAGAAGTGAAAGCAATAATCCTCCGAATAGAGACAAGAGTATCCCTATGTTAAGTCTAGACTCAGAGAGTTTAAGGAATGTGCTACTGTGTCATTGAGATTAAACACAAAAGGCTAGTGTTTAATTCACTCAATGTTGGCTCTCATACCAACCTGTCACACCCCTATTTTCCACGTGTCACCGGTGGGCCCGGTGGGGAGTATAGTGACGTAGTTGATATCATCATAGTCAAACAACACAATATTTAAATGCACGGCGGAAGCAAAAGATAAGTATATTACAAACCGATTCAAAAGTAATATTTAATATTACAACGGAATGTAAGTTGGATCCACATGCGGATCAATAAAAAGAAAACATAGTTCATCAGACTTATTGCATCCAAGCTTGCGAGACTCTTAATGATGCTAAGGAGAGGCCAGCCTATTACGCTTAGTACCTGCACTTAACCTTTTTGGGAAAATACGTCAGTTTACACTGGTAAATACAATTTAACTGACTCATTTTGAAAAGGTTTAAAAATTGATTTGAATGCACGTGGCACAAAACATTTTATAACTTGGGATAATTATGTAATATAATCTTGTAAGGGATTTACATGTTACTTATGAGTTCAGTAGCCCGATCCGTAGACCGGGTTAAAGATTAATAGACACACCACAATATTGAGTTATGCACTGAAAGGTGTACGCCTACACCCCGTGCTCAGGTCGTGGCCATCTCGTAAGGTGATGCCAAGGATATCCGGGACATGGTCCTTAACCCCCCAAAGGCTTTAAGCAAACAAAACACATTCAAAACATAGCATATCAATAAATTTAACCTCTATTCGATTAAAGAATTCAATGCCGGACCAAGCGGTATTTTATATACCGTACCCCAAGCCCGTATAGGGAAAATAAGTTAAAAGTATTTACCTGAGCTAAATATAAATTCAATCCCAGTCGTATACCACCAAGCAAGTACAGATAGCTTTTAATGGGCTCCTAAATCTGGAACGAAGGTTTTTAATAACCTATTAGAATCCTAACGGGTCTTTAATTAAGCTTAGACTTAGACCGGTTAGTTTTCAAAAAAGGAAGACACGGTTCAAACGCATGATAAAGCGAAGACCGGTTTAGAATGTGGTTTTGACCCGACAAGCTTGTATGCTTGTCTACACATTTTGAATTTTGAGACAAAAACGATATGGTTTGACCCGTTTCGGCTAATATATGCGAACTAGTCACATAAGCCGATCCGAACGCGACAAGTGCGTAACGAGTAACCAAAAGAGTCATATGCAAGTTTCCTTAATCAATATGCCTTAAATATGTTATGACATCAGTAAGATGTCTTCTATTATGCCCGTAATGGATTTAAACTCAAACTATGCCTTGTAAGAGCATTTTAGTCATTTAAAAGGTTATAAAAGAGTTTAATTAGTAATCTAAGTTACAGGTCTGATTTATTCAGTAAATACACTTAATTTAATAAGTTATAACAGTAGGGTATGACCTATATGTGAAATTTATCATTTAAAACCAAACTATGCCCCTTAGGGGTATTTTGGTAATTTCACTTAGGCTTAAAAGGTCAAAACTGGAAACCTGAGTTTAAAAACTTTTACTTTCTGTAATAATATAAAAATATACTAAAAATATCAGTAGGTATCAACATTATATGTTTAATATAGTTCTAGTACATACTATGCGTTAAAAACGCTTAAAAAGGCGATTTGGAGCCATTTCCGGGTTTTTAAAAGAAAGCTGATATTTTTATAATTCCAGAAGGATCAAAATATTTTATTTGTCAAATAAAATCATTAGAAAAAGGTTTGGGGTCAAAAGGATTTGTAAAACTCATTTTATGGCTTAAAAGGGCAAAACCGGCATTAACCGAATCAAGATTAGAACCCTATGTTATGCTCAGCCTAAAAATAATTAAAAATCTTCAAAAATCCTAAATTATTATTTTATATTAGTAGGTAAAAGGTTTGGAATTTAAAATTGGGTTTAGATAGGATATACGTTAATTATGCCGTTAAATTAATAAAAACTTTCAATTTACGCTAATGAGCATATCTCTTAATCTAGACCTCGAACTGATGTCAAATTCTAGGTGCACATTTATATATTAGTAATAAAGGTTTCAATCCTTTCACATTTTCAAAAAATATCGTTTTAAGGTCAATAGGGCATAACGGTCAACATTTTAGGCATTTAAAGGAAATATGCATGAACTAGGATTTCTATGGAACCAAGTTGTATAACTCTAAGGGTTATACTAACTTATAATATGGTCCTAAAGGAATCCTAAGGCATATCTAAACTAAGCTAAATCGGGTCAGAACTGAAAGTCAAAGCAAAAGTCAACTTTTGCGACTTTCGGTTCCGAACCGAGCCTATACTTAGAATTGTCGGGTTGAATCATGCTTAGGCATGTTCAACTAATATTTATTAAGTTATTAAAGTGAGAAAACTGATTTTATGACTTTTATATTAATAGTTATGTATTTTATTTAAAACTAACCCGTTTGACTTTTATTTGACCCGACAATTAAACTAAGTAAACGTGGTAATTAGGAGGTGCCCCTTTTGAGGGTTAATCACCTACCAAATTACGGTCACGTAGCCATGTTCGTTGCGAACCATGGCTCAACCGTTTAAAAGTCAAAGCGTCTATCGAAACACTTGACTTTTTCGGCTATAAACTGTTAAATAATTAAACTGAGAACGAAAGGGAACTTACAAGGGTCCAATGGACCGAAGGAGGTTCTCAAAAAGGGTTCAAGATCCTCACAACTCAGAGAATAGATCAGATTAGAAGGAGAGGGGCAAATGTGAGCCAAAAATCAAGTGGCTTTATATAGGAAAACAAGGACCGTTAGGATCGTTTCTTGATAAACGTGATCGAATCTGGACCGTACACCTTTACCCATGGTTTTATGATACAATGGGCAGCCCCTAGAATGATTTATGTGAGTGTAGAAACCAGATTGAACATGAAAACATCAAGAAACAGGCTGTTACCAGCTGTTTCTGCATCTGATCCACTCACGCGGCCCGCCTAGAGAACCCAGGAAACTCACGCGGCCCGCCTGCATGTCCACATCAGCGAAAATAGTTCCAGAATGTGCAACATCAGTCCCTGTGAGTATATATCTGCATATAACAGCCCTTTATAAACCCGTACATCTTATAAAAAGACATATTTAGTCCTTCTGACCTTTGAATCAGATGGTTACAGGTCTAAAACAACTTTTGAGGGCTGTTAAGATCAGAAACAGCTTGCTGAAATTAAAGATTCAGTCCCTGTATATGTTAAATGTCATTTCTGACACGTTTAAAGTCCGTTAAGCCATCTTCAAGGCTCCACAATGATGCCTTAACATAGGGGACATGAAACATGCTCAAAAACATGTCGGATGTCGGTTCGTTTGGCCGTACGGTCTCGTTGTGCGTCGAATTACGACGAAACACGGACGGATGCTAAAAACGGTCCAAATTACGCGACGAGTGGAATTTTATCAAGGTGATCACTAAAATAAAATATTTTAGTGCTTACATAAATTTTTGGGTGTCCGGGTATGCTCAGAATGCGAGATATGCGCAAAAGTGCAAACTTGTGCACTTTTTGACACTTTTGGTCCCTGCATGACATAAAAGTTTATTTTTGCGCACCAAACACCTCTAAGCCTATATATAAGCTATAGAAATGATAATTAGGGCATTTTTAACTCATGGTCACTTTCTGGAAGGTCCGTTACCATACGAATCGACATACTTTTACAGTTTGACGCAAATAGTCCTTAAATTGCGCAAAGTAGCTCGGAATGCCGTCTAATGTTATCCAAGCCTTCCATGGCCCATATTTATCCTTACCAAGCATATACTTAAATATTAATACGCTCTCGTTCGCTTAAATAGTCACCGAAAGGCATAGATTCAAAAGTTGACGCTTTAGGTCCCTCTATTGCGCAAACTTGCGCATCTCACCATTTAATAGCATTGAAGCCTCATCTAATCCATATTAGGCATTCTTGAAAGTATTATTAAACATCACGATACTTCGGGTTCGCTAAAAGGTCATTTAGATGTATAATTAAACATATTGACACTTTTAGCCCCTCTAACTTGCATAGTTGCGCGCAATTTTACTTATAGGCATAAAAACTTTAGTCGGCCAATATTTGGCATTCCCGAGAGTATAATTAAATATTATGAAGCTCCCGGTTTGTTAAAATGTCACTCAGAGGTAAGAATTAACATGTTGACGCTTTTAACCCTTTATTGCACAAACTTTCAATTAATTACGCAAACGGCTACACTTAATTATCAAGTGGCACATTTGTGAATATAAACATCGTAAGAAACTTATTTTAGGTATGTTAACACTTCCAGTCCTTTCATAATCAAATTTTTCGATTTTTCAAAAAATTAGTCCCTAAATTTCAGTGTTTGACTTCATTAGGGTTTATTACACGTGTCAATACATCATTGGACGTGATTTTTTCGAGGTGTTACAATTTGGCTTTCCAAACTAAGTTCCACTCCTTCATTTGAGCTTGTGTATGAAAACTCAAAGTGATTTACTAGAATCAAAGTACCTTAGCCCCGTCTAGCCTCCGACACTTAGTTCATTCTTTCCATGTCGTGTTGGCACACCTTGGGTTGTAGTGTACTTGGTCACTTGAGCCTTATAGATTAGATTTACTTTCTTGTTATTCATGACCCTCCGAATCATCATTTGATGATTTGTGTAGTGGTGAGTCTTTGATATTCATGACCCTCCAACCATCTTCATGATGGTGTGTATAGTGGTGAATCTATAATGAGGTTTCAACCTCCATGCTTGACATACATGATGCTACATGATAATACTTGATTGGACTTAGTTTAGGATATATTAATACCTTATAAATATACATATTATTATATAAAAAAACATGGCTGAGTTTGTGGTGTTAATCAAACCATGATTAACCATCATAAATCTAAGCTAACATATCAAAGATTCAGGGTACTTGTTATGATTCCAATGGGAAATTTGGGACCCATGAAACCACTTGAAATGGTGTCATAAACAAGCCCTTAGAACTTAGATATTACTTTCATGTATACTTACTTTCTACTTTAAATTCCTAATTCCGAGTCTAAACATCCTATAAACTCCAACACTGAACACGTTCATTCCCTTATTCTCATTAACTCGTCAATACATGGATAATCGGAAGACTTAGCAATTTTGTGAGTACACTTGACCCATTTTTCTTTTTACACACTTTGGGTTGTAACATGTTAAATTACAAAATGCACAAACACACACAAACTTACTTTAATATCTCAATCCGTTATACATGCCTTTGTTATGCTTAGGTTTATGCTAGTTTCATACATGCTACTTGTCATTAACTTAGCTAGCCCACCTTAACAATTATAGCTCTATAGAAGTAGCACGCCGCCCGTCGGGGTATTGTTAAGTCAACATTCTTATACATAAACATTCTTGCTCACTTTTGTGGCGAGTGACACTTATAATTCTTATGGACACTTGGGTTTGACTTTTAGTTATGCATTCAAGTTTAACCTTGTATACAGGTTGCCATGTTGGATTTGAGAAATACTTTTTATACTTATGTCATGTGTCTAAAACTAGTGTACTCGCCAATACGTTGTATTGAACTATGCTTTTAAAACATGCTGCAGGTTATGATGATGTTGATGATGCATGGAACTTAGTAGGATGCCTAAAAACACATTTAGACTCTAAATTCTTGTTGTAATGTAATTCTTTTGTTTCAAGTTGTTGTATTTTGATTTCAAACAATGTAATTGATTCTTTAGCAATAAAATGAAATTCATTATTTAATTACTTGTCGCAATTTAGTGTTATGAGTAATGAACAATCTGGTTTTCGTCTCACTCTGATGTTTCCGCCATCGGTTAGGGTGTGACAGATTGGTATCAGAGCCATAACTTTAGGGAATTAGGAAAATTGCTATGCTTTTGACCTAGTCTATAGTTAAGTACCATACTCGACCATACTTGATTCATACACTAATTTCTTGAAACGTCTCTTATCGGAGCGGTGAGACCAGATGCCGCAAAAATATCCTCATCTATTCCCATCTAGTGCTAAATCCAAACCTGTAGGGTAGAATTTCGGAGACAAAATTCCCTAAACAGGGGGAGACTGTGACACCCGACAACTTAGGCCAGTACCGTACTTTTATGACACGTGTAGTGAGTGAACAATAATAAGAATTTATTTAATGTAACGTTATTTAATAATAACAAAAGTTTGGGAAATCCAAACTAAATTATAAAGTCAGTTGGCAATGAAAAGATAAATGCTTATCGCGTAACAAACAAAGTGTGAAACGAACATCGGTGACCGCCCGGATGATATTAAAATCCTAAAAATATTCCGTTATGATTGAAATCCTACTTCTAATCATAATCGTGAAGAAAAATTAATTAAAACACTTAGAATTCTCATTTTGCGAATTTAAGCACATACCGCGTGATACCGCGTGATACCGCGTATGTACTGCGAAACGCGAATAGCACAGTCAATCTAGAATGAAGAGATATTATCCAATAATATTTTAGTAGGATTATTTTTATAAATTAATAAAATAAAATTTAAAAGCATTAAAACGCGATAAAATGTTAGATAAAATACCCGGTAATCTGTAAAAGACCTGCTTTTTACCTGTGTTATGTGTACATAATATGTGTGTATGTGAGAGAGAGAGCAAAGGTGGCGGCCATGAGGAAGCCCACCTCTCTCTTGAATTGTGTGTTTGGACAAGTGTCATCCATGCATTACAATCTAATCAATCAAATCTTCACTAAATCCTCCAAGATCTTTCAAAAACCATCAAACTCATTTTCACTTTTCCCTTCCTCTTGATCTCGGCCGAAAACCACCCATCACACATCCATTTTTCAAGTTTCAACTCATTTTCATGAAGATCATAATCATTTCAAGCTAGTCTTGATCCGGTTTGAAGATCAAAAGGTGATTCCAAGGCACATTCAAAGAGGAACAAGCTCAAAATCATCAAAACCTCATCATTATTCCATTTTCATACTTGAAAGGTATAAAAAATTCAATATTTAAAATTTTGTTCTTGATGATGATGATGATTAGCATGATTCTCGGATACTTGGAAATTTTCACAACTCTTCTAAACAAAACAACAAATGATTTTCACAAAATTCAAAATGAGATGAACATTTGTATGTATGTGTGGCCGTGAGTTTGTATGTAAGTGTTAGAATGTATGTTTTGATTTTCGGGTAAAAGTGTTCTTGTAGAATGATTGTTTGAATGATTTGAATATCATGCATGTGAAATTTGAAATGATTGAATAAAGTATGAATATGTCATATGTTATGAATAAAATATTAAGTATGTTTAGTCTTGTGTGATGAGAATGAAGAAAAGTGTGCATAAAGTGCTTATATGTAGAATTATTGGATGATTTAATGAACACCATGAAATGAAATTGTTATGGAGTGATAAAGATTCATTTAAATCAGTAGATAAACATGAAAAATAAAGTTATATGATGTGTTTAGAAGATACAAAAATTACGTCATAACTTGGTAGCTTTGCATGTTGTACTATTGGCTTGAAAAGTGGTAAATCAGGTGATATTCGCATGATTTTTGTGCTATTTATGAGACCTGCATATACATGAGTAAAGTTATTATTATGATCAGTAGTAACATGTATTATGTCAAAATATTAAGTCGTGATGATTTGGGATGGTTATGATAAAGTTCGGTATGAAACTATGCGTTAAAAACGGTAAAAATCGGCTTTTTAAGTGTTTTTTATAAAACCTTTTTTATAAAAATCATATGATAAATATAAGTATTTTAACTTATATTAAGAGATTTTGGTGTTTGGTTGGTCATACGTGTCACACCCCCAAAATCCACACGCGGAGTACCACCGCTTGGAGGCGTGACTGACCAGGATCAAGCCACCAATCATATTGAACATATAAGTAAATAGTAAATGTCATTCATCAATACGATAGGTGTTTTCAAAACCAAACATAAACAAGTGTGTAGCGGAAGCAATAATGTAAAAACCCAACATAAGTATTAAGTTGAAATGTCATAAAAGAGTTTATCATAACATCCACAATCCGTGCCCACAACGACCGCGCCTCCCGTGCAAGCTCCATGTATACCTAACGACCTGCAAGGCATGTAACAGAGAGTCAACAACTAGTTGAGCGAGTTCACAGTAAGTAAGTTCATAATAGTAAGTTCTTTTCGTAACCTGTGGCTCTACTAGGCCGATCGTATATTCTATTAGTGGGGGCTTCCCATATTTGTATATTCACTAGACTATTTGTAACCATAACTGTTCTTCTTAACCTGAGAACAGTAGTACGTACAAGGTTTACGTAGGTTTTACGTAAGTGCCCTTCTTTACCCGAGGACAGTGGTACGCGTGGGGTTTACGTAGGTTTTACGTAAGTGTCCTTCCTGACCCCGGAAGACAGTAGCATGTGTGAGTTTACGTTGGTTTTACGTAAGTGTCCCTCGAAACCTGAGGACAGTAGCAAGCATAAGTATACGTAGGTTTTACGTAAGTGTCCCTCGAAACCTGAGGACGATGGTAAGTACAAGTTTACGTAGGTTTTACGTAAGTGTCCTGCCTAACCTGAGGACGATGGTAGATAGTCTAGTAGCAGTGTAAGTACGAGTAATTGTTCAATCCCATTATTCAAAACCCATTCCCTACCCCGGGAATCCCATGCCTTGGTAAGAGTGTGAACTCACCTTGGTTTGCTCGGTATGCTTAACTATGCGCTCACAAGAAATCAGTCAAGTCCTATAGTGCGCACGTATATACAATCAGTTTCGAGTTCGCAATATTTAACATGCAATCTGTGTCATAAAGTGCTTAGCAATTAACATCATGTATCACGTAAGTAGTTAAATCAACTAACAGGTCTAACAGAGTTAACATACCACAGAATTAACGTATCAACCAAGTTATCATTCTAACGGGGTTATATAACTTAACCCGAGTTAATAGAGTTAACAGAGTTACTAAACTAGTAATCAGTGTTAACATGTTTGTCATAATCAAATAACCTAACAGGAGTTAACAACTTAACAAGGTTAATGACTTAACAAAGTTTGTAAGATTAACAGAGTTGACAACTAACTGAATCAAAACTAACTGAGTTTGCATGCTTAACAAGATTACAAACTAACAGGGTTATAACTAACAGAGTTATTGTTTAACAGTTACTGAACTAACAGGGCCGAAAACCCTCCATGGGCCGAAATCCCTTTAAGGGACGAAATCACTTTGGCCGAAATCACCAAGGTGATTTCGTTGGGATGGGGATTTCATTGGGTGGGGGTTTTCATCGGGTACATCCTCATCATCAACACAACAAGAACCCTAAACATGCTACCGCCGTTTAACATGCTATCATCATCAATAACAGTTATAAAACACAACCCTAATGATCATCCAATAATAACACCGACTACGACAATCAAACGCTAAGCCATATCCTCAAACGATCACCCACACATACACGATAGTAACACGTAATCATTCAACATCAGATTTATATGATCATTAAACATTACAGTGAACATGTATCGAGATCCAAAACAATTATCTTAATAGTATCAGACCTAACCCACATGATTTCTGACCGATCATTAAACACATCCCCCCAACATTAATACTCAGAGATATACCCACAACATCATTCGAACATTATCAGTAGATATAACCAATCACTTCAATTCACAACATCATCATATCAGACTCATTCACAAAAAAGTCATCGGCACATGACATGTTGTCGGTTCATCATCATCATCATGATAAACAATAATCAAAATTGAAAACCAAATAACAAGCACATGCTTTCTGACAAATCCATGTGCAATTATAAATGCTATGACCGACAATATTAAGTGATTTCTATCCACTTTGGCTGCACTTTCAATACAATTCACAAACCAACATGTACTAATATTATAAGATATTGAGCCCACAAAACCAAGCAAACATCAAAGCAATGATATTACTAACCGAAACAGAAAGGTGGTACTTCAATCGATGTATTGGACTCGGATGTTCAAAACTGCCGTAGGGTTTCACAAGATAGCGAGAGAGATTGTGAGAGGTGACTAGGGTTTCTGCCGATTACCGTTTTTGCGTGAAGATAAGGAACAACATTATAACTAATCACTACTGGGCCTAAAGCCCATTTGCTGTTTTCGGCTATTATCAGTGGACGAAAACACTTTGGTGTTTTCACCACAGGGTGTTTTCGGGTGGGGCATTTGGGTTGGGGTGATTTCGACTATAGTTCCATTCACAACAATTAATACCAAACCAAATATTAATTATAACGAAAACATATATTAACTTGCACACTTATAAAGCACACCATGTGTAACATATAAATCACATTACGATTTAACATATCACGAACGTGTATAGTTGTGAAACAACCAAGTCGATTAGCAAACAAACAACTTAAATAATTAACGTGAAATTAATGCGAATATGGAATCTTGGAAACTCGAGTTGTCACAATACGTGACTTCCAACGCCCAAAAAACGCTACTGAAACGGTCAAGTACGCATATTTTAACATACGCGAAATAGGATGTTCAATAGTAAACTTTATGCGTTATGAATTGATATGTGAATATGAACATGTGTAAACGTGATTTACTAAGTGATATCATGATGATAGGAGATAATAATATGTTTAGTCGTTTGTGCGGTAAAAACGGTAAATTAGACCACAAATTGCATTTTTGTGTTAAAATTTGTAATTTGTATGAAAATATGTATAAAGTGACTTAATGAGTTATTTGATATATTTTATTAAGTGTTTGAACATAATATGTGTATATGAAATAACATGATACGTGAATTACAATATATATATATATATATAGGAATACGCACCGACTATGTCTATACTTATGCACATATATTGCGAAGCGCAAATCGAAGATATATTGCGAATAAGTAGACATAATAATAAAAGGTCACCTATAAAATCGTTCAAAATGCAAAATTCTTAACATATATATGTGTATGAACACACACACATATATATACACATATATTGCCAACTTAATCAAAACAAAGATTTTTATGAAAACCTAAAGAGATGTGTGAAGATTCAAAGTATATGAGAAACTAAATTGTTAACGAGCAATTAGTTATTAAACTATTCCTATCTAAATTAGGATATTTAGATTCAAAACCAAGGTATTGCGATAATAAAAACGCACCCAAAGGTGAGTATCACAGAGCCCCACTTTTTACTGTTTTATTAACTGTTTTCGGGGTAAAGAACACGTCTTTAAAAAAAGAATGAATATATGTTTTCATATAAAACATGGTTTCAAATAAATGTATTCTTAGTGAGAATTCACTAAAACGTCATTTTACTATGTTATTTAATGTTTTCAGAGAAAAACATGTCGTTAAAAGCAAAGTATATGTTTTCATGTAAAATATGCTTTTAAATTATATAAAAATGTATTTTCATCGAGAATACGATTTTTAGAGTATCATAATGTGTTATGAACTCAAGAAGATGTTCAACTTAAACTGTTTTCGGGATAAACGAGTTTAAAAATATATTACACTGGTTTCGGGGAGGAAAATAGGGAAAATAAACGACGTTAGGGGTATAACGATCGTAAAGTAAAATAAATTTGGTTGGTACAAGTTCGACCCAATCTCCGCGAGAATACCACAACTTGTACAACCTACGATATTAAATTGTTATCCAGTAGGTTATATATAAACGTTGTAATTGAGGACAGGCATTAGATGCATCATAGCCGTTTTAATCATTTAAGTCATATACGCGTGGAATCGTTAATAAATCTATTGGGTTGACACCCCGTTGTGATCGGTCGCTCCGATCTAAATAGCGACGAATTGGAATTCTTGAGTTGTCTAGTATGGATTAATCCCTCAATCTTTTTATATAGCTCGTAATGTCTTGCAAACTTACGAAACCGAAATCATAACGAAAATTTAATTTCATTTAATCAAAGTCATGAGTATAAGTTTTCATCGGAAACAGGCTTGCGGAGCTATTTCGGATGAAACCTTCCATGACATTTTTTATGAAATAGAGATAGATTCCAAATTTCAAATCATATTACAATTACATTTTTTTATCTCAAATAGGGATACATTCCAAATTTTAGATCATATTACAATTACATTATTTTTTTAAATGAATGTCTTATTTTAAACACATGAAAATGTTATTAAATATGTAAACGTTTACTGACCATTAAGGGTCAAATAAGGAAGTTTTCCTTAAACAAAACATTACAAAAATTATACGTGAGCTTACATTCCTTTGTGTTGACACTTGATTTTTACGTGTTCTTCAGGTACATGAGTTCAGCTTCAAGGAATTTTGGCTTGTACGTCATGTGGTTGTTGATGCTTGTTGTAATTAAATAAAGTTGTTGGACACTTTTAAAAACTGTAATGGGACCATGTGTACTAAGACCTTTAACGTTCACTTAAAATTGTTATGCTTGTGAATTATGTTTCCAACTTTAAAAATATAATGTTTTTAAATTAATAAATTGTCCAACGTAAACAATGCATCGACCACCAAGATGTTATATGGGTACCAACCTCCGTCACCGCCACGTTTGTATTTCCGTTGCGACGTTTTTGGGGTGTGACACGGTCCCCCTAAAAAGGGTCAATGTTTAGGGTGACCATGGCAGTATGATAGACATGTGAAACATGATGGGTTCCTTAACACCTATACTTTCAAAAAGGAAGGAGTCAACATTCAGTTAGCTCAACTTGATACACGTTAATTGGAACCGAAGCCATGGTACTCAACAAATCAGGCTTCTTGGATTTATTTCACTAAAGCCCGAATACCCCACTCATATTTGTTATCGTCTTCGCTGAAACCAATCCAAGACCCATGACACACCACCCACGGTACAACCAATACTTGTTGAATTCCATGATGTTTTTCCATTTAAGATGCCTGCGGGTCTACCTCTTGTTCGAGAAATCCAATACTATATTGACTTCATACCCAGAGTTGTCATCCTGAATAAACCAGCATGCTGGATGAACCTGAAAGAGTACGAAGAACTACACAGGAAAGTCACTGAACTCCTTGATAAAGGCCTTATTTGAGAAATATTAGTCCATGTGTAGTTCCGACTTTGTTTCTTCCAAAAGCTAATAGCACGTATTAGATGTGTATTGATAGTCTGCCCGTTAACAAAATCACAATCAAATACCGGTTTCCCATTCCCGGTTTTGATGACCTTCTCAACCAACTATACGGTTCAACAATTTTCTCTAAATTTGATTTGAGGAGTGGATATCACCAGATTCGGATGCGCCCCTGTGATGAATGGAAACGTCTTTCAAAACATGGAACGGGTTGTACGAGTGGATGGTAATTCCCTTTGGCATCTCAAACGTGCCAAGTACGTACTTTTATGAGGTTGATGAATCACATTTTTAAGCCACTGATTGGACACTGGTTATCATTTATTTCGATGACATCCTTGTTGTTAGTCTTGATCTATCCCAATACCTCTTGTAAAGCCATATAATTTAGTAGGTTTACGCTTATCTTTATCAAATGCAATTATAGACTATTGGGCTTAGCCTTCTAGTGGGTTAGATTGTATTTGAATAAGCCATGTGGGCTAATTTAAGCATATTGGGCTTGGGCTAGGCCATGTGGGCCGAATTCTATGAGAACCCTATATAATGATGTGTTTAGTTCATTATTAGGGTTAGACTTTTAGAGATTGCTATTCAAATTATACTTCTTCCTAGTCTTTTCGAATTTCGTGTACCAGACGGTTCTTAGAAACCGTGTGCACTTTGATTATTCAATCGATACAAGTTCTTGTTCTTCATCACTTTCATCAGTATTCCGCACATTTGATTGTGTTAGTGATATCCGATTGTGTCTTTTTGGGACTTACACCTCTACCATTTATGTCAGGTATTTACTATTGTAAGGGATCAAAAACTTTATGCAAATCATGACAAATGTTCCATTTTATCATCGGAAATATTATTTTTGGGCTATCTAATTTCAGTAAATGGTATTCGTATGGATGAATCCAAGATAAAGGCAGTTACCACTTGGCCTACACCAAGCACAATTCATGAAGTCCGCTGTTTTCATGGACTAGCATCTTTTTACCGACAATTCATCCGCACTTTCAGTACCATTGTGGCACCTATTACCGATTGTTTAAAGGGGCAACTCTTTTGTTGGACACCGGCCGCTACAAAGGCGTTTAAGGAATTGAAACTTTGTATTACATAAGCACCCATCCTTACATTACCCAACATTCAAATAACATTCCAAGTCGAATGTGATGCATCCAGGTTTCGTATTGGGGGGCATCCTTAATCAAGAGGGACGTATGATTTCCCTTTTTAATGAAAAGCTTATCGAGGCCAAGCAGAAGTTCAGTACGTATGACAATGAGTTTTATGCCATTATACGAAGTTTATAGTTTTGGCGACATCACCTCCTTCGCAATGAGTTTGTTCTATTTTCAGATCATCAAGCACTACGTTTTATCCATGGGCAACACAGACTCAACCCACATCATGCCAAGTGGGTCGAGTTCCTACAAGATTTCTCTTTTGTCATTAGACACATATCCGGAGCAATCAATACAGTCGATGTCGCTGATGCTCTCAGGCGCCGACACGCACTCCTTATGTTATTATAGGTTCGGGTTGACACCTTCGAATCCTTTTGTACACTTTATCCTGACGACCCGAAGTTTTCTACCTTATGGCCGCTTGTCGGGTTGCTCCAGCCCATGGCTATTCGTTTCAAGATGGGTTTTTATTTCAGGGTTTTCGGTTGTGTGTTCCTAAGTGTTCTTTGCGAGATGCCATTATTTTAGAATGACACCAAGGTGTCACACCCCGATATTTCCACGTTTGACCGGTGGGGGAATATCGTGACGTGGTTGGCAACATTACAGTCAAACAACACAATATTTAATATGCACAGCGGAAGCAAATGAAAGATGTATTTCAACCGAATAAAATATTGTAATATCAAGTATCATAACAGTCGAAAGTTTATCCACAGGTGGATTAAATAAAATGGAAACAGTAGTTCAACAGACTTTAGGCATCTTAAGCTTGCAAGACTCTTTTGATGCTAAGGAGAAATCCAGCCAAGTACGAGTAGTACCTACACTTAATCTTTTTGAGAAAATACGTCAGTTTACACTGGTAAATACAAATAACCGACTCATTTTAAAAATGATTAAAAATTGATTTGGATGCACATGGCACAAACATTTTTATAACTTGGGATAATTACTTAAATATATAAACTTGTAAAAGAATTACATGTTCCTTATGCGTTCAGCAGCCCGGATCATGCCGGGTTAAAGATCAATAGACACACCACATAATTTATTTATGCACCGACGAGTGTACGCATACACTCCGCGCTTAGGTCGTGGCCATTTCGTAAAATGATGCCAAGGATATCCGGGACATGGTCATTAACCCCCCAAAGGCTTTAAGCAAACAAAACAATTTAAACAGGTCATCTCGATAATACTTAACCACCAATCGATTGAGGTCGAATGCCCGACCAAGCGGTATTTTATATACCGTATCCCAAGCTCGTATAAGGGAAAATAAGTTAAAAGTATTTACCTTTGCAAGTATAATTCACAAACAGCAAATGCAAGTAGCTTTTACTGGTCCTCCTATTCTGGAACGAAGGTTTATAATAACCTATTAGAATCCTAACGGGTCTTTAGTTAAGCTTAAGCTTAGACCGGTTAGTTTTAAAGATACGGTTCGTACGCACGATTAAGCGAAGACCGAAATAGAATGTGATTTAGACCCGAAAAGTTTGAAGACTTGCTTAATATGGGTATATTATACACATTCTGGATTTTGAGATAAAACCGATAAGGTTTGACCCGTTTCGGCCAATTTATGCAAACTAGTTACATAAACCGAACCGAACGCGCAAGTGGCGTAACGGGTAATCATGAGAGCCATATACAGGTTTCCTAAGTTAATATGCCTTAAATATGTTGTGACATCAGTAAGATATCTTTTATTATGCCCGAAACGAATTTAAACACACACTATGCCCCGTAGGGGCATTTTGGTCATTTACAAGGTTATAAAAGAGTTTAAGTATTAACCTGAGTTACAGGTCAGATGTAAACAGAAAAAAAATACTTAATTTGATAAGTTATAACAGTAGGGTATTGCATATATGTGAAATTTATCAATTATAACCAAACTATGCACCGTAGGGGCATTTTGGTAATTTCACATAAGCCGAAAAGCTCAAAACTGAAGTCTGAGTTAAACAACTTTTGCTTACAGTTAAAATATTATAATTTACCTAAAATATCAGTAGGTATCAATCTTTGTATGTTTAAAATAGTTTTAGTACATACTATGCGTTAAAAACGCTTAAAAAAGCGATTAGAAGCCGTTTCCGGGTTCTATATAGAAAACTGATATTTTTATCATTCCAGAAGGCTTAAAATAATTTATTTATCATATGAAATCAGTAGCAAAAGGTTTGAGGTCAAAAAGATATGTAAAACTCATTTTATAGCCCGAAAGGGCAAAACCGACAATTACCGAATCACGCCTATGACTCTAAGTTATGCTCAGCCTAAAATTAATTAAAAATCTTCAAAAATCCCAAAATAATATATTACATCAGTGGGTAATGATTTTGATATCAAAAAGTATGTTTAAATAGGCTACACGCTAATTATGTCGTTTAATCGCTAAAGAAGCTTTCTAATTACGCTAATGAGCATAACTCTCAATCTACACCTCGAACTGATGTCAAATTTTGGTTACAAGTTTATAAATCAGTAAATAAGGTTTCTACTCTTTTACATTTTTAGAAATCACGTTTTATGGTGAAAAGGGCATAATGGTTAACATATAGGCAATTAACGGAATCATGCATATTAATTGGTTAACTAATGAACCAAGGTGTATAATCACAGAGGGTTATACTAGCATGTAACCTGGTCCTAAGGAAACTCTAAAGCATTTCTAAAACATACCAAAACGGGTCAGAACTGAAGTCAAAGAAAAAGTCAAAGCTTTGCGACTCTCGGTTCCGAACCGGGTCTAAACAGAAAATTGTCGGGTTGAACATGTTTAGACATGTTCTTACACTAATTACCAAGTTATATTAATGATTAAACAGGTTGTATGGGTTCTAAATTGTCGGTCACAAATCTGGACAATCTTGTCCGTCGTTTCAAAGACTATCTCCGGTCCTGATAATTGAACTTCTCCTACTTCCGCCCAACAAACGGGCGTTCTGCACTTTCTACCGTATAATGCCTCAAAAGGCGCAGCCTTAATGCTGGTATGGTAGCTATTGTTGTAGGAGAATTCTATCAATGGCAGGTGGTTATCCCAACTACCACCTAAATCGATCACACATGCTCGTAGCATGTCTTCCAACGTTTGGATGGTACGCTCACTCTGTCCGTCCGTCTGAGGATGGTAAGCTGTACTAAAATTCAAACGCGTGCCCAGAGATTGTTGGAAGCTTTTCCAAAAATGTGACGTGTATCTAGTATCTCTGTCAGAGATAATAGACACAGGTATGCCATGTAAAGCTACAATCTTATCCACATACAGTTGGGCTAACATGTCGGAGCTATAAGTCTCCTTAATGGGTAGGAAATGTGCTGACTTAATCAGTCTGTCCACGATCACCCATATGGTATCATTTCCTTTCCTTGTCTTAGGTAACTTGGTAATAAAATCCATAGTTACCATTTCCCACTTCCAAGTGGGAAGTTCAGGCTGTTGTAGCAAACCTGACGGTTTCTGATGTTCTGCTTTGACTTGCGCACACGTCAAGCATTTAGCTACATAGGTAGCTACAGACTTCTTCAAGCCTATCCACCAATAGTTTGCCCTTAGATCCTGGTACATCTTATCGGCTCCAGGATAAACGGAATATTTAGAACTATGGGCTTCCTGGAGGATAACATCTCGAAGTCCCCCATAAATTGGAACCCATATTCGTCCATTTAATCTCAGGATTCCGTCCTTGCCAAGAGATAACTGCTCCTCAGTTACCCCTAGCTTTTCATTAGGGTAGTTAGCTTCCAACACAGCTTCCTTCTGTGCAGCTAACAACCTTTCGTTCAAACTGTTCTTTATTTCAATGCTCTTGGCATTGATTCGGATGGGTTTCACCCTTTCCTTTCTGCTTAAGGCATCGGCGACTACATTCACCTTGCCAGGATGGTATCTTATTTCACAATCGTAATCATTCAACGTCTCCATCCATCGGCGCTGCCTCATGTTTAAATCCTTCTGATTAGACAGATGTTGAAGGCTCTTGTGATCAGAATAGATCACACACTTGATACTATACAAATAATGCCTCCACAGTTTTAGTGCAAATACAACGGCACCCAATTCCAAGTCGTGGGTGGTGTAATTCTTTTCATGCACCTTTAACTGTCTTGAAGCATAGGCAATAACTTTGCCTTTCTGCATAAGCACACACCCCATGCCAGTGTGGGATGCATCGCAGTAAACTACAAATTCTTCGGTACCTTCAGGCAATGTCAGTACAGGAGCATTGCTCAACTTTTGCTTTAGGATATCAAAAGATTCTTGCTGTTTAGGTCCCCGGTCGAACTTTATTTTCTTCTTAGTCAAAGAAGTTAGGGGTGCAGCAATCCTTGAAAAATTTTCAATGAAGCGTCTGTAATATCCTGCCAATCCCAAGAAACTGCGAATTTATGTGGGCGTCTTCGGCTCTTGCCAGTTCATAACTGCTTCCACCTTAGCGGGATCCACTTGGATACCAAGCTCACTAACCACATGTCCAAGGAATTGGACTTCTCGAAACCAAAATTCACACTTTGAAAACTTGGCGTAGAGTTTCTCATGATGTAGAAGTTTAAGAATACAGCGAAGGTGTTTCTCATGGTCAGCTTGGTTCTTCGAGTAGATGAGGATGTCGTCAATGAAAACGATGACGAATTTATCTAAGTATGGCTTGCAAACGTGATTCATGAGATCCATGAATGCAGCAGGTGCATTAGTGAGCCCAAAAGGCATCACTAGGAACTCGTAATGACCATAACGAGTCCTAAACGCAGTTTTGTGTACGTCTTCATCTCTAACCTTCAGTTGATGGTAGCCTGACCTCAAGTCAATCTTCGAGAAATAACTTGCCCCTTGCAATTGATCGAACAAATCGTTGATCCTAGGTAAAGGATACCTATTCTTTATTGTGACCTTATTAAGCTCACGGTAATCGATGCACAGACGCATCGATCCATCCTTCTTTTTGACAAACAGGACTGGCGCTCCCCAAGGAGATGAACTAGGCTTAATGAAACCTTTAGCTAGCAATTCATCTAGTTGTGCTCTCAATTCCTTCATCTCTGTTGGTGCCAACCTGTAAGGTGCTCTAGCAACAGGTGCTGCTCCAGGGATGATGTCAATTCTGAATTCTACTTGCCTATCCGGTGGTAAACCAGGTAGATCTTCAGGAAAAACCTCAGGGTATTCGGAAATGACGGGGATGTCTTCAATCTTAGGTTTCGGCTCATCGATAGTCACCTGTGCCATGTAGATGACACAACCCTTCTTCAAGCACTTAGAGGCCTTGAGCATAGTCACTTGCTCAGGCAATCCATACCCGGTATCTCCCTGAATGGTAAGTGATTCACCAGACGAAGTCTTGATCACCACTTGCTTCTTATTGCAGACAATCTGGGCCTGGTTATGAGATAACCAGTCCATGCCTAAAACGATGTCAAAACCGGCTAACTTCAAAGGAAGTAGGGACAAAGGAAAAGAGTGGTTCTCAATGGATATGAAACATCCATCTAATATGGTTGAGGCAGTTTCTAAGGTGCCATCTGCTAACTCCACCTCATATTTCACTCTTAGGGTTTTAACAGGTAAATTCAGCAATTTGCAAAACTTATTATCTACAAATGACTTATCAGCTCCTGTATCAAAAAGCACTCTTGCATAAACGTCATTTATAAGGAATGTACCTGTTATCACATTTTCATCCTGTACTGCTTCCTTTGCATCCATTCTGAAGACCCTAGCATTGGTCTTCTTGGCCTCTTCAGGCTTCTTGGCGTATTTTGGGCAATTGGTCTTGATATGCCCCTTCTCATTACAGCTGTAGCAGGTTGCATCCTTCAACTTTTTGCAATCCAAGGTCTTGTGTTCCTTGGACTTGCATATCCCGCAAGCAAAAGTTCTTGACTGAGTCTGCGAGTTCGATTCGAGCCTGCACTTACCGAAGTGCTGTTTCTTGCAGACTTTGCCCTTGGGCTTTTCACCAGACTGATGCCCATCCTTTCTAGACTCAGACCCTTTCTTGTTGTCACCATTTCCTCGGTGCTTCTTGTTTGACCTACGTGAATTATCATCTTCACGTTTTCTTTTCTCAGCATCTTTGTTCCTCAGCGATCTTTGTCTGACCGCATCCAGCGTGAGGGACAAAGATATATCCGCTACAGATCTGAAAGTAGGTGGCCGAGAGGCCTTCACGCTTGCCTTTATCTCTGGGGCTAAACCCCCAATGAATCGAGCTATTCTTTTGGGTTCCGGGGTCACCAGATACGAAACCAACCTCGACATCGTATTAAAGCTCGTGAGGTAAGCTTGGCAATCTAGATTGGTCATTACCAACGAAAGAAAATCTGACTCAATCTTTTCGACCTCGTGCTGAGGACAGTAGTTCTCCCTGATGAGGGCAACGAATTGTTCCCAAGACATGTTGTACAATGGGATCTTCCCAGTGGCTTGAATCAGCGATCTCCACCAGGCTAAGGCCTCGCCTTTAAAAGATTGTGACACAAACTTGACTATATCCCTCTCAGCGCACCCGCTGATATCCACTACTGTGTCCATCTCATCTAACCACGTCATGCAGTCAATGGCTCCTTTTTCCCCAGTGAAATCCCTGGGTTTGCATGAAACAAAGTATTTATAGGAGCAACCCTTATTACGGGGTTCTTGATTTAGTACAATCTGTTGAGATGGAACACTGTGGTGGTTTGCGGAGAGTCGATCATCATCTTTCTTTGGTTCTTCCTTCTTGGAGGGAGGCTTTGAATGCGGTGTAGATAGGGTCCTACTTCGAGTCCCAGTATATTCTTCATACTGCCGCTCCAAGGCCTTTGTAACTGCGTCGTCTACTAACGCTTTCAGTTCAGCACCCATTATATTAATTCGGGCGTTATCATTATTCTCCACTGGGTGACTATTAATTTCATCCGAGTCAGCCATTTTAATTGAACTGTTACATAAGACAAGGACAATAGTTTACTTGGGAGTTTATTATGGAATTGTCTTTTATGGCAATTCATTAACCATGGTAAACATAGACCATAGTTGGTTAATTTGTTACTCACATTTATTTAGGATTTTTATTATAATTTATCCTAATTATAAAACAATAACAGTTTTATTAGTAGCACAAAAGGCCTAGTCACAAGGACATTTTTAAATTATAATCCATGATTTCATAGAATCAAGGTATGAAGGTTAGAACATAGTTCTTTACCTTTTTTCAGACAGGGTCATAGACTATTACTGTCTTTTGTCTCATATGAAAATGAGAAGGGCCCGTAGGCATTGTATTACCAATGTATGGTCAAAACATGATCATCTTAATTGATGATTTAAACCCATGATTCAGAGATCATTAAGTTGGGTTAGGAATCTTTTGAAGAATCCTTATATCAGAATGACGTGTGTGATTTTAATGAATCACATCTGCCAGGAGCGTTAACATGTTTTCAGATGTTAACTAGGATTTGAATCTTTTTAACAACTTTTACCATCTTGGCCAGGTCTTAAAATAACATGCAGGCTACGTTATACCTTTAAGATCCTTAGTTAATATTTAGATAGGCAGATATATTTTTTAAAAGGAATGATTTTGATTTATTTATTTCATATATAATTTATTTATGCATATAATGGCAAAAATGAAATTTATAAATTAAACATTCCATTAATTATTAATAGATTACACGTCGCCCTAGACGGGACTTTTTAATAAGGCAACATACCCACGCATGGGTCAAATTGAAATACTAGTCCACGCAGGGACTTAAACAAACAACACACCCTCGTAGGGGTTAACAGAAAGATAGACCCACGCAGGGGTCAAAACAACCACACATACCCTCGTAGGGGTCAATACAGTAAGACAAGCCCATGCAGGGGCTCAACAGCTACAAGGAAATTACAACAACAGTGGAAGGATTCAATGGTCCTTCTTGCTCTTCCCTTTTATTAGGCTTGTCAATCCTTGGAAGAAACTTTGTCGCTCCCTGCGATCTCTGTGAAAATCTCTCTCGACTTGGTCCAATCTTTGAAGAATTTCTTCATGCTCTGGTGGGGAGAGCCTTGGCGGCTGCGATTGTTGTCGAATTATAGGTCTAGCAGGTATTTGGTACCCATGAGTTGGGTACCCTACTCCCCACGGAGCTCCATACGGTCCTTCAGGATGAAGGGCGTTATAGTTGGCCGCTACCAAGTATGGGTCGGCTTCAGCGTAACCATAGTTGGCGTGAGCCGGCTGCTCAAACGGGTTATACGCCCTTGAACCAGTGTATGCAGGAATCGGGTTATCAACACCCATCGGTGGTGGCTGTGGTGCAGCTGGATTTGAAGGTCCACCCATTTGCGGATCTTCTTGAAGTGGCGGATAATGACTGCCACTTGATTGACGAGGGGAGCTAAAGTGGAAATCCCCTGCTCGCGCAGACATACGTGCGCCTGTCCTCCTACGCCTCGGCGGTTCTGGAGGTGCCTGATTAACTGGTGGTGGTGGAGGCGGTGGCGTGACAACCACGAAACGTGAATCCCCAGAGGGATCCTGCTGCTGCTGCTGGTGAGGCGACGAATGATGCGAGGGTGTAAAATACCACTCGTACTGATTAAATCATGCCTGGTAACTGGCCGGACCATGGTAGGGTGATCCATGAAAAGACGAACCATCCGAGACCTCGATGCGATGGTTGGGAGTTCCGGTTGCGGGCTCGACGGGATCCATGTCCTCATCCATGTCTTCTGCATGATCGCCGGAGAAATGATCCTTTGGCCCCAATGGGTTAAAACCCACTGGTTCTTGTATGTAGTTTGCCGAGTTAAACCGGCCCCGGAAAACAGGTGTGGGGTCTCCAAAGGAATGGTGCGATAGGGATCGCTGTAGAGGTATGTAAGAAGGTTGAGGGTTATCGGGCTCATTTTCCGATTGTGGCCCATAAGAGTTATGAAAAGGAGGCGTCGAACTGTGTGAGACAGACCGTCTCGCAGGCTCAACAAGGTTTCTCCTGTTCTCTCTAGGATCGGCACTCGCAGTGGTGGAAGGAGCTCGCATGTGCGAAGGCCCGGCCTCGTGGTCATTGGGGGCGGTGATTGGCCCCTTGCCTCGTCCTCTACGTCTGAAGAATCTTGGCGGCATGTTTAGTCCTGTCAATATAAAATAAGATAGCGACAAGAATATATAAAATAAAAGACAAAGTTAAAAATAAGTTGAAACAAATTTGGATTGTTCCTATGTTCTTTGTCTAGACTCGAAAATTTAGGAATATGCAATTATGTAACTGAGATTAAACACAAAAGACTAGTGTTTAATTCACTCAGCGTTGGCTCTGATACCAACCTGTCACACCCCGATATTTCCACGTTTGACCGGTGGGCCCGGTGGGGGAGTATCGTGACGTGGTTGGCAACATTACAGGCAAACAACAAAATATTTAATATGCACAGCGGAAGCAAATGAAAGATGTATTTCAACCGAATAAAATATTATAATATCAAGTATCACAACAGTCGAAAGTTTATCCACAGGTGGATTAAATAAAATGGAAACAGTAGTTCAACAGACTTTAGGCATCTTAAGCTTGCGAGACTCTTTTGATGCTAAGGAGAAATCCAGCCAAGTACGAGTAGTACCTGCACTTAATCTTTTTGGGAAAATACGTCAGTTTACACTGGTAAATACAAATAACCGACTCATTTTAAAAATGATTAAAAATTGATTTGGATGCACATGGCACAAACATTTTTATAACTTGGGATAATTACTTAAATATATAAACTTGTAAAAGAATTACATGTTCCTTATGCGTTCAGTAGCCCGGATCATGCCGGGTTAAAGATTAATAGACACACCACATAATTTATTTATGCACTGACGAGTGTACGCATACACTCCGCGCTTAGGTCGTGGCCATTTCGTAAAATGATGCCAAGGATATCCGGGACATGGTCATTAACCCCCCAAAGGCTTTAAGCAAACAAAACAATTTAAACAGGTCATCTCGATAATACTTAACCACCAATCGATTGAGGTCGAATGCCCGACCAAGCGGTATTTTATATACCGTACCCTAAGCTCGTATAAGGGAAAATAAGTTAAAAGTATTTACCTTTGCAAGTATAATTCACAAACAGCAAATGCAAGTAGCTTTTACTGGTCCTCCTATTCTGGAACGAAGGTTTATAATAACCTATTAGAATCCTAACGAGTCTTTAGTTAAGCTTAAGCTTAGACCGGTTAGTTTTAAAGATACGGTTCGTACGCACGATTAAGCGAAGACCGGAATAGAGTGTGATTTAGACCCGACAAGTTTGAAGACTTGCTTAATATGGGTATATTATACACATTCTGGATTTTGAGATAAAACCGATAAGGTTTGACCCGTTTCGGCCAATTTATGCAAACTAGTTACATAAACTGAACCGAACGCGCAAGAGGCGTAACGGGTAATCATGAGAGCCATATACAGGTTTCCTAAGTTAATATGCCTTAAATATGTTGTGACATCAGTAAGATATCTTTTATTATGCCCGAAACGAATTTAAACACACACTATGCCCCGTAGGGGCATTTTGGTCATTTACAAGGTTATAAAAGAGTTTAAGTATTAACCTGAGCTACAGGTCTGATGTAAACAGCAAAAATACTTAATTTGATAAGTTATAACAATAGGGTATTGCATATATGTGAAATTTATCAATTATAACCAAACTATGCACCGTAGGGGCATTTTGGTAATTTCACATAAGCCGAAAAGCTCAAAACTGAAGTCTGAGTTAAACAACTTTTGCTTACTGTTAAAATATTATAATTTACCTAAAATATCAGTAGGTATCAACCCTTGTATGTTTAAAACAGTTTTAGTACATACTATGCGTTAAAAACGCTTAAAAGGCGATTAGAAGCCGTTTCCGGGTTCTATATAGAAAGCTGATATTTTTATCATTCCAGAAGGCTTAAAATAATTTATTTATCATATAAAAACAGTAGCAAAAGGTTTGAGGTCAAAAAGATATGTAAAACTCATTTTATAGCCCGAAAGGGCAAAACCGACAATTACCGAATCACGCCTATGACTCTAAGTTATGCTCAGCCTAAAATTAATTAAAAATCTTCAAAAATCCCAAAATAATATATTACATCAGTGGGTAATGATTTTGATATCAAAAGTATGTTTAAATAGGCTACACGCTAATTATGTCGTTTAATCGCTAAAGAAGCTTTCTAATTACGCTAATGAGCATAACTCTCAATCTACACCTCGAACTGATGTCAAATTTTGGTTACAAGTTTATAAATCAGTAACTAAGGTTTCTACTCTTTTACATTTTTAGAAATCACGTTTTATGGTGAAAAGGGCATAATGGTCAACATATAGGCAATTAACGGAATCATGCATATTAATTGGTTAACTAATGAACCAAGGTGTATAATCACAGAGGGTTATACTAGCATGTAACCTGGTCCTAAGGAAACTCTAAAGCATTTCTAAAACATACCAAAACGGGTCAGAACTGAAGTCAAAGCAAAAGTCAAAGCTTTGCAACTCTCGGTTCCGAACCGGGTCTAAACAGAAAATTGTCGGGTTGAACATGTTTAGACATGTTCTTACACTAATTACCAAGTTATATTAATGATCAAACAGGTTGTATGGGTTCTACATTGCTAATTATGTATTAATTTGAAATTAAGCATCCTGTTGACTTTTTAATAACAAGTTTGACCCGACATTTGACCTAGTTAGAGTGGGAATCAGAGGGTGCCCTTTTAAGGGTTTATTTCCCACATAATTACCAACTTATAACTACTTTCAATTCGACTAATCACTGGACCATTAGTGATTAATCGTGAAGTCAACCGTTAATTACGATGGTTTGACTTTTAAGCTAAAACTAAGTAAAAACTCAACTAAGAACGGTTAAGCATACTTACTAAAGTCCTATGCACGATTAGTGATCACTTGAGTCTGCTTTGGAGCTCCAGAAATGATCAGGAATGCAGAAATGAGGTGTGATCAAAATGGTTGCAACAAGGGCCTTTATATAGTACTTTTGATCTCAAAGATCATTGACAAATCATGCTATCAATGGCCATGGATCATCAACAGATGTCCCTAAGTGCCTAGGACTGTTTAGGGGTCGCCCATATAGTGAAAATATCTGATTAAAGTCGGTTATGCGCGAAAACAGGCTGTTGTCCCAAACTTTCTGATACTGGGCATCGGACGCGGCCCGCGTAAGATCATAAGAACTCTTACGCGGCCCGCCTAAGCCCCGTTTTCAGGTTTTCACATTTTCAAGTTGTTGCATCTTGTCCCTTGGCCTTTCGAAAGGTCAACTAACTTAATTTCTTGCATTTTGAGCCCTCTATATTGACACATAAGGGCCTCAATACTTATACCCCTTTTGTTAAGTCCTTGGTCACTTTGTTATTACCCGAAAAGTCATAAACTTCATCGTTGACGCTTTTAACCCTTCGCATACGAATTTGATCATAACTTTCTCATACGATAACGAAACTTTATGAAATTTATGTCGTGCATTCTAGTGAGTATAATCTACCGTTACAAAGCTTCGGGTTTGCTAAAAGGTCACTCAGAGGTATAACTTAAACATGTTGACACATTTAACCCCTGTAGTTTGTAATCTCTCACTTTCATTCACAAATAGCTTCGTATGATCCATGATTTATTCGTTTGAAGCTATGAGCATCATGTAGGGTTAATGTAAAGTATATTTATTCACTATTGACATTTAGAACCCGTATATTCACATACTTTCCATGATTGTCAACTTTTAATCCTTCTATAACATTCTTTCACACGTTCAAACCTATGACACGTGTCAACACATTATAGGACGTGAATTTTCGAGGTGTTACACAAGGGGAGTTGGCGGGGCATTTTGGTAGGGAAAAGACGTTGAAACCGGTAAAAGAATGATTTTTTTGGCCCAAAATGAGTGTGGATGTCACGCGAATTGTGGAATGGTGCCGTATTTGTCATATTGGTAAAACCTATCACTCAAATGTTGGGCTTTTTACGCCATTAACCGTTTCCGATGGCCGTGGGAGGATGTCAATCTTGACTTTGTGGTGGGTCTTTCTCGGACACAAAAGGCAAAAAGACTCTATAATAGTAGTGGTGGATCTTTCTCAAAAATGGCACATTTTGTTTCTGTGGCAAAACTTATGATGCAAGTTAGATTGCTCGTTTATATTTTGTAGAGATTGTGAGGTTGCATGGGGTGCCAAAAACATTAACTTCGGATAGGGATGTCAAATTTGTCTGTCATTTTTGGCGAACATTGTGGAGACGGTTAGGGTCTCACCTCAATTTTAGTAGTGCTCGCCATCCTCAAAGTGATGGGCGAACGGATGTTACAATTAAAAGTTTGGGTAATCTTTTGCGCAGTCTTGTTGGGTCCAATCCAAAACAGTGGGACACGGTTCTTCCTCAAGCCGAGTTTGCCTACAATCGATTTCCACCTGAATGGGTCCATTCTTGGTCGTTTATGGGCGGAATCCGTTCACTCCGCTCGAACTTGCGCTTTGCCTGTTACTGAATATTTTCAGTGCGGATGGAGAGGACCGAGTGGCCCAAATAAAAGCTTACTCACCAACAGGTGCGTGACCACATTATTAACAACAAATTTGTTTACCAACAACAAGCCGATGTCAAATGTAAGAAGGTTGTTTTTCAAGATGGTGACCTTGTTTAGATTCATTTAAGTGAAGATTGTTTTCCGGGTGGCGTTCGAGTAAGTTACAGCCGTGAGCGGATGCCCTATTTAAAATTTTGTAGCGGAGTCCTCTCGGGGAGGGGGGTGATGCAGTTGGCGGCCCAACATGCCTGATTGAAGAACCCGGTATAGGCCCACGTGGCCCAACTGAAGTGGACGACCCAGTTTAGTCCGATTGGGGATGGATTTTTTTTTTGCAGCTGGAACTATGTTCATTTTTAATTCTGCATATATTTTATTTTACTATTTGATATTGGAATATGTTTAGTGTCTTTTTTCTTGTGTTTTGCCTATTTTAGAGGCTTAGGGTTCTCTTGAAATTGTTCCATAATTCTCATTCTTGTTATAGACAATTTTTTATTATTGAAGTTAGACTAAATTGCAGAAATCAACCTTTATGTCATACCCAAACTACACTTCGTACCTTTCACTATGAAATCGGCAAAAACCAACATTTATGTTCATGTTTTGCTACAAAATATAACCTTTAACACAAACGATGTTAGTTTTCTTGGTTAACTGCCCTCACATGCATTGCATGTGAGGGTATTACTGTCATTTCCTATTTCCCAAGTATATTTTATATTAATTATTAATGTTTATATAACTCACCTGACTTTTTTTTTTTTTTCCAAACTAGTGTTGTTGGAAAAAATATTTACCATTTTGGTGTTCTTTGAAAAGTATTTACCAAAATAGTGTTTTCCATCTATTTGAGTTTTAACTTTTTTTTAATCAACATATTAGACTTACTTTTTTTAATAAATGACATATCAGCTTACTTTTTTTTTGTTCATTCAATCAATCCATTTACTAGGATTATAGCGTTCACCTTATTTGCGATTTCATAATTTTCTATGATGGAACAGCAATGTCAAACTGAAAAGATTGTATGGTGGGTTTCATAGTTTTTAGAATAAACTAGAACTTTCATATTTGGGTTTGTGTTATTTACATAATGAACAGAAATTAATATATCTAGTATTACATTATATTAAAAACATGTTAAAAGGGTAGTCGCTCAACAAACATGTTTCTAATATCAACCGGGTTAAAAATTTTATTTTGTTTAATATTAAGACCGGTAACGACTCACTTTTATTTCACATTTTTATTTTGCTTGTTTAAGTTATTGACAGTGGTAGCGACCAGATTTGTTTGATATTTTTATTTTCGTTTTATGTGATATTGAGACCGGTAGCAAGTCAAGTTTTATTTATTTATTTTGAATGACAATTCTTATTCCTACTAATTACACCAATAAATCTAAATTACACCTTAACCTAGATTTGAACCTAGCAAGTCAAGTCTTAATGTTTGATTATTAGTCATATATTTGTAAGTTGTTTAAATTTATTTGGGATAATCTTTATAGTTCTCATCTTTGACATGGGTTGACGAAAAAAAAAAGAGAGAAAGAGAGAATTATAACAAGTTGGTAAAAAACATTATAATGTGTTGGTCGATTAAAAAAATGAATTGGATGGATAAAAAGGAAGAATACGAAAAATAGTAAATGGCTTATTGAATGAAAAAAATTAGGTAAGTCTAGTATGTTAATTAATAGAAAGGGTAAAAGTTAAATAGATGAAAAACACTATTTTGGTAAATAATTTTTAAAGAACATTAAAACGGTAAATATTTTTTCACAAACACTAATTTGAGAAAAAACTCCAACTCACTTTACCTACACCTACCCCACCCCACCTTACTCTCATCTCTCTAGACTCTACAACCACCGCCACCACCACCATGGCTTCCGGCCAGCCACGGCGCCACACACCACCAGCAACCACCCCTAGATAACTACCACTAGCCAGGTCCAGCACCACTCCTCCTAACCAACCCCCACTCTCTCTTGTCTTGCAACTGAAATGTTCCACTTCAAAGTATCAGTCGTGTTTTTAACCTTCTAATGGGATCTGTTGAAATCAAAATGTCAGTATTTGGATCTTTTATAGGGAGTTATGATAAAAGTGCTAAACTACTACACTTGGTTAATGCGAATTTAAACTTTGTTAGACAATAATTAGGAACTAATGACAATAGTTGTATGTCTGTTCCATTCTTATAAATAACAATCATCAGGCTCACTGTTCTTCTTTCTAATTGATTAGATGTCAAAACCAAGGATGGATTAATAAATTTTGAATTTTAAAGAGCAATCAAGTTTTCTGCTGAGTGGAAAAGCTGTTATTCTATCCTTAATCATGCAATAATAAGTATATGTTCACGGTCATGGTTCTGTTTCAAATAATTGGTCATAACATCTATTATTTGCTCTTGAGTTCCACAATCAATGAAAGGGTGTCCCCAAAATTTTCTTATATGTACCAGTTATTGACAACTCATTTCAATTAGTTTGCATATGATTATTAGTTCCAATAAAGCTCTGAATGTTCATGCATACCAACTGTTTGATGAAATGTCTTAATGATGTAGGATTGATTATAACCAGCTAGTTTTAAGTTGCATCATTTTTTCTCAGCTTGGTTTTACTATGAGCGCTGGCACAATATGTTTTGTTTTTTCAAGTTTATGGGTTTCAAAGATTTTTTGAACAAGAAATGAAGCAGATTTTTGGCTATTGGAATTACACCAAGTTTACGCATGCTTAAATATTAATAATTATATGAAAGTGTACCAAATCAAGTTTAGATTGTGTTCCAAATAGTTGTGAATGCCATATCAAAGAAGAAGGGGCCAAAAGCTTAACGGGTCAAACGGGTTGGAACCTAACAGTTCTGAGAAAAGTTTAACGGGTCAAACTTTGAAGATTAGTTATGTTTTAAAGGTGTTTAATAAAATGATACAAATGAACTGAAGTAAAAGCTGAACTAAAATCCTATTGAAGATTTCAAAGTAGATGGTTAAACCGAATTTTCAATCTTTTTTATGAAAATAAGAACACAAGTGTTGTTGAAAAAATATACAGTTATACTTTATTAATGCAAAGAACCCTGCTTGAGAGACATCTAATTTCTGATACCTTTTTACCAATTTCTCATCTTGTGATAATGCCAGTGCCGCCTAATGAAGAATGGAAAGAACCGACCACATTTGACTTTAAGCCTATTGACCATAGTCAACTGCGTTACATCAAGAGGTTTGACTATGAGCTAACTTATTTTTTATCGACAACTGCAAATGTTTTGTGGTCTCTGCTGTTCGCTGACTTTGAAGCTTCCTGCCAATGTCGTGGTTCTAAATGCGATGAACAGTTACAAGACTTTTGCCAGTCAAATCCACCTGTTTATCGAACGCCACTAATTTTGTACTTTTGGAATGTTATTGCAAGTATACGTGCAGCATTTGTTAATGTTATTGCAGACCAAAAGCCGCAGAAGTATCAAACCACCCTCTGTTTTGGGGTCCCGAGATGCATCTCTCGAGAAGTTTCTCAGAGACACAAGCGATCTTGTAGAACTTAAAGACTGTGAGACGGATTCCAATCTTTTGAAAGCACTGGAAAACATCGGCACAGTTGGTTTAGGTGGTAAATGGGATGAAACGTTAGATAACATCCTCGACATTGAGCGTTACAGAAAGTACAAGTATGATAGCGTGCGTGACTTGTTACGTGACATAAGAAACAAATTGAATCACTACAGGGAACTCTCAACTCTCGAAAGAAATCTGAGACGTGTTGGGGCACGTTCCAACAGGATTCGAGAGCTGTTTTAGTAGCCGGTTTCCTAAACTTGTTATGGAAGTATACAAAGTGTTGCAAGAATATTGTGAGGAAGAAGAATTTCTCCATAAGTATTATAGACAAGCATAGTTTTGACTTAAAAGTGTGTTGTTGACTGTTGATGCTTGTTTTTGTGAACAAAATGTAAGATGGTGTACATAGTATTTTGAATATATTATAGAACTGATACAATCATCCAACTTTTAACTTTACTCAGTTTGAATTCACAAGTTAAGTGTTACTTGCTGCACTTTGACTTTTTTAGGTCAAACCTAGCTCCTGAAGTTCACACACTGATGTTCTTGATTTGCCTGTGATTAATTAACTTAAGATTCTTCGGGGTCAATGTTGATACACCTGACGCGTTAGATCAGTACCCAATGGTGCGAACCCCGTTCCATTAATTTTATTCCATTTTTGTCTTAAATCCTTTATTTATTTAAAGAGTCCGGACCGTCCGGTAGCAATACAAACTTACCCGTCTTATACCATTCCAAGACAATCGAGAAACCGAAAGACCAAAAACCCCATATTGCGATAAACATGAAGAACAAGGATTCTAGCTTCCATTAATGAAACTTTTGCTAAAATCTCCATGACTTGGATCTGCATCTATACAGATCCAAAATTGGGTTAATATGGGTGGCTGTTTCTCATTGAACGGGGCAAAATGGGTTTATTGAGACAACCCGTTCTAATGAAATGGGTCAGAATGGGTTTGTTTTATTTTTCATACAGGTCAGCAAACATGGTTTGGTGTTATTTTTTTCAAACTGGTGAAACGGTGTATATCTTTCTGCGCATATCAATGAATAAGCTGAGATAGAAGATAAGAATTTCCGAACAAAACAATGTGTAACCTGCGCCAGTTACGCGTCGGGCACGGGGTTAAGCGCGTATTGAAGCTGGTTCACGCGCCTTACGCTGCACATGACGGGTAATCTCCTTCCCCGGTACGCGTAACCAACGACATTTACTCCGGAATGCGTGTAACCAGTCCGGTTTACACGTGTTAGTGACATAGTGCCGGGCGTGCGTTTCAAACAGGAGTAAAAACGCATAACAGATGCCACACGCATAATTGACGCCTGAATGCCCGTAAGCGACACCGGTTACGCATCGAGCGGTTGGTTAAGTGCGTGTCAGGGCCGAGTAACATGGAGCCAGACACGCGTTTCCTAAGCCAGGTACGTGTAACCGGCTTCACACGCGTAACCCAACTGGATGAAAGTTGTTGACATTAAATGGAAATTAGGCCCAAGTCCCAACATAGTAATTATTTTTTAGCTCATCTTTGACCCAAATCCATCCTCACCCTTTTTTTTGATCGGCCCTTCCTGACCCGGATACCAACCCAATCGAACCCGCCCATTTTGCCACCCTCTAATTTGATTATTCTTTCAGCATAACTGTTTATTAGGTTTGCAAATGGATTTCCTTCGTCAGCACTGTTGATGTTGATTTAACCTTATTTTACAATTGTTTTTAATTATCTTTTTATACCAACAGAATTGTTCAAACAATACATAGCTCATGTAACAGCTTTCCTATTGACTATGACTTGTAAAAACAAAGAATCAAATACTCATGACTTGAAGCAACTAACTTCAACATATAAAGACCCGTTCAATCTCTCCGTTAAACTAGCTGTGGAATGCAGTTAGTTTACATACTCGCTTCAACTAATTAACAAATACTCGTTTCAACAGATAAAAAACACACTTTAACACAATCAAGACCTTAATCAATATGCATCGAACTCGAGTTTGATGTTCTTGATCCTTATCATTTTCACATTTATTTTAAAAGCTATGATGGTGTTATAGAGTGAAACAACATATTATGTTGTTTATTTAGTATATTGAATGAATGCCACAAGGTGTTTGATAAAATGCCTCAGTCAGTGATAAACACATAATGGCCTCTATAATTTAACAAAGACAATGGCAGCATATGTACATCAAAATTCAATATTGAGTGTCCTGCTTCTCGTTATCTAGTGCACTATAGTGAGTAAACAATATTATTCTATAAACACGATACGGCTACTTTCTGTTCACATTTTCAGTTGGATTGACCCTAACTGAATAAGTTGGTCATTTTAATAGATTTTATATCAAAATAGGTTGATTAATTACTAAATACTTCTGCATTTTCCATAAACCTTTCCCGGTATATGTGAAAATATATTGGTGAGCTATTTTTTTTTTCTTTCTAAACAAGAACAAATTTGCAGAGAATGAACTTGTTTAGTATAAGTAAAATTTGTTCATACTGATATAAAAATGTTCGTGGAACATGTGGACTTTACTGTCAAAATGAATTCTTAGGTGGACATGAAAGTTCATTGGAGGTTTACTATTTTGATAATTTTGATCACTTAATAATTCTTTCTAGGACCCGAACCTATTTTAGTATATATCTCTGTCTGAGTAATGCTTGATTTCTTATTATCTTTACAAAACAGGTCAGAGTCAGAGTCTGTGAACAAGTTGCAAATTGTATACAAAAGTTTCTTATTATTCCCTGTTCTCCACTGGCTTTAGATGAAGAGGAAGAAGATGATAGACTGGAAGTTGAATGAACTCAATACTTGACTAGTGCTCTGAAGTTGACAACAATAGCCATTCTACGCGGGAAATTTCCAACTACGTTTATCGACCCGAAGATTGCCCAAACAAGTGAAGCGTAAAGTGTTGTTTCAACAATCATCCTCTATTCCAACCTGTTGTAAATGTGTTTTTTTCTTTTCTTATTGAATGTTGATCTAGGCTTTAAGCAACAACACAATACTAGAATACAGCTCATATAAAGACTCTTTAATCCCTCTTTTACACTAGCTGCAGAACACCTGTGTTAATTTCAAGTTTTTTGATACTTCAATTAGTTGTTTTTTGACATCCAAGACACAACACCTGAACATAATAAGAAAACATAAACTGGTGTACTTTTCGAATCTTCTTTGAGCTAGTGTAAACAAGAAAACCTTCTTCGCCTCTCTTCTTGTAGTCCCCTTCAATTTTTTCAGAAGTCTCTTAGATGCTTGGAAATGTAAATATGTGGTTTTAACATGTATCCGTTGATTAATCTCGCACTATGCATGATATCCGGATGTGTGGATAAGATTCATTACTCATTCTCTTGTCTAGTAACAGAGAAAAGAGAATAAGAGGATTGATTGTATTGGCTGGTATTTGATTGTGTTTTACATTGGAATAAAGAACAAGAATTTATAAGATGATACAAGACCGTAAAGAAGGAAATAACTAAAGTCTTGGCTGGACACTAGGCTGTCAATGAGCTGGATAGATCTTCTAATTTTGGGAGATGATGTGGCTATCTTGACTGATCCCACAAAATCGTTCCTTTTTTCTAACACATTCAGCTTTCAAAAAATCTGCTTGTAGTATATATCGTCCACGTAACTGGTTTCTGGAGAATCTGACACATCATTAGCATATTTATTTTGACACACGAATATGCATTAGCATACCTTCATCCCGTTTGTAAACAAAGACCAATGTTTTATGTTTTAAATAGGCGTTTCAACACTTTGTTGAAAAAAAACCAATATTTTACGTTTTTAACGGTATATCAATACTAAATAAATTATTGGAATTGTTGAAGAAATTCTCACTTTTCCCTGTTTTAAACAGAAAAACAATCATTGATTTTGAGTAAAAAAACGGAGACAATGATTAAAATAAATTCTAATCAGTTAAGCTGTAAACTATTGCGAAAAACACACTCACCAATAAAGACCATCAGACCCACAACAACCAAATATAAACAAGAACAACAAATAAACTGAATTATAACAAGAATGAACAATATACTTAAGATATTAGAACTTGCAGATCTATATATGAAACCCACAATGTCAATTTTGTTCCTGTCTTTTTCAATCTTTTTCACTTCAACACTTCTAAATTGCATTGTTTTTGAAACATCACCTCTACTTTCCTTTTTTACGTTTAAGCCCTGCTTACAAAACAGGTCACAAACTGAATGCAGTTTGCTCAATTTTCACGATTTTTAACGTATCTAACAATGGCAATGAAAAATCATCAGTATTCTTCTTCTCCTTCTCCTTCTCCTTCTCCTTCTTCTTCTTCAGATTCATCCTCGCTAGAATAGAAAAGATATTCTCCCAATGAAAAACTAAATCCCTGCAGAAAATAAATATTGTATAAAAGTAGTGATTTGGTATTTCAATAATGTTGAAAGAAGGAAGCAGCCTCTGGTTACCTCATCTTGTTTGGTTTTTATAAAGGAGTTGATGTCTTCTGTTAAGTAACACCTCCCAAAACTTGTATCAATTATGTTTAGATTTGGAGTAGCCACAAGTCCCTTGCTGAAAACAGTTATTTCAGGACAGTCTGTGATTTCCAAAGTATGTAATGATGGCCATGAAAAATCAAATTTCCCTAAGCAAAATCCCTTGAGACTTTTAAGTTTGTTAAGTTTCAAGGACTTCAGACGAGGTAACACAATCTTCTTCACTTCAGCTTCCCATTCAATTTCTTCTTCTTCTTCTACCTTGACAATTACCTCCATTTTTGGGCAGTAATGTATATGTAGGTGTTGAAGCTGTTGTAGACTACCAACCATGGAACTAGTAAATACATGTTCTAAACTTCTACAGTCATCAATAGACATTGTTGTTAGGTTTGGAAACTCCAACACTGTCCTCACATGGTGATTGCTCTTCCATATATACTTGAGATCGTCCAGATCCTTTAATTCCACTTGTGTTAGGTTTGGAATTTCAACAACATTCCGTGGTTCATCAAATACCTCCTCTTCTTCCTCTTCTTCTCCTTCTTCATCTTCTTCTCCTTCTACCCTCACAATTACCTCCATCTTTGGACATTCACTTATATGTAGGTCTTGAAGCTGTTGTAGACTACCAACCATGGAACTAGTAAACACATGTTCTAAACTATTACAATCAATAATTGAGAGTGTTGTTAGGTTTGAAAACTTCAGTAATATCCCATGATGATTGCTCCTTGATATATACTTGAGACTCTTCAGATTTTGCAATTCCACATGCATTAAGTTTGGAATTTCAACAACAGTTTGGGATTTAACTAAACCACTATTTATCCCTTTCATTGCTATTACTTCTTCTTCTTCCCTGAAAAGTAACTCCAATCCCAATCCCAATCCCTCTTCTACTTCAAACACCTCCTCTAAATTACGACAATGATTTACTTTAATCCTTACCAGCTTTTTCAGGTGTAGCAACTCATTGGAGGGAATAACATATTTAACATCACTCTTCCATTCCATATGTAATTCAATCAAATTATGAAAAAACCAATAGAACCGTACCAAAGTAGTACACGCTGAACTTGATAAATTGGTCTGCAATGCCAATTATAAAATATTTAAAAATAAAAATTTATAATTATATATTGATGTATCTATGAATTTAAATAATTATAGACTTTTAAATCTTTATTACTGTTTCTTGATACTTCTATGGTATTGGATATTTGAATTGATGGAGGGTATTTATATACATCCACCGTCAGTGGCGGATCTTGAATTTTAAAATAAGAGGGGCCAAAAGTTTTAAAGAAAAAACATTGGGGAGGGAATAACATATTTAACATCACTCTTCCATTCCATATGCAATTCAATCAAATTATGAAAAGACCAATAGAACCGTACGAAAGTAGTAGAGTGGAAGCTTGTACACTCTGAACTTGGTAAATTGGTCTGCAAAGGCAATTATAAAATATTTAAAAATAAAAATTTATAATTATATATTAATGTATCTGTGAATTTAAATAATTATAGACTTTTAGCATCTTTATTACTGTTTCTTGATACTTCTATGGAATTGGATATTTGAATTGATGGAGGGTATTTATATACATCCACCAACAGTGGCGGATCTTGAATTTTAAAATAAGAGGGGCCAAAAGTTTTAAAGAAAAAACATTGGGGAGGGGGGAGGGGACTGAACACATATAAAACTTTTTGAAGCTATAAAATAGAAGGGCCGGGGCTCCCTTGGCCCTAACTAAGATCCTGCCTTGCATGTCCACCATTATATTCTTACAATTGCAAACATTAACATATACATTTCCAACCGTACCAACTTTGCCTTTCGGTAACTGATTAATTATTAAGTTTTAACAAAAACTTAATTTTCGATGGTTGGATGTAGGGGTGTCAAATCGTGTATACCCGTACACGATAAGACACGACACGATAAGACACGATACACGATAAGCCATACACGAACACGACACGATAAGATTTCGTGTCCATTTTTTCAAACACGAACACGACACGAAAACACGAAAATTACCTGTTAGTACCTGTTAACGAACACTAGAATAATCATGTATTAACGGGCATCTAACAGGTAAACAGGTATTAACATGTATTAACGGGTATCTAACTATCTAACAGGTATTAACATGTATTAACGGGTATCTAACAGGTATTAACATGTATTAACGGGTATCTAACATGTATTAACGGGTATCTAACAGGTAAACAGGTATCTTAACGGGTATTTAACAGGTAAACAGGTATCTTACCCACTCGATGTTAAGTGTTAACATATATTAACGCTATACACGAACAGACACGATAAGACACGAAAACACGAAACGCTATACACGAACACGACACGAAAATTAACAGGTTTTTTCGTGTCTACCTGTTTAGTACACGATACACGATAAGCCCATACACGATACCTGTTAAGGTCGTGTAGGTTCGTGTCGTGTATTCGTGTATCGTGTAAAAATTGCCAGCCCTAGTTGGATGTTTAATTTTTGCTGGAAATTTGGGATGTTTACTTTTCACCGTAAATTAAACACTAAGTTTGAAAAATATATTTACATGTTAAAACTTAATAATTATTCACATAATATTTATAAATTTTGCCCAGTAAAAATATTTTTACAGTAGTTTTATGTCTTATACCTGACCATACTGAATAAAGAAAAAATATATAAAAATACTCGTGGGGAGATTAAAACACACAACGAATATATAATAATTATTCATGATGCTAATTAGCTCCAGCTAAAGGCTTGTTAGGCATTGGCGAAGCCCCCCCCCCCCCCCCAATTTTCCCGAAACCGGGGGGGGGGGGGGGCAACGTATATACCTATACGAAAGTATTATTCATAACACTACGCATTGAGAAGTTCGGGGACGGGCGCCCCCCGGACATACCTTATCCTGCGCCCCTGTTGTTAGGTACATATTTTGATATATACGTTAGTAAACTTGGTGTAAATTAGTTAAATGTCTCTGTTGAAGATATTATATACTATATATATATATATCACATCTTAGTGCTACTATATATAGTATAATCTTTAGTTTTATTTTATTACAAAAAGGCCATCCACACTCACTTTTTTTTTGGAATGGTAAATTTTTTACTTTTTGTGAGATTTGAACACAAGACGTCACATTTAAGTGTTTTAAAAGACTTTGGATCTGTTTGGTATGGGGTAATGGAATGGACGGGGGAATGGAATGGATGAGGTAATGCAATGAATGAGGTAATGGAATTGATCATTACCATTCCATGTCTTGTTTGGTTATCATGTAAGAATGGAATGAAACATTACTTTTTGTTGTTTGGTATGCGAGAAAAGACCAAGGAATAAAATCGGATGGCGGTGGTCAATGATGAGCGACAATGGTGGGTGGTGATAGGTGGCAGTTGTAGCGGCGACTGTGGTGGTGGGTGGAGACGGCGATGGGTGGTGACAGCGATGGTGGTGGTGGGTGACGGCGAAGGTGGGTGGTGGCGGTGGTCAGAGGTGGTAGCGGTGATGACGGTGGGTGGTGGTGGTTGATAGCGATGGCGGAGGTGGGTGGCGACGGCGGCAGTGATCGGAGGTGGCAGCGGCGATGATCGAAGGTGGGTGGTGGCGGTGATCGGAGGTGGCAACGGCGATTGTGGATGGCGGCAACGACGGTGGCGGGGATGGAGGTGGGTGGCGGCAACGACGGTGGCAGGTGGCGGCGAAGGTGGGTGACGGCGGCGGATGACAGTGGTGGTGGGTGGTGGCAACGGTAATGGGTTGTGGTGTTGTTAATGAAGGGTGAAAAGGGAATGGAATGGAATCAAAAACAGGGGGGACGGGTGAAATGATTTTGAGGGAATGGAATGCATTTTGGAATGTACGATTCTATTCCATCGACCAACCAAACACTCTTTTCTTCATTCCCTCTCAATGATCCGTTCCATTACACCTCTCATTCCTGCATACCAAACGCTACCTTTTTCTTGCCACTGGACCACTGACCTCGACCCCAGTGATCCACACTCAGTTACTTAACTTTGTCTTTTTGATGGCATTAAGGTAATTTGTTCATATTTAAGTGGCAATTGTGAGCATCTTACAAGACAAACTATTCAATTTTTTATGTTTTGGCCACAAAGATTTTTGTTCTTACACTTTTACTCCTTCAAATTTTGTTAGTTTTTTTGGAAACAAATTTACATTATTACCTCCTAAATTTTAATAAATTTATCATGCATCCCTAATCTATAATAAAGTTATTTCTACCCATTTTAAACCACCTTACACTATAGCCCCCAAACTTTAACAAAGTTACCGCTCTAAGCTTTAAAAGAAATTTCCTTTACAGTGTCATAGTTTTTTATATGCTTTATCTTTTTATATATAGTTTCAAAAAATACTAACGGTGCACAGTAGTTATAATATCTACGTTTCCAAACGTTATCTTTAAGCCAACCGGTTATTTTTCAATGTTTTTAAACTGTTTGTTTTTCTTTTTTTTTTTAAATTGTCCGGTGCTCATGTAAAAATATACCATTGTTACGTTTTTTATATACGCTTAAACTGATATACCATTGTTACGTGTTTTTATATACGCTTAAACTGACCCGTCACAACACGTTATACTATATATTGAAAAGCAACATTTGGGTGGTAGTTTGGTTGGTGGAAGTGGTGCTAACGCTGGAGAGTCTTGAAAGTAGAATTCCTTTGGGGGGGGGGGGGGTAAGTTGTCGGGGGATGGTTTACGCTGGGAGGCGGTAGCGGAGTTGTAGCCTGCTATTGAGTTAAGCCACAGAAAGCAAAACCGAGAAGAGAAAAAGTAACAGTCTTATTTGAATTTGAGTTAACTCTCAAGTCTCAACTAGAAGAACCAATATATCCACATATTTGAATCTAGGTTAATATATAACATGGATTTGTTTCGTATTTCAATTGATGATTTTAGAGAAAAAATGCCCGGATAGTTCCTGTGGTTTGTCCATTTTTCACCTTTAGTCCCTAACTTTCTAAAATTACAGCTATAGTCCCCAACTTTCACAATTTCGTTCTCGAATAGTCTCTGGCATGGATGGGGGTTACTTTTTGATGTTAAGTAAAGTGTGAAATTACTAAAATACCCTTCGGTATAAAACAAAATATATTAAAAATCAAGTTTTCAGTTGGGCCCCACCCAATCAGTCTCCTCCAACCTTCTTTGTGTGACCCACCCATAACCATTACCATCTTCAACCTCCTCTAACTTTCACCGTCCGGCTAAGAACTCCGGCCACCACCTTCCGACCACCAACCCATTTATTCCACTTCATGTTCTTGAAAACCCATACCTGCTCCTCAACTTCTTCACAGAACGTATCCATATAAAGAAACCATTGTTTCACACACACATACTTTTAAGGTGTTATAATTAAATTATGTAGATGCTTATCAACAAGAAACAGGGGCTCAATTTCACTTACACATCATAGTCTACACACCACTCTGTTGACCACCTGCAGGAATCGACACCATTAACAACTCCTTTTCTTTATTCATAAATTACTCAAAATTAAACAAAAGCCTGTACAAAAATCGAACAAAGGAGCTTTCGTGGGTGGAGCCATTTGTTGTATAACAACCCACACCATGTCACCAAGTGGGTTTATGGTGAAAAAAGTGCAAGATTTAATCGGTAGGGTGCTGTTATAAACTAGTTTCATGATGCAAATTTAATAAATTCAACTTAGGAACGAAAACTTCATTGAAAGTAAGAAAAACTCAGATGTGGATGGGAAAAAGAAATGCAGAGTATGAGATGGGAACTGGGAAGAGAAAACTAAGTTCACTTATACCGTGGGGTATGGTGGGGCGGGGGGTTGGGCTTGCGTTGGGGCATTTGCTGACACGTGTAAAGGGAGCCCCTCACTGCCTGGTTACGTGTCCGCGGGGTATGGCGGGGCGTGGGTTGGGCTTGGGTTGGGTGCACCGCGTGGCAGAATGGTTTTTAAAAAAAAATACAAAAAATTTATAAAAAATCACACAACATTTATAAAAAAAACCTACAACTTCATTAAAATTTTAAAAATTACATAATCCTAAAAATTACATAATTTCTAAATATTACAAAATAAACAAACCTAGAGCGTTAAAAAAATTTCAAAAAGGTTGATCTTGTCGAACGCCTTGTTTTCCTTGCCTCGAAACTCTATGTTCGCCACCGCCACCCGGTCCTCGTGGCTTAACTCGCCAGCGGGAACGGCTTCGTAGTAAGCCTTGAAACACTCGAGCTTGGGCCGTAGCTCGCGCCATTTATGTTGGCACGCGTTGAGGTTGTGGCGGTCGTTACCGACGTTAAGTCGGTAGGCCGCGAATGCTTCCGCCCAATATTTTGTTTGGCCCGGTGGCCGCCCCTTCATAGCGTCGACGACGCTAGTGACGAGTGCCATTTCTTATTCACGGGTCCAGGATGCCATAGCGGTGTTGGGTTCGTGGGATGGGGGGGACCAGTGGGGTAGCGGGTTCAAGAATGGGTAGCCGGTGGGGTTTCGGTTCGTGGGATGGGGGGACCAGTGGGTTTGGGGTTACAAATATATAGAGGATGTTGGGAGACCGGGGTGGCGGTTGGGTGGTATTGGGGGACCGTTTGAATTTTTAATTTCAAAATTTGAATTGGCCGCCTGACGTGGCGGGGTGACCCAATGAAATACCGCCAGCTCGCTTGGCCATTCCGCCCCACGCCCGGCTTGAAAGCCAAGCCCCAAGGGGCCACGCCCCAACCCAAGCCCACCCAGGGTGGTGGCTTGAGCGTTTTACCCCAACCCAAGCCCCATACCCCACGGCCTTATATATTTATTCTCTTCTATCTTCATAGTGGTCTCATAGTCAATGGATTCATCATGCCTTAATTTCTTTCTGATCATATTTCCTCTTCGTGGGTAACAGATGGTGTGGTGGTAGATTCTTATCAGTTTTATATTTTAATAATATGTAAAGGTTAGAGGAGGTTGATTGGGTGGGGGCCCAACTAATAATTATTTAATATATTTTGTTTTAAGCTGAAGGGTATTTTAGTAATTCTACACCTACTTAACAACAAAAACTAACTCTTATCCGCGCCAGGGACTATCCGGGAATGAAATTGCAAAAGTTTGGGACTATAGCTGTAATTTTAGAAAGTTAGGGACTAAAGTTGAAAAATAGGCAAACCACATGGACTATTCGAGCATTTTTCTCATGATTTTATTTAGTAAAAGTTAAAGATCATGAACTTTTTTATGTTCTGAATAGATTAACAATTACATACAAAGATGTGTTTACAAGTTAATATTATTTAGACTAAATAACTAATATATTCTAAGCCTTATTATTAAATTCTTATAGCAACATGTGAATCATCATGAGTTCATAACGTGGGGTTATGAATGACATCACCCGGATTTGTATGTATTTAGTTCTGGGTTTTATAAATATTTTATGTTATTGTACTAGGAATATCTAACTGATATACAAATCATTATCAATAATCAGGCTTTTGATTACTTTAATTATTTTTGTTTCCCAAAACTGGTTGGTTCCCCGCCGCAACCCGCGGATGGGAACAACAACTTAGTATAATATACATAATAATAATCAACTGTGAATAGTAACTTTGATTTTTTTTCTTTCTTTGATTTTTTCTATTTTTAGTTTTAATTACACACCGTATACAATAAATAATATTTGTTTTTAACCCTATAGTTTATAAAAGCTACCAACTTGCGTGAACAGTAACTTTATCTTTTTATAAGTTTCTGTTACACACCTTATACTATAAATAATATACATTTTAACCCTATAGTTTTGTCTTTTTCTTATGACTTTCATTCGTTTGTATAAAGATTATACGTGGTTGCGTTAATTTTTTTCTTGGCTTCAGTTTTGAAATGTTTATAGTATTAGTAGATTCATTTAGAACTTTTCATGTATGATATATATTAGAGAAATAATTTGAATTTTCTTTTTGGGTTACTTTATCAAGTGTCCCTACCGTACCCATATCGTAACGAAATGAACAGACACTGACTGAATCCATGCCGCATAGCGCGGGGAAGTTTTGCTAGTTGTTCAATAAGTTTACATAAACAAATTAGAATTATACCTGATGGAAGTCTCTTGTCGTGAAAATTAAGGCCACATTCAAGATTATGTTTGCCTAAGCTTGTATATGTTGGGTTTGGGTTTTTAATTAATCTCATAAATTAAGCTAGAGTTAAATGCCATTTTAGTCCCGGTGGTTTAGGCTAATTTGTCAGTTTAGTCCAAAGGTTTCATTTTTCGCCCGTGGGTCCAAAAAGATTTCACCATTGCCATTTTAGTCCACTGGGTTAACTTCATCCATTTTTTTGTTAACGAGAAGGCCAATTCAGTCATTTTATATGTAACTCTGTTAACTAGAAGGGCAATTCGACCATTTAAAATGACCGAATTGCCCTTCACGTTAACGGAAATAATGGATGAAGTTAACCCAGTGGACTAAAATGGCTACGGTAAAACCTTTTTGGACTCACAGGAGAAAAATGAAACCTTTGAACTAAACTGGCAAAATGGCTCAAACCACATGGACTAAATTGGCATTTAACTCATTAAGCTATAAACGCATGAAAGCACGTGTCAGATATCTTTGGAGATGACTTCTTGATTATATTATGCGAATAAATTATAAACATACCTGATGAAGTTTGGTCACGTGAAAGTTCAGGCCACATTCAAGACTATGTTTGCCTAAGCTTGTATGCATGTAATTGAGTTTCAAAGCTGTTGATTGACCAGATGTGAACACCATCACTTTTGGGCAGTAATCAATCATAACCTTTTCAAGTAATGGCCATTTGAACTCATTCATCCCCAAGAAGAAACCCTTAAGATTTGGTAGATTTTTTAGTTCAAGGGACTTTAGACGAGGAAAGTCCACAACATTTCTTTGCTCTTCATTTTCTTTCTTCACAATTACTTCCATTGCTTTGCATTCAATTAACATCAACTCTTCGAGTTGTTTAAGGCTTCCAAGTGTGGAAAACGTGAATACATGCTTCAAAAGGTTACAAGATTTGATTACCAACTTCTTTAGATTATCCAATCGAGGCACATACTTAATATTTTCTGGTCTTGGAATGACGAGTGATGTATTTTGGATACCACTATTTCTTTCATCAATGCTAGTACTAGGAATACCACCACCATTGTTGTTGTCGATCCATTGAGTTTCAAATACCTCCAATAGCGATTCACATCGATCTATAAGAATATCTTCAGAGTACTGGCATAAAGACCAAGGAACAATTGTTGTAACATGAGAAGACTGCAGTAAATACAATAATTGTTAACTAATATTATACAATTAATAAATAACATGAGAAGATTGTTGTAAATACAATATCTGATAATCAAAACAATAAAATTAGAAAAGCAAGTGGTTTAGGCAAACGCATGTAGATCACTGAATGATGACGATTGCTGTGGCAGAGCTTGAATGGAAACTCGGTGAGGGCCGGACTCTTAAAAATTCAATAGTTTACACTACAAAAAATAAATTTTCAATAAAAATTAACACTACGCGTGAAAACTCGGTGGAGGCCGGGACGCCCCATGCCTCCATTATCCTCCCCCTATGGTTGTAGACACATATATGGTTTCACATATTAGAATATTAACTCAAGATATGTTTACTCACAAACGACAACCACCCGGGCTCTCGTCATCAAATACCATTTTAGTGAAACAATTTAATTCAATAAGAATTTTAATACCATAAGACTCAACATAATTTGGAAACAAGCTTACAAGCTTAATGGAAACGAACCAAGTCTAAACCTGACCAGGGTAAGGGGTAAGGGACCGTGTATTTGATTATTTTTATTTTTCTATGGTTACGGGATTTGGTGATATACATATTTACCCGACCCAGTTACCCAATGACATATACTTGTCTACCCAATCATAGAGCTGAGGGATTTTAGGCTGGGTATGGAACACACTTTTATAACCAGGTATGGGATTGGAATTACCCAAAGCCCTGTTACCATCTCTACATATGACAAGCAACATTATTTTTTCATATTGTTGGAAGTACATATATACATATATATCCAACTCATAATCCTAAATTAATATCGTTCGAACTCAGAAATTATTTCATTAATATGCCACAATTTTCCACTTGCATTCATGGATATGATTTTACTTGGAAAAGCTGAGCGAAATTTACCAGAAAAAATAAGTATTAAAATTTCAATGAAAGGCGGCAAAAAATAATGTGTAATGGATACTGAATTTATTTAAAAATTCAAGGATAATAACATATGAAAAAGAAAAACTCTATTTACTAAATTAAAACCTGTATCTTTTAAGTAATTATTAAAATTTAGTCTTTGCTGTTATAATTTTCATAATAACATGCAGAAAAATACCTCAAACTGATCATGAGTGGTGATACCAGTTGAAGACTTGGCACCAACACCACCACCAATACGCTTTAGATTTTCCAGGCTTTCAAAAGAGAGAGAATGAAGATGAGGGAAGAAAGGGGTTGTTGTATATGTAGTGGTCATTGCTTCATCTTTATCATCTCTGTTTGAAACAACTTCTTCCATACCTTCACACCATCCTATATCAATTTTCTTTAGGTTCAAAAGAAGTTTCGCCATGAGAGGTGAAAACAAGTATTTAATCCTTTTGCAAACGGATATATATATGGTGGTGAGGTTTTGGAATGAGAATTGATTTTGAAGAATTAAGATTCTTTTCCAGTTGCTGCACTTCCACACATGACTAATGCTATCCATATCCAGTAAATGTAAGAGTTGGAGATTGGGTAGTAGTGGCTGTTGATTATTTGTAGTTGTTACCAATTCTCTACCACCTGCAGCAGGACTACTCTCCATCTCAAACACCGCATCCACACCATCATATCCCTCCATAGAAAGTAGTCGAAGATTATGGAAAGAGTGTATGAGATTGGATGGGAATGCAACAGTTGAAATACTATCATCTCTCTCTTCCCTTGAAAGGCCACGAAAAGCAAAGCAAGGCGCCTGTTGTGTAAACACTTTAATTAGTTCAAATATTTTTATGTATTTTTAAATAATAATAATAATAATAAATAAGTAAATCAGAAAGTGTTGCAAGTTGGTATCCTTAGGGTGTAAGGGGCACTCCCCTAAGAGGGGAGTCCCCCCTCTTACGCATAACCAATCCTCGTGTGCCACGTCAACTCCCCTCTTAAACTCCCCTAACACCCTAAATTGGTAAGTAGTTCAACTTGGCCAACACATTCTAGGTCTATGTTGAATATCACTTCAATGGAACCACATGACTCAACCCAAAGACTTTCTAAGTGGTCCAGTAATCGCATTGGATTAGTTGGAAACAGATTCACAAGACTATCACACCTCTCCACCCTAATCTCTCTCAACATCGAAATATTATTATTATCATCCTCCTCACTAGAAATTCTTCATAGACTTTATACTCAGTTTCTCCAACTTTGAAATTCTAACCTGCAAAAGTAGCTCCATCCAAACAATATATATTCAATTAATTAAAATATTGGGAACAAAATAGCTAAACATAGCTATGTAATTACATGTTTGGAATTTTAACATGCCACATAACTAAGCCATTTAACACTTACAATTACATTATTTTGTAAATGCTACGTAATTACATATTTGGAATTTGTAAAATATTACCTGGTTGTTCAAGAGTGCAAGACTATTGTTGTTGTCAGGATAAATGCTAGTGAAGTTGGGAAGCCCCTCAACTTCCAATTTAACCAGTTGCGGTAGCTCAACTACATTCTCAACGCTGAACAAAATTTCCAGTTTTGGTAGCTTTTCCAAAGACAAAAACCTTAGCTTCTCGAATTTAATCATCTCACCTGCACTATTAATCTCCCTTCCATCATCTTGTACCAGTGCTTTCAAAACAGAGCATGACCAAACTGTGAGGCGTTCAAGTTTCTTCAAACCCCTTGCCACCGACATGGGGAAGAGGTATATCAAGTTTACACAATTACAAATCTCAAGCTCTATTAAAGAGCAAAATGAGCGTTGACCATATGGACGGATTGAAATATCTTCAAGACCAATCATATCATTTACTTGTAAATGAAGATGCTCTGTTTTTCTGAACATCTCATTAATTTTGCAAGCCTCAAGTTGGCTGCTACTCTCAGTCACAAGCTTCAATGTTTTTTCATAAGAATGTTTTTCATTGTACTTCTTTTCTTCCAATAGACGGCCTATAGATATCTTGAACTTGTCAAGTTTCTCGAAGGAAAAATTTTCTGGCCAGGTGTTTTTCTCAACGAACTCGACCTCTAATGCATGAAGTTGGCTTGAAAGCATCCTCAGTTCTTCAATATTGGCATTTGTGAATCTAACAGCTTTCCATTGAGAAACTCTCATATAAAGCTCTTCAAGACATTCTAAGTTTTTGAAGACACCATCATCAATATGAAGGTCAACACATCCTGTCAAATCTAGTAGCTTTAGCTTTCTCAGATTCGCTATCGTAGCCGGTAACTTGCGGATTGCACAATGAGCAAAGCTCAGCACTTCCAAATTCACAATATCTCCAATGAAGGAGCAGTCATCAAACATCAATTTACAACTATGGAGACAAAGTGCTTTTAGGTAGGTGGAGCATTTAAGGGACCTTGGAAGCAATGGATACGACATTTCATAGTAAGCTATGACTTCAAGATTTTCCATATTTTCAAAAAATTCTTTAGAAAACTTGAGCGACTCATCCCCATGCATAAGTTGTAAAAGATCTACGTTTGGATACTTGAATTCTCTAGGAAACTCAAACAGACCCCTGCATGTTAATGACATTTTTTTGTACGACTCACTCATTTCATCTCTACCCCACTTAGACACATCGCCATGATTAATAATCCAGGCGGGATCGCCAGTAGAAACTTTACCAACCACAAAAGCAAGCACAAGATCGTGCATCTTAACCCGCCCAACTTCATCACTATTGATCAACAAATTTGCATTTATGAGCCTCTGTACACATGTTTTTGTCTTGTTTCTAGCCTCTCTTAAAGTAGAAACATTTTTTAACAGCTTCAGGCCCCATGCATGTCTCATGAGATCCTCTATTGATATATTAGCGTCCTCTGGAAACAGGCCACAATGCAGAAAAATCTCTTTACACTCCTCATCTTCTTCTATATACTCGTAGCTTATCTTGATAATTTCTTGCACATTTTTATCAAGATCATTATTCTTCAAGCGGTCAAGTATACTTTCCCATACAAATTTTTCTTCAGATTTAAGGGTTGTGGCAATAAGTTTGATGGCCAGTGGCAAACAACCACATTTTTTGACAATATCACGTCCAATGTGATACTTGTCAGGATCATGTTCTTCTAAGACTCCTGTAATACCCGAAAAGAATTTGTGTGCTTCTGCCTCCTCCAAGACATCTACTTCGACTACTTGAAGATCTGAATTAGCATCAACTGCAACCTGTTTGCAAATATTACGGTCCCGCGATGTAAGCAACACCTTGACTCCCTTTGGCAATGGGCTTGTTAATCCAATATCTTTGAGCTCAATCTTCTCCCACACATCATCTAATATAATTAGAACCTTTTTATTATCTTGTGACAACTTTTTAAATTTTTCACAAAGATAATCCGCTCTTACCGATTTTGAAGCATTAGGCAGATTACAATCCTCTAAGTATGCTGCTATATCATTCTGAACAGAAAGCATGTTGAGATTTTGCCCCACAACTGACTTCACAATCCAATTAAACATCTTATTATCATGTGCAACGTTTTTGAGTTGTTCCATCATGGTGGTCTTGCCAACACCACCCATTCCGCACAAGGCTACTACTTGACCATTCGTGTCGTCTTGTTGAAGGTAGTTCAACGCATCCTTAAATGCCTTGTCTCTTGATTTGAAGTCATTTTGAGTAATTTCAGATGATGCTGATGGTTTGGAATCGACTCTTCCAAGAGGTAAAATGGCATCACTCCAACTCATTTCTTTTTCTTCATTAATAAGATGCTCTATCTTTTCAATAGTCTTCAAGGCGTTTCTTCCTGCTCGGTACCTCTTTTTTATGTTTAAACATCCAATATTGATGTCAGTTGAAATGCTTTGAACTTCATTATTGACATTTTCAACATCTCTCAGCCAACCCTCTACACGACCAGGTATCACTTTCCTATTTCTCTGGTTTCTTTCCATGCGCCCACTGACATCTTCGCTTTTACCTTTCAAAACCTCCATTTTGCTTATCATGTCTGCAACACGTTTTGTGGAGGAAGTGACATGTTGTATGTGTTTTGTGATATGACGGGTCAAAATGTTCACAACAGGACCAATAATTTGAGATGCGATCTGCTCCATTGTCCTGAGACGGACAAATCAAGCAAATATATACATCAACAAAAACAAACACTAAAAGTTGTTCAGAAGTATTACATATGACAACAACACCCAAATAGGCAATTCGATATCATCAAGTGGCTTAGGTTCTGCTAAAAGAAACTTATCAAATGCCTGGTACTACTTTCTACGAATTCAAGTCTTTTTTAAACAAAAATGAAAGTTTATTTATGCAGAATACTCTCAAACTAATTAATCAATATAATTAAGAAACAAAACAAAATAAGCAAGACTATATGTGCCATTCATTATACTGATGTATATAAACTTAATACAATTACATGATTGTTGTAAATGTCACATTCTTAAAACCGGATTATCCCATTTAATGTGAAAGAGTTCGACTGGTTCTCATCAATCGAAGTATGGGAGGGACAGAGGTTCCAGTACGAGAGGATTGCATGGTTAAAAATAATCGGGGTTCCGTTTCATCTCTGGGACAAGGAAGTATTTAATAAAATTGCTGAACAATTCGGAACAATAGTTCACGAATCGGCTGCCACCATAAAAAACGGTAATCTTGCCCAAGAAGTAGTTGGAGTGCTTTTCAAGGATGGTTGGAAAGTGTCCGAAAAGTTGGAAGTACAGTAGAGGGAGGACAAATTTCCAGTCTGGATCATGGAATCAGAGACAGACTGGGCTCCTGACTTCGTACTAAAAATACCGGGGGGATGGTGTGGTTGGACAATGAAAATGACGTTCAGAAGGTGATTGATGTCGACGAAGAGACGCCGGAGATTGTGAACGGTAATACCAGTGGAGTTAGAAACAGAAGAAGGAGAGATTTTAGGCGATGATGAACAGCACGCAGAATGTTCCGGTGACGGTGACCAGCCAGAATATAATATCGGAAAGTCGCCGGTAACGGTCACTAACGAAGGGCAGCTGAAAAGTCAGGAAACTATTCTCGAGACAACGGAAGTTAAAGGGTGGAAAAAAGGTCTAACGGTTGCTTGGGGGAAAATACGGCGGGAACAAATTACGATTCACAAACTTTAAATAATAGTAATAACCAGAAAGGAATAACATTGGCGGCAGTGATGAACTGAATGGATTAGATCAAAGGGGTGCCACTAATGGGCCAGACACACATGAGATAGGTAATTCGGGCTCAAATGCTAAGGAAGTTATAACAAGCCCAATAACTGTTTTTTTTTAACAGCAAAAACACTTTATATATATATAAAGAGACAGTAAGGAGCTGATAAAAAGGAACACGAAAGAAAAGAAAAACACGATTACATCAGATTGACAATATCGAAGTCCTTCCACTTATCCCATTTCGGCGTCGAAAGCTTGGATCTGTTACATGTCCAGAGAAAAGCATCCTCCTTTATGTGATCGACTGTCCAAGCAATAGGAAGGAATTTGCCTTCGAAAGCCTTCGCTTTTCTTGCGGTCCATATCCTCCAAACAGAGGCAATGGTAATCATATACACTAATTTTTTCCAAATTGTTCCACCCGGTTGGTTCTTTATGTAGCAAACAAGCTCCCTTAGATTTGTAATGTTAGCCGGGAATCTAATTCTGAACCAAGTAAGGACGTTCCACCAAATGCACCGAGCCCAAATGCATTAACGAAAATATGATCAGGATCTTCCTCGTCGATCCCGCACCGAGGACATAAGCTATCCTCGAGAGGGATACCCCTGCGTAGGCATGAGCAAATGGTATAAAATACCGATCCCATCCCGATCCCGATACCGATAATCCCGATCCTGAGATGTTTCGGTATCTGAAATGGTATCCACATTTTGGTTTTTTCGGTATCGGTACGGTACGGTATCGGTAAAATACCGACTTTTACCCTCAAAATACCGATACCGTACCGATACCGTACCGAACCGAACCGACATGTTTCGGTATCGGTATCAAGTATTCTTGAAATTTCGGGATCGGGATTATCGGTATCGGGACGGGATCGGTATTTGCTCATCCCTACCCCTGTGAATCAAACCCGTTTTAGAAGCTATTTTACCGATCAAGGCCCTCCACGTTAGATAGTTTGCTTTTGGAGGCGCCCAACTGTTCCAACCGAAGACCTCCATATTCACCCCATCTTCTGAACTTGCCTGCTCTAAATCAGATCTGACTTGCTTGACCGTGAAGGTCCCTGACGAATCGTTTCTCCACTTCCAAGTCGGTCCCACCTTAATCAGGTTTTCTTTTAAGTTGATACCGACTTTCGCCATTTCTTCTTCCACAGACGCGATATCCTTCCATACTCCCGGCTGAGTCTTCTTTAGGGGGATAAACGGAGAAGGATTAAATTCCTCATTAGAGCCGTGTATCACTGCAACAACTCTGGCCCAAAGCTGATTGGGATTGGCTTTGAAACGCCACCACCATTTAGTCAACATCGCTAAATTGAAGCCACGAATGTCACCTAAGCCCATACCGCCGATATTCTTGGATTTTATAAGAAATTCCCAATGCAGCCATCTTAATTTGTGCCCCGAACTTGTTTTCCCCCAAATAAACTCCCTCCTAATTTTTTCAAGTTTGTTTAAAATACATTTTGGAGCGGCGAATAACGAGAGGTAGTAGGACGGAAGGCTCCCTAACACCGACTTAGCAAGAGTCATACGCCCAGCAAAAGATAAATATCTTGCTTTCCACTTGGAGAGCTTCGAGGAGAATTTCTCAAGAACCGGTTTCCAAAACTTTGCTCTCTTCATATTAACTCCAATGGGGATCCCTAAGTGCATGAAAGGAAGGGATCCAACCTCACATTTAACCAACCGAGCGACCCGATTCACCTCACTATCAACAACCCCTATCCCATATAAGTTGCTTTTATGACAATTGACCTTAAGGCCGGCAATGAGATTAAGCCATCTCAACACACGATTCAAGGCTAAAGCGTTTTGTTCCAACCAAGCTCCGATGAAGAGAACGTCATCTGCGTAGCAAAGATGGGAGATGAACGGCCAGTTATTTGGTAGTTGACAACCTTGGAATTCGCCAATATCACAAGCCCTCTTCATTAGGACATTTATAATCTCCGTGGCAATTACAAAGAGGAACGGGGAGAGGGGGTCACCTTGCCTTAGACCTCTTTTAAATTTGAATTCTTTAGTTGGGGAACCGTTAACTAAGAAAGAGCCCATTCCTGAGACAAGGCACCCTTTCATCCAATCCACCCATTTAGGCGGAAAAGACATCTTCTCCATCATACGAAACAGAAATTTCCAATGTATGGTATCATAGGCCTTTTCAAAGTCTATTTTGAACACAAGAAGCTTTGTTTTAGATTTCTGGGCCCAAGCAACAATCTCACTCAAGATGAGAGGACTATCTAACATGTTACGTCCCCCCATAAAAGCCGATTGCATAGGAGAGGAAACTTTATCAATAACCAGCCTTAGCCTATTTGCCAGGACCTTTGCAATAATCTTATACACCGAGTAAACAAGAGAGATCGGCCGAAAGTTTTCAAGAGCTTGAGGATCTTTCAATTTCGGAATTAGAGCAATGAAAGAAGAGTTACATCCTCCGATGAGAGAACCATTTTGATGAAATTCATTTACGACCCCCATAACAAGATGTTTAATTTTTGGCCAGAAGACTTTATAAAACTTTAGCGAGAATCCATCCGGGCCTGGGGCTTTCCCACCGTCACAACATTTAATGGCTGTGAAAACTTCCTTCTCCGAGAACTTTTCACATAAATTGGTACCATTGTGAGAAGAAAGGGAAGGCATCCCATAACACATAAAATCTGGTCTTCTCCTTATTGGTTCCGCGAATTGTTTTTTAAACCACAGTCTTATCGCTTCTTTTAATTCCACGGGAGCCGAAACAAATCTGTCTTGAAAGTGTAGCCCATGAATTCTATTCTTGGACATGTTGACCGAAATAATTTTGTGAAAATAAGTACTATTTTCATCCCCGTACCGCAACCAGTTAACTCTAGCTTTCTGTTGAGCGTCTTTGGCTTTAGAAATCTCCAATTTATTCGCTTTAACTCGAAGATCGATCCTGGTATTTCTTTTCCTCCTCATTAAGCGGACCAAGAGTGGCTTTTGTTTTCAATTTGCTCAATGGAATCCCACATACCTTTTAAATCACTTCATTCAACATTTTTACCCTCCATTCTCCATTTCTTAATGTCCGCCTTTATACGCTTGAGAGTACCGATAAAGACCACATCCATCTTGCCCCCAATAAGGACCGAGTTAATAGCAGCGTCAACGATCTCCTCCAGCTTTTTATCCCCAACCCAGGAATTAAAAATTTTGAACGGAAGAGGCCCAAAATCGACACCCGAACAGGTCAACGATAATGGGCAATGGTCAGAGAGCCCTCTTTTATGAACTTCCACAAAAGCATTCGGCCAAAGACTTACAAAAGAGTCATTAACCAAAAATCTGTCCAATTTACTCATTTTAACGTCTCTATACCCAGAAATAAAAGTAAACTTACCCCCGGTCATGGAGAGTTCCAAGAGCCCAGCATTGGAAATGAAGTCGTTAAAAGCGTCTGACGAACCACGATCATATCTGGAATTAATGCGCTCATTTTCTGATCGGACTTCGTTGAAGTCCCCCAAAACAACCCAAACTCCATCAATACTGTTAATTAGATCCGCAATCTCGATCCACAATGCTCTACGGGAAGCAGGGTCATTGGGAGCATGAAGGTTGAGTAAATGGACTCTGCCTTCCACCCCCGAAATAAGACCCGAGAGGAGAAGAAATCTCTGGTTTTTAGTGATCTGCATCATCTTAAAAATATCCGGATTCCAAATAGACAAAATACCCCCGGATCTGCCGACAGAATCAATCGAGGCTGCTTCCATATTAGAGCTATCCCAGAAGCGGCAGATGACGAACGCAGATAAATTTCCTTGATGTGTTTCCTGCAATCCAATAAAATCAGCTTTGATTTTTTGTTTCAAATTACTGATCCAAACCCCTTTACTAGGGTCTGACACTCCATTGATATTAACCGAGACAAAATTCATTGACAACCATTGATCTCCAATTCCCCAGTGACCAATTTCTTCACGTGATTAACAAATCCATCAACTCCAATCCCCAGCCGAGCCCCTAACTCCATTGTTCGTCTAACCTCGTCTTCAAACGATTGCCGGATCTAATCTTCATTCAAACCCTCACCAGCCATGTGAATATCGGCCCTCGAATCTGAATTCCTAGGCACCACTCCTTCTTGTTCTGACCTGAATATTTCCTCTATGTTGAAAGGGCCTGAGGAGCTCGTGTTACCCACCATATGATTAAGATCAGGGATAACAGGGGCCTGGTTTACAGGAATGGACTTTTCTTTGCGTTTGGGCCTATTGGTAATTTAACTGGGTCGAGACAAATCAGGGCAAGGCCCACCCTCTTGATCTTCCATGAAAACGGATTAAAACTCGGGCCCCACATTTTCTCTCTCCACATCAGGACAAGAAAACGGCGACACCTGTTCCCCATGTGGACTCGAAACCTGCACATACTCATCAGACCTTGGGGGTGTAACCGCCTGTTTGTTTCCCATGCACGTACCCAGAGATTTGTGCATGCAACCCTCCGAATTCCGCTCAAACACCCCCGGAGACTAATTGTCTTCTGACAGACAACCAGGAGAACCCAGCACCAACTCCTCCGATTTAAGAAAATCCGAGCACCACTGGCCGGAGATCTCCTTAACCCAAACCTGAATGGCCTGATTCTTTCAGTTTAGTGTAACCTCCGACGAAATCCTCTTCCCTGAATCAACCAGGATAGCGAGAAGATCTTCTGCCATGTTTCCATCTGATGCATCATGTTCAAGGAAAACATTGCAGACCCGTTTACAAAAGGCTTAAGCAGAGAGTTAGTAGAAACGTCCTCAAGAGGAATGGGACTAAAGCCCGTGATAAATTGGAATATGAGGGAAACCTAACTTAGTTGACTGGAGATCCCAAGATCTAAATTCAATAGGACAACTTAATCATATTACCAAAACGGAGTCACTGTGGGGGAGTACCCCAAACTAAATAAAAGGGAGTTATATATACTTCCTAGTCCATTCTAATCAGTGACATTGAAGTGAGGATAAGCATATTAAGGTTAACGATTTCGGGAAATCAAATAACCATGATGCTTTTAATGATTCATGGGAATCACCTATATTAGAGAGAAGTGGGGTCGCTTCGAATGGATTTGTGGGGTGCGCAAATCATAGAACTCTCACAGAACCAGGCTAGTGTTCCAGGACCATAATAGGACACGACAATGAGGGGTTGGCCAGACTAGGGAGAGTATTGTGTGAAGTGTATTGTCGTTTACAAAAATGGGGGTATGTTCAAGGAGATCGCGTCTACAAACCGCTAGTAAGCTAAGTATGCTTCACAAAAGAAGGTTCGAAGGCAACAACCTACCTATCTTGCAATACTCAACTGTCAAAGTTTATTGTTGAAAAGTGTAAGGAAAAGATTGATTTCCATACATGTGGGGGATTGTTGGAAATCTGATGAAAATAACATTTTTCATGTGGGGGATTGTTGGAAAAATAGGTGAAAATAGCATTTTTCACAAATATAGGAAAATGATTTTTTCCTATTTTGGACTAGAAATAAATATAATAAAATGAGCGGGTTTTATATATTTATTTGTGGGTTTGTGTTCTATGTTGGAAAAGCTTCGCAACGAACTAAACCACGTCCAAAACGGAGCTAAGATGAATGAGATATCGATGCTCAAAGTTGGGTGTTTAAAACATTGAATGCTGAAACAAAAGGGAAAGTAGCACCTTGTCCCACATCGGAGGAGAGATGGAACTTAAATGGGTATTTAAGTGAGAACTCTCCATCCTTATTTTTTCATGGAAGCACACACTAAGTGTACTCGCGAAGGGTGCGGAGCACCCTAACTCGCACTCGCACACACGCGCGCGCGTGGCGTGGGCGATGCGGCGCAATGAGGCGCACTTTGCACGCTCTCATCGCCGCGAGCCGCTTGAGAGCCGCCTTTGTATTTTTGAACAAGTGCGCGTGGTGGATCATAGGGGCTGTGATGTGTGCAAAATGCAACATATAAATTACATCAAACAAGGCATAAAACTAACCCTTTTTAAGTACTAATATTGGAAAAAGAGTGTTTTTGTCTTCCTTTTGTATTTTCAGGATTAAATGAGCTCAAAAACGCAAAAGAAGCAAAAAGACAGCTAAATCCAACATAAATACAAGGAAAGGAACATTAGTGAAATGCCCGACCCCTCAACGGCACCTTCCAAAGCAAAATAGAGAAGGCAGAAGTCTGAACACGCCCCGTGCTCAGCCAGCACGGGGGCGTGCCCAAGAAGCAGCAGAAAAGACAAATCCATAGAAGCTTCTATTGCCCACCATGGGGCCGTGCTCAGTGGACACGGGGGCGTGTCGAAAGTACAGCAGGCGCATTTATTGTAATTGCGAATTACAATTAATGAGGAGAGAGAGTGTCAGACAGACACGGGGCCGTGCCCAGCGGACACGGGGCCGTGTCCAGCTCTCTGTTCAGCCTATAAATAGGAGTGCTTGGATTCATTTCATCTCATCCCTTGGCACACCACCTCTCTCACACTTCATCCACCACCCACCACCATCACAACACCATCATCCACCACCATCATCCATTGTCCATCGTAGAGTGTGTGAGTCGTCTCGGGATCCAAGATTGATCGTAAGAGTTCTTGACAACCAAGGCCATGTTTGCCTAAGTCTCTTACATCACTTGGTGAAGACAAAGTGTCTAGTATAATACTTTTTATTTCTAATCTTTTGCACTTTTTATTTGGTTTTGTATTAATGACTTTAATAACTAGTTACTTATGTTGAAGGTGATCTTTCCTTATCGTTTGTCCGTGGTGTCTTGGCATTATTTTACTGTCTATATAAAATAAAGGATTTTCACCATTCATATCTCCACGGTCTATATGGAGGTATGTTGGCTACCTGGTCGGGGGTTAAGGGAACGGTTTGGTAAAGGTCTTGCCATTGTTCAGCGTTTAGAGGTCCTGCAATGGACCTGGGTCAAATTTAGTAGGACCTCCTTCAATACTTCACGGTATTGGATGGCGGGGGTCCAAACTCTTTGACCCCCTCATAAGTTAACTACTATTAATACTATAACCCGGCTATTTAGGACTGTATCCCTGCTGACTCAGACTACTTAGCCGAGGGTAACGTCACCGCCAAAAGCGGGGCCTACCACAATACTGCATTAATAACTTAATTCATTATCTTCCAATAATCCACCCTTTTAGGATTGTATCCTTGCTGACTCAAACTACTGGGGTGAGGGTAACGTCACCTTCAAAAAAGGGGCCTACTACAATAACTAAGATAATCTCTTAATTATGTGCAAAAGTGCGGAAATAATCAAAGGTTATACTAGATACGAGTCGGAACCAAGTGATTCATCTTGTCTATCTGTTTTTCTTTTATTTTTATTTTCAGCATTTTAGTTAGTTTTTATTTTTCTTAGTTTAAAACATTTTTCTAAACTTTTTATTTTGGTTAGACGTTGAGGATAAACCGGTATTAAAAGCTCTTGTGTCCTTGGACGACCTCGGTATCTTACCAACGCTATACTACACTCAACGATGGGTGCACTTGCCCATATGTGTGTTTAGTGTTAGTGAAATATCGTGTTTTATAAATTTAAAACTTGGCTAAAATAAGTGTTAAAAAAGGGCTTAAAATATACACCTAAAATAAGTAACACTTTACCGCACATCAAGTTTTTGGCGCCGCTGCCGGGGACACAAGGATTTTAAGAAAGCTTAAAATCGACGGCCTAATCAGATTTTCAAAACCTTTTTAAAAGCGCGCACATTTTTCTGCATTTTAGTTTAGATTTGCATTTACAGTAGTCTGTACACGGGGCCGTGTTCACTGAACACGGGGCCGTGCTGCACATTTTCATAAAAACACCCAGTAACAGAAGCTTGAACACGGGCCGTGCTCACTGAACACGCCCCGTGCTCAACGAAATCAGTAAATTTAATTAAAACGCCCAGATACAGATCCTGAACACGGGGCCGTGCTCACTGAACACGGGGCCGTGCTCACTGAACACGGGGCCGTGTCCAGCCTCTGTTTCCGTTTTTATTTTTGTTTTCTGATCTCGAGACTTAGTTGTGGTCTGCTGAGTGATTCTTATGGATCAATACTCAGGAGGTTACAACTACACCCATGATGAGGATGATTATAGGGGTAATGATTGCACTAATTGTCGTAATGCACGCTCGATTCAAAATAATCACTCATATCAACCATCCAATTCATACACCTACTATGAGGAGCCCAGGTACGAGCCGTCAACTTCATACACATCCTATGAAGACCAAAGGTATGAACCTCCTCCCTCATACTCATATTTTGATGAACCAAGGTATGAGCCTTCTTACTCATACTTTGAGGAACCAAGATATGAGCAACCACCTTCATATGCTTATTATGAGGAACCATGGCGTGAACAACCCACCTCATATGAGTATTATGAAGAACAAAATTATGAACCTTATCCATCATATGCTTACAATGAAGAACAATGGTGCGAACCATCAACTTCATATGGGTATTATGAGGAACAAAGGGTCGAACAACCGGATTCAAGCTTAGAAAATAACGATTCTTTTTCTATAACCGAAGTGACCGATAGGATATTAGAACACATTAGAGTTATCGATCGATGTATAAAAGAAGCTCGCGCAAGGGAAGAGGAGTCCCGCGCAAGAGAAGAATTAAAAAGGGAAGAGATAACTGAAAATGTAAAAATGGAAGAACAAATAAGTGAAAAACCGGCACATGAGTTAAACAACGAAAAAGGTGAGTTCGACAACGTTAAAATCCAAGAAGAGTCTAATTTTGAAGAAATTAATCTCTTGACACCTTCTTTCGAAAATCATTGTTTAGTACTCACTCATGCTAAGTTTTTAAAAGAGTTAAACACTAACGCTAAAATTGACGAAATGGTAAGTGTTAAGTTAACTAATGATCAAACTTCACTAATAAGAGAAGACCCATTTGAAATTAACATTACACCGGTTCCATGTTTCTTTCAAAATTCGTTTATTAGTAATGTCACAATCGATAAAGATCTTTGTGTAAACATAATGCCTAACTACATTTTCGAGAAATTAAGTATTAGTGATTTTTCTCCACTTCAAATACCCATTTTTCTATCCAATCGGAAAGTAATAAAGTCAATCGGTATAGTTGAAGATGTTTTGGTTCAAACAAATCAAATGGCTATCCCAACCGACTTTGTCATCCTCGATGACGCTCCTCTAGTGTTGGGACGACCATTTGTAAAAACTCACGAAGCTTTGAAAAACCGGAAGTTCAATAATCTACCTCTTCAATTAGGGGCATTTAAAAGAAGTGTCGATCTCGAACGATCAATGAAATATCCATTCGGCAATAATGACCCCCTAATTGAAGATGAAGATGAACCACCCGATACAAGTGAAGAGATTGACCACTTTGTTGAAGAAGAGGTCGCCATAGAACAAACTTTTAAAGTTCTTGATCAAAACAAGCAACCAAATAAGGAGTCTCCTAAAGACCCACCACTTGAGCTCAAAGAACTTCCAAAAGGTTTGGAATATGCTTTTCTAGACAAAGATGGTAAGTTACCTGTAATTATTTCGTCTAAATTAGATAACTTAGAAAAAGAAAAATTAATTAATCTTTTGAAAAAAACACAAAAATGCAATAGCTTGGAAACTTGTGGACATAAGAGGAATTAGTCCTTCTATGTGCACACACAAAATTTTGATGAATGATGACTACAAATCGGTCATACAACCACAACGTCGAGTAAATCCAAATGTTCAAGAAGTGGTTAAAAACGAAGTCATCAAGTTACTTGACGCCGGACTTATCTATCCTATCTCCGATAGTCCTTGGGTAAGTCTCGTCCAAGTAGTTCCAAAGAAAGGAGGTATGACGGTAATTACTAACGAAAAGAATGAACTAATACCAACGAGAACCGTCACAGGATGGAGAGTATGTATAGATTATAGACGATTAAATGAAGCAACAAGAAAGGATCATTTTCCTTTACCCTTCATTGATCAAATGTTAGAAAGATTATCCGGTCATAAATTTTACTGTTTCTTGGATGGTTTTTCAGGTTACTTTCAAATCCCGATAGCGCCCGAAGACCAAGAAAAGACAACTTTCACATGTCCCTACGGAACTTTTGCTTATCGACGCATGCCGTTTGGTCTATGTAATGCCCCAGCAACATTCCAACGTTGCATGGTAGCCATTTTCCATGACATGATAGAAAAGACAATGGAAGTCTTCATGGACGACTTTTCTATCTTTGGGGATTCATACGACCAATGCCTCGATAACCTTGAACGAATGCTATCCCGATGTGAGGAAACTAACCTCGCCCTTAATTGGGAAAAATGCCATTTCATGGTAACGGAGGGAATAGTACTCGGTCACAAAATCTCAAGCGAAGGAATGGAGGTGGATCGAGCCAAAATAGATACCATTTCTAGATTACCACCCCCATCCTCCGTTCGAGCTATCAGAAGTTTCCTAGGGCATGCCGGATTTTATAGGCGATTTATCAAAGACTTTTCAAAAATCTCAAGGCCTCTAACAAAATTACTTGAAAAAGATGCTCCTTTCATCTTTGACAAGGATTGCAATCAAGCATTTCTAGCCCTAAAGGAAAAGCTAGTCAATGCACCTATCATGATAGCGCCTGATTGGAAATTTCCTTTCGAAATCATGTGTGATGCCAGTGACTTTGCATTTGGAGCTGTCTTGGGACAGAGAAAAGAAAAGCATTTCCACCCAATCTATTATGCTAGTAAAACACTTAACGATGCACAAGAAAATTACACAACAACTGAAAAAGAGTTACTAGCTGTGGTATTTGCTTTTGATAAATTTCGTTCTTATCTTGTTCTTTCTAAAACTATAGTCTATACAGACCATGCAGCCATTCGATATGTCACACCCCCAAAATCCACCTGCGGAGTACTACCGCTTGGAGGCGTGACTGACCAGGATCCAGCCACCAATCATATTGAACAAGCATATCAGTAGTTATAAAAATCCAACCAATACAATTGGTGTCCAAACAAAACATAGTTAAGTTGCAAGCGGAAGCATAAGTCTTAAATCAAAACACAAGTTTAATTGTTTCAAAGTTTAACATGGCACACAGCCGTCCATGTCCCACAACGATCCTCCTCCATGCAAGCTCCAGCTAAGAAACCTAAGGACCTGCAAAGCATGTAGTAACGAGTCAACAACAAGTTGAGTGAGTTCACGGTTGGGTGTTCGTTTTAAGTTGTTTCGAAAACAGTTTCCTTTAGCTGGCATCCTGCCGTGGGGGTTACCCCGTATTTAAAAACGTGACTTGTTTATTCCCGGTTACTCTGGCAATCCTGCCGTGGGGGCTACCCCGTGTTAGTTATCTGGCATTTCGGCCGTGGGGGCTACCCCATGTATACACTAGACTCGTTACCATATCGACTGCTGACTGTAGTCATGTTTAAGTGCCCTGAAACTGTCAATGTCTATCATCATTGACGTGCCCCAGATCCATTAGTTCACGCCCGTCCTCTGCGGCACGGTGTGAGGTTTGTCAGACCTAAATAGCGCTATCTAACTAATGACCCGCTCGCCATTGGCCCGGCGATTAAGTCGATATAAAAATGAGGGACTTCGTGATAGAGTTTTGGTCTAGTACGAGTTATCTGTCCGTGAGGACGAGGAATTACATTCCTGAACCTTTGCTGTCCTACCCAAGGAGGACGAGGAACCCAGTTCCTTAACCCCAATTCCCGACCCCTGGGAATCCCATGCTTTGTAGAGGGTGTGAACTCACCTTGGTTTGCTCGGTAGAAACACAGAAAAGTCAAACAAGCAACGTTGAGGCTACTCACGTCCTATCATAGTTGTATCATACAATCAGGTTCGTATTCAAGTAGTGCACGTATGGGTTACACGTTTAATCATAGCAGTTCATCAACATTCACGTTCAACAGTAACATATAAGGTCTGTACATTGGGCCCAAGAGTCCGGCCCAAGCAATTAAGTCCGAAATGAATTGCAAGCCCAAACAGTTATATCTGCGTATTGTCTCGAGTCGCAATTTGGCGTTTGCGACTCGCAACCGGAGTCGCAACCATGGTTTCGGTCCATGCTGTTTTGGTTACGAGTCGCAACTGGACTCGCAACGGTGGTTTCGAGTCACAAGGTTTGTGCTTGATCAAGTGTGGTTTCGAGTCGCAACCAGGTGTTTGCAACTCGCAACCGATGTCGCAACCGGGAGATTTCGAATTGTGCTGTTTGAGTCGCAACCAGGCGTTTGCGACTCGCAACCTGGGTCGCAACCAGGTGTTTTCGACTCCCAGCACCTGCTGATCTGCATAATGTACTAACCAATAGAAATCCGATTGCATGCAACAGTTGGTACTATCCACTAAACATGTTTTCTTGTCTAACCATTTACCATTTTGGATCAAACACATCAGAATTCAAATATTCAAGCATGTTCATATGATATTCAACAAGTTCTTCATATGTTCATCATGTTCATCATGTTCATCATACTTTCGGTTCCTAACATTAATCACCAATATAATCATGAACAACAAGGCAACACACTTGAATATACTCATCTAGTGGTTTCAAATCATCACATAACATATCAAAATCAACTCTACACTAATCTAATTAACATGATACTACACATGTGCAAGCCGGCTTTCATGAATATTCACATTTCAATACAAGACATCATGAACTCATTGTGCAATATATCCGAAACATGTTAGCCGATTATCAACAACATATACATCCGATTCATGAGACATTATCAAGCATACCACTACACAAGCTAATCATATCATTCATACCATTATTAAACAACAACAAACATTATAAAATCACTAACCGGTTGATGAGTTTCAAAGGCGAGTATGAAACTTCCGATTGTGTGTGTGTGTGTGCCGATCCGCAAGTCCTAGTGTCACCGGTTTGGACCCAAGAGAAAGGAGGAGAAATATGATGTTGAAGCTTAGGGTTTAGTGATTTCTAGAGAGTGTAGAGGAGTATGTGTGGATTGTCCAAGAAAATGGCAAGGATGACTAACAATTGGATTATATACTAGCTTCAAGTGCACCCTAATGGGCTTCGACATAGGCTAAGTGTGTATGTGTGTGCGGCCCAACCGGCCCGTGAGTCATTGATCACTCGAGACCACATGGTCTCGAGTCGGGTTCTCGGTTCACATAAAACCTATACGCATATTCTACATACTAGCATGCATATAAACATAACACATAATCGCACAAAGGTTCACTTATCATTAATCACACAAGATAACTAGTCACACGTTCATGTTATATCGGGATACAAGGAAGGTTCTAAATTTCGAGTTGTCACATCATCCCCAAGTTGAAAGAAATTTCGTCCCGAAATTTGGTAAGCACTCACTGAGGAAGCTAGTTAAGTTGTATGGTTTTCCTGGTTTTCCTGGGGTGTCACATCCACCCCCCGTTGATCTGGAATTTCGTCCCGAAATTCCGTAGCTTCGGCCTCAGTAGTGGGTGTACTGTTTGCGAACAGTTGGGGATACTTTTGTTTCATCTAGTCTTCGCGCTCCCAGGTGAACTCTGGGCCGCGACGTGAGTTCCAACGAACTCGAACGAGAGGTATCCTAGTGCTCTTGAGGACCTTAACATCCCGGTCCGTGATCTCGACTGGTTCCTCGACGAATCGTAACTGCTCGTCGATCGTGAGTTCCTTCAAAGGAACTACGTGGGTCTCATCTGACGGACACTTCTTCAGATTCGACACGTGAAAAACGTTGTGAACTGCTCCGAGTTCCGCTGGTAAGTTCAACCTGTAGGCCACCCTGCCTATTTTCTCAATGACCTCGAAAGGTCCAACGTATCGTGGGTTGAGTTTGCCGCGTTTACCAAAACGAACCACACCCTTCCAGGGTGAAACTTTGAGTAGTACCCGCTCCCCAACCTGGAGCTCAAGTGGTTTCCTGCCCATGTCGGCGTAAACTTTCTGACGTTCACGAGCGGCCGTCATGCGTTTTCGGATCTGAGCGATCTGCTCGGTTGTATCTACCACATATTCTGGACCAGTGATCTGACTATCTCCCACCTCTGCCCAGCAAAGAGGAGACCGGCATTTACGTCCGTACAATGCCTCAAACGGAGCAGCTCCAATGCTGGTGTGGTAGCTGTTATTGTACGAGAATTCCACAAGTGGCAGATGCTTTTCCCAGCGGTTGCCAAAGTCGATTACACATGCACGAAGCATGTCTTCTAAGGTTTGAATGGTGCGCTCGGACTGCCCGTCCGTCTGAGGATGGTACGCTGTGCTCATGTCTAGTCGTGAGCCGAAGGATTTGTGCATTGCTTGCCACAGCTCCGAAGTAAAACGTGCATCTCGATCTGAGATAATGGAGGTGGGCACCCCGTGCCTCGAAACAATTTCTTTGATGTAGATTTCTGCAAGAGTGGAGAACTTATCCGTTTCCTTGATAGCCAAGAAGTGTGCAGATTTTGTGAGTCGATCCACGATCACCCAAATAGTATCGTTCCCGCGCTGGGATCTAGGTAGGCCAGTAACAAAATCCATGGAAATTTGCTCCCATTTCCACTGAGGTATTTCTGGCTGTTGGAGCAGGCCTGATGGTTTCTGGTATTCCGACTTGACTCTCGCACAAGTCAAACACTTGCTGACGTAGGTTGCTATGTGGGCCTTCATGCTAGGCCACCAGTACGTAGTTTTGATGTCGTGGTACATTTTATCCGATCCAGGATGTACCGAGTAGCGAGACTTGTGTGCTTCGTCCATCACAAGTTCTCGTAGGTTGCCATAGAGTGGGACCCAAACGCGTCCCGTTACGTAGTAAGCACCGTCTTCCTTCTGTTCTAAGCGTTGCCTCGATCCGCGTAGGGCTTCGGCCCTGACGTTTTCTGGTTTCAGCGCTTCTATCTGAGCTGCTCGTATCTGGGAAGGGAGACTAGAGTGGATCGTGAGTGGTAAAGCTCGTACGCGCTTAGGCGCAGTGTCCTTCCGACCGAGGGCGTCAGCCACAACATTGGCTTTGCCCGGGTGATATCTGATTGCGCACTCGTAGTCACTTAGCAACTCGACCCATCGTCGTTGCCGCATATTCAGTTCCTTCTGCTTGAAGATATGCTCGAGGCTCCTGTGGTCGGTGTAGATGGCGCACTTGGTACCATACAGGTAATGCCGCCATAACTTAAGTGCAAAAACAACAGCTCCCAGCTCTAAATCGTGCGTAGTGTAGTTCTTTTCATGAACCTTGAGTTGACGTGAGGCGTAGGCTATAACTTTATCTCGTTGCATCAACACGCAACCAAGACCTTGAATTGATGCGTCACAATAAACCACAAAATCGTTTGTGCCCTCCGGCAAGGAAAGGATAGGTGCGCTACAAAGTCTATCCTTTAGGTGCTGAAATGCCAACTCCTGTGCGTTTCCCCAGCGATAAACAACGCCCTTCTGCGTTAGTGAGGTGAGAGGCTGTGCAATCTTAGAAAAATCCTTTATGAATCTCCGGTAGTATCCCGCCAAACCCAAGAATTGGCGAATTTCCTTTGGTGTACGAGGTGCAGGCCAGTTCTTAATCGAGTCTACCTTGGACGGATCCACATGAATCCCATCCTTGTTCACCATGTGGCCTAGGAAATGGACTTCTCGAAGCCAGAAGTCGCATTTCGAGAACTTCGCATAAAGCTGTTCTGTTCGAAGGAGTTCCAGAATAAGTCGCAGATGCTGCTCGTGTTCCTCCCGACTCTTGGAATAGATCAGGATGTCGTCGATGAAGACTATAACGAACTTGTCCAAGTAAGGCTTGCACACTCGGTTCATCAAGTCCATGAAAACCGCAGGTGCGTTTGTCATCCCAAAAGGCATGACCAAAAACTCATAGTGCCCGTATCGAGTTCTGAAAGCTGTTTTAGAGACGTCCTCTTCCCGGACTCTCAGCTGGTGATAACCCGATCTCAAATCGATCTTCGAATAGTAGCTCGATCCTTGCAACTGGTCGAACAAGTCGTCGATACGCGGTAGAGGATAACGATTCTTCACCGTCACCTTGTTGAGTTCTCGGTAGTCGATGCACATCCTGAAAGTACCGTCTTTCTTCTTTACAAATAGTACTGGAGCTCCCCAGGGCGACGAGCTAGGACGAATAAAACCCTTATCCAGGAGCTCTTGTAGTTGCGTGGAGAGTTCCTTCAACTCTGATGGGGCTAAACGATAAGGTGCACGAGCGATAGGCGCAGCTCCAGGAGCTAGTTCAATCTGAAACTCGACTTGGCGATGAGGCGGAAGACCAGGTAATTCCTCAGGAAATACCTCTGGATACACCTCTGGATACTCGCGTACAACTGGAAAATCTTCTATCCTTTTCTCTTTCTCCGTGGTGTCAGTAATAAGAGCCAAAATGGCGGTGTGGCCCTTTCGCAAGTACTTTTAGGCCTTAAGGAGAGAAATGACGTTCTCAACAGCGCTCCTCTTGTCGCCATGAATCATGAGAGGTTCACCACCGGGACCTGGAATACGGACAACCTTCTCGTTGCAAAGAATCTCTGCTCTGTGCTGGGATAACCAATCCATCCCAATGACAACGTCGAAACTACCCAAGACAATAGGAATGAGGTCGATAGAGAAGGTCTGGTCAGCGAGAATAAGTTTACAACCCTTGACTACGTGTGTGGCTTCTAAACTCTTACCATTTGCTAGCTCTACGGTGTGCTTGATATTCAAGGGTGTTGGAATACGCTTAAGCATTCGACTAACTTCTAGTGACATGTAGCTAGTATCGGCACCCGAATCAAATAAAACTGAAACATAAAAGTCGTCGAGATGGAACTTACCCGCCACAACATTGGGGTCGTTCCTTGCTTCACCTTGGCCGATCACAAACATTCGCCCCCTGGCGCCATTGTTGTTGTTGTTCCCATTGTTACCATTCCCCTGATTGTTGTTATTGTTGTTGTTGTTGTTGTTCTGGTTCCTGTTCAGTTGGGGACAATCTCTCTTGAAGTGGCCCTCAGCTCCACACTGAAAGCACCCTTTGTTATCACCCTGTTGCTGTTGCTGGCGCTGGTTCTGTTGAGCTTGCTGACGATTCTGATTGGCGGGGTATAAGCTCCTGCAATCCTTTGCAGCATGACCAGGCTTGTTGCACCTATGACAGTTGCCCCTGGTGCATGGTCTGCTGTGGTGCAGGCTGCAGCGATTGCATTTGGGGTGATTTCCTTTGTATCCACCACCAGACGATTGCTGATTAGGGCTCTTGTAGTCCTCAGTCTTTCTCTGCTGAGACTGGGACTGAACAGAAGTCGAACCCTTACTTGAAGTTCCATCCCATTTCCGTTTGTTGTCACTAGAGGTACCAGAAGTAGTTGCAGCGCCTATGCGTTTTGGTAACTTGTTCTGCTCCACCGCTTGATCCGTGAGACGGTGAGCCAACTGAACGGTTTGCTGGTAGGTGGCGAGGTTCGCTGAAGTCACATGACTTTGGATTTCTGGCACTAAGCCCTGAAGAAATAGTTCGATGCGTTTGATGGGAGGATCCACCATAGTAGGGCACAGAATTGCCAGTTCGTTCGACCTTTTCACATAAGCTTCAATTTCGGACCCAGTCATCTTGAGGTTGAAGAACTCCACCTCGAGTTTGTGAATCTCATCACGGCTGCAGTATTCCTCCCTGATCATTTCCTTGAAAGTTTCCCATGGGGTGGCGTTGGCAGCAACCAACCCTAGCATCTGAACTTGAGCGTTCCACCATGTGAGGGCTAAACCCTCGAGAGTACCAGTAGCGTACTTCACCCTGCGCGCCTCAGGGCATTCACACATTTCGAAGACAGATTCTAGTTTCTCAAACCAGTGTAGGAGACCTACTGCTCCTTCAGTGCCGCTAAAAGTAGTTGGTCGGCAGTCCATGAAAGTCTTAAAAGTGCACACGGGTGGCTGAACGTGCTGACCTATCGTAGGTGAAAGAAAAGACAGAGTATAACACAAAGGTTGGTTCACGAGAGTCGGATCCTAAAGATCCTAGAATAAGTTCGGACTGCAGGATATACCTCCTGCGTGTGCAGCTGCAAGTGCTGCGGCAACTCGTTCGTTAATCAGAGCCGTCAACTGGGCTTGTGTCATGTTAACGCGTCCAGACATGATCTTCACATCAAGAAGAACGTGAGTGAGAGGGGTTCGCGAAAGTACGATGGTAAGATAGGGTAAGCACGCACGTGTTCAAGCAACAGTAGTTATACTAACCAAGCATACCATAAGCAATGTACCATGTAACTAACAAGTAGGCAATATACACAGATCATATCACCTAGAATGTCGAGTCTTGCATGTGGAGTGAAGCATCGTTGTGGACCGTTGAGCACTGTACAGGTTATAGTCTGGTTTTAACAAAAACGTTTTCCCCTTTATTAAAACCAAGTTCACTATAACCAATGGCTCTGATACCAATCTGTCACACCCCCAAAATCCACCTGCGGAGTACTACCGCTTGGAGGCGTGACTGACCAGGATCCAGCCACCAATCATATTGAACAAGCATATCAGTAGTTATAAAAATCCAACCAATACAATTGGTGTCCAAACAAAACATAGTTAAGTTGCAAGCGGAAGCATAAGTCTTAAATCAAAACACAAGTTTAATTGTTTCAAAGTTTAACATGGCACACAGCCGTCCATGTCCCACAACGATCCTCCTCCATGCAAGCTCCAGCTAAGAAACCTAAGGACCTGCAAAGCATGTAGTAACGAGTCAACAACAAGTTGAGTGAGTTCACGGTTGGGTGTTCGTTTTAAGTTGTTTCGAAAACAGTTTCCTTTAGCTGGCATCCTGCCGTGGGGGTTACCCCGTATTTAAAAACGTGACTTGTTTATTCCCGGTTACTCTGGCAATCCTGCCGTGGGGGCTACCCCGTGTTAGTTATCTGGCATTTCGGCCGTGGGGGCTACCCCATGTATACACTAGACTCGTTACCATATCGACTGCTGACTGTAGTCATGTTTAAGTGCCCTGAAACTGTCAATGTCTATCATCATTGACGTGCCCCAGATCCATTAGTTCACGCCCGTCCTCTGCGGCACGGTGTGAGGTTTGTCAGACCTAAATAGCGCTATCTAACTAATGACCCGCTCGCCATTGGCCCGGCGATTAAGTCGATATAAAAATGAGGGACTTCGTGATAGAGTTTTGGTCTAGTACGAGTTATCTGTCCGTGAGGACGAGGAATTACATTCCTGAACCTTTGCTGTCCTACCCAAGGAGGACGAGGAACCCAGTTCCTTAACCCCAATTCCCGACCCCTGGGAATCCCATGCTTTGTAGAGGGTGTGAACTCACCTTGGTTTGCTCGGTAGAAACACAGAAAAGTCAAACAAGCAACGTTGAGGCTACTCACGTCCTATCATAGTTGTATCATACAATCAGGTTCGTATTCAAGTAGTGCACGTATGGGTTACACGTTTAATCATAGCAGTTCATCAACATTCACGTTCAACAGTAACATATAAGGTCTGTACATTGGGCCCAAGAGTCCGGCCCAAGCAATTAAGTCCGAAATGAATTGCAAGCCCAAACAGTTATATCTGCGTATTGTCTCGAGTCGCAATTTGGCGTTTGCGACTCGCAACCGGAGTCGCAACCATGGTTTCGGTCCATGCTGTTTTGGTTACGAGTCGCAACTGGACTCGCAACGGTGGTTTCGAGTCACAAGGTTTGTGCTTGATCAAGTGTGGTTTCGAGTCGCAACCAGGTGTTTGCGACTCGCAACCGATGTCGCAACCGGGAGATTTCGAATTGTGCTGTTTGAGTCGCAACCAGGCGTTTGCGACTCGCAACCTGGGTCGCAACCAGGTGTTTTCGACTCCCAGCACCTGCTGATCTGCATAATGTACTAACCAATAGAAATCCGATTGCATGCAACAGTTGGTACTATCCACTAAACATGTTTTCTTGTCTAACCATTTACCATTTTGGATCAAACACATCAGAATTCAAATATTCAAGCGTGTTCATATGATATTCAACAAGTTCTTCATATGTTCATCATGTTCATCATGTTCATCATGTTCATCATACTTTCGGTTCCTAACATTAATCACCAATATAATCATGAACAACAAGGCAACACACTTGAATATACTCATCTAGTGGTTTCAAATCATCACATAACATATCAAAATCAACTCTACACTAATCTAATTAACATGATACTACACATGTGCAAGCCGGCTTTCATGAATATTCACATTTCAATACAAGACATCATGAACTCATTGTGCAATATATCCGAAACATGTTAGCCGATTATCAACAACATATACATCCGATTCATGAGACATTATCAAGCATACCACTACACAAGCTAATCATATCATTCATACCATTATTAAACAACAACAAACATTATAAAATCACTAACCGGTTGATGAGTTTCAAAGGCGAGTATGAAACTTCCGAGTGTGTGTGTGTGTGTGCCGATCCGCAAGTCCTAGTGTCACCGGTTTGGACCCGAGAGAAAGGAGGAGAAATATGATGTTGAAGCTTAGGGTTTAGTGATTTCTAGAGAGTGTAGAGGAGTATGTGTGGATTGTCCAAGAAAATGGCAAGGATGACTAACAATTGGATTATATACTAGCTTCAAGTGCACCCTAATGGGCTTCGACATAGGCTAAGTGTGTATGTGTGTGCGGCCCAACCGGCCCGTGAGTCATTGATCACTCGAGACCACATGGTCTCGAGTCGGGTTCTCGGTTCACATAAAACCTATACGCATATTCTACATACTAGCATGCATATAAACATAACACATAATCGCACAAAGGTTCACTTATCATTAATCACACAAGATAACTAGTCACACGTTCATGTTATATCGGGATACAAGGAAGGTTCTAAATTTCGAGTTGTCACACGATATCTCTTCAAGAAGCAAGACGCAAAACCACGTTTGATTAGGTGGATTCTACTCCTCCAAGAATTTGACATTGAAATCAAGGACAAAAGAGGAGCAGAAAATACCGCAGCAGATCATCTTTCACGCCTAGAAGACCCAGCTTTAGAGGCAACCAGGGACGAGCAAATCAACGAAAAATTTCCAACTGAGTCCCTGGAAATGGTGGAATATAAGGAAGAACCATGGTACGCCGACTATGCGAACTACCTAGCTAGCGGTATAGTCGCAAAAGGATGGCCACATCATCAAAGAAAAAAATTCTTTGCTAATGTGAAACACTACTTTTGGGAAGATCCATATCTTTTCAAAATGTGTGCTGACCAACTTGTCAGACGATGCGTACATGGTAGAGAAGCACGGAAAATTCTCCGCCATTGTCATGAAGGTCCATACGGAGGACATCATGGTGCTGCCAGTACCGCACGAAAGGTGTTCGATTCAGGATTTTATTGGCCAACCATTTACAAAGATGCTCAAAGTCTTGTAAAGACATGTGATGCTTGCCAAAGAACAGGTAATATTTCTTCTAAAAACGAAATGCCACAAAATGGCATTCTTGTTTGTGAAATATTTGATGTATGGGGACTCGACTTTATGGGACCTTTCCCACCATTGAAAGGAAACAAATATATACTTGTGGCAGTAGATTACTTGTCTAAATAGGCCGAGGCCGAGGCACTTCCAACAAATGATGGAAGAGTAGTGGTAAGATTTCTGAAAAAAATATTCTCTCGTTTTGGCACACCTAAAGCTTTAATAAGTGATAGAGGTACCCATTTTTGCAACCATCAACTTGAAATTTTTTTAACAAGATATGGGGTCTATCACCGGGTTTCGACAGCATATCACCCTCAAACAAACGGACAAGCCGAAGTGACTAATAGAGGTTTAAAATGAATACTCGAAAAAACCATAGGGTTAAATAAAAAGGAATGGGCTGATAAATTAGACGATGCTTTATGGGCTTTTCGAACTGCTTATAAAACAACAATAGGTACAACCCCATATAAGCTAGTTTATGGAAAAAGTTGTCATTTGCCAGTAGAAATTGCACACAAAGCCTACTGGGCAATCAAAAATGTAAACTTAGATTTAGAATTTGCTGGTAAAAATCGATTTTGTCAAATAAATGAATTAGACGAGCTTAGGAATTATGCATACTCAAACTCCGAGATTTATAAGGAAAGAATGAAAAATTTGCATGACAAACATATTAAACCTAATGAATTTCGGGTAGGGGATCTAGTTCTTTTGTTTAATTCACGACTTCGATTGTTTCCTGGTAAATTAAAGTCTAGGTGGTCAGGACCTTTTTCCATCACCCACATTTTTCCACACGGTGCAGTAGAAATTAAATCTCGAAATGGGCCACCATTTAAAGTCAATGGCCAACGGCTGAAACTCTATCAAGGATTTATTGAGGATGAGGAAGAAGAGATCTCGCTTTAAACCGTGGAAGAATAAAAACATCATGCATGGTAAGTTACGAACGATTGAGACTACAAAATAAAGCGGTAAGTTTTCTAACCATAGCTTATGGGAAGAGGGGGCACTCACACGCGCACTTAAAAAAAAAAAAAATGCTCGGCACGAGGCCGTGTCCGCTGGACACGGGGCCGTGTTCGCGCTGCAGACGGGTTAAAACCCCTTTTTCAAAACAGTTTCTTCGTTCCACACGCCCCGTTTCCCTACAAAACCTCTGGTTCTAGGTGATTTTTCGCGAAATTTCGACGTCTCCTATCGATCTAACAACGTCAAGGTATGATTCTATCACTCTTAGTAGTTAGATTAGTTACTTGCATGTAGTTAAAACACCACAAATTTGGGGAAAAATCTAGGGTTCTTGAAGTTCATCCGGATCGAACCTAAAATTTTTGCCTAACCTCTGTTTGCATTTAGTTAGATTAGTGTTAAGGAAAGTAAATACACTTAGATTGTTCATAGATTCACCCGATTTCTTACAAACCGAAAAAGATAAAATTGATGGGGTAAACGGGATATTTTGGGAAAAACGGTGTTTAGGGTTTCATTTTCGGGGGAAACCGCACCTATTGGACCAAAAATTTTCAAGTTTTCGAAACCGGGTCGAAAAATGAAGTTTTTGAGTAACAGACCTCTGGACACGGGGCCGTGTCCGCTGGACACGGGGTCGTGTCCAGCCGGCTGTTTGCAGTTTCTTTAAAAATCTCATCGTTTCGTAAAATTTTTGGTGTATTCTTTCAGATGGCAAAGTTCACAAGGTTCAATGCAAGTGAGCTCGATGCAAGGGCAAGGTATGAGATACTTCAAACAAGACCCGAAGAGTACCCCAGGAGAGCTTGCACGGACCTGTTAACCTTGGTAAACCAGCTGAACCGATTCAACAACATCGTTACGGGACCACTAGCTTTTGCATTAAACACTAGGCTTCGGTCGGTGCATCAATGCACCATGGAGTTCTACAGTACCTTCAACTTCAATTCAAGGTGTGACCCATTCGACAATGAAGGGGTTGTATTTCGGTGTGGAGGGACAATGTACTCGATCTCCATGGCACAGTTTGGAGCCATAATAGGGCTATACCAAGAAGAGGAATCGGGAAACGAAGAGAATACCGGGGGATTACGAGACTTGGAGGGAAATGTGTCCTCCACTGTATCCACAACCAAAAGCCTCTCGATGTTCCGTATCTCCTATTGCGAAACATGCATCTCAACCGCCTTGCTCGCGCTCCAACGCCTATCTTCTTCGGGGGATGGGTGTACCGTCTTTTCAAGCATTACACGCAAATTCCAAGATCCTTTGAAAGAAGCCCATGGTCGGGACGAGTTGACTACCACATTTGCCGAGCCATGAACTTACTTTATGAGGCGGAAGACGGAACAGTGAGTTTCCAAAGAACGCAAGGCTATGCATGGAACCCACAGGAGGCCCTAGTTCTTCACGCACCACCTCCCCAACACCAGTATCCACCCCATGGTGATCCGGGTCAATCCTCCTCACAAGGAGGCGGTTTTCCTAATTTTCAAAGCTTACATGATCTTATGCAGGAAAACCTCATGTGTACCAGGAACGCCTACAACCTCGCCAACAATACTTACCACCGGGTCGGAGCTATTGAACGCAACATCAACGATATACAAGACGATATCAGCAGCATCCGGGAGTACATGGCGGGGCATGGGGATGGAGGTGATGATAGCGATGAGGATATGGAGTAGAGGGTTTGGAGGAGCAGGAGTGGGTTGATGGCAAGCTCACAGGTTTAAGTCCCTTTATCTATCGAACAATTGGTGGCCTGCGTGCCAGAAGTTGAACAATTTACTTTCCTTGCAACACTTTTATTTTCCGTTTTATTTTTCTTTTACTTTATGCGTGGAACAATTAACTGTGGTAATGTAGGATGTTTGTGTTGCTTGGTGTGGTATTAAGTGATGAAACAGGTACAAACCAAGGCTTGGGGTTCTAAGCCTCAGCACTTATAGGGCCAGGATGGAAAAAACCGGAGGAAGAAACCTGTTTTTTAGACTTTCAGACTGTCCACACGGGGACGTGTCCAGCCAACACGCCCCCGTGCTCACCTCCCAGACCTGCTGTTTGGCTACAGTCCTGCATATTTTTGTCAGACACGTGGCCGTGTCCAGTGGACACGGGGTCGTGTCCACCTTCTGTAAGTTCTCGTTACTGGCACCTGAACACGGGGTCGTGCCCACTCAACACGGGGCCGTGTTCAGTGCCCAGTAACACAAATTTTTGCTTTTTAAACACTATTTTACACATCTAATCAACCTAAAAATTTATTTTTGGGACACATTGAGGACAATGTGTAATTTAAGTGTGGGGGGAATGCTAAAGCCTTGAATTTTGCAAGTCCTAAATACAAGCCTTACACAAAACTCTGTTGGAACCGCTAATCACCCCAATTTTTTTTCAAAAAATTCATTTTTTTACTAGTCTAGGTTTAACTCGGGAAATTCGAGTTCTCAAAAAGGTTATATTTTTACGAATTTACAACCGATAGCGTAGTGATAAAAAGAACCAACATAAGAAAATTATGAAAAGGCATGGCAAACTTAGTTAAAATTTGATTATATATACTTGATCACATAAAAACTCATTCCCACAAAAGTGAGTTTTGAGCCTTTATTGAGCACAATTACATATCATTAAAACTAAATGCTCATTTTTCGTTTCTTGTGTGAATAGCCGCTTGGTTCTTACGACTCTAGAACTTGCCATGACGATACATTCCCGGTCCTTATCAACTTAAACCCGAGTAAGTAAATGATGGAGGCATTAGGACTAACCCTTTTTATTTCTACACCATTATTTTTCTTTTTCTTTTACCACCTACCCAAAAAATCCCCCTAGTTAGCCCCTTTGAGCCTAAACCTTTTCATTTCGTCACCCAAACCAAAAACCCTTTTACCCACCAAAACCTTTTTCATTTTTAACCCTTTGTTTTAGTAACAAGTTCGGTTTTTCGTAAAAAAAAAAAAAAAAAAAAAAAAGAGAGAATTGTTGATGATGAAGCAAAAAGAAAATAAACAAACAAGTTTATCAAAAATAACTTTGTTTGAATAAAAGCTTCATCAAAATAAAAATAAGAAAATCTTACGAAAACCGACACTTGTTACGCTTTTCGCCATTTTTCTACTAACCACTACCCCAACCACCTACCTTTAACCCAAGCCTAACCCTTAACCCACAAAGTCCTCTTGATATTTACAAAGGTATAAAAGTTAAAAAGGAGGAGGATTGATTGCTTGGCAAGCTTATGGTAGGAATAAGTCCCATGCCGCTCTCGAGTGATTCACTAAAAATACACCTTCGGCCGAGTGTGAGTGACTTCTCCCGTGAGGTATGTGAACTTGTATATAAATGGAATTTTAAAAAAAAGGCATGTTATGCCCAAATAAGTAATTTCTCCTATGAAACGTTCTAAATAAATCATTACGAATAGGATTGTAAATAAATAAAAATAAAACCCAAAAAGATCTTGGACATCCCGACACTCTACGACAAGCTCAAAACCTTCTCTTCTACCTATTCCATTTGGGAGTGTAAGCCACATATTAAAGAGTTTTGCTTGAGGACAAGCAAAAGTTCAAGTGTGGGGGTATTTGATGTGTGCAAAATGCAACATATAAATTACATCAAACAAGGCATAAAACTAACCCTTTTTAAGTACTAATATTGGAAAAAGAGTGTTTTTGTCTTCCTTTTGTATTTTCAGGATTAAATGAGCTCAAAAACGCAAAAGAAGCAAAAAGACAGCTAAATCCAACATAAATACAAGGAAAGGAACATTAGTGGAATGCCCGACCCCTCAACGGCACCTTCCAAAGCAAAATAGAGAAGGCAGAAGTCTGAACACGCCCCATGCTCAGCCAGCACGGGGGCGTGCCCAAGAAGCAGCAGAAAAGACAAATCCATAGAAGCTTCTATTGCCCACCATGGGGTCGTGCTCAGCGGACACGGGGGCGTGTCGAAAGTACAGCAGGCGCATTTATTGTAATTGCGAATTACAATTAATGAGGAGAGAGAGTGTCAGACAGACACGGGGCCGTGCCCAGCGGACACGGGGCCGTGTCCAGCTCTCTGTTCAGCCTATAAATAGGAGTGCTTGGATTCATTTCATCTCATCCCTTGGCACACCACCTCTCTCACACTTCATCCACCACCCACCACCATCACAACACCATCATCCACCACCATCATCCATTGTCCATCGTAGAGTGTGTGAGTCGTCTCGGGATCCAAGATTGATCGTAAGAGTTCTTGACAACCAAGGCCATGTTTGCCTAAGTCTCTTACATCACTTGGTGAAGACAAAGTGTCTAGTATAATACTTTTTATTTCTAATCTTTTGCACTTTTTATTTGGTTTTGTATTAATGACTTTAATAACTAGTTACTTATGTTGAAGGTGATCTTTCCTTATCGTTTGTCCGTGGTGTCTTGGCATTATTTTACTGTCTATATAAAATAAAGGATTTTCACCATTCATATCTCCACGGTCTATATGGAGGTATGTTGGCTACCTGGTCGGGGGTTAAGGGAACGGTTTGGTAAAGGTCTTGCCATTGTTCAGCGTTTAGAGGTCCTGCAATGGACCTGGGTCAAATTTAGTAGGACCTCCTTCAATAGTTCACGGTATTGGATGGCGGGGGTACAAACTCTTTGACCCCCTCATAAGTTAACTACTATTAATACTATAACCCGGCTATTTAGGACTGTATCCCTGCTGACTCAGACTACTTAGCCGAGGGTAACGTCACCGCCAAAAGCAAGGCCTACCACAATACTGCATTAATAACTTAATTCATTATCTTCCAATAATCCACCCTTTTAGGATTGTATCCTTGCTGACTCAAACTACTGGGGTGAGGGTAACGTCACCTTCAAAAAAGGGGCCTACTACAATAACTAAGATAATCTCTTAATTATGTGCAAAAGTGCGGAAATAATCAAAGGTTATACTAGATACGAGTCGGAACCAAGTGATTCATCTTGTCTATCTGTTTTTCTTTTATTTTTATTTTCAGCATTTTAGTTAGTTTTTATTTTTCTTAGTTTAAAACATTTTTCTAAACTTTTTATTTTGGTTAGACGTTGAGGATAAACCGGTATTAAAAGCTCTTGTGTCCTTGGACGACCTCGGTATCTTACCAACGCTATACTACACTCAACGATGGGTGCACTTGCCCATATGTGTGTTTAGTGTTAGTGAAATATCGTGTTTTATAAATTTAAAACTTGGCTAAAATAAGTGTTAAAAAAGGGCTTAAAATATACACCTAAAATAAGTAACACTTTACCGCACATCAAGTTTTTGGCGCCGCTGCCGGGGACACAAGGATTTTAAGAAAGCTTAAAATCGACGGCCTAATCAGATTTTCAAAACCTTTTTAAAAGCGCGCACATTTTTCTGCATTTTAGTTTAGATTTGCATTTACAGTAGTCTGTAGACGGGGCCGTGTTCACTGAACACGGGGTCGTGCTGCACATTTTCATAAAAACACCCAGTAACAGAAGCTTGAACACGGGCCGTGCTCACTGAACACGCCCCGTGCTCAACGAAATCAGTAAATTTAATTAAAACGCCCAGATACAGATCCTGAACACGGGGCCGTGCTCACTGAACACGGGGCCGTGCTCACTGAACACGGGGCCGTGTCCAGCCTCTGTTTCCGTTTTTATTTTTGTTTTCTGATCTCGAGACTTAGTTGTGGTCTGCTGAGTGATTCTTATGGATCAATACCCAGGAGGTTACAACTACACCCATGATGGGGATGATTATAGGGGTAATTATTGCACTAATTGTCGTAATGCACGCTCGATTCAAAATAATCACTCATATCAACCATCCAATTCATACACCTACTATGAGGAGCCCAGGTACGAGCCGTCAACTTCATACACATCCTATGAAGACCAAAGGTATGAACCTCCTCCCTCATACTCATATTTTGATGAACCAAGGTATGAGCCTTCTTACTCATACTTTGAGGAACCAAGATATGAGCAACCACCTTCATATGCTTATTATGAGGAACCATGGCGTGAACAACCCACCTCATATGAGTATTATGAAGAACAAAATTATGAACCTTATCCATCATATGCTTACAATGAAGAACAATGGTGCGAACCATCGACTTCATATGGGTATTATGAGGAACAAAGGGTCGAACAACCGGATTCAAACTTAGAAAATAACGATTCTTTTTCTATAACCGAAGTGACCGATAGGATATTAGAACACATTAGAGTTATCGATCGATGTATAAAAGAAGCTCGCGCAAGGGAAGAGGAGTCCCGCGCAAGAGAAGAATTAAAAAGGGAAGAGATAACTGAAAGTGTAAAAATGGAAGAACAAATAAGTGAAAAACCGGCACATGAGTTAAACAACGAAAAAGGTGAGTTCGACAACGTTAAAATCCAAGAAGAGTCTAATTTTGAAGAAATTAATCTCTTGACACCTTCTTTCGAAAATCATTGTTTAGTACTCACTCATGCTAAGTTTTTAAAAGAGTTAAACACTAACGCTAAAATTGACGAAATGGTAAGTGTTAAGTTAACTAATGATCAAACTTCACTAATAAGAGAAGACCCATTTGAAATTAACATTACACCGGTTCCATGTTTCTTTCAAAATTCGTTTATTAGTAATGTCACAATCGATAAAGATCTTTGTGTAAACATAATGCCTAACTACATTTTCGAGAAATTAAGTATTAGTGATTTTTCTCCACTTCAAATACCCATTTTTCTATCCAATCGGAAAGTAATAAAGTCAATCGGTATAGTTGAAGATGTTTTGGTTCAAACAAATCAAATGGTAATCCCAACCGACTTTGTCATCCTCGATGACGCTCCTCTAGTGTTGGGACGACCATTTGTAAAAACTCACGAAGCTTTGAAAAACCGGAAGTTCAATAATCTACCTCTTCAATTAGGGGCATTTAAAAGAAGTGTCGATCTCGAACGATCAATGAAATATCCATTCGGCAATAATGACCCCCTAATTGAAGATGAAGATGAACCACCCGATACAAGTGAAGAGATTGACCACTTTGTTGAAGAAGAGGTCGCCATAGAACAAACTTTTAAAGTTCTTGATCAAAACGAGCAACCAAATAAGGAGTCTCCTAAAGACCCACCACTTGAGCTCAAAGAACTTCCAAAAGGTTTGGAATATGCTTTTCTAGACAAAGATGGTAAGTTACCTGTAATTATTTCGTCTAAATTAGATAACTTAGAAAAAGAAAAATTAATTAATCTTTTGAAAAAACACAAAAATGCAATAGCTTGGAAACTTGTGGACATAAGAGGAATTAGTCCTTCTATGTGCACACACAAAATTTTGATGAATGATGACTACAAATCGGTCATACAACCACAACGTCGAGTAAATCCAAATGTTCAAGAAGTGGTTAAAAACGAAGTCATCAAGTTACTTGACGCCGGACTTATCTATCCTATCTCCGATAGTCCTTGGGTAAGTCCCGTTCAAGTAGTTCCAAAGAAAGGAGGTATGACGGTAATTACTAACGAAAAGAATGAACTAATACCAACGAGAACCGTCACAGGATGGAGAGTATGTATAGATTATAGATGATTAAATGAAGCAACAAGAAAGGATCATTTTCCTTTACCCTTCATTGATCAAATGTTAGAAAGATTATCCGGTCATAAATTTTACTGTTTCTTGGATGGTTTTTCAGGTTACTTTCAAATCCCGATAGCGCCCGAAGACCAAGAAAAGACAACTTTCACATGTCCCTATGGAACTTTTGCTTATCGACGCATGCCGTTTGGTCTATGTAATGCCCCAGCAACATTCCAACGTTGCATGGTAGCCATTTTCCATGACATGATAGAAAAGACAATGGAAGTCTTCATGGACGACTTTTCTATCTTTGGGGATTCATACGACCAATGCCTCGATAACCTTGAACGAATGCTATCCCGATGTGAGGAAACTAACCTCGCCCTTAATTGGGAAAAATGCCATTTCATGGTAACGGAGGGAATAGTACTCGGTCACAAAATCTCAAGCGAAGGAATGGAGGTGGATCGAGCCGAAATAGATACCATTTCTAGATTACCACGCCCATCCTCCGTTCGAGCTATCAGAAGTTTCCTAGGGCATGCCGGATTTTATAGGCGATTTATCAAAGACTTTTCAAAAATCTCAAGGCCTCTAACAAAATTACTTGAAAAAGATGCTCCTTTCATCTTTGACAAGGATTGCAATCAAGCATTTCTAGCCCTAAAGGAAATGCTAGTCAATGCACCTATCATGATAGCGCCTGATTGGAAATTTCCTTTCGAAATCATGTGTGATGCCAGTGACTTTGCAGTTGGAGCTGTCTTGGGACAGAGAAAAGAAAAGCATTTCCACCCAATCTATTATGCTAGTAAAACACTTAACGATGCACAAGAAAATTACACAACAACTGAAAAAGAGTTACTAGCTGTGGTATTTGCTTTTGATAAATTTCGTTCTTATCTTGTTCTTTCTAAAACTATAGTCTATACAGACCATGCAGCCATTCGATATCTCTTTAAGAAGCAAGACGCAAAACCACGTTTGATTAGGTGGATTCTACTCCTCCAAGAATTTGACATTGAAATCAAGGACAAAAGAGGAGCAGAAAATACCGCAGCAGATCATCTTTCACGCCTAGAAGACCCAGCTTTAGAGGCAACCAGGGACGAGCAACACAACAGCTTATGCAAACAACTCTCTTCCTACTTCTGTTCCTTTTCTTGCAGCTTTCAAGGTAACCTTCGGGTTGTAGGCCAACTCCGGCAGTACTACTGCTCCGGCTGTTGTACCCTGGGAAACAAAACGAGTACTCCTGGGAGACTCGGAATTTTTTTTAAGGGAAGCGTGTGTACACGTGACTCAGCCTCTCTGCTTCTACTCCTTTCTTGTATTTTGGTTTATTTCAGTTGTAATTGTACTAGTAATTTAGCTTTCTTATTTTTGTATTGTAATCAAAATAATAAAATTTGTTTTATTTTTATTTAATTACGCGAACGGTTCCTACACTAAACGTATAACTAGTTGCGGTATGTTAGAGCTATTTATACATCAATTTATATTGTATTCAATTTGTATTATTGGGTAGTTACTATGTAGTTTATGTGTTCTTTTTGTAATTTTGTGTAGTACTATGTAAACTTGATGTAAGAAAACATGTTTTAAGCATAGTAAACCAATCCATTATTCACGGTAAAATTCCATCTATTACAAAGTTATTAGTAGCTTCTGGGGAGAGTTAAATGTAGACAAGACATACCTCTTTCCCTAAGAATAGATAAGCTACTTTAAGAGAGATTCTCAGCGTCAAAACCAAAGCCCTAACTTGTCATGAAAAAGAATATTAGAAACATATAGTTCTACAAACAGTAGAAAACATGAAATAGCTAAACTTAAAATATAGTATTAGCAAGATACCAATAAAGAATATGGTGGAACAATATAATAGAGCTAATAAAGCATCATAAAGACACGAAGACAAGATGAAGGTACCATGCAAATGCCACAAAAATAATAGTTAAAGTAAATTGTCTAAGCCAAAACTAAGTCAACTATGAACCATCCCCTAAAAGTCATTAACCTTAATTTTATGCCTCCATGAGGTCTCATCCTCCACCATTTCCTTGAAGAGGTACAATTCGAGGAAATCATGCCTAATTTGCTCATCCTAAGTCAATTTGGGTCTCATTCTACGCCTCCTCCCCTCGACGGTAAGACTATCTCCTCTTCACATGTTCAAACCATCTTAGTTTACCTTCCCTTATTTTATTTGAAATACTAACTACCCCTAATCTCTCTCGAAAATCCTCATTTCTTATCTGGTCCAACATTATGTGCCCGTAAATCCACCTCAACATCCTCAATTCTGCGACCTCCAGCTTACATGCGTGTGTCTTCTTAAGGGCCATAACAATTTATTTCGTATAACATAGTCGGTCTAATTGCAACCCTATAAAATTTACCTTTTAATTTACTTGGAACCTCCTATGGCATAAAATCCTTGAAACTGCTCTCCGACTACCTACACCAGCCTATCTGGACACGGTGGGCCACATCACTATCTATGTCCCCTTCGCTATGTACAAACGAACCTAAGTACCTGAACTTGGTTGACTACAAAACTACTTGACCATCGATGGTGATTTGGACGTTCCCATCGTTATTTACTCCATTTGCAAGGTATTAACCTATCCCACATCGGTTGTATGGACAACACAGTTGGGGTTTATAGACCAAATGAGTTCCCTCACCCATTATACTAGTCTTTTCGGACGAGCTTTCTTTTTTGGACTATAGCAAAGGTATCAGAGAAAAAAACTCGGATTGGTGGTCCATGAAGTGGTGGTAGGGCTGTAAATGAACCGAACGAACACGAACAAGGCCTTGTTCGTGTTCGTACGTTAAGGAAATAAATGTGTTCACTAACGGTTCATGAACACTTACCGAACGGGATTTTATGTTCGTGTTCGTTCATTAAGGAAATGAGCGTGTTCGCGAACGGTTCACGAACACAAATAAATTTGGCGAATGCGATGAAGGATAAAGATAGATGGCCCAGCGAATAGCACTAGAACTTGAATCCCTCATTGTGGAACGGAGGTCGATCGTATTCGACGATGTAAATAATGAGAAATGAAAGGGAAATGATGCATAAATAAGGTGAAAGTGTGTTTGCTAGTTTAATTGTTAGGGTAATAAAATAAATAAAAGTTTAATAATATAAAAATTACAAATAAAATATAAGAAAGTACAAAGATCTTCAATTAAAACACAAACATACGAACATAAACGAACGCAAATCAACGAATGTTCACGAACACCTTACCGAACGTTCACGAACACAATTGAACGAACGAGACCTCTGTTCATATTCGTTCATTTAACTAATCGAACGAAATTTCTTGTCCATGTTCGTTCGTTTATTAAACGAACGAACATAGATGAACTTCCCGCCGAACGGTTCATGAATTGTTCGCTGAACGTTCGGTTCGTTTACAGCCCTAAGTGGTGGTATGGAGGGAACCAACAGTGACCATAGAGGACTGACAAGGATGTTAGACCTTGAGGGTCGAATGTAACGAACTGAAACCATTACAAAGCATGGGACTTGTCCTACATTGGTTGTATGTGTAACAAATATAGAGTTTATAAACAAAATGGGCTTGCTAACCGGTCTTTTGGGATGACTTCTCATGTTTAGACTATAGCAGATACCATATGGGCAAGAGAAATACGTAACATTTGACTATTGGAAATAAAAATAACTTAAAGATTTTGGTTAACTTTATGATAAACAGGTAGGGGTATTACTTTTATCGAAAACCCAAAATCCGAACACCCACCCCGATGCCACCTAAACCGATCCAAACTGAAAAACTCAATCCCGATTTAGGCTGTTACACGAACCTGGTGTATAATATTCAATTTCATAAATAGTTCATTTATTTCGAGTGCGGGTGGACTCGATTAAGAGGGGTATATATGGAAATCCTGGTTTTCTCTAGGTATATCGTATAGGGCCTTAAAAACTACGGAGCCTTTTCATGTTCCATAATATAGAGGCTTTTCATGTTCCATAATACCTTGAAGCGTATACTCTTGGGGTGTCATATTCCACCATAGATTAAGCGGGGGGAAGGGGCACTCTAGGGTAATACCCTAGCCCCGACCAATCCAGTGCCGCAATGTCAAATTCATCAGTACCCCTAGCACTACAAAACACAGCATTGCCCTACCCTAAGTATCCTAGAACCATGGACCCTACTTTTTTACTTCACCCACCAATCAAACACACCTTAAACACCCCAACTCTCAAACTTTTACACCTTCTAGCGCGACTTCCTCTACCCATGCTAGGTAACCCACCTGCCTACCCGCAAGGGTAGTGACAGTGTTACCGTGTGGCTTCGAAACCGGGGGAGGTACCCGCAAGGCTGCCCCATCCCCCTTAACATCAACAGGCATTCAAGCAAGCCGGAATCAATAAGCAAGCTGAATAGTTTGAATCCAGAATCAAGAAACAAACTTGTAGAAGCAATTGTGAAGCATTTGACGTGTTTAAGATTCAAAATATCATGATATATGTTCGTGTTATGAATTTACATAGGGATAGTTGGTAAACGGGCAACAAGTTGCGCCGCTATCCCTTTTTGAATAGCAAAACTAAGTCTTTTAAAAACTATGTCCATAGATCTCGGGGTCATAACATTACTATGCATGACGCTTTGAACTAGACTGGACTAGTGGATCACAATTCATAATTATATAGGGTTCTTCAATCAGTCATTCATGTTCTACATTTTTAGTAATCAGGTTCTTCATTTTTGTTATTTACATAAATCAAACTTTTTTTTGGAGAAACAATCAACATAATCATACTTTAGTGCACCTACTCATCGATCATTTTTCCAGCCCATTCGTTTAGAGCAGCCCACACACAATCCAACAGATAGCAGCCCATTTGTGATCCACTAGCCAAATCAAATTACCAATTAAAACCGACCCCATTAACATGGAACTTTAAATGGGTCGGGTTTCGGACAAATATTTCTCATAGAAACCGACCCGAAGAAGCAAAAACCTGACTAAATAAGCCGAAGAACAGCCCTAAAAGTAGAATATAAAATACCATATAAAACACCGAACCTTGTGGCTTTTTAACAGATCTACCAATGAGAAAAATAAATATCTATGAATATTATATATTAAACAAGTGAACCGAACTTTTTAAAGAAAATTACAAAAATCAAGTCTGGATATCATCATCTGGGGTTTGTTAGGAAAGTACACACATTGACGTACAAAGAAATTAACAATAACAAGCATGTTGAACTGAATATATCAAGTAGCAACCAGAGGAAATAAGCAGCACAAGTAGAAGCTTGTAATTCAATTCATAAATTAATTAAGAAAATACCTCTCTCTCAACGTATGCTTTTCTATCGGGTTTTCTTCAATATCTCAGAAGATAGGACTGAATTTTATAGATAAGGAATAAAAGGCTAAAAAAAGGTCTAATAATTGTAAGTTTCGGAGATGTTGCTCACAACATTTAAGCATCTTTTTGAATAAAGTCATCTAAATAGTTAAGAATATATTAAATAAATAAATAAATAAATATAAGAACGCGGAATGAGTTATACTTTTTGAAAAGATAAAAAATACAATAAAAAAAATCCATTACAAAAATTCTAGCATAAAATTCCTGTAAAAAAAATATAGCACAAAAAAATCTAGTAAAAAAAATATAAAACAAAAAAACTCAACAAAAACAAACTAGTACAAAAAAATCCAGCGCAAAAAATTGAGAAAAAAATTAAGACAAAAAAATTAAGTACAAAAAATTTAGCATAAAAATGTAGTACAAAAATCCTGCAAAAAAATGTTATACAACATTGAAATACAACATATTTTGTGGGTTTTTTAGTTGTCATATTTTATATAGCAATATAATATTCAAATTAAAGATTAAAAAAAGCTTAATTTTATGGTGAAATTTTTATGAAAAAATAATATAGTATTAAAAAGTTATAAACGTTTAAAAAATGAGGGTGAAATATGTATGTGCATTACATATGAAGGGAGAAAGTCAATAAATAGGTTTTTCACAAAATATCCTTACACTCTTTTTTTTTTTCATCTTAACCGTTAATTTGAAAAATGAATAGTTAATATTTTCTTCTAATCCTATTTAGACAGAATAAACTTTTTATTTGATCTTACCCATGTTAAATAAATAAATAAATATAAGAACATGGAATGAGTTATATTTTTGAAAAGATAAGAATATATTTAACTAATGATATACGTTTTGCCTTGTCTATAAAACAATTTCAATAATCAAAATAAACTACTGAGTCCTTATTATTAATTTCTTTAAGATTGAGGGAGACTAGGTAAACATTAAAACGTTCGTTGCAATGAATGGATAATGTACACAATACTGTGTTTGGTTTTTTGCATTTATAATAAATCGTATTTAACTATTTACAATCGTGTCACCTTTTTTTCATCTATTTTGGTTGCATGATTCTTCTCTAGTCGGTTTTTATTTTTACTTTTGTTAGATATGTGATTAAGAATTAAAAACTCACTTTAAACGTAAATAAATATAAAACGATTTCAATTATATTTTTTTTTGTTTTGATTTAATTATATATACTTAATAAAGTAGTATTTGAAACCAAAATTGTAATTTTCCAATCATTAACAATTACTCAAGACTTTATGGAAGTCAGTTTTCTTAATACAAGTTTGTGTATAGAGAACAAAAAAAAAACAGTAGCATAAATTGTAAAGAATATCTATTTTAATTGGCGCTTTTTTTCTAATTTTTCTAAAGGTTATACTTTAGTCGTCTTCTTAGCTGGCGTACTTAGTCTGCCCGTAGTGGGGCGTTTTTTTTTTTAAATTTCAAAAAAAACGCCGGAAAACGCCTACTCCTCCACTACAGGCGGCGTTACCGGGCGTTTTTTTTAAAAAAATGGTTCCGGCGTGTTTATTAAAATGCTAAAATGGTGTTGGGGGGCGAGTTTCGACTGTTGACAAACGGTCAAATGTTTATTTATTTTTTTTTAATTCAAAATTTTACCCACTATATATATATCAACCCCTTTTCTCCATTTTTTTATAAAAATCCTCCTACTCTCTCCCACTTTCTTCTATTTTTTTATAAAAAAACACCCACTTTCTCCTATTTTTATACAATCATGAATCCATTCCGACACCCTTTTGGTGGCCCCGCAAGACCCACGAACCCGAACACAACCCAACCGCAAAACCCGTATAACCTTCAAGACGTGGACCCGAGCTTTTTACCATACGCGGCTTACTTGACTGGCGCCACTCCTTTTGTACCTCCCACCTTCAGCTATGGTCAAGCCGGCGGGTCGCAACCCGAATCCAAACCCGATGTCGATGTCGTGCCGGAGACGCAACCCGAACCGGTGCAAGACAAATCGAAACGCGGCAGAAGGTCGCATAAGAAGAAGGAAAAGGACGAACCTCGACGTACAAAAAATACCATTAAATGGACGAAGGACGAGGAATACACGTTGACTCGGGCGTGGCTCGACATTTCGGAGGACGAAGATACCGGTAACTCTTGTTTTTTTTCTGTTTTTTTTTTCCTGTTTTTTTATTCTGTTTTTTTATTCTGTTTTTTTTTATTTTCTGTTTTTTTTATTTCAAGTAGTGTAAATTTTTATTCAACTTATATTTTTATAACTTATATATATATTTTTTTAATTTGTAGCAGACTTTTAAACGGGCCCCGTTTTTTGGGATAGGGTTCGTGCACTCTTTTTTAGCACTTGGGGTCTCTTTTTTAGCACTTGGGGTCAAGGCGAACATCGGGACAAAGATTCAATTTCTAGCAAATGGACCGATATCAACAACAAGTGTCACGCGTTCCAAGAAGTTTACCAACGTAACTACGATAATCGCCCGAGCGGTGAAAGTGACGTCGGGGTTTTAACAAAGATTTTGGAGGAGTTCGATAGGACGAAATGCCCTTTCACGTACTATAAGTGTTGGGAGCTACTACGAAAAAGTCCAAAGTGGGCGTTAGTTAATCCAATGACGTCTAGTAGTAGACGTCGAGCTAAAAGGTCAAAAACATCATCCTCCGTTGACCCTTCAACTCCGACATCGGACGCCCGCAACGTCGATTTAAATGAGGTGGTGGACGTTGACGAGGAACTTCAAGAAGAGTTGAACCGACCGCCCGGTAGAAGAAAGGATAAGCGAACCGGGAAAAAAACGGTCGAGTCGTCTTCCGATCTCGAGTTAAAGGATGATTTCGAGGAGATGAACCGTCGACTCCAAGACATTCGCGACCTCGGCCACAAACATTGGGAGATTATGCAAAAACGAGTGGCCGAAACCAAAAAGTTTAACGAGATGCAAGAGGCGAGGCAAATGGAAAAGGACATTGAGTTTTTGTCCAAATCGATCAACCACCTTCAAGGTGACGCGTTGATCCTTGCGCAAATGCGTCGACAAAAAATTCAAGAAAAATATGGACTCTAGATCATCTTCTTTTTTTTTCTGTTTTTTTTTCGGTATTTTTTTCTGTTTTTTTTTTTTCTGTTTTTTTTTTTATTTCTGCTTTTTTTTTTAGGTTTTTTTTTTTATTTCAAGTAGTGTAATTTTTATTTTAAATTAATGAAGATTTTTATGTTTTAAATTAAAAAAAAAATTAATTGTCAAATGATTGCATGGGCGTTATTGGAATAATGCCCCACTACACTACTTTTTGCTCTAATGCCCCATGCTAACTGGGATGACACGTGTCGGATAATGCCCCATGGTGGGGGCATTATAAGTTGTTACCACTACACGTGGTCTTAATTGTCCTCTTTTGATTGATTTCTTTTAGATATGTCTATTTTTTAAAATGAAAAACTCATGCCTATTTCTGAACTTTTTGGTCTAACTTCTTTGTTTTGGAAATTTTCCTTCTCAAATTTATAGTTATGAATAGGTAGCTCTCACATTTATCTAAAAATAATAGAATATGGGTTACCCTTAAACATAGCACTTCAATTATTTTGGTTTACATTATTGAATGTGTGGTCCTCTGAAAGACTTTGTTCCTCAAAGACTTTTGCTTTGATAATTCTACCTTTTTATTTAGGGTTATATAATATACCGTATATTAAAAAGAACCATTTAATCAGATTTGTGAAAACGTGTGTACGAACCAATTAAGGTTGTGCAATGGTTCAGAAGCTGACCGAACCGAAACCGTTAAATGTTAAATATAAGAATCAAAACCAAACTGTATTTTAACGGTTCTAGATCGGTTCAAAACCGGGTTATACGGTTCTCGTGTAGACGGTTCTTGTTAGAACCGGTTGTCATTTAAATCCTAAAATTAACAATTAAATAGAAACAAGAGTAAATTACAAGTTTTGTCCTTTATGTTTACACCGTTTTTCAGGCGGTGTCCTTTGGCGCTAAAGTTGACAAGTTTTGTACTTAATTTTCAAAAGCATGCACGTTATGTCTTTTAGCCCTAACCTAGTTACATTTTTTTGGTTAAATCTGATTACAAAAGGGTAGTTTAGTCTTTTTACAAAGGTTGGAGAACTCGCTAGTCGCTATTCGGCCGGTGAGGTGAGATGTTCTCCAACGTCATTGGTCTCTCGCTCTCTCCTGAATACACGACTGACCACCACCACCACCACCACCGTGAACATTGGTGGCACGACGGCTCCGGATAAGAACCACAACAGGGCACCTTCTCCCTTGTCTCGAAGTCTCTCGGTCAGTGAGGTGTTTGTTGTCTTTGAATGTTTGTCAATATGTGTTGTTCTGTGTATGATTCAAATAGTGAAATTGTTGGAATTATATGTACGGGTTCGATAAGTCAACGCTGCTGACCGAGCTATGACCCGTAAGAGTTACACCTTGGGCAATGAACACTAAATCCACTTAACTCGATTAACTGGTAATCACGAACAATTAACGAAATAAACGGACTTATTATTTATACTCAATGTTGTAGAAGGCGCTAGGCGCTAGTCGGGCGGTGAGGTACAGCCTAGGGATTAATCGGGATTAACCGGGATTAATCGGGATTAATCGGAATGGGATTTTTATATGTATTTTTTCAAAATTATATATATATACCCAATAATATAAAAATAATACTTCAAAATTCACATAAATACTTCAAGTTTCAGATAGTATGGTTCGATTTTGACCGATTTTGACCAATTCTGACCGCCTAGGACCGATTTTGTCCGATTAATGTAGTCCGATTAATCCGTTTTTTGACCGCCTAGGACCGACTTTGACCGATTACGACCGCCTACGACCGACTTTGACCGATTACCGATTAATTCACCGACTAGCTTATAATTAATCAGTTGGTGACCGCCTAGCGCCTAGGCGGCGATTAATCGGCCGCCTAGGCCGATTTCTGCAACAGTGTTAATACTAATTATAAATAATATGTATAACGTTTATTATGTTATTCTCGGGCTTTATGGCGTCTTGAACCTGTACTACATATATTAGATACCCGGGTAATTATTAAATCAATATATTTAATACAATATATTTAATTCGGTGGTGTGTGAATTGCTTTTAATTAAATGGATGCGTGAATATTCACATTTGTGTGTGAACATAAACACTGCCGAAACAAAAGAAAAAATAACCCCACCTTTTGGTCATTTTTGGGTGCTTCTGCAATTAGACATTACAAAAGGGAAAAGGTGTTTTCTTTATTTTGGTGAAATAACAAGAACAGCCAACCTTTTGATGATCGAACTGCACAAAGAAAAAAGGAGTTTTTTTTAGTTTGTGGTTCTGTGAAGTAGTGCCGCCACCATCCTTTTCGGTGCCGCCACGAGACGCCTCACTCTTTGTTCGTGTTCGTGTCTAGCACTCGTTCATTGTACCTCGGTGTCTCAACCGGTTAGTCTTTAACCACTAAGGTATATCTATCTCATCAGTAGATTAATTAATATTGATACCGTGTTTGCATGTTTGTAACCATGATCCTGTTTGGTTCACTTTTGGTGTTGATTAATATATTCATTCCGCTGCGTTTCTTAATTACCTATTTAATTAATAATATACATCAAACCAGTTTTGATAAAAGTAGAATTGACACTACTGAAACCCAACAGTGGTATCAGAGCCACATTTACAACATGCAAATCGGTACCGGTCTTTTAACCGGAATTAGAACACAAACTTTAATTTTTTTTAAAGTTTCTGATCTAAATATTTTAAGGGCAACTTTAATTTTGGTCAATATTTTATTTGTTTTGCTTGACCAAAAGATTGCCCGGTATATTTTGTGATTGTTGTGGAATATGTAAATCTGGCCCGACCTTATTTTATGGTTGTATATTTTATTCGGTTTTGTAATTATTATTTTTTGCCACTGAGATGGTTCAAAGTTGTAATAATTAGTTTATTGATTTGGCCCGTCGGATGGTTCAAAGTTGTAATAGATAGGGTATATCCTTTATTGTATTTTGTAAAATATTGTAATAAACGAAGACCCGAAGAAAACCGAATGCCAAGAGGAGTCTTGGAGTTAGTGGGAGTTGCTCAAGACAACAAGATGCACTCAAGTCCATCCTTATGGTTGTTTGTGTGTTGTGACCCCGTGACCCGTTTGATTTTGCTATAAGGCTCTAGCAAGATCGGACAATTTTGGCCATATGGATTTACATATTTATCTTGCTATTGTGGTTGTTTTTATCTTATAATTTGTTATAACATAACCAACCCAAATACCAACATGATTTTAAAAGGAGTTTTAAAATATTAAAAACAATCACATTAAAACAAGTTCTAAATTGTTTTTACAACTTGTTAAAGTTTTTTATAAAACAAAGGTTGTTTTTGAAACAAATAATAACCAATTAAGTTTTGTAAATTAAACTAGTTTTTAATTTCAAAACTATTAACTTAGTAGTTTTTCTATTAACTTAAAATTGGTTATTCCAAGTCGCGACAAACTTAGTTTTAATAAGTTATTTAAAATTAAGTGTCCTGAGAGATGAAAGGGTTCATCAAGATGTCACGACTAAAATATATACTAAAATTGGCTCTTGCGACCCTATTTGGTAAATATTAAAATTAACCCATAATTAAAATCAATGGTCTATGCCATCCTACTACTAGTAACACTTGGGGCATAATGCGAACCATCAGTGTTGGAGCCACAGCACGACATATGGTGTCTAGTTTATCCATCCAAGGTGCAAGGGTTCCGTCGACACATCCGGCCCTTCCACATGTGACCGTTTTAGGACGACTATTACTTTTCTTCTCGTGTTGCGTGCCCCAGCCGTCTCGAGAACAAAAGTGGCATAGATGAGGCCAAACGTATCAAAGCATAGACAAGAGTTGTCTTAGCGGCCTCATATCCGAGAGTCGTGCAATTATCACAATTGACACTTGTTGTCAGTCTGCCTAGTCACTTACTAAAGTGTATGCCACAGCTGCCTTTAATACTGACCTAGCCAGATTCTCATTCCTTGTTCTAATTACTGTAATGGGTCATTAATTAAATAAGGAAATATACATCGAAAATACTAATTTATATCACCTTGCTTATATATAACAGATGTCTAATAAAAACAACTCCTTCATTTTCAAGTCTATACTTGAAAAGAAATAATTTTTTTTAAACACCAACCTTCTCGAATGGCACCGCAATCTGAGAATAATTCTCAAGATGGAGGAAAAGCTGTATATCTTAGATGGCCCAGTCCCTACCGAGCATGAAAGTAATTCTATTACTACTCGCTAAGCACTGGAGAAACATAACGAGGATGCCGTTGAGGTACCCTACCTTATGAAAGCCACCATGTCTCCTGATCTTCAGAAGAACATGGAAGATAAGGATGCTTATGACATGATCCAAGCAACTGAAAGGCATGTTCCATAAACAAGCCCGACAGGAGCGATATGACACCATGAAACAGCTCATAAGCTATAAAATGCTGGAAGAATCATGTATTAGTACTCATGTGCTAAAGATGAAAGGATACATTGACCAAATGAACAAACTTGGTTATTCCATAAAACCAACCAAGTTCTAATGGTCAAGTCTGGTGGTGTTAAGAAGCCCAATAACAAGAAAAGGAAACATAAGAGCAAAGGCAAGAGAAAAGTTGTTGTTGCTGCCAGAAATGCCACTAACGACAAGCATGTTGCAAAACCACACCCTCCTAGGAGTGTCAGTGCTTTGAATGCAACCAAATGGGCACTGGAAAGGAAACTGCCCACAGTATCTAGCCAAGCTGAATATGAACAAGGCCAACAACATTGGCACTTCTTTAGATATTCTTATTTATGTTATCGAACTTTTCACTGTTTCTAGCAACACATGGGTATTTGATACCAGATGTGGTTACCACATCGTTAATGTCTTACAAGAACCTGAAAAGTGGAAGAAACTGAAACAAGGCTACCTGGAACTCATAGATGGTAATGGAAAGAGGGTTCCAGTTCTTGCAACTGGAACATTTTGTTCTTCATGTTCCCCTGGCCTTGTAGTTACTTTAAATAACTGTTTATATGCATCTGGTTTGACCAGAAACATTATTTCAGTCTCTTCACTATTTGAACAAAGATTCAATTCAAGTACGCTTTAAATGGTTCTTCTATTATAGCCTACTTGAATGATGTCTTTTATTTTGAGGCTAAACCTCGAAATGGTATTTATGAGATTGATGTTCAAACAAGTAATAACATATATCATCTTTCTAAGCGTAACAAAGCTGGCATAAATGAAATATATTTATGGCATTGCAGACTTGGCCACATAAGTAAGGCACGCATAAAATGGCTCCAGTCCAAGCGGATTCTTGAATCCACTAGACAGGACTCCTTTGATGATTGCGAATCTTGCTTAGCTGGCAAACTCACAAAGCACCCCTTCACCGATGTTGGTGAACGGATCAATGGTTTTCTAGAACTCATTCACATGATGTACATGGCCCTTTCAGAACCATGTCTAGAAACCATGACTAAAAACCAGCTTGATAGAAAGATAAAAAAAAAATACTTCGATCAGATCGAGGTGGTGAATATCTCAGCATTGAATTTCTAAATCATCTGAAAGAGTGTGGAATAGTTTCACAACCCTTTCCACCTAGCACACCCCAACTTAATGGCGTGAGTGAAAGGTGAAATCGAACTCTACTTGATACTGTTCGATCGATGATATATAGTACTAACTTGCCTCACTCCTTTTGGGACAAGCTCTTATGATCGCTTCCCACATTGTAAATTTAGCTCCGACTGAAAGGTAAACAAAACTGCCATATGAGATATGGCATGGGCATAAACCCGATTTGGAATACCTTAAAGTATGGGGATGTGATGCATACATCACCAATGATGCTGATGATAAGCTCGATCCTCGAGGCGAAAAGGTTGTTTTATTCAGATACTATAAAAGAAGCGGATATTATTTCTACCATCCTGATGCAAATGTTATTTCCATCAAAAGGAATGGGCACTTTCTCGAGGAAGAACTTCTTATCGAGGAACTGGAAATAATATGGTTAATCTTGAAGAAATTCAAGAACCACAAACAACCGCTAAGGTAGTCGGACTGTCTGATCAACAAGTAGTTGTTGCCAATGAATCAGACATAAAACACAAGCGTTTGCAGAAGTAGTAGAACTCGCAAGAATCTGGTAGATGTTTATGGCGTCTAAAAGGTCCCGAAGTCTTATTAGTAGCTGAGTCTAATGACGAACCTACTAACTACAAATCTGCTATCTCAGATCCTGAATCTGCGAAATGGCTGGAAGCCATGTACGCTGAGATGCAATCTATGCGTGATAATCAAGTCTGGGACTTGGTTGAGCTACCCCCCGAATCTCGGCAGTAGGGAGTAAATGGATTTTCAAGAGAAAAACCGATATGCATGGAAATGTACACACTTTTAAAGCACGGCTAGTTGCGAAGGGTTTCACTCAAACTCAGGGTATTGACTATGATGAAACTTTCTCGCCCGTTGCTATGATCAAATCGATCAGGATATTGCTTGCCATAGCCGCATACTATGACTACGAGATATGGCAAATGGATGTCAAAACTATTTTTCTTAATGGGCATCTCTCTGAAGATGTCTATATGGTTCAGCCTGAAGGTTTTGTCGATCCTAAATATCCAAGTAGGGTGTGTAAGCTGAGTAAGTCCATTTATGGACTCAAACAGGCTTCTCGTAGCTGGAATCTTCGTTTTGACCAGAAGATCAAAGAGTTTGGTTTTGTCAAGAATGAAGATGAGCCTTGTGTTTACAGAAAGGCTAGTGGGAGCAATATATCATTCCTCATCCTGTATGTGGATGATATACTAATTATTGGAAACAGCGTCCCTATGCTTAACGAAGTTAAACACTATTTGGGAACTTGTTTTGCAATAAAAGATCTTGGAGAAGCAGCTTATATTCTAGGAATCAAGATCTATAGGGATAGATCTAAGCGACTTCTTGGGCTAAGTCAAAGTACATACATAGACAAAATGATGACATGCTTTAAGATGGAAAACTCCAAGAAAGGAGGTGTTCCTATGACTAAAGAAACCGTATTGAACGAATCGCAATCTCCTTCAACGGACATTGAAGTTAAGCAAATGGAAGTAGTTCCATATGCTTCAGCGATTGGTTCAATCATGTATGTTATGTACTGGACTTAACGTCTCGTATGCTTTAAGCATGACCAGTCGTTTTTAGCACAGTCCTGGCATTGCCCAATGGACTACAGTAAAGAACATTCTGAGGTACTTAAGAAGAACCAAATATATGTTCTTGGTGTTTGGAGGAGTGGAAGAGGAGCTCACTGTAAGGTGTTACACTGTTGCTGGCTTCCAAAGTAACCGAGATGATTCTCGCTCACAATTAGGATTCGTATTCAATCTCAACGGAGGAGCTGTCTATTGGAAAAGCTCCAAACAGAGTATAGTGGCAGATTCAGCCACCGAATCCGAATGTATAGTTGCATCAGATGCTGCGGAAGAATCTGCTTGGATGAAGTAGTTCATCAGCGACCTCGATGTGGTTTCAAGAATTCATAAACCAATCTAGGTGTTCTGTGATAACATAGGAACCACGGCTCAAACCAAGGAGCCTAGATCACAGGGCCAAGCACATTCTAAGAAAGTTCCACTATACACGGGAGATACTGGAACGAGGAGACATCTTAATAAGCAAAATAGACACAGATCAAAACCTAGCAGACCCGTTCACTAAGCCCATGACTCAGGACAAGCATGATCAGCACATGGATGCTATTGGGCTTAGATTAGCTAGCAGTATGTTTTGATTTAGTATTTGGATGTACGGACATTCAAACAGTTGTATCTTTTGAATTCACCTTTGATTTACTGGCTAAATGCAAAGTTTGAATCTTACAACTGTGTTCGATTTTAATACGTTTAATCCATGAATCTTGTATTCTAAATTATCCGTAGTCGGTCAGACTCGTGGGAACGACTCTGAATTAAGACTATTCTGACTTTGGACTCATGGAGTTGACTTCCAAACTCACAGACCTCATTATGAATGACGTTGGATGTAACTCGCATCAAATTATCTTCATGGATCTTAGTCATAAGATGATTTGATATTGGTATACTCATTTAGTATCCTCTGACCTGAGATACATATTAGAACTTCCGTTTACCAAGGATTATTCTTTGATTACTGTCAATCGCTGTCGCGTAACTGCCAGTCATAAAGGCTTTAATTAGGAATAGTTCTGAAGTTCAGTGGGAGTTGTATGTAGTCGATAAGGGATTCTGTACTCTTACATGATATGTAACAGTTAGACATTGTGGCGCCCTCGTTGATTCAAACTGGTGAAGTGTAAGGCCTTACCCAAACTTACTGTGTGTTTGTTCGGACCACTTTGACTCTTGATCGAGAACAATAATAATTGAACACCATATGAGAATGAACTTAATCCATGTCTCATTGATTCAATTGATGTCTTTTACAGAAATGATGAATGACAACAATTACCATAAGTCTGTTGTCTTGCATTAGTAAGTTGTTACTAATAACAAGGTGTTTTGGTTAATGACTTTAAAGTGTCATACCTTGTTGGGGGCAGCCATGTGCAGCTAGAGCGCCGCTGACTGTCTGCGTTGAGGATTTTATCGAAACTCGTCCAAGTGGGAGATTGTTGGAATTATATGTACGGGTTCGATAAGTCAACGCTGCTGACCGAGCTATGACCCGTAAGAGTTACACCTTGGGCAATGAACACTAAATCCACTTAACTCGATTAACTGGTAATCACGAACAATTAACGAAATAAACGGACTTATTATTTATACTAATTATAAATAATATGTATAACGTTTATTATGTTATTCTCGGGCTTTATGGCGTCTTGAACCTGTACTACATATATTAGATACCCGGGTAATTATTAAATCAATATATTTAATACAATATATTTAATTCGGTGGTGTGTGAATTGCTTTTAATTAAATGGATGCGTGAATATTCACATTTGTGTGTGAACATAAACACTGCCGAAACAAAAGAATAAATAACCCCACCTTTTGGTCATTTTTGGGTGCTTCTGCAATTAGACATTACAAAAGGGAAAAGGTGTTTTCTTTATTTTGGTGAAATAACAAGAACAGCCAACCTTTTGATGATCGAACTGCACAAAGAAAAAAGGAGTTTTTTTTAGTTTGTGGTTCTGTGAAGTAGTGCCGCCACCATCCTTTTCGGTGCCGCCACAAGACGCCTCGCTCTTTGTTCGTGTTCGTGTCTAGCACTCGTTCATTGTACCTCGGTGTCTCAACCGGTTAGTCTTTAACCACTAAGGTATATCTATCTCATCAGTAGATTAATTAATATTGATACCGTGTTTGCATGTTTGTAACTATGATCCTGTTTGGTTCACTTTTGGTGTTGATTAATATATTCATTCCGCTGCGTTTATTAATTACCTATTTAATTAATAATATACATCAAACCAGTTTTGATAAAAGTAGAATTGACACCACTGAAACCCAACAGAAATAAGTCGTTATTTTTGAAGTGCTTTGATGTAGGTAATTGTTAATTGTTGATCATAAGGTTTGATAAACTGCTTTGAATAGAGGGATGTGTAATATCTATGTTTGTTGTGCTTCTTGAAATTGTATACGTTGGTTTATTTTGGACTGAATTAGAGAAGGTGAAAGTCTGCTGTTGTAAATTATCTTTGAACTAGTTCTATACCCGTCCGGTGGACGGGTATATTACTGGTATAATGATATAACTATTTTATTCTTTGTATTCTAAACAAAAAGTTTATTTATTTAAAATCAACATAAATGTGTAGAATGTTTTGTCAAAAGAGTTCATATTTAGAGTTAAATGACACAAGTAGTTTTATACCTGTCCGGGTTTCCAAAAATAATAACATTCAAAATCAATAAACATATTCACCCAAATTAATCACATTCATTGGTAGTAACCGGGCCTATGATTTTTTTATTTTTAATTTTTTTTTTGAACGGGAGGCACTTTTATTCAATGAAAGAACTTTGTCTATTAGATAAACAATAAGTCAATAACAAATGAAAGCCAAAGCACAGGCTTGAAGACATCAAACAAATTACCTTTATCAGTTATTGTAACGCAAATTTTTTTGTAAACAAAGATCGAAACAATAAAAGATGTTTAAGCATCAATCCCCTCAACACCAACGTCATCCTTTCTATATGCCATTTGAGACATTAATTCATAAGTGGATCATGTTCTATTCCTTCCATGCACATCCCAACACCAACCTGTATTAAATTAAATAAAAAAAGAAAACACAACATCAAAAAATATAATTTAACTGTTCTAATAATCAAGTTATTATCTACAAATTATATTATCTGTCTACCTGAAAATAAACAAATATACAGTAATTGAAAATTTTACAAACACGTGCAACAATAGGGCCTGATGCGAGTATATCCAATACGCCATACATCTCAATGTTCCCTCCAAAATTGTGTAACATACTAATCATTTATATATAAATCGCAAAATAGGATGTAATCTACAAACAATTGAAAACCTTGTATGCTAAAAGTGATTTATACTTGAATGATGATGTTACCATGTATAGAGGGCGCCACGCCATAGAATTGAGATGATGATTCCCATACAGGTTTTACGTCGGCATATAGATCAAGAACTATCATTTTCTCAAATGAGACAGAATGAGAGAGCCTGAAGTTTACAAAAAATGAACTTGGCAAGTCATCAATCAAGATTTAGTCTTTTATTCTAACAAAAAATCAATAAAATAACTAAAAATATACTTTCATTTGTGGCATTTTCCAGAATGATACGCCTGAATAGAACAGCCAGCTCTGCACAAAAGATATAGTAATTTACAAATGGAAAAGTCCCACAATAATAAATAAATAAATAAAAATAAAAACCTTCATAAGCTAGACTGCATCCTTATTTGCTTTGGACTGCTTTATAAACGCATAAGCTAGCCCATTACCATCGTCAATGTTCTACAGTTTGTCGCTTAAAGTTTACAACGTGAGAAAACATCATACATTTAAATCAGGTTCCCTGTGAAATCTCCGCCTTCTAGCATCTCTCGTAGCCCATAGGAGGGGTAAGACTATGGCGGCACTCCAATACATCTGGTGGAGGATCACTGTCACCCTCTTCATTGACCATGGTCATCTTTGATATTATACAATTATCATGAGATTAATAAATGAATCAATAATGTTAATTTGTAAACAGATATAGAAAAGGCAAACACTGCCTACCTGACCAACATCTGTTGTTTTGATCAGAACATTGTCAGCGTAAGTTTTGTACAACTCCACGATAGCGGGAAGGTCGAAGAGTGAAGCTGAATGATACACTGATTTCCTAAGACAAATGTGCCACTCCTACTGTCATCTGCAATGTGCAAATTAAGTGATAAAAGTACAAAGAAAAGTCCAGAAATTAGGGCACAAAGAACAATAGGTGTTACTGTGTTAGTGATTATGATTTTGATTACATTAGTGGTCAAAATAATCAAGTTCAATTGGTTATCTCACCAGAGAATGAAAAATCCAGTAGAAGAAGCATTCTCACAATCCTGATGATGCAATTTACTTTCAAAATACATTAAAATAATGCGAAACCTAAATTATGATGAATGAGGAGTACAACCACATTTAGAATACAATGAATTTAAATTTACATATACATGAATAGGATTAAGGACTGAAGTAGGTTAGGGTTCACTCTGTATTACAAAATCATGACGATAAATGAAACAAAATCACGGAGTTAGAGATCTTACCTTGGTTCGTTGCTAAGGAGGAACTGATTATACAGCTTTCGGATTGGTGGCCGGAATCATAATCACAAATTCTCAAAAGGTTGAATGATTCTCAGATCAGATGTTGGGAAAAAAGTATTTGCAGAGAAATGGAGACCGAGTTGATGATGAAGAAGGGGAAGTAGACGCTAGTTTGGGAGAGCAGTGATGATGGTGAGGAGTTTATAATGGGGACGGTTAAGGGGCGTGGGGTGGAAGCATAATCAGTTATTTCCCAAAATTTCTGAGATACAAGGTCAAATCCGAAACTGGCAGATAACCTCCGCTTCTAGAAGTTTTCCCCTATTTTAAACGGTTGAGATCTCATGTGAGCATGATCGAACGGTGCTGATTGTATATTGAAAGCTTTGACTTTAACGGGGACATTAGTATATATAATTTCTTTGCATACACCGATGTTTTTTTTTGGTTTATATAGTTGCGATCCGATTTTTTTTTGGATACACCGATGTTGACTCAAGTAGTTGGGAACTTTTTGGTGTGTATGGGATTTTGTGTCCACAGTGCTTTGCTTCTTTGTGATTTTTTAGAGTAAAATGAACGGATAGTCCCTGTGGTTTTGCAAAATAACACCTATAGTCCCCAACTTTTGGAAATTACACCGGTGCTCCCTGTGGTTTGACAGTTTGTTACTCGGATAGTCCCTGAAGTGGATGACGGTTAGTTTTCTCCGTTAAGTGGATGTGAAATGACAAATTTACCCTTCATCTTAATATAATTAAATACAATAATTCATATCAATTTAAGAACACACAACGAAATCATCAACAAACTTAAATGGTCGAATAAGAACACACAGCTTCATTAAAATATGAAATTACTTTTTTTTCCAGTAAATTTCATCAAACACAACTAAATTCAGTTAAATAATATTCCTAAATAATTCATTCAGAACGTTTACCATTGTTGTCAGTTATTACACACATCAAAATCATCAAAACAAACTCAAATTATTAAATAAGAACACATATCTTCGATATAATATGAATTTACTCTGTTTTTTAATTGGTGAATTTCGTCAGATAAATAGCAAAATTAACAAAACCCAGATGAAATATTCATGAAACAAGACTCAATTACTAACATAGAACGGAAATGATCGCAATCATCATGTTAATTTAAATCAATAAACCAAAATTAGGCAAAAAGATGAAAAATAAGTTACCTGAATTGATTGATAACTGAATAAAATAAAATTAAAAAAAAAGCTTCCTAAAATGCGATAACTTAATCAAACAATCAGTTGATTAAATTATAGATGTGTGTGAAACTGTGAATGGGTGTTAAAATGAGAACATGAAGATGAAGAGGTGGTGAAGGTGATTCTGTTTAGAGAGAAGACGGTGAAGGTGGTTTACTTGTGGTGTAGGTGGGAGGTGGGGGTGGGTGGGGGTGGGGTTGTTTTGTTTTTATATAGTGGAGAAGATGAAGGGTAAATTTGTCATTTCACATTCACTTAACGGAGAAAACTAACCTTCATCCACTTCAGGGACTATCCGAGTAACAAACTGTCAAACCACAGGGAGCACCGGTGTAATTTCCAAAAGTTAGGGACTATAGGTGTTATTTTGTAAAACCACAGGGACTATTCATGCATTTTACTCGATTTTTTATTTAGAAAGGAAAACATGTACATATATTTGATGTTAAGAATGATAAAGGAGTTTTAATAGAGTTCCGTGATAAACTGGTTATCTGAACATATGTTTGTTAATTAGATCATCATCATCATACTCAATAAATCCCACCAATAGCAAATCTAAGGTAGGGTCTGAGGAGGGTAAGATGTAGACAGCCTTACCTCTACCTCATAAGAATAGAGGGGCTGCTTGCCTGCTTCCCTTCTTTCGGCTATCAACACCACCACATAATGCATGATTAACCGTCCCCTTCTTTTAACATTATTTTCACGAAATTAGTAAAATAACGCTAAAATTATTGCACTTTCACTTTTGCCCCCCGAGCGCCCAAACATATATACATTATATGCGCATACCGCAAGCGGGATATGATAATTAATGTGAAAGTTGAATTAAGGATTCTGATGTGTTTAACGGACCTTTAGGACTTTGAACCTGTTCTCGTTGACAAAAACAGCGTAGAATGATAGGACGTGGATAATTCTGCATAATAGAGTGTTGTAGATCTACTCGGTAATTATTATGGGTGCTTTTGATATCAGCAAATGATATGCTTAGGTCCGTTGTCAAAACGAATAGTTGTAAAAACCTGCATTATATGATAGTAAATCATTTTGGCATCATAAGAATTGTATTAGATAACATACTAATTTGGATTAACTGATTTGATTGTAATAAACGTGAATAACATATTGATTGATTTTGATACCGTAAACTACTCGACCGCACACCATGGTCGCACACCATTTTGGTGACTGCACACTCGACTATACGTCACACACTTTTATTCGGGCCGCACACGATTGGGCCGTACAAAATGTTGGGCCACCATCTTGGTGGGCCGCGCACTCAAAATCGGACCGCACAATATGTCACACCCCAACCGATGGCGGAATCATCGAGGCGTGGCACTGAGCGAAACAGATTGTTCAAGCGAATCCATAACAACTATTAAATGACAATATTTATAAGGTTTAATATCTCATATTATTAAACAAATATTTCAAAACAGTCATTACAGATAATCAGTCTCATAAACAAGTTCTATTCCGACAACTCAGATTTTATTTGGTGAGTTTCTAGACTTCCTACTTGATTTCAGCATAGCAATCCATTAACCTGTCACATACATTAAAATAAAAGTCAATACATAAAGTAAAGGTGAGTACACAAGTTTGTATAGATATAGTATAAAAAGCGTTTACGCATAACCAGCATGTAACACGTAACGGGCGATGCATGTAAACTACCAACAATGTTACAACCTAACTACGCGACTGCGATGTAGAGTATGCGCGACACATGTTCACCACTGTGAACACGTGAAGCAAAATGTGATCCCTCGCAACCCCTGCCAAACAGGCGATGGGTCCAAACTATAGTACTATCGTTGCTAGAGGCGGTCTAGTGTAACATTGTATAAGCATAGTAACAAGCATTCAACAAATCACGTATAGCATGCGGGAGCGGTTAGCGTTATAAAGTGTTTGCGTTGTGTGTTGTGTTTTGATAGAGAACGTATGTAACACCCAAAAGTGTGTTAAACGAAAATAGGTTCGAGTATACTCACAGTGCGTGTTTAGCAAGTAAACACAATCTGGATTGGATTGAAGGGAGCACCGGGTCAGCCTGCGTACAGGAAACAGATGGATAAGTCTTCCTCAGGGCTGAATGGTCGTAAACAGGGTGTCGAGCGAGTTAAGTGTTTAACAGTGCACCCGGACGGATGGACGCCATCCGGACAGATGGACCCCATTCAGAACGGGTGGGCTGTCTTCACGTCGAACGATAAAAATTTGAAGTAAAACCGATGTTTTAAATTTGAAGGAAAAATATTTGGAGTGAGTAACAAACCTATCCGGACGGAAGGACATGGTCCATCCGGTCGGATGGTCTGTGTTCGAAGTTTGTAAAGTTTTTGTTAACAAAAGGTTTTCAATTTAGCAGAGACGGTCGTGATGACAAATCAAACAATGAAAAGACATCAATTCCAGTCCACTCAGCCGGATGGTCTCAGCCCATTCGGACCACGTGCTGTTCTTGATGAAGTTTCATGTTTGACCCGTTAATCGGTCCATCTCTTTGGTGGAAATTAGTTTCCGAGCCGGCTTTCGACTAAGGAACGAGTCGAGAGTCTGATTGAGTCCCGATTCCACCAGATTTTATGTAAAAACTGAAGAAAAGTTCAAAACAAGATGAAAAATGTTTAAATCTTTCATAAATAAGTTGAAAAGTGTGAAATTCCTTTAGATCTTGAACCAATCTCGATTGAATGATGTTCTACATAGTTTTGCCCAAGCAAAATGAGTGGGAACCACCTTAAAGAGGTCCAAAATCAGTGATTTCGTGAAATAGTTGAAGTGTGTGTGTGATTTTGATAAAGAAGATGGAGTAGAAGTGATTTAGAATGAAGATTGGAGAAGATTTGAGTGAGAAATCTTACAATATAGCCTTGAATCGTGTCTAAAATGCTTAAGGGCGGATGGGAGTGCAAAGTGTCGAAATGAAGTGTATGGCTGGTATTTATAGAGGAGGGGCGAGGTGTGAGGCGGTGCGCGACTGACTGTGTCCGAATGGCATCATCCGGATGGATAAGCCCCATCCGGACGGATGAGCCCCATCCGGGCGGATGAGCTCCATCCGGGCGGATGGTCCATTCGGACACTGAGGTCGGATTTTGTTAGTTTTCCAACTTTGGTTCGTTTGTTAAGCGTTTCGTTGTGATAAATCGAGTTGTGCGAATAGCGCTTCATTTGCGTTTCGTTGTGATAAATCGAGTTGTGCGACTAGCGTTGTGTTTGCGTTGAGTTTGCGTTTGCGAGTGTAGGATCGAATCGCGACCTAAATGAGTCGTTCGGAAGAGCTTAAATCCGTTTCAGAGGCGGAAACAAAGAAACGGATGTGAAAACAGCTTGATTTACACTTTAAAGGCCTTATATATTGATTTTACAAAGTTTACAATCAGTAGGCAAACCGGCAGCACCTCGGTATCAATCTCTGAAAACTGTTACAAATGAATAGACAACAACCCTATTTATACTAATCCTAGTTTCGCTTGAAGCCTGACAACTAAATTCAAGCGAAACCTAGTTCAATTTACTTCAAGCGAATCCAAAATAATTTCTCCTCAAGCGAAACCTCAAATCTGATTTGTGTTTTGTCTTGTAGATATATCATGATGTAATAGATGATGTCATTAGTGTGATGTCATCATCAAGAATGATGACATCATGCTTGTTTAGATCCGCAACGAACCCGAGACTCGATATAAGACGAAGACGACATATGTATGCACCAACAGACTCCCCCTCAGATGTTGACGAGTCTTAAGTGTCGAGTCTTTGCAATCTTCAGTCTTTATCAGTCTGAACGCTCTTTGAAATATCTCACAGTATAAGCATCCTCAAACTTTATCTCCTTCTCCTCCTCAGCATCAACAGACTCCTCACGAACAATCTCTACTCGTATGTCTTCAGACTCCCCCTTTCGATATGCTGGGATCGCAGTCTGGCATGTTGAAATCACACATTCCTCAGGTATCGGAACCTGGCTCTCTTTCAACTATCCAAGATCAACTAGCTTTTATCCTGCACATTCTCTACCCAAAAATAAATTTTCTGATGATAACTTGTAAAACAATCTCACCATCTAATGAATCACTTGCAGGAGTTATACAATCAAAAAATGATTTTACACTGTTAATCTTTTGATGAACCACTAGAAGATATATCATTTTTATTTTCAAACCAACACACTCTCCCAAACTATCTGTTCATCATGTTTAGCACTCGGAATTTTGAAAATTAGCTCTCCAACACCAGTTGTCAAAAATCTTTTTGAATTTTTCAAAATTTATGCTAAAACACACTAAAATCTTTTTGAATTTTTGAATAGAATGAAATGCAGTGAAAAAATATTTACAGACACTATTTTTGTGAGTTTGTGTAAGAGGATCATATCAGTTTTGAGACAAATCACTAACACCGTTAAGCTTTATACATTTTAAATTCTAAACGATTCACTTAGATTGTCAGTATAATTTCGTAGTAATAATAATTTCGATCTTGTTTATTGTGATGTTTAGGGTCCCTCTCCCTCACTGTCTATTGACGGTCACCGCTATTTTCTACTATGTGTTGACCATTGCACCCGTTATATGTGGCTTTATTGTTTACCTCAAAAACCAGATGTGTATCTTACCCTTACACACTTTGTTACCATGGCCGGACGACTGTTTAACACCAAATTAAAGTGTTTTCAATCTGATTGGGGCGGGGAATTCCGGCCTTTAGCACACTTTTGTCCCAACCTTGGCATCATCCATCGACGTTCTTGCCCTCACACAAGCGAACAAAATGGCTTTGTTGAACGTCGCCATCGTCATGTTGGGGAGACTGGACTATCTCTCTTAGCTCAATCCAGTCTACCTCAACGTTTCTGGCATTTTGCCTTCGAACCAGCCGTTTACTTAATCAATCGGCTTCCATCTCGTGTTTCCTCAAACAAATCTCCTTTCGAACATGCCTTTAAACGCAAACCTGATTATTCCTTCCTCCGAGTCTTTGGCTCTCAATGCTTTCCTTATCTTCGTCCGTATAACCATCACAAAACTGAATTCAAAACAAGGTTGGTATTTAATAGTTTCTTATTAATTTCAATGATATGTTCTATTTAGAGTTTTAAATATACCTAAATCTTAATCTCTATATGACAATTCACCAATTCAAGCTTAGATTGTGTTCAGAATAGTTTTGAATGCCATTTCAAAGATAAAAGGGACGAAAAGCTTAACGGGTCAAACGGGTGGGAAATTGACAATTATGTGAAAATATATAGATCTGGATTTCTATCATCCTCTACAAACTTTGAAGTATAGTTATTTTGTTAAGGTGCTTAATAAAATGATCCAAATGAATTGAAGTGAAAAATGTCCGAAACCCACATGGAAAAAAATTAAAGTAGGTGGCCAAACCGAATTTTCAATATTTTTTTATGAATAGTTGTATACCTTGAGCTTCATGAGGAATCAAAAGATGGTTTCTGTATCAAAATATATTCATATTAAAGTTCAAATTATGATAAATTGTTGCTGACCTTAAAGTTAACAATAGTCACTTAATTAATAGGACATTAATGTTACAATTCAATATTAATGTCGACTGTAAAGAATTACTTTTCATTGTTGATTTTACTGCAGTTCCTTATATATCAATGACATTCTGATTATTGTCATAAAATTTGTTATTACACCAATACTCAGTTGTAAAACTACAACTAGTATTGTTTCATTACTCTGCCATAAAATATTTTCTCAATTTTTACTGAAATATAATTGAAAATAATAAATTAAACCATCAATTTGTTCTATTGCTATATACTAGTGAAGTAAGAACACAACTAGTGTTAAAAATATACAGAGTTCTGTTCTATTAATGCAAAGAACTCTGCTTGAGAGACATCTGATTTCCGAACCAATTCTTATTTTGTGATTATGCCAATCCAGCCTATTGATGAGCACACATAAGCATAAAGGTCTGCAGGTACTTGATACGTATATGTATGCCTCCTATAACAAGTTATTAATTTTTTCTATTGATTTATTAAATGCACCTTTCAATATTAGGGTTGAATGCCATATTACCAAAATACCCTTCATGGGCCTATGGCATGCTAAAACAAATACATGCTTTTCCATTTCCACTTGATTAATCCAATAAACGTTTTGATCATTATCTCATAAAAACTACATTGTTGAAAATAAAAAGCAACATGGTAATAGTAGGGAGGTCCACCAAGCTTTAATAGGATAAGGTACAACATCTTATAGCAATCATTGCCATGTACTTGGTAATATTGATGGTTTGAAAATCACCACCCATATGCTAAAACCGTAAAAGAAGTTAATAAAAGGGCTGGTCTCTTTTCTTACCGAACATACTATGACCATATGTTGAATTCACCAGGTCTGCAACAAGTGGAAACTGCAATGTCATAAAAGAAGCAATTGGTAGCTATTGGAAAAAGAATCCAAAAGCGCTTATGGCCAAACACAAGGTATAGAGTTGCACCAAAAGCTACAATCATGGCAGTCGTTGATATGAACAAGGTGGTAAGGCCAATTATCAACTTTGTAGGCAAAAAATTCGTGAAACGTTCTTTAAAGCAATGGGGAAAGATGAATATCGAGATAAAAATTCTATTTCGAGTAAATAGACTGATATCAACTTTAAATGTCATCAGTTTGAAGAGGTCTTCCAACGCACTCGGGACAACTTGGGAAGCGGCCAAAACGATGGAAATATTTTAACAAGAGCGTTGGAAGAATACAATGCTACGAAAGGCAGTTTCACGTATTTGAGATGTTGGGAGCTTTTACGAGGAAGTCTCAAATGGTCAAACGTACTGACGATGACGTTTAGCGGTAGACGTAAATCAAAGCGGTCTAAAACATCGTCGTCGGTTGACCTGGACACACCCACCTCAGATGCTCGTAACGTCGATTTAAATATTATTTTAGACGACGACAAGGATTTGGAGTTGGAACGACCGGCGGGTAGAAGAAGTGCCAAAAATAAGGGAAAAAAGCGGAGTCCTCTTCATCTAATCCCGAAATATTGAAGCAAGATTTCGAAGAGATGAGTCGACGCCTTCAAGACATTCAAGATCTCGGTCATAGGCTTTTACAAACTATGGAGGAAAGAAAACGCCGAAAACAAAAAGTTTGTCGCGATACAAGAATCGAGACAAATGGAAAAAGATATCGAATGTTTGCCTAAACTCATCGACCATCTCACCGGCGACGGGTTGATCCTAGCCCAAATGCGTCGGCAACAAATCCGTCAAAAATACGGACTCTAGCCTAATAGTTTTTTTTTTTTGGGTTTTTCTTTTCTTATTTCTTTTTTTATTTTATTTTTTTAACAAAATTATGTTTATATTTAATGAATTTAATTAGTTTTAATTAAAAAATTTAATAATTTGTTAATGATTGATTGGGCATTATCACCACTACGCTCATTTGTGAAAAACGCCCCATAATGCCCCTTTGCTGACTAGGATGACACGTGGCGGAAAACGCTTATGGGTTGGGCATTATTCACCCTTACCACTACGCATGGTCAAAGTGTGAAAAGTTTAGGGCTATATCCTTTTGGTCATAACATCTTTTATTTGCTCTTCAGTTCCACAATCAATCAAAGGGTGTATCAAAAATTTACTTATCTGTATCAGTTATTGAGAATTCATTTCAATTAGTTTGCATATGATGATCAGTTCCAATAAAGCTCTAAACTTTTATGTATACCAAGTGTTTGATAAAAGAAAAGTTATGTTTTCTTTCACCAAAAAAACTTGCAAAGTTACATCAAAACAGAAGGTAGACAGGCATCAAGCTACGCCCCCACCCCTTTCTGAACAATTGTTGTGGATGACCCGTTGGACCATGGTCAAGAAGTGGATAGCTTTTGGCGCTAGAGAGTCAAATGTATCAAAGGCAAAAGGGAAAAAGACATGCTGGTTCTCAGCTTAGTTTTGTTATATTGAACTTTTAATGATTTTTGACAAACCATAGGGACGAAAACAGTAATGAACTCATTTAGATATCTTTTTGTTTTTTATTAATAAGGACATTATGGTCAATTCACGTGTACTTAACAGAATAAATGGATGGGGTTAACGGAGGTGGACTGAAATGGTTACGAAAGTGAAACCACAGGGACTGAAATCGCAATTTTTAAACTAATGGACTGAAATAGTGATTTTTGACAAAACACATGAACACGAAAATAGTAATTAACTCTATTCCGTAAATCAGATTTGGTAGTCAGAGAAACCGGTGGTTGAATATTCCGGTGAGCATGTCAGCATACTCATCACCCAACTTTCCAACGAATGCCGATCTTCCGCCCATCCTTAATACGTCGATTGAAACGTTCGTCGAAGCACCGGTAAACGATACACGGGAACAACATTGATCAGCGTCTCACGGTAGCTGATGATCAATCATCCGTTGGTGCTGCCATTTTTTATTTGATGAAGAAAAATTTGCTGGAATATTGAAGAAAAAGAAGTAAGAGACGAGGGGGAGACGTGTAATTGGGATTTGATTGTTTTTTATATACCTCATCAAGTCATGCATAAATCTTACACTTCAAGATTCTTGATTTGGACCTAACCCTCAGACCAATAATTACACCCAGAAAAGAAATATTTTCAAATACACAGGAAGATGATGATTTTGAATTCAAAGCTTAATTAAGGTATGCCTTTTGCTCATTTTTTTTACCCGTATCATTTATTCACAATCTGTTTTAATTTGTTTGCATAGAATGATAATTCCTAGTAAGTTCTGAATTTTATGCATACCAACTGTTTGATGAAATGTCTAATGACTTAAGTTTGATTATAATCAATACTTTTTAAGTCCCATCAATTTGGTCGGTTTTGTTTTGTCATTTTGAACCTCTGTGTAGTATGAATGCTATGATGGTATTTTAAATGAAACTCCTATAAATGGCTATTGAACAACAAAATATGATCTTTATGTAGTATGTTGAATGAATGCCTACTAGGTGTTTGATAAAATGTGTGAGTGAGTATTAAACACATAATGGTCTCCACAATTTAACAAAGGCAATGGCAGCATATGTACATGCTGTTTGCTTAACACAATAGTCTCCAAAATTCGATAATGAGTATTTTGATTCTGTTTATGTATAAGCAGATGTACCACAATAGATATGTGTATATAGGTCACCTTGTTTTTGTGTTTAAACATAGATTAACTGATGATGATACATTGAACAATAATGAGTAAATATTGCTCTATTAACAAGATTTTTTTTTCATGTTTTTTGATTGTGTAACTACTCCATGATCACCGATGAAGAACAGAAGTCCATGCAGAAGGGTGTGTGCATCTGTGTTGGCATTAAATAATGATGATACATTGCACATTAATGAGTGAACGTTTCTAGTCTGTTCATATTTTCAGTTGAAATGGAATTTCATTAAGGGCTGTTTGGATCGACCCTTTTTAGGTGAGCAGGTAAAAAAGATAAATTATTGAACCCAATTTTGCTACAATGAATGGTTGTAAACCTTAATTATTAACCTTGATTTCGAACTGCCATTCGGTTCGGGTCGGTCATACAAGGTTTTTCTCTGTCCAAACCCAAGACCAAAAACAAAGTTAATTGAAAACCGACGACCAACTTAATTTCAGATTAACCATCCGGTGCCAGGTCAGGTTTCAGTCTCGGTCGGCCTTACCTGATGTTCGCTCAGCATTAGATAAGAGTTTTAAATGCTTAATGGGTTGGAAATTTTCAAATTTGAAAAAACATGGAAATTTGGATTTCTATCAGTCGTCTTTAAACTTTGCAGCTTAATTATGTTGTAAGGTCTCTAAAAAAATAATACAAACGACTAATTATTAATGACTAGTTATTTCTGTAAACGTTTAGTGTGGTGTATCTGAAAATTTCTTGGTGAACTATTTTTTGTTCAATATAAAAAGAAAAAACAAATTTGCAGAGAATGAATCTAGTGAGTATATAATAAATTTTGTTCATGGAAGATATGAACTTTACTGTACATCAAAACATCAAGTCTAAGTTGGCCCCACATCCCTGTACAACTCCGGGTTTGCCCCTTTTTTGTCTGAGATGAATTCCTTGTGCACATCAAAATCTATTTAAAGTTTTCTATTTTGATAAATTTTGATCGTTTATAACCTTTTTTCAGACAGTTCCTTCTTGACCCGAACCTATATCATTTAGACTCGTTATGATCCGATCAAAATTTAAACTTTTTTCAATCGACAGGCCTGACCATCACCCGCCCCACCCCACCGTTTTGCCTGGCAAATTGCTCTACTTGATAGACATCTGATTTCTTACTTTTGAAACCTCGCATCAGAATTCTCATCTTCTGGTTATGACATTGCAGCCTGTTGGTGAGCACACATCAGCAGAAACATATGCAGGTGCATGCATAGCATGTATATGTATACATTTCACTGAAGCGATATTCTTAATCACTTATCATTGTTACATATATTTTCAATGATATGATGGTATTTTAGATGAAAGTCCTATAAATAGCAATTGAACAACAAAATAGGATCTTATGTATAGTAGATTAAATGAATGCCTACCAGCTATTTGATAAAATGCCTTAGTGAGTGTTAAACACATAATGATCTCCACATTTTAACAAAGACAATGGCAACATATGTACACGCTGTTTCCTTATAACAATGGTCTTCATAATTTAATAATGAGTATGCTGCTTCTTTTTATGTATGAGCATATGCACAACAATAGATATGTGTGTATTTGCACATAGTTTAGACAATGCTTATATTTGGCACCTTAATGATTGTTAAAACCATGGTTTGATGATTTGAATTCGGTTTGGGTCAAGCATACAAGGTTTCTCTAGATCTAAACCCGAGACTGAAAACAAGATTAATTGAAACCCCGAGTACCAACCGAAATTCAGATTATCTGTGCGGTGTCGGGTCAGTTTTCGGTCTCGGTCGGTCTTACTCGATGTTACGCTCAGCCCTACATAGAAGTTAATCTTTATATAAAAGCATTTGAATTGAAGTTTCCATAAAATTCATATATTGAACTCACTACCTCAGGTCCACTTAATATCCCATTAAAATGTTGTCTCCTCATGCATACACTTGGTACATATTTAGAATTCAGCATCGTTATAGAAGAATTGTTATGAAGAGGATGATTTTTAGTTCAAAGCTTACTAATTGTTTGATAAATTGTCTTAGTTTTCCACGATCAATTTCCTTATCTGAATCGGTTCTGAATTTTATGCATACTAACTGTTTGATAAATTGTCTTAGTTGCTTTTTTTTTGCCCAGTGTTGTTTTGTTAAATTGAATTTAAGGAGTCAATGACCATTATACATGTCTCAACCTTACTTCTTGTTAGTTGTCAATAGTTATAGGACTTAGTTGCAATTAACAACCGTTCACACTTGCATGTGAACACACATTATTTATTTTTTAGTCCCTCACTCTCCCTATAAGTAGAGGGGTTATTTACTCTTGTAAACACACATTCAATTAATACAATCTTTTTCCTTTCCATTCCATACCATTCTCTTTACATGGTATCAGAGCTAAAGGTGTTTTAGCTCAAGAATATCCTCGTTCGGGTGACCATTTCCGGCTCTCAGTTTAGAAAGTTCGTAGTATGCTCTGTGGTTGCAGCTTAGTCTGACCTTCCACATCAGAAACGGATTTTCTCTTTCATACCATTTCCGGTCACCACCAGTTCTGTCCTAAAAAAAAAAAAAAAAAAACCGTTCCAGATCTGTTCAAACACACCCATTACTTCAGCTCACATCAAATCTGTTCAAACACCCAAAACCACCACAACCCGTCACCTACTTTTTCAGATCCGTTCTTTTTTCCAACGAGTTAACATACATCACCACCACCATCGTGTTCGCGATTGCCCGATCTACAAAACCCCTCAAAACGCGCCGCCGGTGGTTACTGTTCATCTCGAGTACTGTTCATCCGGTACTGTTTATCGTGGTTACTGTTCATCCGGGGGTACTGTTCATCCGGTTACTATTCATTGGGGTTACTGTTCATCGGGGTTACTGTTCATCCGGTTACTGTTCATCCGATACCGTATTTTTCCAGTTTCGTCGGAATTTGTTTCCGATCATTTCTGTGCAGTCGGTTTTCCGATCTAAGCAACTTTTTTGTTACTGCCTCGTTTTTGCGTGCTCGTATTCCGGTTCAGTTTTTCAGTTTTCTGGTTTTTCTGTTTGAATATATTGTTGCAATGGAAGATAAGAGAAATCACAGTATTAGATGCACTAAGGAGGATTATGATTGGCTTCAACGGTTACTTGCCTTCGGGTCACAAAGTCCGCAGACCAACTCGGTATTCCCAGGTACGTTATCTGGCTTTGACCTATCCTGGATTATTGATTCTGGAGCCACTCAACACATGACTGCGAATCAAGAAATTCTCACTAGCCTTCATAAAACCTCTCACCCACCAGTTAAACTTGCAGATGGTTCCTCATGCCCCGTACGCGGCATTGGATCCATTCACAACCCAGAAAACCTAAAATTGTCTTCTGTTCTTCTTGTTCCTAACTTCCCTACCAGCCTTTTATCTGTCAGCCAAATTACTAAACAAAATAATTGTTCCGTTACTTTTTATCCTACTCATTGTACCCTCAATGAACTGGGTACCAACCGAGTCATCGGTACTGGTCTTGAATCAGGTGGTCTTTATCGGATGTCCTCATTGTCTCCTCCCGAAGCAAACATCTGTGAGTCTAGTGTCTTTGAAACTCATTGTCGGTTAGGTCATCCCTCTGTAGCCGTCCTAAGGCAAATGAGACCTGGCATCTCTATTCCCGATAACTTCCAATGTGAGTCATGTCAGCTTGGTAAGCATACTCGACGTCCTTACCCCCCAAAAGTGTCAAGCCGAACCATTTCCATTTTTGAACTTGTACACTCTGACGTATGGGGTCCATGTCCAGTTAAGACTCCATTGGGCTTTCAATATTTTGTTACCTTCATTGATGACTATTCTCGTGCTACATGGGTTTACCTATTGAAATCTCGTAGTGAAATCAACTCAATCTTTCATGAATTCCATGCATATGTCAAAACCCAGTTCAAAACATCCATCCAAACCTTACGCACCGATAATGCTAAAGAATATATGTCCACCGATTTCTCTACATATCTCAAATCACAAGGTATTATTCATGAGACTTCTTGCGCATATACATCTCAACAGAATGGTGTTGCTGAACGCAAGAACCGCCATCTGTTGGATGTTACTCGCACACTCATGATTCATTCGCATGTTCCTCGTCACTTTTGGGGTGATGCTGTTCTTACTGCGGCTTATCTGATTAATCGTATGCCATCGTCTGTTCTTCATGGTCAAACCCCGTTCTCTGTTTTATTTCCTAGAGGAACTCCATTTCCTCTTGAGCCCCAAACTTTTGGATGTGTAGCTTATGTCCATGATCATCGTCCCGGAGTCCCTAAAATCGACCCTCGAGCCATTCGTTGTGTCTTTGTTGGTTACTCGCGTGTCCAGAAAGGTTATCGGTGTTATAGTCCTTCCCTTCGCCGATACTTTACCAGTGCTGACGTCACTTTTGATCCGTTGCGTCCTTTCTTTCCAGAATCTTCCATTACAGTTTCTGATCTGTTTCCCGATCCTGATATACCTGAGTCTCACATCATCCCCACCTTTCCTGTAACTCCTGTTCCATCTGTCCCTCAGGTCTCAGACACCACAACCCAGGGTCCTACTGCTGAGGACCTACCAACCGATCCCCCGCCATTACTCTTTACATATGCTCGGCGAGGAAAGGATCACACGTCAGCAACCATTGATCCCCAACCTACCCATACCTCTGGTCCATCCGTTCAACCTGCCATGACTGAACCAGATACACCCTTGCCAGTTCCTACCCATACTACCTCGGATATCCCTTCGGATACTCCTGCTTATGGCCCTCCAGGTGCCCCATATCCCGATATACCCATTGCCTTCCGCAAAGAACCCAGACGCTCCACTCGTTATCCCATTCAGGATTACGTTGCCTACGCTCATCTCTCTACTGAGTCTCATGCCTTTACCACTTCCCTGGATTCCTACCCGATTCCCATGAATGTGATGACAGCTCTGGCTCACCCAGGATGGCGTCAAGCCATGGAAGACGAGATTGGGGCCTTACGGGCCAATCAGACTTGGGATCTTGAACCGCTTCCTCCTGGTAAGCGTGTTGTTGGTTGTCGTTGGGTCTTCACAGTTAAACTCAACCCTGATGGTTCTCTGCATCGTCTAAAAGCTCGTTTGGTTGCTAAAGGTTACTCTCAGGCTTATGGTATTGATTATGACGAGACTTTTTCCCCAGTTGCCAAAATGCCATCTGTGCGTATTTGTATTGCTCTTGCTGCCATTCATCATTGGCCGCTCTACCAGCTTGATGTCAAGAACGCCTTTCTCAATGGTGTTCTTGAGGAGGAGGTTTATATGGAGCAGCCACCAGGGTTCATTGTTCAGGAGGAGGCCTCAAAAGTATGCAGACTACGTCGGTCCCTATATGGTCTTAAACAGTCTCCAAGGGCATGGTTTGGTCGTTTCTCTAATGTTTTGGGAGAATTTGGAATGGTTCGTAGTACATATGATCACTCTGTATTCTTCAGACATCATCAGGGACGAAGGATCATCTTAGTTGTTTATGTGGATGATATCATAATCACAGGGGACGATGAAGAAGGAATTACCAAGCTCAAACAGTTTCTTCATTCTCAGTTTCAGATTAGTGACTTAGGTCGGCTACGGTACTTCCTTGGCATAGAAGTATCACGTTCTCCACAGGGAATACTTCTCTGTCAACGAAAGTATGTTCTTGATATGCTAACTGAGTGTGGCTTGCTGGGTTGCAAACCTGTTGACAGTCCTATGCTTTCTACAAGGAAGCTTCTTCCAGAGGACGGAAGCCCAATGAAAGATCCTGAGCGATACAGACGATTGGTCGGAAAACTCAACTACTTAACTGTCACCCGACCAGATATCTCCTTTGCCGTCAGTGTCCTAAGTCAGTTCATGGCTACTCCGTACACGGGACACTGGGATGCTGCTCTTCGTGTCTTAAGGTATCTCAAAACCACACCAGGTCTAGGGATCTTATATTCTGATCAAGGTCATTGCCGTGTGGGTGCTTTTACAGAAGAAGGAGATGGTCGTATATCTGGATTTTCAGACGCAGACTGGGCAGGTTGTCCTATTTCTCGCCGATCCACCACTGGGTATTGTGTTTTCGTTGGAGGAAATCTTGTGTCCTGGAAGAGTAAGAAGCAACATACCGTATCCAGATCAAGTGCCGAAGCAGAATACAGAGCCATGGCAGATGTAACATCAGAGATGATATGGGTTCGCCGTCTCCTTAGAGAACTCGGGGTTATCTCTGATGACTTGATGCGATTATATTGTGATAATCAATCAGCTATACATATAGCCAAAAATCAAGTATTCCATGAGAGAACTAAACACATTGAGGTTGATTGTCACCTAATCAGAGATCGGATAGTCGGCACTCAAAAGGATCCTCCATCCATCCAGCCAATTCATGTTAAAACAGAATTCCAACTAGCGGATATCTTCACAAAACCACTCCGAAAGACTCAAATAGACTTCATATGTAACAAGTTGGGCATGATTAACATCTATGCTCCAACTTGAGGAGGAGTGTTAGTTGTCAATAGTTATAGGACTTAGTTGCAATTAACAACCGTTCACACTTGCATGTGAACACACATTATTTATTTTTTAGTCCCTCACTCTCCCTATAAGTAGAGGGGTTATTTACTCTTGTAAACACACATTCAATTAATACAATCTTTTTCCTTTCCATTCCATACCATTCTCTTTACACTTCTGAAAGATTGACCGGTAATTCTTAAACTGTCACTCTTTACACTAGAGTTGACACTTGCTGGTTAATATGTATACGACTTTGCAAGCATACTGAGGGTGCAGATTTGTGCTCAGCAATTAAGCATCACTACCAAATTCAATGTCTTCCCCAAATAACAAAGCTAATTTGAATTTCCTTATCTGAATCGGTTTTGAATTTTATGCATACTAATTGTTTGATTAATGTGTTAAAACCTCTATAAAATAAAAGCTTACATAAACCAAGAATCAAATTGTTCAAAACCTCCAACAATTTAGACAAGAACCAAAATATCAAACTTCTCAACAACACTTGCAAGTGAGTAACTGCACATATATGGTATAACTATAATCATGAGGAGACTTTTGCAGATTAGCACCGCATTCAACTTTAAATCCAAAAAGGAAGAATGATTACAAAAAATGAGATTCTTTTTTGGGGCAGGAAACCATTTTACAGCACATCCGTGTTCATAGCAACCCTTTTTGTATTCAAAGCTCTATTAAGGTATGCCTTCTGCTCAATTTCTTTATCTGTATTATTTATACACAACTAATTTCAACTTGTTTGATGAAATGTCTGAATGACTTTAGATTGATTATGACCAATAGTTTGGAATTGGATGGTAAAAGGATTAGAAACAAGGTTGGTTTGGCAAAAAGATAACCTTTATCAACAAGGTTGAGCTGCTGTTTAATGGATTATAATTCATTTTAGTGATTTGTCGTATTTAGAGATGTACATATAATTAAATCTTAGTCTTTATATGAAAGTTTACCAATTTAAGTTTAGATTGTGTTCAAACAGTTTGGAATGCCATTTAAAAGATAAAAGGTACGAAAAACTTAATGGGTCAAACGGGTGGGAAATTGACAATTCTTTCAAAATATAGAAATCCTGATTTCTATCAATCCTCTATAAACTTTGGAGTTTACTTATATTGTATCAAAATGTTCATATTAATGTTAAATTTATGATATATTGTTCCTGACCTTAAAAGTTAAATAATGATCATTTGATTACTGGTACACTAATGTTATAATTCTATATAAATAGTGACAGTAAAGAATGATTTTTCATTATTGATTTTACTGTTGTTTCTGAAATATCACTGACGTTTTGATTATTGTCATTAATTTTGGTAATACACCATTAATCGGTTTAAAACTACAGCCATTATTATTTGATTACTCTTGCCATAAAATATTTTATTGATGTTTTGATAAAATAAAATAGAAAATTAATACATTGAACTATGTATTTGTGAAGTAAGAACACAAATTGGTGGTAAAAATATACAGTTCTGATTTGGTAATGTAAAGAACACTGCTTGAGAGCATCTGATTTCTGATACATTTCAACCAATTTCTCATCTTGTGAATGCATCCTATTGATGAGCACACATAAACATAAACGTCTGCAGGTACGTGTACATATACGTGTAGGCATCCTATTAATTTTTATGAATAAAGAAGCAACTAAAATTTCCTAATAATTTATTACAGGTGGAATGGCAATTTGGAGTGTTTTGAATCAAAAGAAAATCTTAGGTTAAATTTGCAGTATCAACAGCTTAGATGCATGCTTTTGTGCAGTGGCGGATCTAGAAAACTTTCATAGGGGTAACGTCTTAAAAGAAAGGGGTAACGAAATCGAAAAAACGTTAAAAAAACGTCAAATTTTTCCAAAATTTACACTACCGCCGGAGCGCCAAGGGGTAGCGGAGGCTACCCCTTCTCATATGGTACATCCGCCCCTGCTTTTGTGAACGGAAGACCTGTCGAAAGTCAAAGATAGTCGGAAACGTCTTTCGTGTAACTCGAGTGTTCTATGAGGAAGAGACCCTCGTTCATCCTCTTGTATTAATAGCCTGTGTGGGCTTGCTTCTTGTTCTTTTTCCTTCAAGGCTTCACCCCTTTATCCGATCGATAAACGCCTCTATTAGCTCAGAGATTAGAATTATTTATTTGCTAATATGTTTTGAAATCCTTTATTCAAGAATGATAACTCATCTGCTGAACTTAGCCATTTATTTACTTTTCTGTTCATACTTCATAGTGATGGTTGAAGCTATCGTTTGCTTTTGTTTTACTTTTCAGTTCTGCATATTGTTTGCAAAAAGGCTCACTTATCATTTCCCAAATTTTGCTTTAGTGATTTATATCTGCTGTGAACAACTGGTGAACCACAGGTAAAATGCATCCTATGAAATGTCATCCATCTGGGACGAATTTTCAGTCTGAGGTGTGGATTTGGTACTTGCAGCATCAAATTTGGTAAGCGGTGGCAACATGGCCCGGATGAGTAACGAGTCAAATGGGTTTCTGTTTATGCAAAATGCAAATACGATGAAGAAAATAAGGCGGCAATATTTGGTTGATGTGGCAACTGAGTCAAAAGAGTTCTCTTGAAAAATAACAAAAATAATGATGTTTATCTAGAAAAAGTTCTAACCACCTCCGTTAATTGTACATGTGTAAATTAGACAGCATTATATGAAGTAAAGGTTCAATGTTTGACCATCTAAAGTCAACAAACCCAGAGAAATATGAACACACTCATCAGATTGAACTTGAATGAACTCGATACTTGACCTTTTGGTGTCAAATGACCAATGCTCAGAACTTGACAAGAATAACCATTCGACGTGAGAAATTAGCAACTACGTTTATGGGTTGCCCAAACAAGTGAAGCATAGAGGTGGTGTTTCGACAATCATCCTTTGTTCCAACCTGTTTAAAATGCATTTTTTTTTCTTGTTAAATGTTGATTTAGGCTCTAAGCAACAACTTAATACTAGAATATAGCTCATATAAAGACTCTTTGATCCCTCTTTTAAACTAACTTGCATCACTGAGATCATAAATTCTCTCTTTTTTGATACTCCAGTTGTTGAGGTATTGGTGGTGCCCTTCTCATTCATGCAGCATCTAGCACAAGCTTTGCTTCGGTGGTTGAAACTGTAACAATTAATTGTTTTTTGACATCCATTTCTAAACAAGAACAGCAAATAAGCTGAATCCTAAAAAAACTGAACAATATACTTAAAAAATCAGAAATTGCAGATTTATATATGAAACATCACCTCTGCATACAAAACAAGTCACAAACTTAATTCATTTTGCTCAATTTTCACGAGTATCTAACAATGGCAATGAAAAATCATCCGTCCCTAGGCATCAACTAACTTCTTTTTCCTACCGTACCCACCCATCAAACAGTTCACAGATTTCATATCCCAGTCTGAATGTATTCAGACAGTGTATGTGTATCTATACAATTTTGCCAGATAGGTATCATATTTAAAAAGCATCCTTGCTTCTTCCACATATCCTTTTTTAGCATAACCAGACAACATAGCATTCCAAGAAACAGCATGGCACTGTGGTGTTTGATCAAACTGTTTCCTCTCAGCACCTAGATTCTCTTTTGGGCATTTATTCGAACCACTGTGAGCAGTATTGAACATGTTCATCAAGTATGCAGATGTGATAGGGTTACATCTACAGCCGAAATATAATAACCTTTATTAAACCAGGCAGAGGAACTGTTATATGTAAAAATACAATGTACCTTAAATGCTTGCGTAACATTATTCAGATTCATCCTCTGCTAGAATAGAACAGATGTTCTCCCGATGAAAAACTAAATCCCTGCAGAAAATAAATATTGTATAAAATTTCAGAGTGATTTGGTATTTCAATAATGTTGAAAGAAGGAAGCAGCCTCTGGTTACCTCGTCTTGTTTGGTTTTTATAAAGGAGTTGATGTCTTCTGTTAAGTAACACCTCCCAAAACTTGTATCAATTATGTTTAGATTTGGAGTAGCCACAAGTCCCTTGCTGAAAACAGTTATTTCTGGGCATCCTGTGATTTCCAAAGTATGAAATGATGGCCATGAAAAATCATCTTTCCCTAAGCAAAATCCCTTGAGACTTTTAAGTTTTTTAAGTTTCAAGGACTCCAGACGAGGTAACACAATCTCCTTCACTTCGGCATCACATTCAATATCTTCTTCTTCTTCTTCTACCTTGACAATTACCTCCATTTTTGGGCAGTAATGTATATGTAGGTGTTGAAGCTGTTGTAGACTACCAACCATGGAACTAGTAAACACATGTTCTAAACTTTCACATTTAACAATAGAGAGTGTTGTTAGGTTTGGAAACTCCAACACTTTCCTCACATGGTGATTGCTCTTCCATATATACTTGAGATTGTACAATTCCTTTAACTCCACTTGTGTTAGGTTTGGAATTTCAACTACAGTTTGTGGTTCATCAAATACCTCCTCTACATGATAACAGCTTTTTAATTGAATCATTTCCAGCTTTTGCAGTTGTAGCAACCCATTGGAGGGAATAATGCTTTTAAACCCCCTTTTATAATTATGTTCCATGTGTAATTCAATCAAATTATGAAAAGACCAAGCTGGTAATTGTTCCAAACTAGTTGAGCACAAGCTTGCACTCTCTGAACATGCTAACCAGTTCTGCATAGCAAAAAAATAAAAAAAAATAAGATAACACGAACATTTATATATAACTGTATAGATGTAAGTGTGAATTTGGTTGATTGAGAAATAACATATATATGCAAATTAAGGAAGGCAAAAGCTCTGCTTAACTTTATAATCCCTTAATTGGGTTAATTAGTGTCTCCACACGAGGTAACCCTCCTAACCAAACTTCACGTTAAGGGCCACTCCATTATTTAATCGTTTTATTTATTTACTTTTAACAAAAATCTGAAATTTAATTGGGATGTTTTTCGATGAGGAAGATGCTACATGGATTACACTTTACAGGCTATATTTGGCTTTCAGTCGTTTGGTCTAAAACCGCCCAACTATTTTCAGTTTTAACTTCTAACTTGAGCTCATCATATTCCACTTACTTAATTATCCTCAACAAATTTCGTTAATTGGTAACCCATTTTTTTAAATGTATTGGTTATGATACATTTAAAATGATTGCCATGTGAATAATAATAGTAGTAAATTTAACAAATCTGATAGAATTGACATGAATTATTGTTATGAAACTTATATAATTTATGTGATTTAGAAAAATGTATTTTTGTAGAAATTAAAGGGTTGTCATTAGATATCATTATCATACTCAATACTCAGTAAATCCCACCAATAGCAAAGCTAAGGTAGCGTCTGAGGAGGATAAAATGTAAACAGCCTTACCCCTACCCCGAATGAGATATCATCATCATTAGATATGTCACAACTAAACCGAGTAACAACACTATTTATTTTGATGGTATTAAGTACCATATAGGCACTTGTGATCAATTGAAAAGCATTTGTTGTAAGCATTTGAATTTGTCATCATCAAGATTCTATTCCTATACTATAGTCTGAATGTCCTTTCCTTAGACCATGTGTAGTGGTGAAGAAAAATAATGCCCTCACCATGGGGCATTATCCGACACGTGGCAGTCCAGTCAGCATGGGGCGTTATTGCAAAAGTGGCGTAGTGGGAATAATGCCTAATAATGCCCCTTCTAAATTTCTAATCATTAAACAAAAAAAAAAAAAAAAAAACAAGATCCAATTTTTTCAAACTCTCCTCCACTCCCATTGGCTAGTCAAAGTCTCCTCCACGTACTCCCATTGGCCACTTCAATACCACTTCCAGCGTTTTAATTAAAACGCCGAGATCGATTTTTTTCAAAAATAACGCCTAATAACGCCCGGTGTAGTGGGGGGAGGGGCGTTTTAGGGCGTTTTTTTTCAAATTTTTTTAAAAATCACGCCCCACTACGGGTGGTCTTAGTTGTTATCAATTTGTAGCTACTGTAGCTGATTGATAGCGTGACTACTCATAAACTCTCTCCTCGCCCATTAGCTTGTGTTTATCTTAGACATTTCATAAAGAATCAACTGCCAAAATTGACTTTCTGAGGTTTGAGCATTTTTGTCAAATCCATCCTCAAAGGTATTTTTTTTTCTCAATTGAACCACTTAGGTTTTACAAAAGTTGAATTTCTCTGACATTGTTAAAAACTAACGTTAAATGAAACCTATTTTGGATGGATCTGACAAAATGCCCAAACCTTAGGGACAATTCGGTTAGTTTACTATTTCTTATGTTTTTCTATTTTATTATTAACATTTGCCTATACTTCATGCTTTAATTTTATGTCTGTAAATGATATTTTAGAAATCCTTTTAACTAACTAATTTTTAAAAATTATTTAATTTATTTATATTATCTTTTTAGAGTTGACCTTTAATTTATCTATTTCACTTCAAACATTATTTATTGTGATTGTTTGTTTTTTATGCAAAGAATGTTTTTAGAATTTGACCTATCGTAAATAATATTTTAACTTGAGTAAAAATATTAACAGAGTCAAACTAACAAGATTTAGTTTGATTTAGTTGTTCAACAAACAATACGGTATAGGCTATCAAAATCAAGAGCATAGCAGAAGCAAATGGGCTCTAGGAGATGGTAGAACCTATATAAGGAACGCAGCAAGATGTGAAAAAGGATAATAGCGGCGATTTCATATTTGTTCCAGGCAATACATGAAGATGTGGTTTTGCAAGTGGCAAATTAAAAAAAAAAAAAAAAAAAAAAAAAAAAAAAAAAAAAAAAAAAAAAAAAAAAAACTGGGAAGGATATTGCATTGAATGCAAGGAAACTGATGGTGCAGTGGATACAAAGATGGAATATACAAATGTATTGAATGCAGGAGACAAGAAGTATGATACAATGAGTGCAGAAGAAAACAAATCGTTGATCTAGTTGTGGCTAAAAGATAGATGTAGTAAATACATAAATGGAGTTAGGCAAATCTAGAATGTTAGTAGCAGGCAACAAATGAAGGAGGAAAAGAAATCGTGTGTGATACAATAAAAGCAAATACGAAAGCAATCCGATCAAATAACTTGTGTGATATGATAGCGATATGTGAAAGGTGTAACAAGAAGGAAGAATAAATTATATGATATAACCACAAGAAAGATTTGAGTGATTCATATGATCTATAATCTAAGTGAGATGGATTCAAGTCATGTGATATGATGGTAGGCTATTTAATCGACATCGGGTGAAGTTTGTCTTGAGACAACTACTCACCATGAAGTTCGTATGATACAAACCGAGTGCAGTCAAAACAAAAAACAAGGCAGCGTGAAGTAAATTTCGTGTGAAGCAAAGTCTGTAAGAAGCAACTCAAATTGAATAATCAATTCATGTGAATAATCTAATAGCATACAGCATACATATATTAGGCAATGATTTCAATACATAATTTGTATATATTTGTACCAAAATAGCCGATATCAAATGTATTATTTATAGGGGTCATATCAATGAAGAAAGGTCAAGGAACCTATTATTTCATGGTATCACCCTTCGATCCTCTCCTATTCTTTCTCTAACCATATTCCGCCCACCCTCTCTCCTCACAAACAACCTCTGCTGCCACCATGACTGGTTCGAACTCCTCTGCCACCAGTGAATCTAAGATTCATCCTGCCACAACCGTCTCCAACATCAAGTCTTTGATCCCTATCACTCTAGAAATCGAATCCGGTCAATACAATTCTTGGGCCACCCTCTTTAAACTCCACTGCAAAGCTTTTCTTGTATTCGACCACATCAAAAACAAACCTGAAACTTCCTCCAGTAACACCAACAAGCCGACGGACGATTGGGAGCTTCTGGATGCCATTGTTTTACAATAGATATACAGTACGATCTCAAACGACCTTCTACACACCATTATTAATAAGACTGCTACTGCGTACGACGCCTGGGTTGCCATCGAAAATATTTTTCATGACAACAAAAGTGCTCGTGCGATCCAACTTATGCATAAATTCTCCAACACCCGCCTTGACGGCTTCCCGAATGTGTCCGCATACTGCCAAGAACTAAATATCTTGGCCGACCAACTTGCTAATGTCAATGCTCCTGTGGATGATGATCGCCTTGTGCTTCAGTTAATTGCTTGTTTGAACGAAGAATACGACGGCATTGCAACTATTTTGCAACAACAGGAACCACTACCATCATTCTATGCCGCCCGATCCAAGATTATTCAGGTTGAGAATCGCAAAGCCGAGCAGGCCCTTCATGCCTCCAAAACAGCCGGATCCGCTCTCACAGTAACTACCCAACGCTCGGGTTCTTCTGAATCAAGTTGACACGATGACCGTACTGGCGGCAGGGGCCGCGGTCGGTCCGGCAGACGTGGTCGGGGACGTGGGTCCTATGGCCGAGGACGTCCAATGCAGAACTGGTCGAATCAATTCTTTAACCCATGGATGCACAACTATGGCCCATACCCGCCGCCTTACGGTCCTCCCCAACAGCCTTACTGGGTCGCTCCGCCATGTCCATACCCGTCTACCAACAGGCCCAACACCAATACTTCAGGTTCAGGACTTCTTGGCCCACGCCCCACTCAAGCCCATGTCGCCTACAGCCCAACGGACATCGAACAAGCCATGTATACCATGTCCCTGCAGCAGCCTGACCCTACTCACTATATGGATACGGGAGCAACATCCAACCCATCTCATGAATTAGGTAACTACCATTCCTTTTCTAATTCGTGCGTGTCTCGAAATATCTTTGTAGGAAATGGCGACACCATTCCGGTACTAGGACAGGGCACCAAATACCTACCTAAACCCTTCCCACCATTTATACTTAAAAACGTCCTATACTCACCCAAAATTGTCAAAAACTTAATATCCGTTCGCCGATTTACTACCGATAACTCTGTTTCTGTCGAATTTGACCCGTTTGGTTTTCTTGTGAAGTATTACAAGACCAAGAAGCCGCTCCTCAGATGCAACAGCAGCGGTGATCTTTATCCGCTGGTGCTCGGGTCAACCACATCTCAACCTACCGCTCTTGCTGCTATTTCGGCTCCACTCTGGCATCAACGTTTAGGCCATCCTGGACGTTCTTCTTTACACTCTTTAAAAACTTCTAGTTCTATTGTTTTTAATAAACTTCATAATAATGTATGCCAGTCTTGCATTTTTGGTAAAAGTATTCGGTTGCCATTTTTTGCTTCAAACAATTACACTGTTCAACCTTTTGATATCATACATAGTGACGTTTGAACTTCTCCAATAATTAGTTCGTCTGGCCATAAATATTATGTCTTGTTCTTAGATGATTATTCAAATTTCTTGTGGACATATCCACTTTCAAATAAATCTAAAGTTTTTCCATCTTTTCAACAGTTTGCGTCCACCATTAAAACACAATTTGAAAGAACTATCAAAACATTCCAATGTGACAATGGGTGTGAATACGTCAACAACTCATTCCAAAATTTTTTTTACCACTAATGGTATTCTCTATCGCCTTTCATGTCCTTACACGTCATCCCAAAACGGTAAAGCAGAAAGAAAAAACCAAACAATAAATAATATGATTCGTACCCTTCTTGCCCAAGCCTCCTTACCAACCTATTTATGGCACTTTGCTCTCGAAACAACCACCTACCTCTTAAATATCTTACCTAATACTCATTCTCAAACGGCCTCACCAACTGAAATACTATACCAAACCACCCCAACATACGACCATCTTCGCGTTTTTGGGTGCCTTTGTTACCCTCTCGCTCCTTCTACCACCATACATAAACTTGAATATCGCTCCCAACCGTGTGTCTTCCTTGGTTATCCCGCAACTCACCGCGGGTACCGTTGTCTAGATCTTCAGACCAAACAAATCTTCATATCGCGTCACGTTGCGTTCGATGAAACAACATTTCCGTTTGCTCAACATATTGGTCCAACACCCTCTTACCAATTTTTATCCGATCCATTCCCATACCATTTGTGTCCTCATATATCCACAGCCCAACAAAACTCGCCACCCAGTCCACAACCTCCTCAAAATACCAACCAGGCCCACTCTACACCCTCCTCACAACACATACCCGGCCCACTGTCCCACCCACACACCCACGGCCCAACAAACTTCCCCATTACAGGCCCCTCTCAACACACACCTGGCCCACCTACCTCGAGTCCAAACCGCAACCCTCACCTCAATACCCCTCCTGCTTCGATACCTCAACACACCCCACCTACATTACTCACCCAACCTTTGCCCACTGCCTCCACATCCCACCTGATTTCCACTAACTCTACCCAACACTCAACGCCTCCATTCACCAACCCGGTTCCACCCATTCAACCACCATCCGCCCAGCCAACACGAACGATGCAAACGCGCTCCATGAGTGGCATCTTCAAGCCCAAACACCCTCTAAATTTAAACATTACCACCGCCTCCACAACACTTCAAGCTATTCCCAAAAACCCTTCGGATGCCCTTAATATACCGGAATGGTACTCCGCCATGACTACGGAGTACAACGCACTAATTAAAAACGGAACTTGGGAGTTAGTACCTCGTTCATCAGATATGAATGTCATTCGGTGTATGTGGTTATATAAGCATAAATTCAAATCAGACGGTTCTTTGGAAAGATACAAAGCACGGCTAGTATGCGATGGTAGATCGCAACAGGTTGGTGTGGACTGCGGGGAGACTTTTAGTCCAGTCGTAAAACCCGCTACTATTCGTACAGTATTATCCATTGCTCTCTCTAAAAGGTGGTCGGTTCATCAACTCGATGTCACTAACGCATTCCTTCACGGGAACTTACATGAGACAGTTTATATGTACCAACCTATGGGTTTTCACAACAAACAATTTCCTGATCATGTGTGTCTTCTCAAGAAGTCCTTATATGGGCTAAAGCAGGCCCCTCGGGCTTGGTACCAAAGGTTCACCGATCATGTTCTCACCATAGGGTTTCAACACAGTCGTTGTGACGCTTCTCTCTTCACGTTTCATCAGGGCAGTGATACAACTTTTCTACTTCTTTATGTTGATGACATCCTCTTAGTCACATCTTCTGATCAGCTTCGTCAACGCTTAATGTCTCGTCTTGCTAATGAATTTGTAATGAAAGACTTGGGCCCCCTCAGCTATTTTCTAGGCATCTCCGTTTCTCGAACGGCTAACCACATGTTTCTTTCACAACAGTCTTATGCTTCTGACATTATTGCTCGAGCTGGAATGCAATCCTGTAACCCGGTAGCCACCCCGGTCGACACTAATTCAAAGCTCGGTGCCGCACATAGTGAACTCTTTCACGACCCCACTCTTTATCGCAGCCTGGCAGGTGCTCTTCAATATCTTACTTTCACTCGTCCTGACATTACCTATGCGGTTCAACAGGTTTGCATGCACATGCATGCTCCCCGGATCGATCACTGGAATGCCATAAAACGGATCATCCGGTATGTCAAAGGCTCTGCATCTCTAGGCTTGTTGCTCACAGGTTCCTCACATTCATCTTTGGTTTCTTACACGGATGCGGACTGGGCCGGCTGCCCCGATACACGTCGCTCCACTAGCGGATACTGCATTTATTTTGGCGACAACCTTATCTCATGGTCTTCCAAACGCCAGTCTACCGTCTCGCGCTCTAGCGCGGAGGCCGAATATCGTGGCGTGGCAAACGTAGTTGCTGAAATTTGCTGGCTACGCAATTTATTGCTTGAGCTTCATTTTCCATTATCTCGTGCTACCCTAGTTTACTGCGACAATGTCAGTGCTATATACTTGTCCGGTAACCCCGTTCAACATCAGCGAACAAAACACATAGAGCTCGATATACATTTCGTTCGTGAACAGGTTCAGCGGGGTCAGGTGCGGGTTCTGCATGTTCCATCTAGATATCAAATTGCAGACATCTTTACCAAGGGTCTACCACGTATCCTATTCGAAGATTTCCGATCCAGTCTCAGCATACGGTCCCCTCCCGCTTCGACTGCGGGGGTATAATATCATACAGCATACATATATTAGGCAATGATTTCAATACATAATTTGTATATATTTGTACCAAAATAGCCGATATCAAATGTATTATTTATAGGGGTCATATCAATGAAGAAAGGTCAAGGAACCTATTATTTCATAATCAATTCATACAATTATTCAATGGAAGTGAAGTTTTGTTGAATCATATTCCTGTTTCATCTTTGTTTTAAATATCAATTTGTGATTTTGGGTTAACATATATAGATAAATATCCTATAATTGTGGATCTTTTATCAAAAATCAGAAATCCACATAGAGTTATAAAAAATAGACATTAATTTTTTATCTACTAGCGAGATTTTATTATAAAGCACGAACCAGCAAGAGGATGGTAATGAGATCCTAGTAAAAGTTCATGTTTGCTATGTACGCATGAAGGCATGTGTAAGATTTCTTTGTAGATGACTTCTTAATTAAATTATGCAAATAAATCATAAACATACCTGATGAAGTTTAGTCACGTGAAAGTTAAGCCCACATTCAAGATTATGTTTGCCTAAGCTTGTATGCATGTACTTGAGCTTCGGAGCCGTCGATTGACCAGAGGTGAACACCATCATTTTTGGGCAGTGGTCAATTAAAACCTTTTGTAGAAATGGCCAGTTGAAGTCATTCATGCCCAAGAAGAAACCCTCAAGGTTTGGAAGATTTTTAAGTTCAAGGGACTCTAGACGAGGAAAGTCAACTTTTCTTTGTTCTTCATTTTCTTTCTTCACAATTACTTCCATTGCCTCGCATTCGTTTATCATTAACTCTTTGAGTTGTCCAAGGCTTTCAAGTGTGGAAAATGTGAATACGTGTTTCAAAAGCTTACAAGATGTGATTACTAACTTCTTCAGGTTAACTAATCGAGGCACATAAATATTTTCTGGCCTTGGAATGACCAGTGATGTATTATGGGTATCACTATTTCCTTCATCAATGCTAGTACTAGTAATACCACCATCACTGTTGTTGTCGATCCACTGAGTTTCAAATACTTCCATTAACGAATCACATTCATCTATAAGAATGTCTTCAGAGTATTGGCATAAAGACGAAAGAACAATTGTTGTAACATGAGAAGACTGCAGTAAATATAATAATTGTTAATCAAAATTATACAACTAACAAAGCAAGTGGTTTTGAAAGACACATGTAGATCATCAAATGACAATGGTTCTAGGCACATGGTTTTCAATATTAGAAATTTAATTCAAGATATCTTTTACTCACAAATGATAACCACCCGGGCTCTCGTCAAGAAATACCATTTTAGTGAAACAATTTACTTTAATATAAATTTTAATATCATAAGACTCAAAATAATTTGGAAACAATCGGAAACAAGCCGAGTCTAAACACGACCCGGGTAAGGGACGGTGTATGGGATTATTTTTTATTTTTTCCATGGGATTTTGGGCCCAATTACCCAATGACTTATACCTATCTACCTGAGGGGTTTGGGGCTGGGTATGGAACCGGGTATTGGATTGGGATTACCCAAACCCACCCGTTACCATTGTCACATATGACAAGCAAATATTGTAACGTAATAGCACGACTGTGTGAATTTACGTACAGCATTTATATAACTTATCAAAAACCCAACCTTATATTATTTTTTAAATAAGTGAAATCAATTTTACGCAGTTATATTGCTGATATTTTCAATTTAACCGAAATGAGAAAGAAAAACTCTATTTACTAAATTAAAACCTCTATCTTTTAATTAACTGTTAAAATTTGTCTTTGAGATTATAACTGAAAAAAAGGACAGATAAGTGAGAAAAGTTAGTCATAATAACATGCAGAAAAATACCTCAAACTGATCATGAGTGGTGATACCAGTTGAAGACTTGGAACCACCACCACCACCAATACGCTTTAGATTTCTCAGGTGTCTAAAAGAGAGAGAATGAAGATGAGGGAAGAAAGTGGTTGTTGTATATGTAGTAGTCACTGCTTCATCTGTATCATCTCTGTTTGAAACTACTTCTTCCATACCTTCACACCTTAATATATCAATTTTCTTTAGGTTCAAAAGAAGTTTCGCCATGAGAGGTGAAAACAAGTATTTGATCCTATTGCAACTCCATATTTTTATGGTCGTGAGGTTTTGGAATGAGGATTGATTTTGAAGAATTAAGATTGTTTTCCAGTTGCTGCACTTCCACACATGACTAATGCTATACATACTCTGTAATTCTAAGTTTTGGAGATTGGGTAGTAGTGGCTGTTGATTATTTGTAGCTGTTATCAATTCTCTACCACATGCAGTACTACTCTCTATCTCAAACACCGCATCCACACCATCATAGCTGTCCATAGAAAGTTTTTGAAGATTATGGAAAGAGTGTATGAGACTGGATGGGAATGCAACAGTTGAAATACTATCATCTCTCTCTTCCCTTGAAGAAACCTGCAACATTAACAGTAGAAAATTTTAACAATAAAAAATAATAACAGTTGGATTAATTTTTATGAGAAGACCAAAATGGAAAGGCCACGAAAAGCAAAGCAAGGTGCTTGTTGTGTAAACACTTTAATTAGTTCTAATATTTTTATGTATTTTTAAATAATAATAATAATGATAATGATAATGATAATGATAATGATATTGATAATGATAATGATCATCATCATCATCATCAGAAAGGTTGAAAGTTACCTCTTTCTTTTCGTAAAGAATTCTCATTGTTGTTAGTGCTGGCATATGAATTTTGGAGTTTGTGTTGGTTGGTGTGAATATGTTTCTAAACCTTTTACAATAACAAATCTCTATCCTTTCAAGAGCTTCAAAGACACATGTGAGTTTACTAGAGTAGTTATTTTCACCACCTTTTATCCTCCACACCTCTCTTACGTTTTCAGATCTAGAAACGTAAATGCCTCTCAAAGTGCTGTTTGTAACTAGTTCAACTTGGCCAACACATTCTAGGTCTATATTGAATATCACTTCAATGGACCTACATTCTCTAACTTCAACTTCTTCTAAATGATCCAGTAACCGCATTGGATTGGATGGAAACAGATTCACAAGACTATCACACCTCTCCACACTAATCCCACTCAACATCGAAATATTATTATTATCATCATCCTCACTAGAAACACCCCATATCTGCTTCAAATTCTCCATACGCAGTATACTCAGTACCTTCAACTCTGGAATTCTAACCTGCAAAAGTAGCTCCATCCAAACAATATATATTCAATTATTGAAAATACTGGGAACAATATAGCTAAACATAGCTACGTAATTACATAATTGTAAAATATTACCTGACTATTCAAGAGTGCACAACTATTGTTCTTGTCAGGATAAATGCTAGTGAAGTTGGGAAGCCCCTCAACTTCCAATTCAACCAGTTGCGGTAGCTCAACTACATCCTCAATGCTGAACAGTATTTCCAGTTTTGGTAGGTCACTCAAAGACAAAAACTTTAGCTTCTCGAATTTAATCATCTCACCTGCACTATTAATCTCCCTTCCATCATCTTGTACCAGCGCTTTCAAAACAGAGCATGACAAAACTCTGAGGCCTTCAAGTTTCTTCAAACCCCTTGCCACCGACATTGGGAAGAGGTGTATCAAGTTTCCAGAATTCGAAATCTCAAGCTCTATTAAAGAGCAAAATGACAGTTGATTATAAGGATGGATTACATCTTCAAGACCAATCATATCATTTACTTGTAAATGAAGATGCTCTGTTTTTTTGAACATCTCATTAATTTTGCAAGCCTGAAGTTGGCTGCTACACTCAGTCACAAGCTTCATTGTTTTTTCAAAACAATATTCTTCTAATTGACAACCTATAGATATCTTGAACTTGTCAAGTTTCTTAAAGGAAAAATTTTCTGGCCAGGTGTTTTTCTCAACGAACTCGACCTCTAATGCACAAAGTTGGCTTGAAAGCATCTTCAGTTCTTCAATATTGGCATTTGTGAATCTAACACCTTTCCCTTCAGAAACTCTCATATAAAGCTCTTCAAGACTTTCTAAGTTTTTGAAGACACCATCATCAATATGAAGGTCAGCACATCCTGTCAAATCTAGTAGTTTTAGCTTTTTTAGATTCGCTATTGTAGCCGGTAATTTGCGGATTGCACAATGCGCAAAGCTCAGCACTTCCAAATTCACAAGATTTCCAATGAAAGAGCAGTCATCAAACATCAATTTGCAACTATGGAGGCAAAGTGTTTTTAGGTTGGTAGCGCATTCAAGGGATCTTGGAAGCAACGGATACTGCATCATAAAATATGATATGACTTTGAGGTTTTTCATATTTTTATAAAAATCTTCCGGAAACGTGAACGCCATATCCCCGTGCATAAGTTGTAAAAGGGACAAGTTTGGATACTTGAAGTCTCTAGGAAAATGTTTCAGGCCCCTGCATGTTAATGAAATCTTTTTGCAAGACTCACCAATTTCATCTTCATCCCACTTTTTGCAAGACTCACCAATTTCATCTTCATCCCACTTGGATACATCGCCGTGGTTAATAATACATGCATAAAACTCTTTAGAAACTTCACCTAACACAAAAGCAAGGACAATATCGTGCAGTTTAACACACCCAACATGATCACTCCTGATCAACAAGTTTGCATTTATGAGCTTGCTAACACATGCATATGTCCGTTGTCTAGCCTCTTTTAAAGTGGAAACCTTTTTGAACAATTTTAGGCCCCATGCATATCTCATCAAGTCTTCTATTGGAATATTAGCATCCTCAGGAAACAAGCCACACAGCAGAAAAATCTCTTTATTCTCATCTTCTATATGCTCGTAGCTTATCCTGATAACTTCTGTCAAATCATGAGCAAGATTATTATTCAAGCGGTTAAGTGTATCACTCCATACTTTATCTTCTTGATATTTAAGGGTTGATGCAATGAGGTTGATGGCAAATGGCAAACAACCACATTTGTTGACAATATTGCACCCTGTTAGATACTTCTTATGATCATCTTCTAAAACTTCGGTAATTTGAAAAAAGAATTTCTTTGCTTCTGCCTCCTCTAAGACATCGACTATAACTTCTTGAAAAGTTGAGCGAGCATTAGTTGCAATTTGTTTGCAAATATTAGAATCCCTTGATGTGAGCAATAACTTGACACCTTCTGGCAAGGGACATGTTAGTCCAATATCTTGGAGGTTAAGCTTCTCCCACACATCATCTAGTATAACTAGAATCTTCTTTTTTTCGTTTTCCAATACTGTTTTGAATATTCCACGAAGATTCTCTGCCCTAGATTTTTCCATCATTTCCGGTAGACCTTTGACTCCTAGGCGTAAAGCTATATCATTCTGAATAGAGATCATGTCAGGATTGCTCCCAATAGCCACCGTCACAATATATCCAAATGACTCCATGACATTTTTATTGGCTTTGAGTTGTTCCATCATGGTGGTTTTGCCAATGCCACCCATTCCACACAAAGCTATCACTTGACTCTTGTTATTATCTTGTTGAAGGAACTTCAATGCATCGTTGAATGGCTTGTCTCTTGACTTGAACACATCTCCAACTGGTGATGGCGTGGAAGTAGTGGATGATGTGGGTTGGGAATTGACTCTTCCTGTGGGTATTCGGGCATTGGTCCAATTAAACCCAGAATTTGTCGTAATAAGTTCGTCTATCTCCTCGGTGTACTCACAAGCTTTTCTTCCATCTTGGTACCTCATTTTCATGTTCAAACATCCAATGCCGCCACTTGAAATGCTTTGAACTTTTTTCATTAGATCTTCAACATCATTCAACCAACCAGGTACACCGGTAGGTATCTCTTTACCATTTTTATGGTTTAAGTCCATACGTTTTTTGACATCAGCACTTTTATCCTCCAAAACCTTCTTTCTTTTTTCCATGTTCTTAACATTCCTTGTGGAGCAAGTGGCATATCCTAGGTGCTTTTTGATATGACCCATCAAAAATTCCACAACAGGAGTAACGACTTGCTTAATTAGGCCATCCTCCATTTTCTTGAGACCTACAAATCATATAAATTTTATCAATGGAAAGACAACTTTTTTAACATATTCAGGTCGATTTTAAACCATAATTAAGTCTTAAAAGTGTGTTTTAGTACAATATTTCCAAACTAAACAATCTATACTTCTATATATATATAGGGTCGGGATTTAGAGAAAACGTTCAAAAGTGTGAGAACAGTGAGAACGCTTATCGATCGTCCGATCAAAACAATCTATGGACTAGATTGGCGCGGTGGCGTTTTCGTAAATAACATCAATTTTATTATGTTGACGCGCTTCATTAAGGGTAAAAGCGTCTTTTGACTACTCCAAACAAAACGCCATCTCATGAAAATAAAACGCTAAAACAAAAATCACACAGCATTCTGCTAAAAACGTCATTAGATATAAAACGGCAAACTTAATTATAGTAAAATCCCGCCTAAAAAAAGGCCAAAAATCCTATATATACAACAACTCAGACATTCAATTAAAAAAACACAAACAAAAACCCCAAACGCCATATTTAATATATACCATAGACTGATAAACGCCAGAAACCCCAAACATCAAATATATTGCTGGCAATAAAGTGTAGCTGTATGGTGTGGATAACTTTGCCAGTTATATATCTTAACTAAGGATTAACAATGTTATCCAACACCATACAACAACACTTTATTGATTTTAGCATAATCAAATTTACAGTTTTAAGATGGTTTATTTTGTGGCGTTCTTTTTATCGGTAAAGCGCCAAAAAGATAACATTTTGGCTGAAAGAGTGTAAAATCAATAACATTTTTGCTGCATGAGATGGACAAAAATTATAAAAAAAAGAGGTTGATTTCATACGAAAGTCGAAACAGCCAGTAAAGATGCTTCAAAAGAAGAAAGATAGTGGTGACAGATAAGATTTGAAGATCAATATTTATTTTGTTTAATTTTCTTTTTCAGTTGATTGTTATTTAATAAACAACGCCATATCTAATAAAAACGCCAAAAAAGGCAAATGTCTTACACATTTGGCGTTTATCATCATAAATTAACTTTGGACAAGTATTATAAAAAAACTTTTTTTATGTTTTTTTAATTTTCCTTTTCAGTTGATTGTTGTATATAATAAAACGCCATATATAATAAAAATGCCAAAACAGCCAAAATGCTTGTTTAAACGATATCATCCAGTTAAAACGCCCCACCAAAAACTCCCAAACTATAATAAAATTAGTTTAAAAAAGTATTATAAAAAACACAAAAAAATAAAAAATAAAAAACAAAGTTGAAAATGTAACTAGAACAGTAACTTCAAATCAGAAAAACTGAAGATATGCAAAATTTATTATATTAGAATCTAAAACGCCCAACTTGAAAGATGGGACGTGTTACAGACTTCAGAGATAAAGTTTGTCAAAAACAATAATTACAAACAATAACTGAAAAGACCGAATACTTTATTATAATAACGCACCGCCTAACTTACGCGCCAAAAAGAGATCCTATAAAATGATACATCTCAGCAACTTTCATTTGATCAAACCAAAAAAAAAAAAAAAAAACGCCAATACTACTAAAATACCACTCACTGTAAAACGCCAAAAAAATCAAGATGGCTAATATGCTTTCTTGGATATTCAGTATTGTTATTCGTCAAGTTTCACTGAATGAATTGTTAGGAAGGCAAGTAACTCAGTAAGATTTTGCTGCATGAGATGGACAAAAATTCAAGAAAAAGATACTAATGCCAGTCATATGGCATTTTTGTATTTTTTTTGTTCTTGAAGAAGGCTTGGATGAGGAGAAGAGATCAATGACACTGAAGAGTGGGATGATGATAAAGATGAAGATCAACATGAAGAAAAAGCGAAAAACTCACCCACACGTCATAGATCTATGTCCCCAAATATCCAGGAAAAAAGCCACTACAACAGACGAGTAGGCGAAATAATCAAACCGATGGGTTTGTTAAGTTTTACATAAAACGCCATATTTTGGTGTCAGTTCTTGTACTATTAAAGAACAGAGAGACTGATGACAGTGAATATTGTGAAGAGAGATCCGATTAGGATTTTTAATTTATTATATTCGCTTGTATTTCTTTTACTGTGGCTGAAATATAATCCAACAATTGTAAAACGCCAAGATAACCCAAACGCCAAAATGTTTATAAAAAAATAATAGAACAATGAGCCATCTTGTTTAAAACCCCTTCAAAAACGCCATTCAAATAGATTTCCTACCCCCCGGGCTCCAATGGCATACGTTGTGAATAAACGCCATAAACGCCAAAATGTTGATACAATGAAACCATTAAAACGCCATTAATTATTGAATTTGATTAACGCCAAAAATCTTAAAAACCAAAAATTAAAACAATATTGGCAAAAAAGCGGAACTGTAAAAGCAGAAGATGAAAGGACAAAAAATCCCCTCCGCCCTTTTCTAAGCGGCGTGACACGTGTTGGGCCAGGAAGCGTTCTCACTGTTCTCACATTTTTGATCGTTTTCTCCCGATCCTGTTTCTATATATATATATATATATAGGGAGAAGATCATGCGAGAACCACCTCTTATTGCGAGAACCAATGTGAACACACCAAAAATGCCTAAAAATAGCTAAAAATCACACAAAAATTTTTTTTTTGATTTTTTTAATATTTTTTAGATTAAAATCGCTACTTTTCGAACCAAAAAAAAAAATTTTTTTTTTTTTTAAAAAAAAAAATTTTTTTTTTTTTTTTGATTCGAAAAGTAGCGATTTTAACCTAAAAAATATTAAAAAAATCAAAAAAAATTTTTTGGATTTTTTTTAGATTTTTTTTAGATTTTTTTAGGTTTTTTGGGGGTTTAGTTTTTAGCATTTTAGCTTGGGGGGGGGGGGGTTTAGGTTTTTGGGGGGTGGGGGAGGGGGGTTTAGGCTTTTTTTTGGGGGGGGGGGGGGTGGGGTTAGGTTTTTTTTAGGTTTTTTTTAGCTTGGGAGGGGGGGGTTTAGGTTTTGGGGGGGGGGGGGGTTAGGTTTTTTTTTGGGGGGGGGGGGGGTGGGGGTTTAGGTTTTTGGGTGGGGGGGGGTTAGGTTTTTTTAGGGTTTTTTTTAGGTTTTTTAGCTATTTTAGGTTGTGTTCACATTGGTTCTCATGGTTCTCACAATAAGAGTGGTTCTCGCATGAGCCCCTCCCTATATATATATATATATATATATATATATATATATATATATATATATATATATATATAATAAAGTAAACCAACAAGGGACACACGTCATTCATTGAAATAATCTATTTTTTTTCTCCGCTAATCTCTCCGATTTAATTATAGATATCTTTAATTATAAATAATTATATCATAAACCAAATAAATATATTTTGATTTAGATGAACTCACTTTATATGCCTATATGATATAACCTAAAAAAAAAATTGTACCCCAATATATAACTAAAATTTCTATTATCATTATCACTAGTTAATAGATGTCCTACTAATTAATAGATGTCGATAACACCATTATTTTATTATAATTGATATATTATTATATTCTTTTATATTATTTAAATGATATGTTAACAATAATAATAAGTTTTACTTTCATCATATGCGTTTTTATTATAATTCTGCTCTTTTTTTTAACAACTAATCAACTTATAAATAACAGTTTTTGTTTTGTCTGCAAATCAAATCTTACATCTACTACCTATTAAATTATTACAAACTTTAAGATGTGTGACCTATGTAGCACGGGAACGGGTATGTGACTGGGGTATGGGAAACGACAAAACTAAAAAATTCAAGATACGGATACGACAAAGGTACGGCAAAAAAAAATATAAAAAATAAAAATATATTTAACAAAGTCCAAAATAGATACATATTGATATATAGTGTAAACTCTGAAAACACTACATCAACCATAGGTAATTATTATTATTATTTATGTTACTTAATATATTAAAAAATGTGACTAAATATTGTTAAATACACTTAAAATGGTATACTTAATAAATAATCTTAACCAATATCAATAGGTTAGTTCAAATTATTTTACCAAATATATTCCTAGAGCCAGTGTAATTGATTTCGGGGGAAATTGGGACGATCATTTACCATTAATAGAATTTTCATATAATAACAGCTATCATACTAGCATCAATGCTGCACCATTTGAAGAACTTTATGGACGAAAGTGCCGAACTCCAGTCTGTTGGGCAGAGATTGGAGAAAAGCAATTATCTGGACCTGAGATAGAGCAAGAAGCAACGGACAAAATTATTCAAGTCAAGGAAATACTGAAAGCAGCACGAGATCTTCAAAAGAGCTATGCAGATAACAGAAGAAAGCCATTGGAATTTCAAGTTGGAGATAAGGTATTGTTAAGGTTTCTCCATGGAAATGAGTAGTTAGATTCGTTAAAAAGGAAAGCTAAGTCCAAGGTATGTTGGACCTTTCAAGATTATCAAAAGGATAGGACCAGTAGCTTATCAGCTACAACTGCCAGAAGAAACGGTAGGAATACATGATGTGTTTCATGTATGTAACCTCAAGAAATGCTTAGCAGACGAATCATTAGTGGTGCCTCTTCAGGATATAGAGGTAAATGAGAAACTTAAGTTTATAGAGAAACCACTACAGATAGAAGATAGAAAGATCAAAAATCTCAAAAACAAGAGATTAGTTATGGTTAAAGTAAAATGGGATTCCAAGAGAGGATCGGAATATACTTCGGAACTCGAGTCAGAAATGCAATGGAAATATCCACAACTATTCCAGTGAATCTTGAGGACGAGATTTAAAAAAGGTGGGGAGGATATAACAACCCTCATCAAACACCCCTAAACGCTCTATATATACCCCGAATATACGTAAATGGACCCGAATAACCTTAATTTTAACAAAAATCAAATAAATCAAATTTCTTGGATCGCTCGCAGGCCACGACCGAGCCCACCAGGTGGCTCGCGGGGTGCGACAGTCCCTGGTTTGCCGGAGTCTCATGCCGCCACCTGTCTTGTTATGTGTCGAGACTATACAAGTGAGCTGCCAAAGCAAGAACCTAGTCTAGGTCTCCCGCGGGCCGCGAAGGGCCGACCTTAGTGGGTCGCGGGGCGCGAGCCCCCTGTTTCTAGCCTATAAAAGGAGTCGAAGGCCTCAGTCTTCACCGTTCACTTTCTTTTCTTTTCTCTGTACCTATAATAGCTAAACGTTGCCCGATATAATACCCCTAAAACGCGAAGCTCTGCCTCGTTGTAAGTATTGTAACCCCCGATCACTAATTCGTTACCCTACCCGATTGATCTAGGGCTCCGTAACGCATATCAAGGCTCTGCCTGACTCAGTTCGTTTGAGTTCTGTCTCGTGTTGTACGGCTAATGTGATTTTGGTTATCTTACTAACGCGCGTGCATTGTTCATTTTAATAGATAATAATAAGGAGAATCATCAGGAAGCTATAGTATTACCTAAGATTACAAAGTGAGACATTCTCTTTTTCTACCAAACTGTTTTACAAAACCTCAAATGTTTTCAGTTATACTTACAGTGACTGAGTCTATGTAATCTACAATTGTTACCGGTATGTGGGGTTTTGTATACACTGCTAGTAATCTGTTACTATTGGACAATGAGTTAGCCAATGAGTAACATGACCACAGTCATGGAACTGTGAACATGACAAATACTTAATGAGTATATTGGTAGATATAAACATTGTAATCGCTCTCAATACTGTAAAGTTATAAAAGCTTGTTTTGATTAAACTGGGATGCACTCGCCAGTATTTCTTGCTGATAAAATCTTTATTAAATGCGTTTCAGGTAACTTAATGGGAAGCTAATAGAAGCCAGCTATGGAGCACTGAAAGCTTAAAGATGTGGCTATAAAAGTTACCTAAATAAAAGAAGATTTTGTTTTCAATAATTAGGGTTTATCCCTATAAATGTATTATCAATGGAACATGGGTTTTATCCCATTTATTTATTATAAAATTTGGTGTTTTGAAACTCTGATAATATTTCTAAACTATGGTCCTGATGTTTTAGATTCCGCTGCCAAATTAATAAACACCGATACCACCAGCTCTGCGCTCTCGCGGCGCCCGCTTCTGGGGGTAGGGGTCGGGGGCTGCGACAGAAGGTGGTATCAGAGCCAAAGCCACTGGTTTAAGCAGTTTAGGTGATCTGTTAAATACCTAAATTTTAACCAATTGTGTTAGGAAATAAATTGTGTGATTTTGTGTAAATACGCATATTATTATTTTGTGATATTTGACAATTTGTTAGTTTACAGTATGAGTGAGCAAGGTACATCTGACGCTTACCGTCAATTGCCTAATTCCCCAAAGAATGAAGGAACCTCATCCCAGCCTACCTCAGGCTACTCAGCTGATTCTGTGGAAGAAATCTTTATTTCTAAGGCAAAATCTGAGGAACCATTCCCCCCTAAAAAGAGAGGATAGTTTAGTAAAGAAGCGTATGAAAGGAGGAAAATAATGAAAAAAACTCCAACAACAGAGAGCAATAGCAAAAGCAAATAGAGAAATGAATACCCAAACCCAGGAAACTAATAGACCATTATGGGAGGAGGAGCTTGATAGGCAATTAGCTGATTTCCACATGTTAGCAAATACAGCAGCCGACCCAAATCTGAACCAGAACTTTTACCATTATTTCCCAAACAACCAATGGAACTAGAACTAAACCAAGAGAACCTATTCCCAATCCTAGCATTTGACCCTAATGAGATCCCTAGAATTCCCGTACCAAACCCTATAGCGCAGTATACCGACCTGAACCCTTTAGACCCATGGTGGAACGACGACAGGGCAATTCAGGATATACTAAACAACCCATACCTTTACAGAGAACCCATACCACGATATCATGACCCAGTGCCAGCACCATTACCACCCATGAGTCAAGAAAATGTTGAGGAACTTCACTCATATGGCGAAGAGTTAGTTGAAGAAGGAAATAGAATCCGTCAGATAGGAGAAAAACTCATATGGAAGTATGACGAGCGTGAGATGCAGTATTAGACAAGCCAGCACTTAGTATAATATATATATATTATATATAGATATATGTGTGTGTAATTTTGTACTTTGATTAATATATATATATATATATATATATATATATATATATATATAATCAACTAAAATAGATAGACTAAAATACCTATCGATGCATAATTACTAGTGTGTTTAATTTCCAGTTGTAATTTGTAATCAATGCATATATATACATATATATAAAAAGAGTAAGTCGCAATGCTTGACGTTTTTGATCAATCTGCTTGCGTGTTCGTTTGTATTAACTTCATTCTGTGATATTAATACCTGATAAATGTTTACAATTCAGATGGACAACGAAGTAAATCAGGAAAACCAGAATAATGATAATAACGAGAACCAAGTGAATAAAAGTGTCATCGAACATATAGTAGAACAGGGAATCATAGATGCTATACCATATATTATCAAGACTATTAAAAAAGCAGAAAATAATAATTCTGTAATTGGAAGTAAATGTCAAACCACTTATCCAAGCCCCAATCCCAAAAAGAAGAAGAACCATCTCATATGGTTGTTCTTACAAAGAATTCTTGGCCTGCAAACCAATAGAATTCTTAGGCAATGAAGGAGCCATTTCAGCCTTGCGCTGGATAGAGAAGACAAAAGCAGTCTTAAAAATTAGTAAATGCAAAGATGAAGATAAGATTATGTTTGCTTCTAATCTTTTTAAGAATGCAGCCTTAGAATGGTGGAATACCATTCTCTAGTCTATAGGAAGTGATGGAGTTTATAATATGGAATGGACTAACTTTAAGGAGAAAGTTGAAAGAAAATTATGTCCTCCTCATGAAAAGGAACAAATTGCCAATAAGTTCCTAAATCTTAAAATGACTGGAATAGACTGCCAGGAGTACACTACCATATTCTTTGAATATGCTAGGATAGTACCAACCTTGGCCTCACCAGAGCCAGTATTAATCTCCCGTTACATCTGGGGATTAATTAGTGAAATCAGACACGTAGTCAAGGCAGCTAGACCCCAAACCATAGAAGAAGCAGTACAACTGGCTAACACCTTGACTGATGAGTTGGTACGTACACAAAAGGAAAACCAGAGAAAGAACCTAGCTCAAAATCTTACCCAAGAATTTTGTTACGGTAATTCCTACCATGGGAAATGTACAGGTTCTTCCTCTTCACCCAACTGCAAGTATTGCAAAAGGAAACACTCAGGAAGGTGCTCAATATACTGCAACTTCTGCAAAATGTCTGGACATAAGGAAGAAGACTACAGGAAGAAAGCTAGCAATAGGCTATGCTTCAATTGTGGAGAAGCAGGTCATATCAAACCGAACTGTCCGAAACTAGCTCTAGCAATGACCAGCAAGGCTAAGGCAACCGAAGGACCCAAGAAGAATGCCAGAGCATTCGTTCTGACAGCCGAAGATGCCAAGATGATTCCGGATGTGATTGTCTGTACGTTTTTAGTTAATGATGTTTTTGCCAAAGTATTATTTGACTCTGGTGCAAACCAAAGTTTTTTCAATACTTCTTTCTACAAACTTCTCAACCAACCATTAACTAAACTTCAACAAGACTGTCTGGTGAAGAACAAAATGGAGAATCTATTAAGATAAGTGAAATCCTGCAGGGAGCAAGGATAGAAATTCTAAACCATAATTTTACTGCTAATCTCTTTCCAAAGAATCTAGCTGTATTCGATGTTGTATTAGGAATGGATTGGTTGGTAGCCAATCATGCTAGTATTTTATGTGATCAAAAGTCCGTGCAAGTAAGTACACCTAATGGTGAAAAAGATCACAGTTATAGGAGATAAGCTAACCAGATCAACAAAGTTCATCTCTGTGATGAAAGCTGCAAGCTATGCAAGGAAAGGAGGAACCGTGTATATAATTTCAGTAATCATTAACACTAAAGGAAAAGAAATAAAAGATATTCCCGTAGTATCTAAACTCTCAGACGTTTTTCCAGAAGAATTACCTGGATTACCGCAAGATCGAGAGGTTGAATTAGAATTCACCTAATACCAGGAACGGCACCGATTGCCAAAGCATCATACCGACTAGCACCAACGGAGCTGCAGGAACAGAAGAAACAGTTGGAGGAACTACTTGAAAAAGGTTTTATACAACCTAGCTCATCGCCATGGGGAGCACCGGTGTTATTTGTCAAGAAGAAGGACTGATCGATGCGTATGTGCATTGATACCAGGAATTGAACAAGGTTATGATTAAAAATCGGTACCCACTACCGAGAATTGATGATCTGTTCAATTAACTTCAAGCAGCTCTATTCTTTTCTAAGATCTACTTACGCTCAGGCTATCATCAGTTGAAAGTACAGGAAGAGGACATTCCTAAAACTGCTTTCAGAACAAGGTACGATCATTATGAATTTACAGTCATGCCATTTGGTTTAACCAATGCCCCAGCCATATTTATGGACATGATGAACAGGATATGTAAACCACTCCTGGATAAATTCATAATTGTCTTCAAAGATGATATTCTAATTTACTTCAAGAGTAAAGAGGACCATGTAGAGCATTTGCATATACTTCTAACATTGTTGAGAAAATAAAAGCTTTATGCTAAATTCTAAAAATGCGAATTCTGGTTACAAGAAGTGCAATTCCTTGGACATCTGGTTAATCATGAAGGAATTCATGTGGATCCCACAAAGATCGAGGCGATTACCAAATGGAAAGTCCCTAAGTCACCAACAGAAGTAAGAAGTTTTCTTGGACTAGCATGATATTATAGATGTTTTATTCAAGATTTCTCTAGAATAGCCATTGCATTAACCAAACTGACCTGCAAATCAGTTAAGTTTGAATGGGACCAAAACAGGAGGAAGTATTTAGGATTTTAAAGCAAAGGTTAACCAATGCACTGATACTCGCGTTACCAGAAGAAACGGAAGACTTTATAGTCTATTGTGACACGTCTAAGTCAGGATACGGATGTGTGCTGATGTAGCGTCAAAATGTTATAGCTTATGCCTCTAGACATCTTAAGAAACACGAAGAAAATTATACAACCCATGATCTAGAATTAGGAGCCATAATTTTTGCCCTTTAGATTTAGAGACACTATCTTTATGGTAGTAAGTTTGTTGTATTCACAGATCATAAGAGCTTGAGATATGTTTTTGGGAAAAAGGAATTAAATATGAGACAAAGACGTTGGATGGAAACTCTTAGTGATTATGACTGTGATATCTAGTATCATGCAGGAAAAGTTAATGTAATGGCTGATGCTTTAAGTCGAAAGTATCACGAAAGGCCTAAACGAGACGCTCTCTCAGACTAAATCTGCAGATAGATTTAAATGAGCAAATTAGAGAGGTACAAGAAACAACAATCAAGGACGATGCTGAAAATTTAAAAGGTATGATTAAGGAATTAGAAAAAAGGAACAGATGGAATTTGGAGATTCCATAAGAACAGAATCTGGATACCTATTCAAGGAAACCTACGTCACCAAATTTTAGAAGAAGCCCATAAGTCTAAATATACGATACAACCCGATAGTGATAAGATGTATCAAGATTTAAGAAATAATTTCTGGTGGATAGGAATGAAAAGGGATATAGCAACATGTGTTGCAAAATGTCTAACCTGTTCACAGGTTAAAGCCGAGCATCAGAAACCCTCAGGATTGTTGCAACAATTAGAGATGCTAATTTGGAAATGGGAATTGATAACAATGGATTTTGTTACCAAATTACCCAAGACACGTAAAGGTAATGATCCAATCTGGGTGATTGTAGACAGATTAACCAAATCTGCCCATTTCTTACCGATAAAGAAAACTTTCAGTATGGAAAAATTAGCCAAGTTATATGTAAATGAAATAGTTTCATTACATGGAATTCCTTTATCTGTTGTGTCTGATAGAGATAGCCGTTTTACATCTCATTTTTGGATAAGTTTCCAAAAAGCAATGGGGACCAGGTTAAATCTAAGCACAACTTATCATCATCAAACGGACGGACAAAGCAAAAGGACAATTCAAACAATGGAAGATATGCTTAGAGCCAGTGTAATTGATTTCGGAAGAAACTAGGACGATCATTTACCATTAATAGAATTTTCATATAATAACAGCTATCATACCAGCATCAATGCTGCACCGTTTGAAGAACTTTATGGACGAAAGTGCCGAACTCCAGTCTGTTGGGCAGAGATTGGAGAAAAGCAATTATCTGGACTTGAGATAGTGCAAGAAACAACAGACAAAATTATTCAAGTCAAGGAAAGACTGAAATCAGCACGAGTTCGTCTTGTTATGTGTCGAGACTATACAAGTGAGTTGCCAAAGCTAGACCCTAGTCTAGGTCTCTCGCGGGCCACGAAGGGCCAAACCTAGTGGGTCGCGGGGCGCGAGCCCCCCCTGTTTCTAGCCTATAAAGGAGCCAAAGGCCTCAGTCTTCATCGCTTATTTTCTTTTCTTTTCTCTGTCCCAATAATAGCTAAACGCTGCTCGGTATAATACCCCTAAAACACGAGGCTCTACCTCGTTGTAAGTATTATAACCCCCGATCACTAATTCGTTACCCTACCCGATTGATCTAGGGCTCCGTAACGCATGTCAAGGCTCTGCCAGACTCAGTTCGTTGGAGTTCTGTCTTGTGTTGTATGGCTAATGTGATTTTGGTTATCTTACTAATGCGTGTACATTGTTCATTTTAATAGATAATAATCAGGAGAATCATCAGGAAGCTATAGCATTACCTAAGTTTACAAAGTGAGTCATTCTCTTTTTCTACCAAACTGTTTTACAAAACCTCAAATGTTTTCAGTTATACTTACAGTGATTTAGTCTATGTAATCTACAATTGCTGCTGGTATGTGGCATTTTGTATACACTACAAGTAATCCGTTACTATTAGACAATGAGTTAGCCAATGAGTAACATGACCACAGTCATGGAACTGTGAACATGGCAAATACTGAATGAGTATATTGGTAGATATAAACATTGCAATCGCTCTCAATACTGTAAAGTTATAAAAGCTTGTTTTGATGAAACTGGGATGCACTCGTCAATATTTCTTGCTGATAAAATCATTATTAAACGCGTTTCAGGTAACTTACTGTGAAGCTATAAGAAGCCAGCTATGGAGCACTAAAAACTTAAAGAAGTGGCTATAAAAGTTACCTAAATAAAAGAAGATTTTGTTTTCAATAATTGGAGTTTATCCCTATAAATGTATTATCAATGGAACATGGGTTTTATCCCATTTATTTATTATAAAATTTGGTGTTTTGAAACTCTGATGATATTTCCTAACTATGGTCCTGATGTTTTAAATTCCTCTGCCAAATTAATAAACACCGATACCACCAGCTCTGCGCTCTCGCGGCGCTCGCTTCCGGGGTTAGGGGTCGGGGGCTGCGACATTAATGCCCCTCAATGTCCTTTCAATAATTACTTTCTAATTTTTTTCCTTCTCATTTGGGTTAGGGGTCGGGGGTTGCGACATTTATGATATTTCTTAAAAATAAAAATAAAACGATTCGTAAACCATGATCTATTGAAATTGGTTTAGAAAATCTTTTATATAGGTATGGATTAGTTAATCATTTAGTTGCATTGTTATCTAAGTTTTAAAATTATGCAGTGCCAAATATTAATAGCCAATAACAATATATATATATATATATAGGAAAAAGTGAATATGAAGCTGTTGTACATCTAAGCTTAGGTGTGAAACCCATCAAAACTACGTCGTTTTGATTAAAATTAACATTAGTTTCGATTAATAAGATCAACCACACCCCCTAATTTCACTCCAGTGACATCCTTATCTGTTGTCTTTAATTTCTTTTAGTTTCAATGTTTGATCCGTTGATTGAATTTTCACTTTCCTTTTCAAACAAATCAAGATTGCTATATGGTTTTGCAGGTCTACTATTGTCAAAATTGATTTAACCATTGATGTTGCAATTCTCGTTTACAATAAAATACTTGTTAGAGTAAAGAAATTAAAATGAATTTTCTAAAAGGAATGTTTACATACTAAAGTATATATAATTGATGGTTTCAAAGATCGATTCTTTGATTAGTTTTGTTCAGACATGAATGACTATTGTAGCTTCGCAATTGTTGAAGTTTCTGTAACAGAATCAATGTCGATAGTCATACACACCTCAATAGTTATTGTAGCAAGTTTGGGTTTTTAGAATCAATGTCGATAGTCATACACACCTCAATAGTTATTGTAGCAAGTTTGGGTTTTTGGAAAATCAATTTTTGGAATTCCTCCTAATTCTCCTAAACGGTAGTCGTGGTTTAATGTAGTCAGTTATATTTTACCAGCAAATGAATTGAAGATTATAATTTATAGTTGCTTGATGAATTCAAAGATGGTGACCAATCATAGTTGATTGCTTTGAAGAAGGGATCGACTAGAATCAGTTAGGGGGGATTTTTGGTTTTCAATCAATATGCTATTGATGGGAACAAGAATATAAACGAAAAATTTGGATTCATCGTTGGAGAAAAGAAATTATCGAGACTGATGCGTTGTAGCAGATAGGGTTGGAGGAAATTGATGGATATTATTTGAAACAAAAAAAGATTAAAATTAATTTTTATTAGATTTACTCAAAACGACGTAGTTTTGATGGGTTTTACACCTAAGCTTAGATGTCTAACAGCCCCATATTCACTTTCCCCATATATATATATATATATATATTGATAATGATAAAATGGTAAGAATATGCAATCTTTGTATCTCTAACATTCATAAAATGATAGTATTCAAATTGTAGTTTTTATCACTAACTCAATATAATTTCAAAACATTTAAAAGTTAGTATATACAAATACATACTTATGTGAGTTTCATAGTTGTTTGATCCACAATGTTACATATGAATATTACCCACAAATACTAAAAAACAATGTTCCATGCTATTTGTTTCTTTCAATTTAGATATGACATTTAGTTCTAGTCATGTTTTCTTGTATGGTGTTTTGGATTTTACTATGATTATGCGGATTGTTATTATGATTATAGTGCAATTATGATTATTTTTATTTTAAAATATGTATCTTTATAGATTGATGAAATGATTCATATTTATAAACTTGGTAAACACCACAACGTTTGATCATATATGACTCAAAATTTATTCCGATATTTGAAAAGTGTCTAAAAATATCGTTTTATTACTCTTAAACTTTCGGTACTAACTATATGATTTTTTTTCTTTATTCAGCCCGTGTTATACACGAGGTTATAACCTAGTATAATATAAAGCAAAACAAAATAAAGAGGATGTAATTGTTTATACTTTTTTTAAACTAGATTTGTTAAAAAGATCCTACCATGAATCATACCAACAACTACTCACAAAGACTTCATACAATATTACAATACGAATAATATAGTTTGAGTGGATGAGAAATGTCATCTCAACATATGATTCTCACCTTCCTTTATTACACAACCACAATCAAATCTTATTTTCAATCTGTATGACCAACATATGGCTTGCAACCATGCAAGTAAGTTTTTTTTACAACATATGATTCTCACCTTCCTTTATATTACACACCTATACATTTACTTTTTTTTTTCAGGAGTCTTTAAGTATGTGCATGATAACTGGCTACAAGATTATAAAGAAATGTTCGCCTTTGCGTGTACTAATCAGAGTTACAACTTTCTTCAGTGTACCACCAACAGAGTTGAGAGCCATCACACCGCTTTAAAGAGAAACACTTGAGATAGTAAGAGCTCGCTGGACTTACTACTGCTATATGTCATTAATATAGTTGAAACACAGGTGGTAGAAATAAGAAAAAGTTTTCAAGAAAGCATCAAAGTAATAATGAACCCTCAGGCTGCAAACGAACCAAACGTTCGGTGAATAGTTCATGAATCGTTCGGCTGGAAGTCCGTTTGTGTTCGTTCGTTTACTAATCAAACGAACACGAACAAGAAATTTCGTTCGTTTAGTTAAATGAACAAACATAAACAAAGGTCGTGTTCGTTTGTTTATGTTAGTGAACGTTCGGTAACGTGGTTGTTTGTGTTCGATACTTCATTAGTGTTTTTAGTTTTTATATTTATTTAAATACTTCAAAATTCCGACAAATTAAATATCTAATAAGTGTCGTTGTATTATATATTCTGTTCATGAACGATTGTTTATGTTCGTTTGTTTCCATTTGTGTTCATGAACATTAGTCTGTGCTCATTTGTGTTCGTCAACGTTCGTTGCCTAAAATTAACAAACGAACACGAACAAGTTCATTTCCTTAACAAACGAACACGAACATAAAATCTCGTTCGATAAGTGTTCGTGAACGGTTCACGAACACATATATTTCTTAACAAACGAACACGGACAAGGTCTTATTCGTTTTTATTCAGTTCGTTTGCAGCCCTAATGAACCCCCACAAACTATAACCGTTTGGCAACCTACGTGGAAAAGTTTCCCATAAAGCACTTGACTTGCTAGAAGGAGAGCTATTGAGGAAGCTAGCCACATTGCACGAACATCATGCATCATGTTGTTGCTAGATGTGGATTAGTTGTGGATTTCCATGTGCTTGTCGGCTGGAAAATTACTACCGTACAGGTAATAAATGATAGACATGCAACTTTTATGTGACTTAGAACAATATTATACAATTGCACTAATATATGTACTAAGATTCCTGTAGCTTCAATTACAACTTCCTATATGCTTAACTGGAATCTTTAGTTATATCATTCACATGTATAAGACATTGCATTGATTTTCTGTGCTGGTCGTAAGATTCAGCTTGAAGACGTAGATATGTTCTAACGGAAGCTTAACTTATTACCGTCTAAACTGACGGATGAGATGGTTGATGTGACTAAAGAGCTCAATATGGTGAGGCAACAATTACAGACTTACAGTCACAACCCCCTGTTAAAAAAAAGCTTGTTGTCAAAGATAAAAGCGGTGTTGACCTCATCCAAAACTAACAAGAAAGCACCGCGTTAAAGAAAGTACAACAAAAGATAGACGACGCTATGAGAAACAACTCCTTCGTAGAGGAAAGTAGCTCCTTTGCTGGTTTCCAACAATGTAGGTATGACGCTCCCCGACACAGCTCAAATGTACCATCGCAGGACTCTCGTAAAACAAGTTCGGTCGTAAAGTCTAAAAAAACCCTAAACTACAATGAAGTTGTTCAACGACTTCTAAAACGAAGGAGATACGAGATGATTATGGATTTCCATTAATCATGGGGGACGGGCATATAAAAAAATATCGTACGGTTTAAGAAAGAGACTCTAACAATGTTTCATCTGTACATCTGAGTATAAGAGATGTGGTTTCGGATGGTAATTGTGGGTTTCGGTCTGTAGCTTTGGGCTTAGATATAGATCGAAAGCGATGGGGCTTCATTCGAAAAGAACTTGTAAAAGAGATGGACACCCACGTATAGACATGGTGGCAAATACTCAAAACATGGAGCCTTGGGAGTTTCAACGAATACGTATGGGCATAAATTGGCAATCAGTAGAAGCTTCTCCCTCCGAGTCACTAGATATACATGCCCCACATCGGACATCTCATTGCGCAAATGTTTGGTGTCATTGTTCACTATGAAGCATTAATGGAGTTCTACTTTTTCCCGATATTTGATCCTCCTGACAGTATATGACCTCAAGTGAAAACGCTCGTACATGTTAACGGGGACCATTTCATACATGTTAAGTTGGAAGTGACTATCCTATGCCTACACCGAACAATCTATGGTTGATTCAACGAAAAATGATGCAGAACATCCATATATCAATTAGATGGTATAACTTAATAATGAATCCTGATCTAGACCCTGACCGGAGGGTACATTTTATCGATTAAATGGAAATTTGTAAAATTTGTTATTATAGTTTATAATTATTATCATTATTATTTGTACTTTTATTATTATTAATATTATTGCTATTAATATTATTATTATAAAAGTGCACTCAGATTTAAATATACAAAAAATATACGCATCACGCAGCGTACAATAGGACAAAATGGCCAATTTAGCCCTGGATTGCCCCACGTACAATCCCACTACATGTCATTTCACCAGCTAATGTATGCAGCGTATAGATTTGTACAGGTGGTACTTGGTTGGCAAAATTTTTCCCCAAAGTGTTCTTTTTTTTTTTACAAAAAAAAAAATTAAAACAAAAATGATCATTTTAGCTCTGGAATGGGTGTGGTACAACCCCAAACAAGGGCTAAAAAGGTCATTCAGTTTAAAACATAATATTTTTTAAAATTTGAAATGACTGTTTTAGCCTTGGTTTGGGGTCATCCGACGCCCATTCCATGGCAAAAATGGTAATTTGACCACCCCAATATACACTTCGTACGGATATGTATGATGCATATACAACCATCGTATAAGGGAAGGGGTCTCCCCTACGATTACAATTGGAATTAATTCGTAGGGTGTCAGAATTCATTTCGAATTAAAAAATTTTGAAATTTGATTCGATTGTCAAGAATTTGTTTCGATTATAAGAATCCGAATTCGATTCAATTTGAGTCAAGTAAATCAAATAATATAATCGAGTACGAATTTATAATTTCAAATTCGATTCGAAATTCGAATAAAAATTATACATTTTTATTTATTATTTTTATATATAATACATATATAACTTTTATTGGGCTATACTATAATTTATTTACAAAATTTATTCCAAGTATTAAAATTACCCGTTACCAAACCCACTATATGACCCATAACTAAAACCTAAGTAACAAATCTATCAATAGATTTCTAACCCTAAAAATATTTACTTGTAATGTGGAGTGGTTATTCCCGACTTCTGGTTTGAATGTTAGACTTATGGTACTTTATTTGAAATTTTTAATTTGATATCGTGCTTTATGGTTGCTTTAAATTGCTGTTTCATTTTGATTGTTTTTCTATATGTTTTAAAAGAATCCGAATCAAATCGAATTTAATCGAATACGAGTTGGGTTTTTTATTCGAATCGAATTTGGTAGGTTTTAATTGAATTCGAATTCAAGGCAAAATAAAAATTATTAGAATAATTCGATTCGAATAATTTTAGAATTCGATATTCGATTCAATGAACACCCCAATTCGGCTTAGGAAACTTGGAGCCAAAATTATTTTAACTAAGGTTTTCACTGATGAGGTTTATAAACAGAGGGTACGGAGTCTCATTTTATTCATCCACTTATTAAGATACAAAACCTAGCATGACCACACCCCCAAGTTGTCACTTTCCCCCTTACCTTTTGTCTCTGGTACGTAAGAGAGAACTAAGACCAAGAGGTCTCAGTTTTGTGGTCATTCGATTAAGATAGAAACCAAAAGTGGGTCAGTTCGCTTGTTCGTACATACTGGCTAGTACGTTTGGAACTTGTTAACTTGTTGTGGACTTTGTTTAGTTTGTTTCTCGTTAACATGCAATTGGACCTTTATAAGAGATATTTAGATCTGTTCTGTCATCCCTTCTTCATCATTAAAGTTTTTATTAGGGCACTTATTTCTGTCTTTAATTTCAGTACTAACTTAACTGTTACGGGTCAAAATAAGTAAAGGGGGCTAGATGTAATTGTTCTATAGTGTAGGGGGTTAATGGTTAGTTAGTAGTTATATAGTGTGTGTGTTGTAACAGATTGAGGTATCGAATGAATTGAGTTTTTCCTCTTCTCTTGTGTTCTTCTTCTCTCATCTTTCGATCATCTACTGTGATTACGAAATTGTTCGTAACAATGGTATCAGAGCAATCTTTTCTCTCGAGCGTGGATTAAGGTTAGGGTAACAATAGTGTTCTCCTGCAGCAATCGAATTAGGGTTCAACAATCAGATGTGGATGACTTCGAATTAGGGCAACAATCGAGTGTTTTGAAGAATTTTTGCAAGCAACAAACAACAACAACAATTGGTTAACCAGACAATTGGCTTCGGAGTTCGCATTTGAGTTTGATTTTAGAGTCACGTTCATAGCAGAAGAAACTACTATTGGAGTATAAATCAGTTGGGGGTTCAAATTCAGCAGCAAATCAACATGGAATTCGCAAAGGAGCAGATTATGACTTGTACACAAGAAGGTACTGTCAAAGATTATTGTGATTCATTCATGTTCTTGTTCAATCAGGTTAGAAATTGTGAAGAATTGACCGATTTCTATGTGGTTTGAAAATAGATATCAATAATCTGAATGATTCTTTCTCTCCATTCGAACCCGAATCTTCTTTTTAGATGGAAGGATTAGAGTTCGATTTTAAGAAAAGTCTTTGGGAATTAATGGAAGGAAATGAATGTTTTGAGAATGGAAAAATTCAAGAAGTTGATATTGTTCAAGAAAAGATTGACAATGGAGTAATAGATGAGTCTATTATGTGTGTTCAAGAACTCGGTGATAATGAGCTTTTAAGAACTGATTTTGCTAAGGATTTACATGGTAGTGAGTCTTTAAATCAAGATTTGAGTATTCAAGCATTGACTAATGGTAATGATTCAAATGGAATGAAAAAGATGATAAAGATAATCAAGTTCCTATGATCCTTTCTAATGACACACCGGAAGATGATCAACATGAGGGTGGTACTTCAAAACAATGTAAGAGTGACGAAACTGTAATGCTTGATCCGGAAATAATGAAGAAGATGTTAGTTTCCTTGCTTTTACATGATGTACTAGTCATAAATAAAGAAAACATAGAGTTGAAGTCAAAGGCAGCTTGTGGAAGGAAACAATATAATCTCATGTCAGACCATCAGTTAAAATCTAAATCTAGTGAATATGTTGGAATTTTGGGTTCAAAAACAGAATTTAGTTCAGGGCACAAGAAGAAACAATCAACTTGGCTAGATACCGGTTGGGTATGTCACGTGAAATGTAAAAGGGATACCATATCAAGCATAATAGGAGTTTGTCAGTTCAAGATTAGAGTTGAACAAATTGACAAAAAAACAAGGTATGGGATGTGGGTGATAACAGTGTGCTGAAGAAACGGCTATATTGGATGGATACTGGTTGGGAATGGATTGAAAGTTCGGATATGTTGGAAAAAAAGAATAGAGAGGTTAAGAAAGTTCCTTGTAATCATTTTGGTATTTCTGATCCAAATGATTATGGTCAACGTTTGGGTATACCTACAAATGTTCTCGTTTGGTGTACCTTTGGTTCATGCTTAAAAGCACAAGTACTTCAGTTTGTCACTACATATGATCAAGTTGTCATGTGGATAACAAAACCATTGGTAGAGCAAGTATTTGGAGAACATGAATCTAGAAAACAGTGGCAACAATGGAGGGGTATTATAAATAACAAGGTGGAAGTATCTTACATGGAGAAAGGATTGAACAAGTTTATGCTTAACTGTGAAAAAGAACGGTTCATGGGGCCTTATTTCATATGTGGACTTTTGAGGACAAAAGTCTTTGAAGGGGAAATGCTAAGCATGTGCATAAGAGGTGGAGATGTAGTTTGGCATGCTATGGTGACAATTGATGGCTGCTATGGAACATGGCTTAGTCAATATGGTGACAATTCAACAAAAGATTTTTACCTTTTTACATGAAAACATGAAGTTGAGGAGGGGTTTGGTGGTCAAACTTTCACTTTTGTTTTTGACACTTTTGATTAATAGGTTTGGTTTGTTATTTTGTACTTTTGAGGTCAAAAGTTTTATAGGGGGAAGTATTGTTACGGGTCAAAATAAGTAAAGGGGGCTAGATGTAATTGTTCTATAGTTTAGGGGGTTAATGGTTAATGAATTGAGTTTTTCCTCTTCTCTTGTGTTTTTCTTCTCTCATCTTTCGATCATCTACCGTGATTACGAAATTGTTCGTAACATTAACGGTTCTCAATATTAATGATTTGGTAATAGATGCTGATTTTATAAGGAGCTCATTACATGTTTTATAGTCATTATTCTCTCTACTTCAGCTCTGCGTCACACATTAACAAAGATAAATTATGTATGGTCTTGTTTATATAAACTTGTTCCTATGTTTAGATGTCATACAAACTCCAATTAATGGAAATAATTAGTTTTACGAATGAAGTGTGTATTCTTCACCATAATCTTCTGTGTTTTGTTTGGGAAACACACACAAACAAAAAAATAAACAAGCATGGAACTGAAGTAGCAAGCAGAATAACACAAACAATAACAAAAAGAAAGGCAAGACAGTAGATACATGAAAACAGATTAAATAAGATAATACCTTTGAATATACTTGCGAGGAATCGATCGACCTTTCTTTAAAATCTCCGATGATAAAGAGCATGAACTGTAAAGAAAATAAAGGGATTAGCTGGCTTTTATAATAGTAATTAGTTCTGGGGATGGTGATCGTTTGGCAACATTTCGCATTTTTTATTCTCCTAAACTTATGATGGGCAATTTATCTTATTAGTCTATCGGGTGTGGGGCATGGGTTGGGACATTATTTGCCACATACAACCATTAATCAAATGGTACACCACCTCACTCCTTGATTGATGGTGGTTCGTGTGAATTGAACTAGTCCCATTTATTGATTTTGAGACAAAAATATATTAAAAAAATAAATGGGATAGTGGTTTGGGTAGTGACCACACCCTTAGGGTAGTGGTTTTGTATGATGGAATAGAGGTGAGCGACATGACGCCTATGTGGAGGATCATAGCGGTCATAAGAGTAATGACCATACCCTTTAGCCTTTATATATCTTTCTTAATTTCAATTGCATTTTGTCATAGTAGCATTAGATGTTTATCGTCATTAAAGTGGCGCGTGTTCAAATCCTCTAATAGATCTAAGTGTCATTTACGTCCTTGTGGTTTGTTTACTTTTGACATTTCAGACCAAATTTCTAAATTATACTATTTTCGTCACTAACATTCTCGCAACGTGTCATTTCAGTCCAAAAAACTAACCACATTTACAAAACTCAGTTAAGTTAAGTGAGGGAGTAAGGATGAAAATGTCATTTTACGCTATTTTTTAACTTATTTTTTTATTATATATACACATATAATATATTAGCGCCCCCCCTCCCCCCTCTCAAATCCCAATAGATTATAGAGATTTATGTGTTTCCAACACCTTTGGAGCCTGCAACAAAACTGATACTTGGTTTTCAGGCTGCATGTGGCATAGAGAAGAAAATCGTACAATTTTAAATTTAGCCTGAAATGTCAAGAGTGGACAAACCATAAAGACGTAAATGATATTAACTATATCTAATAAAAAAGTGAGTGAATTTTAGGTATAGATTTTAGAGGGTGTATGTGTGTAGTTAAAATAAAACATTTGGCTTATTAACTCACAACTTACAAGTGCTCAATCAACTACCCACTAAAATTCATTAATTATCCCAATTTAACCCAAAAGTACTCGATTTGAAGAGGTCATTAACCTACAAGCGCGCATTACCCATTTTTTTAATTTATTTAAATTAAAAAATTAAATTAAAAAGACACTTTTATTGATTATAAAAACCAAATACATAAATTGAATGGAAAATAAAAAATGAAATAACTAAAAAGCAATGCCACTAAATATGGATAACCTCAAAGGCAACCCAAGATCAGTAGAATCGAACAGAACATCTGTTGTTTAAATATATTTTTTTTCAAAGTATAGAAATATAGAGAATAGTAAAAAGTGATTTAAAAAAAGGGAAAAAACTGTGATATATATAGTGTTTAAAAGTAGGGTTTTAAATTTCTATTTCATTATTGTAAAACATAAATTAAAAAAAGTAGCACTAATAATATATATATTTTGCAATTTTAGATATGAAGGAAAAGAATATAATGGGATATATATAAAATTTCTTCAAGAATAACACCCTCGGTGTCTTTATTGTTTTCTAACTTATCTTCCTTTGAATAGTACTAGTCTAAGAACCTGCGAGCTTCGCGGGTACTGGTAAAAGAAATTTTTTTCACTAATACCGCTGACATTAAATATTTTGATTTTATACACGGTAAAAGAAAACCGAACATATTAGATTACGACGACAAATTGAAATACATGAATATGCTACAATAACAATTCGTTGAAAATCTCTTTATAAACCACATTAGTTGTTTTATCTATAGGTTTCCTGTCGTTGTCAAATATTAGTAGTTTGACCCCATCTTGTGTTTTCACCCTTGATAAAGCAACATACAATTGACCATGAGAGAAGACAAGTTGTTTGAAGTACAAACCAACTATTGAAAGTGATTGGCCTTGACTTTTGTTGAATGTCATTGCAAAACATACGGCCAGTGGAAATTTCCTTCTTTAAAACTTAAAATAATTTGTAAAATACATAAATCATGTGTAATAATTTCCTGATATAATAGAATTTCACAGTTACATTAGCAAAGTATAGTTATATATAACATTGCAAATAAAAAACCAAAAATATCTATCTCCGATTTCGTTGTGTAAAGTAAAATGTTCAAAATTTGAATATCCTTCGTATTGAAATAAAAGGCGTATTAAATAGAGGACATACAATGTTTCCATGTATGGACATCCCTTTTGCTTTTAAGCTAAAAAATGCACTCCGAATGTTGGCGATCGATGTAAGAATTTCAAAAACAAAGGTTGCTGCAGAAAATTCACCATTGTACATTAGAGGTGTAACGTCCTGCATCCCTAAACTTTCACCTTTTTACAAGTTTAGTCCCTAGATTATGTGAAACTTTTCATAATGTGAAACTATATGAAACTATACTCTTTTGATACTTGAATCTTGAAACTTTGAATCTGGATTCTTGACTCTTGATGTTTGATACTTATTAAACACTATGAATCTTGAAACTTGAAACTTGATACTTAATACTAGATACTTGATTCTTGAAACTAGAGACTTGATACTTGACTCTTGAACGAGACTCTTGAAACTTATGGAACGAGAAACTTTGATGCTTTGTTAAACGGGAAACTTGAAACTTAACACTTAGTAGTTACCTTATGAAAACTTTTGTGTTAGATATATAATCTTGTCACGTAATGATATTACCCAATAATACGCAACGCAACGCTTAATCTAACTCGCAAAACGAACCAAAGACGAAAAAGTAGCCGAATGGATTTGGATTGTCCGAATGGACATCCGATCGGAAGGCCATTCGACCAAACAGCCATTCGATCCAACGAGCTTACACCGCCTTATCCTCTCTGCACTATAAATACCCTTGTCACATCACTTGATGTGACAGGCTCCTCCGACCAGCACGCTCTCTGACCTTCTAAAGCACTTTTCTTCCATTTTCAAGCAATTCATGTAAGTTTTCTTCATGATTCTTGTACAACTTTCATCTATACACACTTCCTCACTAGATTCTTCATCAAGATCTTACTTTCACCGTGAAATCACTTAGCTTTGGACTCTTGAGGGTGACGTCATCATAACAGATTGTACAATCTGATGTGTGATGTCATCCCTGTCACACCCTGACTTTTGCGAAAGCGTGTATGTGTAAATTAAAAAAAGTAGCACTAATAATATATATATTTTTCAATTTTAGATATGAAGGAAAAGAATATAATGGGATATATATAAAATGTTTTCAAGAATAACACCCTCTGTGTCTTTATTGTTTTCTGACTTATCTTCCTTTTAATAGTACTAGTCTAAGAACCTGCGAGCTTCGCGGGTTGGTAAAAGAAAATTTCTTTGTTAATACCGCTGACATTAAATATTTTGATTTTATACACAGTAAAAGAAAACCAAACATATTAGATTATGATGACAAATTGAAATACATGAATATGCAACAATAACAATTCGTTGAAAATCTCTTTATAACCCACATTAGTTGTTTTATCTATAGGTTTCCTGTCGTTGTCAAATATTAGTAGCTTGACCTCATCTCGTGTTTTCACCCTTGATAAAGCAACATACAATTGACCATGAGAGAAGACAGGCTGTTTCAAGTACAAACCAACTCTTGAAAGTGATTGGCCTTGATTTTTATTGAATGTCATTGCAAAACATACGGCCAGTGGAAATTTCCTCCTTTTAAAACTTAAAATAATTTTTAAAATCACATAAATCATGTGTAATAATTTCATGATATAATAGAGTTTCACAGTTACATTAGCAAAGCATAGTTATATATAACATTGTAAATAAAAAACCAAAAGTATCTATAAGGACTCTAAAAAATGTCCCAATTTTACCCGTAAGTGAAAACCCGGACCCCTGAAACCCTAATCCATATCAAAAATCAAGAAAACAAGAATTTTGGGTTTCAGGCGGGCCGCGTAAGACTTAAGGGGAAGCTTAAGCGGGCCGCGTCAATATTGAGTTGACCGGATAAGTGTTCCGGATCCACGTGTTGACCAGCTGGCATACCTACTCGTGACCAATCAGACCTACGCGTAGACAAGGCGGCCAGCGGGCCGCGTAAATGTTGAGCCAAGGTTTACGCGGGCCGCGTGAACCCTAAATTTTACCTATAAATAGGTTGGATCAGGAGCATTCCTCTGGTGTAGAAATCACTTTACGAAAACGAAATTAGACTGCTCAAAAGTTGAAATTACTTTCAAAATAGTGGGGTGCTGCTACGATACCGGGTATTAACTCGATCGCTGCTACTATTCAATGTTCGATCGATTAAAACTATCCAATGGATGTTTAAGTGCTGCCCACATTAGGGTTATGCTTTGTCATTCGTCGTGAATTCGATGGATGTTTAAGTATCGCACTTTGTCATTTGTTGTGAGAGTTTAATCTCGTGAGTTATCGTAAACGCTGTATTAGTTACTGACCTAGTTCGTGTGCATTGTTATTAGGTTATCAGGATAATCAGTAGGCTAAACTTTGTCTGCATAAATCGGCAATGTGAGTCATTCTCTTTTTATCAAATTACTTTTAAAATCATGTTTAATTTCAAAGTTATAATTACAGGGATTAAGTCTTTGTAATCTCCATATTACAGCCGGTATGTGGGGTTTTGTATACATTACTTGATAACCGTCACCATTGGACAACGGGTTAGCCAAGGGGTGATATGACCATAATCACAGACACCATTGGACAACGAGATAGCCAATAGGTGGTCGAGTGATAAATACCGTGGGTAGATGGTTGATATGTATAAACATTGTAATCGCTCTTAATACTGTAAATTATAACAACGAGTCATTTTAATAAAAAGAATGATTCACCAGTATTTCCCCGCTGATAAAACCTTTTTCAAACATGTTTCAGGTGATCTGTTCTGACCCAGGAAAAGTGCCGCGACGCACTACAAGCTTAAGGAAGTGGCTCAAAATAAATAAAGAAACATGTTTTGTAAAAATAAAGATTTCCCAGTGAAATCATATAATTGTAAACTACCAGGGTTTTATCTCGAATTATGAAATAGAATAATCGGGCATTTTCAGTTTTAAAAAGATCCTGCTAAAATCTTCCGCTGTCAACTCAATTAAATAAATACCACGGGATTTTCTGTTCCGCGACTTCTAAAACGGGTCAAACCAGGACGGGGGCCAATTAAGTATTTAGAAAATACTTAATTTTATTAATTGCCTTTTTGTAATTTAGTGTTTTATTAAATATTTGTTTACAGTATGGGTAAGCAAAAGCTTTCGAACATCTATCTTAAGTTAGATAGTTCACCAAAAGAGAAGGGAAGTTCATCCCAATCAAAATCCTCAAGATACTCAATAGATACTGAGAAGGGAATATTTGTTCGTAAAGCCTATTATGAGGAACCACTTTCTCCTAATAAAAGAAGTTTGATCATTAGGAAAAGTCAAGAGAAAATAAGGAAATTTCAAATTAAAAAGACTCAGGAAATAAGCAATAATCCACCATGGGAAGACGAATTAGATGAAAAATGGGCAGATCTCTAGTTAGCTATGGTAGCAGTGAATGCTAATATTTAAATACCCTAACCCGGTCTTAACACCCATATCATCTACAAACCAGAAACTTTACCCAGTAAATAAATAAGTTTACAATAAATCCTAGTATGTTTAATTGTCAGTTGTCCTTTGTATTAAATTAGTCACACGGTATACAATAATATTTGAATGTTTATCTGTGAAATTTTGTTATAAAATTTTAACTTAGCATTTTGTGTGCATTTTGCATATATGCTAAACAGCATGAATGAGTTATCTGAAGCCCTTCATAATCTCAATCTTTATCCGGTGAAAATAGAAGTTTCCAGAGACTTTACTGGTTACATACCCGATATAGAAGAACCTATGGAATTCAACGCATCATCTCCAGAGAAACCAAAGCCTAAGAAAAGGAGAAGATTTGTAGGTTGGAGACGTGTACGCAAGAGGAAACCAGCAACTAGGAGAATTCCCAAAATAGAGAATCCCATAGATAAAGGAAAAAGAATTGCAATCGAAGAAGATTCCAGGCAAGTAGAAATGGAAATTGGGGAAAGTTCTAAGCAAGTCGAGCAATTACCATTACAGGAGGAATTGGATCGCGTACTGACAAGTTGTGATATTCTCAGACCTATAAATAACAACCTCTACCCTTATCCTGCCGAAACTCAACTTCCAATAAACTTAGAACCAGCCATTCCAGACCCTTTGATCCATACCCAACCTTTAGGAGAAATGGACGAGTGGTGGACTAACGATTGGCAGTTTCAAAACCTCCTAAATAACCCTTATACGTTTTTCCCTCAGTTCGACCCAGAACATATACCAAATCCACCAATGAGTAATGAAAACTTAAGTGAACTCCGCCATTTTGGCGAGGAGCTGATAGATGCTGGGAATAGGATTTGGGAGGTAGGAGAACAGATCTCCTGGAAATACGACGAGAGGGAACGTCACTTCTAAAATACCTAGGGAGAGGATGGTAATAAAAGTTGTGATTGTATAATAATAAAAGTAATAATAAAATAAGTCTGTAAAATAACCTACAAATAAAACTTTGTAAGATAACGGTGTGTACGGATGCATAATAAGATATATAAAAAGGGAATCGAGAAATCGATAATTTTAGATATATATTTGTATTGTGAAATGTGTATGATTATTTTGTGCATAATTGTTATTTATTCTGTACTAATAAATTATATATATTAATTATCAGATGGAAAACGCTAATAATGAACCAGTTAACGAGGTTAACCAATCTGAGCAACACCAGGAGGATCACTTTATGACTAAGCAAGATATAGAAAATATCGTTGCTCAAGGGATAGCCAATGCTATTCCAGCAATCCTTGCTGCTGCCCAGAAAACTGTTGAACCTCAATAAATCATTCCTAGCAAACGCACTTCTGAAGATAACTTCAGTAATAGCATAAACGGAGGAGGTAATCATACTAATAACAATAATGATCCACGGCAGATCCCGCCCCCTAAGAAAATGAAAGCTGCAACGCCTGGTTGCACTTACAAAGAATTTCTTGCTTGTAAACTAGCTGAATTTGCAGGCAAAGAAGGAGCGACTGCGGCACTGCGTTGGTTAGAGAAAACCGAGGCAGTGATCATAATAAGTAAATGTGCCGAAAACGACAAAGTCATGTACGCGTCGAATCTTTTCAAAGAAGGGGCACTAGAATGGTGGAATACAGTACTTCAAGCCAAAGGAAGAAATGTGGCCTATGCTATGAATTGGGAAGAATTTAAAAGTCTGATAGAAAGAAAATTCTGTCCCGAATATGAAAAGGAACAAATGGCAAATAAATTTCTGAACCACCGGATGGTGAATGTATAGACTGTCGAGGTTATACTTCGACATTCTTCGAATATGCGAGAGTAGTACCAACCCTGGCTCCGCCAGAGCCGGTGCTCATTTCTCGTTATGTTTGGGGATTGATTGGCGAAATCCGTAATATCGTTAAAGCTGCGAGACCTCGCACTATTGACGATGCGGTAGAATTAGCTAACACCCTAACTGACGAGCTAATAGGCACAAGAGATGAAAACAGGAAAAAGGAACTGGCTCAGAAAATTACCCAAGGATTTCGTGTGGGTAATAATAGCAACTTCAAGAAAAGAGGAACAGGGCAATCCTCAAATCCGCCGTTCTGCAGGAATTACAGAAAGAAACATTATGGAAGATGTAATGTAACCTGTAACTTTTGCAAAGTTGTAGGACATCGCGAAGAAGACTGCAGAAAGAAAACAAAGGTCTGCTATAACTGTAGAGAAGTAGGACATTTTAAACCAGAATGCCCTAAATTGGTTAAACCAGCAGACAATAAAGCCAAGCCAGCAGACGGAACTACCAAGAAGAATGTTCGAGCATTTCAGTTAACTACTCAGGAAGCCGAGCTAATCTCTGGCGTGATTGCTGGTACGTTCCTAGTTCACAACGTTTACGCAAAAGTATTATTTGACTCTGGTGCAAACCAAAGTTTTATAAATACTACATTCTGCCAAGCTCTTAACTTACCCTTAACCAACCTTAGGCAGATTTTTACAGTCGAAACCACATATGGGAATTCTGTTAAAATAGATAAGGTTTTGCAAAAAGAAAATATAGAACTTTCAGGTCATAAATTTCATGCAAACCTATTACCAATGAATTTAGCTGAGTTCGATGTTGTGTTAGGAATGGATTGGTTAGTAGCCAACCATGCTCGAATCCTCTGTGATAAGAACTCTATAGAGATTCGTGCACCCACCGGAGAAGTAATTATGGTTACAGGAAATAAGCCACGCAAGCCACTAAAGTTCATTTCAGTAATGAAAGTTGCTAGTTATGAACGAAAGCAAGGAATAGTGTATATGATTTCAGTAACACTAAGGGAAAGGAACTTAAGAAAATTCCAGTAGTATCAGAATACCCAGATGTATTCCCAGAAGAACTACCTGGATTACCTCCTGACAGGGTAGTAGAATTTAGAATTCATCTAATTCCCGGAACTACACCGATAGCCAAGGCACCTTATCGATTAGCACCCACTGAAATGTTAGAATTGAAAAAGCAATTAGATGAATTACTAAGTAAAGGATTTATACAACCTAGTTCATCCCCTTGGGGAGCACCAGTGTTGTTTGTAAAGAAGAAAGATGGGTCAATGAGAATGTGTATTGATTATAGGGAATTAAATAAAATTACAATTAAGAATCGATACCCATTACCCAGGATTGATGATTTGTTTGATCAACTTCAAGGAGCTAGATACTTTTCTAAGATAGATTTACGCTCCGGATATCATCAATTGAAGGTACAAGAAGAAGACATACCTAAAACTGCTTTCAGAACTAGGTATGGTCATTACGAGTGTACAGTCATGCCCTTCGGGTTAAAAAATGCTCCAGCAGCATTTATGGACATGATGAATAGAATCTGTAAACCGTATTTGGATAAATTTGTAATTGTCTTTATTGACGATATACTTATTTATTCCAAGAATCAGGAAGAGCACTGTCAGCACTTGCATGCACTCTTAACTTTGTTAAGAAAAGAAAAGCTTTATGCCAAATTCTCGAAGTGTGAATTTTGGCTACAAGAAGTGCAATTTTTAGGACACATGGTGAATCACGAAGGTATTCACGTAGATCCTGCTAAGATAGAGGCAATTACCAAATGGAAGGTTCCACAAACAGCTATGGAAATTAGAAGCTTTTTAGGATTAGCTGGATATTATAGGCGCTTTATTAAGGATTTGTGACAACCCTCACCAAACCAGGTATCCGTACGACTTAATTAACGATTAATTACTGCTTAATTACTGTGCTTGTTTGAACTAGCTGATGAACTGCTACTTGATATCTGATATATGTACTTACTTGCATCATACTTTACTTATCGTCACTACATTATTTACATACTGAACCTTAGTGACAAACATGATGCACAAAAAGCACAGTAGCACAATAGCGGATAACCTATTGAACATGCTGATAAAGCCAGCATCAGGCAGACACTGCCTCTAAGGCCTGTAAGAGCCTGAGATAATTGCTACACTAATGGTGAGTGTAGGGATACAAGGGTTGTGGAACTGCGTCTCTAGGAATAAGTCACAATGACTGGATGTGCCTAAAACGTACTCTAAGTACAAAACTCAGCACTTTACAAAATAATTCAGCTTTTAGCTAGCTAATAAAGTGCCAAAATATGAGAAAAATATTACTAGACACTTTCCAAAGTGTCAGGAATAAGCTGTGTCACTAAAAAGAGTAATAACGACACTTTAAAAGCTTTGTTAACGCTTTAACGGATTACTATCCAACCAAACAACCGGACTTTACCCGGAACATGAAAATATTGTTATTTTCATTAATTAACTTTTTTTGAGCTAGTTAGGGTCCCTGATTACCCTAACACCCGCTTTAAAGCACTAAACACAACTAACCAACTTAGCACTTAACTAACTTGTTTAACCAAACTAAGTCCTAACTATCTAGTTGATTTCGAACCAAGGACCCCCCCCCCTTGAACCGAAACCGTCCCCTAGGGGACACACTTGTACCTCATTGATTTGTTTAATCTAGTATGCTTAATATCAACTAGACATAATTTCCTTTGGTTAATACACATGAAGTTAGTCTATAAGTTAGAACCATAACACACTTGATCATTATCATCTCACAACTCACCACTCACATCTCTCCCTCTTGCTCTTTAACTCTCGGCCGAACCCCCCCTCCCACATACATCCATTTTCGAGTTTGGTTCATCCCATTCCAAGTTCATCCAAGCATCAAGGGTCTCGTATTAGGAAGCTTGGAGCAAGCGGAACGCGAAGGACCTCTCTACTTAGCTTTTATCCACCCATTTTGCGCGTAGATTCTTCCCTAGCCCCGAGCTAGTGGTATGATGTTTAAATCTCTATCTTGAACTAATCTAAAGTGGTTAAAAGGATTTGTATCGGTTAAATCTCGTTAAAATGCAAAATGATGCACAAAAGTCTACTAAAAACACTTAAAATGGTGGTTAATAGTTTATGTGTTGTGTAAATGTTGTAGTAATTGAAAGTTGTGTTTATTTAGACCCGATCTATGATGTGGTAGCTCGGATCATCGTTTAACCCGGTTTAGTAAGATCATGGATCTTAACCTAAGCTTGTTTTGGATAATACAAGGGTTAAAAGGTGAAACTCTACCACACGCGAATCATGAACTTGTGTAAAAGAGTTTTACTTGTGAAATGATGTTTAAAACTAGCAGATCTACGTATCTGCAAGTGGTATTTTCAAAGGACCAAGCGTCAAAGAAATCATGTTTTCTAAAAGACGGATCTTACACTAACAAGTATGATTTCAATAAACCACAAGTGTGTAAACACTTGTGAAATGAAAAGTTTCGACAAAATAACAAACTTTGTAAAAGAGGACGAGAAGTTGTAAAGACGGATTTCTCTAAAGACGAGGTTTTTACGAGATCAAAATTACTTTATATAAAGATCCACAAAATATAATGGGATTTACACTATAGTTTCGGGAAAACTACAAGTTCATGCGAATATGCAACTTACATACTTGTCGACTAGTTTGATGAGTCGGAAATTGTTTGATTGATTAAGAAAATTGTTGAGTTGATTTGTTAAAGAAAATGATACGCTTGAAAGCGTGGCCACCTCCAGTTACAGAGGAAACTCTGGCGAAATTTTTCTAAAAACCTAACACTTAGAACTATTTGCACTACAAGTGTTAGAATTATTTTTGACATGTTTTCGAAACATAAATTTCGCCATGACTTTATTTATTAAATATTCGGAGGTGGGATTTTCACAAAATTTAACGTGATAAATATATATATTTTTCACACACTGTTTATGATTATTTTGTGAAATACATAAATATTATTTTTAGAGTAAAAATAATATTTACGAACGTTAACGAATCCAAAATAATACGAACGCTTTCACCATAAATATATAAGTTACACCGGTAATTATATTACCACTCGAATATTAAACGTAACTTACGCACTTACGAAAATATTTATGAACGCGTATTTTAACAACGTATTATTGGAGAAGATTTATGAGAAATGAAAATATAATATTTTTGAGAAAAATACTTATATTTTGGAATTGGAAATATATACATATTAAGTGAGACTTAATGATATAATTTGAACGCACATGTATTGAATCCCCCATCCTTGGGAAGGAGATTAACTACCAAGTATATACAGAATGTAAACACGAAATAGTTGTCTAACTATTTCCCAAAGGCTTAAACTATAAAGCTAAGGCACGGCCGTCCGTCTAATAGAAATTAGCACCTGTAGGTCGTCGCACAGCTGCGTGAGCAGGAGATACTTGGTAGAGACGCTTCACTGTGAGTTCATGTCCCCCTTTTCTCTAACTGTTTTCAGTTTTCTTAACTGCGGGGGTGAAATACATGTTACTTTGTTTACAAGTACTTTATACACGGTATGGTTAGCGTAAGGAGGTTTACTACTTAGATCATGTGAATGGGTAGGCAGAAACACCGAGGGACGTAAGCGGTAGATCTATCTGGGTGTAGCGAGCCCAACTCTAGGCCCAACAGAACGGACCTCTAAGAGGCCCAGCAGAACGGACCTTGAGTGACTTTGTACCCGACGCAAAAATCTGCTAGGTTGAGTCTTCCTACTTACACTTCACACATACTAATGGCCTTGCAAACCATTGGTGATCTCTTTTCCTTACACTGCTACATACCAGGGAACTTTTATACATACAAGTGTTTTACATACTCACTTACACATGAACTCGCTCAACATAATTGTTGATTTTTCAACTTACATGTATTTCAGGAAATTAAAAGGGATCTGGCACGGTATGGCATGTTTTCCGCTGCACTAGTTTCCGAGGTCATCCGGGGTTTAGGGGATGTGTCTCTTTCCTGGACAAGACACAACCCTTAAATCATGTTTATGTTATGTTTCAAGTTTGTAATGTCTGTTGAACAAGGTTATGGTTGTTAGGGTATGTTCCCATTAAAACAATGGTACTGTATTTGGTTTTCAAAACTTAATGGATGATCTTGCATGTTTTTAATTCATATAGCTTGGTTATGATTAAGCTATGGTATTAAGAAGTCACACCAAATTAACCACGCTTCCGCAAAGCCAGGGTGTGACAGGATTTTTCCAAGATAGTTGTACTATTAACTAAGCTAACCTGTAAATCAGTTAAGTTTGAATGGGGACCTAGGCAAGAAGAAGCCTTTAGGATTTTAAAGCAAAAGTTAACCAATACCCCAATTCTAGCCTTACTAGAAAGAACTGAAGATTTTGAAGTATACTGTGATGCTTCAAAACTAGGATTAGGATATCTGCTAATGCAACACAGAAAAGTAATTGCGTATGCATCAAGGCAATTAAAAAAGCACGAGGAGAACTATACGACTCATGATTTAGAATTAGGAGCCATAATTTTTGCCCTTAAAATTTGGAGACATTATCTGTATGGAAGTAAGTTTACTGTCTATACGGATCATAAAAGTTTAAGGTACATATTTGGGCAAAAAGAGTTGAACATGAGACAAAGGAGATGGATGGAGATCCTAAGTGACTACGACTGTAATATTCAATATCACGAAGGAAAGGCAAATGTAGTAGCAGATGCCTTAAGTCGTAAGTATCATGAGAAACAACGACGGGTTCGTGCTCTTAGATTAAATCTACAGTTAGAATTAATGGAACAATTAAAGAATATTCAAGAAACAGCAATCCAGGACAATGTTGAAGGACTGAAAGGACGAATAAAAGAATTAAAGCAAGGAAAGGATGGAATTTGGAGATTCCATAAGAAAAGAATTTGGGTACCTAAACAAGGAGAATTAAGAGATAAGATTTTAGAAGAAGCTCATAAATCTAGATATACCATGCATCCTAGTAATAATAAAATGTACCAAGATTTAAGAAATAATTTCTGGTGGATAGGAATGAAAAAGGACATAGCCAGATATGTTTCTAAGTGTCTTAGTTGTTCACAAATTAAGGCAGAACACCAGAAACCTTCAGGTCTACCACAACAAATAGAAATGCCAGTATGGAAATGGGAACTCATAACAATGGATTTTGTTACTAAGTTACCCAAAACCAGAAAAGGTAATGATGCGATTTGGGTAATTGTGGATCGATTAACCAAGTCAGCTCATTTTCTACCCATGAAAGAAACCTTTAGCATGGAAAGGTTAGCCAAGTTGTATGTAGACGAAATAGTATCCTTACATGGAGTTCCACTCTCCATTGTATCGGACAGGGATAGTCGTTTCACTTCCCATTTCTGGACTAGTTTCCAGAAAGCAATGGGAACCCGACTAAATTTGAGTACTGCATATCATCCACAAACAGACGGACAAAGTGAAAGGACGATACAAACCCTGGAAGACATGCTTCGGGCATGTGTGATAGATTTTGGTGGAAAATGGGATGACCACCTACCCTTAATTGAATTCTCCTATAATAATAGTTATCATTCAAGTATCGAATCTGCCCCATTCGAAGCACTATACGGACGTAAGTGTAGAACTCCAGTATGCTGGGCAGAAATAGGAGAAAGTCAATTATCAGGTCCTGAAATTGTACAAGAAACTACCGACAAGATCACTCAAATCAAAGAAAGACTAAAGACGGCTCGAGATTGTCAGAAGAGTTATGCAGACAATAGACGAAAGCCGTTGGAATTTAAAGTAGGAGACAAAGTACTATTGAAAGTTTCTCCTTGGAAAGGAGTAGTTCGATTCGGTAAGAAAGGAAAACTAAGTCCACGATACGTAGGACCATTTTCAGTAATCCAACGTATAGGACCAGTTGCTTATCGCTTACAACTACCAGAAGAACTAACTGGAGTACATGACGTATTTCATGTATCCAATCTCAAGAAATGTCTATCTGATGAATCTCTGGTAGTACCTCTTCAAGATATAGAGGTAAATAAGAAGCTTAAGTTTGTTGAGAAGCCATTACAAATAGAAGATAGAAAGATCAAGTTTCTCAAACATAAGCGGCTAGTACTGGTCAAAGTCAAGTGGGATTCAAGAAGAGGACCCGAATACACTTGGGAGCTGGAATCAGAGATGAAACGAAAATATACTCACTTATTTTAGTGAATCTCGAGGACGAGATTTTAAATAAGGTGGGGAGGATGTAAGGACTCTCAAAAATGTCCCAATTTTACCATATCAAAAATCAAGAAAACAAGAATTTGGGGTTTCAGGCTGGCTGCGTAAGACTTAAGGGGAAGCTTACGCGGGCCGCGTCAATATTGAGTTAACTGGATAAGTGTTTCGGATCCACGTGTTGACCAACTGGCATACCTACTCATGACCAATCAGACCTACGCGTAGACTAGGCGGCCACGCGGGCGGCGTAAATGTTGAGCCAAGGTTCACGCGGGCCGCGTGAACCCTAAATTTTACCTATAAATAGGTTGGATCAGGAGCATTCCTCTGGTGTCGAAATCACTTTACGAAAAAGAAATTAGACTGCTCAAAAGTTGAAATTACTTTCAAAATAGTGGGGTGCTGCTACGATACCGGGTATTAACTCGATCGCTGCTACGATTCAATGTCCGATCGATTAAAACTATCCAATGGATGTTTAAGTGCTGCCCACATTAGGGTTATGCTTTGTCATTCGTCGTGAATTCGATGGATGTTTAAGTATCGCACTTTGTCATTTGTTGTGAGGGTTTAATCTCGTAAGTTATCGTAAACGCTGTATTAGTTACTGACCTAGTTCATGTGCATTGTTATTAGGTTATCAGGATAATCAGTAGGCTAAACTTTGTCGGCATAAATCGGAAATGTGAGTCATTCTCTTTTTATCAAATTACTTTCAAAATCATGTTTAATTTCAAAGTTATAATTACATGGATTAAGTCTTTGTAATCTCCATATTACAGCCGGTATGTGGGGTTTTGTATACATTACTTGATAACCGTCACCATTGGACAACGGGTTAGCCAAGGGGGTGATATGACCATAATCACAGACACCATTGGTCAACGAGATAGCCAATAGGTGGTCGAGTGATAAATACCGTGGGTAGATGGTTGATATGTATAAACATTGTAATCGCTCTTAATACTGTAAATTATAACAACGAGTCATTTTAATAAAAAGAATGATTCACCAGTATTTCCCCGCTGATAATACCTTTTTCAAACATGTTTCAGGTGATCTGTTGTGACCCAGGAAAAGTGCCGCGATGCACTACAAGCTTAAGGAAGTGGCTCAAAATAAATAAAGAAACATGTTTTGTATAAATAAAGATTTCCCAGTGAAATCATATGATTGTAAACTACCAGGGTTTTATCCCGAATTATGAAATAGAATAATCGGGCATTTTCAGTTTTAAAAAGATCCTGCTAAAATCTTCCGCTGTCAACTCAATTAAATAAATACCACGGGATTTTCTGTTCCGCGGCTTCTAAAACGGGTCAAACCGAGACGGGGGCCTTGACAATATCTATCTCCGATTTCGTTGTGTAAAGTAAAATGTTCAAAATTTGAATATCCTTCGTATTGAAATAAAAGGAGTATTAAATAGAGGACATACAATCATTCCATGTTTGGACATCCCTTTTGCTTTTAAGCTCAAAAATGCACTTCGAATGTTGGCGATCGATGTAAGAATTTCAAAAACAAAGGTTGCTGTAGAAAATTCACCATTGTACATTAGAGGCATCCTGCAAAAGTTGGCGTAAATTAAATATCCTCATCTTGCATGTGTATAACATGTGTCTAATCATCACATAGTTGAACACAAACCATGCGAAAGTACCGGTACGGAAAGTACCGGTACATCATTTTAATAGAAAAGATTCAATAGTGAAACTATATTACTACTGTAACAAAATATAGATTATAAAACTTAAAAAAATTGGGACAAAAAATGTTTCGGCTCAACCCGATTTGCTCCGAGCAGCATATGATAATGACTCGTCCTGAGTCATTACGCAACCCACCCTACCCATGTCTAAATCTATAGTGATTGTATGGATGGATTAAACACATACCTCATTGTTATATGCAAATAAAAAAACATACGGGGAAATAACTTTCTGCAATTGGTTGATTCATCTTAAGATCAAAGTAAGCTATATATAGTGTCGAATCTGTAACAAAAACGTAACTTTGGTGTATTTCTTGATATGTCTAATTCATTGAAATGTAACTTCAGCAAAAACCATTTTCATACAACTCACCAACTTCATCCAAAATTTTGAGTTAGATAAGGGGTATTTATGTCATTTTATATGTATTAATACAAAATAAAATACTAAAACTATATAATATAAAATAACATGTATAAATTAAACCCACTCATTTATAGCCTCACTTGCTCTTTGGCATTTTACTCCTGATTATTTTAACATGCTCCTCCACCTCATTTTCCATCATTTCCTTATCTAACCATGAATAAACAAAACAAAACCAAATTAAGATTCAAGCAATTACATAGATAACTAAACTTCGATAAACAATCCTAAAAGTAATACCTCTATTAAAGTTCTCACTCCTTAGGGTAACCAAATAAGCTAGCCCGTTACCTTGAGAGGCATAATCCGCCAGGCCAACAACAACGTGGAGTTTTTTCCTAAACTAGTGTAGTTACAAAAAATATTTACCTTTTTGGCTACTTAGAAAAATATTTACCAAATTGGGTACTTTCCTTTATCTCTTTTATTTTTTGTAAGTACACTACTTTGGAAAAAAAACTCGGATTATTTCATACACTTGATTAAGGTGTTGGTATTAATAGAATGATTAAGGGGAAAGTTGGCAATGGGAGACTAATAAGATTTTGGTTAGATACATGGTTGGGGGCGGAACCTTTAAAGGAGACGTTTCCAACTTTGTTTGCGCTCGAAAAAAACAAACGGATTGTTGTTTCTGGTCGGTTGAGTATCGAAGGAGATACTCGGTTTTTTTGTTGAGAATGGCTGCGTGCGCCCGCTTCTGATGCAGAGCTGGATTCGAAGCAGGCTTTGGAAGCTTTCTTGATGCAGGTTATTATGGATGATAGCAAGGATGGGTGGTGTTGGTCGGATGGTCGAGCCGATGGCTTTTCAGTTGCTTCTGTGAAGAACTGGATGCGCGGACAACAGAGTTCGAGTGAGAGCTTCGTTTTTTCATGGAGTAAATGGGTTCCAAACCAGTGCAACATATTCATGTGGCACGCTTTATTGATCGCCTTCCCACGAAGATGTCTCTTCTTCGAAGAAACATTCTGGTGGATAATCAAGCTTGTGTTTGGTGCGAGAGTAGTGATGAAACAGTCGAGCATATTCTTACAGGTTGTTGCTTCTCTACGGGTGTGTGGAATGCGATTACTAGTTGGTGCAGGATACCGGGGAGCTTCATCTTTCACGTCAAAGATTTGGTGAATTTGCACGCTTATAGTGGTGCGTCCGGGAACAGAAAGTTGGTTATACATGGGATTATCATAATCGCCTGTTGGAGGATGTGGAGAGCTAGGAATGAAAAATTATTCTCGAATAAAGACCCTAATGTCATGGAGATGGTTGCAGATATCAAGTCCTTGAGTTTTTTATGGTATAAACATAGGTTTAAACAAGGGGTTGTGGATTGGGATACATGGTGTATGTTTGATTTGATGTAAGTTCTTGTGACTTTGTGGTTTTCGATTTTCTTTTCCCGCCTTGGTGATAGCTTACCTTGGTTTTGAGGTTTAATAAAAGTTAATTTTCAAAAAAAAAAACTTGTTTTTTTTATAGGGGTGGCACCCCAACCCTAGAATCAAAAATGGCGGCTATAAATTGGAGCCCAATGAACAACACGTTAATTCCAACAAAATGGGTCTCATAGTAGATTGTTTGCTTCTTAAGTGAGGTGTTGAATTCTACCAAAGGTAATTCCGAGAAGATATGTGTTTTTTAACGTCAAGTAACGACGTGGTAACCACCGTGACAACGGACGTTGTGGCCAAGGTCGACTACTCGACCGTCGCCAGCCCCTTGGCTCTCCCAGATGCGTGGAAACTCGACCTCCACACGCGCAAAAGCACGGCAGTGGAATAATCGGTAAAACTTCGCATTCCATTCAAGATGAACCGACGCCACCCGTATTCGCCCTTCACCTGGTTGCCGCAGAAAATAATGGAGAGAGTGGGAGTCGAACCTGGGTCCAAGGAACATCAAGTTTTTCCCCAACCACTCCACCACTACCTCATTCGCCCTGAGAACATATGTTAAAATCCTACATCTAAATGTCAATATGTTACGTAACCGAATAAAGTAAATTCCCGTCGCAACGTACACAAGAATTTTATTTTGCTGGTTGCTAAAAGGAAGTGGTGTGAATAGTGCGCATAGCATTTAGGTATTGACACATGGACTAACACATCCAAACTAAAGGAAATAGTAAGTTGGAAAAACTCGTAGGGTTTCTACTGGGTAATTAACCCTAGGTATTGGGTATACCCACGGGTTCCAGCTAAGCCATTAATTTAAAAAATTACACGTTGGGTATACCCTATCCAAAACCTGTCGGGTATTTATCGTGTAACTACTAATCATTTACATTTAGTATCATTACTAATCATTTGGTAATGAAAATCAGCGATTTTAAGGTAAAAAATATTTAAAAAAAAAATTATGTGTTTTTTAGCTATCTTTAGGTATTTTTTGGTTGTGTTCACATTGGTTCTCGCGGTTCTTGCAATAAAGGGTGGTTCGTAACAGATTCTTCTCCTATATATATATATATATATAAAAGCATATAGAAAGGACTACTTAAGGAAATTTGCCACTTCCCTTAAAACACCCTTAATGCATGATGTACAACCCTCTAAAGCACAATATTCATTTACATTCCCATTATACCCTCACTCACACACAGAACACGCCAACAAAAACCCTAAATTCATTTCAAATTTCAAATTGAGAGCGTTGCTTTTTCATTTTCGTTCTCTCTCTCTCTCCATCTCTCCAGGTGATTTTGTAGATCTAGGGTTTCTGGCATCTTCAAGGTGCGTTTATGGCATCTCTAGGTGGATTTCATGCTTTGATTTTAAGAAATCTGTTCACTGGTAGTCTCTTTTGTGCGCTCGGGGGGCAAAAACCATACCAGAATGCAGTTCTCCAAACAAGAATTGAAAATGGTTAGAATTCCGGCGGTGAAAGCTGAAACGAATACTTTTTCAACTTTTCGAGTTAATAATAATTGTCCAATTCGAAGAAAGCGTGTGATCATGCAACAATGATGATGGTAACAACTGTTCTTAGTTTCTGATTCTTTCCATTAATATTATTTAATTAACAAATGTCAAACGGAATCATCACACTACTCTATTTATTGACATTTTTTGTGCCATTTTCAATCAGCTTCCTCTTGTAATTTCAGGATTTTGTTGCTTCGAATTGAAGATTTTCGACTTCTAGGGTTTCACTGTAAGAAATTCTGATATGATTTATAGAGTTTTGTGCAGTTTTACTGTTATTGTTGATGAAATTGAGAAATTTAGTATCAGTTTTGTTTAAAATTATGTCTGGTTTGATGATTAGATGCCTTAATATTATTCAATTTGCAAACAAGATTAGGGTTCTGAATGTTGACATTGATTTAATCCCTAATATTATAACTATACTCGTAAGGGGTATAGCCAAGCCGAGCCGAGCCGAGCCGAGCCGAGCCGAGCCGAGCCTAGCCTGAGCAGGTGAGCTAGACTAGGCTCAAGCTTGGCTGGTTTAAAGTTGCTTGGGCTCAAACTTTCGAGCTCAACTCATTTATTTTTTATTAATTAGTGTACATACATTTTTACTTATTTTTTTTACTAATTTAGTTATAATGTTTATATATAAGATAAAATATATTATTTACTTATTCTCATCTATGAAGTTAATTATTATATAAATATACATTAAATAATAATAATAATAATAATAACAATAATAATAATAAGGAAAAATTACAAGTTTTGTCCTTAATCTTTATACCACTTTTCAGGCGGTGTCTTTTTTAACGAATGTTGACAGGCGGTGTACTTTACTAGGTATTTTGTTGCAAGTTTAGTCCTTTACACCCAACCCAGTTAAAGTGGTATAAAGATAAAGGACAAAACTTGTAATTTTTCCTAATAACAACAACAACAACAACAACAACAACAACAACAACAACAACAACAACAACAACAACAACAACAACAACAACAACAACAACAACAACAACAACAACAACAATAATAAAATAAAGGGTTTAAAATGAAAAAAGGGTTTAGGTGGGTAAAAAGGGGTGTTTGTTTTGTGTTAAAAATGAAAAGGTTTAGGCTCAAAGGGGTTAACTAGGGGGATTTTGGTTAGGTGGTTAAAAAAAAGAAAAATAATGGTGTAGAAATAAAAAGGTTTAGTCCTAATGCCTCCATCATTTACTTACTCGGGTTTAAGTTGGTAAAGACCGGGAATGTATCGTCATGGCAAGTTCTAGAGTGTAAGAACCAAGCGGCTATTCACACAAGAAACGAAAAATGAGCATTTAGTTTAAAGATATGTATTTGTATGCTCAATAAAGGCTCAAAACTCACTTTTTGTGGGAATGGGTTTTTATGTGATCAAGTATATATAATCAAATTTTAACTAAACTTGTCATGCCGTTTCATAATTTTCTTATGTTGGTTTTTTTTATCACGACGCTATCGGTTTTAAATTTGTAAAAATATAACCTTTTTAGAACTTTAAATTCCCAAATTAAACCTAGACAAGTAAAAAAAATGAAAATTTTTTGAAAAAAATTTGGGGTGATTAGCGGTTCCAATAGAGTTTTGTGTAAGGCTTTTAATTAGGACTTGCAAGATTCAAGGTTTTAGCATCCTCCCCACACTTAAATTACACATTGTCCTCAATGTGTCCCCAAAATAAGTTTTTAGGTTGATTGAATGTGTAAAAATGTGTGAAAAAGCAAAATTTATGTGTCCGGGCATGGCCCCGTGTTCAGATCGCTAGTAACAGAAATTAGAAAAAAGAAACAAAAGCCTGGGCACGGGGGCGTGTTCAGTGAGCACGCCCCGTGTCCAGTTACCTGAACTGGGCATTTTCTGCAGATTGTGCAGCACGGGGCCGTGTCGAGTGGGCACGACCCGTGCTGAACTTACTGTAATGAAGAAAAATTTGTTGGGTGGCCTTGTTTTTGTGCATGGGGTGTTGGTTCAAGTTTCCCTTGGTATCCTTCACCATCCCGAGTGTGTTTTATTCCTGAAAATTAAAACTAAACTAGAAAACATAAAAATTAATCTAAACTAAACTAAGGATAGTTCCGCGGAATGCCTCCGTGGTGCGCCACGTTTATAAGGGTCCTTGGCTAGACCCAAAGCCTGGTCATATGTCACCCAAGTGGGATGTTTTGCATCCCATGCTACACCGTCGGAGAGCATCATCCAAACTTAAGTCAATGACCTTCATGTAGTTGACCGGGTCGGTATTAAAGTTGGGTCCCCGGGGCATTGAAGTGTGTCTAATTAAAAGGAAAATATACATAAAATTGCAATGATTCAATTTTCCTTTTATATGCATCATCCAAACTTGAGTCAATGGCCTTCATGGGATCCCTTTTACACTTCACGATGGTTGCACTTCATGCACATCAAGTTTTTGGCGCCGTTGCCGGGGACACAAAGATTTTAAGAAAGCTTAAAATCGACGGCCTAATCAGCTTTTCAAACCTTTTTCAAAATGCGCGCACGTTTTTCTGCATTTTAGGTAGTTTTACATTTACAGTAGGTTGAACACGGGTCGTGCTCACTGAACACGCGGCCGTGCTGCATATTTTTCATAAAACTCCCTGATACAGAGTCTGAACACGGGGTCGTGCTCTCTGAACACGCCCCCGTGCTGCACAGAACCAGTAACTTTTAATTAAAACGCCCAGATACAGAACCTGAACACGGGCCGTGTCCACTGAACACGGGGCCGTGTCCAGCCTCTGTTTCCGTTTTTATTTTTGTTTTCTGGTCTCAAAACTCTGTTGTGGTCTGTTGAGTGATTCTTATGGATCAATACTCAGGAGGCTACAACTACATCTATGAGGAGGATGATTATAGGGAAGACTATTGCACTAATTGTGGTAACCCGCACTCAGTTCAATATTGTGACTTATTTCAACCATCCACTTCATATACCTACTATGGGGAGCCCAGGTACGAGCCATCAACTTCATTCACATCCTATGAAGACCAAAGATATGAACCTTCTCCCTCATACTCATATTTTGATGAACCAAGGTATGAGCCTTCATACTCATACTTTGAGGAACCAAGATATGAGCCACCACCTTCATATGCTTATTATGAGGAACCATGGCGTGAACAACCCACCTCATATGGGTATTATGAAGAACAAAATTACAACCCTTATCCATCATATACTTACAATGAAAAACAGTGGTGCGAACCATCTACTTCATTTGAGTACTATGAGGAACCAAGGATCGAACATCCGGATTCAAGCTTTGAGAATCTCGATCCTTACTCTATCACCGAAGTAACCAAAAAGATACTAGAACACCTTAAAACTATCGAGCGGTACATAAAAGAATCGCGTGCAAGGGAAGAGGAGTCCCGCGCAAGAGAAAAATTAACTTGTAATAAAGAAGAGATAGTTGAAGAGGTAAAAATGGAAGAACAAATAAGTGAAAAACCGACACATGAGTTAAACAACGAAAAAGGTGAGCCCGTCAACGTTAAAAACCAAGAAGAGTCTAATTTTGAAGAAATTAATCTCTTGTCACATTCTTTTGAAAATCATTGTTTAGTACCCACTCATGCTAAGTTTTTAAAAGAGTTAAACACTAACACTAAGATTGACGAAACGGTAAGTATTAAGTTAACTAACGAACAAACTTCGCTAATAAAAGAAGACCCATTTGAAATCAACATTACACCGGTTCCATGTTTTTTTTCAAAATTCATTTATTAGTAATGTCACGATTAATAAAGATCTTTGTGTTAACATAATGCCCAACTACATTTTCGAAAAATTAAGTATTAGTGATTTTTCTCCACTTCAAATACCCATTTTTCTATCTAATCGGAAAGTGATAAAGTCAATCGGTATAGTTGATGATGTCTTGGTCCAAACAAATCAAATGGCAATCCCAACCGACTTTGTCATCCTTGATGACGCTCCTCTAGTGTTGGGACGACCTTTTGTAAAAACCCACGAAGCTTTGAAAAAAATCGGAAGTACAACAACCTACATATTCCATTAGGGGCATTTAAAAAATGTGTCGATCTTGAACGATCAATGAAATATCCAATCGGCAATGACGACCCCCTAATTGAAGATGAGCCAGAACCACAAGATAAGATGGGTCTAGCCAAGGACCCTTATAAACGTGGCGCACCACGGAGGCATTCCGCGGAACTATCCTTAGTTTTAGTTTAGATTAACTTTTATGTTTTCTAGTTTAGTTTTACTTTTCAAGAATGAAACACACTCGAAATGGTGGAGGTTACTAAGGGAAACTTGAACCCACACCCCATGCACAAAAACAAAGCCTCCCGACAATTTTTCTTCATTACAGCAAGTTCAGCACGGGGTCGTGCTCACCCAACACGCCCCGTGCCCGAGGTTCTGCAGAAAATGCCGAGTTCAGGTAACTGGACACGGGGCCGTGCTCACTGAACACGCCCCCGTGCCCAGCCTTCTGTTTAAATTTGATACTGGCAGTCTGGACACGGGGCCGTGCTCAGCCCACACCACCCCGTGTTCAGCTACCCAGTAACATAAAATCTAGTTTTTAACCCACTTTTACACATTTTAATCAACCGAAAAACTTATTTTTGGGACACATTAAAAACAATGTGTAATTTAAGTGTGGGGGGATGCTAAAACCTTGAATTTTGCAAGTCCTAATTACAAACCTTACACAAAACTCTATTGGAAACGCTAAACACCCCAAATTTTTTCAAAAACTTTTTTTTTTACTTGTCTTGGTTTAATTTGGGAATAACAAGTTCTAAAAAGGTTATATTTTTACAAATTTACAACCGATAGCGTCGTGATAAAAAGAACCAACATAAGAAAATTATGATACGGCATGACAAATCTAGTTAAAATTTGATTATATAAACTTGATCACATAAAAACCCATTCCCACAAAAAGTGAGTTTTGAGCCTTTATTGAGCATACAAATATACATCTTTAAACTAAATGCTCATTTTTCGTTTCTTGTGTGAATAGCCGCTTGGTTTCTTACGACTCTAGAACTTGCCACGATGATACATTCCCGGTCCTTACCAACTTAAACCCAAGTAAGTAAATGATGGAGGCATTAGGACTAACCCTTTTTATTTCAACACCATTATTTTTTTTACCACCTACCCAAAATCCCCCAAGTTAACCCCTTTGAGCCTAAACCTTTTCATTTTCTTAACCCAAAACAAACACCCTTTTACCCACCAAAACCCTTTTTCATTTTAAACCCTTTATTTTAGTAACAAAGCTCGGTTTTTCTTATAACTTCCTTATCAAAAAAAAAAAAAAAAAGAGAGAAAAATGATGATGATAATGAAGCCAAAAGAAATAAACAAATAAGGTTATCAAAAAGAACTTTGTTTGGAAAATTGCTTCATTAAAATAAAAAGTCAAAAAAAAAAAAAGTCTTACGAAAACCGACAATTTTTACGCCTTTCGCCCTTTTCTACTAACCACTAACCCAACCACCTACCTTTAACCCAAGCCAAACCCTTCCCCCAAAAGTCCTCTTGATATTTACAAAGGTGTATAGTTAAAAAGGAGGAGGATTAATTGCTTGGCAAGCTTATGGTAGGAGTAAGTTCCATGCCGCTCTCGAGTGTTTCTCTAAAATACATCTTCGGCCGAGTGTTGAGTGATCCCCCGTGAGGTATGTGAACTTGTATATAAATGGAATTTTAAAAAGGCATGTTATGCTCTAATAAGTAATTTATCTTATGTAATGTTTTAAATAAATCATGATGAATAGGATTGTAAATAAATAAAAATAAAACTTAATAAAGAATCTTGGAAATCCCGACACTCTATGACAAGCCCAAAAACCTTCTCTTCTACCCGTTCCATTTGGGAATGTAAGCCACATTATAAAGAGTTTTGCTTGAGGACAAACAAAGATTCAAGTGTGGGGGTATTTGATGTGCGCAAAATGCAACATATAAATTATATCAAATAAGGCATAAAACTAACCCTTTTTTAATACTAATGTTGGAAAATGTGTGGTTTTGTCTTCCTTTTGAGTTTACAGGGTCAAATGAGCTTAAACGAACAAAAGGAACAAATATACAGCCAAAACCAACATAAATACAAAGAAAAGGAAGAAACGTGACGTGCCGACCCCTCGACAACATCTCCCAAAGCAAAAAAACAAGAAAAAGCTGAGCATGGGGCTGTACCCAGCTGCGCATGGGGTTGTGCCCAGCTGAACACGGGGCGTGCCCAGCGGACATGGGGCCGTGTCCAGGCTTCTGCAGAAAAGACAAAGCTATAGAAGCTACTATTCCCGACACGGGGGCATGCCCAGCTCAACACGGGGCCGTGGTCAACGCTAAGATTCGCAAATCTTGCAAATCTTGATAGTACAGATACGCTTCTGCACCCGGGGCCGTGCCCAGCGGACACGGGGGCGTGTGGAGCTAATAAAGACAAATTGTAATTAATGAAGAAACAGAAAAAGGGTGAACACGGGGCCGTGTCCAGGCTTCTATGCAGGCTATAAATAGGGGTGCTTGGTTTACTTCAAAGGCATCCCTTGGCAAACCACCTCTCTCACACTTCACCCACACTCCATCACCACCACAACACCATCACCACCACAACACCATCATCCACCACCACCATCATCCATCATCCATCATAGAGTGTGTGAGTAGTCTCGGGATCCAAGATTGATTGTAAGAGTTCTTGACAATCAAAGGCCATGTTTGCCTAAGTCTCTTACATCACTTGGTGAAGACAAGCATTTAGTGTAATACTTTTTATTTTTAATCTTTTCACACTTTTTATTTGGTTATGTATTAATGACTTTAATAACTAGTTTATTATGTTGAAGGTGAATCTTTCTTATCATTTGTCCGTGGTGTCTTGGCATTATTTTGCTGTCTATATAAAATAAAAGATTTTCACCATTCATATCTCCACGGTCTATATGGAGATATGTTGGCTACCTGGTCGGGGGTTAAGGGAATGGTTTGGTAAGAGTCTTGCCTTGTTTAGTGTATAGATCCTGCAAGGACCTGGGTCAAATTTAGTAGGACCTCCTTCAATACCCAATGGTATTGGATGGCGGGGGTCCAAACTCTTTGATTCCCTCATATGTAAGCTACTATTAAAACTTTAACCCGGCTACTTAGGACTGTATCCCTGCTGACTCAGACTACTTAGCCGAGGGTAACGTCACCTTCCAAAGAGGGGCCTACCACATTATGCATTAATAACCTAATTAATTATCTTTCAATAATCCGACCCTTTAGGATTGTATGCTTGCTGACTCAAACTACTGGGTTGAGGGTAACGTCACCTTCAAAAGAGGGGCCTACTACAATAACTAAGATAATCTCTTAAAAAGTGCAAAAGTGCGGAAATAATCAAAGGTTACACTAAAGACGAGTCGGATCCAAGTGATTCATCTTGTCTATCTGTTTTTATTTTTATTTTTATTTTCAGCATTTTAGTTTTTACTTTCTAGTTTAAAATATTTTTAAATTTTTTTATTTGATTAGACGTTGAGGATAAACCGGTATGAAAAGCTCTTTTGTCCTTGGACGACCTCGGTATCTTACCAACACTATACTACGCTCACGATGGGTACACTTGCCCATATGTGTGTTTGGTGTTAGTAAATATCGTGTTTTATAAATTTAAAACTTGACTAAAGTGGTTAAAAAGGCTAAAAACATACATAAAATTATATCGCACCAACTACGCATCAAGTTTTTGTTACTAAAATCAAGTTTTTGGCGCCGTTTCCGGGGACACAAGGATTTTAAGAAAGCTTAAAATCGACGGCCTAATCAGTTTTTCAAACCTTTTTCAAAACGCGCGCACATTTTTCTGCATTTTAGGTAGTTTTGCATTTACAGTAGGTTGAACATGGGCCGTGCTCAATGAACACGAGGCCGTGCTACATATTTTTCATAAAACTCCTAGATACAGAGTCTGAACACGGGGTAGTGCTCACTGAACACGCCCCCGTGCTGCACAAAACCAGTAACTTTTAATTAAAACGCCCAGATACAGAACCTGAACACGGGCCGTGTCCACTGAACACGGGGCCGTGTCCAGCCCCTGTTTCCGTTTTTATTTTTGTTTTCTGGTCTCGAGACTCTGTTGTGGTCTGTTGAGTGATTCTTATGGATCAATACTCAGGAGGCTACAACTACACCTATGAGGAGGATGATTATAGGGAAGACTATTGCACTAATTGTGGTAACCCGCACTCAGTTCAATACTGTGACTTATTTCAACCATCCACTTCATACACCTACTATGAGGAGCCCAGGTACAAGCAATCAACTTCATACACATCCTATGAAGACCAAAGGTATGAACCTTCTCCCTCATACTCATATTTTGATGAACCAAGGTATGAGCCTTCATACTCATACTTTGAGGAACCAAGATATGAGCCACCACCTTCATATGCTTATTATGAGGAACCATGGCATGAACAACCCACCTCATATGGGTATTATGAAGAACAAAATTACCCCTTATCCATCATATACTTACAATGAAGAACAATGGTGCGAACCATCTACTTCATATGAGTACTATGAGGAGCCAAGGATGGAACATCCGGATTCAAGCTTTGAGGATCTAGATCCTTACACTATCACCGAAGTAACTGAAAAGATACTAGAACACCTTAAAACTATTGAACGTTACATAAAAGAATCTCGCGCAAGGGAAGAGGAGTCCCGCGCAAGGGAAGAGTTAACTTGTAATAACATAGAAATAGTTGAAGAGGTAAAAGTGGAAGAACAAATAAGTGAAAAACATACACATGTGTTAAACAACGAAAAAGGTGAGTCCGATAACGTTAAAATTCAAGAAGAGTCTAATTTTCAAGAAATTAATCTCTTGTCACCTTCTTTCAAAAATCACAGTTTAATACCCACTCATGCTAAGTTTTTAAAAGAGTTAAACACTAACACTAAAATTGACGAAACGGAAAGCATTAAGTTAACTAACGATCAAACTTCGCTAATAAAAGAAGACCCATTTGAAATCAACATTACACCGGTTCCATGTTTTTTTCAAAATTCCTTTATTAGTAATGTCACGATTGATAAAGATCTTTGTGTTAACATAATGCCTAATTAGATTTTCGAAAAATTAAGTATTAGTGATTTTTCTCCACTTCAAATACCCATTTTTCTAGCCAATCGGAAGGTAATAAAATCAATCAGTATAGCTGAGGATGTTTTGGTTCAAACAAATCAAATGGTAATCCCAACCGACTTTGTCATCCTCAATGACGCTCCTCTAGTGTTGGGACGACCTTTTGTAAAAACCCACGAAGCTTTGAAAAACCGGAAATACAACAATCTATTTCTTCAATTAGGGGCATTCAAAAGGAGCCTCGATCTTGAGCGTTCAATGAAATATCCTTTCGGCAATAATGACCCCCTAATTGAAGATGAAGATGAACCCCCCGATACAAGTGAAAAGATTGACAACTTTGTTGAAGAAGAGGTCGCCATAGAACAAACTTTTAAAGTTCTTGATCAAAATGAGCAACCAAATAAGGAGTCTCCTAAAGACCCACCTCTTGAGCTCAAAGAACTTCCAAAAGGTTTGGAATATGCTTTTCTAGACAAAGATGGTAAATCACCTGTAATTATTTCGTCTAAGTTAAGTAGTGTAGAAAAAGAAAAATTAATTAAACTTTTGAAAAAAACACAAAAATGCGATTGCTTGGAAGCTTGTAGATATTAAAGGAATAAGTCCTTCCATGTGCACGCACAAAATTTTAATGAATGATGACTACAAATCGGTAATACAACCACAACGTAGAGTAAATCCAAATGTATAAGAAGTGGTTAAAAACGAAGTCATCAAATTACTTGACGCCGGACTTATTTACCCTATCTCCGATAGTCCTTGGGTAAGTCCCGTCCAAGTAGTTCCAAATAAAGGAGGTATGACGGTAATAACTAATGAAAAGAATGAATTAATACCAACGAGAACCGTCACAGGATGGATAGTATGTATAGATTATAGACGATTAAATGAAGCAACAAGGAAAGATCACTTTCCTTTGCCCTTCATTGATCAAATGTTAGAAAGATTATCCGGTTATAAATTTTATTGTTTCTTGGATGGTTTTTCAGGTTACTTTCAAATCCCGATAGCACCCGAAGACCAAGAAAAGACAACATTCACATGTCCCTATGGAACTTTTGCTTATCGACGCATGCCATTTGGTCTATGTAATGCCCCCGCAACCTTCCAACGTTGCATCGTGGCCATCTTCCATGACATGATAGAAAAGACAATGGAAGTCTTCATGGACGACTTTTCTATCTTTGGAGATTCGTACGACCAATGCCTCGATAACCTTGAACGAATGCTATCTCGATGTGAGGAAACTAACCTCGCCCTTAATTGGAAAAAATGCCATTTCATGGTAACGAAGGGAATAGTACTCGGTCACAAAATCTCAAGCGAAGGAATGGAGGTTGATCGAGCAAAAATAGACACTATTTCTCGATTACCACCACCATCCTCCGTTAGAGCAATCAGAAGTTTCTTAGGGCATGCTGGATTTTATAGACGGTTTATCAAAGACTTTTCTAAAATTTCAAGGCCTCTAACAAAATTACTTGAAAAAGATGCCCCTTTCATCATTGACAAGGATTGCAATCAAGCATTTCTAACACTCAAGGAAATGCTAGTTAATGCACCTATCATGATAGCGCCTGATTGGAAATTACCTTTCGAAATCATGTGTGATGCAAGTGACTTTGCAGATAGAGCAGTCTTGGGACAAAGAAAAGAAAAGGATTTTCACCCAATTTATTATGCTAGTAAAACACTTAACGATGCACAAGAAAATTACACAACAACTGAAAAAGAATTACTAGCTGTGGTATTTGCTTTTGATAAATTTCGTTCATATCTTGTTCTTTCTAAAACAATAGTCTATACAAATCATGCAGCCATTCGATACCTTTTCAAGAAACAGGATGCTAAACCCCGTTTGATTCGGGGGATTCGACTCCTCCAAGAATTTAATATTGAAATAAAAGACAAAAGAGGAGCAGAAAACACCGCAGCAGATCATCTTTCACGCTTAGAAAACCCAGCTTTAGAGGCAACCAGGGACGAGAAAATCAATGAAACTTGATGTGCGAAAAGATTAAAAATAAAAAGTATTACACTAGACACTTGTCTTCACCAAGTGATGTAAGAGACTTAGGCAAACATGGCCTTTAATTGTTAAGAACTCTTATGATCAATCTTGGATCCTGAGACGACTCACACACTCTATGATGGATGATGGATGATGGTGGTGGATGATGGTGTTGTGATGGTGGTGGTGGGTGGGTGAAGTGTGAGAGAGGTGGTGTGCCAAGGGATATAAAACACGATATTTACTGACACTAAACACACATATGGGCAAGTGCACCCATCGTGAAGGTAGAATAGTGTTGGTAAGATACCGAGGTCGTCCAAGGACACAAGAGCTTTTAGTACCGGTTTATCCTCAACGTCTAATCAAATCAAAAGTTGGAAAAAGATTTTTAAACTAGAAGAATAAAACTAACTAAAATGTTGAAAAATAAAATAAAAATAAAAACAGATAGACAAGATGAATCACTTGGATCCGACTCGTGTGTAGTGTAACCTTTGATTATTTCCGCACTTTTGAACTTTTTAAGAGATTATCTTAGTTATTGTAGTAGGCCCCTCTTTTGAAGGTGACGTTACTCTCAACCCAGTAGTTTGAGTCAGCAAGGATACAATCCTAAAGGGTCGGATAATTGAAAGATAATTAATTAAGTTATTAATGCATAATGTGGTTGGCCCCTCTTTTGAGGGTGACGTTACCCTCGGCTAAGTAGTCTGAGTCAGCAGGGATACAGTCCTAAGTAGCCGGGTTAAAGTTTTAATAGTAGCTTACATATGAAGGGATCAAAAAGTTTGGACCCCCGCCATCCAATACCAGTGGGTATTGAAGGAGGTCCTACTAAATTTGACCCAAGTCCTTGCAGGATCTATACACTGAACAAGGCAAGACTCTTACCAAACCGTTCCCTTAACCCCCGACCAGGTAGCCAACATATCTCCATATAGACTGTGGAGATATGAATGGTGAAAATCTTTTATTTTATATAGACAGTAAAATAATGCAAAGACACCACGTACAAACGATAAGGAAGAATCACCTTCAACATAAGAAACTAGTTATTAAAGTTATTAATACATAACCAAATAAAAAGTGCGAAAAGATTAAAAATAAAAAGTATTACACTAGACACTTGTCTTCACCAGGTGATGTAAGATACTTAGGCAAACATGGCCTTTGATTGTCAAGAACTCTTACGATCAATCTTGGATCCCGAGACGACTCACACACTCTATGATGGATGATGGATGATGGTGGTGGATGATGGTGTTGTGATGGTGGTGGTGGGTGGGTAAAGTGTGAGAGAGGTGGTGTGCCAAGGGATGGTTTACAAATGAGCCAAGTATCCCTATTTATAGCCTGAACAGCAGCTCAGGCATGGCCCCGTGTCCACCCTCCTTCTCTTTCTTCATTAATTGCATTTTGTCTGTATTAGTTGACCACGCCCCCGTGTCTGCTGAGCACGACCCCGTGTGCAGAAGTGTATCTGTACTATCAAGATTTCCCTAGATTCTGGGGATCTTAGAGTTGACCACGGCCCCGTGTCTAGTGGGCACGCCCCTGTGGTAGGTGATAGAAGCTTCTACAACTTTGTCTTTTCTGCGGACACTTGGGCACGCCCCCGTGCTCACTGAGCACGAGGCGTGTTCAGCCTTCTGTTTTCTTGTTTTGCTTGGGAAGATGCTGTCGGGAGGTCGGGCATGCCACGTTTGTTCCTTTTCTTTGTATTTATGTTAGATTTAGCTGCCTTTTTGCTTCTTTTGTTCATTTGAGCTCATTTAATCCTGAAAATACAAAAGGAAGACAAAAACACACTTTTTCCAACATTAGTACTAAAAAGGGTTAGTTTTATGCCACAATTGATGTAATTTATATGCTGCATTTTGTGCACATCAAATACCCCCACACTTGAATCTTTGCTTGTCCTCAAGCAAAACTCTTTATAATGTGGCTTTACACTCCCAAATGGAATGGGTAGAAGAGAAGGTTTTTGGGCTTGTCATAGAGTGTCGGGATGTCCAAGATTCTTTATTAAGTTTTATTTTTATTTCTTTACAATCCTATTCGTCATGATTTATTTAAAACATTACATAAAATAAATTACTTATTAGGGCATAACAAGCCTTTTTAAAATTCCATTTATATACAAGTTCACATACCTCACGGGGGATCACTCAACACTCGGCCGAAAATGTATTTTAGTGAATCACTCGAGAGAGGCATGGAACTTACTCCTACCATAAGCTTTTCCAAGCAATCAATCCTCCTCCTTTTTAACTATACACCTTTGTAAATATCAAGAGGACTTTTGGGTAAAGGGTTAGGCTTGGGCTAAAGGGTTAGGCTTGGGCTAAAGGTAGGTGGTTGGGTTAGTGGTTAGTAAAAGGGCGAAAGGCGTAAAAAGCGTCGGTTTTTGTAAAACTTGTTATTATTTTGTAACTTTTTATTTTGATGAAGCATCTCTTTCAAACAAAGTTCTTTTTGATAGACTTGTTTGTTTATTTCTTTTGGCTTCATCATCAACATCATTTTTTTTCATAAGCAAGTCATAAGAAAAACCGAGCTTTGTTACTAAAATAAAGGGTTTAAAATGAAAAAAGGGTTTAGGTGGGTAAAAAGGGTGTTTGTTTTGGGTTAAGAAATGAAAAGGTTTAGGCTCAAAGGGGTTAACTAGGGGGATTTTGGTTAGGTGGTAAAAAAAATAAAGAAAAATAATGGTGTAGAAATAAAAAGGGTTAGTCCTAATGCCTCCATCATTTACTTACTCGGGTTTAAGTTGGTAAGGACCGGGAATGTATCGTTGTGGCAAGTTCTAGAGTGTAAGACCCAAGCGGCTATTCACACAAGAAATGAAAAAAATGAGCATTTAGTTTAAAGATATGTATTTGTATGCTCAATAAAGGCTAAAAACTCACTTTTTGTGGGAATGCATTTTTATGTGATCAAGTATATATAATCAAATTTTAACTAAACTTGTCATGCCGTTTCATAATTTTCTTATGTTGGTTTTTTATTTATCACGACGCTATTAGTTGTAAATTTGTAAAAATATAACCTTTTTAGAACTTGAAATTACCAAATTAAACCTAGACAAGTATAAAAAAATGAAAAATTTTTGAAAAAAAAATTTTTGGGGTGATTAGCTGTTCCAATAGAGTTTTGTGTAAGGCTTGTAATTAGGACTTGCAAGATTCAAGGTTTTAGTATCCCCCCCACACTTAAATTACACATTGTCCTCAATGTGTCCCAAAAATAAGATTTTAGGTTGATTGAATGTGTAAAAAAGTGTGAAAAAGCAAAATTTTTGTTACTGCGCGTCTGGACACGGCCCCGTGGTGTCCGGGCACGGCCCCGTGTTCAGATCGCCAGTTATAGAAATTAGAAAAAAGAAACAGAAGCCTGGGCACGGGGGCGTGTTCTGTGAGCACGCCCCGTGTCCAGTTACCTGAACTGGGCATTTTCTGCAGATTGTGCAGCACGGGGCCGTGTCGAGTGGGCACGGCCCGTGCTAAACTTGCTGTAATGAAGAAAAATTTGTCGGGTGTCCCTGTTTTTGTGCATGGGGTGCTGGTTCAAGTTTCCCTTGGTATCCTTCACCATCCCGAGTGTGTTTTATTCCTGAAAATTAAAACTAAACTAGAAAACATAAAAATTAATCTAAACTAAACTATGGATAGTTCCGCGGAATGCCTCTGTGGTGTGCCACGTTTATAAGGGTCCTTGGCTAGACCCAAAGCCTGGTCATATGTCACCCAAGTGGGATGTTTTTGCATCCCATGCTACACCGTCGGAGAGCATCATCCAAACTTGAGTCAATGACCTTCATGTAGTTGACCGGGTCGTCGTCTTCTACTCTTTTTCCAACTCCAAATTTCATTTCCTCGTCCCCAATCCTCAATGTTAGTGTTCCATCATTCATATCTACCACTGCTTGGGCCGTAGCTAGGAATGGCCTCCCTAGGATGAGTGGTACTTCTGTATCTTCCTCCATATCTAATATGACAAAGTCGGCTGGAAATATAAATTCGCCGACTTTGACTAGTAGATTTTCAGCGACACCTTTTGGATATTTGACGGATCTATCGGCGAGTTGTATGCTTATTTTTGTAGGGCCTGTTTTCCCTAAGCCGAGTCGGTTGAACATTGATGAGGGCATGAGGTTGATGCTTGCCCCGAGATCGGCTAGTGCATTACGAACAGGGGATTCCCCAATCGAGCAAGGGATTGTGAAGCTTCCGGGGTCAAGTTTCTTTTGTGGGAGTTTGTTGAGCAGTAAGGCAGAGCATTCTTCGCCTAAATTAACTAATTGCAATGATTCAATTTTCCTTTTATGAGTGAGGAAGTCCCTCATAAATTTTGAATATTTGGGCATTTGAGTTAGGACTTCGGTAAATGATATATTAACATGCAATTGTTTTAGTAAATTTTCGAACTTTGCGAATTGCTCATCGGTCTTTTGACGAATTAACCGACTGGGGTATGGAACCGGAGGAGTCTTAGTAGGCACTTGAATTGGTGGAGAAGCCTTCTCTTGTTGGGGTGGAGTTGTGGATTGGATAGATTGGCTTCTTTCAGTTGGCGGTAATGGAGCCTCTTCGGAACCCACGGTACAGTTTCTCAATGTTATTAGATGTACTTGCGCCTTTGGGTTGGTTTCGGTGTTACTTGGTAACGCGCCTTGTGGTCTCTCGGAGAAATTCTGAGCTATTTGATTTAGTTGCTTTTCAATATATTGTATACTAAATTGTGGATTTCTAAAATTCGATTCCAATTGTTGAAATCGATCCGAGTTTTTCTTTTCGGTGTCGGAGATGAGGCGAGATACAATATCTTCAAGCCTTTCTCGTCCACCTTGTTGTTGAGAGAAATTTTGTGACTCGATTCTTGGTTGTTGAAAGTTTGTTCGTTGGTTTAGATTTTGTTGGTTACTACCATTTCCGGGTTCTCTCCAACCAAGGTTAGGGTGGTTACGCCATCCTTAGTTGTAGGTACCCGTTGGAGGACCCGACGGCCTAGGTCTATTATCAATGTAGTTTACTGACTCTGTTTGATCATCTACTTCTTTCATACAACTCCAATTTTCATGTGGCCCGCCACACCCTTCACAAGCCATGACCGAGGCTGTTTTTGCCATTTCTAGCTTTTTGATTTTCGAAGAAAGGGCCTCGATTTGGGCTTGTAAAGCAGTGCTTTCATCAACCTTATGGGCGCATGGGGCAATAGACTTATTGCCTCGGGGAGTGTGCCATTGAAAATTGGTTTGAGCAATTTCCTCAATTTGATTATATATTTCATTTGGGCGACGATTACCTAAAAGTCCCCCGGAGCTAGAGTCAAGTGTTTGTCATGTGTGTGGCAACAACCCATTGTAGAAAGTGGATACTTGTTGCCACACCGCAAGACCGTGATGAGGACACTTTCTTAGTAGCTCCTTGAACATTTTCCAAGTTTCATATAAGGATTCCCCATCCTGTTGTGAATATGTATTAATTTCAGTCATTAATTTAGTCGTTTTAGAAGGAGGGAAATACATATATAGAAACTTTTGGGCTAGTTCATCCCAGGTGTTTACCGAGCCAACTGGTTGGGCATTAAGCCAAGCCTTAGCTCGGTCTTTTAGTGAAAATGGAAACATTCGAAGGTGGATGGCGTCGTTTGATGCTCCATTAATCCGAAAGGTATCACATATTTCTAAGAAATTAGTAATATGTAGATGAGGATCCTCGTCCGCAAGCCCGTGGAAGGTTGCGGAGTTTTGAAGCATTTGTATCAAATGTGGCCGAAGCTCGAAGTTGTTGGCTTCGACATTCGGTGCATTGATAGCGGTGCCGAGATTACCCACGGTGGGTCGTAGGTAATCCATGAGGGTACGTTGGTCCGCCATTGGAAGTGGGTCCCCCGAAACATTCTCTTGGTTTTTAGCTTTAAGTCTTCTTTTTAGAAAGCGTTCGGGATCGTCTAGGGGTTCTTTTACGTCTCTACTAGAACTGGAGCTCATACACTACGTGGAGAGTTCAGATGTGGTGCCTGGGTTCCAAGTCCTGCAACAGAAACAAAAAGAATGTTGGTCAGAAGCTTCACCACGGCCCCTTGTTCAGATAAACACAGACCGTGGTCAGAGATACAGTGATTGTTTTCCGGATCCCTGTTAATGGGGAGTTCGACACGGCCCCGTGTTGCACCGACACGGCCCCGTGCTCAACTCTCTGTAACTCGGAAAATAAAAACTACCAGTAACAATGCTGGGCACGGCCCGTTTCCGACCAGGCACGGCCCGTGCTGAGCTCTACAGAAACTGAAAAACTAAGAAAATCCTAAAAAAACAGAAAAATTTAAAAAAACGATTAGGCCGTTGATTCCTAACTTTCTTAAAATCCTTGTGTTCCCCGGCAGCGGCGCCAAAAACTTGATGTGCGTGAAGTGTACTATATTTTTGATGTATATTTTAAGCCCTTTTATACTTTTTAGCGAAGTTTTAAATTTATAAAACACGATATTTACTAACACTAAACACACATATGGGCAAGTGCACCCATCGTGAACGTAGTATAGTGTTGGTAAGATACCAAGGTCGTCCAAGGACACAAAAGCTTTTAGTACCGGTTTATCCTCAACGTCTAATCAAATCAAAAGTTGGAAAAAGATTTTTAAACTAAAAGAATAAAACTAACTAAAATGCTGAAAAATAAAAATAAAAACAGATAGACAAAATGAATCACTTGGATCCGACTCGTGTGTAGTGTAACCTTTGATTATTTCTACACTTTTGCACTTTTTAAGAGATTATCTTAATTATTGTAGTAGGCCCCTCTTTTGAAGGTGACGTTACCCTCAACCCAGTAGTTTGAGTCAGCAAGGATACAATCCTAAAGGGTCGGATTATTGAAAGATAATTAATTAAGTTATTAATGCATAATATGGTAGGCCCCTCTTTTGAAGGTGACGTTACCCTCGGCTAAGTAGTCTGAGTCAGCAGGGATACAATCCTAAGTAGCCGGGTTAAAGTTTTAATAGTAGCTTACATATGAGTGGATCAAAGAGTTTGGACCCCCGCCATCCAATACCGGTGGGTATTGAAGGAGGTCCTACTAAATTTGACCCAGATCCTTGTAGGATCTATACACTAAACAAGGCAAGACTCTTACCAAACCGTTCCCTTAACCCCCGACCAGGTAGCCAACATATCTCCATATAGACCGTGGAGATATGAATGGTGAAAATCTTTTATTTTATATAGATAGTAAAATAATACCAAGACACCACGGACAAACGATAAGGAAGAATCACCTTCAACATAAGAAACTAGTAATTAAAGTCATTAATACATAACCAAATAAAAAGTGCGAAAAGATTAAAAATAAAAAGTATTACACTAGACACTTGTCTTCACCAAGTGATGTAAGAGACTTAGGCAAACTTGGCCTTTGATTGTCAATAACTCTTACGATCAATCTTGGATCCCGAGATGACTCACACACTCTATGATGGATGATGGTGGTGGATGATGGTGTTGTGATGGTGGTAGTGGGTGGGTGAAGTGTGAGAGAGGTGGTGTGCCAAGGGATGGTTTGCAAATGAGCCAAGCACCCCTATATATAGCCTGAACAGCAGCTCGGGCACGGCCCCATGTCCATCCTCCTTCTCTTTCTTCATTAATTGCAGTTTGTCTGCATTAGTTGACCACGCCCCCGTGTTCGCTGAGCATGACCCCGTGTGCAGAAGCGTATCTGTACTATCAAGATTTCCCTAGATTCTGTGAATCTTAGAGTTGACCACGGCCCCGTGTCCAGTGGGCACGCCCCCGTGGTGGGTGATAGAAGCTTCTAAAACTTTGTCTTTTCTGCTGACACTTGGGCACGCCCCCGTGCTCACTGAGCATGGGGCGTGTTCAGCCTTCCGTTTTCTTGTTTTGCTTGAGAAGATGCTGTTGGGAGGTCGGGCATGCCACGTTTGTTCCTTTTCTTTGTATTTATGTTAGATTTAGCTGCCTTTTTGCTTCTTTTGTTCATTTGAGCTCGTTTAATCCTGAAAATACAAAAGGAAGACAAAAACACACTTTTTCCAACATTAGTACTAAAAAAGGGTTAGTTTTATGCCATAATTGATGTAATTTATATGTTGCATTTTGTGCACATCACCGGGTTAATGTTTTAATAGTAGTTTACATATGAGGGGATCAAGAAATTTGGACCCCCGACATCCAATACCAGTGGGTATTGAAGGAGGTCCTACTAAGCTTGACCCAGGTCCTTGCAGGATCTATACACTAAACAAGGCAAGACTCTTACCAAACCATTCCCTTAACCCCCGACTAGGTAGCCAACATATCTCCATATAGACCGTGGAGATATAAATTGTGAAAATATTTTATTTTATATAGACAGTAAAATAACGCCAAGGCACCACGGACAAATGATGTGACAACTCGAGTTTCCAAGATTCTATCTTCGCATTTAGTGCACGTTAAATTTTTTTTTATTAGTTGTTTGTTAATACGACTCGTTGTTTCACAACGCTTACCTTTGTAATACGTTGTATCGTATTTCGATTAATATTTTGTACTTGGAAATCCATGTTTATTATATGTGAGTTTGTGTTATTAAGGTTTGTTTTAATTAACATGTTAAATAAGGATGGATCTCTTACTGAAAACAAATACTTATGAAATCACCCACTCATGAAAACACTTTGAGTGTTTTCGTTTAGCATGGGCCCAGACGAAATCAAAGATGGGCCTTGCCCAGTTGGGTATTGAGATATTTATAAACAAACTTCTCAGAGAAGTTTCACATTTTCCAAACCATATCTTGTCAAAATTGTTTCTCTCTCTATCTCTGGAAAACCCACAAAGAGTTCCTCATCTTGAAGCAAAACCTCTGTTTAAATCATTGGTTAGTGATCTTCATGTTCAGTTGTTTAGATGCTTATCGTATGATTGTTGGATGTTTAATCATGATGTATGTATATATGTGAATATGTGATTTATCATAGTGTGCTTGTTAGATAATTATCATACATGAATTGTGTGTATATTTGATATTTTGATTAACAGTGGGTATTTGTTAAATAATAAACACTATGATGATTGTTGGATGTTAATCCTGATTATTTAGATGAGTAAGTATTTAAATGAATGTTTTATCTTTTGTTGGATTGATTATTCCTACAAATGATTGATCATGTAACTGTTAAATCGATTATTAGTTACTGGGTTTATGTTACAGAAGTGTTGTTGATGATGATAAATAGTAACGAAATCACCCATCACCTTTAAAGTGGACGAAATCACTTTAAGTGATTTCGGCCCATGTGTTTGGTTTAGGCCCACTATGTGTGTTTTCGGCCCAGATGAGTTTTCGACCAACATATAGTGATTTCGGCTCTTTTGGATTTCGGCACACATAAGGGGTTTTCGTTAATCAGTGATTTCGGCCCAAAGGGTGTTTTCGGCCCACTAGTGATTTCGGCAACCTTAAGGGTTTTCGGCAACCTTAAGGGTTTTCGGCAACATGAGGGTTTTCGGCACCTAGGGGGTTTTCGGCCAAGTTGGTTTTCGGCCAAAGGGGTGTTTTCGGCACTTTTGTTTGTTTGGCAACTAGCTACTGTTAATAATTAATGTTATTAATTATGTTATTTAGCTTAACTAATCACTTGAATAACTCAGTTAGTTTATTTAACTATGTTAAATATGTAAGTTGATAACTTTATTGTTTGAATAACTCTGTTAGTGGACCAATTCTGTTAAGTTGATTAACTGGGTTAAGTGACTTACTCTAATTATTTATTATTCCAAATTAAGTGGATTAATTCTGTTATTCCATTGAACTCCGTTAACTTTATTCACTCAGTTAATTTGCTAGATGCCAACTCTGTTACATGAATATTATGAATGTGACTGCCTGTTATGTGTTGCATGATATGAACTGTCAAACACTTTATGATATTACTGTGACACTAGTTCCATGTGAAACTTTACGAATGTGAACTGATTGAATATACGTGCACTATAGGACTTGACTGATTTATTGTGAGCACTTAACTTAGCATACCAAGCAAACAAGGTGAGTTCACACTTCTACCAAGGCATGGGATTCCCGGGGTTGGGAATGGGTTGATTGATTATTTATGCTTAAGAGTTATCGGAATTACATACCATAGGCCTCGTGAGAGGAAGGTCAATGGTAGATACTACTAGACTAGTGATACTTATACATCTCTTCGCAAACATGCCGGGATCGGCCGCGATACTAGAACAATCTTCGCAAACATGCCTGGAATGGCCGCGAACTATACTTCAATCTTCGCAAACATGCCTGGAGGGCCGCGATACAAATATAACTAGTCTAGAAAACATGGGAAACCCCCACTAAACTTCGCAAACATGCCTTGAGGGCCGCGATGCTATTACATACGATACATGATTACTAATCGAGCATACGATTTACGAAATGAACATTATAACTAAATAACCAACTGTGAACTCGCTCAACTAGTTGTTGACTCTCTGTTACATGCCTTGCAGGACCATAGGTACTTTTGGAGCTTGCACGGGAGGCACAGTCGTTGTGGACATGGATCGCGAATGTGTTGTTAAACGTTATAACATTTTGTACTTAAACTTATGTTGGGTTTTACATTAATGCTTACGCTACACACTTGTTTATATTTGGTTTTGTAAACACCTATCGTATTGATGAATGACTTTTGATATACATACTTATGTTCAATATGATTGGTGGCTTGATCCTGGTCATGTCACGCCTCCAAGCGGTGGTACTCCGCGTGTGGATTTTGGGGGTGTGACAGATTGGTATCAGAGCCATTGGTTATAGAGAACTCGGTTTTAATAAGGAGAAAACGTTTTTATTAAAACCAGACTATAACCAGAACAGTGCTCAACGATCCACAACGACGCCTCGCTCCACGTGCAAGACTCATCACTCTAGGTAATATGGTACATGTCTTATTGCCTACTTGCTAGAATTGCATAGAACTTTGCTCCGGGTATGCTTAGGTTAACTTAACACTATTGCATGAGAACACTTGTGTGATTATTCCCTTTTGTTATCGCACTACTCGCGAACCTCTCTCACTTATGTCATATTTGCTATGAAGATCATGTCTGGACGCATTAACATGACACAAGCCCAGTTGACGGCTCTCATTAACGAGCGAATTGCTGAGGCACTTGCAGCCGCACAAGCAGGAGGTATACCCTGCAGTTGTAACTCACACTAGGATCTTTAGATCCTACACTCCTAAACCAACTCTTGTGTTTTAATCTTGTACTGGATTCTTATATACAACAGGTCAGCACGCTCAACCACCTGTTTGTACCTTCAAAACTTTCATGGACTGTCGTCCTACTACCTTTAGTGGCACGGAAGGAGCGGTTGGACTCCTCCATTGGTTTGAAAAGCTCGAGTCCGTATTCGAAATGTGTGAATGCCCTGAGGCTCGCAGGGTGAAGTACGCCACTGGTACACTAGAAGGCATTGCGCTGACTTGGTGGAATGCGCAAGTGCAGATGTTAGGGTTGGCTGTTGCTAACGCCACACCCTGGAATGATTTCAAGGAGTTGATCAAAGAGGAATATTGTAGCCGTGATGATATTCATAAGCTGGAGGTAGAATTTTACCACTTGAAAATGACGGGGTCAGAAATTGAAGCGTACACCAGAAGATCGAATGAGTTGGCTATTCTGTGTCCTACTATGGTGGACCCTCCCATTAAGCGTATCGAACTGTATCTCAATGGTCTGGTGCCGGAGATTCAAAGTCACGTAACCTCAGCGAATCTTGGCACTATTCAACAGATCGTCAAGCTAGCTCATCGCCTCACCGATCAGGCGGTGGAACAGAACAGGCTGCCTAAACGTATCAGCGCTACTACCGTTACCACTCCAGCTACTCCTGCTACTCCCAGCGACAACAAGCGAAAATGGGAAGGGGATTCCAGCAGGGGTTCAGCTATTGTACAGTCTCAAGCACAGCAACAGCGCAAGACTAGTGATTACCAGAGCCTGAGTCAGCAATCGTCTGGTGGTCAGGGGCAGAGTGGATATCGGGGAATTCATCCACTATGTAACAGGTGCAACAAACACCACAGTGGTCAGTGTCGTAAAGGCCGCTGTCAAAGATGTCTAAGGGTAGGTCATGAAGCTAAAGATTGCAGGAGCTCAAGGCCTGCGAATCAGAACCAGCAACAACAGCCACCCGTTCCACGAAACCAGTCACAGCAACAACAGCAAGGAAATAAGACATGCTTTCAGTGTGGGGCTGAAGGTCATTTCAAGCGGAACTGCCCCCAGTTAAACCAGAATCAGAACAACAACAACAATAATCAGGGCAGTGGGAACAACAATGGGGGAAACAACAACAACAATGGTGCAAAGGGTCGTTTATTTGTGATTGGTCAGAGTGACGCAAGGAACGATCCTAATGTGGTTACGGGTAAGTTTCTTCTCGACGACTTTTATGTTACCGTATTATTTGATTCGGGTGCGGATACCAGTTATATGTCTCTGAACGTTAGTCAAATGCTTAAACGCGCACCAACACTTTTGAACACCAAACATGTCGTAGAGTTAGCTAACGGTAAAAGTCTAGAGGCCACACACGTAGTTCAGGGTTGTAATCTTATCCTCGCTGGTCAGACTTTCTCTATAGATCTCATTCCTATAACTCTGAGTAGTTTCGACATTGTCATCGGTATGGATTGGTTATCCCAACAACAAGCAGAGATCCTATGCAAGGAGAAGATCATTCGTATTCCTCGTTCTGGCAAAGAACCTCTCGAAGTTCAAGGCGACAAGAGTGGTGTCGTGAGTGGCATCATCTCCTTCTTGAAGGCTCAGAAGTGTCTGCGAAAGGGCCACATAGCTATTTTAGCACTCGTTACTGATACATCGACGAAAGAGAAGAAGTTAGAGGATATTCCTGTAGTACGCAATTTTCCTCAAGTGTTTCCTGAAGAGTTACCTGGGTTACCGCCTCATCGCCAGGTCGAATTTCAGATCGAGCTAGCTCCAGGAGCAGCCCCTATAGCTCGAGCACCTTACCGCTTAGCTCCAACTGAACTGGAAGAACTGTCTAAGCAATTGCAAGAACTTTTGGAAAAGGGTTTCATACGTCCTAGCTCTTCGCCATGGGGAGCTCCAGTATTATTTGTAAAGAAGAAAGACGGTACCTTTTGTATGTGCATAGATTACCGCGAACTGAACAAGGTGACGGTGAAGAATCGCTATCCGCTTCCACGCATCGATGACTTATTCGACCAGTTGCAAGGGTCGAGCTATTACTCAAAGATTGACCTGAGGTCAGGTTACCATCAACTGAGAGTCCGGGATGAGGACGTCTCCAAAACAGCATTCAGAACTCGCTACGGTCATTACGAGTTTTTGGTTATGCCATTCGGGTTAACGAACGCGCCGGCGGTTTTCATGGATCTTATGAACAGGGTGTGCAAACCTTATCTTGACAAGTTTGTTATTCTTTATTGACGACATCCTGATCTACTCGAAGAATCGGGAGGAACACGAGCAGCATTTACGACTTATTCTCGAACTCCTTCGAACGGAACAGCTGTACGCTAAGTTTTCAAAATGCGACTTCTGGCTTCGTGAAGTCCACTTTCTAGGCCACGTGGTAAACAAGGATGGGATTCATGTTGATCCATCCAAGGTAGATTCGATCAAGAACTGGCCTGCACCTAGCACACCAACAGAAATACGCCAATTCTTGGGTTTGGCGGGTTATTACAGACGGTTTATCAAAGACTTCTCAAAGATTGCTCAGCCGCTTACATTACTGACACAGAAAGGTATTGCTTACCGTTGGAGTGATACACAGGAAACAGCGTTTCAGCACTTAAAGGATAGACTCTGTAGCGCACCTATCCTCTCATTGCCTGAAGGCACGGACGATTTTGTAGTCTACTGCGATGCATCTATCCAAGGTCTAGGATGTGTGTTGATGCAACGGGATAAAGTTATTGCTTATGCTTCGCGCCAACTTAAGATTCACGAACGGAATTACACTACGCACGATTTAGAGCTTGGAGCTGTTGTTTTTGCGCTCAAGATATGGAGACATTATCTGTATGGCACCAAGTGCACCATCTACACCGATCACAGAAGTCTTGAGCATATCTTCAAGCAGAAAGACTTGAACATGCGACAACGTCGATGGGTCGAGTTACTGAACGATTACGAATGTGCTATAAAGTATCATCCGGGCAAAGCCAATGTGGTGGCTGACGCCCTCAGTCGAAAGGATACTACACCTAGGCGTGTACGAGCGTTGCAACTCACTATTCAGTCTAGTCTTCCTTCACAGATACGAGATGCTCAGGTAGAAGCATTGAAACCGGAAAACGTCAGGGCTGAAGCTCTGCGCGGCTCAAGGCAAAGGTTAGAACAAAGGGCAGACGGCGCCTACTATGTAACCGGACGCATCTGGGTCCCACTCTATGGTAATTTACGCGAGCTTGTAATGGATGAAGCTCATAAGTCTCGCTACTCAGTACATCCTGGTTCAGATAAGATGTACTACGACCTCAGAACTACATATTGGTGGCCTAGCATGAAGGCCCACATAGCAACTTACGTTAGCAAGTGTTTGACTTGTGCGAGAGTCAAAGCGGAATATCAGAAACCATCAGGCCCACTCCAGCAACCTGAGATACCACAATGGAAATGGGAGCAAATTTCCATGGATTTTGTTACTGGCCTACCTAGATCTCAGCGCGGAAATGATACTATTTGGGTGATTGTGGATCGACTCACAAAGTCTGCTCACTTCTTGGCTATCAAGGAAACGGATAAGTTCTCCACTCTAGCAGACGTATACCTTAAGGAAGTTGTCTCGAGGCACGGGGTGCCCACCTCTATTATCTCTGATCGTGATGCACGTTTTACTTCAGAACTGTGGCAAGCAATGCACAAATCTTTTGGCTCTCGTCTAGACATAAGCACAGCTTATCATCCTCAGACAGATGGGCAGTCTGAGCGCACTATTCAAACTCTAGAAGACATGCTTCGGGCATGCGTAATTGACTTTGGCAAAGGCTGGGAAAAACATCTGCCACTTGTGGAATTTTCGTACAACAACAGTTACCACACCAGCATTAAAGCTGCTCCATTTGAGGCATTATACGGGCGTAAATGCCGATCACCTCTTTGTTGGGCAGAGGTGGGTGACAGTCAGATCACAGGTCCAGAAATGGTAGTTGATACTACTGAAAAGATTGCTCAAATACGACAACCAATGGCGGCAGCTCGTGACCGTCAGAAAGCATACGCCGATAAAGACAGGAAACTGCTCGAGCTCCAGGTTGGGGATCGAGCACTACTCAAGGTTTCACCCTGGAAGGGTGTTGTTCGTTTTGGCAAACGAGGCAAGCTTAATCCACGATACGTTGGACCATTTGAAGTCATAGAAAAGATAGGCAAAGTGGCCTACAGACTGAACTTACCAGCTGAACTCAGTGCAGTTCACAAAGTTTTTCATGTGTCGAATCTGAAGAAGTGGCAGTCAGATGAGACCTTTATAGTTCCTTTGAAGGAGCTCACTATCGACGAACGGTTGCATTTCGTCGAAGAACCAGTTGAAATCACGGACCGGGATGTTAAGGTCCTCAAGAACACCAGAATACCTCTTGTTCGAGTTCGTTGGAACTCCCGTCGTGGCCCAGAGTTTACCTGGGAACGCGAAGACCAAATGGAACTCAAATATCCCCAGTTGTTCAAAAACAATGCAACTACTACTGAGGCTGAAGCTACTACAGAATTTCGGGAAGAAATTCCTAATCAACGGGGGGATGATGTGACACCCCAGGAGAACCAGTAAACGATAACTTAACTAGCTTCCTCAGTAACCGCATGCTAAATTTCGGGACGAAATTTCTTTCAAGTTGGGGATAATGTGACAACTCGAGTTTCCAAGATTCTATCTTCGCATTTAGTGCACGTTAAATTTTTTTTTATTAGTTGTTTGTTAATACGACTCGTTGTTTCACAACGCTTACCTTTGTAATACGTTGTATCGTATTTCGATTAATATTTTGTACTTGGAAATCCATGTTTATTATATGTGAGTTTGTGTTATTAAGGTTTGTTTTAATTAACATGTTAAATAAGGATGGATCTCTTACTGAAAACAAATACTTATGAAATCACCCACTCATGAAAACACTTTGAGTGTTTTCGTTTAGCATGGGCCCAGACGAAATCAAAGATGGGCCTTGCCCAGTTGGGTATTGAGATATTTATAAACAAACTTCTCAGAGAAGTTTCACATTTTCCAAACCATATCTTGTCAAAATTGTTTCTCTCTCTATCTCTGGAAAACCCACAAAGAGTTCCTCATCTTGAAGCAAAACCTCTGTTTAAATCATTGGTTAGTGATCTTCATGTTCAGTTGTTTAGATGCTTATCGTATGATTGTTGGATGTTTAATCATGATGTATGTATATATGTGAATATGTGATTTATCATAGTGTGCTTGTTAGATAATTATCATACATGAATTGTGTGTATATTTGATATTTTGATTAACAGTGGGTATTTGTTAAATAATAAACACTATGATGATTGTTGGATGTTAATCCTGATTATTTAGATGAGTAAGTATTTAAATGAATGTTTTATCTTTTGTTGGATTGATTATTCCTACAAATGATTGATCATGTAACTGTTAAATCGATTATTAGTTACTGGGTTTATGTTACAGAAGTGTTGTTGATGATGATAAATAGTAACGAAATCACCCATCACCTTTAAAGTGGACGAAATCACTTTAAGTGATTTCGGCCCATGTGTTTGGTTTAGGCCCACTATGTGTGTTTTCGGCCCAGATGAGTTTTCGACCAACATATAGTGATTTCGGCTCTTTTGGATTTCGGCACACATAAGGGGTTTTCGTTAATCAGTGATTTCGGCCCAAAGGGTGTTTTCGGCCCACTAGTGATTTCGGCAACCTTAAGGGTTTTCGGCAACCTTAAGGGTTTTCGGCAACCTTAAGGGTTTTCGGCAACATAAGGATTTCGGCAACATGAGGGTTTTCGGCACCTAGGGGGTTTTCGGCCAAGTTGGTTTTCGGCCAAAGGGGTGTTTTCGGCACTTTTGTTTGTTTGGCAACTAGCTACTGTTAATAATTAATGTTATTAATTATGTTATTTAGCTTAACTAATCACTTGAATAACTCAGTTAGTTTATTTAACTATGTTAAATATGTAAGTTGATAACTTTATTGTTTGAATAACTCTGTTAGTGGACCAATTCTGTTAAGTTGATTAACTGGGTTAAGTGACTTACTCTGATTATTTATTATTCCAAATTAAGTGGATTAATTCTGTTATTCCATTGAACTCCGTTAACTTTATTCACTCAGTTAATTTGCTAGATGCCAACTCTGTTACATGAATATTATGAATGTGACTGCCTGTTATGTGTTGCATGATATGAACTGTCAAACACTTTATGATATTACTGTGACACTAGTTCCATGTGAAACTTTACGAATGTGAACTGATTGAATATACGTGCACTATAGGACTTGACTGATTTATTGTGAGCACTTAACTTAGCATACCGAGCAAACAAGGTGAGTTCACACTTCTACCAAGGCATGGGATTCCCGGGGTTGGGAATGGGTTGATTGATTATTTATGCTTAAGAGTTATCGGAATTACATACCATAGGCCTCGTGAGAGGAAGGTCAATGGTAGATACTACTAGACTAGTGATACTTATACATCTCTTCGCAAACATGCCGGGATCGGCCGCGATACTAGAACAATCTTCGCAAACATGCCTGGAATGGCCGCGAACTATACTTCAATCTTCGCAAACATGCCTGGAGGGCCGCGATACAAATATAACTAGTCTAGAAAACATGGGAAACCCCCACTAAACTTCGCAAACATGCCTTGAGGGCCGCGATGCTATTACATACGATACATGATTACTAATCGAGCATACGATTTACGAAATGAACATTATAACTAAATAACCAACTGTGAACTCGCTCAACTAGTTGTTGACTCTCTGTTACATGCCTTGCAGGACCATAGGTACTTTTGGAGCTTGCACGGGAGGCACAGTCGTTGTGGACATGGATCGCGAATGTGTTGTTAAACGTTATAACATTTTGTACTTAAACTTATGTTGGGATTTACATTAATGCTTACGCTACACACTTGTTTATATTTGGTTTTGTAAACACCTATCGTATTGATGAATGACTTTTGATATACATACTTATGTTCAATATGATTGGTGGCTTGATCCTGGTCATGTCACGCCTCCAAGCGGTGGTACTCCGCGTGTGGATTTTGGGGGTGTGACAGATTGGTATCAGAGCCATTGGTTATAGAGAACTCGGTTTTAATAAGGAGAAAACGTTTTTATTAAAACCAGACTATAACCAGAACAGTGCTCAACGATCCACAACGACGCCTCGCTCCACGTGCAAGACTCATCACTCTAGGTAATATGGTACATGTCTTATTGCCTACTTGCTAGAATTGCATAGAACTTTGCTCCGGGTATGCTTAGGTTAACTTAACACTATTGCATGAGAACACTTGTGTGATTATTCCCTTTTGTTATCGCACTACTCGCGAACCTCTCTCACTTATGTCATATTTGCTATGAAGATCATGTCTGGACGCATTAACATGACACAAGCCCAGTTGACGGCTCTCATTAACGAGCGAATTGCTGAGGCACTTGCAGCCGCACAAGCAGGAGGTATACCCTGCAGTTGTAACTCACACTAGGATCTTTAGATCCTACACTCCTAAACCAACTCTTGTGTTTTAATCTTGTACTGGATTCTTATATACAACAGGTCAGCACGCTCAACCACCTGTTTGTACCTTCAAAACTTTCATGGACTGTCGTCCTACTACCTTTAGTGGCACGGAAGGAGCGGTTGGACTCCTCCATTGGTTTGAAAAGCTCGAGTCCGTATTCGAAATGTGTGAATGCCCTGAGGCTCGCAGGGTGAAGTACGCCACTGGTACACTAGAAGGCATTGCGCTGACTTGGTGGAATGCGCAAGTGCAGATGTTAGGGTTGGCTGTTGCTAACGCCACACCCTGGAATGATTTCAAGGAGTTGATCAAAGAGGAATATTGTAGCCGTGATGATATTCATAAGCTGGAGGTAGAATTTTACCACTTGAAAATGACGGGGTCAGAAATTGAAGCGTACACCAGAAGATCGAATGAGTTGGCTATTCTGTGTCCTACTATGGTGGACCCTCCCATTAAGCGTATCGAACTGTATCTCAATGGTCTGGTGCCGGAGATTCAAAGTCACGTAACCTCAGCGAATCTTGGCACTATTCAATAGATCGTCAAGCTAGCTCATCGCCTCACCGATCAGGCGGTGGAACAGAACAGGCTGCCTAAACGTATCAGCGCTACTACCGTTACCACTCCAGCTACTCCTGCTACTCCCAGCGACAACAAGCGAAAATGGGAAGGGGATTCCAGCAGGGGTTCAGCTATTGTACAGTCTCAAGCACAGCAACAGCGCAAGACTAGTGATTACCAGAGCCTGAGTCAGCAATCGTCTGGTGGTCAGGGGCAGAGTGGATATCGGGGAATTCATCCACTATGTAACAGGTGCAACAAACACCACAGTGGTCAGTGTCGTAAAGGCCGCTGTCAAAGATGTCTAAGGGTAGGTCATGAAGCTAAAGATTGCAGGAGCTCAAGGCCTGCGAATCAGAACCAGCAACAACAGCCACCCGTTCCACGAAACCAGTCACAGCAACAACAGCAAGGAAATAAGACACTTGGGCACGCCCCCGTGGTGGGTGATAGAAGCTTCTACAACTTTGTCTTTTCTGCAGACACTTGGGCACGCCCCCGTGCTCATTGAGCACGGGGCGTGTTCAGCCTTCTGTTCTCTTGTTCTTGCTTGGGGAGATGCTGTCGCTGGGTCGGGCATGCCACGTTTATTCCTTTACTTGTATTATTGTTAGATTTGGCTGCATTTTTGCTTCTTTTGTCCATTTAAGCTCTTTTAACCCTGAAAATACAAAAGGAAGACAAAAACACACTTTTTCCAACATTAGTACTAAAAAAAAGGTTAGTTTTATGCCACATTTGATGTAATTTATATGTTGCATTTTGTGCACATCAAATACCCCCACACTTGAATCTTTGCTTGTCCTCAAGCAAAACTCTTTATAATGTGGCTTACACTCCCAAATGGAATGGGTAGAAGATAAGGTTTTTGGGCTTGTCATAGAGTGTCGGGATTCCAAGATTCTTTATTAGGTTTTATTTTTATGTTATTTACAATCCTATTCGTCATGATTTATTTAGAACCTTACATAAGATAAATTACTTATTAGGGTATAACATGCCTCTTTAAAATTCTATTTATATACAAGTTCACATAACTCACGGGGGATCACTCAACACTCGGCCGAAGATGTATTTTTGTGAAACACTCGAGAGCGACATGGAACTTACTTCTACTATAAGCTTGCCAAGCAATCAATCCTCCTCGTTTTTAACTATACACCTTTGTAGATATCAAGAGGACTTTTGGGGGAATGGTTAGGCTTGGGTTAAAGGTAGGTGGTTGGGTTAGTGGTTAGTAGAAAGTGCGAAAGGCTTAAAAAGGGTCGGTTTTCATAAAACATTTTGTTTTTGTGACTTTTTATTCCAATGAAGTATTATTCAAAAAACCTTCTTTTGATGAGCTTTGTTTATTTATTGCTAACTTCATTTCTTTTATCATAAGGAAGTCACAAGAAAACCGAGCTTTGTTACTAAAATAAAGGGTTTAAAATAAAAAAGGGTCTTCGTGGGTAAAAAGGGTGTTTGTTTTGGGTTAAGAAATGAAAAGGTTTAGGCTCAAAGGGGTTAACTAGGGGGATTTTTGGGTAGGTGGTAAAAAAAATGGTGTAGAAATAAAAAGGGTTAGTCCTAATGCCTCCATCATTTACTTACTTGGGTTTAAGTTGGTAAGGACCAGGAATGTATCGTCATGGCAAGTTCTAGAGTCGTAAGAACCAAGCGGCTATTCACACAATAAAGGCTCAAAACTCACTTTTTGTGGGAATGGGTTTTTATGTGATCAAGTATATATAATCAAATTTTAACTAGATTTGTCATGTCGTTTCATAATTATCTTATGTTGGTTCTTTTTATCATGACGCTATCGGTTGTAAATTTGTAAAGATATAACCTTTTTAGAACTTGTAATTCCCAAATTAAACCAAGACAAGTAAAAAAAGTTGAAAAGATTTTGAAAAAATAAATTTGGTGTGTTTAGCGGTTCCAATAGAGTTTTGTGTAAGGCTTGTAATTAGGACTTGCAAAATTCAAGGTTTTATCATCCCCCCCCCCCCACACTTAAATTACACATTGTCCTCAATGTGTCCCAAAAATAAGTTTTTAGGTTGATTGAATGTGTAAAAGTGTGTTTAAAAACAAATTTTTATGTTACTGGGCATCTGGACAAGGGCCCGTGGTGTCCGGGCACGGCCCCGTGTTCAGGTTGCCAGTAACAGAAATCATTAAAAGGAAACAGAAGCCTGGGCACGGGGGCTTGTTCAGCGAACACGCCCCGTGTCCAGTTACCTGAACTGGGCGATTTTCTGCACACGGTTCAGCACGGGGCAGTGTTGGCGGGACACGGCCCGTGCCGAACTTGCTGTAATGAAGAAAATTTTGCGGGAGGCTTTGTTTTTGTGCATGGGGTGCTGGTTCAAGTTTCCCTTGGTATCCTTCACCATCCCAAGTGTGATTTATTCCTGAAAATTAAAACTAAACTAGAAAACATTAAAATTAATCTAAAGTAAACTAAGGATAGTTCCGCGGAATGCCTCCGTGGTTCGCCACGTTTATAAGGGTCCTTGGCTAGACCCAAAGTCAGTCATATGTTACCCAAGTGGGATGTTTTGCATCCCATGTTGCACCGTCGGAGAGCATCATCCAAACTTGAGTCTATGACCTTCGTGTAATTGACCGGGTCATCGTCTTCTACTCTCTTTCCAACTCCGAACTTCATTTCCTTGTCCACAACCCTTAATGTTAGTGTTCCACCGTTCATGTCTACCACTGCGTGGGCCGTAGCTAGGAATGGCCTCCCTAAGATGAGTGGTACTTCGGGATCTTCCTCCATATCTAGTATGACAAAGTAGGCTGGGAAGACAAATTCGCCGACTTTGACCAATAGATTTTCAGCGACACCTTGTGGATATTTGACGGACCTATCGGCGAGTTGTATGCTCATTTTTGTAGGGCTTGTTTTCCCTAGGCCGAGTCGGTCGAACATTGATGCGGGCATAAGGTTGACGCTAGCTCCGAGGTCGGCTAGTGCATTTTGAATGGGAGATTCCCCAATCGAACAAGGGATTGTGAAGCTTCCAAGATCAATCCTCTTTTGTGGGAGTTTGTTGAACAGCAAGGCGGAGCATTCTTCGCTTAAATTAACTAATTGCAATGATTCAATTTTCCTTTTGTGAGTGAGGAAGTCCCTCATAATTTTTGAATATTTAGGCATTTGGGTTAGGACATCTACAAATGGAATATTAACGTGCAATTTTTTTAGCAAATTTACGAACTTTGTGAATTGCTCATCGGTCTTTTGGCGAATTAACCGACCGGGGTACAGAACCGGAGGATTCTTGGTGGGCTCTTGATTTGGTGGAGGAGCCATCTCTTGTTGGGCCGTTGGTGGAGTTGTGGTTTGGCTGGATCGGCTCTTTTCAGTTGGAGGTAATGGAGCCTCCTCAGGACCCACAGTAGGGTTTCTCAATGTGATGAGATGTACTTGCGCCTTTGGGTTGGTTTCAGTATTACTTGGTAACGCGCCTTGTGGTCTCTCGGAGATATTTTGAGCTAGTTGGTTTATTTTTTTTTCAATATATTGAATACTATCTTGTTGATTTCAAAAATTCGATTCCAGTTGTTGAAATCGATCCGAGTTTTTCTTTTCGGTGTCGGAGATGAGGTGAGATACGGTATCTTGAAGCCTTTCTCGTCCCCCTTGTTGTTGAGAGAAATTTTGTGACTCAATTCTTGGTTGTTGAAAGTTTGTTCGTTGGTTTAGGTTTTGTTGGTTACTACTATTGCCGGGTTCTCTCCAACCAAGGTTAGGGTGATTAAGCCATCCTTGATTCTAGGTACCCGTTAGAGGACCTGACGGCCTAGGTCTATTATCAATGTAGTTTACCGTTTCTGTTTGATTATCCAATTCTTTCATACAACTCCAATTTTCATGTGGCCCACCACACCCCTCACAAGCCATAACCGAGGCCGTTTTTGCCATTTCTGACTTTTTGATTGTTGAAGAAAGGGCCTCGATTTGAGCTTGTAAAGAAGTGCTTTCATCAACCTTATGGGCACCCAGGGCAATAGATTTATTGCCTCGAGGAGTGTGCCACTGAAAATTGGTTTGAGCAATTTCCTCAATTTGATTATATATTTCATTTGGGCGACGATTACCTAAAAGTCCCACGGAGCTAGAGTCAAGTGTTTGTCTTGTGTGTGGCAACAATCCATTGTAGAAAGTGGATACTTGTTGCCATACCGCAAGACCGTAATGAGGACACTTTCTTAGTAGCTTCTTGAACCTTTCCCAAGTTTCATATAAGGATTCCCCGTCCTCTTGTGAATATGTGGTAATTTCAGTCATTAATTTAGCTGTTTTAGCAGGAGGGAAATACTTATATAGAAACTTTTGGGCTAGTTCATCCCAGGTGTTTACCGAGCCAACTGGGAGGGTATTTAGCCAAGCCTTAGCTCGGTCCTTTAGTGAAAATGGAAACATTCGAAGGCGGATGGCGTCGTTTAATGCTCCATTGATCCGAAAAGTATCACATATTTCCAAGAATTTAGTAATATGTAAATAGGGATCTTCGTCCGCAAGCCCATGGAAGGTTGCGGAGTTTTGGAGCATTTGTATCAAATGCGGCTGAAGTTTGAAGTTGTTGGCCTCGACATTTCGTGCATTGATAGCGGCGCCGAGATTACCTACGGTGGGACGTAGGAAATCCACGAGGGTACGTTGGTCCGCCATTGGAAGTGGGTCCCCTGAAACTTTCCCTTGGTTTTTAGCTTTAAGTCTTTTTCTTAGAAAGCGTTCGGGTTCGTCTAGAGGTTCTTTTATGTCTCTACTAGAACTGGAGCTCATACACTGCGTGGAAAGTTCAGATGTGGCGCCTGGGTTCCGTGTCCTGCAATAAAAACAAAAAAGAACGTTGGTCAGAAGTTTCACCATGGCCCCGTGCTCAGATGAACACGACCCGTGGTCAGAGATACAGTGATTGTTTTCCGGATCCCTGTTACTGGGGAGCTCGAAACGGCCCCGTGTTGCACTGACACGGCCCCGTGCTCAACTCTCTGTAACTCGGAAAATAAAAACTGCCAGTAACAATGCTGGGCATGGCCCATGTCCGACCAGGCACGGCCCGTGCTGAGCTCTGCAGAAACTGAAAATTTATAAAAGTCCTAAAAAAACAGAAAAATGAAAAAAAAAACGATTAGGTCGTTGATTCCTAACTTTCTTAAAATCCTTGTGTCCCCGGCAACGGCGCCCAAAACTTGATGCATGTGTGGTGGTTATATATTTTATGTATATTTTAAGCCCTTTTTACAATTTAGTCAAGTTTTAAATTTATAAAACATGATATTTTACTAACACCAAACACACATTTGGGCAAATGCACCCATCGTGAGCGTAGTATAGTGTTGGTAAGATACCGAGGTCGTCCAAGGACACAAGAGCTTTTAGTACCGGTTTATCCTCAACGTCTAATCAAATCAAAAATTTAGAAAAAGCTTTTAAACTAGAAAATAAAATTTAAAAATGCTGAAAAATAAAAACAAAAATAAAACAGAAAGACAAGATGAATCACTTGGATCCGACTCGCCTTTAGTGTAACCTTTGATTATTTTCGCACTTTTGCACTTTTTTAAGAGATTATCTTAGTTATAGTAGTAGGCCCTTTTTTGAAGGTGACGTTACCCTCAACCCAGTAGTTTGAGTCAGCAAGGATACAATCCTAAAGGGTTGGATTATTGAAAGATAATAAATTAAGTTATTAATGCGTAATGTGGTAGGCCCCTCTTTTGAAGGTGACGTTACCCTCGGCTAAGTAGTTTGAGTCAGCATGGATACAATCCTAAGTAGCCGGGTTAATGTTTGAATAGTAGTTTACATATGAGGGGATCAAGAAATTCGGACCCCCGCCATCCAATACCTGTGGGTATTGAAGGAGGTCCTACTAAGCTTGACCCAGGTCCTTGCAGGATCTATACACTGAACAAGGCAAGACTCTTACCAAACCATTCCCTTAACCCCCGACCAGGTAGCCAACATATCTCCATATAGATCGTGGAGATATGAATGGTGAAAATCTTTTATTTTATATAGACAGTAAAATAACGCCAACACACCACGGACAAATGATAAGGAAGATTCACCTTCAACATAAGAAACTAGTTATTAAAGTCATTAATACATAACCAAATAAAAAGTGCAAATAGATTAAAAATAAAAAGTATTACACTAAATGCTTGTCTTCACCAAGTGATGGAAGAGACTTAGGCAAACATGGCCTTTGATTGTCAAGAACTCTTACGATCAATCTTGGATCCCGAGACTACTACACACACTCTATGATGGATGATGGATGATGGTGGTGGATGTGGGTTGTGATGGTGGTGGTGGGTGGGTGTAGTATGAGAGAGGTGGTTTGCCAAGGGATGAGTTGCAAGTGAGCCAAGCACCCCTATTTATAGCCTACACAGATGCCCGGACACGGCCCCGTGTCCACCCATCTTCTCTTTCTTCATTAATTGCAGTTTGTCTGCATTAGTTGACCACGCCCCCGTGTCCGCTGGGCACGACCCAGTGTGCAGAAGCGTATCTGTACTATCAAGATTTGCCTAGATTCTACTAATCTTAGTGTTGACCACGGCCCCGTATCCGCTGGGCACGCCCCCGTGGTGGGTGATAGAAGCTTCTACAACTTTGTCTTTTCTGCAGACACTTGGGCACGCCCCCGTGCTCATTGAGCACGGGGCGTGTTCAGCCTTTTGTTCTCTTGTTCTTACTTGGGGAGATGTTGTCGACGGGTTAGGCATCCCACGTTTATTCCTTTTCTTGTATTATTGTTAGATTTAGCTGCATTTTTGCTTCTTTTGTCCATTTAAGCTCTTTTAACCCTGAAAATACAAAAGGAAGACCAAAACACACTTTTTCCAACATTAGTACTAAAAAAAGGGTTAGTTTTATGCCACATTTGATGTAATTTATATGTTTCATTTTGCGCACATCAACGGCTGAGATTAAAATAATATTTTGCTCAGGTAAATACTTTTAACTTATTTTCCGTTATACGGCCTTGGGATACGGTATTATAATAATACCGCTTGGTCGGGTATGTAGTTATTTAAATCGGATTGTGATTAATACATTTACATAACCCGTTTTAGTCTGTTATGTTTGATGCAATGCCTTTGGGGGGATAATGACCATGTCCTGGATATCCTCGGCACATTTATTAGAAATGGTCATGGCTTAAGCATGGGGTGTAGGCATACACCTGACAGTTGCGTATGTATAAACGGTATCTCACATCTTTTGTGGGCATATACTTGTGGTGTGTCAATTAATCTAATCCAGATTTTCTAACCGGGTCCTAAATGGACGACAAACATATTAATCTGTATACAAGATTATTTTAAATAATTGTCCCAATTTATAAAATATTTTATGCCTTGTGCATTCAAACCAATTTTATAAACACTTTTCAAAAAGAGTCAGTTAATTGTATTTACCAGTGTAAACTGACGTATTTTCCAAAAAGGATAAGTGCAGGTACTGTGCGAAATGGGTTGGCTACTCCTAGTATCAAATAAGGAGTCTTGTAAGCTTTTGATGCTTAAATTTGTTGAATAATATTTCCTTTTGTTTTGATCCGCCTGTGGATCCATCTTACAATCCGCTGTGTAATACTTTATGTTACTTTTGAATCGGTTTGTAATAATATTACTTTAGACTTCCGCTGTGCATTGAACTGTGATTATTGACTATGATGATATTAACTACGTCATGATACTCCCCACCGGGCCCACCAGTATTACGTGGAAATATCGGGGTGTGACAGGTTGGTATTAGAGCCAACATTGAGTGAATTAAACACTAGCCTTTTGTGTTTAATCTCAATGACACTGTTTGCACATTCCTTGACCTCCGAGTCTAGGCAAAGGACTTAGGACTCATCCTAATCTTTTTATTTTGTCCTTTATTGTTTTCCTTTGTTGTTTCTTTTGTTTGTTTTGACAGGAACAAGAAGATGCCGCCCCGTATCCGAGGAAGAGGCAGAGTCGGAAAAGCCCCAGTTTTCACAAGTCATGACCACGAGGCCGGGCCATCACACCGGCGAACTCCTTCAGCAACTATGAGCACTAGTCCTCAAGAAGTCTGGAGGACGTATTTGGAACCCGCGAGGCATTCTGTCTCACTTAGCTCTTCGCCCTCATATCACCACTCCTTTGGGCACAGTCAGAAAACGAGCCCAATGACTCACACCACTCCTACTTGCCGTTGCAGCGGTCGGGTTCACACCGCGCCTTTTAGGACCCGACCCCGTACTTTCAGAGCCGGTTTAATCCGGCGAATCAGGTGCAAGAACCAGTGGGTTTTAACCCATTGGGACGAGAAGATCATTTTTCCGGTGACCAAGATATGGATATGGATGAAGATCCGGATCCTGCCGAGCCACCATCTGGGACGCCCACGCATCCCATCGAGATTTTAGATGGATCATCTTTTCATGGTTCGCCATACCGGGGTCCAGACAACTTTGCAGAAAGGTGGGCCACATACAACCCACCTCAACAGCAGCAGCAGAATCCCTCTGAGGATTCACGTTTTCAGGCGGTTACTCCACCGCCACCACCGCCTCCAGAGCAACAGCCTCCTCCCAAGCCACCGAGGCGAAGAAGATCAGGTGCATGGATGTCCGTGCGAGGGAGATTCCACTTCAGCACCCCCCAACACAGCAGCAACAGCCATTACCCGCCGTTGTATGAAGACCCACAAATGGGTGGGCCTTCGAACCTAGTTTCTGAGGTGGACTCTGTGCCAGTCGCACCACCACCATCCCAAATGGGTTATGATAACCCAATTTCTTCATGCCGGTGCAGCGGCGAATAACCCTTTCGAGCAGCCAACTTACCCAGGTTTTAACTACTACAATGCCCCAGATGTTGACCCGTATCTCGTAGCGGCAAACTACAATGCTCTTCACCCTGAAGGGCCCTACGCAGCTTCCTACCAGACTGGGTACCCGACCTATGGGTATCAATACCCTCCACCTCCTCAACCTCTGCAGAAGCAGCAGCCTCAGCCACCACAGATCCAGCCACCGAAGCAGCATGAGATCCTTCAGAGGTTGAACCAAGTGGAACGGGATGTGCAGGAGGAGCGTAGAAGCCGCCGGGGTCTACTTAAGGGCTTGGCAGACCTGATCAAGGGGAAGAAGAAGAAGGATTATTGAAATTCCGTATTTATTTCGTTTTGTAATTTTAATTTTAATCAAGTCCCTGCGTGGACATCTATTTATGTTTTCAGTCCCTACGAGGACTTGTATTTCCTTTAGTCCCTATGTGGACAATTTATTTGTTTAAAAAGTCCTGTTTAGGGCATCTATGTACTTCTTTTAAATTTAGTGGAATGTTTTAATTCAAAATTTGATTTTGTCATTATATGTATGAATATATTATATGAAATAAATCAACATAAACATTTCATTTTATATTGATCTGCCAATAAATGTTAAAAGAAAATCTTAAAGGTAAAACCTAGCCCATTTGTCATTCTAGGACAGGGCCATGATGGTAGTCCCTTTTTAAGATTCAAATCCTTGTTAACATCTGAGAACATGTTAACACTCCTGGCAAATGTGATTCGATAAAATCACATAAGTCATCCTTATATTGGATTCTTCCAATTCCTTTTCTCTATTTTATTATTTAAACATCCACTAGTGATGAAGTGCCTACGGGCCATATTTATTGTCATATAAGACAAAAGAAAGTTGTAGTCTATGACTCCCTGTCAAGAAAGGTAATGAACTACGTTCAAACCTATATGCCTTGATTCTATAAAATCATGGCTTATGAATTAAAATCGTCCTTGTGACTAGGCCTTTTGTATGCCACCCTATTTTCCTTAACAGTTTATAACTGGGTTAAAATATAATAAAAATTCAAATAAATTAAATTAACCAATATGGCTTAAAATTTCCATGGTTAATGAATTGCCATAAATGACAATTCCATAATAGACTTCTGAATAAATCATTCTCAAAATTTTGTGCAGCAATCAAGCTACATGGCTGGATCAGATGAGTTTAACAGCCACCCGAGGGAGAATAATGATACTACCAGAGTTAACGTAGCTGGTGCGGAACTGCAGGAATTAATAGATAATGACGTTACTCGAGCTCTCGACAGAAAGTTTAATGAATCTAGTGGTACTCACGTCAGAACTTAGTCTGTACCACATTCAAAACCACCCTCCAAGACTCATACAGCTCGCAAGAGCAATTCTCACCATTCATCAAACCAAAGGAGTGTCCCTTCTAAGAAGGTTGTGCTCAATCAACAGCCGCGTATTAAGACTTGTTCTTATAAGTATTTCGTCTCCTGCAAGCCCAGAGACTTCACAGGGGAGAAAGGAGCCATCGATTGCATGACTTGGCTCGATGTAATGGATACAGTGGTTGATATTAGTGGTTGTGCAGAGCAAGACATTGTAAAGTTTGTTTCACAATCTTTTAAGGGAGAAGCTCTAGCTTGGTGGAGGTCACTGATCCAAGCTACATGGAAGATTCCGTTATACAACTTGACATGGGAGCAGTTTATTGCTCTAATCAAAGAAAATTTATGTCCTCAACATGAGGTTGAGAAGATTGAGACTGATTTCTTGACATTGGTCATGAAGAACTTAGACTGTCAGGCATACCTTACAAGTTTCAATACCATGTCTCTATTGGTTCCATACTTGGTTACACCGGAACCAAAACGCATAGCTCGTTTTATTGGAGGATTAGCTCCGGAGATTAAGGCAAGTGTGAAAGCATCAAGACCTACTACCTTTACATCAGTGGCTGATCTGTCCTTATCTCTTACTCTCGATGCAGTTAGGCAGAGATCGCTCAAGAATTCTGAAGAAGGGAAAAGGAAAAGGAAACGTGAGGAGGAGAAGTCACGTCATTCTGATAAGAAACATAAGGGGAACTCTGAGAACAAGAAGGGTTCCGGATTTAAAAAGGATAACCATCAGTCGGGTGAGAAACCCAAGTGTAAGACCTGCTAGAAACATCATTTCGGGAAATGTAGACTCGAGTCAAGATCGCAGTCACAGTCAAAGTCTATTGCGTGTGGGATCTGCAAGTCCAAGGAACATAAGATATTGGATTGAAAAAAGATGAAGGATGCAACCTATTACGGTTGCAACGAGAAGGGGCACATTAAGACCAATTGCCCAAAGTTTGCAAAGAAGCCGGAGGAGGTTAAAAAGGCCAATGCTCGGGTCTTTCAAATGAATGCTCAAGAAGCGGTTCAGAACTACAATGTGATAACAAGTACCTTTCTTATCAATGATGTTTATGCAAGGGTATTGTTTGATTCGGGTGCAGATAAGTCGTTTGTAGACAATAAATTTGTAAGTTATTAAATCTGTCTGTTAGAACCCTAAGCATAAAATATGAAGTAGAATTGGCCGATGGTACTGTAGAAACTGCTTCAACCGTGTTAGATGGATGTTATATATCCATTAGGAACAACTCTTTTCCACTGTCTTTGCTTGCTTCGAAATTAGCGGGATTCGACATAGTAATTGGCATGGATTGGTTGTCTTCTAATCAAGCTCAGATTGTATGTGACAAGAAGCAAGTGGTTATCAAGACTCCTTACGGTGAGCCATTAACAATTTAAGGAGATACTCAGTATGGGTTGCCTAAGCAAGTGTCTATGCTTAAGGCGTCGAAGTGTTTAAAGAAGGGTTGTGTCATCTATATGGCTCAGGTAACCATTGATGAACTAAAACCCAAGATCGAAGACATACCTATTATTTCTGAATACCCTGATGTATTCCCTGAAGAGCTACCTGGTTTACCCCCAGATAGGCAAGTGGAGTTCAGAATTGACATCATTCCTGGAGGAGCACCAGTTGCAAGAGCACCTTACCGGTTGGCACTGACTGAGATGAAGGAGTTGAGGACTCAGTTAGATGATTTGTTGGCAAAAGGTTTTATTCGACCTAGCTCATCTCCTTGGGGAGCGCTGATTTTGTTTGTAAAGAAAAAGGATAGATATCCATTGCCCAGGATCGACGATCTGTTCGATCAACTGCAATGGCCAGTTATTTCTCCAAGATTGATTTAAGGTCAGGTTACCATCAGCTGAAGGTCAGAGATGAACATGTGCATAAGACTTCATTCAGAACTTGTTATGGTCATTACGAGTTCCTGGTGATGCCTTTTGGGCTCACTAATGCACCAGCAGCATTCATGAATCTCATGAATCACGTTTACAAGCCATATTTGGAAAAGTTTTTCATTGTCTTCATTGATGACATTCTTATTTACTCGAAGAGTCAGGCCGATCATGAAAAACACCTTCGATGTATCCTAAAACTTCTTCAGCAAGAGAAGCTCTACGCCAAGTTTTCAAAATGTGAGTTTTGGCTTCGTGAAGTCCAATTTCTTGGACATGTGGTTAGCGAGCGTGGTATCCAGGTGGATCCCGCTAAGATTGAAGCCATCATGAATTGGCAAGAGCCGAAGACGTCCACAGAGATTCGTAGCTTCTTGGGTCTAGCAGGATATTACAGGCGTTTCATTGAAAACTTTTCAAGGATTGCTGCACCCCTAACTTCTTTAACTCACAAGAATATAAAGTTCAATTGGGGTCCTAAGCAACAAGTATCCTTTGAGATTCTTAAGTAGAAGTTAAGCAATGCTCCTGTTTTGACATTGCCTGAAGGAATTGAAGAATTTGTGGTTTATTGCGATGCATCGCACACCGGTATTGGGTGTGTGCTTATGTAGAAGGGCAAGGTTATTGCATATGATTCCCGACAAATAAAGGTGCACGAGAAGAATTACACCACCCACAATTTGGAGTTGGGTGCCGTTGTATTTGCACTAAAGCTTTGGAGTAGCTATCTGTATAGAACTAAGTGTGTGATCTATTCTGATCATAAGATCCTTCAACATCTGTTTAACCAGAAGGATCTTAACATGAGACAACGTCGATGGATGGAGACACTGAATGATTATGATTGTGAAATCAGATATCATCCAGGCAAAGCGAATGTAGTCGCCAATGCCTTGAGCATGAAAGAAAGGGTTAAGCCTATTAGAATCAATGCCAAAAGAATTGAACTGAAGAACAGCTTGAATGAAAAGTTGTTAGCCGCTCAGAAGGAAGCCGTATTAGAAGCTAACTATACGAATGAGAAGTTAGGAGTAACTGCTAAACAATTATCGTATGGCAAGGATGGGATCCTAAGATTGAATGGACGAATATGGGTTCCAATTTACGAAGGACTCTAAGATGTGATTCTTCAAGAAGCCCATAGCTCCAAGTATTCAGTTCATCATGGCAGTGATAAGATGTACCAGGATTTAAAGGCGAATTATTGGTGGATAGGTTTGAAGAAATCTATAGCCACTTATGTGGCTAAATGTCTGACGTGCGCTCAAGTTAAAGCCGAGCATCAGAAGTGGGAAATGGTAACTATGGATTATATCACTAAGTTACCAAAGACAAAGCGAGGAAATGATACCATTTGGGTTATAGTTGTTGGATCATTGTACGGCCTAAATGAGTCGATCAGAAGAGTTTTAATCCGAATCAAAGGCGGAATTCGATGATACGGACTTGATTACAGCTTGATTCACGCTCTAATTATATTGTTTATCGATTTCAAAGCTATACAGATCAGTTGACAATTTGGCAGCACCTCGGCTCTGAAATCTGGAACATTTCAAATGAGAAACCATGCTCAGGTATTTATAGGTGTTCCAATTCACACGAATCACTCTCATACGGAATGGCCATTTCGTACGAATTGGCTTTGCCAATTCGTGCGAATTGGATTGCTCCAATTCGTGCGAAATGGCTTAGCCATTTCGTGCGAATTGGCCTAAAACACACATTATCCTAATTTTTAGCCTTCTGAGCACTGGTTTATCCTATCTAGATAGAAGACTCGATACAAGACAAAGTTAACAGACATTTGCACCAACAGACTCCCCCTTGGATGTTGACGAAGTCTTCGGCATCGAGTCTTCAGTAAACTTCAGTCTTGATCTGTCTTCTCACTCTTTCCAAAATATTTGACACTGTAAGCATCCTTCAATCTCTATCTTTCTTCTATCTCTTGATCAAATCTCTTGATTTCTTAAATTTAACAGCATCAGCAGCTAGCAATCAAGTCTTCAGCATCGAGTATTCAAACTCCCCCTTGAATGATGATCCAGAATCTGTATTTGACTCTTACGTCTGCAGACTCCCCCTTTCAAAAAGCTGGGATCGCAGTCTTGAATTCTGGCTTAAACTTTGCTCAGACTTAGCCATGGGGATCTCGCATTGCTGCTTTCACAGGTTCAAAACTGTTTCTTGTTTCTTAGAAATTTGACATTATAATCTATTTACTTTTTGACTTCTTTTGTTGTGTTTTATCAGTTTTAATAATCCACTTAAGTATCCAGATCCAAGTTAATGACCCTGGGTACTTAATTTGCCTACCAAGTCCAACTTAATGACCTTGGTTGACCCAAGACAAAACAAAACTGACTTTTGTTCAACATTTTTCAAAAACATTATTCTGAAAATTACAAGTTTCAACTTAATGAACTTGTTCTGACTTTTCATTTCCACAGGTTTAACATAGTAAGCTTCCAACTCATCTTCCAGTTCAGAAACTTCCTACATCTGCTACAAACTGCGAATCTGAAGATCAACTTTCCACTTTGGTTTGTCGATAAAATAAAGCAGAAATGTAAAATATTTTTGGATTTTGAATAAAGTTTCTAAACTAGAATGCTAAACAGAAATGAAATGCAGTAAAAGTAAACTATTTACAAACATATTTTTGGTAAGCGTGTTAGGGAATCATATCAGCTACCGACAAGTTACAAGTACCGTTAAGCTTTAATTTCATACTTAGAATTAAACAATTCGCTTAGATTGTCGATATACTGATCCTCTTAAATTTTCACACAAATTTCAATCTGTTCATGATACGAATTTAGTGTATTAAGATCTTAACTTATACGTGTGTACCACCTCAGAATATACTCCCGTATCCAAACTACTATATTCAGTCTTACAGGTGAGTGCACACTAATGATATCTGTAAGGGGTGAATGCGAGGCCATGAGAGCTCAGGCTAGAACTTCTGTTCGTACAAAGAGATGATAACTCGACTTTAGGTGGGTCCCCTTTGGGGATCTTTTCTTTCAACAGCACATGATTAGCATTTTTCAATGTTTCATCATTTTTTATGCTGAGGGTTGGCTTTAAGAATAAAGCAGTGCAAAGTATTATACGAGGACTAGGCTATTGCTTCCGCAAAATCAAAAGTCCTGGTATAATACCCCAGATATCATCACGTACAAAGACCTAGTATGTCAGAATTAGAGTCTTTCAAACAGGATTACAAGGGTTACCTATATATCCGAGAGATTTTCCCCACGTAGTAAGCAAGTTGTGATTTAGGTTTATATCCCGAACAAACTTACTAAGTGTGTAAACACCTACCGACATATCATCAGCGAGACTATTTAACACTTTAGTCATTACAAATATTTAGCGTACCGAAACTGTCTAACTGATGTACTATCATTTTCCCTTTTTACACAAGCTCTTTTTCAGTTTTCTAATGTTTTTGGATTTTGAAATTTTTATTGTTTTTGTATTTTCTGAAAGTATAACCTAACTCCCCCTAAATACCAAAACAACAAAAAATTCGACAAACCATTGCAGATTGCTTCTCAACATCATCTACAGTGGTACCTTCATCTACGCCAAGAATCCCCTCCGACACCGATAAAAGCTTCATACCGTTCAGTTTTAAAAGATATTTAAAATGAGTTTTATCAAACGCTTTGGTATGTAAATCAGCTTTTTGTTCGTCAGTGTGGATTTTCTCAATTCGTATCAACTTCTTCTCGAAACAATCTCGAATGAAGTGATGACGAATTTCGATGTGTTTCGTTTTAGCGTGATGAACTGGATTTTTTGTTATGTTTATAGCTGCCTCATTATCAACAAAGATAGGGGTGTTAAGAAATTTCAAACCGTAGTCACGCATCTGTTGCTGGATCCACAAAATCTGAGAGCAGCAGCTGCTAGCAGATACATATTCGGCTTCACATGTGGATAAAGCGACAGAGGTCTGCTTCTTACATTGCCAAGTGACCAATCGTGGTCCAAAAAACTGGCATCCCACAGTTGTTGACTTAGCGTTAACTTTGCAGCATCCGAAATCGGAGTCAGAATACCCTTCGAGCGTGAAGTCGCCTTCTTTTGGATACCACAACCCCAACGATGGAGTTCCTTTCAGGTAGCGCAATATCCCTTTCACAATTACCATATGCGAAGCTCTCGGGCTTGACTGAAACCGTGCTGCGAGGCAGGTTGGATACATGATATCGGGTCTAGAAGCTGTCAAGTACATCAGCGATCCGATCATGGAACGATACATTGTTTCATCCACCCTTTCTCCGGTGAGATCAGGGTTTATCCCATGGTTCGTCGCTAACGGGGTGGAACCTGGAGTAGTCCCGGACAACCCAAATTTCTCTAAGATATCATGAACATACTTCGTCTGATGTATGAATATTCCCTCGGGAAGTTGATCAACTTGAAGTCCCAAGAAGAATTTCATCTCACCCATCGATGACATTTCAAATTTTTGCTTCATAATTCTTTCAAAATCATTGCACAGATCTTCATTTGTTGACCCAAATATGATGTCGTCCACATATATCTGAACTATCAGAAGATGTCCATCGACTTCTTTGGTGAAGAGAGTGGCATCCACTTTTCCACGGATGAAACTGTTGGCAAGCAGATGTTGAGACAATGTCTCATAACAGGCTCTCGGGGCCTGGTGTAAACCATACAACGCTTTATCCAGTAAATAGACCTTGTCATTGTGGATTGGGTCGGTGAAGCCCGGTGGCTATCCGACATATACCTCCTCTTTTACCTTCCCATAGAGAAAAGCCGATTTAACATCTAGCTGAAAAACTTTAAATCCTTTCCAAGATGCAAATGCTAGGAAGATTCTAATCGCTTCAAGTCTAGAAACAGGAGCATATACTTCGGTGAAATATATACCCTCCTGCTGACTAAAGCCCTAGACTAAGAGTCGAGCTTTGTTGCGAATAATTATCCCTCGATCATCCCTCTTGCACTTAACCACCCACTTGGTATTTATCTTCCTGTGACCATCAGGCAAATCTACCAATTTCCACACTCCCAACTTCTCAAACTGACTCAGCTCCTCCTGCATCGTGTTGACCCAAGAATCTTCGGTTAGTGCTTCCTTATATATTCTCGGCTCAATCTGCGAAATAAAACAACTTAGTGAAAACTCTGTTTGTAAAGGAGTAACTGTAGAATAAAAACAAGTAAGGCCTTGGTCAATTTGTCGGCTGGTGCGGACGCCTGATTGCAACTCGCCAATAATCAGCTCTTCTGGATGATACGAAAGAGTTCTCGGCATTACCTCGCCTGGAAGATCTACATCACCTTCCAAATTTGTGACGTTCTGATTTGCACCTTGTTCACTGACTGGGATTGTTTGTTCTGAAAACTGAATTTGCTCCCCCTCAGAATCTGAATCACCACGATCGAATATTGGCCTATCATCAGATTCTAGATTCTCGTTGACTGCCGTCTGATTATCAAGAACATGTTCACGTTCTGAAGATGATGGAGTTTGCTGAATATCATCATGTTCTCCAGCATTACTTGGACCTGCTTCATCATCATTTGAAGTTTGTCATTGACGCCTAGAAGACTCAACTGGGAACCTTTCTTGTGATGACTCATATTCTATTAGAATATCCAACTCGTCAAAGAACTCTGGTTCTTCCTCCATGTCGAATGAGTCCCACAGAGTGTCATAGTTGAAACGCCATGAGTCGCTGGGATTCTGAGGTGGTATTGTATAACCTTGACATTCAACATGATGTGCTTCAATAATCCGCTTAAAGCTTGGAACAAAAACTCGTTTCAATGGACTTGTATAACCCACGAAAATTCCTTCGATGCTCTTTGAACCAAATTTACCACAAGATTCCAGAACTGTGCAGGGAGACCCAAACGGTTCCAAATACTTGAGGTTCGGTTTACGGTTGTTTATCAGCTCGAAACACGTTTTGTTGAATTTCTTCACTGTAAGAATCCGGTTGAGCGTATAGCAAGCGGCTGACACTGCTTCTGCCCAGAAATTGACAGGTAGTTTGGAATCAGCAAGCATCGTCCTGGCCGTTTCAATTAGCGTCCTGTTCTTTCTTTCTGCCACTCCATTTTGTTGTGGAGTGTAAGGAGCACTAAATTCTTGCAATATACCTCTTTCATAACAATACTCTTCCATTTTATTATTCTTAAACTCTATACCATTGCCACTTCTTAATCTCCTGATGCGGGTTTGGTACAAGTTTTCAATTTTTCTGAATAGCGTCATCAAACTTTCGAATGTCTCATCTTTTATCTTTAGAAATGATACCCATGAAAATCTTGAGTAATCGTCTGTTACTACTAGACAGTAAAAATCACCATTTATGCTTTTGACGTTCACTGGACCAAAAAGATCCATGTGAAGTCTCTCCAACAGCCTTGAAATTGAGTTTTCCTTCTTCCCAGGGTGAGATTTCTTTCGCTGTTTACCTTTGATACAACTAATGCACTCCCCCTCAAGATGGAAACCCTTCAGATGAACACTAGTTACTAAGTCATTGTGCACCAGGTGGTTCATTTTTCGCAGGTGAATGTGGCCCATCTTTCGATGCCACAATTGCGATTCTTTTTCTGTTGCTCTTGACATGAAACAGTGAGCCTGACCCGTAGTAGTAGTTGCTACACTCACGTCCAACACGTACAGATCGGCTACTCTTGGTGCTCTCATGATAACCCACTCTTCAGGAACAACAAATCCTAGTTTCAGAATCAAACATTCCTTATCCGTGAAGTGCGTTGTATACATGCGATCACAGATCTGAGAGATACTCAGAAGATTGTTTTCAAGCTCGGCAATGTAGTTTACTCTTTCAAACGTGACAATGCCATTAGATAGAGTTCCTTCACCAATTATACAACCACCTTGATTGCCTGCAAATCCCACATATCCTCCATTAAACCGTCGAACATCGTACAGTAGGGTTTTCTTCCCCGTCATGTGCCGAGAAGCTCCACTATCCATAATCCAACGTAAGATGGATCTCGGAAGCTCCTACACATATTACAAACATTTTAATGAGATTTTGAAGCTTCCCAAGCCACTCTCGACTCAGGTAGCTTGACGTTTAAAATTGTGGTTTTAATGTACATTGGCGGAAAATTTTTGTCATTTATCTTTAAACTTTATTCAGTCCCAACCTCAACCTCCTTCTATAAGAAAAATTCGTCTTTTTGAGGTTGACCAGATGGTTGTTTTTCAAGTGTCTCATAGTAATCCAAAGGTACATTCATCTTTATTAGTGTGATGGAAGATGATTGTTTTACCGACTCTGAAACCTTTGGTTTTGGAGAACTTGCTTTCTTTTCATCAGATTTTGGCTTCCATGCTTGTTGAGATGATGCAACCCGCTTGTAAAATTTATCAGTTTTAGTTACCGGCTTCTTTACGAGTTTAGTTTTGACTTTTGTGTTTTCATTTTTCAAAACTTTCTTCTCAGCAAACATAGGAGCTTTACCCTTTACATCATCTTTTCTTTTCGGATTCTCGATAACCACAGACTTAGGTTTCGAGTTGGTGCACTTTCGTGCAATGTGTCCAACTAGATTGCATTTAAAGCATGTTCGGGTGTCAACTACCCAACTTGTGTCTTCGGTCTGAGGCCGTGAGACTTTCTTCTCAAAGAATTCTTCATTGGTTTTCGAAAAAATATCAGATTCTTTCTCGGAATGAGAACTCGAGCTTTTCAGAAACACACTTTTCTCAACAAACTTCTTGTTTTGAAAATTCCTTCTTTGATTGTTCTTACCACCCTGATAACCACCCGACCATTTGTTTTGATTGTTGTTAGAAAAACGCAGTGATACAACAGGTTTTTTTATAGTAAGATTTGTCTTTTTCAAAGTTCAATTGCCTCTTGGAACATTTCAAACCTTCGATTTCAGACACATCAATCTCGACAAGTTTAAACACATTTTTCAATTTGTCGACATTCACATTCTCCAACGGAAACTCAAAATCCGAATACAACTTATCCGATCCCGTCATCTTGTACATCACAAGAGTAGGTTCTTCACTTAAGTTGTTTTTGGCTTTTGATTTCGGAATGTATTTGTCCAAAAAACATTCTTCATCCTCAGTTGAGTCACTGTCCGATTTCAAAACATTTTCGACAACCTTTTTAACAACTTCGGACTGAAAACTATCTTCATCAGATGATAAAGAAAATGTGATATCGATTGTATCTAGAAGTTTAACCTCATGTGTTTCATCATCGTTAACCAACCCGGATTTTTTCTTTGAAAAATTATTCAATACTGGCGGTCGAACCTGATGATACCCAACCCCAGTTCCATCCGAATATACATCCTCGCCGGCTTTGTTCTTCCCAATTGGTTTAGGAACGATATGTTGAAGAACAAAACTTACGGAGTTGTAACTGTTGAGTTTCAGATTGATGCGCAAGCTTCAGATTAGCAATCTCATCCAACTGTTGGTTGATTTGCCTCTCTTTCGACTGAAGTACTCCTGACAGTTGAAAATTTTCTTTGGTTGTTTTGTCGTTTCTTTCATCAGAATCTTTTATCGTTCTTTTTAGCTTTTCATAATTTTCAGAAAGTTGACGATTTTCATGAATTAATTTTTCATTTTCTTTCCTGATTCGTTCTACGTCAATTTTATCTTTTTCAAGTCTATCAGTTAAATCTTTTATTCGATCATTCGAAGCTTTTACCAATTTGTCACGACTCAAGATTTGATTTTCAACTTCTCTGACTCTATCAGTCAGTTCTTCTGTCTTCTTACCGCTGAGATAAGCACGTGTACTACAAACCTTGCAGTTTTTCATGCAATTTTTGCAGTCGCTTTCAATTTTGGCTTTATCAGTCTTACCTGACTCATATGTTGAATCATTAGAACTGACCTTGCTCTTTGACTCAGAACTGGACTTTGAATCTACCTCTAACTCTTTCGCTGCAAGAACTTTATCAGCCATTTTCTTCAGATTATCTGCTGTGAACTCTTATGTTGTGTCGATTATTCCATCATCGACCTTTTTTGGCTGCAGCTCTTTTTCTTTCTCTTCAGCTTCTCCTCCCCACCACATTCTCTGTCTATCTTCTTCCTCTTCTGCTATTTGCTCAATGAGAGTTTCAACACTAACCGATGATGGTTCAACAGCTATGTTTCCTTTGGCATCCAAATAACATTCCTGGTTAGCATCCCGCCTTTTTGCGCTTTTTGCCTCTTTCCATGTTCGATAGATTCTATCTTTCATGCATTGAGCTAACATCTTCCTGTTGACATATTTTACTTCTTCTGTTCGGGTATCTTTGAAAGGAACAATTTTTGCCATGAAGGCATAACCCACGGCATCTTCTTCCGGTAACACATCGCTCTAATCAAATCCTTCATCATCATGAATAACAGCAAATGCTCTCGACTTTTCTTTGGGAGATTCTTCTAACTGCTTCATTCTGGGAGATTCTGCTTTGTTTTGATGATAAATGGCCCTTTTATAATAGTCCTTACGGAATGGATTGGCTGTTTCATCAGCAACTGCATTTCGACATTCTCGTTTAAAATTCCCTTTTTGCTTGCACTTAAAACATGTAACCTTCGATTTATCAAAACCAAGCTTTGTTGAAGGTCCACCAATGGAGTGTGTGCCTGTTATCTCCATGAATCTTTGAGCTCTTCTAATCGCACTCGCCATACACCATCTGATGTCAATCAACTCCATCTCTTCAGTCGATTTGATCATAGCCCTCCTTTGTGAGGTTGGTGTTTCCAATTTTTCCAGCAACAAGACTCTCATAGGATTCCAAGACAGATGCCAGAAACACCATCTGCTGCTTTGCTGCTTCTTCGCTAAAGTTTTGTGCATTGTTGAGGTTTACAGCAATATTGCATTGGAACGTGTTTCTCGGAACAGATTGTTGCTGTTGACTTGGAGCATATAAAGATAATCCTCCATGATATCCGCTGCTTGAAGTAGAACTGTTGCTTTGACTTTCTTGATTTGACGTGTTTGAGTATTCTGCTGAGAATGCAGTCTTTGGAGACACAGTTTTTGGAATCAAACTTCCTCGATAATATAAATCAACATTTTGCTGATATTGAGTGCTGTTGACTTTGTTCGTTTTCTTGATCTCCAGCTCATGGCTTTCCAATCTTTCAATCAGCAAATCAACTGTCAGCTCGGTCGACTTCACTGTGTTTTTCAACATTAGCGCAAAATATTGCCAATCTTTTTCATCAGGCAGTGAATCAGACAACTTATCAACCAATTCTTCCTGTGTAAACACAACTCCATATCTTGCAAGTTCCATTTTTAAGTGACCAAATCTTTCTATCATCTTTGACACAGACTCATTTTTCAAACACCCAAACAGATCGAATTCTTTTTTAACAATTTTTAACAATTTCGGCACCACCCACACACTTCATCTTTAATTTCTGTAGGATCGTGAAATGACCTAACGAGTCAATCAGAAGAGTGCTCAGACTGAATCAGAGGCGGAATTCATTGATACAGTCTTTGTTTAACTTGATTTCACTAATCTGTCTCAGTTTATTGCTCTTGATAACAGTTTACAAAGCCGGAGACGTTTTGACAGGGCTTCACCGTCACATACAAGACTTCACACACAAACCTTTCTGATTTCGCTCAGGAGGACCTATATATAGGCTCCTGATTCCGCTCGTAATGACACAGACTTGTTGGAGCGGAATCAGACATTGCACATAGGAGCGAAATCATGATATGACACTAGGAGCGGAATCAGCCTTAATATATGTTTTCTCGATTTCCGTACACTATACAATCAGCCCTACACTAAGACTCGAATGAAGATAAAGTCGACAGACAACTGCACCATCAGACTCCCCCTTGAATGTTGACGGAATCTTCAGTGAGAGTCTTTGAAAATTACGACTCTTCAATCTTGATCGATCTTCTTCAAGAATATCTCTTGGAATCATGTACCCGGATCTTTCTCTGGTTCTAACTCTCGTCAGACTCCCCCTTTCACCAAGCTGGGATCGCTGTCTAGAATTTGTTATCACCTTTGAAATCAAATCTTGGCTTTAATTCTGTTCAGCTCAACTCCAGCACAAATTTTCTCATCACCATATAAGTTTTCACTTTAATTCAATAAGAAAAACTTACTAGTAATAGTTACATCAAGTTCAAATTAATGATCTCGATTAACTAATCAACCTTTCTTTCTCAAAATCAAAATTTCTTCATTTAAGCACTCACTCACTCCCAAACCTGTTCATCATGTTCAGCACTTGAAATTTTGAATATCAGCTTTCCAACATCAGTTGTCGAAAATCTTTTTGTATTTTTCAAAATTTATGCTAAAACACACTGAAAATCTTTTTGGATTTTTGAATAGAATGAAATGCAGTAAAGAAATATTTACAGACAATATATTTTTGTGAGCTTGTGTAAGAGGATCATATCAGTTTATGTGACCAATCACTAGCACCGTTAAGCTTTAAACATTTTTAGTTCTAAACGATTCACATAGATTGACGATATAGTTGTCCTCTTAAACTGAATCTAAAAACTTTCAATCTGCTTACTGATACGTTAAGGTATATTAATTTTGCACTAAATTCTTATGGACCCCACGATCTCAGCATATCCCCTCATCATGCAATACACTATCTCAAGTAAAGCCTTTAAACTTTTATCGACTGTGAATTGTGCGAAAACAAAGCAGAATGTTTAAACATTAACAATCAGGTCGATACTTCTGTATACGCAGAGAAAGTCCAATGTTTAAACAAAATAAGAAAATTAAAATAAGTTGAAGTTGTTTAGGCTTTAACCACCAGGTCGATACTTCCGTATACGCAGAGGAGGTCCAAAGCTTAAACGAAACACCAAAGAAAATAAAGCAGAACGTTTAGGCAACAACATCCAGGTCGATACTCACGTATACGCAGAGGATGTCCGATGCTTAAACAAAATAAAGAAATAAAACAAGTTTAAATCTTTGCAAAATAAAATGCACAATCACAGCGATTTTTCAGCAAAGTTGTGAAAGTTCACAAACTTAACCAGTTTTATGTCTTTCGACAATCAGCGATTACCGAGTAGGCACACAATCAAGAAGGACAAAACTAAGTACTATGCTTTTGACCATGTTTTCCACTAGAACTAGGCTTTTTTCATTTAAGTTTGTATCGTTATCGCAAATCTACTAGTCTAGTTGAGCCTACCGTCACATCTTTAGTGAGATCGTTTATCACATTTTATCTCTCCAATTCTTTAGCATGCTGTGACAGTCCAACTGATCTACTAGCATTTCCTCTTTTTAACAACAAAACTCATTTTTGCATTTTTTCAATGTTTTTGACATTTTCAAATTTTCTAATTTTTTTAAAATTTTTACTCCCCCTAAAATCAAAATATGTCTCAATTTTGATTTTCTGGGAAAATTTGAAAACAAACAGTACAAGAAATGTGACAACATGATGAGAATTACTTCAATTCTCCTTTCACTTGGCTTGAACAATCAAAACTCCCCCTGACAACAAAACATTTTCCCATAGTGATTTCAAAACACTTAAGTTTATTTTAGTCAAAATGGTTTTTCCGGAAAATTAGTTTTGTGAGTCATTTCTCAAACATGGGGATCATTCATCACCTTGTTTTCTTTAACCACTTGTAAAAACTAACATTTTTAAGATCAATTCACAAACATCATTTGTAGAAAATCATGTACAACTTAATATCCCTGATTTACCACTTTTAAGTCGAAATATCACTTTCGTGAATTTCTCAAGAAATGTGCCGATTCCTGTTCCACGCTTACCAACCTGGGAACTCCGGCAAGTTAGGTTTTTCTATTTAAACAGACTCACCCAAGCCTGACGGTCCTTGGGTGATTTTAAGTTCTTGTTCAACAATGGTGGAAAATTTGCATCGTCCATTGTTAGACCAAAATTCTCATTTTTTACCTCAACACATGGCTCTTCTGGTTTTACCATACCAGATTCATTGCCTGAATGTGGCTTGTCTGACTTTGAAGAGTCAGATTCATTGCCAACATGTGGCTCCTTTGTTTCCGAAGAAACAGATTCATTGTCACAAACTTTCTTCTTCATCTTTCTCTCTTTCATCCCCAGATTTGTATCTGATGAATTCATCTTGTTTGACTTGTCATTCTTTGGAGAGCAAGACGATTTATCAGAACTTTTATCTGTTTTGCCAGCTGTATCCGAGGACAAAATCTTCTCCAGATACTCTCTGTCCTTCTTCCTCTTCTTCCACAGTCTATCTTTTTGCCCCTGAGAAAGCTTCACTTTCTTTTCTTGAACTTTAGGTTCTTGAACCTTCTGTTCTTTGGGCTTGAAATTGACTGATTTCTTCACCTGCTTCTGAGATTCAGCCCTCGATCTTCTCATTGATTTCATTGAGCAATCTTTAGCAATATGGCCAATCATGTTGCAGTTAAAGCATCTCCTCGTCTCAAACCACTGATTTTGGCAGTTAACAGCAATGTGTCCTCGAACACCACAAGTGTAACGCACTCTGTTATCATACCAATCATCACTATCACACCAAACACTCAGATCATAGCATTGTTTGGCTTTGTGATAATCTTCCTTCCTCTTGTTTGCTGGATTTGACTTTTGAGCATTGTGGTCAAACCTGCACCACTTATTACCAACAGTTTTTGAGTTTTGATTTTCTAATTTTTGTGATTTTTTATCACGATTGGATGATTGAACTGATGAGCTTTTATTTTCTTTTTGAACATTTTTCGGTTTTTTATCCTTTTGTTTTTGTTCCACATTCTTCTTTACAGGTTTTTGCGTTGATCATTCACCTTTTTCAGTAGAATGTAGAACAGTTTCTCGAAACATTTCTTTTAGTTTCAAAAATGTTTTCTTTTTCTCATCATCATCAGTTTTCTCATCACAATCTTCAACTTTGACACTGTCAAAGTTTGTGACATTGTCACTTATTGGAACAGAATTGATCGGTTTTGGACAGGGGAACTCAGATGAAGTCTCAAAACCTTTCAATTTCTTTTCATGCTCATCTGTTTTGTTCCTTGAATTCTCAGCTTCATTTTCAAGCTGAGATATTCGTTCAAGTTGAGCCTTGATTGTCTTTCGAGCACATTCAGCTTCTTTTTCAAGTCGAATAATCGTCTGAAGATGAGAATTTATAATTTTTTGCTTTTCAATGTTGTTTTGACTAAAAACAATTCTCCCATCTTCAAGAATCTTTATTTGACTTTGAAATTCTTTTTCAATTTTTGATTTTTCATTTTCAAAACTTTTAATTTTATCTTCAAAAATTTTTCCATTTTCTTTTAACTTCTTGTTTTCTGATGTCAAACTGTTCAAGTCACTTAACAGTTTAACATTTTTAGATTTTTGCTTCTCACAAATTTCCTGCAAAATAAGAATCTGTTTAACATCAGCTTGCTTCTCATCCTTCAACTTGTTGACTTCCAATGTCAAACTTTCCGCATCTTTCAAGGGTTTGCCATTGTCAGCTTCAAGTTTATCACATTTAGAACACACTGATGCAGAACTTGAAGATCCAATCATCACAGATTCTTCATCTTTTGAAACTTCCTTTTTCTCTATCTTGTATGTTCCTGCACAAAAAATTTTAACGAAATCAAGAGGATTCATATTCTTATCAAAATAACAACCCCTCTTCATATCGTATATCAGATTACTTTTTGCAGCAAGACATACATTAACTCTTCTTTTCAATTCAAGAATCACATCTAAATCCATTTTCATCAAAATATTTTTTGTTTCATTTATCAATTCTCTCTTTTTATTATCACTTTCATACTGAAAATCTTTAAGTTTGTTGATGAACCCTTTTAGATACAGCTTTGAAAAACTAGAATCTTTCTTTAGGTTTTTCAAACATTCATCCCATTCGATAGGTAATGCATCAGCAAACTTTGATACTTTTTCAGTATCTGACAGTCTTATCTCATGTTCTTTCAAATGTTCAATTAAGACTATATATCGGTTTGCTAGATCATCAAAATTTTCATTTTTCAAACACACAAAATATTTAAACCTTTTCATCTAACCTTCCTTTTTTACACTTCTATAACTCTCATCTATAAAACCTCGATTCCAATCATTAAATCTCTTAAGATAATAGTTTTCTTGTTCATCAAACATCATTCCCATTTTCAAATATTCCCGACAAAATTTACTCAAATGTCCAATTTCAAGCGAAATTCCGTTTAGAGCGGAATCACTGAAGTGAATTCTGGATCAAAAATCAACAAACTCTGGAGCGGAATTACCAAATGCTGTTCAAGCGGAATCAACAATCTAGTTAATTCGAGCGAAATCAAAAGTTAACCCAAGAGCGGAATCACAGTTTCAAAATAACACGTTGATTTCGCTCCTAACGTTTCGAGCGGAATCACAAACTTATCAAGTGAGAACCTGATTTCGCTCAAAATTACGAGCGGAATCAACCAAATGCACTCTCGAGCGGAATCAGGTTACGAGCCATTTTTAACCACTTTTAAGCTCTATTTTAAGCTGAGAGTCTCAAGGGTTTGATAAATGTCAATTTTACACAAAATGTCAAAAATTTGACCCATTTTAACCGTGAAAACTTGAAAATCTGAGAAAAGAAGGTGTAGAAATCAGAATTTTCTAGTGAAAACGAGCTAAACAGTAAGAACTCTTCCTCCTGAGCTCTGATACCACATGTAGGATCGTGAAATGACCTAACGAGTCAATCAAAAGAGTGCTCAGACTGAATCAGAGGCGGAATTCATTGATACAGTCTTTGTTTAACTTGATTTCACTAATCTGTCTCAGTTTATTGCTCTTGATAACAGTTTACAAAGCCGGAGACGTTTTGACAGGGCTTCGCCGTCACATACAAGACTTCACACACACACATTTCTGATTTCGCTCAGGAGTACCTATATATAGGCTCCTGATTCCGCTCGTAATGACACAGACTTGTTAGAGCGGAATCAGACATTGCACATAGGAGCGAAATCATGATATGACACTAGGAGCTGAATCAAGACCTTAGGTGATTTCGCTCATAATGACACAATGTCATTTCGGGCGGAATCAGCCTTAATATATGTTTTCTCGATTTTCGTGCACTATACAATCAGCCCTACACTAAGACTCGAATGAAGATAAAGTTGACAGATAACTGCACCAACAATTTCTCCCATAAATCTCTGGAATCTTTGTAGTCAATTAATGATATAATATCATCCCTCACTGATTGATGTAATAAAGCGATGCATTTCTGTTCTACAATGAAACTCTCTTGTGCATTATCAGTTAAGTTTTCAAAATCAGTTCTTCCGATGTCAAAACCACTTTTCAAGCTTTTCCAACATAGATATGCAAATGCCTTCAGCCATTCCTCAAACCTACTTGCCCATCTGTTGTATTCTTCTATAGCCATCACCTTGGGCGGTTTATTGTAAGTGCCATAAGCGTTATCAACACTCAGAGAGTTAGCAATGGTTTCCTTGTGGTTTGGATTTGGTGCTGAGGTGTTCGTGTTGTTAGTGCATTTATGTCTATCACCTTCGTCAATCCGAGCCGTAGCGAGAAACAGAAGAAAACGAGTCGTTATATTAGTGATAGCTAGACAAAAAGGCAAGGTGGCATAATTGTAATAATGAGAAATCTCATTAAAAGCCAAGGACTATAAATAGGGAGGTTATGTCATAGATTAGAGACTTTTAGCTTATTTGAGATTTGGAGAACTCTAGATCTAGAGAGAGAATCTAGAGAGAGAAAGCGATTCAAGGTGCTTGTTTTTGTTAGATTTCTAATAGAATCACGTTTATTTTACGTCTTGTGTGTTAGGTCGCGTTCGTGTACGGATTCCGCACGTCACACGTTCATTTCGCAATCGTTTCGGAGTCAAAACCGATCTTACAAGTGGTATCAGAGCAGGAGCTCGATTGCACTGATCTATCACACGATTTCACACAGGATTTCATCGATTTCAGATCCGAATTTCATCTATTTCTTCATCTTTTTCATTTTTCACGTTTTTAACTGATTTTCGTCAAATTGAATGGGTTTTTACGGTCTAAATTAACTGATTTTCGGATATGTTGTGTGAAAACACCTGATCTACAACCCTACAAAGTTTCAGATCCTAATTCCTAGCCGTTTGAGAGAAATTAGAGATTTTTGGTCCGATAACGAGTGACGTCAGCTTAATTTCGCTTGAAAACACCTAATTCCGTTTGAAAACACCTAATTTCGCTTGAAAACACCTAATTTCGTTTGAAAATCAATCTAATTCCGTTTGAAAAAGCTAATTCCGTTTGAAAATCAATCTAATTCCGTTTGAAAAAGGTAATTCCGTTTGAAAATCAATCTGATTTCGTTTGAAAACTGTAATTCCGTTTGAAAATCAATCTGATTTCGTTTGAAAAATGTAATTCCGTTTGAAATCAATCTGATTTCGTTTGAAAAATGTAAATCCATTTGAAATCAGAATTTGCTATTCCGTGTGAAATTGTAATCTCGTTTGAAAGTGTCTCAGCAGTTCACGTGATCAGTATGAACGGCCCAATAGATTAATCTTGTGAACCACAATTGTCGGCCATTTAATTGAATAATGGGTTTAATGTGATCATTCATGTAACAAAGTGGTTATCAGTTCACGTGATTAATATTCATCGGTCCAATTAAAATCAATCATTAAAGTATTTGTCGGCTGCATGTGATCTGATTCAATTTACTTGGCCACTGTGATTCATAATCGGTCCATGTGATATTGTTGTTCAATTAAAAAAAAGGTCCAATCAGAATTAAATAGATATATATAGCTGTAGGCATTTTTAATAAAGAATCAAGTTGATCTAATCACTTTACATCGGCCCAATCATATTTGTTTACCATTTAAAGTTGTCAGAACCACTAAAGTAAATCAACCCATTTTAGCCAACAATTATAAAACGGTCCAATAAGCATATATTGTTTGAAAATTGGCGGCCCATGTGTTCACTGTTTTGAGTTTGTTAGCAATGATTATGGACTGCATATGATATACTGTACACTGTTTGTCGGCCATATTCAAAGGGAGATCCAATCAAAGTAAATTGTGTTTACTGTCAAATTTGTTCGGCCTAATTGAGTTTTATAGTGTCAGCCCATGTGATATCTCGGTGCAATAAAATTGAAATTGTTTGGTGTTTGGTCAAATTAAAATCAAAATTTCAAAATAGTTGTCAGCCAACATATTAAATAACATTTGAGATTGCACGTGAAAGTCTTGTAAAGGTTCAATAAAATTTTAGAGATTAATCAAAAGACATGTGAAGTGATGAAGTGTATTTGCATGAAAAGTCATTCATCTGTTTGCATGTGATGTATTAAACAGTATGTCGTTCATTAATTGCATGTGATATCATAATTGAAGTTTGTATATTTGAAAAGTGTTTGTCGTTTAGTGCCATACTTTGGTCTTCCACCTGATCAGACAAGAAGATTAAAGTTTGACTTTGTTTGACCCACTCGATCGGGTCACAATCTGATTCAAGGCATTTTGTTTGTTCAAGTTTAAAAGTGCAACAAATCGAGTGGCAATCAGAACGGATTACCACCCGATCCTAACCATTTCATTTGATTGTTGTGATTCAGGTTAAAGCGTCGGATACTCGTCCAAGCGGATCCCCACCCGATCCATTGTCACATATTCATTTTGTTGACTTTTGTTGACTCACTCGATCAGATATTTGTCCTATTTAGTTGATTGTTAGTGATTGAACTAATCTTGTTGTTTGTTCGATTCAGGTGATTCAAGAAGAAAACCTCATGGCTGAAATCAAAGAGAAAACAAGAGAAGAGATTCTGAGTGAAAAAACATACCGAGAAAGAAACATTGCTTGGAACAGAATGGATGAAATGCAAGAAGAGTATGAGAGTTCTTTCAGCAATAAAATATGGGATAAGAAGCGAGAGTGCTATGTCAACAGAGAGGGTGAACCTGTCGTTCCCAAGAAAGACATAATTTTTGATGATGTTCTGTTAGAAATTCCTCTATCCGTTGAATACTATACAAATATTGGAAAGGATAAAACTTATGTGAAAAAGTTTGAAAAACATCTTAGAGATGTTATGATTTCAAGTTTGAGGAAGAGGGATGAAGAAAGAATGAAGAAGAGTGTTGATGAGACGGTGAACGATTTGAAGAAAGTCGCTGAGGAAGTTAAGGTTGAAGAAGTGAAAGTTGTTGAAAATGAGAAGATTGCTGAGGAAGAGAAGGTAGAAGAAAAAGTTGTTGAAAAAGAAGTTGTTACTGAAGAACAACATGTTGAAGAAGCTGAGGAGAATCTAGAAAGTTTGGAATAAGTGAAGAGTGATGATGGTGCTGGTGATGAGAAAAAGATAGATGCTGATCAAACAGAAGTTGCAGCAAACACTGAGGTGTCAATCACCAAGGTAAATACTGATTCTGAAATTTTAATCAAAATCGTTGAGCAGTGCAAGAAATGCATGGAAACGTGCAGTGCTTGTACTGAAAAAGATGAAAAATTCAGAACAAGAGATCTTGAATTCACAAAAGTTGAAGAAGTTTTTAAAAATAAATCCAAAGAATTGTTAGAAAACGAAAAAGTTTTAAAAGAAAATAATGAAACACTTTTAGAAAAATATAAAAAATTAGAAAAAGAAAATGAGATTTTGAAAGAACATGTTTTGAAAAAGACAGAAGAATGTGATCAAAAAGAAAATGTTTGACAAGAAATGAAGAAAGAATATGATTCAATAAAATTGGCATATCACATTACAAAAGAGTCCTATGAAAAGGTGAAGAGTGAAATGAAATTTTTTCAATCAAGATTGAATTACTGTTCTGAAACATCAAAGGAACTAAAACGAATGTATGAAATTAAACAAGATGTTGTAAATTCATATATTGAGGATGTTGCTAAGCTAAAACGTCAGATTGCTGATTTAGAACAGGATAATAACAAGCTAAAAAGTTATCACGCGTCATCATATGTGCTTGAAAGAATTTTCAACATAAAACCGGATGGAAAAGATTCTGAGCAAAACAATAAAGGTATTGGCTCAGAGTTTCATCAAGTTCCACCACCGGAAAAGTTTGTGTTTTATGATGATGAAAAGGTCGAAAAAGCTTTCATCATGGTAGATCAATTGCCAGACAATATTGACGTCACCTATTCCAAATCTGATGATTCTAGTGATTCAGAGGTGGTAGGTAAAGTCGTTGAAAGTGTGTTGAAAGAAGAGTCGGTTGATACAGGTAAATCTGAATCACAGGATGGAAATGAAGGTAGTTTTCATAAAGAATATCTGAAAAACTTAAAATCTGAGAAAAATTTGAATGATGATTCAAAAGGATTGGTTTATACCATGATTGGATCAGACAAATTATTCTTAGATATTGTATTCCTGATTCAGAATGTGATTTCAGAAAAGGTTGATAAAGTTTTCAAGATGGTTGTGATTGAAAAGTCTGAAATTTCAAAGTTTACTGGTAAAGGTCACAAGAAGTTTTATAACAAACCTGGTTTCAAGAAGAAAAACATGAAGGCTGGGTTGGGTTATAAAAAGAAACAAAATTGGAAGAAAAATGAAGTGCCAAATTATCAGGAAAAAATGAGTTTTGTTCAAGGAAAAAGTTTAGCAGAAGAGAAAGAACTCAAATTTGGACGACAGTCTAATGATGAGTTTCATGCTCAGAAAAAGCAACAACATCAGGTCAAAGATGTGTCCAAGAGAACCTGTTTCAAATGTGATCAAATTTGACATATTGCTCGCAAGTGTCCAAATCTGAAATCTGTTGATGTTGACAAAAAGAAATTTGATAATGTAGAGAAACAAAAAATCTGAAGATGTGAAACAAAGGTCAACCAGATTTGATTCGAAACAAACTTGGAGGTACAATACAAACAAATTTGCTTCAAATCAAAATTGGAAATCAAACCCGAACAGGTTCAACTCAAGACAGACCTGAAATTTTCATACACCCAGATTAAGAACAACACAAAGTTGGAAAACAAATGTTGATGCAACAAAACCACAACAATTTTGGAAACCAAATGTTGTTCAAAATAAAAATGTTCAAAAAGATTCACATTTTTACAAACGTGGTACACCAAAAGATCAAACATGGTCGGTTAAGAAACCGATAACTTTGGTAAAAGATGAAAAAGTTGAAGTCAAAATTGATAAGGTCTTTGTGAAAGATGACAAAGATTTTCCGAAGTTAAATGATGCATATTGGGTTGAAATGCCTAAGGTCAAACAGACCTGGGCTACATTGTTCAAGTAATTGAGTAATTTGAATGTGCAGGTGCTCTAGAAAACTGAAGATTATGAAAATGGAAAACGGAGCAGCCTGGCACAATGGGAAGAGGAGGCTGCTGAACCCTAGTTTGGTTAAACAGGGAGTTTGTTTGATTTCTGTAAATAAATAAACAATATTTCATAAACCCTAAATATTGAAAAATTTAAAAACCAAAAACATGTTTTTATTTTGTCAAAAATTTGAAAAATCAAAATATGTTTGTTTTTTAATTTGTAAAAAAAAATCAAAAATTCAAAAATATGTTACTTGAATTGCCGAAACCCTCACGGCGGAACAAACATGATTAATTTCACAAGATTGAAAAACGGTTTTCAAACTGTAAAAAAATCAATGTGTTGTAAATCATGGGGGTATTTACTGCTTTTCATGCAATTCGGTACACATTAAGCAGAAAATGGATGGCGAGACAAAGCTATCAGTGTCGGTTGTCAAATTTTCCTTTAAATGGTTTTGCATTTTAGGGGGAGTAAGTGTATTTCAGAAAATACAAAAACATTAGAAAATTTGAAAAAGCCAAAAACATGATAAAAACCTACAGACAAAAGCATTAAAAAATTCAAAAAGAGTGCTTGTGTAAAAAGAGGAAATGATAGTACATCAGTAGACAATCACAGTACGCTAAAGAAATGGAATGTTTTAAAGTGATAAACGGTCTCACTGATGATATGCCAGTAGATGTTTACACGCTTAGTAGATTGTTTTCTAGATATAAACCTAAATATCACTACTTTACTTATCTCGTAGGGAACATCTCTCGGATATATGGGTAACCCCTGAAATTTTGTTTGAAAGACCCATCTTTCTGAGATACTAGGTCTTTATGCTCAGTGATATCTGGGTTATTATCCCGGGACTTCTGATTTTGCGGAAGCAATAGCCGACTCCCCGTATAATACTTTTCGCTTGCTTGAAATATAGCACCACCCTTAGCATAAAAAATGATGAAACATTGAAAAATGCTAATCATGTGCTGTTGAAGAAAAGATTCTCTAAAGGGAACACACCGAAAGACGAGCCATCATCTCTTTGCTGAACGGAAGTTCTGACCTGAGCTCTCATGGCCTCACATTTAACCCTTTACAGATATCATCTAGGTATACTCACCTGTAAGACTGAATATTGGGATCTGGATACAGGAGTATATTCTGAGGTGGGACACTCGAATAAGTTGAAGTTCTTAAAACATTAATCTCGTATCTCAAATCAATTGAAGTTTGTGTGAAAATTTAAGTGGACAAGTATACTGACAATCTAAGTGAATCATTTAGAACTTAAAGTGTTTAAAGCTCAACGGTACTAGTGATTTGTCATAAGCTGATATGATCCTCTGACGCAAACTCAAACAAAAATATTGTTTGTAAATATGTTTGTAAATATTTCTTTACTGCTTTATATTTCAGAAAAATACAAAAAGATATTGATTTCTGTTTTATTTTCGACAACCGATGTCTGACATGCTGAGTTTCAAAATCTAAGTATGCTGATTGTGTTTCTGAAAAATAAAACAAGTTCATTAATTTGAAACTTGAAGTTTTAATCAAAAATCAAAAACAGTTTGTGATATCTCCAAGGTCATTAAGTTGGACTTGGATGATTAACCGTGAAGGATTTGGATTCTTAGACTGTTAAAATTTGTTGAAAAGAATTAGTTTTCGATGTTGGATTCTTAAATACTGCCAAATCTATGAAGATTGTTGATAGGAGGAGTGTTTTAGAAAGTTGAATAGAGCCAGATTACGATTTCTGGAAAATTGAATGTTCAAAACTTTGTTACTTATGAATGTTTGAGTATTGCAGATGTTGTACCAGACTACGATCCCGACAGCCGAGTCTAAGGGGGAGTCTGAAGATGAGCTCAATGCAAGAGGAAGCGTGGATTCAAGAAGCCATGTAACTATCCCAGAAGAGCTTGTATACGGAAAGCAGGTGTCGATCCCAAAGCACGGAAGCTTGACGAAATGGGGATCCTGATGAAGTACAGAAAGGAGGAGCTGAAGCTGAAGACAGATCCACGGGGATTTTGTTCAAGCAAGAGGGAGTCTACGTTGATGAAAATGTGTTAAAGCTTCAAGAAGATTCAGAAAGAGAGAGAAAGACAAGGCGCTACGAGATTGACTGCGGTAATATCCAAGGGGGACTCTGTTAGTGCACTTATGTCTATCACCTTCGTCAATCCGAGCCGTAGCGAGAAACAGAAGAAAACGAGTCGTTATATTAGTGATAGCTAGACAAAAAGGAAAGGTGGCATAATTATAATAATGAGAAATCTCATTAAAAGCCAAGGACTATAAATAGGGAGGTTATGTCATAGATTAGAGACTTTTAGCTTATTTGAGATTTGGAGAACTCTAGATCTAGAGAGAGAATCTAGAGAGAGAAAGTGATTCAAGGTGCTTGTTTTTGTTAGATTTCTAATAGAATCACGTTTATTTTACGTCTTGTGTGTTAGGTCGCGTTTGTGTACGGATTCTGCACGGCACACGTTCGTTTCGCAATCGTTTTGGAGTCAAAACCGATCCTACACGTGTTGTCTGATGTGTTCTCTCCTGTGTTGCCAGTGAAAGCAAATACGTCACTAAACGGATTCAGAAAATCATCAACCATCTTTAAGTACCTGAAACAATTAACAAACACTTAGATAAATTTTTGTGATTTAAAAAAAAATTCACACTGGTACTGATTCACTTCGTGAGAACTGAAACGAATCAACTCCTGCGAACTGATTGATCCTCAAACAATCTGACTTGGTGCGAACTGAACTGGTACGAATTGACCTGGTGCGAATTGGCCACTTGAAGTTCAATTTGTGCGAACTGGGTCCAACAATGTCCAATTCGTGCGAATTGGATGAATATCTCAAGCAAAATGACACTTTCAAGCGAAATGAACAGGTTTCAAACGAACTGGGTCTAATCCGTGCGAAATGGAAGATTATTTCAAGCGAAATGGCAACTTTTAAGTGAACTGGGTCCAATCCGTGCGAAATGGAGTTCAAACTAATCAATCCGTGCGAAATGGGGTTCAACCCGTACGAAATGATGATGGCGTCACTCGATCAGCCATGTTTTTGTCAATTTTGATTAGTTTTAAGGTCGAATAAAGGTCTGATACTTTTAAGGATTTGTTAAAACTGTATTTTGCGTGTAATATGTGAAACTCAAGCCATTTTAATCGTGAAATCTTAGTTAATTTTGAAAAATGTGAAGAAGAATGAGTAGAAATGAGATTTTTAGATGAAAACAAGCTGAATCGGTAAGAACTCTTCCTCCTGAGCTCTGATACCACTTGTTGGATCGTTGTACAACCTAAATGAGTCGATCAGAAGAGTTTTAATCCGAATCAAAGGTGGAATTCGATGATATGGACTTGATTACAGCTTGATTCATGCTCTAATTATATTGATCATCGATTTCAAAGCTACACAGATCAGTTGACAATTTGGCAGCACCTCGGCTCTGAAATCTGGAACGTTACAAATGAGAAACCATGCTCAGGTATTTATAGGTGTTCCAGTTCGCACGAAACACTCTCATACGGAATTGGATTGCTCCATTTCGTGCGAAATGGCTTAGCCATTTCGTGCGAATTGGCCTAAAACACACATTATCCTAATTTCTAGCCTTCTGAGCACTAGTTTATCCTATCTATATACAAGACTCGATACAAGACAAAGTTAACAGACATTTGCACCAACAATAATTGACAGGTTGACCAAGTCAGCTCACTTCATGCCGATTAAGGAAACGCACATTTTTGACAAATTAGCTCAGCTGTACGTGGATGAGATTGTATCTCTCCACGGAGTGCCAGTATCCATTATCTCTGACAGGGATACAAGATACACATCGCATTTTTGGAAAAGCTTTCAGCAATCTTTAGGCACTCGATTAAACTTCAGCACTGCATATCATCCTCAGACGGAAGGGCAAAGCGAGCGCACGATTCAAACGCTCGAGGATATGCTATGTCACACCCCGATATTCCATGTATTACCGGTGGGCCCGGTGGGGAGTATCCTGATGTAGTTGATATCATCATAGTCAAGCAATCACAGTTCAATGCACAGCGGAAGTCTAAAGTAATAATAATATAAACCGATTCGATAGTATAATAGAGTATTACACAACGGTTGTATATTGATCCACAGGCGGATCCTAAACAGAATTATAATCACTGTTCAAAGACTTTAGACGCTTAGAACTTGCAAGATTCCCTATTAACGCCCTGAGCTCCCATCCAATTACGTATAGTACCTGTCACTTAACCTTTTTGTAAAATACGTCAGTTTACACTGGTAAATACAATTAACTGACTCTATTTGAAAACATTTATGATAATTGATTTGAATGCACAAGGCACAAATATCATTTTTAACTTGGGACAATTATATAAAAATAATCTTGTATACAGATTTACATGTTCGTTATACATTCAGGGCCCGATGTTAGAAACCGAGTCAAGATTAACAAACACACCACAAGTATAGGCCCACAAGAGAGTGAGATACCGTTTTCCTTATGCAACTGTCAGGTGTATGCCTACACCCCGTGCTTAAGACGTGGCCATTTTCTTAATAATGATGCCAAGGATATCCGGGACATGGTCATTAACCCCCAAAGGATTTTATTTCAAACAAGACAGATTAAATCGGGTTACCTCAATAATTTAATCACAATCCGATTAAACATTCAATACCCGACCAAGCGGTATTATTATAATACAGTATCCCAAGCCCGTATAGGGAAAAAAAGTTAAGAGTATTTACCTGAGCTTAAAATGCAATTTATACTCAACCGTATATTCTAATCAGCAAGCACAAGTACCTCTACTGGGGCTCTCAATCTGGAATGAAGGTTTTATTAATCTATTAGATTCCAAACGGGTCTTATTTAAGTCTTAACTTAGACAGGTTAGTTTTAAGGAAAGGTTTATGGTCCAAAACGCAAGATTAGGCGAAGACCGGATTAGAATGTGATTTAGACCCGACAAGTATGAAGACTTGTATAATATGGGTAAACTAAACACATTCCGGATTTTGAAGTGAAAATGATAAGGTTTGACCCGTTTTGGTTAATTCATGTAAACTAGTTACATAAATCGTACCGAACTCGTAAAATGTGTAACGGTTATCCAAATGAGTCATGAACATGTTTCACAGGTTAATATGCTTTAAATATGTTGTGATATCAGAAGGATATCTTCCATTATGCCCAAAACGAATTTAAAACAAAATTAAGGCCCGAAAGGGCATTTTGGTCATTTTAAAGATTATAAAAGAGGTTAAATGACAATCTGAGGTTCTGGTCTAAAATGATCAGTAAAAATATTTAATTTAATAAGTTATATCAGTAGGGTATTGCATATATGTGAAATTTATTATTTATAACGAAACTATGCACCGTAGGGGCATTTTGGTAATTTCACATAAGCTTTAAAGGTCAAATTGGGAAATCTGAGTTCAAAACTTTTGCTTACTATTAAAGTATAAAAATTTACATAAAAAATCAGTAGGTATTCCGTTTTATGTGTTAAAAATAGTTTTAACCTATACTATGCGTTTAAAACGCGTAAAAAGGCGGTTTTAAGCGATTTTCGGGTTTTATAAGTAAAGCTGAGATTTTTTTATCAGTCCGGAGGGCTTAAAATATTTATTTAACATATAAAATCAATAGCAAAAGGTTTGGTGTAAAAATGTAAAACTTATTTTATTAGCAAAAATGGTATAACCGACAATTACCGAATTAAAGCAAGAACCCTACGTTATGCTCAGCTTAAAAATAAATAAAACTCTTCAAAAATCCCAAAATATTATATTACATCAGTGGGTAAAAATTTTGGTGCAAAATTTGGGTTTAGATAGGCTTTATGCTAATAATGCCGTTTAATAAATAAAAAGCTTTCAATTTACGCTATTGAGCATAACTCTTAATCTAGACCTCAAACTGATGTCAAATTTTTAGGACAAGTTTATAAATCAGTAATAAAGGTTTTTGTCCTCTCACATTTTCAAAAATCTCGTTTTAAGGTCAAAAGGGCATAATGGTCAACTTTTAAGCATATAACGGAAACATGCAATGAACTAGGATTACTATGGAACCACGTTGTATAACCTCAGAGGGTTATACTAACCTATAACATGGTCCTAAAGGAATCCTAAGGCATATCTAAACTGAGCTAAATCGGGTCAAAACTGAAGGTCAAAGCAAAAGTCAACTTTTGCGACTTTCGGTTCCGAACCCAGCTTAAACTTAGAATTATCGGGTTGAACATGCCTAGACATGTTCAATTAATATTTACCAAGTTATTAAAGTGACAAAACTGATTTTATTGCCTTTACATCATTAATTATGAATTTTATTTAAAAAAAACGACTCGTTTGACTTTTATTCTAATTACTTTAACCCGACAATTGACTAAGCAAACGTGGTTATTATGAGGTGGCCTATTAAAGGTTTAATACTTACCTAATTACGATCACGTAGCCATGTTCGTTGCGAACAATGGCTTGACCGTTTAAATGTCAAAGCGTTTATCGTGAATGCTTTACTTTTCGGCTTTAAGAGCCAAACAATTAAACTAAGCACGAATGAACACTTACAAAGGGTCCAATGGACTGAAAGGAACTCAAAAGGAGGTTCCCAATGACTAGGATCCTTAGATTTGAGTTAGAGAACAAGAGCTTCAAGAAATGGGTGAATGAAAAAGTGAGAACCCACCATTATATATAGTTTTCGGGATCGCATAGGATCATGACATGTGTCGGAAGGTGCAACCAGATCAACACAAGTGTAAAATGGTTTTATAGATCAGTGGGCAAGCCCCTAGATTGGAATATGTGAGTATGGAAACCATTTTCAACAAAAACCAGCAACAAAAACAGTTTTCTGCATCTGATCTATTCACGCGGCCCGCGTAGGATATCTGCATGGGCTACGCGGCCCGCCTGAACTCCTGGTCTAGCTCACAGTTTGGCAGATTTACATATTTAGTCCCTATATGTATTAAATGTTATTTTTCAACACATCTAAGGCCCGTTAAGCCATGTTTAAGGCTTTACAGTGATGCCTAAACATAGGGAACATAAAACATGCTCAAAAATATGATGGATGTCGGTTCGTTTGGCCGTACGGTCACGTTGTTCGACTAATTATGACGAAACACGAACGGACACGAAAAACGATCCAAATTACGCGACGAAGGGTATTTTATCATGCCAAACACTAAAATAAAATATTTTACTGCTTACATACATTTTGGGATGTCCGGATATATTCAGAATGTAAGATATGCGCGAAAGTGCAAACTTATGCACTTTTTGACGCTTTTAGTCCCTGTTGATCAATTAAGTTTATTTTTGCGCATCAAACACCTCTAAGCCTGTTTCTAAGCTATGTAAATGATATTTGTGGCATGTTTAACTTATGATCATATTCCGGAAGGTTCGATATCATACAAATTGATAGACTTTTGCAGTTTGATGCAAATAGTCCTTCTAATTCACAAACTTGCGCATATCATCGTTTAATAGCATCGAAGCCTTATCTAACCCATATTAGGCATTCTTGGGAGTATTAATAAACATCACGATGCTTCAGGTTCGTAAAAAAGATCATTCAGAGGTATATTTAAACATATTGATGCTTTTAACCCCTTAAACTTGCAAAGTTGTGCGTAACGTCACTTAAAGGCATAAAAACCTTAGACGGCCAATAATTGGTATTCTCGAGAGTATAATCAAATATCATGAAGCTCCCGGTTTGTTAAAAGGTCACTCAGAGATAAGAATTAACATGTTGACGCTTTTAACCCTTCATTGCGCAAACTTTCAATTAATTACGCAAACGGCTACACTCGATCAACAAGTGGCTCATTTGTGAATATATTTACCGTATAACGTTATTCAGAGGCTTATGATTACCATGTTGATACTTCCAGTCCTTCTATAATCAAAGTTTTTGATTTTTCGAAAAATTAGTCCCTTAAATTCAATGTTTTGACTTTATTAGGGTTTATTACACGTGTCAATACATCAATGGACGAGATTTTACGAGGTGTTACATCCTCAACCCCTTAAAAGAAATCTCGACCTCGCAATTTGATAAAGTAATTGAAGTATTTTCTGATGTATCATGGACTTAACCTCCATAGCATATTTGGGCCTCTAAGGGCATCTCAGTTGACCTATACAACAGGTACTTACTTTCTTTCGGAGTTTCTTAACCTAACGATCCTTAATCAATACAGGTTTCACATCAAACCATAAATTTTCATTAGTCTACATATCATTATGTGATAATGCATCTCGACTTATTGGCGAAACATAACCTTAGATCACTAGTGTGGGTCACATTGCGAGCTCCACCAAGCTCCTTAAATAGGTTTTAGCTTATAAGCTATTGACTTTTGATGAATTCGATTTCCTCGAATGATCCTATATATCCAGAGCTTAACTAGCCCGTTGTATAAAAATTTCAGCACACCCTTCTTAGGGCGTTATTTCAATTGAACTTTATTCCTTATTAAGGACCTAAGAGGGTTGCGACTTTCATCAATCCTTAATTTTTCCGCCGATTACTGGAAACTTTCAGACGATTATGGATTTGCATGATCTTATTCATTGTTTCCAAGGCAACTTTCAGATCCTGATAATTGGACTTACCAATCTTCTGTCTAACAATTAGTGTTTATAATTCCGTCTATACAAGGTCCCCAAAGGAACAGCCTTGATACATACATAACAACTATTATAGAAAAGCTTATTTTAAGGTGAGATGGTTATTCCAACCACTGCTTAAAACTAATCTTAAGGAATAGCTAATCCTTACAGCTAGCCAAACAAATCGACGATCCTGGGCAGCTGATGGCGATTCTTAATTGTTGCCTAAATAGGGTTGCGGTAATCAATGCATAAGCAAGATGAACCGTCTTTCTTAATTAACTATACCGAATTCTCAGAATATTGAGTTAGGCTTTATAAACCTATATCTTAAAATCACTTAATCAGGGTTTCGATTATTCCATAATTGGTGGTACTAATCAACATGGAGATTTCACAATACAGCAGCCCTAAGCGGGATGTTAATCTTAACTCTACTTGTCTTTCAGGAGGTAAACAAGGTAGTCTTTGGAGAAGATAATCAAGACACAAGGAGATCACAGAGAATTTCCAATTCTCAGGTTCTGGTTCATTTATCCTTGCCTGTGTCAGATAAGTGACACATTTTCTTTACGAGTCCACGGATTCCTTAATCATTGACATTTACTTGGACAATTTCCATTATGTATATCTTCTTTGAATACCGTTAGCTGACTTTAGTACCATATGACCATTGGAATATCTTTGTGGTTCCATGCATTAAACCTCCATACTGATCAGGCATGGAAGCAATTTATGGAACATATTAAGATACACTAATCCTCATATGGCGCTTTTGTTATACCGTCTGGTATTTGCAATGGATAGAGATCAAAGAGATATCAACTACATATGCTGACGTACTTCATCTAGAGAGAGGGTTCTCTAGAATTTTACGACTGAAGATTTCTGACAGGAACAGAAGAAATGGTACCTATGATTTTCGTCTGTAAGTTTTACCTTACGCTTAGTATCTGGGGTTCTTATGGAAGATTTTAAAATTTTGTTATACTTACCATCCATGAAGGATTTATTGGTATCCTATTCAAAATAGAATTCTTAGCATTTATTCTACTTCATATTTTATGCTTAGGATTCTAACAGGCAGATTTAATAACTTACCAAAATTTATTACCCACGAACGACTTATTTGCACCCGAATCAAATAATACCCTTGCATATACATCATTGATTAGAGACGTACCATTTATCACATTGTCATCTTGTACGGCCTCTTTTTCACCCATTTGCAAGACCCTAGCTTTGGTCTTCTTAAGTTCTTCAAGCTTCTTTGCAAATTTTGGGCAATTTGATTTGATATGCCCCTTCTCGTTACAGTTGTAACAAGTCGCATCTCCTATCTTCTTGCATTCTAATGTTTTATGCTTACTAGATTTGCAGATCCCACAAGCCCTAGGCTGTGATTGGGATTTTGTTTCGAACCTGCACTTCCCATAATGGCGCTTCTTGCAGGTCTTGCATACAGGTTTCTTGTTGGACTTTTGTTTGTTCTCCTTAAGCTCAAGCCTGCCTTTTTTCTTAGAAGTATGGGAGTTATCTTTCTCCTTCTTACTTTTTAGTTCATTCTTTGTACTTGAGGTATGAACAAGATCCTTCTCATGACTACGGAAATGTGGTCCTAGATGAGATTTGAAGCAAGTAGCATGGGGCTCCTTGAACTTTTTCACGGCCTTCTTTATAGCCTTACCAACAGCTGCGTCTATCATAGTTTGGAGAACATCCTTGTCAATTCTGAGGTTCACAATTGTAGAATCTTTAGCATGTGTCGCATCATCAATGGCATGATTTACGGTCCTCTTATCCGAGTTTGTCATACTCAAGACTTGGTTCCTAACACCAAATGAAACAATCACTTAGTTGCAATCCAATAAACCGTTGTTCATCATCCTGATGACCTAACATATACTAACCATGGTATCATTAAACCATACAGGCTAATATAGTACGAACATTCTTAATGAATGTTATTTAAATATATATCAATTATACTTAGCCTAGGCCATAAAAAGATCATCAATAGCAATTAAGGTTTAGACCTAGTCCACCACCTTTTGACAGGGGATCAAATGTCACATCTGTCTTGATCATATTGATGATTTTGGATAGCCTGAAAGCTTGTCATAAGGATATTGGAGAAGAGCGATTCCTAATGGATGTAAAGCATCCATCTAAAGTTGTTGAAGCATTCTCTAAAGTATCATCGGCCAATTCTACCTCGCTTTATATGTCTAGAGTCCTAATCAGGCAGATACAACCGTTTACAACATTTATTGTCCACAATAGACTTTTCTGCGCCAGAATTAAACAAATTCCCGCATAAGCATCATTGATAAGGAAAGGTACCTGTTATGATGTTATCTTTCTGTACTGCCTCCTAGGTGTTCGTCTGGAAGACTCATGCATTTGCTTTCTTGGCCTCTTCAGGCTTCTTCTGATTCCTAGGGCAGTTAGTCTTGATATGCCCCTTCTCGTTGCAACCATAACAGGTTGCATCTTTCAACTTCTTACAATCCAAGGTTTTATGTTCCTTAGACTTGCAGATTCCACAAGTTAGAGGCTGAGATTCAAATCTGCATTTCCCCAGGTGGTATTTCCTACAGGTTTTGCACCTGGTCCTTTCACTCGACTGCAGGTTGTCCTTCTTAAACCCGGAACCCTTCTTATGATCAGAGTTCCCCTTTTTCTTCTTATCGGAGCGATGAGAATCCTCATCCTCCCTTTTTCACTTTCCATCTTCAGAAGCTTTACTAGCCTTATTTTTTACCACATAGAGTGTGAGAGATAGTGACAGATCTGCTGCTGACCTTAATGTAGTAGGTCTCCATGCTCTCACACTTGCCTTGATTTCTGGGGCTAGACCCCCAATAAAGCGAGCTATACGCTTCAGTTCTGGTGTGATCAAGTAAGGAACCAATCGAGACTTGGTATTGAAACTTATAAGATATGCCTGACACTCTAGGTTCTTCATGACCAATGTCAAGAAATCAGGCTCAATTTTCTCAACTTCATGTTGAGGACAGTAATTTTCTTTGATAAGAGCAACAAACTGATCCCATGTCAGATTATACAACGGGATCTTCCCAGTAGCTTGGATTAGTGACCTCCACCAAGCCAGAGCTTCTCCTTTAAAAGATTGTGATACAAATTTCACTATGACTTGCTCTGCACATCCACTAATATCAACAACGGTGTCCATCTCATCGAGCCACGTCATGCAGTCGATGGCTCCCTTTTCTCCTGTGAAGTCTCTAGGCTTGCAGGAGACAAAATATTTATATGAACAGATTTTAGCCCGAGGCTCCTGATTGAGCACAACCTGCCTAGACGGCACAATCTGATTTGAAGAATGATGAGAATCGCTCTTGCGGGCCGTATGCGTCTTGGAGGGTGGTTCAGAATGAGGTTCTGACTGAGTTCTGAAGCGAGTACCACTCGATTCATTATCTCGTCTGTCCAGAGCTCGAGTAACGGCATTGCCTATCAATGTCTGCAGTTCCACACCAGTTATATTAACTCTGGTTGTATCATTATTCTCCCTCGGGTGACTGTTTACTTCGTCTGATCCAGCCATATAGCTTGATTGCTACATAATTATTGACAATGATTTATTCAGAGGTTATTATGGAATCATCATTTTTGACGATTCATTAACCATGGTAATATAAACTATATTGGTTAATTTGTTAATTATATTAGTATTTTCATTATAATTTATCCTAGTTATAAAACATTAAGGACATTAAAGTGACACAAAAGGCCTAATCACAAGGACAATTTTAAATTTATAAGCCACGATTTTAGAGAATCGAGGCATTAAGGTTTGAACATAGTTCATTACCTTTTTCTGACAGGGAGTCGTAGACTACCATTGTCTTTTGTCTCGTTAGACATTGAATATGGCCCGTAGGCACTTCATCACAAATGGATGTTTGTAAAAATGATCATCTTAATTGATGAGGTAAGCCATGATTTCTAGATCATTGGCTATTTAAAGATTTGGAAGAAATCCAGTGTAAAGATGACATGTGATTTTACCGTATCACAGTTGTCAGGAGTGTTAACATGTTTTCAGATGTTAACAAGGATTTTAATCTTTTAAATAGGTCTTACCATTTTGGCCATGTCTAAAATGACATATCGGCTAGGTTATACCTTTAAGTTTACTTTCAATATATATATATATATAGGCTGATCAATGATAAAAGGAAGGATATTATGATTTATTTTATATAATATATTCATTTATATATATATATATCGGTAATGAATTTGAATCCTTAAATGAAAGAAGTATATAGATGCCCTAAACGGGACTTTTGAACAAGAAATTGGTCCACAAAGGAATTAAAAGATAAATATGTCCTTATAAGGACTAATAAAGAAATGAAAAGCAACGAAAGAGTTTCTTCTTTACTTTATTTCTGGAAATTTTCTCCTTGGTTCTCTGCGTGAGGTATAAATATCGAAGGTTTTGGTGGGTAATCCAAATCTTCTATTTTAGGAATCTTTGCAAACGTGGAATCCAAGGATTTATGGTTAATGAATAATATGAATCATAAATAAGGCCAGGACAGGTATAATCCAAATTTGGGATTCCAAGACTTGGAAGTAAGAAAGATGAATCCTTAGGGTCCATAGATATTATCTTTGGAGCAGGAGCTTCAGGGACATCTGGTATGAACTCCTCCGATGTTGGCTTCTCATTTGAAGTTTCAAAAGTCTAGGGTATAGAATGTAAAATATGGTTAATGGGTTCAAAAGGTCCTTTCTCCATACTAGTCGTACGCTTATTCGAGTTGTAGTACGAAGCTTTACATTCTTAAACTTTGGATTTGGAGAGCCTCCACCAATGGCAGCTTTGCTCGGCGACACAATCCGAAGATACAGAAATATTGAAAACAATGCATACATATAACAGGGATGAGATCATTCCTAGTTCAAGTCTAGACTCAGAAGTTAAGAAACGTGCTACTATGTCATTGAGATTAAACATAAAAGGCTAGTGTTTAATTCACTCAATGTTGGCTCTGATACCAACCTGTTACACCCCGATATTCCATGTATTACCGGTGAGCCCGGTGGGGAGTATCGTGACGTAGTTGATATCATCATAGTCAAACAATCACAGTTCAATGCATAGCGGAAGTCAAAAGTAATAATAATACAAACCGATTTGATAGTATAATAGAGTATTACACAATGGTTGTATATTGATCCACAGGCGGATCCTAAACTGAATTATAATCACTGTTCAACAGACTTTAGATGCTTAGAACTTGCAAGATTCCCTATTAACGCCCTGAGCTCCCATCCAATTATGTACAGTACCTGTCACTTAACCTTTTTGGAAAATACGTCAGTTTACACTGGTAAATACAACTAACTGACTCTATTTGAAAACATTTATAAAAATTGAGTTGAATGCACAAGGCACAAATGTGACACCTGTGTCACTTCAATCATCAAACAAATACCAAACCAATGAAATATTGTATTTCATACTTGGGATTTGTATAAATATGTGTATCATTTGCACATATCAACTCTTGTTCGATTTCGGGCTCTAAATCGCTATCTGGAAGGTTATACGCGCACTGATGCGTAAATATAACCAGTTTAATGCAACAAACACTCTGGAATAGTGACATAGGCTAAACATACCTTAAATAACCTTTACAGAACTTAGAAATAAGTTTTGGAAGGTTTGGTGTGCCGAAATCAAGTTTATTCGCTTACAGGGACTAAATTCAACAAACTGCGAAAGTATGTCGATTCGTACTGTAACGAGCATTCCGGAACTTGATCATAAGTTAAACATACCCTAAATATCTTTTACATAGCTTAGAAATAGGCATTGAGGGGTTCGGTATGCTAAAATAAACTTATTTGATCAATAGAGACTAAAAGCGTCAAAAGTGCATAAGTTTGCATTTTCGCGCATATCTTACGTCCTGAATATATCCGGACATACAAAAATTTATGTAATCATTAAAATATTTTATTTTAGTGATTGGCATGATAAAATTCCATTCGTCGAGTAATTTGGATCGTTTTTGCGTTCATTACGATTTCCGTCGTAATTAACCGAACAACGCAACCGTACGACCAAACGAACCGACATCCAAGATGTTTTTGAGCATATTTTAAGTTCCCTATACTTTAACTTTATTTTAGAGCCTTGAAATGGGGTTAACGGGGCTTAAAAGTGCAAAAACATCAAGTTTTACAAGTGCAGGGACCATTTTTGAAATTTCTGACTAGATTCATTGAACCTGGTCCATTTTGAGATTTTGATGGTTTGAACCCATGGTTTTTCAATACCATGGGCTGGTATTCAATGGTATTTATCAATCTATGGGCCATTCTAGGGGCTCCCATGGTTTTACAAAACCATGGGCACATGTGTACGGTTAAGATTAAAGCACGTTATTCGACGAACGATCTTAACGGTTCCATGAAATCTATAAATACCCCTATTCATTTGTTGCAACTCACACCTTTGAATCTGATTTCATCTCTCTAAGTTGAAGTATCTACTTCATACCTGAGAGTAATCGGATCAAAGCTTCCGTTCTTGGACACGTTGTAAGTATTCTTTCGTTCTTTTACGTTTTAGCGTTAAAGTCAAACTTTGTTTGACTTTCTGCATTGACCAGTTTATGGTCAATGCGAAGTTTGTTTGAACTTCATAACGTGAGCGTAATCACGATGGTTATAGTCCCTAGTGATTATACCTACTGATTACCACGTTATCTAGGCTCAGTGACGAGTCGTAGTTTCGGCCAAAATGCGTATTCTTGCGTATTTTGTAACCAAACTACTTTTGGGTATCAAGACCCTTTGTTTTGATACCAAACCTGTTTTCAAACCTCGTTAAACATGTTTAACTTGTCACTATTAGATTTGTGCTTATATAGGTTCGTAAAGGTAAGCGATCTAAACAATCGCTTATACTTTCGAACCCGACCCGTTTGGTCGATCATTAGGATCCGACCAAACACATTAAGTGACCATAGTTGTATAGGTAATAACCCTCTGAGGTTATACCTTATGGTCACTTCGTTTAAGTAGTTGTATGATAGGTAGATTATATGCCTTAGGAAAATTACCAAAATGCCCTTTTTACGCCAATATTCATTTTAAGCATATGTAACATAAATTTTGACATCTAAACTGATTAGGCAACTATATTAGACATGTTAAGGAATATTTTACTTGTCATAGGACTAGTTAAGCGGTCCGAACGCGTTTTACGCGAACGACGCATTAAAGTAGCATAAGCTACCTAAACGGGTCGTAAGCACTTAGTTTAGGTTTCATTTTAGTATGTAGGCTTTGTTAAACCATATCATATGAGTTCCAATACTCATTTGGGTTACGAAACCTCATACTATCCAATCTCTCGATTTAGGTCCGGTTATTTATGTAGTTATCTATATAGAGTGTCGTTTGATTCCGTGATCCCTCTAACTTTGCTTGGTTGTTGTTCAAGACTTCTAAGCACCCTCAAGTGAGTACACAGTCCCCCCTTTTATTGTTTTTCAAACACTTTGGGGTGAAACACATGTGCCTACTTGTTACTTTCATGCTTTCCATGTTTTCATATCATATACTTGCTATGTTCATTAGTACACTATTAGTACATGATTTCATTATGTTTTGCTATGTATGTTTACTTGTCATGCTAGCACATTGTTTTACATTACATTTTCTTTTGCTATGTATGTTGACTGAGCATGCAAGCACATTGTTTTACATGACTTTTCTGCTTTGTTTGTTAACTTATCATACTTAGTACATTGTTTTACATTGCATCTCTGTTGCATACGTTCTCGTAACATATGGACACATTGTTATACATCTCTACCTTGTATGTTCACTTAACATACTAGGTACATTACTTTCATAAAACATGATTACATTTGGTATATCATTTGGTTTGTTTAACGGAACTAAATTACATTCATTATCACCGATCATGCCGCTCGGTAGTAGGTAGTGGTACCATACGACTTGACAAATCCCGTTCCTAAAATCCTAGGTTTGTTTGGGTGGAAGGAATGACCGAATCCGAAAACATTTTTCTTTGATAACCTTCACTCTAAGGTTATCCGTATGTCTCAAGGCTTGAATGTAGGCGTTTAACATTACCGCATAAATGGTTGTATCAGTAAAGCATGCATTACCTTACAAAACATAACTTTTGATTATATTTTATCAAATGCATTGTTTTGTACATTACTTTCTTATAGGGTTGAATAAATGATTTTAATCAATAAATGCTTTTATTCACTCTACATAACATTTGTTTACACAATACATGATTTACATATGATGGTTTTTACATAAAAATTTGACATTTGACTATACATAAACATTTTTACATTGATGGTTTGTTTTGGTAAGTGATTTAAATAACGAGGCGTGTGTAATAAGATAAAAGCAGGGTGGATACGCCGCCGGTACTTCCTATATATAAGTGCTTTAATAGTATTACAAATCATAGCGTTATTTAAACCATTTCAGTATTTGACTTATTACATTTTACACAAATAACATATTTTCACTAAACATTTGTTTTACAAAACAACTTATTTCATACAAACTCGTTTTTACTTGGTTATTCATTTAACCTTACATTATTCTTTACATATCATCTATTTTAGTCATCGCTTTTCAAATGACTTTTAAAAGAAAACAATTTACAAGGATCATGACTAACTTTTCTTAAACATTTTTCTTTAATCTTATAAGTCATGAATCCTAAATCAACAAAACCTATGTATCTCACAGGCATTTTTATGCTGACGTACCTATTTTCACATGTGTTTCAGGAAATGATGCATAGGATTGATCAAGATACACTTAGGTGGACTTGGACCTTAGTGACATTAAAAGATGCAAGACTAGTTAATTTTGTTATATTTCTTTGTTGTTAAGACATTGTAACTCTTTTAATCAATAAAACAAAATTTCAAATTTCCATGTGTTATGAAACAATGATTCTATTACGACACTCCCCGACGTTTCCGCCACGCTTTGTTGTTTTACGTGGTCGGGGTGTGACAACAAATATCATTTTTAACTTGGGACAATTATATAAAAACAATCTTGTATACAGATTTACATGTTCGTTATACATTCAAGGCCAGATGTTAGAAACCGAGTCAAGATTAACAGACACACCACAAGTATAGGCCCACAAGAGAGTGAGATATCGTTTTCCTTATGCAACTGTCAGGTGTATGCCTACACCCCGTGCTTAAGACGTGGCCATTTTCTTAATAGTGATGCCAAGGATATTCGGGACATGGTCATTAACCCCCAAAGGCTTTTATTTCAAACAAGACAGATTAAAGCGGGTTACCTCAATAATTTAATAACAATCCGATTAAACATTCAATACCCGACCAAGCGGTATTATTATAATACCGTATCCCAAGCCCGTATAGGGAAAATAACTTAAGATTATTTACCTGCGCTTAAAATGCGATTTATACTCAGCCGTATATTCTAATCAGCAAGCACAAGTACCTCTACTGGGGCTCTTAATTTGGAACGAAGGTTTTATTAACCTATTAGATTCCTAACGGGTCTTATTTATGTCTTAACTTAGACCGGTTAGTTTTAAGGAAAGGTTTACGGTCCAAACGCAAGATTAAGCGAAGACCGGATTAGAATGTGATTTAGACCTGACAAGTATGAAGACTTGTATAATATGGGTAAACTAAACACATTCCGGATTTTGAAGTGAAAATGATAAGGTTTGACCCGTTTTGGTTAATTCATGTAAACTAGTTACATAAACCGTACCGAACACGTAAAATGCGTAACGGTTATCCAAATGAGTCATGAACATGTTTCACAGGTTAATATGCCTAAAATATGTTGTGATATCAGTAGGATATCTTCCATTATGCCCAAAATGAATTTAAAACCAAATTAAGGCCCGAAAGGGCATTTTGGTCATTTTAAAGATTATAAAAGAGGTTAAATGACAATCTGAGGTTCTGGTCTAAAATGATTAGTAAAAATATTTAATTTATTAAGTTACATCAGTAGGGTATTGCATATATGTGAAATTTATTATTTATAACGAAACTATGCACCGTAGGGGCATTTTGGTAATTTCACATAAGCTTTAAAGGTCAAATTTGGAAATCTGAGTTCAAAACTTTTGCTTACAGTTAAAGTATAAAAATTTACTTAAAACATCAGTAGGTATTCAGTTTTATGTGTTAAAAATAGTTTAAACCTATACTAAGCTTTTAAAACGCGTAAAAAGGCGGTTTTAAGCGATTTTCGGGTTTTATAAGTAAAGCTGAGATTTTTTTATCAGTCCAGAGGGCTTAAAATATTTTATTTATCATATAAAATTAGTAGCAAAAGGTTTGGTGTAAAAATGTTATGCAAAACTTATTTTATTAGCAAAAAGGGTATAACCGACAATTACTGAATTAAAGCAAGAACCCTACGTTATGCTCAGCTTAAAAATAAATAAAAATCTTCAAAAATCCCAAAATAATATATTACATCAGTGGGTAAAATGTTTGGTGTCAAAATTTGGGTTTAGATAGGATTTATGCTAATAATGCTGTTTAATAAATAAAAAGCTTTCAATTTACGCTATTGAGCATAACTCTTAATCTAGACCTCAAACTGATGTCATATTTTTAGGACAAGTTTATAAATCAGCAATAAATGTTTTTGTCCTCTCACATTTTAAAAAATCTCGTTTTAAGGTCAAAATGGCATAATGGTCAACTTTTAAGCATATAACGGAAACATGCAATGAACTAGGATTACTATAGAACCAAGTTGTATAACCTCATAGGGTTATACTAACCTATAACATGGTCCTAAAGGAATCCTAAGGCATATCTAAACTAAGCTAAATCGGGTCAAAACTGAAAGTCAAAGCAAAAGTCAACTTTTGCGACTTTCGGTTCCGAACCGAGCTTAAACTTAGAATTGTCGGGTTGAACTGGGTGAATGAACAAGTGAGAACCCACCATTATAAATTGTTTTCGGGATCGCATAGGATCGTGACATGTGTCGGAAGGTGCAACCAGATCAACACAGGTGTAAAATGGTTTTATAGATCAGTAGGCAAGCCCCTAGATTGGAATATGTGAGTAAGGAAACCATTTTCAACAAAAACCAGCAACAAAAACAGTTTTCTGCATCTGATCTATTCACGCGGCCCGCGTAGGATATCTGCATGGGCTACGGGGCCCACCTGAACTCCTGGTCCAGCTCACAGTTTGGCAAATTTACATATTTAGTCTCTGTATGTGTTAAATGTTATTTTTCGACACATCTAAGGCCCGTTAAGCCATGTTTAAGGCTTTACAATGATGCCTAAACATAGGGAACATAAAACATGCTCAAAAATATGTCGGATTTTGGTTCGTTTGGCTGTACGGTCACGTTGTTTGACTAATTACGACGAAACACGAACGGACGCGAAAAACGATCCAAATTACGCGACAAAGGGGATTTTATCATGCCAAACACTAAAATAAAATATTTTAATGCTTACATACATTTTTGGATGTCCGGATATATTCAGAACGTAAGATATGCGCGAAAGTGCAAACTTATGCACTTTTTGACGCTTTTAGTCCCTGTTGATCAATTAAGTTTATTTTTGCGCATCAAACACCTCTAAGCCTATTTCTAAGCTATTTAAAGGATATTTGGGGCATGTTTAACTTATGATCATATTTCATAAGGTTCGATATCATACAAATTGATAGACTTTTGCAGTTTGACGCAAATAGTCCTTCTAATGCGCAAACTTGCGCATATCATCGTTTAATAGCATCGAAGCCTTATCTAACCCATATTAGGAATTCTTGTGAGAATTAATAAACCTCATGATGCTTAGGGTTCATAAAAAGGTCATTCAGAGGTATAATTAAACATATTGACGCTTTTAACCCCTTAAACTTGCAAAGTTGCGCGTAATGTCACTTAAAGGCATAAAAACCTTAGACGGCCAATGATTGGTATTCCCGAGAGTATAATAAAATAACATGAAGCTCCCGGTTTGTTAAAAGGTCAATCAGAGGTAAGAATTAATATGTTGACGCTTTTAACCCTTCATTGCGTAAACTTTCAATTAATTACGCAAACGGCTACACTCGATCAACAAGTGGCTCAATTGTGAATATATTTACCGTATAACGTTATTTAGAGGCGTATGATCACCGTGTTGACACTTCCAGTCCTTCTATAATCAAATTTTTCGATTTTTCAAAAAATTAGTCCTTAAATTCAATGTTTTGACTTTATTAGGGTTTATTACACGTGTCAATCCATCATTGGATGAGATTTTACGAGGTGTTACATGCTACGATCTTGTGTTATTGATTTAGGAATGATTTGGGATGACGTCTTCCGTTGATTGAATTTTCGTACAACAATAGCTATCATTCAAGTATTCAAGCAGCGCCTTTTGAGGCTTTGTACGGAAGAAAGTGTAGAACGCCATTTTGTTGGGTGGAAGTTAGAGATGTCCATGTGTCAGGACCTGATATAGTCCTGGAGATGATAGATAAGATTGTGCAGATATGTGATCGTCTCAAAGCTGCCAGGGATAGGCAGAAAAGCTACGCAGATAAAAGGCGTAAACCTCTGAAATTCGAGGTAGGTGACAAAGTGCTACTTAAGGTATCACCCTGGAAAGGAGTGATGCGTTTTGGCAAGAAGGGCAAGCTGAGCCCAAGGAACATAGGGCCATTCGAGATCATCGAATGTGTCAGAATTGTAGCTTACAAGCTAAATCTGCCAGAAGAACTCAGTGGAATTCATAATGTATTCCACATCTGCAACCTGAAGAAATGCCTAGCCGATGAGTCGCTAGCAATGTCGCATAAGGATGTGCAGATAGATGAGAGTTTGAAATTCGTGGAAAAACCATTGTCGGCCGAGGATCGATAGGTTAAGAAACTTCGAAGAAATCATGTGCTGATCGTGAAGGTTAAACGGGATGCCCGTAGAGGCCCAGAATACACGTGGGAGGTTGAATCCACGATGAAACAAAAGTACCCTCATTTATTTCAGTAAATCTCGAGGTCAAGATTTCCTTTAAGGGGGTGAGAATGTAACACCTCGTAAAATCATGACCAATATAATAAAGACACGTGTCATGGACTTTAAACATATAATGGATTGATCTGGAGGGACTAAAATTGTCAAACAATGTAAATATGTAAGTAAAGGGATCCAAAGTGTCAACATGCCATTCTTGTGCCTCTGATCGACCTCACACGATGTTCGTATTCTTTAACGAATAATTTATCGAACTTAGAAAGTAGTTTGTGCTTAAAATAAGGATTTTACGAAACATAAGGGTTAAAAGTGTCAACATGTTAAATGTTATCTCTGAGTGACCTTTTAACGAACCCAGAAACATTGAAATAATTATATATTTTACTCTCAAGAATGTTGGATATCTATTTTGTGGAGTTTCGAAGAAAACAAGACTTTTCGGGTGATTGTACGACTAACCGGGAGCTTAACGGAGTTAGTTTATGACCCAAGGTTATTAATAATTAACTATGGGGGTCCTAAATGCAATAAATGAAAGTTAAATAAACATAATATAGACCAGGGACCAAAACTGCAATTGCTGAAAGTTGTTTTTCGGTCATAAGGGAGCGTCGCGGCCCGCGTAGACTCCTTAAGAGTCTTACGCGGCCCGCGTGGAAGTGCCAAATGCAGAAAAAAGGGACAACTGCATGTCCAGCCAGTTCCACCACCTTTGCATGCATTCTGAGCAATACCCAAGGCTTGTAAATGGTTTTTACTGCCTTAGGGACACCTGTAAACATCTGAATTACCTCCTAGGTGCAGATGTAGTGATCTTGGAGCATCGAATTTGCTATATAAGGGACTTGTGTTCATGAGTTCATTTGCACATTTCAAAAATTACTTCACAACTCATTCTCTTGAGTCCCTTGGAGCTCTAGGAAGCTTTCCTCAGTCCAAACTCGTGTTCTTCAAGCTCAACAATCTTGTGTTTCACAAGATTTGATAGGTAAGGAATTACCACGTCAACTTGAGCTTAAGCTCGAAGCGAAGGACGATGGTTTACTCTATTTTATGGATCGTTTATGGATTCCGAGACAAGACGATCTCCGCACTTTAGTGATGGACGAATCTCATAAGTCTCGATATTCTATCCATCCTGGTGCTGATAAAATGTACAAGGATCTTCGTACTAAGTTCTGGTGGCCTGGTATGAAGAAATATGTTTCCTTGTATGTATCGAAATGCCTAACTTGTCTCAAAGTCAAGGCTGAACATCAACGACCTTCTGGTTTGCTTGTACAACCAGAAATACCGGTTTGGAAGTGGGAGAACATTGCGATGGATCTCATCACTAAATTACCGCGTACATCAAAAGGTCACGATGCTATATGGGTTGTTATCGATCGATTAACGAAGTCAGCTCATTTTATTCCGATTCGCGAGGACCTATCTACTGATAAACTTGCAAAGATTTATGTTGATGAGATTGTATCTCGACATGGTGTTCCTTTGGACATCATATCCGATCGTGATGCTCAATTTTCATCTCATTTTTGGAAGACCATGCAATCTGCTACGGGAACCCAACTAAATCGAAGCACTACTTATCATCCCCAAACAGATGGACAATCTGAGAGAACGATTCAAACTTTGGAGGATATGCTTAGAGCATGCGTGATAGACTTTGGTGGTAATTGGGATTCTCATCTGCCATTGATCCATTTCTCTTACAACAATAGTTATCATGCTAGTATCAATATGGCACCATTCGTAGCTCTCTACGGTTGAGAATGTCGTTCACCTGTCTGTTGGAACGAGACCGGTGAAGCTCAGCTTACTAGACCGGAGCTTGTTCTAGAAACAACAGACAAAATCAAGAAAATTTACGATAATCTTGTGACAGCTAGATGCCGTCAAAGGAGTTATGCGGATTTACGATGCAAGCCCTTAGAATTTCAAGTCAGAGACCATGTCCTACTCAAGGTATCACCTTGGAAGGGAGTGGTGAGATTTAGAAAGAAAGGAAAACTTGCACCACGATATGTTGGGCCATTTAATATTGTGGAAAGAATTGGGAAGGTTGCCTATCGACTAGAGCTACCTCTAGAGCTTGGAAATATTCATCCGACTTTTCACGTGTCCAATCTGCGAAAGTGTTTAGCTGACGCTTATCTTCACATTCCTCTCGACGAGATTCAAATCGATGAAACAATGCACTTTGTCGAGAAACCTGTGGAGATAGTGGACCGTACATACAAACAGTTGAAGAACAAACGAATTCATTTGGTCAAGATTTACTGGGAATCCAAACGTGGCCCAAAGTTTACTTGGGAACGTAAGGACCAAATGAAGGCGAAATATCCGCAATTGTTCTCACAAGTTTCCTCTAGTTAAAATTTCGGGACAAAATTTCCTAAAGTAGGGGAGACTGTGACAACTGTGCTCTGTAAGCGATGAACAATGCAAAACAATATTAATTATCAATAAAACAATGTATTTTGGTGTTACTATATGTGTATTGTGTTTGATGATTTTACGATTCGATTCAAATCTGATTTCTAGCTTTAAATCGCTTTCTGGAAGGTTATACGCGCACTGATGCGTAAATATAACCACTTTAATGCAACAAACACTCCTGAATAGTGACATAGGCTTAACATACCTTAAATAACCTTCACATAACTTAGAAATAAGTTTTGGATGGTTTGGTGTATTGAAAACAATTCTATTCGATCGCAGGGACTATTTGTGTCAAACTGCGAAACTATACCGATTCGTATGGTATCGAACAGTCCGGAACTTGATCATAAGCTAAAAATACCATAAATAACCTAAACATAGCTTAGAAATAAGCTTTGATAGGTTCGGTGTGCGAAAACATGCTTATTTGATCTTACAAGGACTAAAAATGTCAAAAACGACGTAAGTTTGCATTTTCGCGCATATCTTACGTTCGAACCACATCTGGACATCCAAAATTTTTGTTGGCACTAAAATATTTTTATTTTAGTAATCGGCATGCAAAAATACCATTCGTCGCTTAATTTGGATCGTTTTCGCGTCCGTTTGAGTTTCGTCGTAATCTAACGAACAACACGACCGTACGACCAAACGAACCAACATCCGAGATGTTATTGAGCATATTTTAAGTTCCCTATACTTTAAATTCATTTTAGAGCCTTAAAATGAGGTTAACGGGGCTTAAACGTGTCAAAAATGCATCAAAACACAAGTTTCTCAAGTGTAGGGACTAAACTGCAATTTCTGAATAGATGCTTAGGCGGGGCGCGTAAGCCTGGTCTCTCAGCTTACGCGGGCCGCCTAAGAGTGCCAGTTCTGCAGAAAGTTCACAGCAGCTTCCCAGCTCGTTCTTGAGGCCCTTGTACGTAATTTTCATGTTTTGGGGACCAAGTTAACACCTCCCCAAGGCTTCCTAGCTGCTCATAACACTTGGATGGTTAGGATTCATTGCTTGGAGACCACACAAACACTTGTCTTGATCTTGTTCATCATGCACAAGTATAAATTGCATGACCCTCTCATTCATTTCCTCACATTTGATCTGAGATTTTCTCTAAGTGGTTGTGATATTTCACTTCCTACCCGAGAAATACTTAGAATCAAATCTATTTGGACCCTTTGTAAGTCCTCTTTCATTCTTTTATTGCTTTCTTAGCTTAAAAGTCAAACAGTGTTTGACTTTCAGCTTTGACCACGAGATGGTCAACGAGAAGTTCTTTTGAACTTCGCAACGTGAGCGTAATCACGAAGGTTATAGTCCCTTGTAACTATACCTACTGATTACCACGTTGACTAGGTGTAGTGACGAGTCGTAGTTTCGGTCAAAATGAGCATTTAAGCGTATTTTGCAACCAAACTACTTTAGGATATCAAAACACTTTGTTTTGATATCAAAACCTGTTTTCTAATTTAGTTAAGCATGTTTTAACATGCTTAGCTCGTCACTTTTAGTTTAGTTCTTGTTTAGAGTCGTAAGTCAAGCGGTCTAAACCACCGCTTAGACTTTCGAACTCGACCCGTTTGGTCGGTCATTAGGATCCGACCAAGCATGTTTAGTGACCATAGTTGCATAGGGAATAACCTTTCGAGGTTATACCTTATGGTCACCTAGTTTAAGTAGTTGTATGATATGTAGTTTATATGCCTTAGGTAAATTACCAAAATACCCTTTTCATGTATAATTGGATTTTAAGCATATGTAACCTAAACATTTGTCACCTAACTGATTATGCAACCTATTTAAACATATTTAGGCATATAATACTTGTCATAGGACTAGTTAGACGTATCGAACGCGTTTCACGCGAACGACGCGTTAAAGTAGCATAAGCTACCTTAATGGGTCGTAGCGGGTCGAAAGCACTTAGGTTAGGTTCTGATCTTGAATGTAGGCTTTGTTAAACCATATCACATGAGTTCCAACACTCATTTGGTTTACAAGACCTCGTTATATCCGATCTTCTAATTTAGGTGTTGATTTATTTACTAGTGATCTGATTACTAGGTACTACTTGAATTTCCTTGGTTTGTCTGAGCTTCGCTAAGTTCTTTAGATCAAGGATACCTATCATTCAATGTGAGTACATAGCTCCCCTATTTTACTGTTTTCAATTGTTTTGGGGTGATTCATATGTATTTAAACGATTTCGATATTTAAACGATGGTTTCAAAAACGATTAAGATGGTTTATATTAAACTAATAACGATTTCGATAATGTGAACGAACTTGTTGGTTGTAATTACATAACAAATGACATTCATTAGCATTGATCAAGCCAACCAGTATTAGGTTATGGTACCATAGGATCTGACAAATCCCGTTATCAGACTACACCCATGGTTATGTGTGGGGGTTATGTAGGTAACGACCGAATCTGATGATTGTTAACTTACTCTTTGGTGGTTTGTTAATACGAAAAACGAGATGGTCGAGTCACGAATGTTTGAATGTTATTAGCGAGGCGACCAAAAGTAGTTTCACAATTAAAACAAAAACGATTTTGGGACGAATTAAACGATTTGGAACGACTTAAACGAAATAAATGATTTGAACGAACGAATGGTTTGGGTTGTGATTAGGTAATGAGATGGGTGTAACATGATAGAAGCATGGTAGATACGCCGCTGGTACATCTTATATATAAGTGCTTTTATCATATTACATTTCATGTCATTATTTACTTCACTTGGGAAACGATTTGAAACGATGTCACACAACGAGGTTTTCGAAATGATATAAACCATACGAGTTTTATTAACGAGATGTTTTACGAAATGGTTTACTAAAACAAACATTTTGGGGCTAAGAATCATGGCTACGAGATTTTTATAAATTATAACCATCTTGATTTGAGTTGGTTAATCATGTTGCAATATTATATACTTTTCAAAACAAGGTTTTCGAGGTATTGCAATATATACATAAACGAGCCATAATTCCGATACTCTCACAAAACCTATGTGCTCGCCAGCATTTCTTTGCTGACTTTGTTTTTACATATGTTTCAGGTGATGTTGCGTGATGATTGCTAGGAAGCATGTTCACTTAGGATCTGGACGTGGCCTTAGTGACATAAAAACGATAGTAGACGATGTTTAATTTGTTTGTTTTGGTTTAAAGACAATGTACATTACTTGATAAATCAATAAAACGAAACTTTTAATTACCATGGTCGTTGAAACGATGATTCTGTTAGAACACTCCCTAACGTTTCCACCACGGTTTATTGTTTTAACATGGTCGGGGTGTGACAGTAGTCTCGTGAATAGAATCCAGATCTTGAACCAACACATCTACAAGAAAGAGTAGATGGTTAGAACAAGCTCGGATTCTATCAGTTATGAGTGCATTGAGTGTAGAGTTGAAAGAAAGTTGGAAAACCATCTTTCAATCCTTTTCACCGTGAATATGTTTAGATCTATGAAAGATCTTTGTTTGTTTATGTGGAAATCGGTTAGATCTAGGTTGTTCTTGGTGGATTGAGGCCAAAACAAGAAGTTCTCAAGAACACCATGATGACATCATCCTAGAACACCTTGAATCTTGATGATTTCACGGTTAAAAGTTAACATTTAAAAGATAGAAAGGTGTAGGAGTGCGTGTAGATTAAGAAAGTACAAGATTTAGGTTGAAATCTTACCGGAATCGCGAGAAATCGAAGAAAAAGTAAGGTTGGAGCGATGGTCGGACAGAGAGTGCCAAAAGTAGTAAGTTTGATGTGGACAAGGGGTATTTATAGGGTTTCCCAAAGTGGAAAGGGTTGGCCGATCGAGTGGCTGGCCGATCGAGCGGCAGCTCAATCGAATGGCTGGTCGATCGGCCGGTCACTTGGTCGATCAGTCACTTGGTTCGAGCGTTTGGTGCGACGAGTTTTGCCGTTTCGATTGCGATTGTGAGCATCGCGATGCGATAGAATTTCCTATTCAAATTACTTTTAATCCCAACTACTATATCAACATACAATTATCCTAGATTGCTTGTGTTTAGCGTTTGCGATTCGATTGCGATTGAGTTTCGATTGCGTTTCGATTAATCACCACACGTAACATAATTAAACATGCACAAGCAACACATAAGGCACACATACACATAAAACATTATCCAGAACCCGTAATTCGAGTTGCGAGTGCGATTGCGATAGCGATAAAACATGCGATAAGTATCGAATAACCCTCGATAATACAACTAACGTTAAGCATAAAATAGACTATTTACGAGCCAAAGAAGTCAAAACAGGAATTGAGCAAGGAGTGACAGATTACAATTAGCAATCTTGTCTCCCTTTGACTTCAATCTTGACATTGACTTTGACTTTCGAAACACGGGGTGTTACAGCCTCCCCTAGTTGAGGGAATTTCGTCCTGAAATTAGGCCGAAGCCGTAGCAAATAACTGCGGGTACTTCGCCTTCATGGCGCTTTCGAGTTCCTAAGTGAACTCTGCGCCTCGTTTGCCTTCCCATCGGACTTTCACAATAGGAATGCGCGAGCGTCTGAGCTGCTTGGTTTGGCAATCCATGATTTCGATAGACTTCTCCACGAAGTGTAGTGTTTCGTTTATTTGGAGATCATCAAGAGGTACAATTAAATCATGCTCAGCCAGGCACTTTCGAAGGTTCGAAACATGGAAAGTTGGGTGGACGTTACTCAGTTCCTCATGTAGTTCGAGTCTGTAGGCGACTTTTCCGATCCTTTCCAGAATCTTAAAAGGTCCAAAATATCGAGGCGCTAGTTTCCCTTTCTTGCCGAATCTGACCACACCCTTCCAAGGTGATACCTTTAGGAGTACGTAGTCGCCAACGTCAAATTCAAGGGGCTTGCGTCGTCTATCGGCATAACTTTTCTGTCGACTTCGAGCTTTTAGCAGATTATCTCGAATCTGAAGGACTTTGTCACTCGTTTCTTGCAATAACTCAGGACCGGTTAATTGCGAGTGCCGATCTCGTGCCATACAATAGGCGATCGACATCTCCTTTCGTATAAAGCCTCAAATGGTGCCATTTGAATGATGGAATGATAACTGTTATTATACGAGAATTCGACTAACGGTAGGTAAGCATCCCAATTACCACCGAAATCTATGACACACGAACAGAGCATGTCTTCAAGGGTACGGATCGTTCTCTCAGTCTGACTGTCGGTTTGAGGGTGGAATGTGGTACTCAGATTAAGCGTAGTACCGAGAGCCACTTGAAACGTTTCCCACAGTCGCGAGGTAAACCGAGCATCACGGTCAGAGATGATATCACGAGGCGTCCCATGTCAAAAAATGATCTCGTTGGTGTAAATTCGGGCTAATCGTTCTACCTTGTAGTATTCCCGTATTGGCAGAAAATGGGTAGATTTGGTCAAACGGTCAACGACAACCCAGATGCTGTCGTGTCCTGATGTTGTACACGGGAGCTTAGTTATAAATTCCATGGCTATACTCTCCCACTTCCATATAGGAATCGGGGGTTGTCGAGTAAGCCAGAGGGCCTTTGATGTTCCGCATTAACTTTCGAGCAGGTTAGGCACTTTCCAACATAGAGAGCGATATCCCTCTTCATGCCCGGCCACCAGTACTTGTAGCGAAGGTCCTGGTACATTTTATCGGCACCGGGATGAATAGAATACCGAGATTTGTGGGCTTCGTCCATCAAAATCTGTCGCAAATTGGTCCGCTTAGGGATCCAAATTCGGTACAGAAAGTGGAATGTCCCATTCGACTTATTCACAAGCTGGGCTCCATCATGATAGATTCTTTCCTTCTTCAAGGTACGTTCGGTAAAACACGCATGTTGGGCTTCGCGGATGAGGGTTTCGAGATCGTATTGGGCTTGAACATCACGGATGCTGAGCAGATAGCTCCGCCTACTGAGGGCGTCGGCAACGATATTTGCTTTGCCTGGGTGATAATGAATCTCACAGTCGTAATCGTTGAGAAGTTCAACCCATCGGCGTTGACACATATTAAGTTCTTTCTGATCAAAGATATGTTATAGGCGCCTATGATCGGTGAAGATCGTACACTTGGTACCATACAGGTAGTGTCGCCAAATCTTTAACGCAAAAACAACGACGCCTAGCTTGAGATCATGGGTTGTATAGTTCTTCTCGTGGATTTTGAGCTGACGAGACGCGTAAGCGATAACCCGGTCTCGTTGCATGAGAACACAACCGAGTCCAAGGTTTGAGGCATCCCAATAGACTATAAAGTCAGCGTTTCCATCGGGTAAAGTGAGGACAGAAGCATTGCAAAGCATCTGTTTGAGGGTTTGGAAAGCAGACTCTTGTTCGGCTCCCCAAACAAATGGCTTGTCTTCGTGGGTGAGAGCGGTAAGCGGCACAACGATTTTAGAGAATCCTTCGATAAATCGACGACAATAGCCCGCTAGTCCGAGAAAAGAATGGACTTCAGACGGATTCTTCGGCGTAACCCAACTCTTAACTGCTTCAATCTTCACGGGATCGACATGAATACCTTGACTATTGACAATGTGACCGAGTAATTGAACCTCCTCCAGCCAAAATTCGCACTAGGATAATTTGGCATAGAGTCGATTTCCTTGGAGTAGCTCGAGAACCAAACGTAGATGTTGCGCGTGTTCGGCTTTCGACTTTGAATAGATCAGGATATCATCGAAGAACACGATGACGAAGTGGTCAAGAAATGGTTTACACACCCGATTCATCAGATCCATGAAAACCGCGGGTGCGTTAGTTAAACCAAAAGGCATAACAACGAACTCATAGTGGCTGTATCGAGTGTGAAAAGCGGTTTTGGGTATATCCTCCTCTTGAATGCGTAGTTGGTGATAGCCTGAGTGTAGATCGATCTTTGAGAAACACGTAGCACCTTGTAACTGATCAAACAAATCAACAATGCGAGGCAGGGGATAGCGATTCTTGATGGTCAAATTATTCAATTCCTAATAATCGATGCACATCCTGAACGACCCATCCTTCTTTTTGACGAAAAGGACTGGCGTGCCCCATGGAGAGGTGCTCGAGCGAATGAAACCTTTATCAAATAATTCCTGGAGTTGACTCGAGAGTTCACGCATTTCGGACAGAGCGAGTCGATAAGGAGCTCTAGCAATAGGGTTGGCTCCAGGAATGAGGTCAATACGAAAATCGATATCACGACTTGGTGGTAGGCCGGGAAGATCATCAGGAAACACATTAGGAAATTCACGAACCACAGGAACATCTTTCACTTATGTCTTTCCTTTCTTTTCCTTCTCCGCTACTACAATGTTAGCCAAGAAAGCTCTATATTCCTTGCGGAGATACTTGCTAGCTTGGACACATTAAATGAGCTTAAAACCTTTCGAGGGAGTTTCACCATAAACACACAATATATCACCGTTAGCGAGCGCGAACCAAATCATCTTATCAAAGCATACAACTTCGGTATGGTTTTCACGAAGAAAGTCCATGCCTACTATGATGTCAAAACTTCCGAGCTACATCGGAATAAGATTAATCGGGAAGATGTGATTGTTGAGTTCAAGAGTACAATCACGAAGAACAGAATTAACGACGACCGTTCTTCGGGTGGCGACTTCAACATCGAACGTCGAGGGGAGTTGGGAGCGCTTACGACTAAGGAGCTTCTTGAATTCGAACGACACAAAACAGTTATCGGCTCCAGTATCAAACAAACGCAAAGCATAAATACCATTCACAAGTAACGTACCATTGACCACGTTGTTGTCAGCCTGGTCTTGGAGCGCATTAATGTTGAAGGTTCTGGCGCGGGCGGCTTGTTACTGTTGCTGTTGAGGCTGTTGCTGCTGCTGTTGCTGAGGCTGCTGCTGTTGGGGCTCTTGTTTCACAACCCTGTTCAGGCACATATTCGTGAAGTGGTTGGGATCACCACACGCGAAGCAGACTCTGGCGTTGACCGCAGGTGCCTGAGCAGCTGGTTGGCCTTGAGGAGCTGGAAGCAAAGCTTGATGAGCAGTGGCTTGAGCTGGCGCTTAACGGGGACCAGTACGGCAGTTTGCGGTGAAGTGACCGTACATATTGCAGTGCGCGCAAAAATGGCAAGCTAGACCCACCGGGTGATGATAAGTGCATGTCGGGCAGGCAGGGTGGGGACCAGTATACGCACGCTTTGCGGGCGGCGCATAGGTGATTGGAGCTGGAGCTGATCGGTGTTGTTGTTGTTGCTGAGCTGGTACCGCTTGAAGTGGAGCAGAGGTAGTGACATCATAGTTCTTGTTGCTGGAGCTGCTGTTGTTGTTCCTCTTCTTGCGGCGAGAGGACTTTGATGACTGCGATGCGGTGGCGGTGGTGTCGGCAGTTGGTGCGGCGGTGGCTTGGTGCAGGTTCTTTGAAGCTTTATCCTAGTAACCAGCTTTTACTCGCTTGTCGTTGATTTCAGCGGCAAGCAAGTAAGTCTCTTCGATCGTTGCTGGCTTTGCGGCATGCACAAAATCTGCAACACAGTCTGGCAGTGCTCGAATGTACTTCTTGATTGTCATCTCGGGCGTCTTCACTTGATCGGGACAGATGATACTGAGCTGCTTAAAGCGAGCAGTCAGGGCAGCGTTGTCACCATCTTTTTGCATAATGTGCCAGAACTCATCCTCCAGTTTCTGGCGCTCATGCGGAGGGCAGAACTCCTCGAGCATAACGTTCTTCAACTCATCCCATGACAGACCATGGTCTGCATCATTTCCTCGCTTGTTCCTTTCGGCCGTTCACCAGTCTAGAGCGAGGGACTGGAAGACGCGGTCACGTTCAGTGTGCGGAGATTATCAGGACATTCGCTCTGTCGCAGGGTGACTTCAATTGAGTCAAACCATTGAAACAAAGCCGTAGGGCCTTCTTCACCGGTGAACTCCTTTGGTCCGCATGCCTTGAACTGTTTGAAGCTGAAAGCGGCTTTGGGAGTCTCGGTCCTGGATTCTTCAGACGATTTGCTCATGTTCTCGTACAGTTCGTTGACGACTTGGGGTACAACCTTTGCCATTTGTTTTGTAATCATGGCAGCGAGGCGTTTGTCTGCTTGCTTTCGACGAGCATCTCGGGTAGCTCGAGATCCAGATGACGACATTGTCTACAACAGACATCGCCACAGGACTCAACACAACATAATCGAATCTCACCTCACTCGCCTAATGTTACTAAAGCTCAGGAACACATATAATCACCTAAGCACATAGGCATATAATCACATATTCACGTAAGCACAGAAGCACATAAGCATGGAAGCACATAAGCACGGAAGCACATAAGCACGTAAGGCACAGAAACACAGAAGCACATACGCATGTAATCACAAGAGGCAGTCAGAATACAAAAACCTATCATTCAAAGTCCGTGAGCGTTCGAGAATAGCTATCGTGAATAACATAGCGAATAGTATAATATAAGTGTATAGCATAGCAAGCAACATAACGTATGGTGGTTCCTCATGGTAGTAGTGATTTGTCAGCGTTTTGAGATAGAAATGCAGTGCGAGTTGAGTGTGTCGATCAAAGCGAAAGCGAGAAGCGTAGAAATCACCAAAAATCATAATACATAACAGATAAAGTCACATAAAACACATAAAAGCCACATGAAATCGGTAATTATCAGAGTCGGCAGTAACGAGCTCAGAATCGTAACACATAAAAATCGAAAAATAGATCGTCTACGGCTATATAGACGTTGACTAACCAAAGTGATTCGACTATTCTCAAGGACTTGTTGTACACACTTTGACCTTCAGGACTGTGCTTTTGCCTCGAATCTTGGGCTCGACATGCATCCTTCCAGTCATATCATGACTTTAAATCATTGGAGTCCGTCGAGACTTTGATGAGAGGTTTGTAAAACTAAGTAAAGGTCGGAACAAGTCATCAAGGTTAGGGTTTCACCCCTGTCTTAACAACTTCGTTCCTTTTTTGATAAAAACAAAAGAGAATTATGCGTCAAAGTATGGATTTCACTCCTGATTCAATGCAAATTCACGTGTTTATAGATGAAAAATGCGAGGCGAACAAGCAATTTGGTCGAGAGTTTGCGGTTTTCACACCTAATCTCGGCCTAATTGCTCGTTTATTTTTGAAAACCAAAGTGCAGTGATAGTGTAGCGTAGGTGACAATAGCGAGAAATAGCAAGCAAGCTCGTACATAATCCCTACCGGATATGCACAAGTTGCTCTGTTGGTTCCTAACTGTAGACTAGGTCACTTCTAAGACATCGACTCGGACTAGGTCGAGTCTTGCTGATTCCCTATAGTTATGGCTCTGATACTAATCTGTCACACCCCAACCGATGGCGGAATCATCGGGGCGTGGCACTGAGCGAAACAGATTGTCCAGAAGTTTCCATAACAACTATATTTACCAAATATTTAAGCAACACGTCCCATACCATGTCATAAATGATAATACAATTATTACAGAAAAGATCTAGTTAAATTGTTCTATTCCGACAACTCAGATTTTTATTACAGACAATTGTTTATTATTGACCTAGGTCTTTCCTAGCCTCGATTTCACAGCAAAGTAAGCAAATAAGCATCCTAAGCACCTGTCACATACGTTAAAGTAAAAGTCAATACACATAGTGTAAGGGTGAGCATACAAGTTTAATAGATATAATAGAGTTCGAAATCGATTACGCATAACCAGCATGTACACAGTGTGAAATGAGGCATGTTAGTTATTGACATGAACCTATCGATACCACTGACTGCGGGTTGACTGCCCAAGGCAGTTCGCGATACACACTCACCACTGTGAGCCATGTAACTAATTGTCCTTAACAACCCCTGAGTGAACAGGTGCTGACTCCAAACTATAGTACTATCGTTGCTAAGGCAGGTAGACAACATTCCATGTGTAAACATAACAAACAATCATTCATTAAGTCACGTATAACATGAGGTAACGGTTAGCGTTAAAAGTATTACGTAGTGTGTTCGATGTGATTTAGAATAAGTAACGTATGTAACACCCAAAAGTGCGTAAAGCAAAAAGGGATCGAGTATACTCACAGCGATTGATGGATTGAAGGGAGCGCTAGAGAGTAGGGTTAGCCTGATCAGAACGATAGCATAACGATAAGCGACGCGTAAAACGATACAAGTGTTAGTGGGTCGGACAGCAGTTCGATCGGATGGTAGTCCGATCGGACAGCCGGTCGTTTGAGTGACAGTCCGCTCGGATGGTCATCCGATCGGGTGACCTTTCGAGTGGATTGTTTCTTCCTTTGGAAAGGATGTGTTTGTGTATGATGGTTTGACTTTTGAAGTTTTCGTTGCAGCATTTGAAAACACAGAAGTATCTCTATCTTTCAGGTCGGTCGATCGGACGGACGTTCGATCGGATGATAACTCGATTGGTTGAATACTTTAGTGAGAACAAATTCACAACAGTTTGTCACTCGATCGGATTGCAGTCCGATCGGATGGCAACCCACTGACATTGAACATGTTTGAAAATTGTTAAGTGTTGAAGTTAGAACATCACATGGTCGAGTGGTAGTACGTTCGGGTGGTAATCCGATCTGTCAGCACCTAGTTCAATGTTCATCCTTCAAGGTTTTGAAAATAAAGGTTAAGTATGGGGCCAAGGTGTAAGTCGATCGGGTGACAACCCGATCGGATGACAGTCCGATCGGATGGTAGTATAATCGGACGGCATTCCATCCTGGTCGTTCCGTTCGTCTGACACTTGGTTGTTTTTGATAGCTTGTTGTTTTATCGAGACGTTTTGATAACATGTTAAGCAACAGAAACCTTGTCAATACTTGGTAGCCCTGATCGGACAGGAATCACCCAAATCCGACCAGTTAACTGTTCAAGACGGTGTTCCATGTTTAACCCTAAATCGGTAGTCTCGTGGATAGAATCCAGATCTTGAACCAACACATCCACAAGAAAGAGTAGATGGTTAGAACAAGCTCCGATTCTATCGGTTTTGAGTGCATTGAGTGTAAAAGAGTTGAAAGAAAGTTGGAAAACCATCTTTCAATCCTTTTCACCGTGAATAGGTTTAGATCTATGAAAGATCTTCGTTTGTTTATGTGGAAATCGGTTAGATCTAAGTTGTTCTTGGTGGATTGAGGCCAAAACATGAAGTTCTCAAGAACACCATGATGACATCATCCTAGAACACCTTGAATCTTGATGATTTCACGGTTAAAAGTTAAGATTTAAAAGATAGAAAGGTGTAGGAGTGCGTGTAGATTAAGAAAGTACAAGATTTAGGTTGAAATCTTACCGGAATCGCGAGAAATCGAAGAAAAAGTAAGGTTGGAGCGCTGGTCGGACAGAGAGTGCCAAAAGTAGTATGTTTGATGTGGACAGGGGGTATTTATAGGATTTCCCAAAGTGGAAAGAGCTGGCCGATCGAGTGGCAGCCCGATCGAGTGGCTGGCCGATCAAGCGGCAGCTCGATCGAATGGCTGGTCGATCGGCTGGTCACTTGGTCGATCAGTCACTTGGTTCGAGTGTTTGGTGCGACGAGTTTTGCCGTTTCGATTGCGATTGAGAGCATCACGATGCGATAGAATTTCCTATTCAAATTACTTTTAATCCCAACTACTATATCAACATACAATCATCCTAGATTGCTCGCGTTTAGCGTTTGCGATTGAGTTTCGATTGCGTTTAGATTAATCACCACGCGTAACATAATTAAACTGTTGGATGTTGAACGTATGTGCAGCGGAATTAACATTCACGTGTGGATTGTATCAATGCAGTGATCAATGAATGGAAAATGATAATAGAGAAAGGACAATTTCGAGTGGGAAAATGTCTTTGTACCGAGAGAAGTTCCCAGCAATGTGTATATATATATCAGACATAAAACGGTTATGTGGAGGTTTGGTTTTGGTGGGAATAACCGTCAAAGATGAAACGTTTAACCAACCGACACAACTGTTCGTCTAAATCGTTTCATACATACATACATAACGGAATATCATAAAAGTGTATAAGTACATATAATTATCGAATTGTAATAATTATGTTTATATATATATATATAGTCTAATACTCTCCCCTAAACATAATTATGTTTACGGGAGTTCTTGAGAACGCTGTAGTTAGCCTCATTTACAGCCTTCTCCGCCCTTGTGAAATCGAACCTCTTCCTTTGTTGCAGTTTCTTGAGTCCATACCAGTCATTACCAACAAAGAACGCATAATGTTCTTTAGCTACTCCTTCTTATTTTGCACCTGCCCACCCGCTTAAATCTTCGGCCACACCCTCTTGATCTGCACCTGGTTGTCGGCTTGAACTTTCTTCTTCGTCTAAGCTTTTGCTTCTTCTGGTTTCAGAAACATGAATCCCATGATCCACATTGATCTCCTTCTCGGCTGCGTTTTCTTGTACAGTTTTGAACTTGTAATAATATACCAATACGTCCAGGTACATGGCATATATGAGTCTCATGAAATTCCCTTCTTTGTAATCGAAACCCATATCTCTCGAGATGACAGCCCACATGTTATCTTCAGTTACTCTCCGGTGACCCCCTTCCCTCTTCACCGCCATGTAAAGATCAAGTAAACATACCCTTCTATTATTTTTAGCAAATGCAGGCAATGGCCTTGTATATATTTCTAATTTATCTTTTAGAAACCAATCAACCATCTCTTCAAACTTTCTTTCTAAATAAAACTTTTACTTGCGGACATAGCTGTCATCTTCTAACATATCTAACAATGCCTTGCATTCTTGGAAATTTGTAAATGACATTGCTTGTAATATCAATATGTTCCAATCAGGCTCATTTGAAGATATGTTCAAACTTTCGAAATATTGGTTTAAATATTCTCATTTGAAGTGTTCATATTCCGAATCAGACCTTAACACCATCTCCTTTTCTCTATTTCCGATTTCATCTTCCTTAGTAAATCCCGTTATATCATTTTTCTTATTTATGACGGGAATACTAAAAGTAGGGAATATTTTGCATGTATCTCCCATAAATTTGACTGTAAACCCTTGAGTTATAAGTTGATCTAGACTTAATATGTTCCTATCAAGATCCGGGGTGAAGAATACGCTTTGAATTCTCATTTTTTTTGGATCCTGATACTAATTCAACAATTCCTATGCCCTTTATGAAATAGAATTTGTTCTCGCCTGTTTGTGTTTCGACATCGATCATACACTTTATTCTTTTGAACATATCTATATTTCCTGAGTAGTGTTTCTTAAGAGATTTACTGACATACCATATATCGGACCAGAAACCGCCATCCGTTCCGGTCACCATGTATTCCAATCTTTGAACATTCTGTTCCCCATCGCTTGATTCTTTCTATGGCTGCGTCCCTGTGTTGATTGCCAGACGGATGAGTTGTGCAGTCTCATCATTTTCCTTTTCTTTGCAGAATGCAATCTGGTGTCCCGGTAGATTGCAATAATAACACTTCCTTTGTCACTATCGTCTTTCCCTCTTCTTCTCGTTTGAGCAATGCATACATGGCAGGGTTGTTGATGTCGTCATGGAATTCTCTTCTCTTTAAGAAGTGGCTTTGATACCACTTTGATGGATGTTGAACGTATGTGCAGCGGAATTAACATTCACGTGTGGATTCATTGTATCAATGCAGCGATCAATGAATGGCAAATGATAATAGAGAAAGGACAATTTTGAGTGGGAAAATGTCTTGGTACCGAGAGAAGTTCCCGGCAATGTGTATATATACATCAGACATAAAACGGTTATGTGGAGGTTTGGTTTTGGCGGGAATAACCGTCAAAGATGAAACGTTTAACCAACTGACACAACCGTTCTTCTAAATCGTTTCATACATACATACATACATACATAACGGAATATCATAAAAGTGTATAAGGACATATAATTATCGAATTGTAATAGTTATGTTTATATATATATATATATATATATATATATATATATATATATATAGTCTAATATAAACATGCACAAGCAACACATAAGGCACACATACACATAAAACATTATCCAAAACGCGTAATTCGAGTTGCGAGTGCGATTGCGATAGCGATAAAGCAATAAAACATGCGATAAGTATCGAATAACCCTCGATTATTAATAAGTACTTCACATAATACAACTAACGTTAAGCAAAAAATAGACTATTTATGAGCCAAAGAAGTCAAAATAGGAATTGAGCAAGGAGTGACAGATTACAATTAGCAATCTTGTCTCCCTTTGACTTCAATCTTGACTTTGACTTTCGAAACACGGGGTGTTACAACATGTACCTATTATAAAGGTCATCTTGGGTGCCTGAAGAGGCCCAAGATATGCTGTGGAAGATTGAGTCCATTATAAGACAGAAAGTACTTCCCTCGTTTGAGTAAATCTCGAGGTCGAGATTTCTTTTAAGGGGGTGAGGATGTAACACCTCGTAAAATCACGTCCAATGATATGTTGACACATGTACTAAACCTTAATAAAGTCAAACGTTGAATTTGAAGGACTATTTTTGCGAAAAATCAGAAACCTTGATTATGAAAGTACTAAAAGTGTCAACATGCTTAAACTAGGCCTCTGAATGATATTACTCAGTACTCATATTCACTAATGAGCCATTTCTTGATCGAGGGTAGCCGTTTGCATAATTAATTGAAAGTTTACGCGACAAAGGGTTAAAAGCGTCAACATGTTAATTCTTACCTCTGAATGACCTTTTAACAAACCGGGAGCTTCATGATGTTTGGTTATACTCTCGGGAATGCCTAATATTGGCCATTAAGGGCTTTTATGCGTATAAGTGAAGTTACGCGCAACTTTGCAAGTTAGAGGGACTGAAAGCGTCAATATGTTTAATTATACCTCTGAATGACCTTTTTACGAACCCGAAGCATCGTGATGTTTAATAATACTCTCTAGAATACCTAATATGGATTTCATAGGGCTTTGGTGCTATTAAAAGATGATATGCGCAAGTTTGCGCAATAGAGGGACCAAAAGCGTCAACTTTCAAATCTACGCCTTTGGGTGACTATTTAAGCAAACGGGAGCGTCATAATTAAGTATAGGCTCAGGAATACTTAATGTGGGCCACGGAAGGCTTGGATATCATTGAGTGACATTTCGCGCAACTTTGTGCGATTAAAGGACTAAAAGCGACGTCAAGCGAAACTACGCCTTTGAAAGGCCTCTGGAGCGAACCGGGAACTTCGTGACGTTCTGTCATCCTTCCGTGTATGCCGGAGTGGGCCGCTAACATTTTAAGCTCATATTATCCTATATATTATAGTTATGTGCTAATTACGTCAACTTTGGAAAATTTGTTTTTGCATAAAAACTCATAAGGGCCTTTCATGGCATAACCTCAAAATACATCCGATGTGAGCCTGGAATCGAGAGTCCTCTGAGCTGCCCCTTTTTCGGGTTAATTACAGCAGCAAAAACAGCTTATATAGCTGTTTCGCGCGAAGAACAAGACTCGGGGACCAAAGCCGCATATGCAGCAAACATGTGAGCTGGGCAAGACCTCGGTGGCGGGCCGCATAAGCCGGGCCTGAGGCCTACGCGGGCCGCCAGCGACCAGATCTGCAGTTTTATTTTTTTTTGTTGATTTTTCTTGTTGTCTTTCATTTATTTAAAACCCATGTGCTCTTATTTCGATTCTATGGGCTCTTTGATGGTATTAAAACATGGTAAAACACATGTAACAATCTCATAATCCTTTCCAACACTTGTCATGATCCTATGCAATCCCAAAAACTATATAAAGGGCTTTGAATTCATTTGAAATTCACACCATTTTCTTGGGTTCTTGCTCTCTATCTCAAATCTGAGGATCCTGATCATTTGGAGCCTCCTTTTGAGTTCTTTTCAGTCCTAAGGACCACTCGTAAGCGTTCCTTTCGTGCTTAATTATTTTGTTTGGCTCTTAAAGCCGAAAAGACAAGCGTTTGTGATAAACGCTTTGACTTTTAAACGGTCGAGCCATTGTTCGCAACGAACATGGCTACGTGATCGTAATTAGGTAGATATTAAACCCTCAAAAGGGCACCTCCTAATTATCACGTTTACTTAGTTAAATGTCGGGTCAAAGTAATTAAAATAAAAGTCAAACGAGTCAGTTTTTATATAAAAATTCATAACTAATGATGTAGAAGCAATAAAATTAGTTTTGTCACTTTAATAACTTGGTAAATATTAATTGAACATGTCTAGGCATGTTCAACCCGACAATTCTAAGTTTAGGCTCGATTCGCAACCGAAAGTCGCAAAAGTTGAGTTTTGCTTTGACTTTCAGTTCTGACCTGATTTAGCTTAGTTTAGTTATGCCTTAGGATTCCTTTAGGACCATATTATATGTTAGTATAACCCTCTGAGGTTATACAACATGGTTCCATAGAAATCCTAGTTCATTGCATGTTTCCGTTAAATGCTTAAAACGTTTACCGTTATGCCCTTTTGATATAAAAACGAGATTTTTGAAAATGTGAGAGGACAAAAACCTTTATTACTGATTTATAAGAATGTCCTAAAAATTTGACATCAGTTTGTGGTCTAAATTAGGAGTTATGCTCGATATCATAAGTTAAAAGCTTTTTATTAATTAAACGCCACTTTCGGCATAAAACCTATTTAAACCCTAATTTTCACACCAAAATTTCTACCCACTGATGTAATATAATATTTAGGGATTTTTGAAGATTTTTGTTGAATTTTAAACTGATCATAACATAGGGTTCTTCCATTGACTCGGTAATTGACGGTTATGCCCTTTTTGCTAATAAAATGAGTTTTACACATCCTTTACACATCAAACTTTTTTCTACTGATTTTATATATTAAATAAGTTATTTTAAATAGTAAAGACAGTTCAAAATCTCAGATTTCCTTATTTAACCCGAATATCGTCAAATACCGACTTTTATGCGATTTAGGCGCATAGTATGGTTTAAAACCATATTTGGCACCTAAGGCTTGTTACCTACTGATGTTATGAATAAATTTTTATACTTTAACAGTAAGTAAAAATTTTGAACTCAGATTTCCAAATTTGACCCTTAAAGCTTATGTGAAATGACCAAAATGCCCCTACGGTGCATAGTTTGGCCATAAATGATAAATTTTACATATATACAATATCTTACTGTTATGACTTGCAAAAATAAATACTTTTACTGATCATTTTAGACCAGAACCTCAGATTGTTATTTAACCTCTTTTATAATCTTTAAAATGACCAAAATACCCCTACAGGGCTTAAATTGGTTTTAAATCCGTTTTGGGCATAATGGAAGGTATCCTACTGATATCACAACATATTTAAGGCATATTAACTTGTGAAACCTGTACATGACTCTTTTGGTTACCCGTTATGCATTTTTCGCGTTCGTTACGGTTTATGTGACTAGTTTGCATAAATTGACCGAAACGGGTCAAACCTTATCATTTTCACTTCAAAATCCAGAATGTATTTAGTTTACCCATATTATACAAGTCTTCATACTTTTCGGGTTTGAATCACATTCTAATCTGGTCTTCGCTTAATCTTGCGTTTTGAACCGTAAACCTTTCATTAAAACTAACAGGTCTAAGTTTAAACTTAAGTAAGGCCCGTTAGGAATCTAATAGGTTATTAAAACCTTCGTTCCAGATTTAGGAGACCAGTAAAAGATATTTGCACTTGCTGATTGTTATACGGCTGAGATAAGTTTGTATTTTTGCTCAGGTAAATACTTTAATTTAATTTCCCTTATACAGGTTTGGGGTACGGTATATAAAATACTGTTTGGTCGGGTATTGAATCTTTGATCGAATGATGATTAAAACATTGAGATAACCCGTTTAATCTATTTTGTTTGTTTTAAGCCTTTGGGGGGTTAATGATCATGTCCTGGATATCCTCGGCTCATTCATTGAAATGGTCACGACTTAAGCACGGGGTGTAGGCATACACCTGCCGGTGCGTATATAAAATGATATACGCTCTCGTTGAGACTAACTCGCCGTGGGTTATTTTATGTGGTGTGTCTATTAGTCTTTAACCCAGTATTTCTAACCCGGGCTACTGAACGTATAACAAACATATAATTCTTTTACAAGATTATTTTTAAATAATTATCCCAAGTTATAAAAGATTATTTGTGCCTTGTTCATTTAAATCAATTTTATAAACACCTTCAAAATGAGTTGGTTATTTGTATTTACCAGTGTAAACTGACGTATTTTCCAAAAAGGTTAAGTGCAGGTACTAAGCGAAATGGGCTGGCTACTCCTAGTGTCAAATAAAGAGTCTTGCAAACTTTTGATGCTTAAATCTGTTGAACAATATTTCTTTTGCTTTAGATCCGCCTGTGGATCCTTTTACAATCCGTTTGTAATATTTATGTTACTTTCAAATCGGTTTGTAATATTATTACTTTTAGACTTCCGCTGTGCATTCAACTGTAATAAATTGACTACGATGATATCAACTACGTCACGATACTCCCCACCGGGCCCACCGGTAATACGTGAAAAAATCGGGGTGTGACAGGTTGGTATCAGAGCCAACACTGAGTGAATTAAACACTAGCCTTTTATGTTTAATCTCAATGACATAGTTGCACATTCCTTGACTTCCGAGTCTAGTTATGAACTAGGAATAATCTCATCCCTGTTATATGTATACATTGTTTTCGATATTTATGTACCTCGGGATGGTGTCGTCGAGCAAGCTGCCATTGGTGGAAGCTTCCCAGTCTTAAAATGTTAAGCTTCGTACCACAGCTCGGATTAGGTATGACCAGTATGGAGAAAGGACCTTTTTGAACCCATTCCCAAAAAAAAAATCAAACCAGTTGAACCCATTAACCATATTTCAGATCCTGTACCTAAGACTTTTGAAACTTAAAATGAGAAGCCAACATCGGAGGAGTCCATACCAACTGTCCCTGAGGCTTCCACTCCCAAGACGATACCTATGGACCCAAACGACCCATATTTCTAATCTCCAAGCTTTGGAATCCCAAACTTAGATTATACCTATCCTGACCTTATTCGTGATCCATATTATTTATTAACCATAAAATCCTTGGATTTCACTTTTGCAAAGATTCCTAATATAGAAGACTTCGAATATACACCAAAAACCTTCAGTATTTGTACCGCACATAGAGGACCAAGGAGAAAACTTTCAGAAATCAAGTGAAGGAGAAACTCCTTTGTTATATTTCATTTCTAGTACTCCCTATAAGCACACACACACACACACACACACACACATATATATATATATAGGTAGAGGATCCTATAAAATAAATCCCTGCGTGGGCGAATTTCTTGGTTTAAGACCCGTTTAGGGCAATTATAGTAACTCTTTAGGGCTTTCTATAAAAATTTTCCTTTTTGGAATTTACTTTGGTATTAAACAATATACATATGTATTATGTCTTAAATCAGAACATCGTTTCAATTTATGATTGCTCCGCCATTTTATCGTAAAGAAAAAAAATCTTAAACGTATAACCTACCCTATATGTCGTTTTAGACATGGCTACAATAGTAAAGCCTTTTTTAAGATGATAGATCCTTGTTAACACCTAAGAACGTGTTAGCACTCTTGACAAATGTGATTCGAGAAAATCACAATAGTCATCCTTATATTGGATCCTTCCAATTTCTTATCTAGCCTAGTGATTTAGAAATCATGGCTCAAATCATCAAAATGATTATATCATAACCATCCATTAGTGATGAAGTGCCTACGGGCCATACTTATTGTCCTCTGAGACAAAATACAGTTGTAGTCTACGACTCCCTGTCAAGAAAAGGTGATGAACTGTGTTCAAGCCATAATGCCTCGATCCTAAAAGATCATGGCTTATAATTTAAATTGTCCTTGTGACTAGGCTTTTGTGCCATTCTAATATTTTGATAATTAACAATTAAGGATTAATTATAATAAAGATCCTAAATAAATGTGACTAACAAATTAACCGATATGGTTTGTTGATACCATGGTTAATGAATCATCAAGATGACTATTCCATAGTAGGCTTCTGAGTAAATCATTGCTATCATTTTATGTAGCAATCAAGCTACATGGCAGAATCAGAAGAAGCCAACAGTCACCCGAGGGAGATTTTATAAAAGATTATTTTAAATAATTGTCCCAAGTTTTAAAAGATTTTATGCCTTGTGCATTCAAACCAATTTTATAAACACTTTTCAAAAAGAGTCAGTTAATTGTATTTACCAGTGTAAACTGGTGTATTTTCCAAAAAGGATAAGTGCAGGTACTATGCGAAATGGGCTGGCTACTCCTAGTATCAAATAAAGAGTCTTGCAAGCTTTTGATGCTTAAATCTGTTGAACAATATTTCCTTTTGTTTTGATCCCCCTGTTGATCCATCTTACAATCCGTTGTGTAATACTTTATGTTACTTTCAAATCGGTTTGTAATAATATTACTTTAGACTTCCGTTGTGCATTGAACTGTGATTATTGACTATGATGATATCAACTACGTCACGATACTCCCCACCGGGCCCACCGGTAATACGTGGAAATATCGGGGTGTGACACAAGTGTTACCAATCGGGCCATAAAAAGTCTGAATGCCCAGACATGGTTGGAAAGAAAGACACCACGGAATCTCCGACAGAAACTTCAAAGGCGAAGGCGAGGTCCTTCCAACTGCCAGCGGCTGAAGCAAAAACAGAACCCGATGTGGTCTCAGGTATATTTGCAGTAAACTCGATTCCTGCACGTGTATTATTTGATACGAGTGCGAATAAATCCTTTGTTTCACATGGATTTATTCGACATCCTTCATTTGTATTAACAAAATTATCTATGCCCTTAGAAGTTGAAATAGGGGATAACAAGAGTTTCATAGTGTGTGATGTCTGTCAAGGCTGTAAATTGAGTATCGATGATGAAGAATACTCGATAGATCTAATCCCGATGTCGATGGGAGAATTTCAAGTGGTTGTTAGGATGGATTGGTAATCCTGACACCATGCAAAATTCGTGTGTTTCCGTAAAGAGATTAAACTAACATCTCCGAGCGGAAAACACGTTACAATCTATGGCGAGAAAGGAGGCCATCCAGTAATATGTTCGATGTTGAAGGCCCACATGCTCATGAAGCGTGGATGTAAAGCGTTTATGATATACACAAATGAGCCCGAGAAAGAATCACCGAAGATCGGAGACGTGCCGGTAGTACGCGACTTTGAAGATGTGTTTCCGGAAGTTTTACCGGGGATACTGCAAGAACGGGTGGTAGAGTTCGGAATCGAATTGGTTCCGGGTGTGAAACCCGTAGCAAAAGCGCCGTACCGACTAGCGCCATCAGAATTACAAGAACTAATGTCGCAGATTCAAGACTTGCTCGACAAAGGATTTATAAGGCCGAGTGTGTCTCCTTGGGGCGCACCGGTACTATTCGTGAAAAAGAAAGACGGAAGCATGCGAATGTGTATCGATTACCGGGAGTTAAAGAAACTCATGGTAAAGAATCTGTACCCGCTTCTGAGAATAGACGATCTATTCGACCAATTACAAGGTACGAATTGGTTTTCAAAAATCGACCATAGATCGGGGTATCACCAATTAAAGGTCAAAGAAGAGGATGTACCGAAGACGACTTTCCGAACGCGATATGGACATTACGAATTCCTCGTGATGTCGTTCGGGCTGACGAATGCACCCGCGGATTTCATGGACCTCATGAACCGGGTGTCACACCCCGATATTTCCATTTATTACCGGTGGGCCCGGTGGGGAGTATCGTGACGTAGTTGATATCATCATAGTCAAACAACACAAATTTAAATGCACAGCGGAAGCAAAAGATAGATTCATTTCAACTGAATAAATTGTAATATTAACTATCACAAGTTTGTTGAAAAGATGCACAGGCGGATCAAAATAAAAAGGAAATTCGTTCAACAGACTTTAAAGGCATCTAGAGCTTGCGAGACTTGAGTAATGATACCTGGAGTAGCCAGCCTATTTCGTATAGTACCTGCACTTAGCCTTTTGGAAAATACGTCAGTTTACACTGGAAAATACAATTTAACTGACTCATTTTGAAAAGAGTTTAAGAAAATTAATTTGAATGAACTTAGGCAAAAATATCATTTATAAGTTGGGACAATTATTTAAAAATAATCTTGTATACAGTTTTACTTATTTGTCGTCCATTAGTACCGGTTAGAAGAGCCGGCTTAAGTTAACTGACACGCCACAGGTATAATGCCCACAAGGTTGATTCCTTTAAGTGGGTTACCGGTTTTTACATATGCAACTGTCAGGTGTACGCCTACACCCCGTGCTTAGGTCGTGGCCATTCTTTGAATGATGCCAAGGATATCCGGGACATGGTCATTTAACCCCCCAAAGGCCATACACCAAATAATACAGATTAAAACAGGTTATGTAAATGCATTAATCACAATCCGATTTAAATGACTACATACCCGACCAAGCGGTATTATTATAATACCGTATCCCAAGCCCGTATACGGAAAATAAGTTAAAACTATTTACCTGAGCAATGTATAAATCAAAAATAGCAAGTGCACGTAGCTTTTACTGGGCTCCTATTCTGGAACAAAGCTTTTTAATAACCTATTAGATTCCTAACGGGTCTTTAATTAAGCTTAAACTTAGACCGGTTAGTTTTAAAGGAAGATACGGTTCAAACGCATGATTAAGCGAAGACCGGTTTAGAATGTGGTTTTGACCCGACAAGCTTGTATACTTGTTTAATATGGGTATACTAAACACATTCTGGATTTTGAGACAAAAATGATAAGGTTTGACCCGTTTCGGCTAATTTATGCAAACTAGTTACATAAGCCGATCCGAACGCGAAAAGTGCGTAACGGGTAACCATAAGGGTCATATACAGGTTTCCTAAGTTAATATGCCTTAAATATGTTGTGACATCAGTAAGATATCTTCTATTATGCCCAAAATGATTTTAAACTCAATTTACGCACCGTAGCGGTATTTTGGTCATTTAAAAGGTTATAAAAGAAATTTAATACAAATCTGAGTTCCAGGTCTGATATAATCAGTAAAAATACTCAATTTATTAAGTTATTTTAGTAGGGTATTATATATATGTGAAATTTATCATTTATAACTAAACTATGCACCGTAGGGGCATTTTGGTAATTTCACTTAAGCCTAAAAGGTCAAAACTGGAAATCTGAGTTTAAAACTTTTGTTTACTGTTAAAATATAAAAATTTACAGAAAATATCAGTAGGCATTAAACCTTATATGTTTAAAATAGTTTTAATATATACTATGCGTTAAAAACGCTTAAAAGGCGATTTTGGGCTAATTCCGGGATTTATATAGAGAGCTGATATTTTTATTATTCCAGAGGGCTTAAAATATTCTATTTATCATATTGGATCAGTAGAAAAAGGTTTGGTATCAAAAGGATTTATAAAACCCATTTTATAGCCCAAAAGGGCAAAACCGACAATTACCGAATCAAGCTTAGAACTCTATGTTATGCTCAGCCTAAAAATAAATAAAAATCTCCAAAAATCCCAAAATATTATTTTATATCTGTTGGTAAAAATTTTGGTATCAAAAATTGGGTTTAGATAGGCTTTAGGCTAATTACGCCGTTTAATTAATAAAAAGCTTTCTAATTACGCTATTGAGCATAACTCCTAATCTAGACCTCAAACTGGTGTCAAATTTTAGGGACATGTTTATATTTTAGTAATAAAGGTTTCCATCTTGTCACATTATCAAAAATATCATTTTAAGGTCAAAAGGGCATAATAGTCAACATTTAAGCATTTAACGGAAACACGCATATGAATCGGATAACTAATGAACCAAGTTGTATAATCACAGAGGGTTATACTAACATAAAACCTGGTTCTAATAAGGCTATAAGGCATTTCTAAACTATGCTTTAACGAGTCAGAACTGAAAGTCAAAGCAGAAGTCAAACTATGCGACTTTCGGTTCCGAACCGAGCCTAAACTGAAAATTGTCGGGTTGAACATGCTTAGACATATTCTTACATTAATTACCAAGTTATATTAATGATAAAATAGGTTGCATAGCTCCTACATTGCTAATTATGCATTAATTTTGAAAATAAGCTTTCTGTTGACTTTTTGTAATTAGCTTTGACCCGACATTTGACCAAGTTAGGGTGATAATCAGCAGGTGCCCTCTTAGGGGTTTATTACCTACATAATTACCAACTTATAACTAGTTTCAATATTACTAATTATTGGACCATTAGTGATTAATCAGTAAGTCAAACTTTAATTACGATAAGTTTGGCTTTTGGTCATTAAGCTACTTAATACTGAATTTAGGAGGTTGAGGACACTTACAAAGGTCCTAAGCACGATTTAGAACTTGAGGGAAGTCTGCTTGAAGTCCAGTTAGCTCCAGAGAAAGCTTTGAAGTGAGTTTGCAAATGAATGACCAAATGTTGCAACCTTGTGCCTCTTATATAGGACTTAGAATTCTATAGGATAATTACAACAAAGTCTACTAGTGATCACTGATGATTTCCAGGTGTCCCTATGATGCTAAAACCAGTTGCCAAGTCCCAGAATTCGAAAACCACTTATGTAAAGCGGTGCAACAGGCTGAACAGGCATCTGTCCATTTTCTACTGCCAGCGACTGTCTTACGGACCGTAAGCAAAAAGCCTTGCGGACCGTAAGCACCTCTTACGGACCGTAAGCCCTTGGCTTTGCGGTCCGTAACCGACCTTGGCTTATATTGCCCAGCTCCGCTCCTTGCGGACCGTAAGCCTTTGCTTATACGGTCCGTATCCGCTGGTCAGAAGACAAAAATTTCCATACTTTCAAGCTTTGACCATGCAATCTTTTATAGTTCGAATCTTTAGTCTTTTATCAGCAGAAGGGGACCATGAATCAGATCTTGCAGGTCCTTGAGAGTGTTGCCATGCATCTTGGTTGTCTTGGATTCTTTTGAAAAGGTCTCAAATGCCAAATTTGTCGTGAACACTCATAGGATCCACCTCTTATGCTAATTTGAATTGCATTTTATCAACACAACCGGATTTGAACATACTAGATGTTTATAAAACATAGTAAGGTTTGGGATTTATAAAAGGTCACTCAGAGGTATTTAATTAACATGTTGACATTTCTTAATCCGACCATACATCTTTTAACTTGATCCGGGTTTATAACATGTTTGCCTCACATGACACGTGTCTTTATTTTATTGGGTATGATTTTACGAGGTGTTACATCCTCACCCTCTTAAAAGAAATCTCGACCTCGAGATTTACTGGAACGAATGAGGGTACTTTTCTTTCATTATGGACTCTACCTCCCACGTATACTCGGGACCTCTACGGGCATCCCATTTAACTTTCACAATTGGTACATGCTTTCTTTGAAGCTTCTTTACATGTCGATTCTCGATCGACAAAGGTTTTTCAACGAATTTCAAGCTCTCATCTATGTGCACATCCGTATGTGGTATGACTAGTGATTCATCAGCTAGACATTTCTTCAGATTGCAGATGTGGAATACATTATGAATACCACTAAGCTCTTCAGGCAAGTTTAACTTGTAAGCCACTGTTCCGACACATTCGATGATCTCGAATGGTCCTATGTACCTTTGGCTTAATTTTCCATTCTTACCAAAACGCATCACCCCTTTCCAGGGTGATACTCTAAGCAGAACTTTATCACCAACCTCAAACTTTAGAGGTTTTCGCCTTTTATCAGCATAACTTTTCTGCCTATCCCTGGCAACTTTCAGGCGATCACGAATCTGGTCAATCTTGTCCGTCGTTTCAAGGACTATATCCGGTCCTGATAACTGAGCTTCTCCTACTTCTGCCCAACAAATAGGCGTTCTGCACTTCCTACCATATAATGCTTCAAAAGGCGCAGCCTTAATGCTTGTATGGTAGCTATTGTAATAGGAGAACTCGATCAAGGGCAGGTGGTTATCCCAACTACCACCTAAGTCAATCACACATGCACGAAGCATGTCTTCCAACGTTTGGATCGTACGCTCACTTTGTCCGTCCGTCTGAGGATGGTAAGCCGTACTAAAATTCAAGTGTGTGCCAAAATACTGTTGGAAACTTTTCCAAAAATGAGATGTGTATCTAGTATCTCTGTCAAAGATAATAGATACTGGTACGCCATGAAGAGATACAATCTTGTCTACGTACAGTTGGGCTAACATGTCGGAGCTATAAGTCTCCTTAATGGGTAGGAAATGTGCTGACTTAGTCAGTCTATCAACTATGACCCATATTGTATCATTCCCTTTCTTTGTATTTGGCAATTTGGTGATAAAATCCATTGTCACCATTTCCCACTTCCAGGTGGGAAGTTCAGGCTGTTGTAGCATGCCTGGCGACTTTTGATGTTCAGCTTTGACTTGAGCACATGTCAAACATTTGGTTAGATAGGTAGATATAGACTTCTTTAAGCCTATCCACCAATAATTTGCCTTCAGATCCTGGTACATCTTATCAGCTCCAGGATGAACGGAGTATTTAGAACTATGGGCTTCCTGGAGGATGACATCCCGAAGTCCTCCATAAACTGGAACCCATATTCGTCCATTTAACCTTAGGATTCCGTCCTTGCCATAAGATAACTGTTCTTCAGTTACTCCTAGCTTTTCATCAGGATAGTTAGCTTCCAGTACAGCTTCCTTCTGCGCAGCAAACAACCTTTTATTCAAACCATTCTTTAATTCAATGCTCTTGGCATTGATTCTTATAGGCTTCACTCTTTCCTTTCTACTTAAAGCATCGGCAACTACATTTGCCTTGCCAGGATGGTATCTTATCTCACAGTCATAATCATTCAAAGTTTCCATCCAACGTCGCTGCCTCATGTTTAATTCCTTCTGATTAAACAGATGTTGAAGGCTCTTGTGATCAGAGTATATCACACACTTAGTTCCATACAAGTAATGCCTCCACAGTTTTAGTGCGAATACAATGGCACCCAACTCCAAGTCATGGGTGGTGTAGTTCTTTTCATGCACCTTTAACTAGCGCGAAGCATAGGCAATCACTTTACCTTTCTGCATAAGCATACAACCCATACCGGTGTGTGATGCATCACAATATACCACAAATTCATCAATTCCATCAGGCAACGTCAATACAGGAGCAATGCTCAACTTCTGCTTCAGAATGTCGAAAGACTCTTGCTGCTTAGGCCCCCAGTCAAACTTGCTATTCTTGCGGGTGAGTAAGGTCAGGGGTGCTGCAATTCTTGAGAAGTTTTCCATAAATCGTCTGTAGTATCCTGCCAATCCTAGAAAACTGTGAATTTTCGTAGGCGTCTTCGGCTCCTGCCAGTTCATAATAGCTTCAATCTTAGCGGGATCCACCTGGATACCACGTTCACTAACGACATGTCCAAGGAATTGGACTTCACGAAGCCAAAATTCACACTTACAGAATTTGGCATAGAGCTTTTCCTGTTGAAGCAGCTTTAGAATGCAACGGAGATGTTTCTCATGGTCAGCTTGACTCCTTGAGTAAATGAGGATGTCATCGATGAAGACGATGACGAATTTGTCTAGATAGGGCTTGCAGACGCGATTCATGAGATCCATGAATGCGGCAGGTGCATTAGTGAGCCCAAAAGGCATCACTAGGAACTCGTAATGACCATAACGAGTCCTAAATGCAGTCTTGTGTACATATTCATCTTTAACCTTCAATTGATGATAGCCTGACCTCAAATCAATCTTAGAAAAATAGCTTGCCCCTTGTAATTGGTCGAACAGATCGTCGATCCTGGGCAAAGGATACTTATTCTTGATTGTGAATTTATTAAGCTCACGGTAATCGATGCATAGACGCATCGATCCATTCTTCTTTTTGACAAACAGGATTGGCGTTCCCCAGGGAGATGAACTAGGTCTAATAAAACCTTTGGCTAGAAATTCATCTAATTGTGTTCCCAATTCCTTCATCTCTATTGGTGCCAGCCTATAAGGCGCTCTTGCAACAGGCGCTGCTCTAGGGATGATGTCAAATCTGAATTCTACTTGCCTATCTGGTGGCAAACCAGGTAGTTCTTCAGGAAATACTTTAGGGTATTAAGAAATGACTGGAATATCTTCAATCTTGGGCTTCTGCTCATCAATAGTTACCTGTGCCATATAAATGACACAACCCTTCATGCATCTGGATGCTTTGAGCATTGACACTTGCTCAGGCAATCCATACTGGGTATCTCCCTGAATGGTAAGTGGCTCACCAGACGGAGTCTTGATCACCACTTGCTTTTTGTTGCAAACAATCTGTGCTTGGTTATGGGATAACCAATCCATGCCTATTACTATGTCAAACCCAGCTAACTTCAAAGGAAGTAAGGTCAATGGAAAAGAGTGGTTCCTAATGGATATAACACATCCATCTAACACAGTGGATGCGATTTCTATGGTTCCATCGGCTAATTGAACCTCATATTTCACACTTAAGTTTTTAACAGGTAAATTTAGCAACTTACAAAACTTGTTATCTACGAACGACTTATCAGCACCTGAATCAAACAACACTCTTGCATAAACATCATTTCTGAGGAAGGTACCTGTGATCACATTGTCGTCTTGAATGGCTTCTCGTGCATCCATACGGAAGACCCTTGCATTGGTCTTCTTGACCTCTTCAGGCTTCTTGGTGTATTTAGGGCAGTTGGTTTTGATGTGCCCTTTCTCATTGCAGTTGTAGCATGTGGCATCTTTAATCTTCTTGCAATCAACAGTCTTATGCTCTTTAGACTTGCATAACCCACATGCAGATGGTCCTGACTTTGACTTGGACTCAAGTCTGCACTTTCCAAAGTGGCGCTTTTGGCAAGTCTTGCACTTTGGCTTCTCCTCAGCTTGTTGGTTACCCTTGCTGAATCCAGACTTCTTCTTGAAGTCCGTATTACCTTTGTGCTTCTTCTCAGATCTTCGTGAGTTATCATCCTCACGTTTCCTCTTACCTTCTTCAGAGTTCTTGAGCGATCTTAGCCTGACCGCATCAAAAGTGAGGGACAATGATAGATCAGCTGCTGACCTAAAAGTAGCAGGTCTTGATGCCTTAATGCTGGCTTTGATTTCTGGGGCTAAACCCCCAATGAAGCGAGCAATCCTTTTGGGTTCCGGGGTTACTAGATACGGAACCAGTCTAGATAGGGTATTGAAACTGGTGAGGTAAGCATGACAATCTAAATTCTTCATTACTAGTGATAAGAAATCTGATTCAATTCTTTCGACCTCATGCTGCGGGCAATAATTCTCTTTAATGAGAGCAACGAACTGGTCCCATGACAGATTGTAGAGTGGGATCTTCCCAGCACCTTGAATGAGAGACTTCCACCATGCCAGTGCCTCTCCCTTAAATGATTGGGATACATACTTTACTATATCCCTTTCAGCACAACCGCTGATATTAACTACTATGTCCATCTCATCTAACCAAGTCATACAATCAATTGCCCCTTTCTCCCCAGTGAAATCCCAGGGCTTTCAGGAAACAAAGTACTTATAGGTACAGGACTTGGTACGTGGGTCATCATCAAATACTATCCTCTTGGATGGAACACTGTGTTGATTCGAGGAAAGTCGATCATCATCTTTCTTTGGCTCATCTTTCTTAGAGGGTGGCTTGCTGTGAGCCTCTGAATGAGTTTTAGGGACATATTTAGAGTGGGGTACAGATGAGGTTCTACTATACGTCCCACAAGATTCCCTGAATTGTCTGTCTACTGCCTTTGATACAGCAGTGTCAATAAGTGTAGGGAGCTCTTCTCTGGTTATATTGATCCTATTATTATCATTATTCTCCAGAGGATGACTGTTTACTTCTTCCGACCTAGCCATGTAGCTTAATTGCTACAAACAATCAAATAAGGACAAAGTTTATATAGAAGCTTATACAGTCTTATCGCTTTGACGATGTATTAACCATGATTTTTAATAATCATTTTAGTTAATTTGTTAAATATAGAATTATTCAGGATCTTTATCATAATCCTAAATTTATAAGTCAATGATAGCACAAAAGGCCTAGTCACGTGGACAAGTTTAGTTTATAAGCCCATATTTTATGGATTCGAGGCTTTAAGGCTTGAATCAAAGTTCATTACCTTTTTCTTGACAGGGAGTTGTAGGCTACCACTGTCTTTAGTCTCAAAGGACGTTAATTATAGCCCGTAGGCACTTCATCCTTAAGGGATGATTATATGTATAAATAAGGGAAATTGGAATAACCCAATTTAGAAATGACTTATGTGATTTTATCGGATCACATTTTGCCAAGAATGTTAACATGTTTTCAGATGTTAGCAAGGACTGGAATCCTTTGAATTGGTTTTACCATTTGGGCCATGTCTGTAATGATAAATGGGGCTAGGTTTTACCTTTTAAGATTCTTTTTAATATATAAACGCAGAACAGTCCTAATTTGAGATGTTAATATGGATCTTTAATCTAATTGTGGAACTACCATCTTGGCCCTGTCTTAAGGTGACAAGTTTTATTATAATGATAGATCTTAGAATGGGAATGTTATTTTCATTTATTTCATATTTTATATTTACGCATATAATTAATAATAAAATGAAAATTTAATTTAACCCATTCCATTACAAAATTTTAACAAGTACAAATTTTCCCTAAACGGGACTTCTACTGAAATAACATGCCCACACAGGGGCTTAAACAAACAACATACCCACGCAGGGGCCAACAGAAAGACATGCCCATGCTGGGGCATAATACAAAAAAGACAAGCCCACGTAGGGGCTGAGTACAGAAATAAATGTCCACGCAGGGACATGATTACAATAAATTAAAATAAACAAGGATTTTCAAAAATCCATCTTCTTGGACTTCCCCTTGATTAGGCTTGCCAAACCTTTGAAGAAGCCTTGACGTTCCCTGCGGTCTCTTTAAACCTCCCGCTCAACCTGGTTCAATCTTTCAAGAACCTCTTGCTGGCGTTCCGGCGGGATCAGTTGCGGCTGCGGCGGCTGTTGGTGCAGAGGTTGAGGAGGTGGCGGTTGCTGGTACACATAAGGTGGGTACCCAGTAGTCCAAGGACCCCCATAGGGCCCTTTAGGATGAAGAGCGTTGTAGTTCCACGCTGCTTGGTATGGGTCGGCCTCGCCATAATTGTAGTTGGTGTGGGCCGGCTGCTCAAAAGGATTATACGCCGCTGAACCGGCGTATGCAGGAATTGGGTTATCAAAACCCAACGGTGGCGCTACAGGCGTAGAGTCTGCTTCCGTGACGGGGTTTGAAGGTCCCCCCATCTGCGGTTCTTCTTGGAATGGCGGGTAATGGCTGCCCCTTGATGGTTGAGGGGTGCTGATACGCACTCCTCCTTGCAAGGACATCCGTGCGTTTGATCTTCTCCGCCTCGGTGGCTCTGGAGGCGGTTGCTCAAATGGTGGTGGTGGTGGCGGAGTGACTGCCACAAAGCGAGAATCCTCGGAGGGATCCTGCTGTTGTTGCTGCTGCTGCTGGTATGGCGACGAGTGCTTAGAGGGGGTAAAATACCAATCATACTGGGCGAATTTCGCCTGGTAACTGTCCGGACCATGGTAAGGTGATCCGTGAAAAGATGACCCATCAGAGATCTCGATGGGATGGTTAGGGGTTCCGGACGGTGGCTCTTCGGGGTCAGTGTCCTCGTCCATGTCATTGTCGCCTGAAAAATGATCTTCAGGTCCTAGTGGGTTAAACCCACCGGTTCTTGAATAAAGTTTTCCGGGTTGAACCGGCTCTGGAAAACAGGTGTGAGGTTGCCAATGGAATGGTGAGAGTTTGAGCGCTGTAATGGTATAAAAGAGGGATGAGAAGCATTGGGCTCATTTTCTGAGTGGGGCCCAAAGGAATTGTGGTAAGAGGGCGACGAACTCAGTGAGATCAATCGCCTTGCTGGCTCCAAGTATTGCCTCCAGTCCTCTTGAGGACTCGTGCTCATTGTTACAGACGGGGTCCTCCGGTGGGAAGGTCCGGCCTCGTGATCATGGCTGGTAAATGGGGCCTTACCTCGTCCTCTCCTCATTCTTGGCGGCATTATTAATCATGTCAACATAAACAAAGATAACAACAAGAAATATATATATATAAAAGACAAAAGTAAACAAATCAGGATTTGTCCTTTGTTATGTGTCTAGACTCGAAAATCGAGGAATGTGCAACTGTGTAACTGAGATTAAACACAAAAGGCTATTGTTTAATTCACTCAGTGTTGGCTGTGATACCAACCTGTCATACCCCGATATTTCCATGTATTACCGGTGGGCCCGGTGGGGAGTATCGTGACGTAGTTGATATCATCATAGTCAAACAACACAAATTTAAATGCGCAGCGGAAGCAACAGATAGATTCATTTCAACTGAATAAATTGTAATATTAAGTATCACAAGTTAGTTGAAAAGATCCACAGGCGGATCAAAACAAAAAGGAAATTCGTTCAGCAGACTTTAAAGGCATCTAGAGCTTGCGAGACTTGATTAATGATACCTGGAGTAGCCAGCCTATTTCGTATAGTACCTGCACTTAGCCTTTTTGGAAAATACGTCAGTTTACACTGGTAAATACAATTTAACTGACTCATTTTGAAAAGAGTTTAAGAAAATTAATTTGAATGCACTTTGGCAAAAATATCATTTATAACTTGGGACAATTATTTAAAAATAATCTTGTATACAGTTTTACTTATTTGTCGTCCATTAGTACCGGTTAGAAGAGCCGGCTTAAGTTAACTGACACGCCACAGGTATAATGCCCACAAGGTTGATTCCTTTAAGTGGGTTACCGGTTTTTACATATGCAACTGTCAGGTGTACGCCTACACCCCGTTCTTAGGTCGTGGCCATTTCTTTGAATGATGCCAAGGATATCCGGGACATGGTCATTTAACCCCCCAAAGGCCATACACCAAATAATACAGATTAAAACAGGATATCTAAATGCATTAATCACAATCCGATTTAAATGACTACATACCCGACCAAGCGGTATTATTATAATACCGTATCCCAAGCCCGTATAGGGAAAATAAGTTAAAACTATTTACCTGAGCAATGTATAAATCAAAAACAGCAAGTGCACGTAGCTTTTACTGGGCTCCTATTCTGGAACAAAGGTTTTTAATAACCTATTAGATTCCTAACGGGTCTTTAATTAAGCTTAAACTTAGACCGGTTAGTTTTAAAGGAAGATACTGTTCAAACGCATGATTAAGCGAAGACCGGTTTAGAATGTGGTTTTGACCCGACAAGCTTGTATACTTGTTTAATATGGGTATACTAAACACATTCTGGATTTTGAGACAAAAATGATAAGGTTTGACCCGTTTCGGCTAATTTATGCAAACTAGTTACATAAGCCGATCCGAACGCGAAAAGTGCGTAACGGGTAACCATAAGGGTCATATACAGGTTTCCTAAGTTAATATGCCTTAAATATGTTGTGACATCATTAAGATATCTTCTATTATGACCAAAATGATTTTAAACTCAATTTACACCCCGTAGGGGTATTTTGGTCATTTAAAAGGTTATAAAAGAGATTTAATACAAATCTGAGTTCCAGGTCTGATATAATCAGTAAAAATACTCAATTTATTAAGTTATTTCAGTAGGGTATTATATATATGTGAAATTTATCATTTATAACTACACTATGCACCGTAGGGGCATTTTGGTAATTTCACTTAAGCCTAAAAGGTCAAAACTGGAAATCTGAGTTTAAAACTTTTGTTTACTGTTAAAATATAAAAATTTACAGAAAATATCAGTAGGCATTAAACCTTATATGTTTAAAATAGTTTTAATATATACTATGCGTTAAAAACGCTTAAAAGGCGATTTTGGGCTAATTCCGGGATTTATATAGAGAGCTGATATTTTTATTATTCCAGAGGGCTTAAAATATTCTATTTATCATATTGGATCAGTAGAAAAAGGTTTGGTATCAAAAGGATTTATAAAACCCATTTTATAGCCCAAAAGGGCAAAACCGACAATTACCGAATCAAGCTTAGAACTCTATGTTATGCTCAGCCTAAAAATAAATAAAAATCTCCAAAAATCCCAAAATATTATTTTATATCTGTTGGTAAAAATTTTGGTATCAAAAATTGGGTTTAGATAGGCTTTAGGCTAATTACGCCGTTTAATTAATAAAAAGCTTTCTAATTACGCTATTGAGCATAACTCCTAATCTAGACCTCAAACTGGTGTCAAATTTTAGGGACATGTTTATATTTTAGTAATAAAGGTTTCCATCTTGTCACATTATCAAAAATATCATTTTAAGGTCAAAAGGGCATAATAGTCAACATTTAAGCATTTAACGGAAACACGCATATGAATCGGATAACTAATGAACCAAGTTGTATAATCACAGAGGGTTATACTAACATAAAACCTGGTTCTAATAAGGCTATAAGGCATTTCTAAACTATGCTTTAACGAGTCAGAACTGAAAGTCAAAGCAGAAGTCAAACTATGCGACTTTCGGTTCCGAACCGAGCCTAAACTGAAAATTGTCGGGTTGAACATGCTTAGACATATTCTTACATTAATTACCAAGTTATATTAATGATAAAATAGGTTGCATAGCTCCTACATTGCTAATTATGCATTAATTTTGAAAATAAGCTTTCTGTTGACTTTTTGTAATTAGCTTTGACCCGACATTTGACCAAGTTAGGGTGATAATCAGCAGGTGCCCTCTTAGGGGTTTATTACCTACATAATTACCAACTTATAACTAGTTTCAATATTACTAATTATTGGACCATTAGTGATTAATCAGTAAGTCAAACTTTAATTACGATAAGTTTGGCTTTTGGTCATTAAGCTACTTAATACTGAATTTAGGAGGTTGAGGACACTTACAAAGGTCCTAAGCACGATTTAGAACTTGAGGGAAGTCTGCTTGAAGTCCAGTTAGCTCCAGAGAAAGCTTTGAAGTGAGTTTGCAAATGAATGACCAAATGTTGCAACCTTGTGCCTCTTATATATGACTTAGAATTCTATAGGATTATTACAACAAAGTCTACTAGTGATCGCTGATGATTTCCAGGTGTCCCTATGATGCCAAAACCAGTTGCCAAGTCCTAGAATTCAAAAACCACTTATGTAAGGCGGTGCAACAGGCTGAACAGGCATCTGTCCATTTTCTGCTGCCAGCGACTGTCTTACGGACCGTAAGCAAAAAGCCTTGCGGACCGTAAGCACCTCTTATGGACCGTAAGCCCTTGGATTTGCGGTCCGTAACCGACCTTGGCTTAAATCGCCCAGCTCCGCTCCTTGCGGACCGTAAGCCTTTGCTTATACGGTCCGTATCCGCTGGTCAGAAGACAAAATTTCCATACTTTCAAGCTTTGACAATGCATTCTTTTATAGTTCGAATCTTTAGTCTTTTATCAGCAGAAGGGGACCATGAATCAGATCTTCCAGGTCCTTGAGAGTGTTGCCATGCATCTTGGTTGTCTTGGATTCTTTTGAAAAGGTCTCAAATGCCAAATTTGTCAATGACACTCATAGGATCCACCTCTTATGCTAATTTGAATTGCATTTTATCAACACAACCGGATTCGAACATACTAGATGTTTATAAAACATAGTAAGGTTTGGGATTTATAAAAGGTCACTCAGAGGTATTTAATTAACATGTTGACACTTCTTAATCCGACCATACATCTTTTAACTTGATCCGGGTTTATAACACGTTTGCCTCACATGACACGTGTCTTTATTTTATTGGGTATGATTTTACGAGGTGTTACACCGGGTTTGCAAACCAATGTAAGACAAGTCGGTAATCGTGTTTATCGACGACATTCTGGTATATTCGAAAAGTGAAGCAGATCATACCCATCATTTACAAGAAGTGTTAGAGACACTCAGACGAGAAAGGTTGTATGCAAAATGATTAGAGTGCGCCTTTTGGTTACGAGAGGTGCAATTCCTCAGCCACATCATAAGTGCCGATGGAATATTGGTAGACCCGTCAAAGATAGAGGCCGTGTCGAAATGGAACCCTCCGAAAAACCCTTCGGAAATAAGGAGTTTCTTCGGGCTTGCGGGATACTACAGGAGATTCATTCAAGATTTCTCCAAGATTGCTTCGCCAATAACTAAATTAACTCGGAAAGAGGAGAGATTCATTTGGGGTGTTGAACAAGAAAGAGCATTCCAAACGCTAAAATAGAAGTTAACACAAGCTCCGGTGTTAACATTGCCAGATGGAGTCGAAGACTTGGTAGTCTATTCGGATGCCTCACTTTCGGGGCTCGGGTGTGTTTTAATGCAACGAGGCAAAGTGATAGCTTATGCCTCGAGGCAATTAAAGGTGCATGAAAAGAAATATCCCACGCACGATCTCGAACTGGCGGCAGTGGTGTTCGCGTTAAAAATATGGAGGCACTATGTTTACGAGGTAAAGTGCACCATATTTATGGACCACAAGAGTTTAAAATACTTCTTCGATCAGAAGGAGTGAAATATGCGACAAAGACGATGGTTAGAAACGGTGAAAGACTACGACTGCGAAATACATTACCACCCCGGAAGGGCAAATGTTGTGGCGGATGCCTTGAGCAGGAAAACAGACTATATCCCGATACGAGTGCGGTCAATGCAGCTTGTTGTAACCTCGGGTTTACTTGAACGAATCCGAGAAGCACAAGCCGAGGCAGTGAAGGAGGAAAACTTGAAAAAGGAAAGGATAGTCGGTCAGCTGAAGGATTTGGCGGATGGTAACAATGGGTTGAAGACTCGATTCAGAAGAATATGGGTCCCAAATTCATGTGGAGTCAAGACGCTCCTACTTGACGAAGCTCATAAATCCCGTTATTCAATTCATCCGGGGGCAACCAAGATGTATAACGATTTAAAACAAAATTATTGGTGGCCCGGAATGAAAAGAGATGTTGTAAAATATGTGGAAAAGTGCATGACGTGTCTGCAAGTCAAAGCAGAACACCAAAAGACGTATGGTAAGCTGCAACCATTGGATATCCCAGTTTGGAAATGGGAACAAATCACAATGGATTTGTTGACCAAACTGCCCAAAACCAACCGAGGTTACGATGCTATATGAGTAGTTGTGGATAGATTGACGAAAAGTGCTCACTTTATTCCGATTCGTGAGACTTATACATCCGAAAAGATGTCAGAAGTATATACCAATGAAATAGTGGCACGCCACGGGGTACCGATATCTATTGTGTCCGACAGAGATACTCGGTTTACTTCAAATTTTTCGCGCAAATTCCAAGAACAAATGGGAACTAAATTGTTCATTAGCACTGCGTACCATCCATAAACGGATGGACAAAGTGAAAGAACAATACAGACGTTGGAGGATATGTTACGAGCATGCATTATCGACTTCGGGGGTAGTTGGGATGTCTATCTACCATTGGTCGAATTTTCATATAATAACAGTTACCACGCAAGCATCAGTATGGCTCAGTACGAGATGCTTTACGGTAGAAAATGCCGAACCTCGGTGTGTTAGGGCAAGGTTGGTCCACGCGAGCTTGCACATAAGGATGTAGTCCAAGCCACTAATGAGAAAATTGACGTGGTTCAAGCTCACTTGAAGGCGGCTCAGGATCGACAAAAGTCGTATGCAGATAAACGAAGGAGACCAATCGAATTTCAAGTCGGTGACAAGGTTATGTTAAAGGTATCTCCATAGAAAGGGAACATTCGGTTTAGAAAAAGAGGAAAGTTAAGCTTAAGGTTTATTGGGCCATTTAAAATCATCGAACGGGTTGGTAAGGTAGCGTACCGTCTCGAGTTACCCGAGGAATTTAGTGGAATACATAGCACGTTTCACGTATCACATCTCCGGAAATGTCTAACTGACGAAACCACTTATATCCACTACGACGACACCGAGGTGGATAATAGCCTCAACTACGCAGTGAAGCCGATTGCGATATTAGATCGCAAGGTAAAGAGTTTGCGGAAAAATAAATTGATCAAGTAAAGGTCAAATGGGAACACAAGAAAGGTTCATATACCACATGGGAATCCGAAGAGGAGATGAGGCGTCTTTACCCGACCCTATTTGGTACGTATTTTCCGGTTTCAAGGACGAAACCCTTTTAAGGGGGGTGGACTTGTAACATCCCGAAAAAAATGTAAATCCTTTATTTTAAATAAAAGGGTCGGTAAATAAATAAGTGAACTAACTAGGATTAAAAATAACCTAGTTAGATAAAAGTCAAGTAGTGACTTATAAGTAGGTTAAAAACACTAAAAATACAAACTAATGATAGTAGAGGGGCTAAACTTGTTAAAAATTGAAACTTGATTTAATTAAAACAAAATAAAATACACTAAACACACACAAGAGTGTGTGTCTGGTCGATTGAAGCAGAGGGCGACCAAAGGAAACCCCCACAACCCTAGTTAATGCATAATATCTCAAATTGAAGGCTAAAATCAATTCTAAATCAAAATCCGAGCACGAATTAGTGATCTCCACTGAAAAAGGAGTCACAAGGTATGTGAATTTTATGAGAAATCTCTAGTTGAATTTCTGGATAAACCTAGAAAATTCGAAATTATGGTTGCATGTTTGTTATATGGGTGTAATAGGAACAATGTAGTGTCTAGGAGTAAACCCTAGACAAGTATATGATGAAATCATGCTTAATTCTAGTAAAATCCATGGACACCATTGAAGGTGATTAGTGGGTTTTTGTGAAACTTGATGAACACTAGGATTTTGGTGGTTGTTCTATTGTAATTTGATATTTGTGAAGTGATTTCAGAATTATAGAGGTTAACATTTATGTAAGATAGTTTGATTGATTTAAATTTTGGGCTATATAACAAGTTATGAACTTGATAATGAACCATGTAAAATTTTGCCCTTAAAGTGTTTGTAAAAATGCCTCAAAGAAGGCTTAAAACTGGAATTTCAAGATTTAGCGCATATTTGTAATGTTTTGGCAAGCTATGTGATATATGATTAGAAAAGAGTTCTAAATATGCTATGGATGAACTCTATATGGAAGGAAGCCGGAGCGTCTAGTGGACAAGCCGGTGGTGACGTGCGTTTGAAGGGTTTGCTTTGAAGGTATGTAACTCGCTTCGTTACATTAAGAAAATTGATATTTAAACATGTATAGTTGCGTTTTAGAATATAAATTTCATTGATTGAAGTGACAAGTTCACTACTTGAATTAATAGGTTAAGATTGGATTATGAGGTGTTTGGTAGTCAATGTAAATGGAGGATTCCATAATTAAGCCAAACGGGTCGAATAATTGTGTAGATTAGTAGTGTTGGTGTTTGATAGTTAGCTTTTGGCGTCAACAATCACGAGAGAATGAAGCCATATGATTGGTAATGAAATTCTGGTGATATTAAGCCCTGGATGTTGGGTAAAAGCGCCTTAAAACCTACTATTGTAATGGTAGTAAAATTTGTGTTAACATAGTGGGTTGAATAATGTTATAGTGATTTTAGTCCTTTTGTCCGTAAATCAAATTTTCGGTATAATAATTGTAATAGGCACGTCGGTAATTAAATTACAGACGTGTAGGAAAAAGAATCACCTAAAACGGACCTTCGGATCAAAAGTTATGAGCATTTGAAGTTGAAACTTGGAAATTTCGGAGCTGGCAGGAAATGCAGGTCAAAAACCTGCAACTGCTAGAAAATGGTATCCCCCGCACCACGCGACAGGATCACCTAGATCCGGCGCGACACGCGAGAGCCGTCACGACACGCGACAGAATAAATGGTGTTTGGCGCGACACGCGACTGGACCGATTCTGAATTTTTATTTTATTTTTAATAATTTGATGCTAGAACTTGTTTATACGCACTATATCAATGTCAAAACTAACATTTTAAGTGGTTATGACTTTAGGTGATGATGGGAACTTTCCAGATGGCGGTCAAGCATGTTTTGAAGAACCGAACACGAACTTTTGAAGCTTCTGCGTTAATTTAACTTTGTCAGACAATGTTTATGATGTAAACAAATTACTAATCGTGTTTTGAATGTTTAAACTAGTTTAGTATGTTGTCACTTTATTACTTCAAATTTTGGTACTTGTGTTGAAGTAAAGTATCATTTTATAATTCCACACTTATTTACAATAAAATTCGAGTAGAAATTAGACGTTTGTTACAATTTACCATTGATTGAATTCTCATACAACAATAGCTACCACTCTAGTATTCAAATGGCTTCTTTTGAGGCATTGTATGGTCGCAAATGCCAATCTCCTTTAAGCTGGCATGAGATTGGTGACATCAATTTACTGGTCCTGAGATCATACAAGAAACAACGGATAAGATTCTTCAAATCTGTGATAATCTACTCAAGGCTCGTAGTCGACAAAAGAGTTATGCTGACAAGAGACGCAAACCATTGGAGTTTAACGTTGGTGACCATGTGCTACTCAAAGTATCTCCTTGGAAAGGAGTAGTTCATTTTGGTAAAAAGGGAAAGCTTGCCCCTCGCTATGTTGGTCCTTTCAAGATACTCGAAAGGATTGGCAAGGTGGATTATCGACTCGACATACCTCAAGAACTCAACAACATTCATCCAACGTTTCATGTCTCGAACCTAAAGAAGTGTCTCGCTGAAAAAGGACTTCAAGTTCCTCTCGAAGATCTCCAAATCAAGGACACATTGCATTTTATGCAGAAACCCGTCGAAATCATGGACCGAGGTGTCAAGAAACTGAGGCGCAGTCAAATTCCCATCGTCAAGATTCGATGAGAAGGAAAATGTGGTTCTGAATTTACCTGGGAACTCTAGAGTGATATTAAGACCAAGTATCCGCATCCTTTCGTTACCTCTTCCTAAATTTAGGGACGAAATTTCCTAAAGGAGGGGAGACTTTAACGCTCCATATTTCCGCACTTTCTTATTTTAGCAAGCTGTGTTGTACTTTCCATATTTAGACTCTTGTACTCTCTTGTAATCTACTCTCGTTCCATTTGTGATTCGAGACTATTTATCATAATGAAAACAAAGCTATTTTGTGTATTCATATTAGACTTATGTGCAATGGTTAACCAATTTCTCGTTTGAACGAAATATTTGTGACACTTGTGCTCCGTAAACACCGCACGATGTAGAACAATATCATTTATCAAAGAAACAATGTGTTTTGGTCTCAAAATTTGTTTATTTGCGTTTGACAATTTCACGTTTTGATTCTAGTTCGATTTCAAGCTTTAAATCGCTTTCTAGAAAGTTATACGCAAACTGATACGTAAATCATTTTAATGCGACAAACACTCTGGAACAGTGACATAGGATTAACATACCTTAAATAACTTTTATATAACTTAGAAATAAGTTTTGAGGGCTTTGGTGTGTCAAAAACAAGTTTATTCGATCATAGGGGCTTTTGCATCAAACTGCGAAAGTCTACTGATCCGTATAGCAACGAACATTCCAGAACTTGATCATAAGCTAAACATACTCTAAATATCCTTTACATAGCTCAGAAATAGGTTTTGAGGGGTTCGTTATGCGAAAATATGCTTATTTGATCAATAGGGACTAAAAGCGTCAAAAAGTGCATAAGTTTGCATTTACGCGCATATCTTACGTTCTGAACATATCCGGACATCCAAAAATTTTTGTAATCATTAAGATATTTTATTTTAGTGATTGGAATGCAAAAATACCACTCGTCGCGTAATTTAGATCGTTTTCGCGTCCGTTTGAGTTTTCGTCGTAACTAACCGAATAACGTGACGGTACGACCAAACGAACCGACATCCGAGATTTTTTTCAAGCATATTTCATGTTTCCTATGCTTTAAATTCATTGTACAGCCTTGAAATGGGGTTAACGGGGCTTTAAAACATCAAAATCTAAGTTTTGGGCTTGCAGGGGCTAAAACGGTCATTCTGTCAAACATATTAGGCGGGCCGCGAAAGACTCTGTGTGAGTTTATGCGGGGCGCGACTGACTGCCAGACAGAAACACTGAATCTGGCCTTTACAGCCTGTTCTAATGGTTTTTAACCCCATATTTTGGATACAATGGACTTGTTTTGTGCTCCCATTGTATTAGAAACCATGTTCCACAAGTGTGTGGCCAAGATTGATACTCATAACACTTGGAATGATCTTGTTAATCCAAACTTACTATATGTAGACTTGGGTTTTTCACTTCATTTCCTCACATTTTATCTAAATCCGCTCTAAGCTGAAGCTAAGGCTTCATACCTGAGTGTTTTAGTTCAAATCTTCCTAGCTTGGACCATTTGTAAGCTTCTTTCATGCTTGTTATTGCTTTTTAAGCATTAAAGTCAAACAGTGTTTAACTTTCTGGTTTGACCACGTTTTGGTCAAGTCAAATTTCGTTTGAACTTTGCAACGTGAGCATAATCACGATGGTTATAGTCCCTTGTGACTATACCTACTGATTACCACGTCGATTAGTCGAAGTGACGAGTTAAAGTTTCGGTCAAAATACGTGTGTATGCGTATTTTGCAACGAAGCTATTGTTTTGATATCAAACCTGTTTTCTAACTAAGTTAAACATGTTTTAACATGTTTAACTCGTCACTTTTAGTGTAGTGCTTGTTTAGGGTCGTAAGTCAAGCGGTCTTGACAACCGCTTAGACTTTCGAACCCGACCCGTTTGGTCGATCATTAGGATCCGACCAAGCATATTTTGTGACCATAGTTGTATAGGGAATAACCTTCCGAGGTTATAGCTTATGGTCAGTTAGTTTAATTAGTTGTATGATAGGCAGTTTATATGCCTTAGGAAAATGACCAAAATGCCCTTTTCATGCATAATTTGATTTTAAGCATATGTAACTTAACTTTTGTCACTTAAACTGATTATGCAACATATTTAAACCTGTTAGGGCATATAATACTTTTCATAGGACTAGTTAGGCGTCTCAAACGTGCATTCGCGCGAACGACGCGTTACAGTAGCATAAGCTACCATAATAGGTCGTAACGGGTCGTAAGCACTTAGAATAGGTTCCGATTTAGAATGTAGCCTCTGTTAAACCATATCACATGAGTTCCAATACTCATTTGGTTTACGAGACCTCATTCTACCCGATCTTCTGATTTAGGTGTCAATTATTAACCAGCGATCCGATTACTAGGTACCACTTGATTTCCTTGGTTTCCCGAGCATTGTTAGTTCATTAGATCCAGGATACCTTGCAATCCAAAGTGAGTACATAGTCCCCTCTTTTACTGTTTTCAAATGTTTTGGGGTGATTCATATATGTAACCGATTTGTTTTTCCAAATATATGGCATATATGTGTTTACTAAGTGCTTTTATGTGTACTATTCCGATTATGCAAATACGATGTTTACCCAAATCCTTAAAGATCTACCTATCTTCATAGTTAGATTCTTATAGGATATTTGAAGTACAGTCTTAGATCTTCCTATCTTCAAAGTGAGATTTTTAAGAAGTACTTTACGACTCGATGGTTGTGGTTTATGTGTAGATTGTAGGTGATTTAGATAACGAAACTAGATAATACAATAAGCACATGGTGGATACGCCGCTGGTACTTCCTATATATAAGTGTGCTTATTGTATTACCCTTCGTGGTGTTATCCCGAATCACCATTAGGATTAGAATGTTGTGATACAATGATTCAATGTGATCGAGACCGAATCCTTTTAGCATCAATTTATCCTTATAGATTGATACTTGTAGGGTGTTTAGAGTGCTAATATTGGAGTCCTTGTTTGGATTCATTGAGTACTTTAATGCGCATGTGACTAGACAATATGATGAGAACCAGATCCCTGTAATATTTTCTATCTTCATAGCTAAACATACATGGGATGTTTAAAGTGCTAATATTGGAGTCCTTATTTCGATTCATTGTGTACTTTAATGCGTGTTTACAAGTTGTTGACAAATTGACGATTTTGTGTTTATGTGGTAGATGTGATTTAGATAACGACACAGGTATAATAAAATAAGAACATGGTGGATACGCCGCTGGTATTTCCTATATATAAGTGTTCTTATTTTATTATTCGTGTAGCGTTATCCGAATCACTTTAGGATTTTGTGTACGATTGTTTCAATGTTCGATTATCTAAAATCCTCATAGAATCTCCTATATCTTTATATGTTAGATTCTTAGAAGGATAATTAAAGTATTATTATGAATCATTGACTTGATTTATATAATACTCACACAAGTTTTGATCTATTTCAAAACAGTTATTAATAATCCTTGATTGGATTTCTATTAATACATTAACGAGTTTTACGATGATTTCAACGAGATTACGATGTACAATTTCAAATGGCATAAAAATTACTTAGTAATAAACATATTGCCATATACAAAACTATTTGCCACGAGTTTTCACAATCAAGATTACGTATTGCAATACTAAACTTCTGCCATTCTTTGGCTTCAAGATTTATTTTCAATTGACAGCTCTTGTAGTTGTCAAAGTATTGCAATACCAAACTTTTTTCCATTTATATGGCTAACAAAACCTATGTACTCGCCAGCATTTTTATGCTGACTATTTTTCACATATGTTTCAGGTTTGCAATTATTCAAGCATGCAACGCATAGGACTGCATCCGGGCCTTAGACTTCTTTTATCAAAAGACAATTACATGTATTCTTTGTTTGTAAAATGATGTTAATAATATTGAAACAATTTAGTACCAGTAGTTGTGAGCAATTTGTAACGTGACTCCCCGATATTTCCGACGTGTGTTGTTGTATTACGCAATTGGAGTGTTACAATATTATTCAAGGATTCTTGATTCTATATTTATCGACACTCAATACTCGTTAATCTGGTTAAAACTCTTAAAATAATGAGACTCTAAAGCTTCGTGAAATGAATAAACATTTAAAGATTATTTTATTCATTATAAATATGGTCATTATTCAAATTATTTAAATTATTTAAATTAATTAAATTAATTAATTTTGTTATTTAAAAGTTTATTTTTATAATAATCTAGTTAGTCCTGTTAGATTTTAAAGTTAGAAAATAACCTAGTTAGTAAACCAAGTTAAATTACTTAATCAATTACTTAGATAAGCTAATTAGTTAAAAGATTATATAACTTAGTTAGTTAATTGAACCATGGGGACCATTTGTGCAAATTACTAAGTTAAAGACTAGGGACTGTTTGGGAAATTGCTGAAAGTTAATGTTTTAAAACACAAAAACCAACAAAAAGAAAAAAACTACAGACCACGGGACTCGAACCCGGGTCGGCAGCCTCACAATCATACGCGCAGACCAGTTGAGCTGGGACTCCTCATTGAACAAAATCCGGCCCAAATATCTTCAATACACTCGTTAAAAGGGCCTGATCAGCGACCAGAACCCTTTTCAGCGCGATTTTAAGCGGGATTTTTATGTTTTTTTATAAGTTTAAACTTTGTTTTAACATTAAATACTCAACTAACCTAATCCTTCCCTATAAATATCAAACCTCTTCCAAGGCTTTTACACTTTTCTAATCACTCTCAAAATCCCTCTAATCAGCTGCAAATTTGAAGATTCGAGCAGAAGCACCAACCTTCACAAAAGTGAGCATAACTCACTCATTTCTTATCCGTTTCACTTGATTCTTTTTTCTACCTCTTTGGTTTGACCTTAGCTACGTTTCCATTGGTTTTCCATGGAAAACCAGGCCCTGGAACATCACCAAAAAGGCTCCAAAGTTGACTGATTTTTCTGTTTTCATCTAAAACTTTGTTAAACTTAGTAAACTTGAGTTAATCTCATCTCAAACCTACGTCCTAATGCTCATAATCAATCGAATGGTTAGTTGGCCTTAAAAACAAGGCTGAGAAATGTTAAATCAGATGTTAAAACCTCACAAACATTTTGTTTTAGTTAGGGTTTTACCCACACGAAGTGTTCAAGCTTGAAGCTTGATGAAGGTGTGATTGTTAGACTAGCTTAGGCTATCTTTCATATAAATCCACTCACTTCTTGATTTTTTTCTCATAGATTAGTTGTTGTATTTCATTATTCTTGTAAGTTCATGACCCTCCTTGTTGTTCATAACAACTAGTGTAGTGGTGAACGGTAGAGGTAGCTAAATGGAAGCTTGTTCTTCCTACCTCATGTATGAATTCTATGATACTTAGAGGTGCATAAATGAAGACTTTGATCTTCTACCTCATGCTTGACATGTATGATATACTATACTCTATATAATACTTATGTAACATTCAAACAAACAGAACCTTGGATGATGAACAAGTGGACATTGTCAAATTAGTAGGTATATCATCTAAACATCATATGTGATGGATGATTATTTTCATATGGCTATGTTCATGTTATTTAAATTCCGAATCTATAATCTTCCGTTATTCCCCAAACTCATACATCTATGTTCCTTTGTGTAGAAGGACAAGGTGCTCCAAACTAAACAACCAACATCACTCACGGGATTCAAGTAGGAAAGCTTGCAAAAACCATGAGCATACTTGATCCCATTTACCTTTTTATTACTTTGGGTACAACATGTATACTATACAAACTACACTTCACTTTGAAACTATTCTAAACAAACTCTGTCCATTGTTGAAACATGAAACTTTGTGTGATGCTTGCTAATCTCGTATGCCATGTAAAGTATTTGTGTTGATATATGCTCATTAACTTTGCTAGCCTACCTTAACAATTATGGCGCTATAGGATTAACACACCGCCCACGAAACTTGGGGTATTGTTAAGTCAAACATGTTAACCTCCCACGATAATTTGGGATAGGCAAAATTAAACGCGTTGGAAACTTGGGTTTGTACATATTGTTACACAATCTAGGCATACTAGTAACTCGCATATTATGATTCATGTTGGATATGAGTAACTTTTAGTCTATATTATGCTATGTAATCAAACTTGTATGCTCGCCAACTTTTGTTGATATATTTTAATACGTGTTGCAGGTTGATAGTTGATGATGATGCAATGAAGAACAAAGATTAGGTGGACTTAGATACACACCTAAATTTAGCTTATCATTTGATGTTTTGTTGAACAATGTTATCTTTCCTTGAATTATTGTATGACAATTAGTCTATTTATGAAATTTGAATTTTAATTATATTGTCACAAAGTGTTATGAAGTCTCCTGCAATCTATTTCGTCTCATCCCGATGTTTCTGCCATCGGTTAGGGTGTGACATTTGTTCCACCACGTGGGCCAAGAAGGCAAAGTACTGTTTACGTAAGCATCTGTTCGCTTGAGTGCATGACATCAACTTCAGTCCTCTAGAAGGTCGGTCTCCATAGACATGCAAAGTATCACCGGACGGAAGAGGTAAACGAACGTACTTCTCGTGGCAAGCGATCTCGGCATGGTTCTTACGCAACCAATCCATGCCGATTATGACATCAAAACTACCCAATTGCATGGGTATGAGATCAATAGTAAAGACGTGGTCGTTAAGAGTCAAGGAACAACCACTGAGGATAGAATCAACTAAAATAGACTTACCATCGACAATCTCAACAGAGAACGACTTAGGTAGTTTAGAGCATGCACAGTTTAACAAAGATTCAAATTCTACGGACACAAAGCTTCTGTCGGCACCAGTATCAAAGCGTAAAGATTATTGATGAGAAACGTACCGTTAACGACGTCATTGTCGTTACGAGCCTGGTTTGCATTGATGTTGAACGCTCGTCCTCGAGCGGCTGGCTGTTGCTCCCGGTTCAGTTGGGGACACTGGTTACGAAGATGAGAAGTGTCTCCACACTTGTAGCATGCACGAACATTGTTGACTGGTCTGGGATTTTGCGGAGGAGCTGGGAGGGCTGGTAGAGCTGCCTAAGGTGGTGCTTGCTGGGCTTGGTTGGCTTGACGGTAGTAGGGAGTTGTGTGACCATAGCGATTGCAATTGGTGCACAGACAGCAAGCAGAGGTAGCCGGATGATGAAAGTTGCAAGTGGCACACTTGGGATGAACCCTAGTGTACGACATTGTGTTTTCCAGAGCCAGAGGATTAGCAGCAGCAGCAAGCACAATAGCATTGCCTGCATGGTTTGCATTCGCAGCAGGGACAATTGCATTGCAACCAAAACCCTGAGATTTTTTTTTCTTGTTTCTGTTCCCACTGGGCTGCTGGGTAACTTGGTTCGCTAATCTCGAGGGAGCAGGGGTAGCGAACTGTTTGTCACGGATACCGTTTTTGTTCAAACTTGCTACAAGACGATAAACTTCTTCAATAGTGTCGAGCTGAGTTGCTTCAATCGAGTCACGCATGGCAGGAGGTAACCCAAGTGAGGCACAATTAAGCTGAGTTGCTTAAAACGGGTAGTGTAAGCCAAATTGTCGTCTCCAACATGCTTGAGGTGCTAGAACTCTTCCACAAGCTTTAGCTGTTCATGGGGAGGGCAGAATTCGAGCATCATCAATTCTCGCACCTTAGGCCATGGAAGAGCATAAGCTTCTTCGTTGGAGCGGATGTTTCTCTCGTTGGACCACCACTCCAAAGCTCTGCCTTGAAACATGCCAGTTGCACTCCTAGTCTTCAAGTGTTCGGGGCACTCGCTGTTGATGAAGGTAACCTCGATGCTGTCAAACCACTCCAGCATAGCAGTCACCCCATCGCTGCCCGTGAAAGGCTTAGGGTTGCAAGAGACAAAGTGTTTGTAGTTGAACTTCGTAGGCTTTAGCTTCTCCGCCTTAGAGTCAACATAGGAGGGAGGAGTGTTCGATCCCTGGATCTCAGAGATGATCTTTGGCACGATGCTAGCAATCTGATCGGCCATGAAAGACATCATTTTCTTCTGAGAGTTGGCCCTGGATCTCTTGAGAGAGTCGGATAGTTTACGGGAAGACATCTAAAGATCCAAGAAAAGGATCGTATAAGTCTACATCATAAAGTCTCATAGTATATAGTTTCACACACTGTCGCATAAAGACTCAAGTTTCATACATCACAAAACATTCAACAAGTTTCACATAGCATAATACGTTAAACATGTTTCACATAGTTCAAAAGATTCAACATTCTCACCACAAGTCCGCAAAACAACGACTTTTGCATGGCACGTGGTACGAAAGTTTGGTAACATGCTGGAAACACTTATATATAGGAAGTACCAGCGGCATATCCACCATGTTTCAACCATGTCACATCTGTCTCGTCGTTCGGTGTCATGTTACGTATCGTGTTTTGCCAACCATAACAGTACACTCCGTCATTTTCATACGCTTCAACCGGTTACGTACACATAGACCAAGGAAGTAGTTCACATAGCATAACGTTCAACATCCTCACCACAGGTCAGCAAAACACCGAATTTCGCATGGCACGTGGTACAAAGTTGGTAACATGTTGGAAACACTTATATATATGAAGTACCAAAGGCGTATCCACCATGTTTCGTCCATGTTACTTTCGTCTCGTCATTTGGTGCCATGTTACGTATAGTGTTTTGCTACCCACAACAGTACATTCCATGACTTTCACGTGCTTCTACCAGTAGTTTCTCATAGCATAACGTTCAATCATGTTTCCCATAGTTTAATCAAGACTTTCATGCAGTATAACACAATGAATAAAGCTTCATAAATTTAGTTCAATCCTGAGAGATTATGATTATTTATGTTTTAGATTGCGAAGATACGTAAGATTCGTGTAAAAGTCTCGAAACGAACAAAGAATCAAGTTTAAAACCACATGTAAAAATCAGAATAGCATAAAAGATAGGCTCATAGAACAAAGGATTGTTCCGGGTAGAGGAACGTCGACTAACCAAAGTGATTCAAACATCTCTCGAATTGAGGTAACGTGTCTTGGCTTACTTAGACAAATACGTCATCGATGTTAGGCTTATGATATTTGTCCTTTCGGTTACAACACGTTCCTAATTGATTGGGAATTTCGAGACTTTGGCGAGACATAAAAAATCAAAGAGGGGGTCTAGTTATCAAGGTGTGAATTTCACCTCTAACTTGACAACATTGTACCCTATTAGTGTCGGTACCTATCAAAAGATAAGACCTATTAGAATATGATATGGAAATTTCCCGTCAAGGTTCGGATGTCACTCCTGACTTGAGGGTAAATCTTGTGCGAAATACAAACATTGTTCAGCATTTCAAAGCATCCAAGTATATATTGTGTCAGCCTTAGGAAAGGCATGTAAGTTTAACAGGAATGTGTTGCTAGGAAGCAAGTACGGTAGAATGCATAAGTCTTAAACAACAGATAAGAGTCAAGTTTCCTAGAACTATAGACTAGGCAAAGCATTCCTACTTTCCTAATTCCCTATAGCTATGGCTCTGATACCAATCTGTCACACCCCAACCGATGGCGAAAACATCAGGGTGCGGCACTAAGCGTTGACATTGCTCAAGAATTTCCATAACACTATTTGTTTCAATAGTAATTAATCAAATTTCATAACATTGACTAATCCATCAACCAAAGTTTCATAACCACAAACATATCAAGTATATAGCGTCCCCAAATATTGTTCAAAAGTTTCTAAATTAACTAAGATGTGTTTCTAAGCAGCATCGTAGCAAGTTTCTTGATTTCCTCGGCTACTATCAACCTACAACATGTATTAAAATACTATCAACAATAATGTTGGCGAGTATACAAGTTTGAGTACGTAATAGCATAATAGTTTAAAACGTTCCAAAAACTCATATCCAGCATAAACACATATAACAAGTTTCACCATGCTATTAAACGCAGTCCAAGTGATAGCCCAAGTTTCCAATGCGTTAAATGCCTTCCCAAAGACTCATGGGAAGCTAAATGTCTCCTCTTAACAATACCCCAAAGACTAACGGGGAGGTGCATTACCCCTATAGCGCTACCATTGTTAAAGCAGAACTACATACAAGGATTAAACGTTCACATAGCATAAAAGTCTCAAGTTTCACAAGTATCAAGTTTCATGTTTACAGAGGATAGAGTATGTTTCAAATGAGTTTCAAGTGTCAAGTTTATAGAATACATGTTGTATCCCAAAAGTGTCTAAAAAGGGATCAAGTGTACTCACAGTGGGTGCTAAGTATCAACACCGACTATTTGGATCGAAGGGAGCGCTGGAGTTAGCCTGATTATAGTATAACAGTGTAAGCATTGATCAAAGTGTCGAATCGTGCGAACATCGAATAAAGGTGTCTGACAGGTTTCCTGTTCGGATGGTCATCCGGTCTTATGGCTATTCGACCCAGATGGAACCCATTCGGTTGAACGGTCGTCCGGACAGATAATCAGTAGTGTGTTGCAAAAATGTTTCAACTTTTGAAGTTTTTGTTGTAGTATAAGTTCAAGCCATTCAATCGGATGGTCATCTGGTCGGATGACCGTTCGATCGGATGACTGTTCTAGTGAAAGTTTAATAGTTTGAAGTCCTAGTTCAAATAGTTTAAGTGTTGAAGGATACGGGGAACATGTCATTCGGTCGGATGGTCGTTCGATCGGATGATCATCCGATCAGATGACCATTCGACTGTTGTGATCTTGTTCCTTTGAAATCTTCGTAAAATTTATGAGTTTGAGTTTAATGGAGACGGCGCAATATCGTGTCAAACAACAGCGACCACATCAAGTCTAACTCAGTTGATCGGATGGGAATCACCTCGTCCGATTGGACTAAGTGCCCTTAATGAAATTTCCATGTTCAACCCAAAATGCGGTCATCTCTCCGGTGGGAGCTTGTTTTCAGACCGGTTCTCAGCTAAGGAACGAGTAGAGAACCTGAATGAGTCTAGATCCCATCCGTTTTTTAGTGATAAGTGAAAAAAGTATGTAAGTAACTGAAAATGTCTAGATTTTGTAAAGATTCATGGTAAAACATGTAGAAATCTCTTAGATCTGGACTAAATCTTGACGGGGTGACATTACACTACCGATTGTACAAACAGTCTTGATGACGTCATCCTCAAGTAGCCCAAATCGGGTGATTTCATGGTGAAAAAGTATGATTTTGATGAAGAATCTAGTGAGAAAGTGTGTAAAGATGAAAGTTGTACAAGAATTACGGAGAAAACTTACAAGAATCGCGTGAAATCGAAGGAAAAGTGCTAGAGAATGACTTGGAAGCTTCTGGGTTGGAGGAGGCTGTCACATCAGTGAATACTTATGTGACAACGGGTATTTATAGGTGACATAGAGGATAAGGCAGTGGGATGGCTGGATCGGATGACTGTTTGATCGAATGGCCATCCAGACAGCCAATCCTTGTTCACTAGATTTCTGGTTTCGGTTTGTTTTGCGAGCTAGATTAAGTGTTGCGTTGTGTATTATTGTACGATATCATCACATGATAAGATTTTATAACTAACACAAAAGTTTCCATGTTTCAAGTCTACATAAGCTAGCTAGTAAGTGTCAAGTTTCAAGTTTCTTGTTTAACAAAGTCTTAAAGTTTCTCGCTAGATAAGTTTCAAGAATCTCGTTCAATAGTATCAAGATTCAAGTATCAAGTATCTAGTATCAAGTATCGAGTATCAAGTTTCACCAAGAGTCAAGATTCATAAGTATCAAGCATCAAGAGTCAAGTTTCAAGTATCACAAAGTTTCACAAATAGTCTAACATAGTTAAGTCTCAAATAGTATAGGGACTAGACTTGCCAAAAGTTAGAAGTTTAGGGACGCAAGGCGTTACAGAGACAAGTAAACTGTAGCTTACGCTCGTATTAGTACCGTGTTAGTCTGCTTAGTAGCATGCTTTTTTGTGACAGTACGAATTCAAACCAACGGTGGAGATGCAGTTTACTGGGAGACCACAATCAATTCGTTTCTTGATGATTACAGGCTCGTTGAAGGGATCATGATTGCTCACTCGGGTCGATCGGTTGTAACCCTTTTCAGGTTCGGTGAAACTGCTATGAGCCATACGAAGACCCGCATGCAAGAGGCTTGGACCATTGAAGAAGTGGCTTTTAACGTTCCCGGGCTTTCGATTGATTGCTTTATTCCACCAGCTGAGTTACGATTCGGGGACGTGAGTGTTGCATCTGAATATTCTCAAGAGGGTCGGGTTAAAACTGCTGCAATGGCAGCTGCAGCTTATCGGGCTAAAGTCGGGGCATTAGAATGATCACGCGACAGGCTGGGTCATAATGTCGGGTTGAAGAGGGATGTATGAAAAGATATATTAAAAGAATCGGTGGGATCGGATACTAATAGGGATAGATTTGACTTATAAAATGCAATAGAAACTCCTGATTTTGAGTAAGTTTTCTTGAATCTGTTATTATTTCTAAGGATTATCATCTTTTGAGCCTTTGATTTCTGTTTCAGTCAAGAGTTATGTAATGAAGGCAGCCTTTTTTCTCTTGATATTGTATTTGCAACATATCTTAGTTAAAAGTGTGTTAGGGTTAGAAAGATATTTGACCCATGTAATATCTTATTATCTTTGTACAATACACAAGTTCTTTTAAAGTACAATGTTTTTAGTTTTGTTACTCATTTGACTTTTGACAAGTAAATAACTATTGGGATCAGGTGGTCTTTATGGGGAAATAGTAGAAGCTGAATTTGAACCTGAGACCATTGCTAGAGAGGAATAATATGTTTACCAACAATGTGCCATCAGGGGCGGACCTACATAGAAACCCATGGGTTCACGTGAACCTACAGAGTTACGAATTTTTGACCTACATAGCCCATTGGCAAAAGACGACCCTATACGCCTGCGACCGTAGACAGCGCTGGGTGGGCAAGCCCACCATCACCAGTTTCGGGAAAAACCCATCACTCGAAGGCCCATTATGGCAACACCGGACTGGGATCGGATTCAACCTTGAGACCCAAATTTTCACTTCACCTGCAATAGCAATCGAGCCGGTGCCCAGTGCCTGCTGAAGAGCAAGTTAAATTAGTCATTAGCTTAGGGCCACCAACTTTTAGGGCCTCTCATCTTGGAATTTTTTTCATATCTACGAATTGGAACGATTCCTAATTCCTAACCCAAATGAAACCAAGATAATTTCTTCCCTTAAACCAGTTATATTCTCCTCATCTTGATTAAATACCAAATTGTTACTTTTCTTCCATATGCACCATATTGTGGTTTGAATAATTGAATGAAGTACATTTTTTCTATTTTGAGAACCCCTTGCGTACGTGTGCACGACGAATAAGTCTTTGACTTCAAAAAAAAACTGACATCTACACCATTGTGCCATAGAATCCCAAACCAATTGAGTAAACCAACACACTACAAACAGATGGTTTGTTGTTTCATTAGTCTCACCACAAAATCTACATCCATTGGATTCCAAATTAATATTCCTCTATACTAACGTCACCAAGGTTGGTAGCCGATCCAAGACCAATCTCCAAGAAAGAAAACAAGTACTACGTTGTGAATTATCGTCGCCACTACATCGTATTGCAAAGTTTCACCCTTAGAATTACTAACAAGTGTTGTGTTTTCCGTTGCATCGTGAATTTGGTTTTGGTTATGGCTCAAAACCGAACCGCCCCGTACGTAGCCCTAAACTCACCAACCTAAGTGATATGTTTCCCGCCGCATCGTGCGGGTAAACGAATAGTATATATATATATATATATATATATATATATATATAGGGTTAAGTTCATTTCAGAACTTTAAATTACTACAGAACTTTCAGAACTCCTAATAAACAATCATTTTATATATAAGTTTTTGTATTTATGATCTTTTTATCATCTATTATATGTATTTCTTTGATTACATACATGTTAAAAGTAGTTTAGATATGTTTAATTGCCAAAATTATATATATGTGTCATAACTAATTACATATATGTAAAAAAACTAGTTTACCTATGTGTAATTATAAAATTACATATAAAAATGATAAAATTACTCGTAACATGTATTTAATCATAAAAATACACATAATAAATGATAAAATTATCCTAAACATAAAAATATATAAATAAAAAGATTGTTTATTAGGAGTTCTGCAAGTTCTGTAAATATTTATGGTTCTGAAATGATCCTGGCCCTATATATATATATATATATATATATATATATATATATATATATATATATATATATATATATATATATAGGGGAGGGTTATCTTGAGAACACTAAATATTGCTGAATTTTTTTGTCTTAATTTTTTTTTTCTCATTTTTTTGTGTTGGATTTTTTTGTACTACATTTTTTTGCTAAATTTTTTCGTGCTATATTTTTTGTATTAGATTTTTTTGTGTTATATTTTTTGTACTACATTTTTTGTACTATATTTTTTTGTACTAGTTTTTTTGTGCTAAACTTTTTGCATTAGATTTTTTTGTTGTATTTTTAAAAAACAAAAGGGTGTCACATGTCATTTTCACTCCTATTTATACGGACCAAAATGTCTTTCATTCCTACTTATTAGGAGTGCCACATGTCATTTTCACTCCTATTTATAAGGACCAAAATGCCCTTCATTCCTACTTATTAGGAGCGCCACATGTCATCATCACAATACTTGTTAGGCTACTTAGGCAAAATCCACTTTTTAGTGGTTCCTTCCCATATATGGGAAGGAACCACTTATATGGGAAGGAACCACTAAAAAGTGGATTTTGCCTAAGTAGCCTAACAAGTATTGTGATGATGACATGTGGCACTCCTAATAAGTAGGAATGAAGGGCATTTTGGTCCTTATAAATAGGAGTGAAAATGACATGTGGCACCCCTTTTGTTTTTAAAAAATATAAACAAAAAAAAATCTAGTACAAACAAATCTAGCACAAAAAATCTAGCACAAAAAATCTAGTACAAAAAAATATAGCACAAAAAAATCTAGCACAAAAAAATCCAACACAAAAAATCTAGTACAAAAAAAATATAGCACAAAAAAATCTAGTACAAAGAAATATAGCACGAAAAAATTTAGCAAAAAATGTAGTACAAAAAAATCTAGCACAAAAAAATTGAGGAAAAAAAAAATTTAAGACAAAAAAATTCAGCACAAAAAATTTAGCACAAAAATATAGTACAAAAAATCAGCACAAAAAATGTTATATAACATAGAAATACAACACATTTAAGTGGGTTTTTTTAGTCTTCATATTTTATATATCAATATGGTACTCAAATTAAAGATAAAAAGACGCTCGATTTTACGGTGAAATTTTTATGAAAAAATAATGTCGTATAAAAAAATTATGAACGTTTAAAAAATGAGGGTGGAATATGCATGTGACTTGCATGTGGAGAGAGAAAGTCCATAAATATGATTTTCCCAAGATACCCTTGCACTCCTCCTTTCTCCTATCATTTCATCTTAACCATTGATTTGAAAAATAAATGGTTAAGATTCCTTCTTAGGCTACTTAGGCAAAATCCACTTTTTAGTGGATCCTTCCCCTATATATATATATATATATATATATATATATATATCTATACTATCTATTAAAGGATGTTAGATGATGACATAGAAATGCCTACGTGTCAAGCTCTTAGGTATGCAACATAGTCCAAGGTGATGTCATAAATCACAATTTAAAATGTTAATATAATCTTAACTCTAATATAATAAAAGGGAGTTGAAAAAAAAGCGGGTGTTTTAAATTTCAAATTCAAAAAACCTAATATAATCTCTCTCAATAAATGTCTCCAAAACCTAAAAAGCATCTTTTTCTCAGAATCCATAATTCAAAATTTAAAACATTTCTCTCACTCACACCTTCTCTTGCGATGAACAATAAACTCATATCTGGATTCTTTTCCTCAATCCATGACTACACCATGTGTGTGCTTATCAGCAGCACCATGAGAGAGGTCAAGACCCATAGTGGATTTGAAATGGGTGAATCACTTGACTAGCGCCGATGATGCCAGCCTCAGATGGATAACAATGGTTAACAGACAAGAATCAGAAGCTGATGTCCGTGGTTTTGCAGAATGCGGGAGATGCAATTGCTACAGTGAATTATTCTGCAGAATGGGGGAGATGTCAAAATCAATCAACGGTGGTGGTCGGCCGAATTCGTTTTTGTTCCTCTTGCTATGTTTTCAGAACCGAACTCCGGTATTGATTTTTGAACAACTTTGATTATTGTTTATCTATGAACAATTTCTAGGGTTCTTAGTTTGAATTTGAACAACTTTGATTATTGAACAACTTTGATTATTGTGGTGGGTGTCTGTCTCGAATTCTGCAACCAATTTCTAGGGTTTTTAGTTTGAATTTGGGGATTTCTGAATATTTGTTTATCTATGAACAATAGTGGGAGAAAAAAAACTTTGATTATAGTTAGGTTATCTATCTCGAATTCTGCAACCAATTTCTAGGGTTCTTAGTTTGAAATTTGGGGATTTCTGAATATTTGTTGATATCATCATGAGTAAAAAACTTTGTTTATATGGATTACATTGTTTATTGTAACACCCCGAAATTTATGAAATTGAAAATCAGGATAATAAAACGTTAAATAAACAAGAACAAACTAACTAGGAAATTATAACCCGGTTAGTTAAGAAGTCTTAAAGTGACTATCATTAAGGTTGAAATACCTTAAACCATAAGTTAGACAAAAGTAGAGGGGCCAAATTTATAAAAACTGAAACTTACATGATCAAATAAGAAAAATGACCCACCAGACACACACATGCGTGTGCTGGGATCGATCAGAAGAGGAGGGCGACCAGGGGTTTCCTTCAAACCCTAAAATCCTCAATAAACTCACAAAATGAAGGCTCAAATCAGGGCAAAATCGAATTCTGAATGTAGATTAGCGATCACCTCGTCGAAGGGATCGTAAGGTATGTTAAATCTTGATGTTTTGATTCATCTCAAATTCTTGATAAATTTTGAAGAACTGAAATTGAGCTTGATTACGTCTTGCATGGGTGAAATTAGAAGTAATATAGTGTCTAGGGATAAACCCTAGATGATTTCTTGACAAAATTTTGCATGATACTTGTAAGGTTTCATAATCACCATTGTAGGTGATTGATGAGCTTGAAGAAACTTGATAAATGCTAAAATTAAAACTCTTGTTCTAACACAATCTGAATTTAAGAAGTAATTTCAGAAATATTGATGTTAAGATATGTGTAAAGTTGACTAATTGAAGTGAAATTAGATGTTAATTGCAAGTCATGAACTTAGTAATGATTATGTGAAAATCTGACCCACTAGGTGTTTGTTGAAATGCCTAAGTGGGGATTTAAATGTTAAAAGTAGGATGAAAATGCAGATTTGATTATTGTTTATAATGATGCGTTGATAATCATGTAAAGAGTTCTAAACCAATTGTAAATTGAACTCTCTAGGCAAGGAATCCGGACCGTCAAGTGGACAAGCCGGAGGGAATACGTGTGGGAAAGGTGTGCCCTAAAGGTACGAAATTTACCGTTTCGTTACATTATGTTTATTTGTTAGTCTTATGTTATCATATTGAAACATGGTAAACAAGATAAACCAATATGTCACGGAAGTGACTATGTGTCTTAAACAAGTAAAATGGGTCAAAACAAGTGATAGAAATGGATTTTTTGAAATATCTTGAATGATGCCTTAATTTCGGCATCTAAACGGGTCAAAACAAATTGAGTAGTAAATTTTGAAGTTAGTTACCATCACTTGATAAATGGCTATAAGTCGTGTAGCGGACACGCTAAAATTAGTTGAGAAATTTAACCCCTAATAAGGGAGTTAAAGTTCGAAAACTTAAGCATGTCAAGTAGTATAAAAAGCCAAGTTGAAACCTTGGAAACAAGCATGTAGATTATTGCGTAAGCAATCCCTCGAAAGGGAAGCGAAACGCCATAGTTGGTAAAAATCTAGATATGAGTAATTAGCCTTAGACATGTGATAAACGTGTTAAAAATTAAATTACGGCGACGTAGGAATTGAATGGGCAAAAACAGCAAAACAAGAAAGCATGTACAGCAGCTACCGTATGTTACGGTGGCTACCGTAACTTACGGTAGCAAACAAAATGCTACGGTGGTTTCTTACTGCCTTACGGCAGACTACTATTACACAGGGGCCACCGTAACTTACGGTGGCTACCGTAAGTTACGGTAGCACCCAGTCATAAATGCTTAATTTTTATATTCTTGGTTAATAGAATTTGTTGTTGAACATAGTTTCGATTATATTAATTTCTAAGGACTTTAATACTAATGTTTATTCAATTTTTTTGTTTCTAGGTAATACAATATGTGGATGATGATCAAGCAAATGCATCCGAACCGAACACACAAATCAACGCTTCCGCACTTGATCTATTTTGTTTTTAAGAATATGTAAACACTTGTAGTTCTGTCTTGAATACTTGACTAGTGGGGTTATAACGTGAATATTATGACTAGGTATGGTCTTAAAATCATGAAAGTTTTTGTAAACTCTAAATTTTTGTACTTAATGCAAGTTTTATATTATTAAACTAGTTATATTAAGTCGGGTCTTACAAGTTGGTATCAGAGCTCAAGGTTGTCAATAAAGTGTTCAGTTCTAGCTTGATCAAGCATCCGGTAAGAATTAATTGTTTAAATAGACCTAGAGAATATAAAAATGAAACATGTATGGATATGCACGAAAAGAGTGTGTAGATTCACTCAAACACGAAAATGCATGAAACAAGAACGGTCGAATCAAGTTATGAACTTGATTTAACCAAAACAAGTAAATCATATGTTATAAATGAAATGTTTAACAGTTAATGTAAACATTTTAGTAATCAAGATGGCGGATGGAGGTAATGATGATGCGGTGCCGGGAGTCACCGAGCAAACAAGAGAAGTGATTGTCGAGGTGGTCGGAAAGGCAATCGAAAATAGTTTGTCGGGCTTTATTGATAAAATTCAAAACACGGTTCTATTGATAGTAGACGAGAGAATCAAGAAATTGGAAGATAGTTCTAATCTTGCAAGGGAAAATCCCGGAGGACGAAAGCCTTGTTCATACAAGGAATTCATGGTGTGTAAACCACCAATATATAATGGGGAGGTTGACCCAATAGTGTGCCAATGATGGCTGAGCGATATTGAAGGGGTATTCGAGAGGACCCATTGCGATGAACAGGACTACGTAGCCTATGGTACGGGTCAATTAAGGGGTCAAGCGAAAGATTGGTGGGATAACAAAAAGAGAGAGATTGGTAGTGAAGCGGCTAAGGTCATGACATGGGTGGAGTTTAAGACACCATTTCTTAAACACCATAGCCCCAAGGCGGTCGTTAATAGAATCAAGGAAGAGTTCATGCAACTTAGACACAAGGGCGAGACCATAGACAAGATTACGGCAACGTTTATGGATAAGATGAAGTTTTGCAATGAATTGGTGACGAATGAAGAACAAAAGATATACTACTACTATAACATGTTGAGCGCCGAGTATAGGGAGTTTATGACTCCTTCAAAATATGAGACCCTTACCGAGATCATAAATGTTGCTCGGGAACGGGAGATTGAACTAAAAAAGCAGGTTGAACGGGGTGAACGAAGGGCACATGATGTTAATCCAAGCCCTACCAAGAAAGCATGAACAAACGAAACGGTGAAGAAATCGGATGCAAAAGGCGGGTCGCCAAGTTGCAAAATCTGCGGAAAGGGTCATAAGGGCGAATGCCGCTTCAAGGATAAACCTTATCCCATATGTCGGAAGACGGGACACATGGCTACATCATGCCCGGAGAACGGACGGTTTGCTACCATTCTTATCGACCGGGTCACAAGAAGTCGGAATGCCCAGAGCTGGTTGGAAGGAAAGATGGGCAAGACACGAAAGGTGAAGCCCCAAAAGCAAAGGCAAGATCCTTCCAATTGACTGCCGCTAAAGCAAAAGTTGAACCTGAAGTGGTCTTAGGTATATTTGCTATAAACTCGATTCCTGCACGTGTATTATTTGATACGGGTGCGAGTAAATCGTTTATTTCATATGGATTTATTCGACATCCTACATTTGTTCTAACAAAATTACCTATGCCCTTAGAAGTAGAGATAGGTAATAACAAGAGTTTTATTGTTTGTGACGTATGTGAAAACTGCAAATTGAGCATTGATGACGAAGAATACACAATAGATTTGATCCTGATGTCGATGGGAGAATTCCAAGTGATTGTAGGGATGGATTGGTTGTCCCGATTCCATGCGAAGGTGGTTTATTTTCGGAAGGAAATAAAACTGACGTCTCGTAGCGGAAAGCACATTACGATATATGGTGAAAAAGGGGGTAACCCGGTGGTATGCTCAATGTTAGAAGCCTACAAACTTATGAAACATGGATGCACGGCCTACATGGTATACGCAAGCAAGTCGGAGAATGAATCCCTCAAAATTGGAGACGTGCCGGTGGTACGTGATTATGAAGATGTTTTCCCGAAAGAACTACCGGGAATACCACCAGAACGGGAGGCAGAGTTCGGAATCGAATTGATTCCAGATGCAAAACCTGTGGCCAAGGCGCCGTATCGGCTCGCGCCATCGGAGCTACAAGAATTGATGTCTCAAATCCAAGAATTGCTCGACAAAGGGTTTATTCGACCAAGTGTATCCCCGTGGGGCGCACCAGTTCTATTCGTGAAAAAGAAAGATGGCAGTATGCGCATGTGTATCGATTACCGAGAGTTAAACAAACTCACGGTAAAGAATCGATACCCACTTCCAAGAATTGATGACTTATTCGACCACCTGCAAGGAGCAAGTTGTTTCTCAAAGATTGATCTCAGATTGGGTTATCACCAACTGAAAGTCAAGGAGGAGGATGTACCGAAGATGGCTTTTCGTACGCCGTACAGGCATTATGAGTTCCTTGTAATGTCCTTTGGGTTGACTAATGCACCCGCGGCTTTCATGGACCTCATGAACCGGGTTTGCAAACCTATGCTGGATAAGTCAGTAATCGTATTTATCGATGAAATTTTAGTTTATTCGAAGAATGAAGCCGAGCATGTTTATCATTTGCAAGAAGTGTTAGAGACACTCAGACGAGAAAAACTGTATGCAAAATTTTCAAAGTGCGCTTTCTGGTTACGGGAGGTGCAATTTCTCGGGCATATCATTAGTGCCGACGGGGTACTAGTGGATCCATCAAAAGTAGAAGCCGTGTCAAAATGGAACACTCCAAGGAGCCCTTCGGAAATCCGAAGCTATTTAGGGCTCGCGGGATATTATCGGAGATTCATACAAGACTTCTCCAAAATTGCTTTACCATTGACCAAACTAACTCGCAAGGAGGAAAAGTTTGTGTGGGGCATCGAACAGGAGGAAGCTTTCCAAACGCTCAAGGAAAAGTTAACTCACGCTCTGGTGTTAACATTACCGGAAGGAGTTGACGACATGGTGGTTTACTCGGATGCGTTGCATTCGGGGCTCGGATGTGTTTTAATGCAACGAGGCAAGGTCATCGCCTATGCCTCGAGGCAATTGAAGATCCATGAAAAGAAATACCCGACTCACGACTTGGAACTGGCGGCAGTGGTGTTTGCCTTAAAAATATGGAGGCATTACTTGTATGGGGTAAAATGTACAATCTTTACCGACCATAAAAGTTTGAAATATTTCTTCGATCAGAAGGAATTAAACATGAGACAAAGGCGGTGGTTAGAAACGGTCAAGGATTACGATTGTGAAATACACTACCATCCCGGAAAAGCCAATGTAGTGGCCGATGCGTTGAGCCAAAATGCGGATTATGCCCCGATACGAGTACAATCGTTGCAGCTCATTGTGACCTCGGGCTTACTTGAACGAATCCGAGAAGCACAAGTTGAAGCAGTGAAAGTGGAAAACTGGAAAAGGAAAGAATTGTTGGCCAAGTTAAGGATCTCGAAGAAGGCAACCACGGTTTGAAAACACGTTTCGATAAAATTTGGGTTCCTAACACATGTGAGGTTAAAAAGTTTCTTCTCGATGAAGCACACAAATCCCGTTATTCCATTCATCCAGGAGCGACCAAGATGTATAACGACTTGAAACAAAATTATTGGTGGCCCGGAATGAAGAGAGATGTTGTGAAATATGTGGAGAAGTGTTTGACCTGCTTGCAAGTCAAAGCAGAACACCAAAAGCCGTATGGTAAACTACAACCGTTGGATATCCCAATCTGGAAATGGGAACAAATCACAATGGACTTACTAACCAAGCTGCCCAATACTAGCCGCGGTGTAACACCTTGAAAATTCACGTCCTATAATGTATTGACACGTGTCATAAGCTTTGAACGTTTGAAATAATACTCAAAAAGGGGGCTAAAGTTGACAAACAAGGAAAGTATGTGAATATAAGGGTTCAAAATGTCAAAAATGGACTTTACAATAACCCTACATGATGTTTATACCCTTAAACGAATGAATCATGGATCATACGAAGCTAATTGTGAAAGAAAGTGAGAGGTTACAAACTACAGGGGTTAAATGTGTCAACTTGTATAAAGTATACCTCTGAGTGACCTTTTAGCCAACCCGAAGCTTTGTAACGATTAATTATGCTCACTAGAATACGTGATAAAAATTTCACCAAGTTTCGTTATCGTATGAGAAAGTTATGATAAAATTCGTATACGAGGGGTTAAAAGCGTCAACGTTGAAATTACTGACTTTTCAAGCGATAAATAGATAACCAAGGACTTAACAAAGTTGGTACAAGTCTTGAAGTCCTTATAAGTCAATTTAGAGGGCTCAAAGTGCAAAACAGGAGGTTAAAACAACTTTTAGGAGGACCGGGGGCCAAAAATGCAATTATTGGAAACTTGTTAACCTGACACCAGTCCTCACACGGGCCTCGAAAGCCCAGGCAGACCCTTACGCGGGCCGCCTCAGCCCCCCAGATACAGAAAACGCTGACAGGTGTCTGTTCAGCCATGTTAACCGACTTTAAACCTTGTTTTGACATACCATGTACAGCCCCATCTGGTTTTTAGAGTATAGGGACACTTGGGATGGATCAATTCACTTGTAGACTTGCATGGCATGATCTAGTGGGATTAAACCCACTATATAAAGGTCCATTGTTTGCAACTTTTGATCATACAATCATAACTTCACTTTTGAAGACTTCTGGAGCATAAGTGCAGCCCCTAAGCATCTCTGGTCGTAATTAGGACTTTGGTAAGCTTCCTTAACCTTCCTTAATCGTGTTTTACTTAGTTATTAGCTTAAAAGTCAAACCGTCATAATTAAGGTTTGACTTATCGATTAATCACTAATGGTCCAGTGATTAGTCAAACTTAAGGTAGTTATAAGTTGGTAATTATATGGGCAATAAACCCTTAAAAGGGCACCCTCTGATTCCCGCTCTAACTAGATCATTTGTCGGGTCAAAGTTTGTTATAAAAAGTCAACAGAAACTTAATTTGCGAATTAACACGTAATTAGCAATGTAGAAGACGTGTAACCTATTTTATCACTCATATAACTTGGTAATTAGTATAAGAACTAGTCTAAGCTTGTTTGATCCGACAATTTTCTGTTTAAGCTCGGTTCGGAACCGAAGGTCGCAAAACTTTGACTTTTGTTTTGTCTTCAGTTCTGACCCATATTAGTATGATTTAGAATTGCCTTAGAGCTCCGTTAGGACCAGCTTGTATGATAGTATAACCCTCTGCGTTTATACTACTTAACTCGTTGATTGTCCGATGTTTCCGTTAAATGCCTTATGTTGACCAATATGCCCATTTGACCTTAAAACGAGAATCTTGGAAATGTGAGAGGAAAATAATCTTTGTTACTGATTTATAAACATGTCCCTAAAATTTCACATCAGTTGGAGATCTAGATTAGGAGTTATGCTCAATAGCGTAATTAGAAAGCTTTTTATTAATTAAACGGCGTAATTTGCATAAAGCCTATCTAAACCCAATTTTTGACACCAAACCTTTTACCCACTGATGTAATATAATATTTTGGGTTTTTTGAAGATTTTTAATTATTTTTAACCTGATCATGACCTAAGGTTATTGCCTTAATTCGGTAATTACCGATTATACCCTTTTGCTTGTAAAATGAGTTTTACATAACATTTTGACACCAAACCTTTGGATACTGATTTTATATGATAAATGAAGTGTTTTGAACATTATAACCTGATCAGAAAACTCAGATTTCCTGTATAACCCGGAAATTGCTTAAAACGACTTTTTACGCGTATTAAACACATAGTATGGGTTTAAAACCATTTTGTCATATAAGACTTATCACCAACTGATATAGCCTGTTAAATTAAGTTGTTTTACTGATTAATTCAGACCCGAATCTCAGAATTACATTTAAACTCTTTTATAATCTTTAAAATGACCAAAATACCCCTACGGGGCTTAAATTGAGATTAAACACGTTTTGGGCATAATGGAAGGTATCCTACTGATATCACAACATATTTAAGGCATATTAACTTAGGAAACCTGTTAGTGACTCATTCGGTTACCCGTTATGCGTTATTCGCGTTCGGTTCTGTTTATGTAACTAGTTTGCATAAATTAGCCGAAACGGGTCGAACCTTATCATTTTTATCTCAAAATCCAGAATGTGTTTAGTTTACCCATATTATACACGTCTTCAAACTTGTTGAGTCTAAATCACATTCTATTCCGGTCTTCGCTTAATCGTGCGTTCGAACCGTATCTTCCTTTAAAACTAATCGGTCTAAGTTTAGGCTTATTTAAAGACCCGTTAGGATTCTAATAGGTTATTAGAAACCTTCGTTCCAGAATAGGAGACCCGGTAAAAGCTACGGGCACTTTCTTGTTGTGATTATTACTTGCAAAGGTAAATACTTTTAACTTATTTTCCCTTATACGGGCTTGGGGTACGGTATATAAAATACCGCTTGGTCGGGCATTGAATCTTTAATCGTGTGATGGTTAATTTATTGAAATGACCCGTTTGAATTGTTTTGTTTGCTTAAAGCCTTTGGGGGGTTAATGACCATGTCCCGGATATCCTTGGCATCATTTTACGAAATGGCCACGACCTAAGTACATGGGTGTAGGCGTACACCCGTTAGTACATATATAAATAATAAGGTATAACCGTCGGTTTCGGGAATAACCCGCCGCGGGACTATATCATAAGGTGTGTCTATTAAGCTCTAACCCGGTGTCAACCCGGGCTACTGAACGCATAAGAAACATGTAATTCTTTTACAAGTTTATGTATAAATAATTATCCCAAGTTATAAAGTGTTTTGCGCCACGTGCATTCAAATCAATTTTAAAACTTTTCAAAATGAGTCGGTTAATTGTATTTACCAGTGTAAACTGACGTATTTTCCCAAAAAGATTAAGTACAGGTACTACTCGAAATAGGCTGGCTTTCTCTGTAGCATCAATAAGAGTCTCGCAAGCTTGGATGCATTCCAGTCTGTTGAACAAAGTTTCTTTTTATTTGATCCACCTGTGGATTATTTTTAACTATTTTGTGATACTTAATATTACAATTATATTTGGTTGAAATGAATCTATCTTTTGCTTCCGCTGTGCATTTAAATATTGTGTTGTTTGACTATGATGATATCAACTACGTCACGATACTCCCCACCGGGCCCACCGGTAATACGTGGAAATATCGGGGTGTGACAGGTTGGTATCAGAGCCAACATTGAGTGAATTAAACACTAACCTTTTGTGTTTAATCTCAATGACACAATTGCACATTCCTAAAATTTTCGAGTCTAGACAAAGAACTTAGGACAAATCCAAATTGTCTTTAATCTTAACTTTGTCCTTTATATTTCTTGTTGTATCTTTCATTTGTTTTGACAGGAAATGCCACCGAGATTCCGAAGAGGAGGACGAGGTAAGGGGCAGATCAACGCCCCCAACGATCACGAACCCGGGCCCTCACACCGGCGGACTCCCTCTACTACTATGAGTTCCGATCCTCAGGGAAACTGGAGGACCCATTTAGAGCCCGCTAGACGATCTATCTCGTATAGCTCAACACCTCCCTATCGTCACTCCTTTGGGCCGCACTCAGAAAACGAGCCCGAAGACTTCCGCCTTTCCTTCTTGCCGTTGCAGCGGTCCCTTTCGCACCATTCCTTTGGCGACCCCACTCCTGTCTTTCAGGGCCGATTCAACCCGGAAAACTATATTGAAGAACCAGTGGGTTTTAACCCACTAGGACCTGAAGACCATTTCTCGGGAGACCATGCAATGGACATGAACGAGGACACGTATCCCGTCGAGCCTGCAACCGGGACCCCCAACCATTTCATCGAGATCTCTGATGGATCATCCTTCCACGGATCTCCCTACCGTGGTCCAGACAGTTACCAAGCAAGGTTCAACCAGTATGAGTGGTATTTTACACCCTCTCATAACCCACAGCAACAACAGCAACATGATCCCTCCGAGGATTCACGTTACGTGGCAGTCACACCACCGCCACCAGCGCCGCCGGTTCATCAAGCACCTCTAGAACCACCAAGGCGTAGGAGAACAGGCGTACGAATATCCACGCAAGGAGGGGGTTTCACTTTAGCACCCCTCATCACTCAAGTGGCAGTCACTATCCGCCACTGCATGAAGACCCACAAATGGGCGGGCCTTCAAACACAGTTTCAAAGGTGAATTCTGCACCAGTTGCACCACCACCGCCACCATTGGGATTTGGTAATCCAATACCCACATACACCGGTTCCACGGCGTATAATCCATTTGAGCAGCCGGCTCACACTAACTACAATTATGCTAAAGCCGACCCATACCTTGTAGCAGCCAACTACAACGCCCTTCATCCTAAAGGACCATATGGAACTCCCTAGGGAGTGGGATACCCAGCTCATGGGTATCAAATACCTGTTCGACCTCCGATTCAGCAGCAACCACAGACACCACGGTTTTCCCCACCGGAGCAGGAAGAAATCCTCCATAGGCTAAACAGGGTGGAACGAGAATTTCAAGAAGAGCGTAGGAACAACAGAGGATTTCTTAAAGGCCTAGCAAGTTTGTTAAAAGGAAAGAAGAAGAGGGATCATTGAATCCCTATATGTATTGTTGTATTTCCTTATTTCAATCTAGTCCCTGCGTGGACATTTATCTATGTACTTTGTCCCTGCGTGGACTTGCATTTTTAGTCCCTGCGTGGACATCTATTTTAGTAATTGGTCCCTGCGTGGACTTGTATTTCAGTTTAGCCCCTGCGTGGGGAAGTTGTTCTGTTAAAAGTCCTGTTTAGGGCAATGTGTACTCCTTTTTATCTTTAATGGAATGTTAACTTTTAAAAATTTCATTTTTATCATTGTATGCATAAATATATTATACATGAAATAAATAAATCAAAAGTCATTCCTTTTAAAAAAAAAAAAATAATCTGCCTATTAAATATTAAATAAGAATCTTAAAGGTATAACCTAGCCAGCATGTCATTATAAGACTTGGCCAAGATGGTAAGACCTGTTTAAAAGATTCGAATCCCTGTTAACATCTGAAAACATGTTAACGCTCCTGGCAGACGTGATTCGTTAAAATCACACACGTCATTCTTATAAAAGGATTCTTCAAAAGATTCCTAACCTAACTTAATAATCTATAAATCATGGGTTTAAATCATCAATTACGATGATCATATGTTGACCATCCATTGGTAATATAGTGCCTACGGGCCATACTATTGTCATATAAGACAAAAGACAGTAGTAGTCTACGACTCCCTGTCAGAAAAAGGCAAAGAACTATGTTCAAACCTTCATGCCTTGATTCTCTGAAATCATGGCTTATGATTTAAAAATGTCCCTGTGACTAGGCCTTTTGTGCTACTAATAATACTGCTATTGTTTTATAATTAGGATAAATTATAATAAAAATCCTAAATATATATGACTAACAAATTAACCAAATATGGTCCGTGTTTACCATGGTTAACGAATTGCCATAAAAGACAATTCCATAATAAACTCCCAAATAAATTATTGTCAATATCTTATGTAACAGTTCAAACTACATGGCTGACTCGGATGAGATCAACAGTCACCCAAGGGAGGATCATGATAATACCCGAATTAACATAGCGGGTGCAGAACTGCAAGCATTAATAGACAATGCTGTTACAAAAGCAATAGAGCGGCAGTATAATGAATATAGCGGGGCTCGAAGTAGGACCCTATCCGAACCGCATTCCAAGCCTAAGACTCATTCTGAGGCTCACAGCAAGCCACCCTCCAAGAAGGAAAAGCCAAAGAAAGACGATGACGATCGTCACTCTTCAAATCAGCAAAGTGTTCCATCTCAAAGGATCATACTGAATCAAGAACCCCGTAATAAGGGTTGCTCCTATAAGTATTTTGTTTCATGCAAACCCAGGGATTTCACTGGGGAAAAAGGAGCTGTAGACTGCATGACATGGTTGGATGAGATGGACACTGTAGTGGATATCAGTGGTTGCGCTAATAAGGATGTGGTGAAATTCGTGTCTCAGTCATTCAAGGGTGAGGCATTAGCTTGGTGGAGGTCCTTGATCCAAGCTACAGGGAAAATCCCATTGTACAATATGACCTGGGAACAGTTTGTGTCATTGATCAAGGAGAATTACTGCCCTCAGCATGAGGTTGAAAAGATTGAATCTGATTTCTTGTCTTTGGTTATGAAGAACCTGGACTGTCAGGCCTACCTTACCAGTTTCAATACAATGTCAAGGTTGGTTCCATACCTGGTTACACCGGAACCTAAGCGTATAGCTCGATTCATCGGGGGTTTAGCCCCAGAAGTTAAGGCCAGTGTGAAAGCCTCTATACCAGCTACTTTCCGGTCTGCAGCTGATATAGCATTATCTCTTACTCTGGACGCAGTCAGGTAGAGATCACTGAGAAACACTGATGCTGAGGAAAGGAAGCGTGAGGATGATAGCTCACGGCGATCGGATAAGAGACATAGAGGAAATAATGACCACATAAAGAGTTTTGGATCTAAGAAAGATGGTCATCAGTCAGGTGATAAACCCAAATGCAAGATCTGTAAGAAACAGCACTTCGGGAAGTGCAGATATGAGTCGAAATCCCAGTCACAGCCAAGGGCATGTGGGATTTACAAGTCTTCTGAGCACAAGACCTTGGATTGCAAAAAGTTGAAAGATGCTACGTGCTATAGCTGCAATGAAAAAGGGCATATCAAGTCCAACTGCCCAAAACTTGCAAAGAAGACTGAGGATGGGAAAAAGACCAATGCAAGGGTCTTCCGGATGGATGCAAAGGAAGCTATTCAGGACGACAATGTGATCACATGTACCTTCCTTATAAATGATGTTTATGCAATAGTGATATTCGATTCAGGAGCTGATAAGTCATTCGTAGATAATAAGTTTTGTAAATTGCTGAATTTACCTGTTAAAACCTTAAGTGTGAAATATGAGGTGGAATTAGATGATGTACCTTAGAAATAGCGTCAACCGTGTTAGATGGATGTGTTATATCCATTAGGAACCATTCTTTTCCATTGTCTTTACTTCCTTTGAAATTAGCCGGTTTCGATATAGTAATAGGCATGGATTGGTTGTCTTGCAACCAAGCCCAGATCGTTTGTGCTAAGAAGCAAGTGGTTGTCAGAGCTCCTCATGGCGAGCCTTTGACAATCCAAGGAGATACTAAGTACGGAATGCCTGAGCAAGTGTCCATGCTAAAGGCATCAAGGTGTTTGACGAAGGGTTGTGTTATCTACATGGCGCAAGTAACTATTGATGAACCAAAGCCTAAGATCGAAGACATACCCATTATCTCTGAATATCCAGAAGTATTCCCTGAAGTACTACCTGGTTTACCCCCAGATAGGTAAGTGGAGTTCAGGATTGACATTATTCCTGGAGCAGCACCTGTTGCAAGAGCGCCTTACAGATTGGCACCAACGGAGATGAAAGAGTTGAGAACTCAACTGGATGATTTATTAAGCAAAGGAATTATTAGACCTAGCTCATCTCCTTGGGGAGCACCAATCCTTTTTGTGAAGAAGAAAGATGGCTCGATGCGTCTGTGCATCGATTACCGGGAACTTAACAAAGTTACTGTCAAGAATCGGTATCCATTACCCAGGATAGATAACTTGTTCGATCAGCTTCAAGGAGCGAGTTACTTTTCCAAGATCTACTTAAGGTCAGGATATCATCAACTGAAGGTCAGGGATGAAAATGTACATAAGACTGCATTTAGGACTCGTTATGGTCATTACGAGTTCTTAGTTATGCCTTTTGGACTCACTAACGCACCAGCCGCATTCATGGACCTCATGAACCGCGTCTGCAAGCCCTACATGGATAAATTTGTCATCGTCTTCATCGATGATATTCTTATTTACTCGAAGAGTCAAGCCGACCATGAGAAGCACCTCCATTGCATTCTGAAACTGCTTCATCGAGAAAAGCTCTACGCCAAATTCTCTAAGTGTGAATTTTGGCTTCGTGAAGTCCAATTTCTTGGACATGTGGTTAGTGAACGCGGAATCCAGGTAGATCCCGCTAAGGTTGAAGCTGTCATGAATTGGCAAGAGCTGAAGACACCCACAGAGATTCGCAGTTTCTTGGGATTGGCAGGATATTACAGGCGTTTTATTGAAAAATTTTCAAGGATTGCTGCACCCCTAACTTCTTTGACTAGGAAGAATATTAAGTTTGATTGGGGTCAGAAGCAACAAGAATCCTTTGATATCCTTAAGCAGAAGTTGAGCAATGCACCTGTGTTGACATTGCTTGATGGAATAGAAGAATTTGTGGTATATTGCGATGCATCACACACCGGGATGGGATGTGTGCTTATGCAAAAAGGCAAAGTTATTGCCTATGCTTCACGTCATTATAGGTGCATGAAAAGAATTACACCACCCATGACTTGGAATTGGGTGCCGTTGTATTTGCACTAAAGTTATGGATAGGGGTGTTCAAAACCGGATATCTGAAAATTCAGATATCCGAAATTCGGATCGGATATCCGAATTTCGGATATCCGAAATTTTGGATAGCTAATTTCTATATCCGAATCCGTATCCGGATTATCCGAACTTCGGATATCCGAACTTCGGATATCCGAACTTCGGATATCCGAACTTCGGATATCCGAACTTCGGATATCCGAACTTCGGATACTTCGGATATCCGAACTTCGGATACTTCGGATATCCGAAGTTCGGATATCCGAACTTCGGATATCCGAACTATCCGAACTTCGGATATCCGAAGTTCGGATATCCGAAGTTCGGATATCCGAAGTTCGGATATCCGAAGTTCGGATATCCGAAGTTCGGATATCCGAAGTTCGGATATCCGAAGTTCGGATATCCGAAGTTCGGATATCCGAAGTTCGGATATCCGAAGTTCGGATATCCGAAGTTCGGATATCCGAAGTTCGGATATCCGAAGTTCGGATATCCGAAGTTCGGATATCCGAAGTTCGGATATCCGAAGTTCGGATATCCGAAGTTCGGATATCCGAAGTTCGGATATCCGAAGTTCGGATATCCGAAGTTCGGATATCCGAAGTTCGGATATCCGAAGTTCGGATATCCGAAGTTCGGATATCCGAAGTTCGGATATCCGAAGTTCGGATATCCGAAGTTCGGATATCCGAAGTTCGGATATCCGAAGTTCGGATATCCGAAGTTCGGATATCCGAAGTTCGGATATCCGAAGTTCGGATATCCGAAGTTCGGATATCCGAAGTTCGGATATCCGAAGTTCGGATATCCGAAGTTCGGATATCCGAAGTTCGGATATCCGAAGTTCGGATATCCGAAGTTCGGATATCCGAAGTTCGGATATCCGAAGTTCGGATATCCGAAGTTCGGATATCCGAAGTTCGGATATCCGAAGTTCGGATATCCGAAGTTCGGATATCCGAAGTTCGGATATCCGAAGTTCGGATATCCGAAGTTCGGATATCCGAAGTTCGGATATCCGAAGTTCGGATATCCGAAGTTCGGATATCCGAAGTTCGGATATCCGAAGTTCGGATATCCGAAGTTCGGATATCCGAAGTTCGGATATCCGAAGTTCGGATATCCGAAGTTCGGATATCCGAAGTTCGGATATCCGAAGTTCGGATATCCGAAGTTCGGATATCCGAAGTTCGGATATCCGAAGTTCGGATATCCGAAGTTCGGATATCCGAAGTTCGGATATCCGAAGTTCGGATATCCGAAGTTCGGATATCCGAAGTTCGGATATCCGAAGTTCGGATATCCGAAGTTCGGATATCCGAAGTTCGGATATCCGAAGTTCGGATATCCGAAGTTCGGATATCCGAAGTTCGGATATCCGAAGTTCGGATATCCGAAGTTCGGATATCCGAAGTTCGGATATCCGAAGTTCGGATATCCGAAGTTCGGATATCCGAAGTTCGGATATCCGAAGTTCGGATATCCGAAGTTCGGATATCCGAAGTTCGGATATCCGAAGTTCGGATATCCGAAGTTCGGATATCCGAAGTTCGGATATCCGAAGTTCGGATATCCGAAGTTCGGATATCCGAAGTTCGGATATCCGAAGTTCGGATATCCGAAGTTCGGATATCCGAAGTTCGGATATCCGAAGTTCGGATATCCGAAGTTCGGATATCCGAAGTTCGGATATCCGAAGTTCGGATATCCGAAGTTCGGATATCCGAAGTTCGGATATCCGAAGTTCGGATATCCGAAGTTCGGATATCCGAAGTTCGGATATCCGAAGTTCGGATATCCGAAGTTCGGATATCCGAAGTTCGGATATCCGAAGTTCGGATATCCGAAGTTCGGATATCCGAAGTTCGGATATCCGAAGTTCGGATATCCGAAGTTCGGATATCCGAAGTTCGGATATCCGAAGTTCGGATATCCGAAAATTCGGATACGGATTCGGATATCAAAACGGATATCCGAAATTTTAGAAAATTGGGCTTATTTTCCTTGTTATAAACATCTTACAAATTCAAACCTGTTTCCCAAAGATCAATAAAGCTGAATGATTAAACAACTAATATTAACATGAATAGAAAAAAGAAATAACATATATTTAACAAGAATAAAAAAAAATAAAAACCTAAAGAATTTAAACAATTAATAAAGGGGTTGGGGGATAAAAGGTTGTACTATTAAGAATGGGGATGTAAACCAAATGGAGTTAAAAGAAAATTAAAGAACATATATAGAAACATAGATAGATGTTGAAATAGAGATGTCGATTAATAAGATTGAGCAGATCCATAGGAACGAAAGTTGCAGATCGGCGTTTGAAAAAATGATGGTTGTCGTTTGCAGGTCGCCGGTCAGAGGTTGCCGGCCAGAGGAATGAGAGTGACAAAGTGAGGTGGGGGACTGAAGAGAATACGTGAATGACAGATCGTGGGGTTAGGGTTTCTCAATGAAAGAAAGCATGTGTATATATATTTATTTTTATAAAAAAGTTAAAATAACTAAATTAATATTTCGGATATCGGATATCCGAAATATCCGAAATTTTTCAGTATTGCTATCCGAATCCGAATCCGAATTTTCGGATATCCGAAATTTCGGATAATTCGGATTCGGAATTTCGGATATATCGGATTCGGTTTCGGATTCGGATTTTTTTGAACACCCCTAGTTATGGAGGCACTATTAATATGGTATCAAGTGTGTGATCTATTCTGATCACAAGAGCCTCCAGCACCTGTTTAACCAAAAGGATTTGAACATGAGGCAACGACGTTGGATGGAAACTTTGAATGATTATGACTGTGAGATAAGATACCATCCCGGCAAGGCGAATGTAGTCGACGATGCCTTGAGTAGAAAGGAAAGAGTGAAGCCTATAAGAATCAATGCCAAGAGCATTGAGATAAAGAATAGTTTGAATGAAAGGTTGTTAGCTGCACAGAAGGAAGCTGTGCTGGAAACTAACTATCCTGATGAAAAGCTAGGAGTAACTGAAGAACAGTTATCCTATGGCAAAGACGGAATTCTGAGGTTGAATGGACGAATATGGGTTCCAGTTTATGGAGGACTTCGAGATGTTATCCTCCAGGAAGCCCACAGTTCTAAATATTCCGTTCATCCTGGAGCTGACAAGATGTACCAGGATCTGAAAGCAAATTTTTGGTGGATAGGATTGAAGAAAGTCTATAGCTACCTATGTAGCTAAATGTTTGACGTGTGCGCAAGTCAAAGCTGAACATCAGAAACCGTCAGGTTTGCTACAACAGCCTGAACTTCCCACGTGGAAGTGGGAAATGGTGACAATGGATTTCATCACCAAGTTGCCAAAGACAAAGAAAGGAAATGACACTATATGGGTGATAGTAGATAGACTGACTAAGTCAGTACATTTCCTACCCATTAAGGAGACCTATAGCTCCGACATGTTAGCCCAATTGTACGTAGATAAGATTGTATCTCTACACGGCGTACCTTTGTCTATTATCTCTGACAGAGATACTAGATACACGTTACATTTTTGGAAAAGTTTCCAACAATCTTTGGGCACGCGCTTAAATTTTAGTACGGCTTACCATCCTCAGACGGACGGGCAGAGTGAGCGTACAATCCAAACTTTGGAAGACATGCTTTGTGCATGTGTGATTGATTTAGGTGGTAGTTGGGATAACCACCTGCCATTAATCGAGTTCTCGTACAACAATAGCTACCATACCAGCATTAAGGCTGCGCCTTTTGAGGCCTTGTACGGTAGGAAGTGCAGAACGCTCGTATGCTGGGCGGAAGTTGGAGATGTCCAACTGACAGGACCTGAAATAGTCCTGGAGACGACAGATAAGATTGTGCAAATACGCGATTGTCTTAAAGCTGCCAGGGATAGGCAGAAAAGCTACGCGGACTTAAGGCGTAAACCTCTAAAGTTTGAGGTTGGTGATAAAGTTCTACTTAAAGTATCACCCTGGAAAGGGGTAATGCGATTTGGTAAGAAAGGCAAGTTAAGCCCGAGGTACATAGGACCATTCGAGATCATCGAATGTGTCGGATCTGTTGCTTATAAGTTAAACTTACCTGAAGAGCTCAGTGGTATTCATAACGTATTCCACATCTGCAATCTGAAGAAATGTCTAACTGATGAATCACTAGTCATACCACATACAGACGTGCACATTGACGAGAGCTTAAATTTTGTCGAAAAACCTTTGTCGATTGAGGATCGACGGGTCAAGAAGCTTCGAAGGAAGCATGTACCGATCGTAAAGGTTAAATGGGATGCCCTTAGAGGTCCCGAGTACACGTGGGAGGTAGAGTCCACAATGAAAGAAAAGTACCCTCATTTATTTCAGTAAATCTCGAGGTTGAGATTTCTTTTAAGGGGGTGAGGATGTAACACCTCGAAAATTCACGTCCTATAATGTATTGACACGTGTCATAAGCTTTGAACGTGTGAAATAATACTCAAAAAGGGGCTAAAGTTGACAAACAAGGAAAGTATGTGAATATAAGGGTTCAAAATGTCAAAAAAGGACTTTACAATAACCCTACATGATGTTTATACCCTTAAACGAATGAATCATGGATCATACGAAGCTAATTGTGAAAGAAAGTGAGAGATTACAAATGACAGGGGTTAAATGTGTCAACATGTTTAAAGTATACCTCTGAGTGACCTTTTAGCAAACCCGAAGCTTTGTAACGATTAATTATGCTCACTAGAATACGTGATAAAAATTTCACCAAGTTTCGTTATCGTATGAGAAAGTTATGATAAAATTCGTATACGAGGGGTTAAAAGCGTCAACGTTGAAATTTATGACTTTTCAAGCGATAAATAGATAACCAAGGACTTAACAAAGTTGGTACAAGTCTTGAAGTCCTTATAAGTCAATTTAGAGGGCTCAAAGTGCAAAATAGGAGGTTAAAACAACTTTTAGGAGGACCGGGGGCCAAAAATGCAATTATTGGAAACTTGTTAACCTGACACCAGGCCTCACACGGGCCGCGAAAGCCCAGGCAGACCCTTACGCGGGCCACCTCAGCCTCCCAGATACAGAAAATGCTGACAGGTGTCTGTTCAGCCATGTTAACCGACTTTAAACCTTGTTTTGACATACCATGTGCAGCCCCATCTGGTTTTTAGTGTATAGGGACACTTGGGATGCATCAATGATCACTTGTAGACTTGCATGGCATGATCTAGTGGGATTAAACCCACTATATAAAGGTCCATTGTTTGCAACTTTTGATCATACAATCATAACTTCACTTTTGAAGACTTCTGGAGCAGAAGTGCAGCCCCTAAGCATCTTTGGTCGTAATTAGGACTTTGGTAAGCTTCCTTAACCTTCCTTAATCGTGTTTTACTTAGTTATTAGCTTAAAAGTCAAACCTTCGTAATTAAGGTTTGACTTATCGATTAATCACTAATGGTCCAGTGATTAGTCAAACTTAAGGTAGTTATAAGTTGGTAATTATATGGGCAATAAACCCTTAAAAGGGCACCCTCTGATTCCCGCTCTAACTAGATCATTTGTCGGGTCAAAGTTTGTTATAAAAAGTCAACAGAAACTTAATTTGCGAATTAACACGTAATTAGCAATGTGGAAGACGTGTAACCTATTTTATCAGTCATATAACTTGGTAATTAGTATAAGAACTAGTCTAAGCTTGTTTGATCCGACAATTTTCTGTTTAAGCTCGGTTCGGAACCGAAGGTCGTAAAACTTTGACTTTTGTTTTGACTTCAGTTCTGACCCATATTAATATGATTTAGAATTGCCTTAGAGCTCCGTTAGGACCAGCTTGTATGATAGTATAACCCTATGCGTTTATACTACTTAACTCGTTGATTGTCCGATGTTTCCGTTAAATGCCTAATGTTGACCAATATGCCCATTTGACCTTAAAACGAGAATCTTGGAAATGTGAGGGGACAATAATCTTTGTTACTGATTTATAAACATGTCCCTAAAATTTCAAATCAGTTGGAGGTCTAGATTAGGAGTTATGCTCAATAGCGTAATTAGAAAGCTTTTTATTAATTAAACGGCGTAATTAGCATAAAGCCTATCTAAACACAATTTTTGACACCAAACCTTTTACCCACTGATGTAATATAATATTTTGGGATTTTTGAATATTTTTAATTATTTTTAACCTGATCATGACCTAAGGTTATTGCCTTAATTCGGTAATTACCGATTATACCCTTTTGCTTATAAAATGAGTTTTACATAACATTTTGACACCAAACCTTTGGATACTGATTTTATATGATAAATGAAGTGTTTTGAACCTTATAACCTGATCAGAAAACTCAGATTTCCTGTATAATCTGGAAATCGCTTAAAACGACTTTTTACGCGTATTAAACACATAGTATGGGTTTAAAACCATTTTGTCATATAAGACTTATCACCAACTGATATAGCCTATTAAATTAAGTTGTTTTACTAATTAATTCAGACCCGAATCTCAGAATTACATTTAATCTCTTTTATAATCTTTAAAATGACCAAAATACCCCTACGGGGCTTAAATTGAGATTAAACTCGTTTTGGGAATAATGGAAGGTATCCTACTGATATCACAATATATTTAAGGCATATTAACTTAGGAAACCTGTTAGTGACTCATTCAGTTACCCCTTATGCGTTATTCGCGTTCGGTTCGATTTATGTAACTGGTTTGCATAAATTAGCCGAAACGGGTCGAACCTTATCATTTTTATCTCAAAATCCAGAATGTGCTTAGTTTACCCATATTATACAAGTATTCAAACTTTTCGGGTCTAAATCACATTCTATTCCGGTCTTCGCTTAATCATGCGTTCGAACCGTATCTTCCTTTAAAACTAACCGGTCTAAGTTTAGGCTTATTTAAAGACCCGTTAGGATTCTAATAGGTTATTATAAACCTTCGTTCCAGAATAGGAGACCCGGTAAAAGCTACGTGCACTTGATTTTTGTGATTATTACTTGCAAAGGTAAATACTTTTAACTTATTTTCCCTTATACGGGCTTGTGGTACGGTATATAAAATACCGCTTGGTCGGGCATTGAATCTTTAATCGTGTGATGGTTAATTTATTGAAATGACCCGTTTAAATTGTTTTGTTTTCTTAAATCCTTTGGGGGGTTAATGACCATGTCCCGGATATCCTTGGCATCATTTTACGAAATGGCCACGACCTAAGTACACGGGTGTAGGCGTACACCCGTTAGTACATATATAAATAATAAGGTATAACCGTCGGTTTCGGGAATAACCCGCCGCGGGACTATATCATGTGGTGTGTCTATTAAGCTCTAACCCGGTCTCAACCCGGGCTACTGAACGCATAAGAAACGTGTAATTCTTTTACAAGTTTATGTATAAAAAATTATCCCAAGTTATAAAGTGTTTTGCGCCACGTGCATTCAAATCAATTTTAAACCTTTTCAAAATGAGTCGGTTAATTGTATTTACCAGTGTAAACTGACTTATTTTCCCAAAAAGATTAAGTGCAGGTACTACTCGAAATAGGCTGTCTTTCTCCTTAGCATCAATAAGAGTCTCGCAAGCTTGGACGCACTTCACTCTGTTGAACAAAGTTTCTTTTTATTTGATCCACCTGTGGATTATTTTCAACTATTTTGTGATACTTAATATTACAATTATATTCGGTTGAAATGAATCTAACTTTTACTTCCGCTGTGCATTTAAATATTGTGTTGTTTGACTATGATGATATCAACTACGTCACGATACTCCCCACCGGGCCCACCGGTAATATGTGGAAATGTCGGGGTCTGACACGCGGTTTCGATGCCATATGGGTAGTTGTGGATAGAATGACAAAAAGCGCTCACTTCATCCCGATTCGTGAGACTTATACGTTAGAAAAGATGTCGGAGGTATACACTAATGAGATAGTAGCACGCCACGGAGTACCGGTATCCATCGTGTCCGATAGGGATACCCGGTTCACTTCAAATTTTTGGCGAGATTTCCAAGAGCAAATGGGAACAAAGTTGTTCATTAGCACTGCGTACCATCCTCAGACGGATGGACAGAGAGAAAGAACAATACAAACCTTGGAAGATATGTTGCGGGCATGTATAATCAATTTTGGAGGCAGTTGGGATGTCTATTTACCATTGGTCGAGTTTTCGTACAATAACAGCTACCATGCTTGCATTGGGATGGCACCGTACGAAATGCTCTATGGTAGGAAATTCCGGACCCCGGTATGTTGGGGTGAAGTGGGTCCACGTGAACTCGCCCACCAAGATATAGTTCGAGCCACTAATGAAAAGATTGATGTGGTTCGAGCACACTTAAAAGCGGCTCAAGATAGACAAAGGTCGTATGCGGACAAAAGAAGGAGACCGATCGACTTCCAGGTTGGCGACAAAGTCATGCTTAAGGTATCCCCATAGAAGGGGGTTATCCGGTTTAGAAAGAGAGGAAAATTAAGCCCGAGATTTATCGGGTCGTTTACAATTGTTGAACGAATAGGGAAGGTAGCATACCGCCTAGAACTACCTGAAGAATTAAGCAAAATTCATAGCACATTTCATGTGTCACATCTTCGGAAATGTTTGGCGGATGAAACAACCTATATCCACTACGATGACATCGAGGTGGATGATAGACTTAACTATGTGGTGAAGCCCATTGCGATTTTGGATCGTAAGGTAAAAATATTAAGAAATAAAGAAATCAATCAAGTAAAGGTCAAATGGGAACACCGGAAGGGTTCGGATACCACATGGGAATTCGAGGAGGAGATGCAATGACTCTACCCTACATTATTCGGTATGTAATCAGGTTTTGGGACGAAACCCTTTTAAGGGGGGTGGACTTGTAACACCCTGAAATTTATGAAATTTAAAATCAGGATAATAAAACGTTAAATAAACAAGAACAAACTAACTAGGAAATTATAACCCGGTTAGTTAAGAAGTCTTAAAGTGACTATCATTAAGGTTGAAATACCTTAAACATTAAGCGTGTGCTGGGATCGATCAGAAGAGGAGGGCGACCAGGGGTTTCCTTCAAACCCTAAAATCCTCACTAAACTCACAAATTGAAGGCTCAAATCAGGGCAAAATCGAATTCTGAATGTAGATTAGCGATCACCTCGTCGAAGGGATAGTAAGGTATGTAAAATCTTGATGTTTTGATTCATCTCAAATTCTTGATAAATTGTGAAGAACTGAAATTGAGCTTGATTAGGTCTTGCGTGGGTGAAATTAGAAGTAATATAGTGTCTTGGGATAAACCCTAGATGATTTCTTGACAAAATTTTGCATGATACTTGTAAGGTTTCATAATCACCATTGTAGGTGATTGATGAGCTTGAAGAAACTTGATAAATGCTAAAATTAAAACTCTTGTTCTAGCACAATCTGAATTTAAGAAGTAATTTCAGAAATATTGATGTTAAGATATGTGTAAAGTTGACTAATTGAAGTGAAATTAGATGTTAATTGCAAGTCATGAACTTAGTAATGATTATGTAAAAATCTGACCCACTAGGTGTTTGTTGAAATGCCTAAGTGGGGATTTAAATGTTAAAAGTAGGATGAAAACGCAGATTTGATTATTGTTTATAATGATGCGTTGATAATCATGTAAGGAGTTCTAAACCAATTGTAAATTGAACTCTCTAGGCAAGGAATCCGGACCGTCAAGTGGACAAGCCGGAGGGAATACGCGTGGGAAAGGTGTGCCCTAAAGTTACAAAATTTACCGTTTCATTACATTATGTTTATTTGTTAGTCTTATGTTGTCATATTGAAACATGGTAAACAAGATAAACCAATATGTCACGGAAGTGACTATGTGTCTTAAACAAGTAAAATGGGTCAAAACAAGTGATAGAAATGGATTTTTTGAAATATCTTGAATGATGCCTTAATTTCGGCATCTAAACGGGTCAAAACAAATTGGGTAGTGAATTTTGAAGTTAGTTACCATCACTTGATAAATGGTTATAAACCAAGCATAAGCCGTGTAGCGGACAAGCTAAAATTAGTTGAGAAATTTAACCCCTAATAAGGGAGTTAAAGTTCGGAAACTTAAGCATGTCAAGTAGTATAAAAAGCCAAGTTGAAACCTTGGAAACAAGCATGTAGATTATTGCGTAAGCAATCCCTCGAAAGGGAAGCGAAACGCCATAGTTGGTAAAAATTTAGATATGAGTAATTAGCCTTAGACATGTGATAAGCGTGTTAAAAATTAAATTATGGCGACGTAGGAATTGAATGGGCAAAAACAACAAAACAAGAAAGCATGTACAGCAGCTACCGTAAGTTACGGTGGCTAACGTAACTTACGGTAGCAAACAAAATGCTACGGTGGTTTCTTACTGCCTTACGGCAGACTACTGTTACACAGGGGCCACCGTAACTTACGGTGGCTACCGTAAGTTACGGTAGCACCCAGTCATAAATGCTGAATTTTTATATTCTTGGTTAATCGAATTTGTTGTTGAACATAGTTTCGATTATATTAATTTCTAAGGACTTTAATACTAATGTTTATTCAAATTTTTAGTTTCTAGGTAATATAATATGTGGATGATGATCAAGCAAATGCATCCGAACCGAACACACAAATCAACGATTCCGCACTTGATCTATTTTGTTTTTAAGAATATGTAAACACTTGTAGTTCTGTCTTGAATACTTGATTAGTGGGGTTATAACGTGAATATTATGACTAGGTATGGTCTTAAAATCATGAAAGTTTTTGTAAACTCTAAATTTTTGTGCTTGATACAAGTTTTATATTATTAAACTAGTTATATTAAGCCGGGTCTTACATTTATATGTTATTGGTTGTCGTTTTTTGTGATAACATCGCCTATTGTTTTAAGTCAAAGAACTAGACTTGCCTTTGAGAAAAATCGGTGAATACTCTTCAAAAGGTAAAAGGTAAGAGTTCATTCATTTATACCTTATTTCCGAATCTGACCATGCAGATTATAGATATGAATATATGATTGATTATATGAGCTGATATTAACTGGTCGTTGCATTGCTATGTGCATAGGAACTGTCTGCAGTTTTTGTGACAGCTGGCTCAACTACTCTGCAATGGTATTCACCTTCTGGATTCTTTTTTGGGGTGTCAGCAATTGCTTTAGCAATCAATATGCTCTTCATTTGCAGAATGGTCTTTAATGGTAGGTTCTTACTTCTTATCGAGTTTGATTTTTGTATATTAGTTTTTGTGCCTGACTATATTATTATTAATTATATTTCTGAGTGTGAACTTCTACATGTAACGGTTTGGATGCTGATGAATATGTTCGAATTGCATACAAATTTGCTAATTTTGACTGTATTGAAGTGGGCCCCATTGCTTGCTTACGTGAACCACCAAATCTAAATGATTTGTATCCTAGACAGTCTAGAAGGCAAGTACCTTCACATATTCTTGAAAGAACTAATGGCCTGTTCATTGTAAATATAACATTTTCACAAATAACGTCCAAACGAAATAAAAAGTTTCAGTATTTATGTAGATTTGTGGTGAGATAACAAACAAATTTAGAAGGTCGGAGGTTGTGAAATTTGACACATCAAGTAACCTAAGAAATAAAAATATTTTGAAAAAAATATGTATATTTAGTTCAGTAGTACATATTTTCATTAGTAATATATTTTTAACACTAGAATAACATGTAAAAGAACAAAAAGTTGCGTAACAATTCTCTTTTAAATAATATTTTTATTTTTAAACTCACTTGCCTCTAATATTATTTCGTTTAATCACACAATGACAAATTTGTTAGATTTACGTTGTATTTTCATTTGTGCAGGACAACTTGAAATTATTGGATGACATGGCTTTATTAAAACCGACAATTTTCTGCTGTGTTCCTCGGTTATATATCAGAGTATATGATGGGTATGATCAGATGAACAGAATGATTTATTCTGCAATCACCAGTTTATTTAATGCTGACTCAGCCATGTGGTTTTTGCAGCGTTATGAATGCAGTGAAATCATCTGGTGGTTTGAGGGAAGAGGTGTTTAATGCTGCATATAATGCAAAGAGGCAAGCATTACTTAAAGGTAATGTATGGTATTTATCAGTTAAGTTTATATTTTAAGATTTCGGATTGTTATTTTTTATTTTTTTATAGGCAAGAACGCATCTCCAATGTGGGACCGATTAGTATTTGACAAAATAAAAGCCAAACGTGGCGGGTGGGTTCGTTTTATGGTTTCAGGGGCGTCTCCATTGTCTGCTAATGTCATTGATTTTCTTAAACTGTAAGTTAGTTTTCAATACTTTTTTATCACAAAGGTCATATATTCCTGTTATTAATTCTTTTAACAGAAAAGTAACATGTTTTCAGGTGCTTTGGTTGTCCTGTATCATTGTTATTTTTACAATATCCTTTTAATTAATGTTAAGTTATTTTGTTTACTTGTGAATTTCTAAAACAAAGGATGCCTAACTACGTTTAAAGTGCTCTTCTTGAGTTATATTTTATAACTTTAATTTAATTCAGTTACATGTTATTTTCAGTTTGTTGTTTGTATTTTGATGGGATTGTAAGGTAGCCATTGGTTTGTTAGGATTTCATTTACTTTTTTCATATGCATATATTAGGCTTCCCTTAATGCTACTCAGTCCTCTGTTAAAGAGTTTAATTAAGAAGTTGGGTCAATACATTCAAATTACTCGATCTATTTGTGCTCGGTTGTATATTTTGTATGATATGTATTATCTGTAGAAATTGATTAACAGTTTTATATAATTATAGTTTTATACGAATTGTTTCGACTGAGATTTTGATAAGTTTTACAAATATTTTGAACGTTTGAACTGTTTTAGACAAGTTTTAGTTTGGTCAATTAAATGTTTGATCATGTCAGTCAATTTCCATTGATTTCGAATCAAATTTCAGTCTAATTTGATCGAGTTTCGGTGTGATTTTTTGTTTTCTGACATGTGCCGAGAAAGATTGTGACTTAGATGATACTTCAAAGGACGATGAGAGGAAAAAAAGAGGTATGTTGTCATTTTGTAAACTCTCTTGATTTGTGTTATATATTGTTGTATAGGTCGGACCAATGTGATATTTTATAGTTTTTAATACAAATGAGAAGTCGGCTTGTCTAAAATTCATCTGGCTAATGAAAACCATAATCAGGACAAAACCAAAATTGTGCATTGAAAACAAAACCAAAAAAAAATTGAAAAGATGAAAACCATACCTAAAATCAGGATAATGAAACAGAAGTAGGAGGGTCGTAGACAAAGTTAACGACTGAAGAAAATCAAGATACATACAGCAAGAATTTAAGAAATTAAATCTTGATATATATGTGGATGACTCACAACAACCATGTGTAAGATACTATGATCACCATCAAATGTAACTTACAAAGAATCAATAAAATGCTAATAAAACATTAGAATCAATTGATCAAACAACTACACTTGAGTCTGTAAGACTACCATATTGAGTGCTGTTGTCCCTAATGTAGCTTTCGACTTTAGCCCTAGAATATCTACAAGTACCAAACAATCATAATTTAATTAAAATTAAGGAAAAAGTTACTCGTGTTTGTTGAAACTGTTTCGCTTCCAAAATTGTTAAAGTCAGCACGTAAATGAACATTAAACAGATCATCCATGGTACCAAACAACAATCTTAAGAAAAAAAATATTAGATGAAATATTTTCTAATTTATCGAAAATGGAACACCGCCTCTTTATCTTCAAACTCATGAAAAGATGTAAAAGTAAACTGTGATAAAAAAAAATTAATACTTATAAAATATGAAGTATTAAGAAAGTAGCAATTACATATAAAAAAGAAAACTAATCAGACACATCTAACTCTAATTGCAAGAATCAAGGAACTTTAACTTCAACTCCATGGAGCACTGAACCTCTCGGTGCATCTCATTGATCTTTCTCATGAACTCCAGGTCTCTTTCTCCACATTCTATATTACTTGCAACACACAGGTCACGAACGGAAGTAGTCGGCATCGCCCTCAAGTCCCTCAAAACCTGGTCTCTTGTCAGCAGACCAACTTCCAGTCCGTTAAAACACCTCTTCAACTCCCTATCAGCCAAAACTTGGTCTTCGATTTGTTTAATAAAGCGTTGCTTGAAATCGTCAGATTTTGCAGAAGTATATGACTCCATTTTAATATATTTATAAGAACTAAGGCAAAACAATAATAGTTGCTCTTCTGTTTCACTGAATGAATATGTTTTGATAAAAAAAACTTTTTTATTGGCAATGCTATTATATAGTATATGTAACAGGCCAAAGGTCAGCTTTAAAGGCAAACATTAAATAAACATTTATACTTAAAAACCATGTACATTTAATGATTTAAGAGTCAAAAACGTGTATATGGGAAATGCCTGTTCAGTTATCCTATTAACTATTTTAATGTAAAACCTTTGAAAAATGAGTTTTCATGGGAAAACAAGTAAAATTAAATATGTAGAAAACCAAGGAACAAAATTGAAACCTTCAAAAAAAGGTTATCATAATTAGGAGATGTCTCTTCATTTACCCTATCAAACATTTTAAACACTATAAATCATCATTATTAGTTTACTTGAAAACATCAACACTTCAATTTAAAAAAAAACGTTCATCCTAAAACAAATCGTCCAAAAACACTTACATTCTTCCTAAATGGCAAGGAAAACCTTCTACCACTGGTCTGATACTACTGATCTTAAAATCGAATTTTCAACCTGGTCACTCCAAGAACAGAGAAACGCTGAAGAACTCAACCAAAAAGTTGCTATGGTTAGTGATAAATATTATAAGCAAACCTGGAGTAGCATTGCACTGCTGGATGAAGTTGCCTCTTCTACTCCAACAGAGTTTAAAGAAAAAGCAGAAGAGTTTATTACAAATTTGCTGAAACAGGATCAGAAGACCTGTGATATGCTACCTGATCTACAAATTAAAACAAAAAACGAAATTGCATGGAAGAAGGCGAGAGAACGTGATATTCTATTAAGTGTTAATTGTAATGTTTAATTTTTAATTTTTATTATTTTTCAAAATCATAATTTTGTAATACTATGGTTCAATATTGAATATTCAAAGTTTCAAAATCAGAATTTTGCAATTTCAGTTTTACCAGTTTCTTTTATCCAAGATTGCTACTGGTTGGTACAATGGTCTTATTGTAAATTTCTATTATCCAAGATTGCTACTGGTTGGTTTAATGAAGATGTCAATGGACCTAATTATAATTTTGGAACCCAAACATGCTACAAGTTTATTTAATAAAGATTGAGTTTTCTGATATTAGTTTTGATGCAGTACAAGCAGTAGAAGTTGACCGGGAGGTGGGTACAAAGGAAAATTTTCTGTTTGTTTCGTTAAGAATATTTCTACATAGTTGTTTTGGTTTTATATAAAATTTTCTACTTTCTATGACGTGTTGTTTCGTTAAAATTTTCTGTTTGTTTTGTTAAGAATGTTTCTACTTTCGATGACAGTGACGCTGGGGCAAATATGACATCAAGTTTGTCCCTAAAGTCTAATTTATTTCTGCCAATGGGTAAAGAAGATGACAAGGAACGGTTTAGTCACATGGTATTGGTTAGTAATCTTGAACCGCTTATAAAAAATAATGAAGTAGACACTTGAGTTAATGTTAAACAACAGTGAAGTGTCTTGTGAGTTTTACATGAACCCGTTTTTTTCAAATCTTTTATTTGATTTGGATATGTTCTTGCATAGTTCCTTCATGAAGTTTATTAATATATGTTTTTCAAAAACCACACTTGGGATTTCTTGCTTTGAGGTTTTATAATATTCTATTTACCGAACTGATTTACTTCCTTTATCTCTAATAACCGTCCCTTTTTTATTAAAGAATTTCATGATTAATTGTTGGTTAGGATTTATGTTCCTAGGTTTATGTTTGGAATATAATATTGGAATTGCTTTGGCTAGAAGTGACTCAAATGAGGGACTTATCGTTATTCTTCCTGATGTAGTAGCTTCTGCTCATTTATTTGGTTTAATCAATGTAAGTTTTTATTGAGTTGTTGGATATTGGTTAACTTTAAGAACCATTTTTTGTGTTTGACAAGAATGCTCAATTACATGCTTAAATTTTTCAAGCTACTGATTGTATCATCGACATTATAAACTTGGGTTGACTTTCATAAGATAAAGTTCCTGTTGTAGGCTTACCTCAAGTGATTGTTGAAGGGGAACCGATGGTCCGAGCATTAAATCCCAATGAGTATCCTCCATTATGGTTGTTTCCACATCAACTAAGACCTACACAGTAATTGGAGTACAAGCATTCTAACTTTGTTAATCTGATTGTTGAAGGGGAAGCGATGGTCCGAGCATTAGGTTCAATTATCCTTCTTTATTCTGCACTATTTCCGGTAATTGGAGTACAAGCATTCTAACTTTGTTAATTGTGAAGCAGGCCCCACGGCTGCTTAGATTCAAACAACTGCGGCCAGAGTCCGTCTTTCTCAGGTACCAGTTCTATATTTCTCTTTTGTTCTCTACATCATAAGTTTGGTACTTGATGAGGTTGTTGAAAATTCATGAATTTGATGAGTTATTTTATCTGATATCTAAAATAAGAGACTAAGTGCTTGTAAAAAGAGAACGGTCAAAAAATGCTTTGGGTCAACTAAGGGTCAACTAAGGGTCAACTAAGATAATGTCACCATATTTCTTGTATACAAAATGTGCGCAGTTGATGGTTTACATCAACTTATGTAGTTTTCATTATCTGCATATTATAAAGGGTTAGTGGGTGGGTTGCTCATTTTTTTTTTTTTGCTGAAAATGGAATTTGCTGTATGAAACAGTGGGAAGCAGTGGTTCTTTGTCTTTGCTTGGTTTCACTAATGTATATTGGGTCGTTTATACTCAAAATTGTTTAAATTCAGAGCTTGTGGGCTAAACATGGGGACCGTTAGATAGATATATCATTTCATGGCTTAAAGAGTGGCTTCAAAACCTCATCAACTGGATGGTTTCAGGTGTTTACAATAATTCAGTTTGAAGAATGTATATTATGGTCAGTTTGCTATTTTAGTTATCTTTAAAGTTTCAATTACTTTTGATCAACTAAGCGGTTTCACATTATATGTGAAAAAAAAAGGTATTTTTCTTTTTCTTTTTTAACATTGAGCAAGCATTTGTATATACTCATCGATGCCATTATGAGTAAATTTTAGCCCTAATCTTGCATATTGTCAATGTAGAATGACATCATTATTTGATTTACATTTCAGTTCTATATCTAAGAAAGTCACCGCAATTCCGCTTCTGGTCTACTACCGAAATTTAAAGCAAGTAATAGCAGCCCGTCGTTTACTTCTATCGAGAAATCAGGACATATTGATTCAAGAGGGCATCATGGAGGATCATATCTTCTATTGACCATAAGAAAGAGAGCCGTGGGTATGAAGATCATGTCAAGCTAATTAAGGACTATAGGGCGAGAAACGAGACCGAACTAAGCAAAATTTATGAAGGATCATATGTTTAACATTGTTTTATAAAGATATGTAACTAAACACAAAGAATTTAAATAATATATTATAATATGTTTTTTAGTATTTGATTCCGATTGTTATTAGAACAAACCCGTGTATTCACACGGGTGTACACCTAGTGTGTGTGTGTATATATATAACACAATAAGTATCAGACTAAATAAAAACAATGACGATAATGTATAACACAATGACGATAACATATAACACAATAAGTATCAGACTAAATAAAAACACAATTGATAACAACAGATAAAAGACACAATGGAGAGTAGATGAAGACACAGTGGAAAACAAACTAAAAACACAATACACAACAAACTAAAACACAATGAACAAATATAATAAAAAAATTGAACAAATTATTAAAACACAATGGACAACATATTAAAACACAATGAATAACATATTAAACACAATGACCAGAACTAATAACACAATTTATAGAAACCCAGATATAACACCATCTTCATTGTGTCATATATTGTGTTATAGGTTCTTATAAAAACGCAATAGATAGAATCGAAATTAACATTGTGTTATAGGTTTTGATAATAACACAATGGACATGATGTCAAACACAATGTAAAGTAGATCAAAAACACAATCAATGACAACAGATAAAGACACAATGGACAACATACTAAAACACAATGACCATAACGTATAACACAATGGCGATAACATATATCACAATAAGTATCAGACTAAATAAAAACACAATTGATGACAACAGATAAAAGACACAATTAATGACAACAGATAAAAGACACAATGGAGAGAAGATGAAGACACAATGGAAAATAAACTAAAAAGACAATACACAACAAACTAAAACACAATGAACAAAGATAATAAAAAAATTGAACAAATTATTAAAACACAATGGACAACATATTAAAACACAATGAATAACATATTAAACATAATGACCTGAACTAATAACACAATTTATAGAAAACCCATATATAACACCATCTTCATTGTGTCATTTATTGTGTTATAGGTTTTTTTTAAAAACGCAATGGATAGAACCCAAATTAACATTGTGTTATAGGTTTTGATAATAACACAATGGACATGATGTAAAACACAATGTAAAGTAGATCAAAAACACAATCAATGACAACAGATAAAGACACAATGGACAACATACTATAACACAATGACCATAACGTATAACACAATGGCGATAACATATATCACAATAAGTATCAGACTAAATAAAAACACAATTGATGACAACAGATAAAAGACACAATTAATGACAACAGATAAAAGACACAATGGAGAGAAGATGAAGACACAATGGAAAATAAACTAAAAACACAATACACAACAAACTAAAACACAATGAACAAAGATAATAAAAAAATTGAACAAATTATTAAAACACAATGGACAACATATTAAAACACAATGAATAACATATTAAACACAATGACCTGAACTAATAACACAATTTATAGAAAACCCAGATATAACGACATCTTCATTGTGTCATTTATTGTGTTATAGGTTCTTATAAAAACGCAATGGATAGAACCCAAATTAACATTGTGTTATAGGTTTTGATAATAACACAATGTAAAGTAGATAAAAAACACCATCAATGACAACAGATAAAGACACAATGGACAACATACTAAAACACAATGACCATAACGTATAACACAAAGACTATATGATATAAGGGTGTAAGGAGTGGGCGGCAAACTCACTCGGCAAAGTGAGTTTGCCTCTCGGTAACACCACCACCAACAAAACTTTAGTCACCAAATTTCACCAATTCGGTGAAGGTTAGCCGATTCGGGGAAGGGAGGAATGAGAGAGAGAGGGTATTGTGGGTGGGGTCCATTCCTATCTCAACCAGTCACAACTTTTTCCTTTTTAAAAAAAAATAGTTTACCACTTCACCAAGTGTCTAAACCATTGCCAACACTTTTCACCAAAGTTTAAACACTTTTGACTTATTGACATGGCGCTCTGATTGGTCGGTTTTTTTGGTTTTTTGGCACCCTAAAACTGTTGGTAAAGAGTTGTTATATCTTTGAAAAGTCAACTAATTTATATACTATTATTTTACAACAAGTTTGTGCTTGTACATGTTGTTTTAGTGGTTTTTTGTTCTAAACCAATTTGTTCAAAAAATTAAATTAAGTTGTAATGATGAATGATATTTTTATACCATACATGTAAATATATATATATATATATATAAAATTTCGACATATTTTGTTGAAATTAGAGTTGTATACGCAATGGAATGAAGTATCTTACTTATATTGTAAGCTATAACGAGTGTTGGTACTAACGGATACTTTCGCAACAATATGAGTTCCACTTCAATTCCGTTCGAACAACATCGGTATTGATATTCGTTTTTTATGGTTTTTGATTAATGTGAAACATGTGTCAATGTTTTTTTTGGCATACTACGACTATATTATTTTTGAGTTTTATCTTTCAGCTTCCATACCGAATGCCAGTAGTGTACCGCCATCGTAACGAACCGAACCGATATTGACCGAATTCTAGCCGCAACACGCGAAGAAATTTCACTATTTTATTTATATTTTAATACATATAATATCATATGTATTGTGAACTATATATATAAAAAAGCATGTTTTTGTGTATAAAAAATAATACTAATCAAGCTTTAAGCACGTACTGAAATGGGTGGGATAATTCGAATAACAAACGCATTTAAATTTTTGAAACGTAACTTTTAAAATCATTTATCCTAAAATATTAAAATTATACACATACAGATATATTTCTGTATATGAATATATTTAGTCGTAACTTTCAAATTCACGTGCTGCTTGTTTTTATTAAAAACAATGATTAATGATTTATTGAAAATGTCGAAAAAAAGTCATTTGTGAAAAGTGGGAATATATCACAGCTCACAGCAAACCAAATACATTTCTTTGATTTAAAATCATGATTTAAAGAAGCCGCCACTAATAGGTGTTTTCTTATAATTAACATAAATTAGCTTTAAGGAGAATATATATTGGATAAAAGCAAACGAAGATTAGTTGGAAAAATGCCAGACTTAGCCTGGATTGCAACCCATTATACCAAATATTAATATATATTAATATTACTTTAAATCCAAACATAATTTATTTGATAAATAAGTTAACATGTTGGGGATGGGATAAGGCGTTGCAACTAGAGGTGTTCAAAAAAATTCGTATCCAAAATCAAATCTAAAATATCTGAAAATCTGTATCTGAAATATCCAAAATTTTGGATATCCGAAAATTCGGATATCCGAAAACCGGATAATCCGAATTTTCGGATTCGTATTCGGATATTAATTTCAAAAATTTCGGATTATCCGATTATCCGATATCCGAAAACTATTTTTTTATAAATATATATATATAGTATATGAGCATTATATTTAGTTTGAAATATAGTCAAAATAGTAAATAATCGGATTTAGATGTGGATTTGTGAATGTTTTTAGTTTTCAATGTTGGAAATTTGGAAAATCGAATATAAGTTTAGTTTTAATCTATGCACAAAACATTTTTTTTTATAAATTCGGATATCCGTTTGGATATCCGAATCCGTATCCGAAATTTCGGATTTCCGAAAACTGGATATCCAAAATTTCGGATACGGATTCGGATATCAATATTCATTATCCGAAATTTTCGGATATCCGGTTTTCGGCGGATAATCCGATCTTGAACACCCCTAGTTGCAACCAATAGATCATGGGTTCGATTTGCATAAGAGGAGTTTTTTCATTAAGTTTCATCGTGAATTGATGCATAAACATTATGCCTAGTTTTCATGAAATAGCAAAGGTTCCAATGGAAATACTAATATAAAAAGGTATAACAAACAGTTAAAACCAATTAGTGTTGAGTCCCGCACAATGTGGCGGGTGGGAAAAAAAGGTTTTGTATCTGATTTAGTACGTGCAAAGCTAAGACTATATTTAGTAACTTCTAGTTATAATTTAGAGTAAACTGGCATTTTGGTCCCTGTGGTTTGGACACTTTTGTCATTTTAGTCCAAATCTCAAACTTTTTAAATCTGGTTCCCTGTGGTTTCAATTTTGTTGTCATTTTAGTCCAAATTTCAAATTTGGCCAAATTCCCCAATTTAAACCCCCTGTTTTGTCCTTTTGCTCAGGGGTATTTTCGTCATTTTGGTCATTAAAAAGTTTGAGATCTGCACTTCATTAACATCAGATCTGCACTGCAACACCCCCTTTCTACCACAACCTCCACCACCACCGCCATGACCCCCACCGTCACCTTCACCACCCCCTGTCACTACCTATCCCCATCGCTCACCACCGTCGCCGCTCACCACCATTAATAACGTCCTTCCTACCGTCGATTAAAAAACTATTTCATTTGTTTGATTTGGGGGTTTCATAAATGAACATACATGTATACATAACCTGATTCCAAGTTTCATCCGCCATTTTCTCCAACCCTGACATAACCTGATTCCTCTGCCTTTGCCTCACAATACTACCGGCGGTAAACCATCATTCATCTCTTCTTGAGGCAAACAAAAATCAAATACAATGCAGCTAAACCAAAGATTTTGCATCTGAATCCTAGATTGAGAGGAATTAATAATGTATTTAATTTAGGGGTTGAATTTTTAGGGTTTGGATACAGAGGCGGTGGTGGTAGGGGATGTAGTGGCGGAGGTGTGGCATTGACGGCAAGGGGAAAGTGAGTGGTGGTGACGGCGGCGATGGGGACAGTCAATGGAGGTAGAAGATGATGATGATTCAGTGTTGCTGGTGGCGGTGAACGATGTAGTGGCGGTGAGATGGGTGTTGATGGTGGCGGTGGTGAGAAGGGGGAGGAGGTGGCGGTTGTGGTGGTGGCGGTGGAGGAGGTGGCGGTGGTGGTGCTTGTGGCGGCAGAGAGGAGAGAAAGAGAGAGAGGGGGTGAGAGAATAATGTGAGAAAGGTTTATATATATATAATGCTTAAAATGACCAAAATACCCCTGAACAAAAAGGACAAAACAATCAGGTTGCAACAGTCAAAATAGGGGTTTTTTGGATTTTGGACTAAAATGACAATAAAAGTGAAACCACAGGGACCCAGATTTAAAAAGTTTGAGATTTGGACTAAAATGGCAAAAGTGCCCAAACCACAGGGACTAAAATGGCAGTTTACTCTATAATTTAATTATGTTAGTTGTCGTCTTTTCAAATGTATAATATAGGACTATATGATATAAAACCAGAGTCGTCCCCGAAAACTCTTGAAAAAATTTAGGGCTCGGGCGACAAAAAGAATTGGGCCCAAAATTATGGCTAAGGGTAAATGAATTACAAAAATAAAAACTTAGTGATGGAGCAAAGACTTGAACTTGAGACCTTTACATTATTTTGAGATGGTTTTTACCACTACACCATCAATACTTTTTTGCTTAATAAACGGATAAATATACTAAATATATAATTTAATAAATATATACAAGCTTATAAAGACTTTTCAGACCCTTTGAAATTTTGAGCCTCGGGCGTCGGCACGGGTTTGCCAAGCCCAGAGCCGGCCCTGTATAAAACTGTAGGTAAAGAGTTCTTACACCTTTGAAAATTCTACTAATTATTATATACCAATTGACATTGTATGTTTGCTACTGTTTCCTTTTGTTTTTTTTATTTTTGTTTTTTTTTCTTTTTCATTTAGGTTTTTTTTTAAGCTACAATCACACATTAATATTAGGGTACACGGTATGGCTTTGGTGAACCCTTCGGGGACTTGCTTTCACCGATCGGTGAATGATCGTTGCCCCCTAAACGGTGATCGGTGAGTCCCTTTTTCGGTGTATAGTCACCGGTTGTTTGATTGGGATTGATTGAGGAATATAGCCGTTATGAATAATTTCTAGAAATAAAAAATATATAACTCAAACACTCTAATAGTGTTTGAACCATTGCTAGTGATTGAGTGCAAAATGGGGAGTGGAATGGGGACTTGACATGGCATGATATTATTAGCTAGAGAATAACTCAAACACCGTAAAGTGATTGAATGATACGCTCCACCCGTACTATCGTAACTAACTTGTGTTCATTAGTTACATTGATTGTCGATATTGTACAGGTAACAAATGAACCAGACCAATTTCGACTGAACGTCGGTATCGATATTGGTATTCATTTTTATTGTTTTCGAATGAACGTCGATATCGATATTTATATTCATTTTTATTGTTTCCGATCGATGTAAAATATGTCTCGATATCCTTTTAATCATATGACGACTTTATTTTTTAAGTTTTCTCTTTCGATTGCTATATCGCTATATCGAGTGTCGTTATTGTATCGATACCACAATAAACCAAACCGATAGCGACCGGATTCCTGCTATTAATGTTATTTCTATCATTGTGTCTACGTTTCCATTTAAAATTTATAAATCAGGTCTCCCGCCGCAAAACGCGAGTATCACTAACTAGTTATACATATTAATTGAAACTGTTGATGAACAATGTTTTAATATTTTATTTTAAAGTGTTTTATTTTCTTAATCCGATTTTCAAGCATTCATTTATTTTGAAATAATATTTTATTTACCATTTAATTTAATTTTCTTTTAATAACTTGTGTTTGTTAATTTAAAAAAAAATTATTAAATTCACAACAATGTTTTTTTAACACTACAATATAACTTTTATTGAAAATGGATACTGTATTGCAGGTGTACCAAGCCGAAGTGAAACCGACAATGAATGGTAATTATTATTTTGAAGTATTTATTTATTTTTTAAAAATATTATTCATCATTTATTTTGATTATTTTTCTTATAATACGTGTTTATTTTTTCCAATATTGTGATAAAGTTTTTTTTTGAAAACAGACAATGTGTCGCTAATGTACCAAAACGTACTAAATCGATTGAACAACATTTGTATCTATACCGCTATTTATTTTCATTGTTTTTACCTTTCATAAACTAGCACCATATCATCATTATGTCGTAACAAACAAAATGAACAACATTGGTACCTGAAGGGGTATGGTCCCAATCGCACCAACATGGTCGCGAGTGACCATTACCCTTATCAAATACTTCCACCGGCAAGAACTTATCTGCGACCGTGGGCACGCGCGGACGCAGCCGTCGAATCCAATCTGTTAAGTGATGAGAAGACTTACCTTGTGTATGAAAATGGGTGTTGCACATAGCACCGCATCCTATGAACATTTTTGTCACGACAAGGGATATAGAAAAAGCAGTTACCAAGTATGGCGATGCGGCTCTGCATCGCATCCCATAAACATCTACGTCAAGCCAAGGGACGCGGAAACGACCGCGGTTACCGCAGGCAGCGATGCTGTGACACCTGTGTCACTTCAACCATCAAACAAATGCCAAACCAATGAAATATTGTATTTCATACTTGGGATTTGTAAAAATATGTGTATCGTTTGCACATATCAACTCTTGTTCGATTTTAAGCTTTAAATCGCTTTCTGGAGGGTTATACGCGCTCTGATGCGTAAATATAACCAGTTTAATCCAACAAACACTCCGGAATAGTGAAATAGGCTTAACATACCTTAAATCACCTTTACATAACTTAGAAATAAGTTTTGAAGGCTTTGGTATGCCAAAATCAAGTTTAATCGCTTACAGGGACTTAATTCGACAAACTGCGAAAGTATGCCAATTTGAACTGTAACGAACATTCCGGAACATGACCATAAGTTAAACACACCGTACATATCCTTTATATAGCTTAGAAATAGGCTTTGAGGGGTTCGGTGTGCTAAAATAAACTTTTGGGTCATTCAGGGACTAAAAACGTCAAAAAGTGCACAAGTTTAGATTTTCACGCATAACTTACGTTCTGAATACATCCGGACATCCAAAAATTTATGTAAGCATTATAATATTATGCTTTAGTGTTTGGCTTGTCAAAAATCCATTCGTCGCGCAATTTGGACCGTTTTTGCGTTCGTTACGACTCCCGTCGTAATTAACCGAACAACGCAAACGTACGGCCAAACGAACCGACATCCGAGATATTTTTTAGCACATTTTAAGTTTCCTATACTTTAACTTCATTTTAGAGCTTTGAAATGGGGTTAACGGGGCTTAAATGTGTTAAAAATGCATCGAAAACCAAGTTTGGAGCTACAGGGGCCTGTTCTGCCATTTTTGAAAGTTTTAGGTCTGCAAGGTCCTTACGGAGCGTAAGGTTCTCAGTCTTACGGTCCGTAAGCATGGTCCAGATGCAGCAACTTGTTTTTAACAGCTGTTAACAGCCCTTAACCCCTCCAAAGGCCAATGCCATGTGTCCAACTCTTATGGTGGGAGCAATATGAGTTACCACAACATTCCGACAAGTGTACGGGCGAGATCAAGGCGCGTTATCCAAGAAACGATCCTAACGGTGAACCGAAATCTATAAATACCCAACCCACTTCATTGCAAAACCCACTAGAATCTGATTTGAGAAGCTCTAAGTTGAAACCTTTGTTTCATACCTGAGCTACTTGAATCAAGATTAGCATTCGGGGACCCTTCGTAAGTATTCCTTCGTTCTTTTATTGCTTTTCGAGTCCGAAAGCCAAACTTTGTTTGACTTTCTGCGTTGACCAGTTTATGGACAATGCGAAGTTCGTTTGAACTTCGCAACGTGATTGTAATCACGATGGTTATAGTCCCTTGTGACTATGCCTACTGATTACCACGTTGTCTAGGGTCGTAAGGGTAAGCGATCTAATAAATCGCTTATACCTTCGAACCCGACCCATTTGGTCGATCATTAGGATCCGACCAAATACATTAGGTGACCATAGTAGGTAGGGAATAACCTTCCGAGGTTATACCTTATGGTCACGACGTTTAAGTAGTTGTATGATAGGTAGTTTATATGCCTTAGGTAAATTACCAAAATGCCTTTTTTACGCCAAAATTCATTTTAAACATATGTAACATGACCTATGACCTCTAGACTGATTTATCAACAATATTAAACATGTTAAGGCATATTCTACTTGTCATAGGACTAGTTAGGCGGTCCGAACGCGTTTCACGCGAACGACGCGTTAAAGTAGCATAAGCTACCTAAACGGGTCGTAATGGGTCGTAAGCGCTTAGGTTAGGTTTCATTTAGTATGTAGGCTTTGTTAAACCATATGACACGAGTCTCCATACTCGTTTGGTTTACGAACCCTCATTCTATCTAAATCCTCCGACTTAGGTCCGGTTTATTAACATAGTTACCTATATTAGGTGCCGTTTGATTCCGTGATCTCTAGCATTGCTTGGTGGTTATCTTAGGACTTCTGAGCAATCTCAAGTGAGTACATAGTTCCCCTCTTTTACTGTTTTCAACTGTTTTGGGGTGAAGCATGTGTACCTATATGTTATTTTCATGATTTCAAAGTATAATTGATTATACATATTATTACTTATCAATTGACAAACTAAATGACTATCTATGGTGTAAACACTGATTTCTCAAAGAACATAAAATAAAATGTTGAATTGTACTTATTTTTTGTTCACCAGACCGATTGGTAGTATGATATAGCGCTATAGGATTTGACACCCCATTCCTGTTGTCATGGAATGTCTGAAACCAATTTGTTTCTCCATCCAAATAGGGATTTCCTTTGTGGTATCCCTATAGTCTCAAAGGTGTATTTCGATGCACTAGGTCTGAATGAATTCTTAAATCACATTATTTTTGTATATTTAGTTATACTCCCAAAAGTATAGTTTGATATGCTCCCATGTGTGATATTGTACAAAACCAACATATATTTTGTTAATCATCCAAAACATATTTTGATATGTTATTTACAAAACCAGAACATAGTTTAATATGTTATTTATCACCTCCAAAGCATATTTTGATATGTTATTTACAAACCAAAACAAAGTTTAATATGTTATTTATAAATCCAAAGTATACTTGTAATATACTACTGAAAACTATTATTTTAAACAACTAAAGTATATTTAATGTACTATCTATCTATCGATTGGGTTTTGGTTAGTGTTTAGATAACGGGACGGGTGTAATGTGATGAAAACATGGTAGATACGCCGCTGGTACTTCTTATATATAAGTGTTTTCATTGCATTACATACCGTGGCGTTATTTAGTACACTTGGGTTAACGATATTGGAACTGAAATATACTTTAATATATTACTCATTCGATTCTCTTAAAATCCAAAAGTATATTTTCAAATATACTATAAGCCTTTTTATCAAAATATTGTTTTACGAGCAACTTATCTTATACAAACTCATTTTACATGGTTATTCATTTAACCTTACATTTATTTATACATATCATCTGATCTTTTTGTTTTTTAAACGATTTACAAAACAAATCAATTTACAAGGTTCATGACTAAACTTTATTAAACATTTTCTTAAACTTACAAGTCATGAATCCTATTTTCACAAAACCTATGTATCTCACAGGCATTTTTATGCTGACGTACCTATTTTTACACATGTTTCAGGTACTGCTTTGCAATGATTGTTGATACATGCTACATTTAGGATGGACTCGTGCCTTAGCAACTTTAAAACTTGGAAGATCATAGTTGTACTTATTTGATTGTATTAAAACAATGAGTTCATTTATTCAATAAAACATAATTTATTTATTCCATGGTTATGAAACAATGATTCTGTTACAACACTCCCCGACGTTTCAGCCACGTCTTGTTGCTTTACGTGGTCGGGGTGTGACAGAAAGGTTGGTATCAGAGCCAATGGTTATAGGGAATTAGGTTATTAGTAATACTTTGACCTAGTATATAACCTTCCTAGGACCCTAACGCGAGTTTACTTGCGTTTAGTCATAAAACAATACCGTCACCTATCCTTAGGCGACGACCACAACAAGAACATAAATTTCAAAACCGCTTTGAAAATTAATCATCTGTTTTTGGATGATTGATTGCTAGGTTTTAAACCCTCTGTTGTAAGGTTTCGAACCCTCTGTTATATGGTTTTGAACCCCTTTGAGATTTCAAACTCTCGTCAAATTTTTTGGTCCTAAATAGTGTGAACACGTGCAAACTGGAAGAGTGAATGCCTGTACCCTGAGTTTTCTGTCTAAGGCTAGAGTGTTCGTACAAATCCACATAATCGGACCAGTCACTCTTACCTGGGAACTCTTGGGGTGAGTGTCCACTTATAGGCGAGCATGTCTTCGCGATACATTTTTTTTTTTGACCTATTTACTTGATTTAATCACCGGGGTCGTTTGTTGCTTCGTAGTAACAAACAAATGACCAATATCCTTGCTTTCATCAGATTTGTTTCATCTCATTCTTTTCCTCTAATTCTCTCACTCGTTTCCTTTCATGTTCCTCTTTTAGAATGCCTCCTCGACGCGACAATCAGATGGCGAATGCCGAACTGGCAGAAATCATCGTGCAGCAAATGGCTGCTGCCTTCCCAAATCTTTATGCTCAAATGATTCAAGCCATCAACAACAACAATGCTCCATGCAATTTCAATAATTTTAACTCGGCTAAACCGCTCAAGTTTAGTGGTTCTGAGGGAGGAACTGGGCTTCTTCAATGGTTTGAGAGCATTGAGAATACTTTCCGTCACGTTCAGTGTCCTGAAAATCGCAAGGTCGAGTTTTCTTTGAGTGTATTCCAGAAAAGGGCTCTTACGTGGTGGAACGGGGTTATGAGAGACCGCGGTGCTGAGGTTGCATTAGCACAGACTTGGGCCGAGCTTAGGGCTCTTATGATGAAGGAATTCTGTCCTCGTCATCAGCTAAGGGCTCTAGAAAGGGAATTTGATGATTTGAAGCAAGACAGTGGAGAACATCGAGCCTACACTGACTACTATGAGGAATTGAGCTTGTTATGCCCTACTATGGTTACGCCTCTGGATAAGGCGATTGAGAAATACATTGATGGTCTTCCTAACGTAATTCAGGATATTGTTACTGGCAGCAACCCTACTACTGTCAGAGAAGCCATAGAATTGTCTGCCACTCTGACTGAATCCCATATCAGGAAGCGCAAGCTATTTCGGAAGGGCGACTCAAGACCATCTGACAAGACTACTCAAGTGGAACCAAAGGAAGAAAATGCTGAGGTCTCCAAGAAGAAGAAGCGCAAAGCCTCTCAAAACTACGCAGTAACTGCTCAAGACAAACAGGTTGCCCCAAACCAGCCAGCACAACCTCGCAAAAGGCAAAACTATGTTGGTACCGCACCTTTGTGCAACAAGTGCAACCGTCATCATCTAGAGCAAGAGCAGTGTCACAAATGTGCCCACTGTGGGCGGTTGGGACATTTGATCAATGTTTGTCGTTATGCAAATCAAGCTGCTGCAAACCCTGCTGCTGTTCAAGCACGGTTCCCTCCGGGGTCATGTTATAACTGTGGTAACCTTACTCACTACAGAAACAATTACCCAAGACTTGTTAACGCACCTCCAGCGCGAGGACGAGCATTTAACATCAATGAGGCAAACGGGAACAATGATGCAGCAGTGAACAATTAGTGTTTTGTAATTCCTTGGTTGTTATCTTTTGACACTTTAAGACAATTCGGTTGTTGCATAAATAAAGATTTGTTGTTTTTATTTCTGCAAAATTTATGTGATTGTGTGAATGTTTGATGCAACCTTATGATGTTAACCCAAAGATAAACTACTCGTGTGGTTCAGTTTATCTTATGATCACTTGTGATCTCCCCAAGAACCTTAAACATTCGTTTCTTTTAAGAAACAAAGCCAAACTCTTATTGAGAACCCTTCTATCTTTATAGATAGATCCTTGAAAATCATTAAAGTGCCAAATGAAATCCATGGATTGGATTCCTAGTGTGCTTTAAATGTCCATACCTAAAGATAACGAATTAAAGAATCAAGTTAACTAATTTTGTGCTTATGTGTTTTCTTACATGTTTTGTGGTTATATGTGATCCATCCAAATCCTCGTAAAATCTTCCATATCTTATATGAGGGATTCATAGTAGGATATCCAAAATTACTATCTTAAATCCTTAATGGACTTCTACGTTGTAGTCAAGTCCCTTGGGTTATAAAGTACTATTCTATAATTGGACCTCTTGAATAGTCTGGTTAAACAGATTGATTTTGAAAATCTGATTAGAAATATCATGTGATGATATAATTAAAAAGATCCCTTAAGTGGTCTATTTAAGGAGATCGTACGACAGTCTAGTTAAGAAGATCATGTGTTGATCTAGTTAAAAAGATCGTTCATTGATCTAGTTGAAAAGATCCTTTGGTGGTCTAGTCAGGTCGCTTCATGTTTATTCAATTGATTTTTCCTCTACGCATTATGAAATGAACTGTGCAGACTGTGCAAGGAATTACGTAATTATGGAGGCCTACATAATTATGGAAATTCAGTGCACAGAAACCACAGGAAGTTTTGTCATGTGTTAAGACCTATAGTGACAAGAATAATGATACGGGGGAAGTCTTGGACCTTGACCGATGTCATTTTATCTTACACTCCCCAATTCTGATTTCAAGCACACACAAGTTTTCTATGATAAGTCTTCATAAGAAACGTTCTTCTGTCCGTAGTTCAAAATTCCATGTTTTACTACTACAAGGAATTCACTTTGAGGGTTAACAAATTTGCTAAGAGTCCTAACATGGCCCAGAGTTTCACTTAAGGGTTCAATGGATCTATTAGAATGCGAAACCGTCACAGCTGTCTTCACAAGTTTCCTCTAGAATTAAATTTCGGGACGAAATTTCCTAAAGTAGGGGAGACTGTGACACCTGTGTCACTTCAACCATCAAACAAATTCCAAACCAATGAAATATTGTATTTCATACTTGGGATTTGTAAAAATATGTGTATCGTTTGCACATATCAACTCTTGTTCGATTTTAAGCTTTAAATCGCTTTCTGGAGGGTTATACGCGCTCTGATGCGTAAATATAACTAGTTTAATCCAACAAACTGTAACATCTGCCAATTTTAGAGCTATAGGATTAACGACCCGCCCCTTTATCTCGGTAATGTCATGAGCATATTGCGTTTTCTTGGTTTGATACGTTAGACACATACCATGTTTTTATGTTTATCTTGAATCACACGCTTGCTATGAGGAATTGTTCAAAACTTATCTTTTGCTATGTACGTACGAAACTTGTATACTCACCATTGCTTTTGCATTGAATTGTATTTTTAAACATGTTACAGGTTGAGGATGATGGAACTATGAAAAGAAGTAGCGTTGATGCCTAGATACACATATAGACGTTAGGTTTAATATGTTGTATCAATTTTGCTTATGTTGTTATGTACTTCTTTGAACTTGTTGTATTTGAATTTCTTGTAATGTTGACAATCACTTTATGGAATGAAATCGGTTTATTAAATATTGTCACAAATAGCGTTGAGGATGATGGAACTATGAAAAGAAGTAGCGTTGATGCCTAGATACACATATAGACGTTAGGTTTAATATGTTGTATCAATTTTGCTTATGTTGTTATGTACTTCTTTGAACTTGTTGTATTTGAATTTCTTGTAATGTTGACAATCACTTTATGGAATGAAATCGGTTTATTAAATATTGTCACAAATAGCGTTATGACGTCTCTAGCAATCTTCACACTTCGTCTCATCCCGATGTTTCCGCCATTGGTTGGGGTGTGACAGATTGGTATCAGAGCCATAACTATAGGGAATTAGGAAAAGTAGGAATGCTTTTACCTAGTCTATAGTTTTAGAAGCCTTATCGTATGTTTTGCTTGAACTACTACATGATACTTTAATTGTTCCTTATTTATGCTCTCTTAGACATGTATGTTACTCATGTGTAATACTTGACATGTTATTCTTACGCATTAATGCTTGTTTAATTATGTGTTAATACTTGTTACTTTGATCAATTCTTTATGTGTTATTCTTGACATATTTCTCTATGTTTTATACTTGTTTTATCATTTCACTATTTAAGTACCTTTCTTGATATGCTTTCTTATGTGTTTATACGGGTTCGTGTATTTCCGTTGACCTACACTTCCCTCATGCATTTCACTTTTATTTTAAACCCGACAACACTCATATTACAAAAAAAAAGAGACGACTTCACCAAAATAGGCGTGAAACCCACAATTTGGTGAATGACTCTCGATCTTTCTACCTTTCTTTCTTACACGAAATTCACCACCAAGTTAGGAGTGAAATCCACACCTTGATGGAGAAATTCAAATTTCAAATTCTAGTGGACCCTCGCCAAAGTGTCGAAATTAACTTTTGACCCGACGAGTACCAACCACACTTAGGATACTAAATCGCCAAGTTAGGGGTGAAACCCGCACCTTGTCGACTAGTTCCACTCCTTGATTTTCATTAATCCCGCCAAGTCTCGAAATTTCAATTGAATTGGGGACATGTAGTAACTGGAAGGGTAAATACCGTCAACCGACTTGTCGGCGAGAGTATTTCACCTATTAGGCCAAAGCATGCTCCTCAAGTTCGAAAGACTTTTCGACTACTTTGGTTAGTCAAAGGTTCCGTTTTGGAACCATCCGAATTTTAATCAAACGTGTTTTACTATTTATTATACGCGATGCAATCTTTCAAATTCGAATTTACTTCCGATATTTTTCTTCTCACACACACAACATATTGAATCTTTTCCATACACTTATACATATGCAAGATTTCATGTAATTTAAATTCATATTCCTTGTAACGACAAGTGGGGACATATCCTCGAGATAGGAGTGACTTCCTTACCTTGATGATTAACTCCACTCCCTTTTCTTAAAACGACCTCACCAACGAGTTCGGGGTGATTCCCTTACCTAGGTGATCGTTACCAAAACGCCTCTTCAAAATATCTTATTATGCAAACTCGATCATGTTTATATCTAAATTATTGATCATTATTCAAAATACATACGTGTACGATTTCAAAATATATTGTTTTGTCAAGCATACTTTTTATCCTACAACCTATTTTTACCTAACTCACATACACGGATTCTTAACTTAACTTAAATGTTTTACTGCACAAATTTCCAAACCTCACGAAATGCTACCTATCACTTTAATCGGTCAAACAAATCTCTTGCCCATGAACTTCATATTCGACTTAATCACTAAAACGCACTCATGATATATATCACCAAACTAAATACTTTCATTCTCAATCGGAGGATCAAACCAACCTTTCTTTTACACCTATAAAATCTTATGGATGTTATATGATCGTTTTACCAAAGATTCTTCTCACATCAACAAATCATTTGTTAGAACTTTTAACAATCTCAAAGTCCTTTTGCTAAAATTCTTTTCTAAGGATCCTCGTTGTCACAAGAACCTCCTAAATTCATAACTTCTTAATGAAATGAAATTACTTTTGATTGAAAACCTTTTTACACCAATTTACAAAACACGTGGGCAAGAAGACTTCTTGGGGACCGACCATCCTTGGATTTCGTAAACTCTTTTAAAACAAAAATATCATTTCCATTTATTACAAACGCATTGGGCTTAACCAATAAGTACCTTATGTCCTTTTACATATGCAACTATATTCTACCTTTCACCTATAATCATTCGTATTTACATACTTAACCTTTTGGACGATCCTATACACCTAAATCCGTGATGTTATGCCTATACTTATAATCGTATTCATACTTATACTCATACGTTTCATGTTTTACTTATACTCATATATTTCATGTTTTCACTTATACTCATACGTTGCGTGCTTATACATATACACATACTACTCGTACGTGTTATGTCGATACACATACTTGCGTGCTTATTCATTATTACACCCTAAATCATAATTGACAAAAAGTCGCAGCGGAAACACCAACCATAAAATTTCTTGCGTTATAAAAACCTCAACTGATTTAAACTTTTAACTTTAAATTAATTCTTAATCAAAAGTCTGTCATCCTCTTACTTGTTAACTAAAAACATAGCTTACATTAACTACATTTTACATTCAACGTCCCCGTACAATCTCTCTAGTGACTCGGTCTTCGATCTCTAATCCTTGTGCTAATCGCTCATCATCCATACAACCTGCATTCACCACATACATTCATAACATTAGTACACATTTAAGAAACAAGGTTCATTCGCGTACACTTCACACTTCGTCATCTTTTAAGCTTTAAGCATTTCATCTGCATATCCATTTCCTGGTGAGGCTTCAATAATGTACCTGCATTACTTTTCATTCTCGAGGTATACCATTAGTAACGCTAACACTCAACGTGTCTATTCCATACATATGTACTCATATACATATCTACATGCGTACATATCTTCTCTACAATCTTACATACGTGCATACACTCTTACTTGCCTGTATACATACATGCATACATACTCATCTATATACATACAACCTTTCCTACATCATTACATACATGCATACAATCATACATATCTTTCACATACATACATACACATCTACATGCGTACAAACCTTTCCTACATCATTGCATACATACATACCTTCGTACGTATCTTTACACATACATACATACATATCTATATGCATACAAACCTTTCCTACATCATTACATACATACATACCCTCGTACATATCTTTACACATGCATACATATACATCTACATACATACAAACATTTCCTACATCATTGCATACATACATACCCTTGTACATATCTTTACACATACATACATACGCAACTACATGTATACAAACCTTTCCTACAAACTTACATACAATTACATATCAATCATTCTATATGTATCTACATAAATACATACCTACACCGTCACGTACGATCATGTCATCCCACCTATATGCATTCACACATACATACATTTGCGCATACGCGCTTACATACCTTTCTACATACGTGTAAATAGATACACAACATCCATACATACCTATCCACGCATACGCTTACCATAAAGGTCATAAAATGTGAGTTAAACTAATCATACGCAACTTAAAACGCGTTTAAACGAGTTCCCGAGCCAAAACGGAGCAACCGAACAACTTTCGCTGAAACGTGCCACCGTCGCGTAGCGCGACGGCCAGGGGCCTTACCAGTCGCGCTACGCGACTGCCTTAATTTGATCAGTAAGTTACAGCTGGTTGCTGCAGATTTCCAGCACGTCCGCGTTTCACGGAAACGGTCATAACTTCTTCGTTAATGGTCCGTTTTACCCGATTCTTTTTCCTACGCGTCCGTAATTTAATTCTCCATCTTATGGAGTTAAGATCGAACATTTGGACTACCGAAATTTATCACTTTTAAGCCTTCGGCTTATTATCCTTTTCCATGATTTCTACCCGTTCATGCATTTACCCACATAACTTGTTTGTTTGACCTTAACTTCACATGAAATGATAATTTCAAGGTCATTTGTCATAAAAGATTCATTCTCGGATGCCCTACATCTCATTCCACCCGTTTTCGCTCAAAAGCTTATTTTTGACCCGTTAAGGTTTATTGCGCATTAAAACGTTTATGACTTACAAACCATACTTCTCACTTTCATACTTAACCAAAACATTATACTAATCGAGTAACTTACTTCTAAACTACTTTTTAAGACCGTTTGCCCAAAATACCCATCAAGGGCATTTTGGTCAACTTTAAACCCATCATTTATGACAAGAGTCTTTAACACATAATTGACCTCAAACATCATGTTTAATTCATTACGATACTTTATTACTTACGCGTACTAAGAAGTGATTACGGAAATCACTTACCTCATGCATCCGTGTCCACATCCGTTTCCACGCCTCTTCTTGACCCGTTAGCCTTTCGCGCTTGAGTCCGTCTCCACATGATTCCTATACTTTCATGTCATAGAAATCACGCTATCATTAGCATACTCATTTGTATATGATAACAATCGTATCAATCCCATATTTCACACTTAACTTTCATCAATCATTCCTAACAAACATAACTCATATAATCATGTTCGCATACGTTTAACTCATGTAACTCATCATGTCATTACATTTAACACGGATTGACATTACATGTACCATACGACTTCTCATTAACCTATATTTATGACAACGAGTCAACTCATGTTGCTTATACTTAGTTGACTTTCAAAAGTCAACTATTCACCATACATATCTATCGACTTATCAACATATTCCCGTAACATCATAATCGACCATACGGACGACATTATATACATTTTATCATTCACTTGATGTACGTACTACCTTTTAAGCATAACGTACAACTTATTCATACAAAATCTCCTAAATTCATACATAGTTCATCAAATGCTTCTACAATCCAACATGGGGTATTTAAATTAAACACCAATCATGTTATCATCACATTTCATTCACTTCATCTATAACAATTCATCATTTCTTATCCCATTTCTTTAAACATTCACACACATGTATGATTCCAAACATTATTAACATAAGCGAATCATCATATTACATTACATCATCTAAAACCCACTTCATAACCACTTGTTAATCACTTACAAGTGATCTAATCTAAAATTCTTCATAACTCATCATACTTTTGATATATGTACTACCTCGTAAGCATAGTGTACAACTAGTTCATGCATATCATTCTAATCTCATACACAATTCATCAATCTCTTCTTCCTAATCAACATGATTCATACATGCATAACATCAAACATACTAGTATCACATTTCTTTCAATTCTTCTAACAAGAATACATCATACAACTCAAAATACATCAATATTAAGCAAGAACTTAGACATAGATGATTTACCCATGTCATCTTCTTCACCATAACAAATGGGTTTCACCCTTAAACATCAAATTAACCTAATTCATGCATAATCCATGTTCCAAATGATGAATCTAACACATTCTCATGCTCAATTTCATACGAATTCGTGATTTACAACATAACCCATTTCGTGCACCATCACCAATCTAGAATCTAAGACATACCTTACGATCCCCTTGTGAAGGTGATCATTAATCTATGCTCGGTTATGAATTTGAGCTTCGTTTAGCCTTCCAATTTGAGGGAATTGATGAAACTAGGGTTCTTGGCTCCATGGGAGCTCCCTGCTCTTTTTCACGCACACACCATGTGTGTTTGTGTGTGTATTTTGTTAATTAAAACATAACTTTCCCCCTTATTCATCTTTGGTCCCTCAAGTTTGTTTCCCTTGTTTGCTTAACCAAACATTTACCACATTCCATCTTTTAATAATTTTAACCATACATTTAACTAGGTTAAGTAGCCTAGTTATTTATTTCTTGATGTATCATATCATATCATTTTAACGAATATAAATATTCGGGTTTTGGGGTGTTACAAGTCTACCCCCCTTAAAGGAGGTTTCGTCCCCGAAACCTGTCTCATTTTATCTTACAAACACACATCTATGTTTGACTTCATAGTCACATCATAATCATAAGTAATCATCCTATCTTATTTCATAATTATTAATACCCTTGACTTATTCCTCCTAACAAGTCTATACTTTCCATAGCATACTTTCACATAACATTTTTATTTCCTTTTTGACCCGTTAATAACAGGTCAATATACATACTTACTCAGACTTACAATAATGCTTACACTCATATGATCCGTTTATATACTTTCATTTCTTTCACGCATTCTATTACCCACTTAATTGGGTAATAGCATATACTCTCATAATGAGATTTAAGCATACCACTTATGACCTGGTAACATCGGGTTAATTACTTTCAACATAAATCTTCCGTTCTATCCATATAACGGATTGAACTTCATACATTCGTTATTGCATTCGCGACCACTCGTTCTAAACGGATGGTACCTTATCCTCACTCGACTTGTTCAACTTGAACCGGTCGACGTGCCTAGCTTATTACAGCTTTCGCTTATCATAACCAAATCCGCAAGGAATTTGCATCATTCATATCTTTCATTCCTTGAATCCGTCTTGCGGATTCAAACATTGCATATACGCTTTTCATCCCTTGAATCCGTCTAGCGGATTCAAGCATTGCATTCATACTTTAACCTCTTTCATGTTTCGAATCCGTCCCGCGGATTCTAGCTTAGCATTTTATGTTTCGAATCCGTCTCGCGGATTCTAGCATAGCATATCATACTTCGAATCCGTCTCGCGGAGTCTAGTATAGCATATCATATTTCGAATCCGTCTCGCGGATTCTAGCATAGCATATCATACTTCGAATCCGTCTCGCGGAGTCTAGTATAGCATATCATATTTCGAATCCGTCTCGCGGATTCTAGCATAGCATATCATACTTCGAATCCGTCTCACGGATTCTAGTATAGCATATCATCTTCCGAATCCGTCTCGCGGACTCTAGCATAGCATTTCATGTTTCGAATCCGTCTCGCGGATTCTAGCATAGCATATCATGTTTCGAATCCGTCTCGCGGATTCTAGCATAGCATATCATACTTCGAATCCGTCTCACGGATTCTAGTATAGCATATCATCTTCCGAATCCGTCTCGCGGACTCTAGCATAGCATTTCATACTCTCATTCTTGAGAGTCTTACATTTCTCTTCACCCTCACGTCCACCTACTACTTAATTCTAACAGACATACCTGTATCAATTATCACGGTCACACGAACGTCATATGCTTCACGTGTACTGGCCAGGTACACAATCCACATACTAGTTTCGTGTCTTCGTGTAATTGTCACCTTATGTCCGAAGAGTTTGGTTTCGGCACGTGCATCATTTTTCAAAACATGTTTACTATACCATCATGGTCCTTCATTTAGCATTTTTCTTCCCTTAATGCACTTTACCATTTCATATACCGACATATTAAATTTACGTACCTTAACTTTATCTTATTTCATGCCTTGGTGTCGGTAGTTGACCGCACTCGCGGATCATCCTCTTCAAACGCTTATACTTACCTTGCATATACAAAACCGTCAGTTTCTTTATGCGTATACATAAGTACATACTTACATTCTCTTTTACCTTTGGATCTTGACCGAGTCTTGGATTGTATGGGTTTCTTATCACAAGAGCACACAGGTTTGAGTTCAAGCACTTACCTTCTTACACTTGATTCTCTCAAACCAGGGCTCTGATACCAACTTATTACACCCTAAATCATAATTGACAAAAAGTCGCAGCGGAAACACCAACCATAAAATTTCTTGCGTTATAAAAACCTCAACTGATTTAAACTTTTAACTTTAAATTAATTCTTAATCAAAAGTCTTTCATCCTCTTACTTGTTAACTAAAAACATAGCTTACATTAACTACATTTTACATTCAACGTCCCCGTACAATCTCTCTAGTGACTCGGTCTTCGATCTCTAATCCTTGTGCTAATCGCTCATCATCCATACAACCTGCATTCACCACATACATTCATAACATTAGTACACATTTAAGAAACAAGGTTCATTCGCGTACACTTCACACTTCGTCATCTTTTAAGCTTTAAGCATTTCATCTGCATATCCATTTCCTGGTGAGGCTTCAATAATGTACCTGCATTACTTTTCATTCTCGAGGTATACCATTAGTAACGCTAACACTCAACGTGTCTATTCCATACATATGTACTCATATACATATCTACATGCGTACATATCTTCTCTACAATCTTACATACGTGCATACACTCTTACTTGCCTGTATACATACATGCATACATACTCATCTATATACATACAACCTTTCCTACATCATTACATACATGCATACAATCATACATATCTTTCACATACATACATACACATCTACATGCGTACAAACCTTTCCTACATCATTGCATACATACATACCCTCGTACGTATCTTTACACATACATACATACATATCTATATGCATACAAACCTTTCCTACATCATTACATACATACATACCCTCGTACATATCTTTACACATGCATACATATACATCTACATACATACAAACATTTCCTACATCATTGCATACATACATACCCTTGTACATATCTTTACACATACATACATACGCAACTACATGTATACAAACCTTTCCTACAAACTTACATACAATTACATATCAATCATTCTATATGTATCTACATAAATACATACCTACACCGTCACGTACGATCATGTCATCCCACCTATATGCATTCACACATACATACATTTGCGCATACGCGCTTACATACCTTTCTACATACGTGTAAATAGATACACAACATCCATACATACCTATCCACGCATACGCTTACCATAAAGGTCATAAAATGTGAGTTAAACTAATCATACGCAACTTAAAACGCGTTTAAACGAGTTCCCGAGCCAAAACGGAGCAACCGAACAACTTTCGCTGAAACGTGCCACCGTCGCGTAGCGCGACGGCCAGGGGCCTTACCAGTCGCGCTACGCGACTGCCTTAATTTGATCAGTAAGTTACAGCTGGTTGCTGCAGATTTCCAGCACGTCCGCGTTTCACGGAAACGGTCATAACTTCTTCGTTAATGGTCCGTTTTACCCGATTCTTTTTCCTACGCGTCCGTAATTTAATTCTCCATCTTATGGAGTTAAGATCCAACATTTGGACTACCGAAATTTATCACTTTTAAGCCTTCGGCTTATTATCCTTTTCCATGATTTCTACCCGTTCATGCATTTACCCACATAACTTGTTTGTTTGACCTTAACTTCACATGAAATGATAATTTCAAGGTCATTTGTCATAAAAGATTCATTCTCGGATGCCCTACATCTCATTCCACCCGTTTTCGCTCAAAAGCTTATTTTTGACCCGTTAAGGTTTATTGCGCATTAAAACGTTTATGACTTACAAACCATACTTCTCACTTTCATACTTAACCAAAACATTATACTAATCGAGTAACTTACTTCTAAACTACTTTTTAAGACCGTTTGCCCAAAATACCCATCAAGGGCATTTTGGTCAACTTTAAACCCATCATTTATGACAAGAGTCTTTAACACATAATTGACCTCAAACATCATGTTTAATTCATTACGATACTTTATTACTTACGCGTACTAAGAAGTGATTACGGAAATCACTTACCTCATGCATCCGTGTCCACATCCGTTTCCACGCCTCTTCTTGACCCGTTAGCCTTTCGCGCTTGAGTCCGTCTCCACATGATTCCTATACTTTCATGTCATAGAAATCACGCTATCATTAGCATACTCATTTGTATATGATAACAATCGTATCAATCCCATATTTCACACTTAACTTTCATCAATCATTCCTAACAAACATAACTCATATAATCATGTTCGCATACGTTTAACTCATGTAACTCATCATGTCATTACATTTAACACGGATTGACATTACATGTACCATACGACTTCTCATTAACCTATATTTATGACAACGAGTCAACTCATGTTGCTTATACTTAGTTGACTTTCAAAAGTCAACTATTCACCATACATATCTATCGACTTATCAACATATTCCCGTAACATCATAATCGACCATACGGACGACATTATATACATTTTATCATTCACTTGATGTACGTACTACCTTTTAAGCATAACGTACAACTTATTCATACAAAATCTCCTAAATTCATACTTAGTTCATCAAATGCTTCTACAATCCAACATGGGGTATTTAAATTAAACACCAAACATGTTATCATCACATTTCATTCACTTCATCTATAACAATTCATCATTTCTTATCCCATTTCTTTAAACATTCACACACATGTATGATTCCAAACATTATTAACATAAGCGAATCATCATATTACATTACATCATCTAAAACCCACTTCATAACCACTTGTTAATCACTTACAAGTGATCTAATCTAAAATTCTTCATAACTCATCATACTTTTGATATATGTACTACCTCGTAAGCATAGTGTACAACTAGTTCATGCATATCATTCTAATCTCATACACAATTCATCAATCTCTTCTTCCTAATCAACATGATTCATACATGCATAACATCAAACATACTAGTATCACATTTCTTTCAATTCTTCTAACAAGAATACATCATACAACTCAAAATACATCAATATTAAGCAAGAACTTAGACATAGATGATTTACCCATGTCATCTTCTTCACCATAACAAATGGGTTTCACCCTTAAACATCAAATTAACCTAATTCATGCATAATCCATGTTCCAAATGATGAATCTAACACATTCTCATGCTCAATTTCATACGAATTCGTGATTTACAACATAACCCATTTCGTGCACCATCACCAATCTAGAATCTAAGACATACCTTACGATCCCCTTGTGAAGGTGATCATTAATCTATGCTCGGTTATGAATTTGAGCTTCGTTTAGCCTTCCAATTTGAGGGAATTGATGAAACTAGGGTTCTTGGCTCCATGGGAGCTCCCTGCTCTTTTTCACGCACACACCATGTGTGTTTGTGTGTGTATTTTGTTAATTAAAACATAACTTTCCCCCTTATTCATCTTTGGTCCCTCAAGTTTGTTTCCCTTGTTTGCTTAACCAAACATTTACCACATTCCATCTTTTAATAATTTTAACCATACATTTAACTAGGTTAAGTAGCCTAGTTATTTATTTCTTGATGTATCATATCATATCATTTTAACGAATATAAATATTCGGGTTTTGGGGTGTTACATTCATACCTAAACTTATACTTATGCTCACACTTTCATTCATACTCATGATCCATACATTCGTACCCATACGCGAGCGTAATCCGAGTGATTCGCTTGCGTGGGTCCCATACATACTTAAGCATGGACTTGCTTACATACTACATTCTTACACGTGCACGTTCTTAATTTTCAAATTATGGATACCCTAATTCATACACAACTAGTACAAGCTATGCGGATCAGGCGACGATCAATATAATCACGGGTGCACACGGGATTATAGTGATAGGCGTATGAGAACCATAGAGTGTACTACTGTGTATGGTAAGACACGGAACGTAACATGACACCGGATACGAAACGGACGTAACATGGTCGAAACATGGTGGATACGCCGCTGGTACTTCCTATATATAAGTGTTTTCACCGTATTACCAAATTTCGTAAAACGTGCCATGAGAAATTCAATGTTTTACAGACCTTTTGGACCTAATACAACTTCACACAACTCACAAACGCATTATATCCGATTATCCATGACGAGACTTCATCCTTAACATACTACGTTCATCTATCCAACACTTATGCTATTCTCATACTGGTACTCTTTAAGAGTCGTTCGTTCATTCTATACTCGTATTATTCTCCTTATCCTTTTAGTTCATACAAACCTCGTTCGCAAATAAGCTTGTTTAAACATTTGAGTCCTAACTTACCTCGCTACCTATAAAATAGTCGTCCTATTTTGGATTCTTGTGTAACTATACTTAGTATACCTTTAATGCTTTACCTAAAGTGCCAAATCTTCTTGTTTCACTCAATAAACAATCTTCTACAAATGCGATTTCGTTACCACGTCCCATCAAAACACAAACCGTTTGTCAACATCTCCTTCCTTAATACGTCACCTTTTTAAATACGTCACCAATTTAAGTTATTCAAACTTGCTCAGACTCACTGCACCTATATACACACCTACATGTTTTCAACTATGTTAGATACCTCAAATCATTTTAAACAATGAACACACTCACAAATTTACCTTGTCACTCTCCTAAGTTTTGTGCCTTTCAAAATGTTTCAAAATTTCAAGTCTCAAATTTTTACAAAAAACTTTTCAAGTCTACCTCTTGAATAAATTTCGGGACGAAATTTCCTAAAGGAGGGGAGACTGTAACGCCCCGCATTTTCATACTTTCTATATTTAGAAACCATCGTTTGTAAGACTATTTTTTTGGAAACTTCGAAGTCTTGTAATCGTTCTTTCATTAAAAGCAATGCAAAATCCGAGACTTGAATCATGAATAAAACTTGTATTTTGTTACAAATATGTTAAACACACTTTATATATGCTCGTATGTTCAAAACGGTGAATCAATTGGTGTTTAATCATTATTCTTGGAAACTATGTGCTAAACTTGTAATTAAGCTAAACTTATGCCCAAAACGTGTTTTGAACATAAACGACACTTGATTATGATACTTTTACACTCAATTATACTTAGTTTATACTCCTCATACTTGAAATGTTCTTAAAATATGCTTTTGTGGCAAGAATGGTCCTTAAAAGTCCTAAAAACACCAAAATTGCAAAGTCTGGGGGCTAAAGTGTAAATTTTGAAACTTATGTCTAATAAACAACCCCCGGGCGGCCCGCTTTGACTTAACTGAAACCTAATGCGGGCCGCATGGCCTCTATGTTCGCAAAAAACACAACCAGCTTCGATCAGACGCGAATTATGCACGAAATCCAAGCTTCTAAACCTCCCCAATCACCATTTAGCCACCTCTAATCACCTCCAATCACCACCAACCTCTTTCACTATAAATATACACCTTCTCCTCACCATTTTACACTTTCACAACTCTCTACAATTTGAGGGGTTCGGTATGCCAATTTGAACTGTAACGAACATTCCGGAACATAACCATAAGTTAAACACACCGTACATATCCTTTATATAGCTTAGAAATAGGCTTTGAGGGGTTCGGTGTGCTAAAATAAACTTTTGGGTCATTCAGGGACTAAAAGCGTCAAAAAGTGCACAAGTTTAGATTTTCACGCATAACTTACGTTCTGAATACATCCGGACATCCAAAAATTTATGTAAGCATTATAATATTATGCTTTAGTGTTTGGCTTGTCAAAAATCCATTCGTCGCGCAATTTGGCCCGTTTTTGCGTTCGTTACGACTCCCGTCGTAATTAACCGAACAACGCAACCGTACGGCCAAACGAACCGACATCCGAGATATTTTTTAGCACATTTTAAGTTTCCTATACTTTAACTTCATTTTAGAGCTTTGAAATGGGGTTAACGGGGCTTAAATGTGTTAAAAATGCATCGAAAACCAAGTTTGGAGCTACAGGGGCCTGTTCTGCCATTTTTGAAAGTTTTAGGTCTGCAAGGTCCTTACGGAGCGTAAGGTTCTCAGTCTTACGGTCCGTAAGCATGGTCCAGATGCAGCAACTTGTTTTTAACAGCTGTTAACAGCCCTTAACCCCTCCAAAGGCCAATGCCATGTGTCCAACTCTTATGGTGGGAGCAATATGAGTTACCACAACATTCCGACAAGTGTACGGGCGAGATCAAGGCGCGTTATCCAAGAAACGATCCTAACGGTGAACCGAAATCTATAAATACCCAACCCACTTCATTGCAAAACCCACTAGAATCTGATTTGAGAAGCTCTAAGTTGAAACCTTTGTTTCATACCTGAGCTACTTGAATCAAGATTAGCATTCGGGGACCCTTCGTAAGTATTCCTTCGTTCTTTTATTGCTTTTCGAGTCCGAAAGCCAAACTTTGTTTGACTTTCTGCGTTGACCAGTTTATGGACAATGCGAAGTTCGTTTGAACTTCGCAACGTGATTGTAATCACGATGGTTATAGTCCCTTGTGACTATGCCTACTGATTACCACGTTGTCTAGGGTCGTAAGGGTAAGCGATCTAATAAATCGCTTATACCTTCGAACCCGACCCATTTGGTCGATCATTAGGATCCGACCAAATACATTAGGTGACCATAGTAGGTAGGGAATAACCTTCCGAGGTTATACCTTATGGTCATGACGTTTAAGTAGTTGTATGATAGGTAGTTTATATGCCTTAGGTAAATTACCAAAATGCCTTTTTTACGCCAAAATTCATTTTAAACATATGTAACATGACCTATGACCTCTAGACTGATTTATCAACAATATTAAACATGTTAAGGCATATTCTACTTGTCATAGGACTAGTTAGGCGGTCCGAACGCGTTTCACGCGAACGACGCGTTAAAGTAGCATAAGCTACCTAAACGGGTCGTAATGGGTCGTAAGCGCTTAGGTTAGGTTTCATTTAGTATGTAGGCTTTGTTAAACCATATGACACGAGTCTCCATACTCGTTTGGTTTACGAACCCTCATTCTATCTAAATCCTCCGACTTAGGTCCGGTTTATTAACATAGTTACCTATATTAGGTGCCGTTTAATTCCGTGATCTCTAGCATTGCTTGGTGGTTATCTTAGGACTTCTGAGCAATCTCAAGTGAGTACATAGTTCCCCTCTTTTACTGTTTTCAACTGTTTTGGGGTGAAGCATGTGTACCTATATGTTATTTTCATGATTTCAAAGTATAATTGATTATACATATTATTACTTATCAATTGACAAACTAAATGACTATCTATGGTGTAAACACTGATTTCTCAAAGAACATAAAATAAAATGTTGAATTGTACTTATTTTTTGTTCACCAGACCGATTGGTAGTATGATATAGCGCTATAGGATTTGACACCCCATTCCTGTTGTCATGGAATGTCTGAAACCAATTTGTTTCTCCATCCAAATAGGGATTTCCTTTGTGGTATCCCTATAGTCTCAAAGGTGTATTTCGATGCACTAGGTCTGAATGAATTCTTAAATCACATTATTTTTGTATATTTAGTTATACTCCCAAAAGTATAGTTTGATATGCTCCCATGTGTGATATTGTACAAAACCAACATATATTTTGTTAATCATCCAAAACATATTTTGATATGTTATTTACAAAACCAGAACATAGTTTAATATGTTATTTATCACCTCCAAAGCATATTTTGATATGTTATTTACAAACCAAAACAAAGTTTAATATGTTATTTATAAATCCAAAGTATACTTGTAATATACTACTGAAAACTATTATTTTAAACAACTAAAGTATATTTAATGTACTATCTATCTATCGATTGGGTTTTGGTTAGTGTTTAGATAACGGGACGGGTGTAATGTGATGAAAACATGGTAGATACGCCGCTCGTACTTCTTATATATAAGTGTTTTCATTGCATTACATACCGTGGCGTTATTTAGTACACTTGGGTTAACGATATTGGAACTGAAATATACTTTAATATATTACTCATTCGATTCTCTTAAAATCCAAAAGTATATTTTCAAATATACTATAAGCCTTTTTATCAAAATATTGTTTTACGAGCAACTTATCTTATACAAACTCATTTTACATGGTTATTCATTTAACCTTACATTTATTTATACATATCATCTGATCTTATTGTTTTTCAAACGATTTACAAAACAAATCAATTTACAAGGTTCATGACTAAACTTTATTAAACATTTTTTCTTAAACTTACAAGTCATGAATCCTATTTTCACAAAACCTATGTATCTCACATGCATTTTTATGCTGACGTACCTATTTTTACACATGTTTCAGGTACTGCTTTGCAATGATTGTTGATACATGCTACATTTAGGATGGACTCGTGCCTTAGCAACTTTAAAACTTGGAAGATCATAGTTGTACTTATTTGATTGTATTAAAACAATGAGTTCATTTATTCAATAAAACAAAATTTATTTATTCCATGGTTATGAAACAATGATTCTGTTACAACACTCCCCGACGTTTCCGCCACGTCTTGTTGCTTTACGTGGTCGGGGTGTGACAGATGCGGCCTAGCACTGCATCCTATTGACGATGCAAGTGGGACTGACACGTTGACTCAGGTAGCCAAAACAAAAAGGGGCACTGATGACAGTCATCTGTCAGCCCATACGTAAACGACACTGGCGCACAGACTGACACCACAGTAGGACGTGGCATCACCTCCGTGACCGATAAGCCTGACACACCTACAAAGGGGCTGCGCGTTGTTAGTCTAGCCACTCAATTACCCTCCTTCACTGCTCGGCTATAAATACCCATCCCGGACCAAGTTTGAGGTATCACTTATCAAACTCTCTCACTCTTACTACTATTAAACACTTTGCTCTCAAGCAAATTACTGATTCTCACGGCGGAGAGTGGTAACAAGGAGCACCACCCACCCCATCCTCCTTGTTACGAGTCACGGTGTGTTTTCTTTGTGCAGGAGACAGATCAGCGGACGATCCAGCCATCGATCCTCGGAAAGAAGGGATTAACCCTACTTGACGAGACCAATGAATTAACCTCCCTTGGTTAACCACCGTTTCATCCGTACCGAAACCTGTATTCATTTTTATGGTTTCCGATTTTGATCATTTTTAGTTTATGCAACTCTGTCTGCAACGATATATGAAAATGATATAAATATTATGACGATCTTAACTAATCAATAGCGTTTGAAACTTTTAGTTGAAGGGTCAATAAATCCATATACACAAACACTTCTACTGGTATATAATAATAATTATTTTATTGATATAAAAAATTAGAAAAAATCAAAGAATGAAAAATTTAAAAATCTGGAAATTTTAAACTAAATCTAATAAACAAATGGGAAAATTAATAAATAGCGACCACTAGTAAAATGAAAGCAGCGTTTAGTTTTATTATTAACTAAATCTAATAAACAAAAGGGAAAATTAATAAATAGCGACCACTAGTAAAATGAAAGCAGCGTTTAGTTTTATTATTATTTCTTTAGTAAAATAAAAGCAGCGTTTGGTTTTATTATTATTTCTTTAGTAAAATGAAAGCAACTTAGTTTTATTATTATTTCTTTAAACAAGGTGGGAATGTCTTGTGGGTCAAAAGTCTTGCTTTATTAGTTGTTCACATTACCACTGATTTAGTAAAATCACAAAATGAAAGCAACGTTTAGTTTTATTATTATTTCTTTATTCTTTATTTATTTTAAAATGAAAGCAACTTAGTTTTATTATTATTTCTTTAAACAAGGGTGGGAATGTCTTGTGGGTCAAAAGTCTTGCTTTATTAGTTGTTCACGTTACCACTGAATTTTGGTATCTGTTTTATGCCCACTTTTTGTCATATTTATATCTTTGGTGGACCCCACTTCTCATATAATATAATGTCTGACATACTGGAGAAAAAAGGCAGCCTTTAAATCACGTGACGCGCACACTCCCTCGTCCTTTCCATGTTACTAAAAAAGAGTTGATGGGTCAAATCGTCGGGGTCCACGCCAACGGTAAGACCATAAGGTATGGGCACTGTCAAAGGCCCGTCCCCCTCTTTTGGGCTCGTCCAACACCGCCCCCAAGGGGCCCGGCTCGGTAAATCTTTAACGACAGGTAAACCGAGAAGGTAAATATTAAAAAAAAAAACTAGCTGAGGAGAAGCTAAAGAAGCAACAAGAAGCGCAGGAGTTGGAGGAATGGAAAATAATGACCACCGACCTTAGCTCCTATCCACCGGAAGACCGTCCCAATTTACAAATGATGAAGGAAAAAATTAGGAAAAAATGGAGTGAGGGAGTGTAGTTTTTTTTAAATGTAACTTTAGGTTTTTTTTAAGTGTGTTTTTTTTTTAATTTAAATGTAACTTTAGGTTTTTTTTAAGGTGTGTTTTTTTATTTAAATGTAACTTTAGTTGTTGTTTTTTTAGGTTTTATTTAAATGTAACTTTTTTATTTTTATTTACTTTGTTTTCATTAATTAATTAAATCAAATAAATAATAATAAAAAAAAAATGAAGGAGGAGCATCCCCACACCCTTGGATAGTCTCCAAGGGGAGGGTCCTTCTCCTTTGCCTACGTGGCGCTTAGGTGGAGGATAGTCCTTTGGAGACTATCCTCCCCCATACCCAATGGTCTAATACTTTAATAGTCCTTCCTGCTACTTGCCAGATAAAGGTGTAGGAAGTGGTTAGATACTTAGGGTGTGGGGGGCGCCCTCGGTGACCCCATGCGGGGGATTTGTTTGCCGTGCGGGAAGGGTGCCGCCATCCATGCGGGGACCCAAATCGGGGAGGGGGGGGGGAGGGGAGTATTCACCGCAATGAAGGAGAGAGGAGATGATGGGCCACCCTCATTTTCTACTATACGCGTCAACGCGCGTATTTTCATCAACTATATCAATCATTTTAATTGGGGTAACGTGTATCACACGATAGCCCTATGTGTTGTTGGTGCACTGAATGTCTGTTGACTATATCTTATCAAGTCTTATGTCTAGATAGAATGAATGAGCACACACTAGATTAGAATTTAGGGTTTTATATGTTTTTCTAGGGTGTTTAGCTTGAAGGGGTTTCAAGGCTAGTTCAAGCTAAACCTATTAATCAGCTTTAGCTTGAACTGATATTGTGCATATTCAACCTAAACCTAGGAGTGTGTCATCCTCAAGCTAAACCCAGAGTCTATAAATAGGGGATGTGGTCATTTGAAGCTAAACCAGAAGGTGTTTGTGTGTGAGTCAAGGTGCTGTCAAAATTTTGTTAGAAATTGATTGTAAAGACTCAGAATTGATTAATAGAGGAAGAATTGAAAAGAACAAAGCTGTTATGACTTTATATACCTTGATTCCGCCTTCATATTTGAAGATGAACTGCCTTAACTGACTTTTAGGGTCACGCAAACGGTCCAACAAGTGGTATCAGAGCTCAGGACGAGGAGTTCATACCATAGCAACTTGATTCTACCGGATTTTCTTATTTCTACTCACTTTTTCTTATACTTTTCCGATTTGAACGAGTTCTAACAGTTGAAATGGCCTGATTTTTTCATATGTTGTGTAAAACATTGTATTAACAAATCCTACAAAGAATCAGATCAAAATTCGGTTTAAAACTAATAAAAAATGGCATAAAACTGGGTTTAGTTTGAACTAATCTTCGAACTTTAGCTTGAAAAATTCAAGCTAAACCTCCATATAATACAGCTTTAGCTTGAACAGTACATATAATACAGCTTTAGCTTGAAAGTATTCAGGGCTTTAGCTTGAACTGTTCAAATCTGGCTTTAGCTTGAAAGTATTCAGGGCTTTAGCTTGAACTTTTCAAATTTGGCTTTAGCTTGAAAGTAATCAGGGCTTTAGTTTGAATTGTCTAAACTTGTGTAGCTTTAGCTTGAAATCATTCTGTTTCAAGAGGTTTCATTTGAATTTGAGTTTTTCAAAATTAAGAAAATTCTAACTGTTTGTTGATTTTTCAGGTACACTCAAGATGGATGACATATTCTTGAACCCGTTTAGCAATATGTATGCTTTTGCTGGAAACTCGGGAGACGATTCATCAACAAACAACAAAAATGATAATCCTCCGAAGGAAAAGAAAAAGGAAGCTTGGGAATTGGAAAGTGCATTCGGAACATTCAATAAACCCCCAAAACTAATGGCTATCGAGGAGTACAGTCGTTGGTCCAGAAAGTTTGAAGATTGGATGATGGCATTTGCATTTCCAAGTTGGAAAAGTCTGAAGAACGGTTATGAACACGGAAACAAGAATGGTGAAGCCTTAACATCTACCGATGAGATTGAATCATTTGTAGCAGAACAAAAATGTGTGGCTTTGTTGTTCCAATCCGTCCGAGAAGACATAATTTCATTGATCGATTATTCGAACGCAAAAGATCTTTGGGCAAAGTTAGAAAAGAAATGTTTAGGAAGTACTGAAATTGTGAAAAACAAAAAGAAACTTCTTAGGAAAGAGTTTGATATGTTTGGTTGTCTTAAGAATGAGTCAGTTTGTAAAATGATAGAAAGGTTCGGTCATCTGAAGCTGGAATTAGCAAGACATGATATCAGATATTCTGATGAAGAACTTGTTGACAAACTGTTCGATTCATTACCAGAAGAGATGGATTGGAGATATTATGCACTGATGTTGAAGAACACTATTGCTCCTGAAAATTTGAAACCAGATTTGGTGATTGAGAGACTTGAAAGTCACGAACTGGAATTGAAGAAGACGTATAAAGTCAATCACTCATCTTACCAACAGAATCTGGATTTGTATTATCCAAAGAGCATGATGCCAAAAGCAACTTCTCCAAAGACTGCATTTTCTGCTGAGAATGTGTCCAAAGCAAGCAAAGAAAGTCAAAGTGGTCAAAGCAGTGGAAGTCATAGTGGTTATCACAGTGGATCTTCATCATCTGAAAGTCATTCTGATGCAAAGAATCGTTTTCAATGTAACATTGCAATAGACTTGAAGAATGCTCAGAATTTTGACGAGGAGTCGGCCAAGCAGCAGATGATCTTCCTAGCATCGGTGTTGGAATCGTATGAAGGGTTAGTAGCTGGGAAGATAGGCAACACAAATCTGACGAAAGAAGATTACGATCAGATTGATCCGGAGGAAATGGAATTGATCGATATTCGTTGGGCTATGGCAAGTGCTGTTCGTCGAGCACAAAGATTCATGGAAATTACTGGAAGGAAAACAATTGGTAGTGCTTCTACCAAGCTGGGGTTCGATAAATCCAAAGTGACATGCTTCAAGTGTAAGCAGAAAGGTCATTTCAAACGAGAATGTAGAAACGCTTATGCTGATGAATCGGAGAATCCTTTCAGAGATGATTACTACAAGAAGGCGATTTAACACCAGAATAAATCCGAGCCGCCTAGATTGAAGCAGATTGAAGACAACAGAGAGAAATCTAGAGCTCTTGCGGTGATTTACGATGATGAGGGGTATGATTGGAGTCAAGAGGTACTACCGGAAGAAGATGCGGTTGGTTACGCATTCATGGAAAAAAATGAACCTATTCCATGGAAAGATGATAGAACTGAAGAGCAGAAGTATAGAAGTATAGATATAGAAAGATGATTTCAGAAAACAAAATGATTAGACTTTCTGGTATCTATTTGGAAGCAAAGAGAGCAAAAAGATGGGATCCAGACAGGGAGTGTTATCTTGATGAGTATGGAAATATTGCAATCGATCACAAAACTCTCGATCTGGAAGCCTTAATCAAGGAAATGAAAGATGAGGATGAGTATTGGCAAAACAAATGGTGGGGAACTCCAACCGAGAAAATGAAAGAGGAAGCGAAGAAAGAAAAAGAAGAAAAAGAGATGAAAGAGAAAGAAGAGATCGAAAAATCAAAGAAGATTGATACTGGAGTTATCGATACAACGCAGGAGTTGACTGCAGAGAACCTGGGAAAAATGGCTGACAAAGTGCTGGCTGCTAAAGCACTTGAGGTAGACTCTAACTCCGTGTCTGAGTCAAAAGGCCAGGTCAGTCCAAACTCGTCAACAAATGCGTCAGGTAAAAAGATCGAAGGAAATGCTGATTGGAAAAATTGCAACAAAGAGTGCAAATTTTGTAATACTGTCACGTATCTCAACGGTGAGAAAATTAAAGATCTGACAGCAAAGGTCAGAAGCGTTGAGAATCAGATTCTTGGTCGTGACAAAACAGTTAAAGCTTCAACTGAACGGATAAGAGAATTAACTGCTCAAATTGAAACTGATAAAATTGATCATGACAAAATTAAACAAGAAAATGAAAAGTTGATTCTTGAAAACCATCAGATTTCTAAAAAATTTGAAAAACTGAAAAGCACAATGAAAGATTGTGATGATCGAAATGGTAAAACTTTTAAAGAAAATGAACATTTAAAAGCAGTGCTTCGTATAAAAGAGGAATCAATCAACCGACAACTGGATGAAATCGCTAAATTGAAACTTAAAGTTCAAGAGGCTGTAATCGAAAACGAGCGAATCCAGTTGAAGCTTAACAGTTATAGCTCCGCAAGCTTTGTTTTGCAACACATTATTCCCAAACCTATTGGGAAAGACAAAGCGGGTGAAGATGTGTATTGTGATGGAACTGGGGTGGGGTTTCATCAAGTTCCACCACCTGTTCTTGATAATTACACTAAAAAGCAGTCTGGGTTGGTTGAAATTGAGGAAGAAAGTGAAGTTAAACTTCCAGAGAACATTGATGTCACGTTCACAACTTCCAATGACGATAGTGTCCAAAATGATATTGTAAAAGGTGTTGTTGAAAATGTGTTAAAAATGGATAGTGACACTACTGAGGAAGATGGGTGTTTCTTGGACAAGTGCATTCAGAAATCAAAATCCAAAAACAACTTAAGTGATGAATCGGGTCTTGTGATGTACAAGATGGCTGGATCTGATAAGTTGTATTCGGATTCTGAGTTTCCGATTGAGAATGTTAATGTGAACAAATTGACAAATGTTTTCAAGTTGGTTGAAGTTGAGTTGTCAGAAGTGAACAAGTTCAGTCAAACAAAGAGAAAAATGAGTTTTGAGAAAGATAAATCATACTACAAGAAATCTGTTAATTCATCACGTTTTCATAATAACAATCGAAATAACTGGTCGGGTGGTTATCAGGGTGGTAAGAGTTATCAGCAAAGAAGATTTCAAAACAAAAGATTTGCTGAAAAGAAGGTGTTTGTGAACAGTTCAAGTTCACTTTCGGATGAGGAAAATGAGATTTTTTCAAAATCGAATGAAGAGTTCTTTGAGAAAAGAGCTTCACAGTATCAGTCTGAAGGCACAAGTCGAGTTATTGATACTCGAACATGTTTCAGATGTAACCAAGTTGGTCACATTGCACGAAAGTGTACCAATGTGAAGCCTAAGACTGAAACTGTGAAGATTCAACAAAAGAAAGTTGACGTGAAGGGTAAAGCACCAATTGTTGTTGAGAAAAAGAATGATAAAAATGACAACATCCAAGTGAAAAATGAACCCATAAAGAAAATGGTAACTAAAAATGACAAATTTTACAAGCGGGTTGCATTATCTCAACAAGTTTGGAAACCAAAAACAAAAATGAAAATTTCAACTTCTGAAGTGAAAAAGGCTGAAGAATCAATTTCGGTTGATTATGATGCAAATTTTCCACCTTTGAAGGCTGAAAATTTCAAAATTCAAATTGCGAGAGTCAAGGTTACACCTAAGGCTGATGAGGCCTGGGTGGACACCATGTTTGAATAAGCAGTTTGAATGGCCGGAGCTTCCTGGATCGCGAAGCATGAATCGGCATCTTTCTTAAAAGTTGGTTAATTTGAAGTTTGTTATGTGCAGGATCTTCCAAGAGCCATTTCAAGATGGATCATGCATAGTGGCGCATCTCGACATATGACAGGAAAAACTGCATTGCTGTATGATGTGAAGAATATCAATGGTGGTTATGTGGGATTTGCAGGTCATGAAGGTGGTAGAATTGTTGGTGAAGGAACGTTATCCAATGGGATTGTGACGTTTGAGAGAGTTAACTACATCACTGAGCTGGAGAACAATCTGCTTAGTATCTCGCAGATTTGTGACAACATGTATACTACTCACTTCACTGATAAAGAATGTTTGATCTTGAAACCTGGTTTTGTTGTTCCTGAAGAATGGATTATCATGAGGGCACCTAGAGTGAATGATTTATATGTGTTAGATATGAGTGTAGCAACTACAACTACTGGTCAAGCACATTGTTTTGTGTCTAGAGCAACTGAGAAAGAATCAAGATTGTGGCACCGAAAGATGGGGCATATACATCTTAGAAAAATGAATCACTTGGTGCACAATGATTTGGTTTTGGGTGTTAATATCAAAGGTTTTCATCTGGAAGGGGAGTGCATTAGTTGCATCAAAGGCAAGCAGAAGAAAAAGTCACACCCTACAAAGCAAGTCAATTCAGTTTCGAGACCGCTGGAAAGACTTCACATGGATTTGTTTGGTCCTGTGAATGTCAAAAGTATTACAGGAGATTACTATTGTCTGGTCGTTACTGATGATTATTCCATATTTTCGTGGGTTTCTTTCTTGAAGACGAAAGATGAAACATTTGACAGTTTGATGGGGCTGTTCAGGAAGATTGAGAATTTGTACCAAAGGCGTATCAAGAGAATTCGAAGTGATAATGGTACTGAATTCAAGAACAGCAAGATGGAAGAATTTTGTGATGAAAGAGGTATTTTGCATGAGTTTAGTGCTCCGTACACTCCCCAGCAGAATGGAGTCGCAGAACGCAAAAACCGGACACTAATCGAGACGGCTAGAACTATGCTCGCAGATTCAAAGTTACCGATTAATTTTTGGGCTGAAGCTGTTTCCGCCGCATGCTATACGCTCAACAGGGTTCTCACTGTCAAGAAGTTCAACAAAACATGCTTTGAGCTAATCAATAACCGCAAACCAAATTTGAAGTATCTAGAACCGTTTGGGTCACCTTGTACGGTTATAGAGCCTCATGGAAAGTTTAGACCGAAGAGCATTGAAGGAATATTTGTTGGTTATGCAAATCCGATGAGACGTGTCTTTGTTCCAAGTGAGAAGCGGATTATTGAAGCTGCAAATGTGGAATGTCAAGGTTATACTATGCCGCCACAGAATCCTGGTGATTCATGGCGTTATCATTATGACAAACTGTGGGATTCGTTTGACATGAGAGAAGAATCAGAGGATGATGAAGATTTCTTTGATGAGTTGGATATTTTGCGTGAATATGAGTCACAGCTAAGGTTCCCAGCTGAGTATTCGAGGAGACCACAGGAAACTTCCAATGATGATGAAGCAGGTCCAAGTAATGCTGGTGAACATGATGATGTCCAACAGAATGAAGTTGCTCAGGATAATCAGTCGGCTCAGAATGATAATCTAGAAACTGAAAACATGCCAGTATTTGATCATGGTGATTCAGATTCTGAGGGGGAGCAAATTCAGATCTCAAGTCAAACAAATCAAGTTGGTGAACAAGATCCAGAACAGAATGTTACTAATCTAGAGGGAAATGTAGATGTTCCAAGTGAAGTGATGCCGCGAACTTTTTCATATCATCCAGAGGAGTTGATCATAGGAGAATTGCAGACAGGCGTTCGCACTCGAAATCAGATTGATAAAGGGCTTACATGTTTTTATACAAAAGTGGCTCCTTTGCAAACTGAATTCTCATTGAGTTGTTTTATCTCGCAGGTTGAACCAAGAACTTACAAAGAGGCGCTTACTGAAGACTCTTGGGTCAATGCAATGCAGGAGGAACTTAGTCAATTCGAGAAATTGGGAGTGTGGAAGTTAGTTGATTTGCCGGATGGTCAGAGAAAGATTAACACCAAGTGGGTGTTCAAGTGCAAGAGAGACGATAGAGGAGTTGTTATAAGAAATAAAGCTCGACTCGTTGTTCAGGGATTTAGTCAACAAGAGGGGATTGATTTTACCGAAGTTTATGCTCCTGTAGCACGACTAGAGGCAATCAGAATTTTCCTAGCATTTGCATCTTGGAAGAACTTCAAAGTTTATCAGTTGGATGTTAAATCGGCGTTTCTTTATGGGAAGGTTAAAGAGGAGGTTTATGTCGGTCAGCCACCAGGCTTTACCGATCCGATCCACAAAAACAAGGTCTACTTATTGGACAAAGCGCTGTATGGTTTACACCAGGCCCCGAGAGCTTGGTACGAGACTTTGTCTCAACACCTACTAGCCAACAAGTTCATTCGTGGAAAAGTGGATGCCACTCTCTTCACTAAAGAAGTCGATGGTCATCTTCTGATAGTTCAGATTTATGTGGACGATATAATTTTTGGGTCAACGAATGAAAGTCTATGCAAAGATTTTGAATCAGTGATGAAGCAAAAGTTTGAAATGTCATCAATGGGGGAGATGAAATTCTTTCTGGGTTTACAAGTTGAACAACTTCCTGAGGGAATTTTCATTCATCAGACGAAGTACGTTCATGATATTCTAGAGAAATTTGGGATGCCAAGTTCTACTCCAGCTGCTACCCCACTTGCAACAAATCATGGGATTCACCCAGATCTCACCGGAGACAGGGCTGATGAAACGTCTTACAGATCATGATAGGTTCTTTGATGTACCTAACTGCTTCACGTCCTGATATAATGTACCCAACGTGCCTCGCAGCAAGATTTCAGTCTAACCCGAGAGCATCGCATATGATCATTGTGAAGAGGATATTGCGCTACCTGAAAGGAACTCCTTCATTGGGGTTGTGGTATCCTAGGAAAGGCGACTTTACGCTCGAAGGGTATTCTGATTCGGATTTCGGATGCTGCAAAGTCAATTCAAAATCAACAACTGCAGGATGCCAGTTCTTTGGTACTAGATTGGTTACCTGGCAGTGTAAGAAACAAACGTCTGTGGCGTTATCTACTTGTGAAGCGGAGTATGTTTCTGCTAGCAGTTGCTGCTCTCAGATCCTGTGGATACAGCAACAGATGCGCGACTACGGTTTGCAGTTTCTTAACACACCTCTTTTTGTTGATAATGAGGCCGCAATAAATATAACAAAGAATCCAGTACATCACGCTAAAACTAAACACATAGAAATTCGTTATCACTTTATTCGTGATTGCTTTGAGAAAAAGTTGATACGAATTGAGAAAATCCACACTGACGAACAGAAAGCAGATTTACATACCAAAGCTTTTGATAAAAATCGGTTTAAATATTTGTTAAAACTGAATGGTATGAAGCTTCTTTCAGTGTCGGATGGCATAATTGGCTTTGATGAAAGTACTGTTGCGGATGAAGACGAGAAACAATCTGCAATGGTTTGTCGAATTTTTACTTGTTTTGGTATTTAGGGGGAGTAGATGTTTGTACATAGTTATGTTTTCAGAAAATACAAAAACAGTAAAAAATGCAAAAACATGATAAAATCTGAAAAAGAGCTTGTGTATATAGGGAAAATGATAATACATCGGCTAGACGATTACAGTATGCTAAAGATTTGTAAAGTATAAATGAGTTAAACAGTCTTACTGATGATGTGTCGATAGCTTTTCGCACATTTAGTAGATTTATTCGGGATATAAACCTAAATTTCAAACTTGTGAATTTCGTGGGGAACACTACTTGGATATATAGGTAACCCCTGAAATCTCGTTTGAAAGGTCTCTTAATCTGATATACTAGGTTTTTATACTCAATGATGTCTGGGGTATTATTCCAGGACTTCTGCTGAACGGTAGTTCTGACCTAGTCCTCGAATAATACTTTCTGCAAATGCTTGAAACATAGCATTAAACCCTCAGCATGCCAATGAAACAATAAAATTGATAATCGCTGCTGTTGTAAGCAAAAAGATCCTCTAAAGGGGACATACCGTAAAGTCGAAGCTGATATCTCTCTGCGTATACGAAAGTATCGACCTGAGATCCCTCGGCCCTCGCATACCTAATTTATATACAGATATCATTGTAGTATATTCACCTGTAAGACTGATTATTGGGATTCTGGATACGGGAGTATATTCAAGAGGTGGGACACATGAATGAGCTAAGTTCATAATTCATCTAATTCGTATCCTGAGTAAATTGAAATTTGTGTGGGAATTTAAGATGGATCAGTATATCGACAATCGAGGTGAATTGTTTAAGTCTGAGTATGAAATGAAGCTTAACGGTACTTGTAATTTGTCTGAAAAGCTGATATGATTCCCTGACACGCTCGTCAAAAATATGTTTGTAAATAGTTTACTTTGTTTACTTTCTGCAATTTAAATTTTCTGTATTTCATTTCTTAGTTTAGAACACTTTATAAAATCCAAAAAGATTTTATTTCTGCTTTATTTTCCGACAAACCAAAGTGGAGAGTTGATTGTTGGATTCTCAGATATTTGAAGCAGATGCAGGAGATTCTGGACTGAAGAATGAGGAGAGCTTACTTTGTTGAAGTTTGATTGTTTGGAAAGTCAAAAACAAGTTCATTAATTTGATACTTGTTATTTTTTAGAAAATGTTTGAAATTGTTGTTTTAAAATCAATATTGTTTCGTCAAAAGATCAACCAAGGTCATTAATTTGGACTTGGTAGATTAATCAAGTGATCAGGGTCATTAACTTGGACCTGAATACTTGAGTGGATTTCTAAATCTGATTGAGTTTGTGATTTATTGTTGAAAAGATAAGTTTGTAATGAATGATGTTTGAGAAACAGGTTTTAGACTTCATTATTCCCAATGGAAGCTAATTGTCAAAGCTTGAACCAGATAAAGACCTCAGATTCTAGCATATTGAGAGGGGGAGTCTGTGAAAGGGGAAGTCTGGATCAACAATCAAAGGGAAGTTTGAAGATGGAGCTAGTTAGATTTTCTGAACCTGTGAAGAAAGAGTTTTTGCAATGAGAAGACAAAGTTGATAAAGACAAAGACTAAAGACTTGAAGCCAAAGACTTCGTCAACATCCAAGGGGGAGTCTGTTGGTGCACTGAATGTCTGTTGACTATATCTTATCAAGTCTTATGTCTAGATAGAATGAATGAGCACACACTAGATTAGAATTTAGGGTTTTATATGTTTTTCTAGGGTGTTTAGCTTGAAGGGGTTTCAAGGCTAGTTCAAGCTAAACCTATTGATCAGCTTTAGCTTGAACTGATATTGTGCATATTCAACCTAAACCTAGGAGTGTGTCATCCTCAAGCTAAACCCAGAGTCTATAAATAGGGGATGTGGTCATTTGAAGCTAAACCAGAAGGTGTTTGTGTGTGAGTCAAGGTGCTGTCAAAATTTTGTTAGAAATTGATTGTAAAGACTCAGAATTGATTAATAGAGGAAGAATTGAAAAGAACAAAGCTGTTATGACTTTATATACGTTGATTCCGCCTTCATATTTGAAGATGAACTGCCTTAACTGACTTTTAGGGTCACGCAAATGGTCCAACATGTGTTGTTTACAACACCTTAGCATGCTAAACTATTAACATACATGTACTTACCGGATTTGCGATCAAGCCTCGAACCGAACACCAATCTTTATTAAGAGCATAAGGTTTAAGTCCAAGCATAGTTTTCCCACCATACTTGAATCTCTTAAACCAAGGCTCTCATACCAACTTGTAACACCCTTGTATTTATTTTAAAGATTTTTGTATAATTAACGAAAATAAACATGAAATTACGATTAAGTATTCTTAGAAAATACGAGTAATCTAAAACTTTTTACAATTTAAAAGTTTAGAACAAATTGTAATTAAGTTCGTCATTTAAAAAAAACAACGAAACGTCATGCGGAAGCTTATTTCTTTGATTGTGTTCGGTTCTTTGTTCAATTTGATCATCATCCGGAGTTCCAAATTTTACCTGCATTTCATAAACCATGAAATGATTAGTTATATGAGCTTAAAATGGGTTTAGAACAAGTCCGGATACGAAAACGGACAAAAGAATTAAATCTGCCAACTTTGGGGTCTCACGCGGGCCGCGTCAGAGACACCTTAATTTCACGCGGGCCGCGTCACATCGTCGTGTGTCGCGACGTATTTCATGTCAGCCGTCGCGTGGCGCGACAGATAAGGTTTTCCAGCGAGTTCAGATCTGTGTCCTGCATTTTCAGCAACGTTAAATTTTACGGAAACGGCCATAACTTCTTCGTTATTGATCCGTTTTACCCGATTCTTTTTCCTACACATCCGTAATTTATTTCTCCATCTTATGGAGTTAAAATCCAACATCCGGATTATCATAATTTCAGACTTTTAAGTCTTCGGCTTACTACCCTTTTTACCAACTATTGACCCGTTCATAATTTTATCGCACCAACAAGTTTATTTGATCGTTAAACTCATGAAATTCATTATTTCAATATCCCCCATTAAATTAATCTCGATTCACGAGTCTCTTAAATAATAAAATCCCGTTTACACTTGAATGCATATTTTGACCCGTTAAGGGTAGTTATGCATTTTAGTCTAGAACTTGTGCCTTACTTTTGTCGCTACAAAAGTTCCATATCAAATTAACTACAATTATTCCACCACAAAATAGTTGTGGTGGATTTATCATGATGAACCCTTTTTCCCAAATTTTACCCATCGGTTGATCATTTTACGCAAATGACCACTTTTGAGCATTTGACCCGCGAACGTGCATTCCTATGATCTTTACTCATGTCTAATGATTCCATAATCTTTATGCAAGTTCATAAACGACCCCTATGAGTTGTTTGCCCAATATACCCTTCAAGGGTATTTTGGTCAACTTTAGTCCCTCACTTCACGATGAAGGACTTTCGCTAAATATCTTATCCAAAATTGTATGTTTAATCAAAAGCTTAGTTATACGTACCTGGCTCGGGTCAAAGTATTGACCCGTTTACTTAACTTTTGCTTTAAATCTTTATAGTTAAAGCAACGCAAGCTTATTTTATTTCCTGTTATTACACAACTTAACAAGCAATTATCAAATGTTATTATCAAATGGCGTTACCCACACCAATTGACCTATTTAGTCAAAATGACCAATTGTCCATATGAGATGGTATTTAAGTACCATTTCATCCCCTTTTAAACCTATCCCGGTTTTCCTTGTACTCATTTTACTTAAAACCATTTTTTTGTGTGTTCATCACTACATGACCAATTTACAATTTTACCCCTTTGTCCATAACTTATAATTTCTTACCATTTCCTTTCGTTCCAACTCTCATTGAATCGTGTCGGAACATTCTATGCCAACCACTTAGTAGCATTCATATACTATACTTGCAATCATGTCATTTGTAAAAATGAAAAAGGGCGTAAGCTTTACTTACCTCGCATCCGAACTACGCTTTTCCTTTCCTTCTTGATTTGTTTGATCCGCTCCCTCATCAAGCTTCCACCTAGCTTGTTACGCGTCAAACTATCATCATCGTTTTCAAGGTGGTTAGTTTAATCATAATCTAATATGATTATTCCACCTTATGCATTTCATATCAAAATTACTACTTATCGTATTATAGGTCAGTTTGACCTTTTTAAAAGTCAAATGCCCATTAGTATGCTAATTGCATATTCGAGTTCATCAACTAGTTTTAGCATTCTTTAATTACCCGGTAGGCGTTATCTTTAGACCACCGTTTTAACCAAAGTTCTAACCACGTTTATCACATTTAGAACTCTTTTTAATCACATTTTGCATAATAGCCAAAACATCACAATTAGGTGTTTTAACTACAAAATTCTAGTTTCGAGCCTTCTTTGAGGCATTTCAACAAACACCTTAAGGGCAGAATTTTACATGTTTATTTATCAAGTCTCTAGCTTATCTCTTAGCTCTAATTTCACATAAATCAACCTTCTTACAAAGTTGATAACTTCAAATTTTCTGGAATCACTTCAAAATTGTCAAATTACACTAGATTAACAATCTATTCCCTAGTGTTCATCAAATTACACATAACCCACTAATCACCTACAATGGTGTTCATGGATTCACTAAAATTTCATATGATTTCAACTTGTATTTGTCTAGGGTTTTGTCCCTAGACACTATAGTTGTTCCTAATCATCATAATACACACATGCAACTAGAATTTCAGATTTTTCCCAATTTCATGAGAATTTCAAGTTGAGAGTTTTCCTTAAATTTTACATACCTTGTAATCCTCTTGCGATGAGGATCACGATTCTAAGCTCGGATTTCGTTTTGGACCAGATTTGCACCTCCAATTGAGAGTTTTTGTGAGTTTTCTAGGGTTTGGAGCATGGGGATCGCCCCTGTCTTTCTTCTGATCGACCAGACTCCCATTTTGGGTTGTTTGGTTTATTTTTTTATTTGTTTTATCAATTTTGGTTTCAATTTTAACAACTTAGGTCCCTCCACTTTTCCTTAATTCTTAATTTAAGTGTTTTAACCCACTCATAAGTCACTATCTAACTAGGTTAGAATTATTCGTAGTTAACTTGGTAGGTTCGGGAAGTCGTAACCCGTTTTACTTTAAGTCCCGTTGTTAGTGCAGTTGTCTGTCGACTTCATCTTCGTTCGAGTCTTAGATTAGTAATGAAAGATCAAGTCACGCAGTTCGAGTTAAACAGGAAACAAAGGTGAACAAGCCAGTTCAAACGAAGTGGACAGATCAAACGAAGTGGACAGTTCAAACGAACTGGAAATGTCTGTTCAAACGAACTGGAAATAGTATAAATATGTGTCTTGAGTTTTTCATTTGTAACTTTTGGATTCCGGTAGCGAAGCTCTGCCGAAGTGTCTCCAAGTCTGTAAACGCGTTCTAATCAATACAAGAGACAATTAATAGTGAATATCAAGCTGAAACAAAATCTGATTCATTGAATTCCGCCTTTGAATCAGTTTAGAGCTCTTCTGAAGACTCGTTCAGATCGATTCTCGATCCTACAAGTGGTATCAGAGCCCAGGAGGAAGAGCTCTTGCTATTTCAGCTCGATTTCATCAAGATTTCTGTTTCTACTCCATTCTGTCACATTTTTTCAAAAATTTAACAAGTTTTTTCGGATAAAATGAACTGATTTTTGCTCATAACAAGCGAAATTGTGTTTTAGACAATCTGTAAAAGTTTCAGGCTTAAATTCAGATTAAAAGTCAATCAATTTGATAAAAAATCGATCAGTTCGTTTGAGACTTGTCTGAATCACACGAACAGGAACTTCAAAATCAGATCTACGACGATTTAATGGACGAAATTGAACGGAAATCACATCATAGTGATCGGAATTTGTTATAGAACAATCCTTGAAGAAATCAGAAAGTAATTCTACCAAAAACTTGTTCAAATCTGCCAAAATCATCTCCTGATCGTTCGAAGATGTTTCACTTCGTTTGAGATTTATGTTTAGTTCGCATGAGATGATTCAGTTCGTTTGAGATTTCACACAGAGTAACCCAGTTCGTTTCAGATCATACGAAGTGACCAGCACACTAGGTCGTTTGAAACCCCAGTTCGTCTGAAGTGAGGTTGTTAGTCTGTTTGAAATAGTCTCTCAGGTCGTTTGAGGTTGTCAGATCGTGTGAAAGTTGTTTTGACTTTGGGACATATCACGTGAACTACTGAAGCCATTTATTACATCATACCATTGGCCCAATCATTTAATAGTGTTGTCAGGAGTGTAATGTGATTATTTCGGATCTTGCATGTGAACAATTATAGGTCCAATGAGAATTTAAAGATCTTAAAGTTGTCAGCCAAATGTTTTTGATAATAGCATTTTGCATGTGATAAAGAAAATTGATTATGAGCATTTATCAAGTATCATATTCACGTGATTGTCTGACATAGTCTAGTGAAGAGTTCATGTGATTATTTCAAAATTGGCGGTTCAATTTTTGGTCTACAAAGTTCATCGAGGTGAAATTGATTCAGGTTCATGAATATGGACCGATTTGATTGTTTCGAGGTCTGTATTGGTTGAATTTCATTTCTTGTAGCTTGTAATTGGTTCTGATTGATCGATTTCAGTTCAGTTCGTATTGGAATTACCCACAGTTCACACGAAGTGAACTTCCAGTTTGTCTGAAGTTTGATCTCAATTTCGTTTGGAGATTTCAGTTCGTTTTAAACTCAGTTCGTCTGAAAGAGGATATAGTTTGAACTTGATATTTCGCTTGAACAGGTTGTGGTTGAAATATGGCGAAAATATTTGATGAAAAAGAAAATGATCATATTGTACGATTAAATGATGGATATGGTTGGTATAGCAGTTATGAACAAGATGATAAAAGGATTTGGATTATGCGACTTGAAAATTTTCTGTGTAAAAAGAATGAGACATTGGAGGAGTTGGAAAGCAGATTTAACTATTTACTGGACAAATTGAAAAAATATGAGATAAAGTTGACAGATGCTGAAAAAGTATTAAAGCTTGCAGATGCATTACCTGCAGAATGGGATGATATTTTGAAAAATCTAAAATTGAATTCTGGTTTCTCTGGGTTTCCAAAATTACGTCCATCAGAGCTCTTCAAAAAGCTCAAAACACATAGTTATGAGAATGATAATAAGAAAAGAGAATTGATGGACAAAATAAAAAGAAACCTAGAGAACATAAGTTTGAATGTAATTGTTGAAATAGATAAAAGAATATGTATGTGTCTTGCAGCAAAAAATGTCATGAACTATGACATTAAGAGGGGTTGTTATATTGATAAGAATATGAATCCTCTTGATTTCGTTAAAATTTTTTGTGCAGGAACATACAAGACAGAAACAGAGAAAGTTTCAAAGAAAGAAGAATCTAATTCTGAATCAGTGTGCTCTAAATGTGATAAACTTTAGGCTGACAATGGCAAACTCTTGAAGAATGCGGAAAGTTTGACATTGGAAATCCAGAAGTTGAAAGATGAGAAGCAATCTGATGATAAACAGATTCTTGTTTTGCAGGAAAATTGTGAGAAGTTGAAATCTGAAAATGACAAACTGTTAAGTAATTTGAACAGTTTGACATTAGAAAACAAAGATTTTGAAAAGAAAGTAAAAAATTTTGAAAATGAAAAATTAAAAATTGAAAAAGAATTTCAAAGTCAAATAAAGATTCTTGAATATAGGAGATCTGTTTTTAGCAAGAATAACATTGAAAAACAAAAAGTAATAAATTCTCATCTTCAGACAATTATTCGACTTGAAAAAGAAGCTGAAAAAGCTAGGATTAAAATCAAAGAGCTTGAAGAGAAATTGAAAGGTTTTGAGACTTCGTCATCAACACCAGATTATCCATGTCCAAAACCGATCAATTATGTTCCAATAAGTGACGATGTCACAAACTATGATAAAGTCATAGTTGAAGATTGCGATGAAAAGTCTGATGATGCAAACGAAAAAATTAAAAAAAAGAATTTGTTTTTGAAATTAAAAGAAAAATTTCAAGAAACTGTTTCACAATCAACTGAAAAGGGAGAATGCTCTAAGCAAAAACCTTTGAAGAAGAAAGTGGAACAAAAACAAAAAGAGAAAATTTTGAAAAATGTTCAAAAAGAAAATAAAAGTTCATCAGATCAATCATCCAATCGCAATCAAAAATTACAAAAAGTAAAAATTAAAAATTCAAAAATTGTTGGTAATGAGTGGTGCAGGTCGGACCACAGAGCTCAAAAGTCAAATCCAGCAAACAAGTGGAGGAAAGATTATCACCAAGCCAAACAGTGCTTTGATCTAAATGTTTGGACAAAAAATGGTGATTGGTACGATAACAAAGTGTGTTACAGATGCGGTTATCAAGGACACATTGCTGTTAACTGCCAGAGTTGGAGTTTTGAGACGAGGAGATGCTTTAATTGCAACATCATTGGCCATATTGCTAGAGATTGCTCAATGAGATCAATGAGAAGATTGAGGGCTGAATCTTAGAAGCAGGTGAAGAAACCAGTCAATGTCAAGCCCAAAGAACAGAAGGTTCAAGAACCTAAAGTTCAAGAAAAGAAAGTGAAGCTTTCTCAGGGGCAAAAAGACAGACTGAGGAAAAAGAGGAAGAAGGCCAGAGAGTATCTGGAGAAGATTTTTGTCCTCGGATACAATTAGTAAAACAGATAAAAGTTCTGATAAATCGTCTTGCTCGCCAAAGAATGACAAATCAAGCAAAACGAATTCATCAGATACAAATCTGAGGACGAAAGAGGGAAAGAAGAAAAAGAAAGTTATTGGCAATGAATCTGTTTCTTCGGAAACAAAGGAGCCACATGTTGGCGATGAATCTGGCTCATTAAAGTCAAACAAGCCACATTTAGGAAATGATTCTGGTTCGTTAAAACCAGAGGAGCCATTTGTTGAGGTAAAAGTTGAGAATTCTGGTCTAACAATGGATGATGCAAATTTTCCACAATTGTTGAACAAGAATTCAAAATCACCCAAGGACCGTCAGGCTTGGGTGAATCTGTTTAAATGAAAAACCTGACTTGCCGGAGTTCCCAGGTTGGTAAGCGTGGAACATGAATCGGCATATTTCTTGAGAAATTCATGAAAGTGATTTCGATTTAAAAAGTGGTAAATCAGGGACATTAATTGGTACTTGATTTTATACAAGTGATGTTTGTGGATTGATCTTACAAATGTTAGTTTTTACAAATGGTTGAAAGAACAAGGTGATGAAACCCCATGTTTGAGAAATGACTTACAAAACTTATTTTCCAGAAAAACCATTTTGATTAAAACAAACTTAAGTGTTTTGAAATCACTATGGGAAAATGTTTTGGTGTCAGGGGGAGTTTTGATTGTTTATGCCAAGTGTATGGAGAATTGAAGTGATTCTCATCATGTTGTCACATTTCTTGTACAGCTTGTTTTCAAATTTTCCCAGAAAATCAAAATTGAGACATATTTTGATTTTAGGGGGAGTAAAAATTTTAAAAAAATTAGAAAATTTGAAAATGTCAAAAACATTGAAAAATGAAAAAATGAGTTTTGTTGACAAAAAGAGGAAATGATAGTAGATCAGTTGGACTATCACAGCATGCTAAAGAATTGGAAAGTCAAATGTGATAAACGGTCTCACTGATGATGTGTCAGTAGGTTTTCGCACATTTAATAGATTGTGACGAGATATAAACTTAAAATTTCAAACTTGCTTATATCGTGGGGAAACATCTCTCGGATATATGGGTAACCCCCGAAATTTCGTTTGAAAGATTCCTTTTTCTGATATACTAGGTCTTTTCAAATGTGATAAACGGTCTCACTGATGATGTGTCAGTAGGTTTTCGCACATTTAATAGATTGTGACGAGATATAAACTTAAAATTTCAAACTTGCTTATATCGTGGGGAAACATCTCTCGGATATATGGGTAACCCCCGAAATTTCGTTTGAAAGATTCCTTTTTCTGATATACTAGGTCTTTATACTCAGTGATATCTGGGGTATTATTCCTGGACTTCTGCTGAATGGAAGTTCTGACCTAGTCCTCGAATAATACTTTCTGCAATGCTTGAAACATAGCATCACCCTCAGCATATATGATAAGACAATAAAATTGCTTAGCAATGCTGTTGTAAAAAAGATCCTCTAAAGGCGACACACCCAAAAGTCGAGTCATGATCTCTCTGCTGAACGGTAGTTCTGACCTGAGCTCTCATGATTCTTCATAATTTATTAACCCCTTACAGATATCATTTGTGTCATAATTATCTGTAAGACTGAATATTGGGATCTGGATACGGGAGTATATTCTGAGGTGGGACACGCGAATAAGTTTAAGTACTTAAAATACTAATCTCGTATCTCGAAACATTTGAACTTTGTGTGAAAATTTAAGTGGATCAGTATACTGACAATCTAAGTGAATCGTTTAGAACTTAAAATGTATAAAGCTTAACGGTGCTAGTGATTTGTCTCAGAAACTGATATGATCCTCTAACACAAGCTCACAAAAATAGTGTCTGTAAATATTTCTTTACTGCATTTCATTACATTTGAAAAAAACCAAAAAGATTTTTAGTGTGTTTTAGCATAATTTTTGAAAAATACAAAAAGATTTTCTACAACTGATGTTGGAGAGCTGATATTCAAAATTTCAAGTGCTGAACATGATGAACAGGTTTGGAAGTGTGTGTGCTGAATTGAAAACTTTTGATTTAAGAAAAAAGTTGAGATTAGTTAATCGAGATCATTAATCTGAACTTGATGTAACTATTACTAGAAAGTTTTTCTTATTGATTTAAGTGAAAACTTATGTGGTGGTGAGAAAATTTGTGCAGGAGATGAACTGAACAGAATTAAAGCCAGGATGTGATCTCAAGGTGATAGCTAATTCCAGACAGCGATCCCATCATGATGAAAGGGGGAGTCTGACGAGGTTAGAGCCAAAGAGAAAATCCTGGTACATGCTAAGAAAGAAAGGAGATCGATCAAGATTGAAGAGTCGTCATGTTGAAGACTCTCACTGAAGATTCCGTCAACATTCAAGGGGGAGTCTGTTAGTGCAGTTGTCTGTCGAATTCATCTTCGTTTGAGTCTTAGATTAGTAATGAAAGATCAAGTCACGCAGTTCGAGTTAAACAGGAAACAAAGGTGAACAAGCCAGTTCAAACGAAGTGGACAGTTCAAGCGAAGTGGACTGTTCAAACGAAGTGGACAGTTCAAACGAAGTGGACAGTTCAAACGAACTGGAAATGTCTGTTCAAACGAACTGGAAATAGTATAAATATGTGTCTTGATTTTTTCATTTGTAACTTTTGGATTCCGGTAGCGAAGCTCTGCCGAAGTGTCTCCAAGTCTGTAAACGCGTTCTAATCAATACAAGAGACAATTAATAGTGAATATCAAGCTGAAACAATCTGATTCATTGAATTCCGCCTTTGAATCAGTTTAGAGCTCTTCTGAAGACTCGTTCAGATCGATTCTCGATCCTACACCCGTTAAATCGGGCCTTTTATCTTTCTATTTTCTTGAAAGTTCTTGTTCACTTTAAATAAATATTAGGATTATTTAAATAAATTCCTAATATTTACCAGTTTACTTTTACCACTTACGGTACTTTCCCCGTCTTAAGTATTAACGGGGTTTAATTACCCAAACCCGTTTTCGGGGTGTTACAAGTCTACCCCCCTTAAAGAGGTTTCGTCCTCGAAACCTTTTCTTACATAATTCATTGAGTTTTAACTCAATGTATTTGAGCCGAGAATTCTTTTAAACATTATTTATACCTTTGTCCAATTGTTAGTATTACCAAGAAATATGGTAACATCCTTTTGGTTACTAATCATCTACGTATCTTATATGACATAATGCGACTGAAAATAACGTAATCTCGTTATTTCCACTAGTTTAATCAACTTAGCGTTATTCAATGCTTTCATAGACTATCGGATTTCTTTATGAACCCGTTACTTTGACCCGTTTAAAGGTCTTTAGTGAAATCTTTCACTTTTAGCAACAAATCTTTTTATTTTCAAATTTATTATTCGGTTCAGTTATACCAAATTTACCGCTTACAAGCAAACCAAATTTCTTAACTTGAATTACTGACCTTAACCGGTTTCACTAACTAGACTTATTAGTCCGGTTTCTTTTTACCGCTCGCTTGGTTATAATGTGATTCTACTTCACATTATACCTCTTGACCGTGATCAGGTCACATCATGTTTAATTTATATCAACCTTTTCATTTTCAAAAATATCGCTTTTCGAATATATTGTCTTGCGCCTATCAGTGTCAAGACTTGTATCTTTCATACTTATTATTTGAATTCCTATAAGAATCTATGTTTGTAAAAACGTTATTTCTTACTAAAACTGAATTTTAGTTTAATGTTTCTCTCTTTTACTATGTCGATTACTCACATCAAGGAAATTGACAACCCTTAATTTATTCTTTTCCGTTCTCATTTTACGCGGGGAATCATAACTAGTTCCCTTGCTTTACACTATTGACCCGTAGGTTCTTTCACTTAGCCTCATAGGCTATTTCTTTAAATTTTTCACCTTTTTAAGGTGAGACATTAACAACTCGTTTCCTTCTTTTTATGACCCGAGGGTCTTTTTGGTCCCGTAGAACTTAACACTGTGTTTAATCTCGTAGGTTATGATGATCCCGTAGATCATCTTTTATTCTTGTCTATATTCAAATGTATATATACATATATAGCTTCAAGGCATCTCTTATTATGTTTGGAATCGTTTATTTTCGCTCTTGAACTTCAATTGACCTTGACCTTAGTCTAAGGCTTCATTTGTTTACTTCCGGACTAATCCTCCAACTTTATGACTTCTGACGTTATTTACGCGTCAGTTTGTCCTAAACTTACCGTTACCCGGCTCATACTTATACTCCTTCACAACCCATTACCCGGGTCCTTCTATCTTATTGTTTTTAGCTTTCCAGTTTCACCGGTTTGCGTTTTCCTATTTTATCAAGCGTTATTCCTTAATTGACTCGTTTGACTCTTTTTGGGTGAATTTTCATCACTCATGAATGTCAAACTTCATTCTTTACTTGACTCGTCCAACTTTGAAATGGTTGAACGTAATTACTAAATTTATGTTTGCGAAAATTCTTGTCATCTTTTAGTCATGATTCATATTCCGAGTCTTTTGACTTTCTATTTCGCGTTCCTGTTTCTCAGTCTACGCATGCGTTTAAATTCTTACCCACCAACCGGGTGTTTTACCGAAGTCGTTATTATAGCAACCCTTACGGTATGCATTATGACTTCGTTTCGCTTTTATATTCCTACTTTGTTCTCAAATTTGGTGTTTTACAAAATCGGCCCGTTAAGGATCATATTTGCATTCTCCGGGTTCGAGTGTAAGCACACCCCTCCCAATTGCATACCTTAATCCTTTTTACATTATTCTTTGTCCCTTCACTCGGGCTCATCATCCTAATGTAATACGCTTCCATCACCCGGCTGTGCGTTTACATTATTATCAAATATTTACTCATTTGATTCATTTGGGTACTTTTAAGTTAGTCCCATTCACCCCGCCCTTACTACATCAGATGTAAGCGTGTCTGCCATAAAAAGTTCATGGTATCATATGCCACTACTTACTTGGCCAGAGTAAGCGATTAACACATGACACACATGACCTTTTTATAGTTTTCACATCACGCCCTATGTAAGTAACGCCTCTATTTGTTTCTCTTGGAAACAATATCCCGAATACATTTTCTATTCGGGTTTTTCCAAGTTTTTAATCTACATATGCAACTTTCAATTTCTACTTATTTGTTGCATATTACTATATGTGCGGTTATTTAAAATGTGCACCTGGTAATGTTTGCCCCGACGGGCGTTCCTTGCCATTAACTTTGCTCGCGGTCGTTACGCGATTTAGTCCTCGGTGAGCATGCTCCTTTTGTCATACTTCGGACCGTTCCATCGTCATATCTACAATTCGTTTAACTCTCGTCGTCTTCAAACGCGAGTGTCCTTCAATTAAAACATTCACAAAAGTTAGTAACGTCAACTTCAATAATCGCCCGTATTATAATACAAGGCTTTTTCTACTATACGCGTCAACGCGCGTATTTTCGTCAACTATATCAATCATTTTAATTGGGGTAACGTGTATCACACGATAGCCCTATGTGTTGTTTACAACACCTTAGCATGCTAAACTATTAACATACATGTACTTACCGGATTTGCGATCAAGCCTCGAACCGAACACCAATCTTTATTAAGAGCATAAGGTTTAAGTCCAAGCATAGTTTTCCCACCATACTTGAATCTCTTAAACCAAGGCTCTGATACCAACTTGTAACACCCTTGTATTTATTTTAAAGATTTTCGTATAATTAACGAAAATAAACATGAAATTACGATTAAGTATTCTTAAAAAATACGAGTAATCTAAAACTTTTACAAATTAAAAGTTTAGAACAAATTGTAATTAAGTTCGTCATTTAAAAAAAAACAACGAAACGTCATGCGGAAGCTTATTTCTTTGATTGTGTTCGGTTCTTTGTTCAACTTGATCATCATCCGGAGTTCCAAATTTTACCTGCATTTCATAAACCATGAAATGATTAGTTATACGAGCTTAAAATGGGTTTAGAACAAGTCCGGATACGAAAACGGACAAAAGAATTAAATCTGCCAACTTTGGGGTCTCACGCGGGCCGCGTCAGAGACACCTTAATCTCACGCGGGCCGCGTCACATCGTCGCGTGTCGCGACGTATTTCATGTCAGCCGTCGCGTGGCGCGTCAGATAAGGTTTTCCAGCGAGTTCAGATCTGTGTCCTGCATTTTCAGCAACGTTAAATTTTACGGAAACGGCCATAACTTCTTCGTTATTGATCCGTTTTACCCGATTCTTTTTCCTACGCATCCGTAATTTATTTCTCCATCTTATGGAGTTAAAATCCGACATCCGGATTATCATAATTTCAGACTTTTAAGTCTTCGGCTTACTACCCTTTTTACCAACTATTGACCCGTTCATAATTTTATCGCACCAACAAGTTTATTTGATCGTTAAACTCATGAAATTCATTATTTCAATATCCCCCATTAAATTAATCTCGATTCACGAGTCTCTTAAGTAATAAAATCTCGTTTACACTTGAATGCATATTTTGACCCGTTAAGGGTAGTTATGCATTTTAGTCTAGAACTTGTGCCTTACTTTTGTCGCTACAAAAGTTCCATATCAAATTAACTACAATTATTCCACCACAAAATAGTTGTGGTGGATTTATCATGATGAACCCTTTTTCCCAAATTTTACCCATCGGTTGATCATTTTACGCAAATGACCACTTTTGAGCATTTGACCCGCGAACGTGCATTCCTATGATCTTTACTCATGTCTAATGATTCCATAATCTTTATGCAAGTTCATAAACGACCCCTATGAGTTGTTTGCCCAATATACCCTTCAAGGGTATTTTGGTCAACTTTAGTCCCTCACTTCACGATGAAGGACTTTCGCTAAATATCTTATCCAAAATTATATGTTTAATCAAAAGCTTAGTTATACGTACCTGGCTCGGGTCAAAGTATTGACCCGTTTACTTAACTTTTGCTTTAAATCTTTATAGTTAAAGCAACGCAAGCTTATTTTATTTTCTGTTATTACACAACTCAGCAAGCAATTATTAAATGTTATTATCAAATGGCGTTACCCACACCAATTGACCTATTTAGTCAAAATAACCAATTGTCCATATGAGATGGTATTTAAGTACCATTTCATCCCCTTTTAAACCTATCCCGGTTTTCCTTGTACTCATTTTACTTAAAACCATTTTTTTGTTTGTTCGTCACTACATGACCAATTTACAATTTTACCCCTTTGTCCATAACTTATAATTTCTTACCATTTCCTTTTGTTCCGACTCTCATTGAATCGTGTCGGAACATTCTATGCCAACCACTTAGTAGCATTCATATACTATACTTGCAATCATGTCATTTGTAAAAATGGAAAAAGGCGTAAGCTTTACTTACCTCGCATCCGAACTACGCTTTTCCTTTCCGTCTTGATTTGTTTGATACGCTCCCTCATCAAGCTTCCACCTAGCTTGTTATGCGTCAAACTATCATCATCGTTTTCAAGGTGGTTAGTTTAATCATAATCTAATACGATTATTCCACCTTATGCATTTCATATCAAAATTACTACTTATCGTATTATAGGTCAGTTTGACCTTTTTAAAAGTCAAATGCCCATTAGTATGCTAATTGCATATTCGAGTTCATCAACTAGTTTTAGCATTCTTTAATTACCCGGTAGGCGTTATCTTTAGACCACCATTTTAACCAAAGTTCTAACCACGTTTATCACATTTAGAACTCTTTTTAATCACATTTTGCATAATAGCCAAAACATCACAATTAGGTGTTTTAACTACAAAATTCTAGTTTCGAGCCTTCTTTGAGGCATTTCAACAAACACCTTAAGGGCAGAATTTTACATGTTTATTTATCAAGTCTCTAGCTTATCTCTTAGCCCTAATTTCACATAAATCAACCTTCTTACAAAGTTGATAACTTCAAATTTTCTGGAATCACTTCAAAATTGTCAAATTACACTAGATTAACAATCTATTTCCTAGTGTTCATCAAATTACACATAACCCACTAATCACCTACAATGGTGTTCATGGATTCACTAAAATTTCATATGATTTCAACTTGTATTTGTCTAGGGTTTTGTCCCTAGACACTATAGTTGTTCCTAATCATCATAATACACACATGCAACTAGAATTTCAGATTTTTCCCAATTTCATGAGAATTTCAAGTTGAGAGTTTTCCTTAAATTTTACATACCTTGTAATCCTCTTGCGATGAGGATCACGATTCTAAGCTCAGATTTCATTTTGGACCAGATTTGCACCTCCAATTGAGAGTTTTTGTGAGTTTTCTAGGGTTTGGAGCATGGGGATCGCCCCTGTCTTTCTTCTGATCGACCAGACTCCCATTTTGGGGTGTTTGGTTTATTTTTTTATTTGTTTTATCAATTTTGGTTTCAATTTTAACAACTTAGGTCCCTCCACTTTTCCTTAATTCTTAATTTAAGTGTTTTAACCCACTCATAAGTCACTATCTAACTAGGTTAGAATTATTCCTAGTTAACTTGGTAGGTTCGGGAAGTCGTAACCCGTTTTACTTTAAGTCCCGTTAAATCGGGCCTTTTATCTTTCTATTTTCTTGAAAGTTCTTGTTCACTTTAAATAAATATTAGGATTATTTAAATAAATTCCTAATATTTACCAGTTTACTTTTACCACTTACGGTACTTTCCCCGTCTTAAGTATTAACGGGGTTTAATTACCCAAACCCGTTTTCGGGGTGTTACAAGTTATATACGGGCCGTATACATATTTGCATAATTTTGTTTCGAAGGTTTAATAAGGGTTTTTAGTTTTGAAATCTGTATACGGGCCGTATAATGTTATACGGCCCGTATAGCCCGTATAGAAAAGTTAATTTTTTGTTGCAATCGGGAAACCGTTTAATAAATTTTGTAAATTTTAAAATAGTGTTGTATATATCGGATTATGTTACGAGTTTGTAGTTAAACGTATTTATTATGTTTCGTAAGTTTCCACTTTGTAAAACGATAAATATGTATAGAAAAGTTAATTTTTTGTTGCAATCGGGAAACCGTTTAATAAGTTTTGTAAATTTTAAAATAGTGTTGTATATATCGGATTATGTTACGAGTTCGTAGTTAAACGTATTTATTATATTTAATAAGTTTCCACTTTGTAAAATGATAAATATGTATGTATAGAAAAGTTAATTTTTTGTTGCAATCGGGAAACCGTTTAATAATTTTTGTAAATTTTAAAATAGTATCGTATATATCGGATTATTTTACGAGTTTGTAGTTAAACGTATTTATAATGTTTAATAAGTTTTCACTTTGTAAAACGATAAATATGTGATATGATTAAGATAAACTACGACAACAATTATCAAACAAACAACATAACATCTAAACATAAGATTAATATTTAGAATGTTTTACACCCAAAACAAACAAAAATATAAAGTTTTACAATGTTTCAAACGTAAAATAAGAAAAAAATTACAATAAGCAGCTACGGCGGTGGTGGTGGTGGTGGTGCAGCGCCAGCTCGTGGAGGTAGGGACGCGCCAGAATGCATAGCCACAATCGCCTCGACCATCACTGTACATCCCTTCTCACTGCAGCTAAATCCCCTCTGACTGCAGCTACATTCGACTCGACCTGACCGAGTCTCGACTCGACCTGAACGAGTCTCTCCTCCACCTGAACGGCTCTCTCCTCCACCCCCGGTGTAGGCATCACACGCTGTCTCACGCTCCGTCGAACGTACGGGCGATCACCCTGTAAATCCGCCGCAGCTACCTGTGATCGATCGACAGTATGATCGCCTCCCTCTCCCTCTCCCTCGCCCTCGCCCTCGCCTCCCTCTCCCTCGCCCTCGCCTCCCTCCCCCTCGCCTCCTTCTCCACGGGGTCCCTCACCCACACCATACGCCCAAACCAGCCGCCCTCCCTCTCCCTCGCGAGCCAAACCCATCGATTGGGTTGTGTCCCTCCCAACCCTGTAAAGCTGGAGTGTCAGAGTCATACCACTTGCTACCTGCGGGGACAAGAGGCGAAAGAAATGCTTCGCCAGACGGGTGACGAAGGCCCCACAGCTGATGTGGGTAGAGGTACGCTTAAAAGCGTACTCGGGGAGATATGCGGCCAACCTGTACGCCAAGTTGGCCCCCCCGCCGGTAAGTAAGTCGTGCAAGTAGAATAGGTCATTTTGGGTGACACATTCCCTGCTATCATGACGACCGGCGATCGTCACGGCGATACACCGATGTAGGTATCGGTGTAACGGGTCGAAAAGATCAGTCGCCCGTGCCTTCGGGGATCGCTGGTTCGGTTTCGCGAACTCCCCGAACCCAATAATGCGCCACCAAGGCCACAAGACGTCACTGGACGTGGTGATGCGCACATCATAAAATGCCTGGGACACTGAGTACTCCTGTGAGTACAGACCCATGGCAACGGCGAACTGAGGAAGTGACATCCTCTGAGGCTTGCCGCAAATAGTAAAAGCTACGGCGTCTGTCGTCAAAAATGCTGAAAACCCCCACCCCGGGTGTCCGTAAATGAAAAAGTAGATAGAAACTCTAAAGTAATCTCCCTGTGGGTCCGCTCTGCGGCGGCATGAAATAAGCGGTTCCACGGGGAGTTAGCTGGCATGAGCTCCCAAACCCGACCGATCGCTCCAATATCGGTCAAAAACTGAATATCAATGGTCCGAGGCGCATCCAGCACCATCTCTCATAATCTGCCCAAAACCCTATAGGCAGTCGTACCTCGGGGGATATCTCTAATAAACTGCCCCGTCTCAGTAAAATCCGGCACAATCTCCTCCTCCTGTCCACGTCCGCGTCCCCGTCCCTGACCCTGACCCTGACCTCGACCTCTACGGGCCGCACCAGCCGCTGATGACTCAGCCATATCGTCTGTAAAAATAACAATTACCACTTAGGAATCACTATACGATTAGCGTTAACGTATTATACGACTACTATTTTTGTATACGTTCATATACGCTCTGTACACATCAAGTATAGGTTTCGTATACTCACGTGTTATACATCTCGTACACGATCCGTAAACATGAAGTATACGATCGTATGCACAAGTATTATACGCACGTATACGCTACGTACACCTCAGATATATGTTTCCTATACGCACGTATTATACGTCGCGGATACGCAAAAAATATAACAAATTGGGAATAAAATATAAGTTTATACGATCGTATACAACGTTTACGATCGTATACAACTTGAACATTCAACAAGTATACGACCGTATATAGCGTATACGATCGTATATTGGTTGAATAATCAAACTTTATACGAGCGTATATAGTGTATACGATCGTATACAGTTTGAATATTCATCTGCTATACGAGCGTATATAGTGTATACGCTCGTATAACATTTCAATGTTCAAGTGTATACGATCGTATAACTTGTATACGACCGTATACAATTAAATAATCAGTTACAATTTTCAGTTTCAATTTTTTTTCAAATTCAATTATACAATCGTAATCGTTACGCCTATCTACGCTATTCGATCCTGTACTATACAAGACCATAATCTAACATGTTACGAAATTTGAAAGTTCACTATACGAAAACGTACCGTATAGGAAGAACGAGAAGAAAACGCCAAAAACGACGAAGAACGCTATCCAAGAACGATCCGAGAGAAAACCGAGAGAATTTTTGGTGGAATGTTGAGGCCGTATGGTGGAAATGAGGTCGTATAAAGCTTATACAATCTTTTTTCCTTTGTATACGGGACGTATATATGTATACGACCCGTATACAATAATTTAATGTTTTTTAATTCAGTCGTATACTTAATATACGAGACGTATACGTTTATACAGCCCGTATACAATTGATTATTTTTCATTTTTCTTAAATTACTATATGCGGAAGTGACGAATATACGGTCGGTATGTGTTAACGTTGATTTGTTTAAACGTTTTTTCAAGTTCAATTTCAACAAGTTCGCAAAACATTTATATAACGTGTATGTTCATCATTACAAATTGTTAAAACATGCAAATTGATTCGTTTAAACGTTTTTTCAAGTTCAATTTCAATAAGTTGGCAAAACATTTATATAACGTGTATGTTCATCATTACAAATTGTCAAAACATGCAAATAACATTTTATATTCATAAGGCACCTAAATCCACGTAATCCCTGGTCCTGTATTCATCAACGATCCCATTATATTGGTCAATACATTCCTTGTAATAGTGATACCAACTTTCTGCTGGCGTATTCCGTGTCGCTTGTCGCCAGTATCCTGATGGGGTTGGCATTGGATATTCCTCTTCTAATCTGACGTGAATAAAATGATTCCTGTTTACATGTACAAGTGCGACTGTTCGATGCGGAATACTTTCTTCGGCTGTTCTGAACATGGGAAAAAATGAAGCACAACCAATGTCACTTAATAAGAGACAAACGACATTCCACCGGTTTGCTATCAGAAGCCCCGTGAAAGGCATTTGTAGCCACTTATGTTGAGGTGCTCCGCTTATACCAGTCCAAACTAATGAATCCAGAACATTTTGATAATCAGGTCCATTTATCTTTTTCCATAATTCATGGAACCAGTTGCACTCATCATGAAGCTGCGCCCGTATGAACGACCACTCCCACTCTTTAAGCGATAAGCCGACCGCTATAGATCGAAACCCATAATTACCATCACCGTGCACATTTTGTATGTGACTGAGGTGTGGATAGAAGCAAGGTGGAATGAACTTTTTGAAGTGAATGAACATATTAACTAGTCCGACAGGCAGCAAAGGTATGTCTGGTTGCTCTTCCTTTGATTTTGCGACCTTCTTTTTCGTTTTCGAATTCTTAGCGCCTTTCGCAATCTCACCGAAGAACATAGGTGTTTCAGCACAATAACTTTGTGACTCGACAAACGATCTGTGCCTGGTAGGTTTGATGATTGACTCTTTTGTGCCTAACCCAACGGGTGAATCACTATACTCGTCCTGCATTGTAAAAAAGTTGTGTCTTGAAGGCTCCATAAACGAATCATCCTTCCTTTGTTGTTGAGCTTTTAAAGTTGGACGAACCCGTGTGTTTTTTTGCACAACTGGTTGTTTGAGCTTCGTCTTATTGAGTTGTACCAAGTCCTTCATCTTTTGAAGCAGGTTTTTCTTGACTTCTATCGGCCGGACACTTATATGTTGTTTGAGTTCACCGTCTAAGTCGAAAGAGTCCACCTCGCTCGGTTTCTGTATGGAATCCAAATTTAACTTTTTCCAAAAAGGGTCTATCAACTCCAACGGGATCATTTGACCTAAGAAACATATCAACAAATAACATAAAACGTCAATAGGATTTTGCGTGATGAAATGCTATGATTATAAAATGTGGTTGGTCGAATAATGTATTACCATTCGTTGTATACGGTTCCAACCGACACGCGCACGGCAACCCACAGCTTGTATACAAACGGCACGCGCATGTACCGTTATATAACTTTAATTTTTCTATTTCATTTAATTCGTCGGATATCAACTCTAGGCAGGTGTAACAACACTCACAAAAACTATTACTTCTTATTATATTTTGTCCAAAAGGAAACCCTAATTAAGAACCCCAAGTGATTCTGTATAAACCCTAAAATTTTCAGAACAATCAGAATCAGGATCCGGGCCCCTAAAACTCAGGGGGGGGGGGTATTCCCTATTTACGATTATCAACATAAATTGCTGTCAAAACCGAATTTTGACAAACCGCTGACTCACCTGAGCTACAAACACACAGGGCTACCCTATGGTAGAGGGTGACCCCTCGCGCCACGCGACGCCCCCAACATGACCCCTCGCGTCACGCGAGGGGGTCAAATTTTTAGTATAAATAGGGGTGTTTGGGACTTGAATTCTGGCACTTGAACGACGTTAAAATTCGTTTTATACTTGGAGATATCACCTGTTTACTACCAAAAACACATACATAAGCCCGAATTCTGCCGCGATAACAGGGTAATAACTCGATCGCTGCTACGATTCAATGTCCGATCGATTGAAACTATCCAATGGATGTTTAAGTGCTGCCCACATTAGGGTTATGCTTTGTCATTCGTCGTAAATTCGATGGATGTTTAAGTATCGCACTTTGTCATTCGTTGTGAGGGTTTAATCTCGTGAGTTATCGTAAATGCTGTATTAGTTACTGACCTAGTTCGTGTGCATGTTATTAAATTAGGTTACAAGGCTAAAACAGTAGGCTTAAACTCTGCCCGTTAAATCCGCAATGTGAGTTATTCTCTTTTTATCAAAAGTATTTTACAATACTCCATTTTCAAATGTTATAATTACAGGGATTAAGTCGTGGTTATCTTGAATCACTGGCTAGTGGGGTATTGTGCACATTACTAATTTCTCACAGGTTAGGCTAATAAATCCTCACCGTGATAAACGTCACTACTTGGGGAAAGACCCAATAGTGGTATGACCATCATCACATGGGTGACAAGGCGCCAGATAAAAATAAGGTAAAAGCCATTGTAATCGCTCTTATGCTGTAATTAATAACTAATGTATCATTTTACAAATTTGAATAATTCACCAGTATTTCCCCGCTGACAAAAAAATATATTTTTAAAACATGTTTCAGGCGACCTGCTATAAATCAAGAAAACGTGCTACGGAGCACTAACAAGCTTGAAGAGGTGACTCAGTTAAAATGAATAAAACATGTTTTAATAAATCAAGGAATTTACTTGTGAAATTCCTCTATTGTAAATTACGGGGTATATCCCGGATTATGAAATAAATGAATAGGGCATTTTGAGTTTTTAAAAGATCCTGTTAAAAATCTTCCGCTGTCGCATCAATTAGATACCACGGGTTCCTGTCCCGCGGCTCCTGACCGGGTAAAACCGGGGCTGGGGCCGTGACAGGAAAAGGTGGTATCAGAGCCATTGATCAAGCCACTGATTTAAGCCAATTAAGTATTTAGAAAATACTTAATTTTACTGATTGCCATTTGTGTGATTATGTGTTTTATTATTTGAATATTTTTTTACAGTATGGGTAAGCAAAGACTTTCAGATATCTACCATAAATTAAATACTTCACCAAAAGAAAAAGGAACTTCATCCTCAAAATACCCAACAGATACTGAGGAAGGGATATTTGTTCAAAAGGCACAATATGAAGAACCACTTTCTTCTAATAAAAGAAGTTTGATTATTAGGAAAAGTCAGGAGAAAATAAAGAAATCCCAACCAAAAGAAATGAGAGTTAATCGGGAAACCCAGAAACTAGACAATAACCCACCATGGGAAGATGAGTTAGATGAAAAATGGGCAGATCTCTATATGCTAGCCACTATAGCAGTAAATGCAAATCTTTAAAAAGACCCTAACTCAGTCCTAGCACCTATATCACCTACAAGCCAGAAAAGTTACTCAGTAAATAAATAAGTTTACAATAAACCCTAGTATGTTTAAATTTTCAGTTGTCCTTTGTATTAAATTAGTCACATGGTATACAACAATACTTGAAGGTTATCTGTAAAATTTTGTTATAAAATTTTAACTTAGGATTTTTGCATATATGCTAAACAGCATGAATGAGTTATCTGAAGCCCTTCAGAATCTCAATCTTTATCCGGTGAAAATAGAAGTTTCCAAAGACTTTACTGGTTACATACCCGATATAGAAGAACTTATGGAATTCAATGCTCCACCTCTGGAAAAACCAAAGTCTAAGAAAAAGAGAAGATTTGTAGGCTGGAGGCTTGTGCGTAGGAGGAAACCAGCAATTAGAAAGGTTCCCAAAATAGAAAATCCCATAGATAAAGGAAAAGGGATTGAGACTGAGGAAGGTTCTGGGCAAACATAAATGGAAATTGGGGAAAGTTCGAGAAAAGTCGAGGAGTTGCCATTTCAGGAGGAACTGGATCAAGTACTGGCAAGCTGTGATATTCTCAGGCCCATAAATAACAACCTCTACCCTTATCCTGCCGAAACTCAACTCCCAATAAACGTAGAACCGGCCATTCCAGACCCTCTGATCCATACTCAACCTTTAGGAGAAATGGACGAATGGTGGACTAACGATTGGCAGTTTCAAAACCTTCTAAATAACCCTTATACGTTTTTCCCTCAGTTTGACCCAGAACCTATACCAAACCCACCAATGAGCAATGAAAATTTAGCCGAACTTCGCCATTTTGGCGAGGAGCAGATGGATGCTGGGAATAGGATCCGGGAGATAGGAGGACAAATCTCCTGGAAGTACGACGAGAGGGAACATTGCTTTTGAAATGCCAGCGGATTAGGGATAATGTGGTTGTGAAGTTATGATTGTATAATAATATAATAATCAAAATAAAACGTGTAAAATAAAAATAAAACTTTGTAACATAACAGTGTGTACGGATGCATAATATGATATATAAAAATGGAAGTTAAGAAATTGACAATTTTGGATATATATTTGTGTTGTGAAATGTGTATGATTGTTTTGTGCATAATTGTTATTTATTCTATACTAATAAATTATATATATTAATTATCAGATGGAAAACGCTAATAATGAACCAGTTAACGAGGTTAACCAATCTGAGCAACACCAGGAGGATCACTTTATGACTAAGCAAGATATAGAAAATATTGTTGCTCAAGGAATAGCCAATGCTATTCCAGCAATCCTTGCTGCTGCCCCAAAACCTGTTGAACCTCAACAAATTATTCCTAGTGAACGCACACAAGGCGACAATTTTAGTAATAGTGTAAATGGAGGCGGCAACCATATTAATAACAACAATGATCGATTGCAAGCTCCACTCTTTAAGAAAATGAAAGCTGCAACGCCTGGTTGCACTTACAAAGAATTCCTTGCTTGTAAACCAGCTAAGTTTGCAGGTAACGAAGGGGCGACTGCTGCACTGCGTTGGTTAGAGAAAACCGAAGTAGTGATTACAATAAGTAAATGTGCTGAAGAAGACAAGGTTATGTATGCATCAAATCTTTTCAAAGAAGGGGCGTTAGAATGGTGGAATACAGTACTTCAAGCCAAAGGAAGAAAGGTGGCTTATGCCATGAATTGGGAGGAATTTAAGCAATTAATGGAAAGAAAATTCTGTCCCGAGTATGAAAAGGAACAAATGGCAAATAAGTTCCTGAACCATCGGATGATGGATGTAGACTGTCGAAGGTATACATCGACATTCTTTGAGTATGCAAGAGTAGTACCAACTCTGGCTTCACCAGAACCGGTACTTATTTCCCGTTATATTTGGGGATTAATTGGTGAAATTCGAGATATCGTCAAAGCTGCGAGACCCCGCACTATTGACGATGCTATAGAATTAGCTAATACCCTAACTGACGGACTGGTACGTACAAGAGAGGAAACCCGGAAAAAGGAAGTAGCCCAAAAGCTTACCCAGGGATTCCGTATGGGTAACCGAAGTAATTTCAAAAGAAAGGGAACTGGGCAATCTTCCACTGGTCCATTTTGAAATTCTTGCAAAAGGAAGCATTTTGGAAGATGCAAGGGATCTTGCAATTTTTGCAAGATTCCAGGGCACCAAGAAGAAGACTGTAGGAAGAAGAAAGCAGCAGTCTGCTACAACTGTGGAGAAGCAGGACATTTCAAACCAGAATGCCCTAAATTGGTTAAACCAGCAGACAACAAAGCCAAGACGACCGACGGAGCTGCCAAGAAGAATATTCAAGCATTCCAGTTAACTACTCAGGAAGCCGAGCTAATCCCTGACGTGATAGCTGGTACGTTCCTAGTTCACAACGTTTATGCAAAAGTATTATTTGACTCTGGTGCAAACAAAGTTTTATCAATACTTCATTCTGCCAAGCTCTTAATTTTCCTTTGACCAACCTTAGGCAAATTTTTACAGTCAAAACGGCAGATGGGAATTCAGTTAAAATAGATAAGGTTTTGCAAAATGAAGAAATAGAACTTTCAGGTCATAAATTTTCTGCAAACCTGTTACCGATGAAATTAGCCAAATTCGATGTCGTATTAGGAATGGATTGGTTAGTAGCCAACCATGCTCGAATTCTTTGTAATAAGAAATCTATAGAAATCTATAGAAATTCATACACCCACAGGAGAATTAGTAGTGATTACAGGAGATAAGCCACAAAAGCCACTAAAATTCATTCCAGTAATGAAGATGGCTAGTTATTCAAGGAAACAAGCAATGGTGTATATGATTTCAGTAATCATTAACACTAAAGATAAGGAACTTAAAGAAATTCCAGTAGTATCCGAATACCCAGATGTATTCCTAGAGGAACTACCTGGATTACCACCAAATAGGGAAGTTGAATTTAGAATTCATCTAATTCCTGGAACTACATCGATAGCCAAGGCACCCTATCGGTTAGCACCCACCGAAATGTTAGAATTGAAAAAGCAGTTAGATGAATTACTAAGCAAAGGATTCATACAACCTAGTTCATCCCCATGGGGAGCGCCATTGTTGTTTGTAAAGAAGAAAGATGGTTCGATGCGAATGTGTATCGATTATAGAGAATTAAATAAAGTTACAATTAAGAATCGATACCCATTACCTAGGATTGATGATCTTTTTGATCAACTCCAGGGAGCTAGATATTTTTCTAAAATAGATTTACGATCCGGATATTATCAATTGAAGGTACAAGAAGAAGACATACCTAAAACTGCTTTCAGAACTAGGTATGGTCATTACGAGTTTACAGTCATGCCCTTTGGTTTAACAAATGCTCCTGCAGCATTTATGGACATGATGAATAGAATCTGTAAACCGTATTTAGTAAATTTGTAATTGTCTTCATCGACGATATACTTATTTATTCCAAAAATCAGGAGGAACATTGTGAGCACCTGCATGTACTCTTAACCTTGTTAAGAAAGAAGAATCTTTACGCCAAATTCTCAAAGTGTGAATTTTGGTTACAAGAAGTGCAATTCTTAGGACACATGGTGAACCACGATGGCATTCACGTAGATCCTGCTAAGATTGAAGCAATCACCAAATGGAAGATTCCGCAATCAGCAATGGAAATTAGAAGTTTTATAGGGTTAGCCGGATATTATAGACGGTTTATTAAGGATTTTTCCAAGATAGCTGTACCATTAACTAAGCTAACCAGTAAATCAGTTAAGTTTGAATGGGGACCTAAACAAGAAGAAGCCTTTAGGATTTTGAAGCAAAAGTTAACAAATGCTCAAATTCTAGCTTTACCAAAAGGAACAAAAGATTTTGAGGTATATTGTGATGCTTCAAAACTAGGATTAGGATGTGTGTTAATGCAACGCAAGAAGGTAATTGCGTATGCATCAAGGCAATTGAAAAAGCACGAGGAAAATTATACGACTCATGAATTAGAGTTAGGAGCCATAATTTTTGCCCTTAAAATTTGGAGACATTATCTATATGGAAGTAAGTTTACTGTCTATACAGATCATAAAAGTTTAAGATACATATTTGGGCAAAAAGAATTGAACATGAGGTAAAGGAGATGGAAGGAAATCCTAAGTGACTACGACTGTGATATTCAGTATCACGAAGGAAAGGCAAATGTAGTTGCAGATGCCTTAAGTCGTAAGTATCATGAGAAACAAAGACGATTTCGTGCTCTCAGATTAAATTTACACTTAGATTTAATGGAGCAACTGAAGAATGTTCAAGAAAAAGTAATAGAGGACGCTGCTGAAGGAATGAAGGGACGAATAAAAGAATTAGAACAAGGTAATGATGGAATCTGGAGATTCCATAAGAAACGGATTTTGGTACCTAAGCAGGGAGAATTAAGAAATCAAATTCTAGAGGAAGCTCATAAATCTAGGTATACCATGCATCCTGGTAACAATAAGATGTACCAAGATTTAAGAAATAATTTCTGGTGGATAGGAATGAAAAAGGACATTGCTCGATATGTTTCTAAGTGTCTTACTTGTTCACAAGTTAAGGCAAAACACCAGAAACCCTCAGGTCTATTACAACAACTAGAAATGCCTGTATGGAAATGGGAACTCATAACAATGGATTTTGTTACTAAGTTACCCAAAACCAGAAAGGGTAATGATGCGATTTGGGTAATTGTGGATCGATTAACCAAATCAGCTCATTTTCTACCTATGAAAGAAACCTTTAGCATGGAAAGGTTGGCAAAGTTGTATGTAGATGAAGTTGTATCCTTACATGGAGTTCCACTCTCCATTGTATCGGATAGGGATAGTCGTTTCACTTCCCACTTCTGGAAAAGTTTCCAAGAAGTAATGGGAACCCGACTAAATTTAAGTACTGCATATCATCCACAAACAAACGGACAAAGTGAAAGGACAATACAAACTCTAGAAGACATGCTCCGGGCATGTGTAATAGATTTTGGTGGAAACTGGGATGATCACCTACCCTTAATAGAATTCTCCTATAACAATAGTTATCATGCAAGCATCGAAGCTGCCCCATTCGAAGCACTGTATGGACGAAAGTGCAGAACTCCCGTATGCTGGGCAGAAATAGGAGAAAGTAAATTATCAGGTCCTGAAATTGTGCAAGAAACTACCGACAAGATCACTCAAATCAAGGAAAGACTGAAGACGGCTCGAGATCGCCAGAAAAGTTATGCAGATAATCGACGCAAACCGTTAGAGTTTCAAGTCGGAGACAAAGTACTATTAAAAGTATCTCCTTGGAAAGGAGTAGTTCGGTTTGGAAAGAAAGGAAAGTTAAGTCCAAGATACGTAGGACCATTGTTAGTAATCCAACGTATATGACCAGTTGCTTATCGTTTACAACTACAAGAGGAGATGGCAAGAGTACATGATGTATTTCATGTATCCAATTTCAAGAAATGTCTATCTGACGAATCCCTGGTATTACCTTTTCAAGATATAAAGGTAAACGAAAAGTTAAAGTTTGTTAAGAAGCCATTACAAATAGAAGATAGAAAGATCAAGTTTCTCAAGCACAAGCGGCTAGTGCTGGTCAAAGTCAAGTGGGATTCAAAGAGAGGATCCGAATACACTTGGGAACTGGAATCAGAAATGAAGCGAAAGTATCCTCACTTATTCCAGTAAATCTCGAGGACGAGATTTTTATTAAGGTGGGGAGAATGTAACAACACTCACAAAAACTATTACTTCTTATTATATTTTGTCCAAAAGGAAACCCTAACTAAGACCCCCAAGTGATTCTGTATAAACCCTAAAATTTTCAGAACAATCAGAATCAGGATAAGGGCCCCTAAAACTCAGGGGGGGGGGGGGTATTCCCTATTTACGATTATCTACATAAATTGCTGTCAAAACCGAATTTTGACAAACCGCTGACTCACCTGAGCTACAAACACACAGGGCTACCCTATGGTAGAGGGTGACCCCTCGCGCCACGCAACGCCCCTAACATGACCCCTCGCGTCACGCGAGGGGGTCAAATTTTTAGTATAAAGAGGGGTGTTTGGGACTTGAATTCTGGCACTTGAACGACGTTAAAATTTGTTTTACACTTCGAGATATCACCCGTTTACTACAAAAAACACATACATAAGCCCGAATTCTGCCGCGATAACAGGGTAATAACTCGATCGTTGCTACGATTCAATGTCAGATCTATTGAAACTATCCAATGGATGTTTTAAGTGCTGCCCACATTAGGGTTATGCTTTGTCATTCGTCGTAAATTCGATGGATGTTTAAGTATCGCACTTTGTCATTCGTTGTGAGGGTTTAATCTCGTGAGTTATCGTAAATGCTGTATTAGTTACTGACCTAGTTCGTGTGCATGTTATTAAATTAGGTTACAAGGCTAAAACAGTAGGCTTAAACTCTGCCCTTTAAATCCACAATGTGAGTTATTCTCTTTTTATCAAAAGTATTTTACAATACTCCATTTTCAAATGTTATAATTACAGGGATTAAGTCGTGGTTATCTTGAATCACTGGCTAGTGGGGTATTGTGCACATTACTAATTTCTCACGGGTTAGGCTAATAAATCCTCACCGTGATAAACGTCACTACTTGGGGAAAGACCCAATAGTGGTATGACCATCGTCACACGGGTGACAAGGCTCCAGATAAAAATAAGATAAAAGCCATTGTAATCGCTCTTATGCTGTAATTAATAACTAATGTATCATTTTACAAATTTGAATAATTCACCAGTATTTTCCCGCTGACAAAAAAAAAATTTAAAACATATTTCAGGCGACCTACTATAAATCAAGGAAACGTGCTACGGAGCACTAACAAGCTTGAAGAGGTGGCTCAGTTAAAATGAATAAAACATATTTTAATAAATCAAGGAATTTACTTGTGAAATTCCTCTATTGTAAATTACGGGGTATATCCCGGATTATGAAATAAATGAATAGGGCATTTTGAGTTTTTAAAAGATCCTGTTAAAAATCTTCCGCTGTCGCATCAATTAGATACCACGGGTTCCTGCCCGCGGCTCTTGACCGGGTAAAACCGGGGCTGGGGCCATGACAGCAGGCATGAGAAACCTTCTTTCGTAGGAGATTAAATATTGGTTTGTTATGTTGACCCAATGTTCGGCTCCTGCTTGTTTCAATGCTGCCTTTGATTTCTGTCACCTGGTTTCTTATGAGCTTATCAATAAGTGGTACCACTTTCTCCAGGGTGTAATTAGAGTCGCCTAGGTACTGCTTTAAAAGGGCATGTTGACCCTCTGCCCTGTTCGTTGTACGTTGACCGAAGTTCAGATGTTGGTCGCTCCAGAACGAAACAAACCGGTCTCTATATGGTTGTAACCAGATTGAATCCAAATAGTCCATAATCTCTGTAATCAAAGTCAAGTGCAGTTAAGACAAGTCAAATAAATACGATTATTAAACAAAAATAATATAAAACTTACCGTCGGTTTTTTTGCGTGGCAACCTTGATCGTATTCGCTCGTACCAGTAGTTGTAGTCAAGATCGGTCGTTGAGTTAATTAGCTGGCCCCACTTGTAAAGAAACGTGTCCCAGCTATCCTCTGTTTGAAAGCTTTGCCTGCAATGTTTGAAGATGTTTTGCTATATGTGCCACCTACGCAATGAATGTCTAGCCTTGGGAAACACGGTTGCACATGCGTTCATTAGGGCGCGATCTCTATCAGTTACTATTACACGGGGTTCCATAACACTGTCTAATGAGTGTTTCAACCTCTGTAGAACCCATGTGAAGTTTTCCTGATTCTCGTTGCTTACGAACACATGAGCAATGCAAAACGAAATCAACGTGGATGTAACACCGATAATCTGGACTAGCGGCATTTTGTACCGATTCGTCTTGTAGGTTGTAACACCTCGTAAAATCACGTCCAATGATGTATTGACACGTGTAATAAACCCTAATGAAGTCAAACATTGAATTCAAGGGACTAATTTTTCGAAAAATCAAAAACTTTGATTATGAAAGGACTGGAAGTGTTAACATACCTAAAATAAGTTTCTAAATAACCTTGTACGGTATTTATATTCATAAATGGGACACTTGTTGATCAAGTGTAGCCGTTTGCATAATTAATTGAAAGTTTGCGCAATAAAGGGTTAAAAGCGTCAACATGTTAATTCTTACCTCTGTGTGACCTTTTAACAAACCGGGAGCTTCATGATATTTGATTTTACTCTCAGGAATGCCAATTAATGGCCGTCTAAGGTTTTTATGCCTTGAAGTGACGTTACGTGCAACTTTGCAAATATAAGGGGTTAAAAGTGTCAATATGTTTAATTATACCTCTGAATGACCTTTTAGCGAACCTGAAGCATCGTGATGTTTAATAATACTCCCAAGAATGCCTAATATGTATTAGATAAGGCTTCGATACTATTAAATGATGATATGCGCAAGTTTGCGCATTAGAGGGACAATTTGCGTCAAACTGCAAAAGTATACCGATTCGTATGGTATCGAACCTTCCGGAATATGATCATAAGTTAAACATGCCCTAAATATCCCTTATATAGCTTAGAAATAGGCTTTGAGGTGTTTGATGCCCAAAAATAAACTTATTTGATCAACAGGGACTAAAAGCGTCAAAAAGTGCACAAGTTTGCATTTTCGCGCATATCTTACGTTCTGAATATATCCGGGCATCCAAAAATTTATGTAAGCATTAAAATATTATATTTTAGTGTTTGGCTTGATAAAACTCCATTCGTCGCGTAATTTGGTTCGTTTTTCGCGTCTGACCGTGTTTCGTCGTAATTAGCCGAACAACGTGACCGTACGACCAAACGAACCGACATACGGCATGTTTTTGGGTATGTTTTATGTTCACTATGTTTAGGCATCATTGTAGAGCCTTAAAAATGGTTTAACGGGCCTTAAATATGTCAGGAATGGCATTTAGCTAGTGCAGGGGCCTAATGTGTCAACAATCGAAAGTTGCTGAGCAGACGTGGTCCTTACGGACCGTATACAGGACCTCATACGGTCTGTATACCTTTTCCAGTTCCAGAAAATCCAAAAACCAGCTTTGGTTTTGCTCTTTGTCTCACATGATTGATTCTAGGGGCTGGTTTTGGAGTACCCATGGTTTTCTAAATCAGGGGGCACACTTTTAGGGCTGAGATCGAATCCCGTTTATCGAGGAACGATCCTAACGGTTCTCAAAAACCTATATATACCCCCTTGATCATGGCTCTCATTGCTCATCATTTCATTTCTTGCCCTCTAGACTCAAATCTGAGGATCCTAATCTTGGGGAACCTCCTTTTGAGTTGTCTTTTGCCCTTGGACCTTTTGTAAGTATCCTTCCTTGCTTATTTCATTTTATTTGGCTGTTAAAGCCGAAAAGTCAAACGTTTCAATAAACGCTTTGACTATTAGTTAGACCTTGTATGGTCAAGCCATGATTCGCAACGAACATGGCTACGTGATCGTAATTAGGCAGGTGTTAAATCCTCAAAAGGGCACCTCCTAATTACCACGTTTGCTTAGTTAATTGTCAGGTCAAAGTAATTAAATAAAAAGTCAACGAGTCAGTTTTTAAATAAAATTCATAACTAATGATTTAAGGGCAATAAAATCAGTTTTGTCACTTTAATAACTTGGTAAATATTAAGTGAACATGTCTAGGCATGTTCAACCCAATAGTTCTAAGTTTAGGTTCGGTTCGGAACCGAAAGTTGCAAAAGTTGACTTTTGCTTTGAATTTCAGTTCTGACCTGAATTAGCTTAGTTTAATTATGCCTTAGGGTTCCTTTGTGATCATAGTATATGTTAGTATAACCCCCTGAAGTTATACTACATGATCCCTTAGAATTTAAGTTCATATGCATGTTTCCGTTATATGCCTAAAAGTTGACCGTTATGCCCTTTTGATATTAAAACAAGATTTTTGAAAATTTGAGAGGACAAAAACCTTGATTACTGATATTTAAGTATGTCCTAAAAAGTTGACATCAGTTTATGGTCTAAAATGAGAGTTATGCTCAAAATCGTAAATAAAGGCATTTTTATTAATTAAACGGAATATTTGATATAAACCCTTTATAAACTCAATTTTTGACATCCAACCTTTTACCTACTGATGTAATACAATATTTTGGGATTTTTAGAAATTTTTATTAAATTTTAAGATGATCATAACATAGAGTTCTCGCATAGGCCGGTAATTGACGATAAAGCCCTTTTGGCTAATAAAATGAGTTTTACACATCCTTTACATATCAACCCTTTTTATACTGATTTTATATATTAAATAAATTATTTTAAACTGTAAAGGTTGGTCAAAATCTCATATTTCCCTATTTAAACCGAATATCGTCAAATACCAACTTTTACGCGATTTAGGCGCATAGTATGGTTTAAAACCATATTGGGCGCCTAAGGCTTGTTACCTACTGATGTTATGAATAAATTTTTATACTTTAACAGTAAATAAAAGTTTTGAACTCAGATTTCCAAAATTAACCCTTAAAGCATATGTGAAATGACCAAAATGCCCCCACGGTGCATAACTTGGCCATAAATGATAAATTTCACATATGTAAGATATCTTACTAATATATCTTATTAAAATAAGTAGTTTTACTGATCATTTTAGACCAGAACCTCATATTATTATTTAACCTCTTTTATAATCCTAAAAATGACCAAAATGCCCCTGCGGGGTTTAAATTGATTTTAAATTCGTTTTGGGCATAATGGAAGATATCCTACTGATATCACAACATATTTAAGGCATATTAACTTGTGGAACATGTTCATGACTCATTTGGTTACCCGTTATGCATTTTTCGCGTTCGGTACGGTTTATGTAACTACTTTGCATAAATTAACCGAAACGGGTCAAACCTTATCATTTTCACTTCAAAATTCAGAATGTGTTTAGTCTACCCATATTATACAAGTCTCCATACTTTTCGGGTCTAAATTACATTCTAATCCTGTCTTCGCTTAATCTTGCGTTTTGAACCGTAAACCTTTCCTGAAAACTAACCGGTCTAGGTTTTAACTTAAATAAGACCCGTTAGGAATCTAATAGGTTAATAAAACCTTTGTTCCATATGGAGAGCCCCAGTAGAGGTACTTGTGCTTGCTGATTAGAATATACGGCTGAGTATAAATTGCATTTTAGATCAGGTAAATACTTTTAACTTATTTTCCCTATACGGGCTTGGGATACGGTATTATAATAATACCGTTTGGTCGGGTATTGAATGTTTAATCGGATTGTGATTAAATTATTGAGGTAACCCGTTTTAATCTGTCTTGTTTGAAATAAAGGCCTTTAGGGGTTAATGACCATGTCCCGGATATCCTTGGCATCATTATAAAATAAAAATGGTCACGTCTTATGCACGGGGTGTAGGCATACACCTGACAGTTGCATAAGGGAAACGGTGTCCCACTCTCTTGTGGGCCTATACTTGTGGCGTGTCTGTTAATCTTGACCCGGTTTCTAACATCGGGCCCTAAATGTATAACGAACATGTAAATCTATATACAAGATTATTTTTATATAATTGTCCCAAGTTATAAAAGATATTTTGTGCCTTGTGCATTCAAATCAATTTTCTTAAACGTTTTCAAAAGAGTCAGTTAATTGTATTTACCAGTGTAAACTAACGTATTTTCCAAAAAGATTAAGTGACAGGTACTGTACATAATTGGCTGGGAGCTCAGGACGTTAATAGGGAATCTTGCAAGTTCTAGATGCCTAAAGTCTGTTGAACAGTGTTTATCTTTCTGTTTTAAGATCCGCCTGTGGATCCACCTTACAATCTGTTTGTAACACTGATGTTACTTTTGAATCAGTTTGTAATATATTCACTTTTGACTTCCGCTGTGCATTGAACTGTGATTATTTGACTATGATGATATCAACTACGTCACGATACTCCCCACCGGGCCCACCGGTAATACGTGGAAATATCGGGGTGTGACATAGGTGGAGTCTATAAGCAACACATGCGGGAAGGCGCGCCACAACATGTTCGACTCCGGGTGGATGAAGAAAACATCCTCGACCCGTTCGCCGTTTTGAGATGTTCTATGGTAAAAAACAAACCCAACCTTCTCCAACCGGTCGAAAAGTATCTGCATTGGAGTCTCGCCGACTTGTTCCATTCGACTCAATTTGGCCCGAGCGTTGTATATGGTGTTTCTTGTTGAGACATTATAGGGGTCCTGTTCTTTAATGTCAGCAAGAATGTCTCGTGGTTTTATGTTCTGATGCGTTATTTGCTCCACCGTCCTCTCTTCCGATGGAGTCAACCTCATTAGGGACGGATGACCCTCTGGATACAGAAATGGTTCGTGGTTATGTTTAGCTTCCTCAACCCTTAGATCCCAATAACCTAACCTCTTTTTGTATGCCCCGATCAGTTGGAACTTGCAACCGGTTTTCTTGGTCCCGCTGCGTCTGATCGTGGCTGTTGATTTGTACTCGCCGGCACAATCGCACGTAAGCTAAATTTTTAAAGGCTGGCCGCTTGGGGGTTTATCGTAGATGGTGCGTTTGGTGACGAGGGCGTAGCCATTTACGCGTCCAATGTCTCTACACCACTCTACTAATTCATCCATGCTAGCGAATTTCTAACGAAAACACTTATATGTGTCAATTAATGATTAACTCAAATGATTAACCCATCGGTTTAGTTTTAGTATAAACGGGTTTGGGTCAGTTTCAGGTTGAGCCTGTGAACCCGTTTGGGTTAACGGGTCGGGTTCGGGTCAACATGGTCGGGTTGGCGGGTTGACCTGTTACACATTTATACTATATTATATTTTTTTACAATATATTTTATGTCATAAATTAAATGGAGTGCGTATTTTTATGCCATGATTATAAGTTAAAAAGAGAAATTAACATAGATTTCATAATTTAAATATGATATTATTATATATATATTTGTGTTTTTTAAGTAAATTTTAACTTTAATATTTTAATTTCAGAAAAAAAAAATAAAAAATTCGGGTTTAATGGGTCGTGTTCGGGTTAACCCATGAAACTTCGGGTCGTGTTCGGGTTCTTATGTATGACACGATTTTCGGGTTCGGGTCGAGTTCGGGTTTGTGTAAAATTTTCAGGTTCAGGTCGGGTTGAACCCACCAACCCGCGAACACGACCCGTTGAGCAACCCTAATCTAAGATTTTAATAAAAACAACATCAAACGTAAAAACACTAAAATAGTTAACGTACAACAAATAAACGTATAATTAAATGTTATACCTGCTTGTTTTGAAACTCACTACGTTCCTGGTCAGCATTTGCACCCTCGGGCGGTCCATCACTTATGGGAGGAGAATGAGAACTATCAGTCGGCGGTCCAACACTAACAGGAGGGGCTTCAAAATTCATCGGGTGTTGCGATGGATAATAACCAGCATAATTAGGCTGAAAGGCATCCAAATCCCAAGTATCCTGACCTGCATCAGACGCAAGAATGGGATCGAACGGAGCATTCAGATCAAACATGCCCGCTTTGTTATCTTCAGTGTTATCATAACTCCCCTGATTCGCCTCGTTATCAAACACATTAAAAAAGTTACCCCATCCCGAAATTATAGCGTAAATAATTTGAATACAGAGAAAAATAGAAGAAACGAATAGAAGTTGAATGAAAATGAATGAAATTAGTGTCGTTTATATAGAGAATTTACGGAAGATTACATTGTTTCAAATGATTAACACGCGAATCGAGGAATCTAACGTTGAATCAAATAACTCGCACGAATATCGAGGAATCTAACGTCTAACCACATAACTCGCACGAGAATCGAGGAATATAACATCGAATCAGATAATCTTACGTCTACTCGCATGTGAATCGAGGAATAATACGTCGCCTCAAATAGTAATAAAACAATAAAATAAAAGAAATTCATTGTATACGGGCCGTACAGGAATATACGACCCGTATAACGTCGTCGTATAATATATATACGACCACAGTATAATCTTATTCTAACATGGTTGATACGGGCCGTATAAGGTTATACGGCCCGTATAGAATAAAGTGAACTGACAAAGGCTAAAGTGAACTGACAAAGGCTGCTGGCACAGCCTTTGTCGGTTCACTTTATTCTATACGGGCCGTATAACCTTATACGACCCGTATCAACCATCTTAGAATAAGATGATACCATGTGGATTTATTAGGACCCTTTTTTAATGGCACACCCTCCTGTCTATCTGCACACTTTTTCAATTCAACACGCATCGTATAGGCCTATACGATACGTATTGAATTAAAGTAAAAAACATGGCAGACTGACAGGTGCAGGTTATGTCTGGCGGCGGGCTTGATACGCATCGTATAGGCCTATACGATGCGTATCTGGCCACTGTTTTTTTGAATTTATTTTTTGTTGTGTTGTGTCGAAGGCGAACCCGAGAAACGAAAGGGATTTCAAGCAGTTGGCAGTGGCGGACCCAGGAATTTTTCCATGGGGGTGCGAAACATTTTTAAAAATTTTAGGCCCCTAGGTATATAAGTAAAAAAATCGGTTCGTATCGGGTCGGTTCGGGTCGTGTTAGGGGTCGGGTCATGTAAAACAAAAGAAATCGCGCCATAACGTCCCTACTCATGGTTCCTATCACAAACACATTGATCCATAAGTTCTCTCTCCATAACATAATGTTTCAATTTTAATTTTCAACCCTAGAAATCGTGTGTAATCACCCTAAAAATCATCTAAACAACATAATCACCCAAAAAATCATCTAAACAACCATAAACAACGTCAAAACACATGAAATTTCAAACCTATTTAAGAATTTTGTTACCCTTTGGTGTCGGACAGCGGTGGTTCGCGGATGCTGATGACGGGCTATTGTGGTTATTGTTGTGTTCGATGATCGCTGGCAGGAGACAACCCAAGAGAGGGAGGGTGGGCGGAATTCTAAGAGACTATTGGGCTTATTTTAATTATTATAGTTTGAACTTAGGTTGAGTTTGGTTAATGGGCTAGTAATTTGTGGGCTAATTATGTTTAATGAAATAGTGGGTTAAGATATTGGGTATTTGGGTTAAGTTGGGTAGTATAAGTTTATATAATTTAGGTAGTTTTTTTAATTAGAATTTACTAAAAAAATTTAAAATATAAATCGATAACATTTTTTACCTAAGGTGTGTGGACGAAAAATTCCAAGGGGTGCGGATAAAAAAATTCAAGGGGTGCGGATGAAAAAATCCAAGGGGTGCGGACGAGATTTTCAACAGAAAATAACACTAATTTTTTTTCCCGGGGGTGCGCCCGCCCACCTTGGGCTAGGGGTAAGTCCGCCCCTGGCAGTTGGTCGATGATATGATTGATAAAGATCTTGGCATGATTATTTCCATTTTCAAGTATTATTAAAACCATTCAAGCCAACTAGTCTACAATGTGGTTCCCAATTTGCGGAACATAATCCCAGATTGTCTAAAGAAACGCTTTTATCATGTGTCATGTGGTAAACAAATACCAAGGGTGTATACAGATCTCTATTCGGTCATCTTTCCAAGCTTTTACACACGAATATGTGGTTTCCAATTTGCGGAACATAATCCCAGATTGTCTAAAGAAGTGCGTTTATCATGTGTCATATTAGATGTGTTATGGTGAGATTTTTCAAGTTTGCACAGTGGGAGAAAAGACCAGCACCTCTTTCAGTATTGTCCTTTAAATTCGCATAAACATATATTCGTTTCATAACCTCCTCCTATAAATCAACCACAACTCACCCGATACGTCTTCTCTGTATCACACATGATAAAAGCGCTTCTTTAGACAATCTGGGATTATGTTCCGTTTCTTCAAGATTTACATCTGATGTCCAAGTTTGATAACATTTGACTTCATCGGCGGCAGTCCAATGACTTTCTTGAGTCACAGATCTGACAATAGGGCCCACGGATCTTATGCCCACCCGAGACGACCTCTGGATCACACATGATAAAAGCGCTTCTTTAGACAATCTGGGATTATGTTCCATTTCTTCAAGATTTACGTCTGATGTCCAAGTTTAATCACATTTGACTTCATCTGCGGTAGTCCAATGACTTTCTTGAGTCATAGATCCGAAAATAGGGCCCACGGATCTTATGCCCACCCGAGACCGACCTCTGGATCACACATGATAAAAGCGCTTCTTTAGACAATCTGGGATTATGTTCTGTTTCTTCAAGATTTACGTCTGATGTCCAAGTTTGATCACATTTGACTTCATCTGCGGCAGTCCAATGACTTTCTTGAGTCATAGATCCGACAATAGGGCCCACGGATCTTATGCCCACCTGAGACCGACTGTAACACCCCGTGTTTCGAAAGTCAAAGTCAAAGTCAAGATTTAAGTCAAAGGGAGACAAGATTGCTAATTGCAATCTATCACTCCTTGCTCAATGCCTGTTTGACTTCTTTGACCTATAGTTAGTCTTTTTCGCTTTATTTTAGTTGTATTATTATGTGGAGTAATTAAACTTAATCGCAGTAATCGAGTAGTATTCGCTAATTAATCGCTTTACGACTGTAAACAATAGGAAGTAACAATGCGATAAAGTTATTCAAATACCAATCGAACTAATATAATCGATATCGAATCAACATCGCGCTCGCAACTCGAATTATAGATTTTGGATACTGTTTTACGTGTGTTTGTGCCTTATGTGTTACTTGTGCATGTTATTTATGTTATGAGTGGTGATCAATCGAAACGCAGTCGCAATCGAACTCAATCGCAATCGAATCGCAATCGCTAAACGAATACGAAATAAGGATGATTATATGCTGATATTGAATGTTAATTAGTGGAGAAGGGATAGTGCAAGATATGAATAGTTGGGATTAAAAGTAATTTGACTAGGAAAATCTCTCGCATCGCGAAACTCGCAATCGAAATCGAATCAGCAAAAATGGTCGAGCCAAACACTCGAAACAGGTGACTGATCGACCAGGCCAGCTAACCGATCGACCAGCTAGCCGATCGAACTGCTGTTCGATCGACCAGCCAGCCGATCGGCCAGCCCTTTCCTCTTTTGGAACTCTATAAGTACCCTTGTCATTGTCACTCTTTCTACTTTTGGGAACCCACTGTTCGACCAGCACGCTCTCCTCACCTTTTCTCAGATTTCTCTCGATTCCGGTAAGATCTCGTCCTAAATCTTGTACTTTCATGATCTACACGCACTCCTACACCTTTCTATCTTTTGATTCTTAACTTTTAACCATGAAATAACCAAGATTCAAGGTGTTCTTGGATGATGTCATCATGTCTTCTTGAAGAACTTCATGATTGACCTCAATCCACCAAGAATAACTTGGATCTGAATGATTTCCACATAAACAAACAAAGATCTTTCATAGATCTATACATTTTCACAATAAAAATGATTGAAAAAAGGTTTTCCAACTTTCTTTCAACTCTTTTACACTCAATACACTCAAAACCGATAGAATCAGGACTTGTACCGACTTCCTACGCATTCTAGTGGTTGTGTTGGTTCAAGATCTGGATTCTATCCATGAGATTTCCGATTTTGGGTTAACCAAGAATAAACATCTTAAACCGGTGAACTGATTGAGTTTGGGTGATTCCTGTTCGGTCGGGTCACTAAGGCTTAGGATGGGGTTATGTTGGTTAGCACGTTATCAAAGTATCTCGATAAAATGACAAACTATCAAAATAACCAAGTGTGAGACGAACAGGACGACCAGGACAGTGTGACTGTTCGATCGAACAGTCAGTCGAACGACTGGTTAGCCGAACGACTTGCAGCTTGGGTCCCACACTTAACCAACTTTATTTGAAGTTTGAGTATTGAACGAATTGTTGTTCGATCGGAATACCAGCCGATCGGATTACTCTTCGAATCATGAGATACTTAGACTTTAACACTTAAACAATTTTCAACATGTTCAATGCACTAGGAATGCCAGTCGATCAAACTGCTGTCCGATCGAGTGACAACCTGCCGTGAACTTGTTCTCAGAAGTACCAGCCGATCGGGTTGCCAGCCGATCGAACGACCGTTCGATCGACCGACCTGAAAGGTAGAAATACTTCAATGTCTTAAAAATGCTACAACGAAAACTTCAAAAAGCCAAGCCATCATACACAAACACATCTTTCCTAGAGGAAGAAAAAATCCACTCCAAAGACTATCCGATCGGATAACCAACCGATCGGACCACCACTCGAACGATCGGCTATTCGATCGAACTGCTGTCCGATTAAACTGCTGACCGATCGACTCACCCTTGTTTTCTTTTTACGCGTCACTTATCATTATGCTATCGAACTATTCAGGCTAACCTTGCTCTCAAGCGCTCCCTTCAATCCATCTATCGCTGTGAGTATACTCGATCCCTTTTTGCTTTACGCACTTTTGGGTGTTACATACGTTACTTATTCTAAATCACATCGAACACACTATGCAATATTATTAAACGCTAACCGTTATTGCATGTATTACGTGACTAAATGAATGCTTGTTTGTTATGTTTACACATGGAATGCTGTCTACCTGCCTTAACGACGGTAGTACTATTTGTTTGGACTCAGCACCCGTTCACTCGGGGGTTGTTAAGGACAATTATTTGCATGGATTATAGTGGTTATCATGTATTAAGAACTGCATTAGGCAGTCAACCCGCAGTCACTGGTATTGATAGGTTCATGTCGATAACTAACATGCTTCGTTTTCCACTGTGTATATGCTGGTTATGCGTAAACTATTTCGAACTCTATATGCTATTATCAAACTTGTACACTCGCCTTTACATTATGTGTATTGACTTTATTTTAAGGTATGTGACAGGTGTTTAGGATGCTTATCTGCTAGGAAAGCAAGGCTAGAATAAGGTCTTAGAGGCCAACAAATAGTTGTCTGTACAAATGAAAATATGAGTTGTCGGAACAGAGCTATTTGCCTAGATTGTGTCTGTAATAATTTGTTTTCTGTTTGAGACATGGTATGGGACATGTTCTTTTAAATTGAATGGTAATGATAATTGTTATGGAAACTTCTGGACAATTTGTTTCGCTCAGTGCCGCGCCCCGATGATTCCGCCATCGGTTGGGGTGTGACAGATTGGTATCAGAGCCATAACTATAGGGAATTATGAAAGACTCGACCTAGTCCGGGTCGATGTCTTAGAGACCTAGTCTATAGTTAGGAACCAACAGATTGACTTGTACAACCCTTAGGTGTTAGTACGAGCTTGCTTGTAGTATCTTTCGCTATTCTCGCCTACGCTACACTATCACTGCACTTGAAATTTTCAATTATGAATCAGCAATTAAGTCGAGATTAGGTGTGAAAACCGCAAACTCTCGATTAAATTGCTTGTTTTGATCTATATTTATCTATAAAACGCGAGGATTCGCGCTGAACTAGGATTGAAATCCATACTTTAGCACGAATTTTCGTCTCTATTTTATTAAATCAGGAAGAAGTTGTAAGCTAGGGGTGAAACCCTAACCTCAACGACTTGTTCCGGCTTTTACTTGGTTTTACAAAACTCTCACCAAAGTCTCGACGGACTCCGATGACCTGAACGCACGAGACGACTAGAGGGTTGTGTGTCGGATGCCCAAGAATCGAGGCAGAGGTCCTAACCTGAAAGTCGAAATGTGTACGACGGATCCTTGAGAATAGTCGAATCGCTTTGGGTAGTCAATGTCTAATAGCCGCAGACGATCTATTCCTCGATTTTTATGTGTTTCGATTCTGAGCCCGCAACTGCCGACTCTGATGATTTGTTGATTTTATGTGTTTATGTGCATTTACCTGTTTATGTGTTTAAATTTTGAAGACTTATTCGATTTTGCTTTCACTTCAATCGGCACACACGACTCGCATTGCTCTTCTATCTCAAAACGATAACAAATCGCTACTACTATAAGGAAATGCTGTACGCCATGATGTTCGCTATACTATACGCTTATACTATACTACTCACTATTTACACATGATCACTATTCTCAAACGCGCGGACTTTGAATGATAGGGTTCTGTATTCTGACTGGCTCTGTGATTACATGCTTATGTGCTTCTGTGCTCTACGTGCTTATGTGATTATGTGCTTATGTGTTATGTGATATATGTTTATCGTATTCCTACACCTTGGTAAGTATTAGACGTGTGAGGTGAGATTCGATTATGTCGTGTCTGAGACCTATGACGATGTCTGTTGCAGACAATGTCGTCATCTGGACACCGACACCCATCGCTTACTCGTCAAGAAAAGAGAGACAAATGTCTTGCTGCTATCATCGCTAAACAAGTAGCAAAAGCTGTGAGTGATGTCTACGAGAACGTCAGCAAATCATCTGAGGAGTCGAGAACCGAAGTTCCTAAAGCTACCCCCAAAGTTGCCTTCAGTTTCAAGCAGTTTAAAGCTTGTGGGCCAAAGGAATTCACTGGCAAGGAAGGCCCTACAGTGTTGTTCCAATGGTTTGATTCCATTGAAGTCACTCTATGACAAAGCGGTTGCCCTGACGATCTCTGCACTCTCAACACTACTAGCGTCTTCCAGTCCCGTGCACTAGATTGGTGGACGGCCGAGAGAAACAAACGGGGGAACGATGCAGCCTACGGTCTTTCGTGGGATGAACTCAAGGAGGTCATGCTGGAAGAATTCTGCCCTCCTCATGAACGCCAGCAGTTGGAAGATGAATCCTGGCACATAAAGCAAAAGGATGGTGAAAATGCTGCTCTAACTGCTCGATTCAAGCAGCTCAGTATCATCTGCCCTGATCAAGTGAAGACTTCTGACATGGCAATCAACTGAGCCCTGCCTGACTATGTTGCAGATTTCGTGCAAGCGGCTAAGACTAAGACGATCGAGGAGACTTACTTACTGGCCGCTGAAATCAACGACAAGCGGTTCAAGGCTGGTGTCTGGGATAAAACTACAAAGCACCTGCATCAAGAAACTACCACACCAACCGCTGACTCCACCACTACCGCACCTCAGTCATCAAAGTCCTCACGCCGCAAGAAGAAGAACAACAACAGCAACTCCAGCAACAAGAACTATGCAGTCACTACCACTGCTGCCCCTCTCCAGGCCGTACCGGCCCAGCAGCAGCATCATCATCACCGCCCAGCTTCAACCACTTATGCACCGCCTGCAAAGCGCGCATACACAGGACCCCACCCGGTTTGCCCGACATGCTCTTATCATCATCCGGTGGGTCTTGCCTGTCATTTCTGCGCCCACTGCAACATGTACGGCCACTTCACTGCAAACTGCCGTACTGGTCCTCATCAAGCCCCAGCTCAAGCCACTGCTCATCAAGCTCTGCTCCCAGCCCCTCAAGGCCAACACGCAGCTCAGGCACCCGCGGTTAACGCCCGAGTCTGCTTCGCATGTGGTGATCCCAACCACTTTGCGAACATGTGCCCGAACAGGGTTGTGAAACAAAAGCACCAGCAGCAACAACCTCAATAGCAACAACAGCAAGCAGCACGCGCCGGAACTTTCAACATCAATGCGCGCCAAGCCCAGGCTGACAACAACGTGGTCAATGGTACGTTCCTTGTGAATGGTATTTATGCATCGTGTTTGTTTAATACTGGAGCCAATAATTGCTTTGTGTCGTTTGAATTCGAGAAGCTCCTTAGTCGTAGGCGCTCTTATCTCTCCTTGTCATTCTATGTTGAAGTCGCTACCGGAAGAACTGTCGCCGTTAATTCTGTTCTTCGTGATTGTACTCTAGAGCTCAACAATCACATCTTTCCAATCGATCTAATCCCAATGCAACTCGGAAGTTTTGATGTCATAGTAGGCATAGACTTTCTTCACGAAAACCATGTTGAAGTTGTGTGCTTCGACAAGATGATTCGATTCTCGCTCGCAAATGGTGATTTATTGTGTGTCTATGGTGAAATTGCTTCGAAGAGTCTCAAGCTCATGTCATGTGTCTAAGCTAGCAAGTATCTCCACAAGGAATACAGAGCTTTCTTGGCCAACATTGTAGTAGCGGAGGAGAAAAAGAAAGGGAAGATAGAAGTGAAAGACGTCCCTGTGGTCCGTGAATTTCCTCAGGTGTTCCCTGAAGATCTTCCTGGACTACCACCAAGTCATGATATCGACTTTCGTATCGACCTCATTCCTGGAGCCAATCCTGTTTCCAAAGCTCCTTACCGACTGGCACCGTCTGAAATGCGCGAACTCTCAAACCAACTACAAGAATTACTTGAAAAAGGCTTTATTTGCCCGAGCACCTCTCCTTGGGGCGCACCAGTCCTTTTCGTAAAAAAGAAGGATGGGTCGTTTAGGATGTGCATCGAATACCGGGAATTGAATAAGTTGACCATCAAGAACCGTTATCCCTTGCCTCGCATCAATGATTTGTTTGATCAGCTACAAGGCTATACGTGTTTCTCGAAGATCGATCTACGCTCAGGCTATCACCAGCTACGCATTCAAGAGGATGATATAGCCAAAACCGCTTTTCGCACTCGCTACGGCCATTACGAGTTCGTTGTTATGCCTTTTGGTCTAACCAACGTACCCGCGGTGTTCATGGATCTGATGAATCGGGTGTGTAAACCATTACTCGACCGTTTCGTCATCGTGTTCATCGATGATATCCTGATCTATTCCAAGTCGAAAGCCGTACACATGCAACATCTACGTTTGGTTCTCGAACTACCCCAAGGGAATCGACTCTATGCCAAGCTCTCCAAGTGCGAATTCTGGCTAGAGGAGGTTCAGTTCTTGGGTCACATTGTAAATAGTCAAGGTATTCACGTCGATCCCGCGAAGATTGAAGCAGTTAAGAGTTGGATTACGCCAAAGAACCCGTCCAAAGTCCGTTCTTTTCTCAGACTAGCGGGCTACTATCGTCGATTTATCGAAGGATTCTCAAAGATCGCTGTGCCGCTTACCGCTCTCACCCACAAAGACAAGCCTTTTGTTTGGGGAACTGAACAAGAGTCTGCCTTCCAAACCCTTAAGTACATGCTTTGCAATGCTCCTATTCTCACTTTACCCGACGGAAACGATGATTTCATTGTCTATTGTGATGCTTCCAACCTTGGTCTCGGTTGTGTTCTCATGCAATGAAACAAGGTCATCGCTTACGTGTCTCGCCAGCTTAAAATCCACGAGAAGAACTATACAACCCACGATCTCGAGCTAGGCGCCGTTGTTTTTGCATTAAATATTTGGCGACACTACCTATATGGTACTAAGTGTACGATCTTCACCGATCATAGGAGCCGGCAACATATCTTTGATCAGAAAGAGCTTAATATGCGTCAACGCCGATGGGTGGAACTTCTCAACGATTATGACTGTGAGATTCGTTATCACCCTGGCAAAGCAAATGTCGTTGCCGATGCGCTAAGTAGACGAAGTTATCTGCATAGTATTCCTAATGTTCAAGCCCAGCATCATCTCGAAACTCTCATCCGCGAAGCCCAGCATGCTTGTTTCAATGAACGCCCCTTGAAGAAGGAAAGGATACACCACGATGGAACCCAACTTGTTAATAAGTTGAATGGGATATTCCACTATCTGGATCGAATTTGGATCCCTTAGCGGAACGATTTGCGACAGATTTTGATGGACGAAGCCCACAAATCCCGATATTCTATTCATCCCGGTGCCGATAAAATGTACCAATATCTTCGCTACAAGTACTGGTGGCCTGGCATGAAGCGGGATATCGCTCTCTACGTTGGAAGATGCCTAACTTGCTCAAAGGTTAAGGCAGAACACCAAAGACCCTCTGGCTTGCTTGAACAACCACCGATCCCTATGTGGAAGTGGGAAAGCATAGCTATGGACTTCATAACCAAACTTCCACGCACGCCATCAGGTCACGACAGTATTTGGGTTGTTGTTGACCATTTGACCAAATCAGCTCACTTCTTGCCCATACGAGAAGACTACAAGGTAGAACGACTAGCCCGAATCTACACTGATGAGATCATTTGTAATCATGGGACACCTCATGACATCATCTCCGATCGTGACGCTCGGTTTACCTCGCGATTGTGGGAAACGTTTCAAGCAGCTCTCGGTACTATGCTAAATCTGAGTACCGCATTCCATCCTCAAACCGACGGTCAGACTGAGAGAACGATTCGTACCCTTGAAGACATGCTCCGTTCATGTGTCATAGACTTCGGCGGTAGTTGGGACACTTACCTGCCACTGGTCGAATTATCGTATAATAATAGTTATCATTCCAGCATCCAAATGGCACCATTCGAGGCTTTATATGGAAGACGATGCCGATCGCCTATTGTATGGCACGAGATCGGGCACTCGCAATTAACCGGTCCTGAGCTATTACAAGAAACGACTGACAAACTCTTCCAAATAAGGGACAACTTGTTGAAAGCTCGGAACCGACAGAAAAGTTACGCCGATAAAAGACGCAAGCCCCTTGAATTTGACATTGGCGACTATGTACTCCTAAAGGTATCACCTTGGAAGGGTGTGGTCAGATTCGGCAAGAAAGGGAAACTAGCGACTCGATATGTTGGACCTTTCAAGATTCTGGAAAGGATCGGAAAAGTCGCCTACAGACTCGAACTACCGGAGGAACTTAGTAATGTCCACCCGACTTTCCATGTTTCAAACCTCCGAAAGTGCCTAGCTGAGCATGATTCAATTGTATCTCTCGAGGACCTTCAAATAAACGAAACACTACACTTTGTGGAGAAGCCCATCGAAATCATGGATCGCCAAACCAAGCAGCTCAGATGCTCGCGCATCCCTATCGTGAAAGTCCGATGGGAGGGCAAACGAGGCGCAGAGTTCACTTGGGAACTCGAAAACGACAGAAGGCGAAGTACCCACAATTGTTTGTTACGGCTTCGGCTTAATTTCGGGATGAAATTTCCTCAACTAGGGGAGGCTGTAACACCCCATGTTTCGAAAGTCAAAGTCAAAGACAAGATTTAAGTCAAAGGGAGACAAGATTGCTAATTGCAATCTGTCACTCCTTGCTCAATGCCTGTTTGACTTCTTTGACCTATAGTTAGTCTTTTTCGCTTTATTTTAGTTGTATTATTATGTGGAGTAATTAAACTTAATCGCAGTAATCGAGTACTATTCGCTAATTAATCGCTTTACGACTGTAAACAATAGGAAGTAACAATGCGATAAAGTTATTCAATCACTAATCGAACTAATATAATCGACATCGCGCTCGCAACTCGAATTATAGATTTTGGATACTGTTTTACGTGTGTGTGTGCCTTATGTGTTACTTGTGCATGTTATTTATGTTATGAGTGGTGAACAATCGAAACGCAATCGCAATCGAACTCAATCGCAATCGAATCGCAATCGCTAAACGAATACGAAATAAGGATGATTATATGTTGATATAGAATGTTAATTAGTGGAGAGGGGATAGTGCAAGATATGAATAGTTGGGATTAAAAGTAATTTGACTAGGAAACTCTCTCGCATCGCGAAACTCGCAATCGAAATCGAATCAGCAAAACTCGTCGCGCCGAACACTCGAAACAGGTGACTGATCGACCAGCTAGCCGATCGAACTGTTGTTCGATCGACCAGCCCGTCGACCGGCCTGCCAGCCGATCGGCCAGCCCTTTCCTCTTTTGGAACTCTATAAATACCCTTGTCATTGTCACTCTTTCTACTTTTGGGAACCCACTGTTCGACCAGCACGCTCTCCTCACCTTTTCTCAGATTTCTCTCGATTCTGGTAAGATCTCGTCATAAATCTTGTACTTTCATGATCTACATGCACTCCTACACCTTTCTATCTTTTGATTCTTAACTTTTAACCGTGAAATAACCAAGATTCAAGGTGTTCTAGGATGATGTCATCATGTGTTCTTGAAGAACTTCATGTTTGACCTCAATCCACCAAGAATAACTTGGATCTGAATGATTTCCACATAAACAAACGAAGATCTTTCATAGATCTAAACATTTTCACAATAAAAATGATTGAAAGAAGGTTTTCCAACTTTCTTTCAACTATTTTACACTCAATACACTCAAAACCGATAGAATCAGGACTTGTACCGACTTCCTACACATTCTAGTGGTTGTGTTGGTTCAAGATCTGGATTCTATCCACGAGATTTCCGATTTTTGGTTAACCAAGAATAAACATCTTAAACCGGTGAACTGATTGAGTTTGGGTGATTCCTGTTCGGTCGGGTCACTAAGGCTTAGGATGGGGTTCTGTTGGTTAGCACGTTATCAAAGTATCTCGATAAAACGACAAACTATCAAAATAACCAAGTGTGAGACGAACAGGACGACCAGGACAATGTGACTGTCCGATCGAACTACTGTTCGATTGAAGAGTCAGTCGAACGACTGGTCAGCCGAACGACTTGCATCTTGGGTCCCACACTTAACCAACTTTATTTGAAGTTTGAGTATTGAACGAATTGCTGTTCAATCGGACTACCAGCCAATCGGATTACTCTTTGAATCATGAGATACTTAGACTTTAACACTTAAACAATTTTCAACATGTTCAATGCACTAGGAATGCCAGTCGATCGAACTGCTGTCCGATCGAATGACAACCTTCCGTGAACTTTTTCTCAGAAGTACCAGCCGATCGGGTTACCAGTCGATCGAACGACCATTCGATCGACCGACCTGAAAGGTAGAAATACTTCAATGTCTTAAAAATGCTACAATGAAAACTTCAAAAACCAAGCCATCATACACAAACACATATTTCCTAGAGGAAGAAACAGTCCACTCGAAAGACTATCCGATCGGATAACCAACCGATTGGACCACCACTCGAACGATCGGCTGTTCGATCGAACTGCTGTCCGATCGAACTGCTGACTGATCGACTCACCCTTGTTTTCTTTTTACGCGTCACTTATCGTTATGCTATCGAACTATTCAAGCTAACCTTACTCTCAAGCACTCCCTTCAATCCATCAATCGCTGTGAGTATACTCGATCCCTTTTTGCTTTACGCACTTTTGGGTGTTACATACGTTACTTATTCTAAATCACATCGAACACACTACGCAATATTATTAAACACTAACCATTATTGCATGTATTACGTGACTAAATGAATGCTTGTTTGTTATGTTTACACATGGAATGCTGTTTACCTGCCTTAACGACGGTAGTACTATTTGTTTGGACTCAGCACCCGTTCACTCGGGGGTTGTTAAGGACAATTATTTGCATGGATTACAGTGGTGATCATGTATTATGAACTACATTAGGCAGTCAACCCGCAGTCACTGGTATTGATAGGTTCATGTCGATAACTAACATGCTTCGTTTTCCGCTATGTACGTGCTGGTTATGCGTAAACTATTTCGAACTCTATACGCTATTATCAAACTTGTACACTCGCCTTTACACTATGTGTATTGACTTTATTTTAATGTATGTGACAGGTGTTTAAGATGCTTATCTGCTAGGAAAGCAAGGCTAGAATAAGGTCTTAGAGGCCAACAAATAGTTGTCTGTACAAATGAAAATCTGACTTGTCGGAACAGAGCTATTTGCCTAGATTGTGTCTGTAATAATTTGTTTATTGTTTGAGACATGGTATGGGACATGTTATTTTAAATTGAATGGTAATGATAATTGTTATGGAAACTTCTGGACAATCTGTTTCGCTCAGCGCCGCGCCCCGATGATTCCGCCATCGGTTGGGGTGTGACACCGACCTCTGGATCACACATGATAAAAGCGCTTCTTTAGACAATCTGGGATTATGTTCTGTTTCTTCAAGATTTACGTCTGATGTCCAAGTTTAATCACATTTGACTTCATCTGCGGCAGTCCAATGACTTTCTTGGTTCAATAATTCGTTCAATATCAGCGTTGTTTATCACCCTGTGTGAGCATTAGAAGCCCGACAAACAGTCTTGCAATTACATCTTCAATCGAGACCGCATTATTAATTATAATGAAGCAATGAAGATTGAATGTGGAAAACCGCAACCGTTTTTACTACGGAAACGGTGGCTATGGGAAATACAAACCTAACACGAACCACAATGGACTCAGACTCATACTACCCTTGTCGTTCCGTATTTTCTCCTTTTCTAATTCTCGAAAAATCTCGTAACTACCGATATCTCATCCTTCTGTTGTTCAGTACTTCCGAGACGATTCAATTGAGTCCTATGAAGCAAGTGTTTTTCTATTCAATTGAGAGGAATCATTGCATTACATCCCCGTTGAAAAAAAATTGTGCCTGTCTGAACCAACCGAAATCCACAAATTTCCAACAATTAACAGGACATTGTTAAAAGGGAAAATCTAATCGAACACCTGATTGAGAGAAACTTCTTCGAGCTAACTGTCGATATCTCATCCTTCTGGTGTTCAGTACTTCTGAGACGATTCAAGTGAGTCCTATGAAGCAAGTGTCTGTCTATTCAATTGAGAGGAATGATTGCATTACATCCCTGTTGAAAACAAATTGTGTCTGTCTGAACCAACCGAAATCCACAAATTTCCAACAATTAACAGGACATTGTTAAAAGGGAAAATCTAATGGAACACCTGATTGAGAGAAACTTCTTTGAGCTAATTTCCGATATCTCATCCTTCTTTGAGAGGAAAGATGACCGAATAGAGATCTGAACCAATCGAAATCCACAAATTCCAACAAATTGTGTCTAACGCAAGGATCTTCGAATTAGTTGCTTCTCTTGTTAAGTTTCTGAACCAAACGCTTTTTTAGTTGCTTCTCTTGTTAAGTTTTCTGAACCAACCGAAATCCACAAATTCAAGTGAGTCCTATGAAGCAAGTGTCTGTCTATTCAATTGAGAGGAATCATTGCATTACATCCCTGTTGAAAACAAGTGGTTGTAATGATGGAACCCTTGATTTGAAAAACATTTTTGAGAAATTTATAGTTCAATACGCATCGTATAGGCCTATACGATGCGTATTAATCGATGATTTTACTGAAATACCCCTGGTTTTTTGATAAATTCAGGGGTATTTTTTGAGAAAATTCAAAGTTTAATACGAATCGTATAGGCCTATACGATTCGTGTTATGCTGATATACGATACAACCTAGGCCTATACGATCGTATATGACATTATTTCAAATTTAGTGTTATCGTGTTTCCCTCGTTTCGATGCATATACGTCTCGTTTTTTGCCGAACTTTCGCATATTTTGTCGTTTTATTACGTATACCTTCAACATAAGTCGTTTCGGTGCCGTTCGGTTGCGTGCGAATATCGTATTCTATGATTACCTACAGTTTTGTTTGAAATCCACTTGTACTCCATAGTGTCGTATTATATGTATACGTGTGTGGAAATATCGTTAGTCACGTACTTTGACGTATTTTTGCGTATTTTGACGTATTCTAACATATTGTTGCATATTTAATAGTATTTTTGACGTATTTGAGCGTATTCTAACGTATTTTAGCTTATTTTAACCTATTTTAGGGTATTTTTGCGTATTTTAACGTATTTTAGCGTATTTTAGCGTATTGTAACGTAAGTTAGCGTATTTTAACGTAAGTTAGCATATTTTAACGTATTTTAGCGTATTTTAACGTATTTTACGTATTTTACGTATTTTAGCGTATTTTAACGTATTGTAACGTAAGTTAGCGTATTTTAATGTATTTTAACGTATTTTAGGGTATTTTAGCGTATTTTAACGTATTGTAACGTATTTTAGTCGGTTTCAAATATACCCAACGTATTTTAGTTGGTTTCGAATATACCCAAAGTTGTCAAATTCGTTGCATGCATTCATATTTGAGAAACATTTATTCAGTTATTTCTGTTGATCCCCAGATTCCAACAAAGTTAATATTCACTGTGGTGGATGCAAGCATAAAGTTAGAAACCAGTGGTATTGAACCAACATTTCCTTCAAACTTTCTAAACCCTACAAGGATGTTGGGAATTAAACGCATGTACGTGACAAAACAAGGATCGTTCTAATAGATTAAAGAGAATAAACCAAGTACAAAATCATCTGCTTTCTGAATCTGAATCTGAATGTTAACTTTGACTCATAAACCCTTGAATCCCAACACTTCTATGATGATATCAGCGTTGTTTATCACCTTGTGTGAGCATTGGAACCCCGACCACTAGCAGAAGAACCCGACACGTCTTCTATGATGATTCGAAACATTCACGAACAACAATGGACTCAGACTCATTGTTGCGAATTTGGTTTCTTCGGGCTTATGTTGATGGATAACGCAAACAAGTTCTCCACAGTTTTTTATTCAAATCTCTATTCGGTCATCTTTCCAAACTGCAACACACGATAAGTTCTCCAAAAGAATGCATACACAAATAGTATCGGGACCACTGGAATAGACACATGTCACATAGTTTGAACGAGTCTAGAACACTCATAATCCTTAACCAGCTTTGAAACCGGACGGAATATGTCACACCCCGATATTTCCACGTATTACCGGTGGGCCCGGTGGGGAGTATCGTGACGTAGTTGATATCATCATAGTCAAACAACACAAATTTAAATGCACAGCGTAAGCATAAAGATAGATTCATTTCAACTGAATAAATTGTAATATTAAGTATCACAAGATAGTTGAAAAGATCCACAGGAGGATCAAATAAAAAGGAAATTGTTCAACAGACTTTAAAGGCATCTAAAGCTTGCGAGACTTGAGTAATGATGCCAGGAGTAGCCAACCTATTTCGTCTAGTACCTACACTTAGCCTTTTTTGGAAAATACGTCAGTTTACACTGGTAAATACAACTTAACTAACTCATTTTGAAAAGAGTTTGAAAATTAATTTGAATGCACTTAGGCAAAAATATCTTTTATAACTTGGGACAATTATTTAAAAATAATCTTGTATACAGTTTTACTTATTTGTCGTCCATTAGGGCCGGTTTGTAGGGCCGGACAAGATTAACTGACACGCCACAGGTATAATGCCCACAAAGTTGATTCCTTTAAGTGGATTACCAGTTTTTACATAATGCAACTATCAGGTGTACGCCTACACCCCGTGCTTAGGTCGTGGCCATTTCTTTGAATGATGCCAAGGATATCCGGGACATGGTCATTTAACCCCCAAAGGCCATACACCAAATAATACCGATTAAACGAGATATGTAAATGCATTAATCACAATCCGATTTAAATGACTACATACCCGACCAAGCGGTATTTTTATAATACCGTATCCCAAGCCCGTATAGGGAAAATAAGTTAAGAGTATTTACCTAAGCAATGTATAAATCAAAAACAGCAAGTGCACGTATCTTTTACAGGGCTCCTAATCTGGAACGAAGGTTTTTAAATAACCTATTAGATTCCTAACGGGTCTTAATTAAGATTAGACTTAGACCGACTAGTTATCAAAAGGAAGATACGGTTCAAACGCATGATTAAGCGAAGACTGATTTTGAATGCGGTTTTGACCCAACAAGCTTGTATACTTGTTTAATGTGGTTAAACTAAACACATTCTGGATTTTGAGACAAAAGTGATAAGGTTTGACCCGTTTCGGCTAATTTATGCAAACTAGTTACATAAGCCGATCCGAACGCAAAAATTGCGTAACGGGTAACCAAAAGAGTCATATGAAAGTTGTCTAAGTTAAAATGCCTTAAATATGTTGTGACATAAGTAATATATTTCCTATTATGCCCAAAACGGATTTAAACTCAAATTACGCCCCGTAAGGGCATTTTGGTCATTTTAAAAGTTATAAAAGAGTTTAAATGTTAATCTGAGTTACAGGTCTGATATAATCAGTAAAAATACTTAATTTAATAAGTTATAATAGTAGAGTATTGTATATATGTGAAATTTATCCTTTATAACTAAACTATGCACCGTAGGGGCATTTTGGTAATTTCACTTAAGCCTAAAAGATCAAAACTGGAAATCTGAGTTTAAAACTTTTTCTTAATGTTAAAATATAAAAATTTACTGAACATATCAGTAGGCATCAAACCTTATATGTTTAAAATAGTTTTAATACATACTATGCGCTTAAAACGCGTAAAAAGGTAGTTTTAAGCGATTTCCGGGTTTTATAAGAAAAGCTGATATTTTTATTATTCCAGAAGGCTTAAAATATTCCATTTATCATTTTAGATCAGTAGAAAGTAGAAAAAGGTTTGGCATCAAAAGGATTTGTAAAACTCATTTTATAGCCCAAAAGGGCAAAACCGACAATAACCGAATCAAGCTTAGAACTCTATGTTATGCTCAGCCTAAAAATAAATAAAAATCTCCAAAAATCCCAAAATATTATTTTATATCAGTAGGTAAAAAATTTGGTATTAAAAATTGGGTTTAGATAGGCTATATGCTAATTACGCCGTTTAATTTATAAAAAGCCTTTCATTTACGCTAATGAGCATAACTCCTAATCTAGACCTCAAACTGATGTCAAATTTTCGGGACAAGTCTATAAATCAGTAATGAAGGTTTCTACTCTTTTACTTCTTCAAAAATCACGTTTTAAGGTGAAAAGGGCATAATAGTCAACATTTAAGCATTTAACGGAAACATGCATATGAATCGGATAACTAATGAACCAAGTTGTATAATCACAGAGGGTTATACTTATAGGTAACTTGGTCCTATTAAAGCTCTATGGCATTCCTAAACTATGCTCTAATGGGTCAGAACTGAAAGTCAAAGCAAAAGTCAAGTTATGCGACTTTCGGTTCCGAACCGAGCTTAAACTGAAAATTGTCGAGTTGAACATGTTTAGACATGCTCTTACATTAATTACCAAGTTATATTAATGACAAAACAGGTTGCATAGCTTCTACATTGCTAATTATGTATTTATTTGAAAATTAGCTTTCTGTTGACTTTTTAAGATTAACTTTGATCCGACAATTGACCTAGTTAGAGTGGGAATCAGGGGGTGCCCTTTTAAGGGTTTATTGCCCACATAATTACCAACTCATAGGTACTTTCAATTTGAAATTTGACTGGACAAATTAAGATTAATGACGAAGTCAAACCTTAATTATGACGGTTTGACTTTTTGGTCTATAAGCTAATTAAAAGAACTAAACAAGGATTAGAACTCTTACTTAAGGTCCTTGCTATCTATTCTACACTTCTTAATCTTCTCTCAAGTCAGCTACCTCCAGAAATGAGTGCTTGAATTGTTGCAAGTGAATGAGCACTTGAACAAATGAACTCATGGCCCTTATATAGGTTTTCTAAAGCTCCAAGATCATTCCAACAAAGTCTATGAATGATTCATGATCATTCCAAGTGTCCCTAGGCCATTATAAACCATCAAACAAGCCCATAGAATCGAAAACAAGCTCCATAAGTCGGTTAAACCGGCTGAACAGGCAGCTGTGATGATTTTTCTGCATCTCGGCACCTTAGGCGGCCCGCGTAAGGATCCCCAAAGGGCTTACGCGGCCCGTGTGAGGGTCAAGTCCGGTCAGCAAGTTTCAAATATTGCATTTTAGGCCCCTGGTCCTTCCAAACTTGATTTTAACATGGTTTCTTGCACTTTCAACCCCCAAACTTGACTTTTAAGGACCCCAAGTCATAAACCAACTTTGTTAAGTCCCCGGTTATTCATACGATTACCGAAAAGTCTTAAATTTCAACGTTGACGCTTTTAACCCCTCGTATACGAATATTGTCATAACTTTCTCATACTTTATCGAAACCTTGTGAAATTTTTATCACTTATTCTAGTGAGTATATTTAATCGTTACAAAGCTTCAGGTTTGCTAAAAGTTCACTCAGAGGTATACTTTAAACATGTTGACACATTTAACCCCTGTAGTTTGTAATCTCTCACTTTCTTCCATAATTAGCTTCGTATGATCCATGATTCATTCGTTTAAGGGTATAAACATCGTGTGGTGTTATTGTAAAGTATATTTATCCATTGTTGACATTTTGAACCCTTTTATTCGCATGCGTTCCTTGTTTGTCAACTTTAGTCCCTCTAAAGTAATTCTTTACACGTTTAAAGCTCATGACACGTGTCGAGATAATATTGGACATGAATTTTCGAGGTGTTACATCCTCACCCCCTTAAAAGAAACCTTGACCTCGAGATTTACTGAAATAAATGAGGGTACTTTTCTTTTATTGTGGACTCTACCTCCCACGTGTACTCGGGACCTTTGCGGGCATCCCATTTAACCTTTACGATAGGCACATGCTTCCTCCGAAGCTTTTTAACCTGTCGATCCTCGATCAACAAAGGTTTTTCCACAAATTTCAAGCTCTCATCTATATGCACATCCTTATGTGACATGACTAGTGACTCATCAGCTAGACATTTCTTCAGATTGCAGACGTGGAATACGTTGTGAATACCACTGAGCTCTTCAGGTAAGTTTAACTTATAAGCCACAGATCCTACACATTCGATGATCTCGAATGGTCCTATATACCTTGGGCTTAGCTTACCTTTTTTACCAAATCGCATCACTCCCTTCCAGGGTGACACTTTAAGCGGAACTTTATCACCAACCTCAAACTTTAGAGGTTTACGCCTTTCATCTGCGTAGCTTTTCTGCCTATCCCAGGCAGCTTTGAGATGATCTCTTATTTGGACAATCTTATCGGTTGTCTCCAGGACTATTTCAGGTCCTGTTAGTTGGACATCTCCAACTTTTGCCCAGAAAACGGGCGTTCTGCACTTCCTACCATATAATGCCTCAAAAGGCGCTGCCTGAATGCTTGTATGGTAGCTATTGTTATAGGAGAACTCGATCAATGGCAGGTTTTTATCCCAACTACCACCTAAATCAATCACACATGCACGAAGCATGTCTTCCAGAGTTTGAATGGTACGCTCACTCTGCCCGTCCGTCTGCGGATGGTAAGCCGTACTAAAATTTAAGCGCGTGCCCAAAGACTGTTGGAAACTTTTCCAAAAATGTGACGTGTATCTGGTATCTCTGTCAAAAATAATAGTCCCTGGTACGCCATGCAGAGATACAATCTTATCTACGTACAATTGGGCTAACATGTCGGAGCTATAAGTCTCCTTAATAGGTAGGAAATGTGCTGACTTAGTCAGTCTATCTACTATTACCCATATAGTATCATTTCCTTTCTTTGTCTTTGGAAACTTGGTGATGAAATCCATTGTCACCATCTCCCACTTCCATGTGGGGAGTTCAGGCTGTTGTAATAAACCTGACGGCTTCTGGTGTTCAGCTTTGACTTGCGCGCACATCAAACATTTAGCTACATAGGCAGCTATAGACTTCTTCAAGCCTATCCACCAATAATTTGCCTTCAGATCCTGGTACATCTTATCAGCTCCAGGATGAACAGAATATTTGGAACTGTGGGCTTCCTGGAGGATAACATCCCGAAGTCCTCCATAAACTGGAACCCATATTCGTCCATTTAACCTTAGGATTCCGTCCTTGCCATAGGATAACTGTTCTTCAGTTACTCCTAGCTTTTCATTAGGATAGTTAGCTTCCAATACAGCTTCCTTCTGCGCAGCTAACGACCTTTCATTCAAACTATTCTTTATTTCAATGCTCTTGGCATTGATTCTTATAGGCTTCACTCTCTCCTTTCTACTTAAGGAATCAGCGACTACATTTGCCTTGCCAGGATGGTATCTTATCTCACAGTCATAATCATTCAAAGTTTCCATCCAACGTTACTGCCTCATGTTTAAATCCTTCTGATTAAATAGATGTTGAAGGCTTTTGTGATCAGAGTAGATCACACACTTAGTTCCATACAAATAATGCCTCCATAGTTTTAGTGCAAATACAACGGCACCCAACTCCAAGTCATGGGTGGTGTAATTCTTCTCGTGCACCTTTAACTGACGTGAAGCATAGGCAATCACCTTGCCTTTCTGCATAAGCACACAACCCATACCGGTGTGTGATACATCACAATATACTACAAATTCATCAGTTCCATCTGGCAACGTCAGTACTGGAGCGTTGCTCAACTTCTGCTTCAAAATATCAAAAGATTCTTGCTGCTTAGGCCCCCAATCAAACTTGCTATTCTTGCGGGTGAGTAAAGTCAGGGGTGCAGCAATCCTTGAGAAGTTTTCTATAAATCTCCTGTAGTATCCTGCCAGTCCTAGAAAGCTGTGAATTTCCGTAGGCGTCTTCGGCTCTTGCCAGTTCATAATAGCTTCAATCTTAGTGGGATCCACTTGGACACCATGCTCACTTACAAAATGTCCAAGGAATTGGACTTCGCGAAGCCAGAATTCACACTTTGAAAATTTGGCATAGAGCTTTTCTTGTTGAAGCAGCTTTAGAATGCAACGAAGATGTTTCTCATGGTCAGCTTGACTCTTCGAGTAAATAAGGATGTCATCGATGAAGACGATGACGAATTTGTCTAAATAAGGCTTGCAGACGCGATTCATGAGATCCATGAATGCGGCAGGTGTATTAGTGAGCCCAAAAGGCATCACTAGGAACTCGTAATGACCATAACGAGTCCTAAATGCAGTCTTGTGTACATCTTCATCTTTAACCTTCAATTGATGATATCCTGACCTCAAATCAATCTTAGAAAAGTAGCTTGCCCCTTGCAATTGATCGAACAGATCGTCGATCCTGGGCAAAGGATACCTATTCTTGATAGTGACCTTATTAAGCTCACGGTAATCGATGCATAAACGCATCGATCCATCCTTCTTTTTTACAAATAGGATTGGCACTCCCCAAGGAGACAAACTAGGTCTAATAAAACCTTTAGCTAACAAATCATCTAGTTGTGTTCTCAATTCCTTCATCTCTGTTGGTGCCAATCTGTAAGGCGCTCTTGCAACAGGCGCTGCTCCAGGGATGATGTCAATTCTGAATTCTACTTGCCTATCTGATGGTAAACCAGGTAGTTCTTCAGGGAAAACTTCAGGGTATTCAGAAATGACTGGAATATCTTCAACCTTGGGCTTCTGCTCATCAATAGTTACCTGTGCCATATAAATGACACAACCCTTCTTCAAACATCTAGATGCCTTGAGCATAGACACTTGTTCAGGCAATCCATACTGGGTATCTCCCTGAATGGTAAGTGGCTCACCAGACGGGGTCTTGATCACCACTTGTTTCTTGTTGCACACGATCTGAGCTTGGTTATGGGATAACCAATCCATGCCTAATAATATATCAAAACCGGATAACTTCAAAGGAAGTAAGGTTAATGGAAAAGAGTGGTTCCTAATGGATATGAAACATCCATCTAACACGGTTGACATGGTTTCTAAGGTACCATCAGCTAATTCCACCTCATAGTTCACACTTAGGGTTTTAACAGGTAAATTTAACAACTTACAAAACTTATTATCTACGAATGACTTATCAGCTCCTGGATAAAAAAGTACTCTTGCATAGGCATCATTTATGAGGAAGGTACCTGTGATCACATTGTCGTCCTGAACGGCTTCTCATGCATCCATACGGAAGACCCTTGCATTGGTCTTCTTCGCTTCCTCAGGCTTTTTGGCATATTTAGGGCAGTTGGTCTTAATGTGTCCTTTTTCATTGCAATTGTAGCACATAGCATCCTTAATCTTCTTGCAGTCTACTATTTTGTGCTCCTTAGACTTGCATAACCCACATGCAGGTGGTCCTGACTGAGACATGGTCTCAAGCCTGCATTTTCCAAAGTGGCGTTTTTGGCAAGTCGTGCACTTTGGCTTCTCCTCTGCTTGTTGACTATTTTTTCTAGACTCAAACTTCTTCTTAAAAACAGTGTTACTTTTATGCTTCTTCTCAGATCTTCGTGAGTTATCGTCCTCACGCTTCCTCTTACTTTCTTCCGAACTCTTAAGTGATCTCAGCCTGACCACATCCAAAGTAAGAGACAAAGATAGATCAGCTGCTGATCTGAAAGTAGCAGGTCTGGACGCCTTAACACTGGCTTTGATTTCTGGGGCTAAACCCCCAATGAAGCGAGCAATTCGCTTAGGTTCCGGTGTTACCAGATACGGAACCAGCCTAGACAGGGTATTGAAACTGCTGAGGTAAGCTTGCCAATCTAAATTCTTCATCACCAATGATAAGAAATCTGATTCAATCCTCTCAACCTCGTGTTGAGGGCAGTAATTCTCCTTAATGAGAGCAACAAACTGCTCCCATGTCAGATTGTAAAGTGGGATCTTTCCAGCAGCTTGAATGAGAGACTTCCACCATGCTAGTGCCTCTCCTTTGAACGGTTGGGATACATACTTTACTACATCCCTTTCAGCACAACCACTGATATCAACCACGGTGTCCATTTCATCCAACCAAGTCATACAATCAATCGCTCCTTTCTCCCAGTGAAATCTCGGGGTTTATAGGAAACAAAGTACTTATAGGTACAAGACTTGGTACGAGGTTCATTATCAAATACTATTCTCTTAGATGGAACATTGTTTTGGTTAGATGAGTGTCGATCATCATCTTTCTTTGGTTCATCTTTCTTAGAGGGTGGCTTGCTGTGAGCTTCTGAGTGAGTCTTAGGGACAGACTTAGAGTGGGGTACTGAAGAGGTTTTACTGTGCGTCCCACTAAACTCCCTGGATTGCCTATCTACAGCTTTAGATACAGCTGTATCAATCAGTGTACGGAGCTCTCCTCTGGTTATATTGATCCTATCATCATCGTGGTTTTCCAAGGGATGACTGTTTACTTCTTCTGACCTAGCCATGTAGCTTTAATTGCTACATAAAATCAAACAAGGACAAGGTTTATACAAAAGCTTTTACAGTTTTATTGTTTTTAACAATTTATAATCCATGGTTTTTAATAACCATTTTAGTTAATTTGCTAAATATATAATTGTTCAGGATCCTTATCATAAATCCTAAATTATAAGTTAATATGTTAGTATATACGTTTGTAGGTTCCGTCAGCGTCTAGTTATGTTTTGTATATTTGTGTCTTTGTAAACAATTATGTATTGTATGTGTGTAGATAGATCGACAACTCAGGAAACGGGGCTTAACTGTAAAGTGTTGACTTTTGATGATTAGTATCATCCGATCGGATTGCCATCCGATCGGACAGTACTCATCCGACCGGACAGTATGTTATCCGTTCGGACAGGATGTCATCTGATCGGATAGCTTGTTATCCGAGCGGACAACACTTACCTCTTTCTGAGTTGCCTATAAATACCCCGTCCAGGTATCCCTGTAGAGACTTTTGACTCTTGAGAGAAACTGATCAGTGTCTGTCTTCTACTGGAACTTTGTACTTTCAGAACGACTAATAGAAAGAACAGACCGTGTTTAATCGTTGAATTCTGTGTTGAACATCTGAGATTTGTCATAATGGATTCCGCAAATTAGACAAAGTCGATTCATCTAGTTCCTTACGATCAGATCCTGTGCAAAGGGACCAACAAGTGGTATCAGAGCTTCCAGGGAGCTGAATCGAGATCTACGACACCGAATTCACCGAAATTCAAGTTTTTCTTGCCGATCAGAGTCAAATTTCACCGGAGATTTGACATATTTCTTTTTTTTCTACTCATTTCTTGCATTGTTCTTCATTCTCTCACCATAAAATCAGAAAAACTTAAAATTGAACGTGAATCAACGGTTAAAACTTGATAAAATTGATATCTTTCGATTCGCAATCAATCAAAGTATAATCCTACTAAGTTTCATAATCAAATTCAATCAAAAACTAGATCAAATTCATCAAAAACTATGTTTAGCTGTTCATGTGTGCTGACGTCATCCACTCGCTCGGACAGCTGTCTGAACGGATTGGATTAGATAGTACCTACTAGTTGCTTGCTGACATCATCAGCGTTATTCTCTCGGATCACCATCCGAGTGGTGTGATTTAGTTTGTTCAAGATTGTTTTGCTTACGGCATCATCCCGCCCGATCGGATAGCAATCCGATCGGATAGGATTTGGAAGTTCTAAGTTTTTAGTTACAAACAATTAACCTGTCATCTGGTCGGATCACCATCCGAGCGGTGAAAGGTTGTAAGTCAATTTTTCAAACTTAGGCGTGTCACTCGAACGGACGACCATTCGAGCGGATCACCATCCGGTCGGATAGCCTGTGTCACTCGTTCGGATAGCAACTCGATCGGATCACCATCCGATCCAAGTGTTTCTGTTCAAAATTTTTGAAACTTGTAAAAATTGTCTAAGTGTTTGAAAATTTTTTCAGGTACTTAAAAAATGGATGAATTCATGAGTCCTTTCAGTGACATATTTGCTTTTGCTGGAAACTCTGGAGATAATGCAAATGAAAATACTTCAGGTACGAAGAAAACTCTGTCCGATGCTTTAAGTGTGGAGAGTGCATATGGTACATATAACAAACCTCCAAAGTTGATGGCGATTGAAGAATATAATAGGTGGGCCAAAAGATTTGATGAGTGGCTAAAAGCATTTGCATATCCAAGCTGGAAAAGTTTAAAGAATGGTTTCAACAATGGAAGACTAGATTGTGAAAATCTGACAGAAACTGAAGATATAGAAAATTTTGTTGCTAAACAAAAGTGCATTGCACTGATTCATCAGTTTGTGGGAGACGACATAATTTCGTTGATTGAATACACAAATGCAAAAGATCTATGGGAAAAGTTAAGAGTGAAATGTGTGGGTAGTGCTGAAATAGTAAAAAACAAAAAGAAACTGTTAAGAAAAGAGTTTGATTTATTTGGCTGTTTGAAAAACGAATCTGTTTCTAAGATGATTGAAAGATTCGGGCACTTGAAGTTGGAGCTGGCAAGACACGGGGTTATATATTCTCGAGAAGAATTGTTGGTGCAGTTGTCTGTCGACTTCATCTTCGTTCGAGTCTTAGATTAGAACTGATAAATCAAGGCTTGTAGTATGAAAAACTTAGGGTTTTGAATATTGTTTTAAGCTGATTTCGCTTGAAACTGTTATTTCGCTTGAAAGTAACAAATACCATTTCAAGCGAAATCAACATAAGTGATTTCGCTTGAACTGACATTTGTCACCTTCAAGCGAAACCTCAGCCTTATATATAGTCTTCAAGCGGATTCAGTTGTATGCTTCTTGTTTCCGACGCCGAGGTGCTGTCGAGGTGTCTCCAGCTTTGTAATCGCATTTTGAGTATTACAAGAGACAGTTAATAGTGATTCTAGTGTTATACAAGCTAAACAAAGACAGAATCAATGAATTCCGCCTTTGATTTCGTCTGAGCACTCTTCTGATCGACTCATTAGATCGTTTCACGATGCTACATGTGGTATCAGAGCTCAGGAGGAAGAGTTCTTATCGTTTAACTCATTTTCGCTTAAAAATTCTGACATCTACACCTTCTTTTCAAAGTTAATCAAGTTTTCACGGTTAAAATGGACTGATTTTCACATATAGTGTGCGAAACATTGAATTAACAAATCCTTGAAAGAATCAGACCTAAAATCGGCCTAGAACTTGATCAATTTTGCCAAAAACTGTTCGAATTGATGATATCAGCAAAATTTCAAGCGAAATTAGTAGTTTGATTTCGCTTGAAAACAAGGTTTCGCTTGAAAATTTGATCAGATTCCGCTTGAATTTGTTGATTTCGCTTCAGAGTGTTTTTCTGCTTGAGTTGTTTCAAGCGAAATCAGGTATTTCGCTTCAAGGAGTGTTTTCGCTTCAAAGAGTGTGAGTTCAAGCGAAATCTGTATTTTTGTTTCAGGGAGTTATTTCGCTTGAAACAGTTCAAGAGAAATCAGGGTATTTCGCTTCAAGGTGTTTTGATTCCACTTCAGATTGTAATCCCGCTTGAATTGGGATTTCGTTTGAAGTTGTCTAACTGTTGATTTCGTTTGAAGGTGACTGATTGTGGATTGGTTTGAAATATGACGAAAGAGTTTGATGAGATGGAAAATCATCATTTTGAAAGATTAAATGATTGGTATCACGGGTATTTGGATGATAGTTATAGAAGTGTAAGAAAGGATGGTTGGGTGAAAAGGTTTAAATATTTTGTGTGTTTGAAAAATGAAAAATTGGATAATCTGGAAAACCGATATACAGTCTTACTTGATCATTTAAAAGTTCATGAGATATATTTGACAGATGCTGAAAAGATAGAAAAGTTTGCAGATGCATTACCTGCAGAATGGATTTTTTGAAAAATTTAAAAACAGATTCAAGGTTTTCAAAATTACATCTAAAAGGTTTCATCAGCAAACTTGAAATTCATGAGTATGAAACTTATGAGAAAAAGAAAGAGTTGATGGATAAGATAAAAGAAAATGTTGATAAAATAGATGTGGATGTAATTCTTGAAATAAAAAGAACAGTTGATGAATGTCTTAGAGCAAAATATGTTTTTAAATACGATAACAAGAGGGGTTGTTATATTGATGAGAATGCGAATCCTCTTGATTTCGTTAAAAATTTTTGTGCAGGCAGATTCTAGACAGAGACAGAAAAAATTTCAAAGAATGAAGAATCTGAAAAGCTTGGATCTTCAAATTCTGAATCAGTATGTTCTAAATGTGATAAATTTGAAGCTGACAATGACAAACTTTTGAAGGATGTGGAAAGTTTGACATTGGAAATCAAAGATTTGAAAGAACAGGTTAAAGAAATTTCAGCTTTCAAGGATGAGAAGAAAGCTGATGATAAACAGATTCTTGAACTACAGAAACATTTTGAGATATTGAAATCTGAAAATGTCAAACTGTTAAGTGACTTGGACAGTTTGACATTGGAAAACAAATTTTTGAAAGAAAAGGAAAAAGATTTTGAAAATGAAAAAGTAAAAATTGAAAAAGAATTTCAAAGTCAAATAAAGATCCTTGAAGATGGGAGATCTTTTTTTAGCAAAAATAATATTGAAAAACAAAAAGTAATTAACTCTCATCTTCAGACGATTATTCGACTTGAAAAAGAAGCTGAAAATGCTCGGAATAAAATCAAAGATCTTGAAAAGAAATTGAAAGGTTTTGTGAATACTTCTTCGATTCCTTGTCCAAAACCGATCAATTCTGTTCCAATAAGTGACAATCTCACAAACTTTGACAAATTCAAAGTTGAAGATTGTGATGAGAAAACTGATGATGATATTGAAAAAAGAAAAATATTTTTGAAATTAAATGAAATGTTTCAAGAAATCGTTCTACATTCTACTGAAAAAGGTGAATGCTCAACGCAAAAACCTGTAAAAAAAGAATGTGGAACAAAAACAAAAGGATAAAAAACCAAAAATTGTTCAAAAAGAAAATAAAAGCTCATTAGTTCAATCATCCAATCGTGATAAAAAATCACAAAAATTAGAAAATCAAAACTCAAAAAGTGTTAGTAATAAGTGGTGCAGGTTTGACCACAGTGCTCAAAAGCCAAATCCAGCAAACAAGAGGAGGAATGATTATCACCAAGCCAAACAGTGCTATGACCTGAATGTTTGGACTGAAAGTGGCGATTGGTATGATAACAGAGTGTGTTACACTTGTGGTGTGAGAGGACACATTGCTGTTAACTGCCAAAGTTGGAGTTATGAGACGAGGAGATGCTTTGAATGCCATATCAAAGGTCACATTGCCAGAGATTGCTCAATGAGATCAAAGGGAAGATTGAGGGCTGAATCTCAGAAAAAGGAAAAGAAACTAGTCAATGTCAAGCCCAAAGAACAGAAAGTTCAAGAACAGAAAGTTCACGAACAGAAAGTGAAGCATTCACAAGGGCAGAAAGACAGACTGAGGAAGAAGAGAAAGAAAGCGAGAGAGTATCTCGAAAGGATTTTGTCCTCGGATACAACTGGTAAAACAGATAAAAGTTCTGATAAATCGTCTTGCTCGCCAAAGACTGACAAATCAAGCAAAACGAATTCATCAGATACAAATCTGAGGACAGAGGAGAGAGTAAAAAAAAGAAAGTTGGTGGTAATGAATTTGTTTCTTTGGAAACAAAGGAGCCACATGTTGGTAATGAATCTGGCTCATTAAAGTCAGACAAGCCAAGTTCAGGCAATGAATCTGGTGTGGTAAAGCCAGAAGAGCCGTGTGTTGAGGTAAAAGTTAAGATTTCTGGTCTAACAATGGATGATGCAAAATTTTCCATCATTGTTGAACAAGAATTCAAAATCACCCAAGGACAGTCAGGCTTGGGTGAATTTATTTAAATGAAAAACCTGACTTGCCGGAGTTCTCAGGTTGGTAAGTGTGGAACAGGAATCGGCATCTTTCTTGAGAAATTCACTTCGGTGATATTTCGTCTTACAAGTGGTAAATCAGGGACATTAAGTTGTACTTGATTTTCTACTAGTGATATTACAGAGAAAATTGGGAAATGTTAGTTTACAAATTATTGAAGAAAACGAAGTGATGCATGATCCCCATGATTGAGAAATGTCTCACAAAACTAATTTTCCGGAAAAACCATTTTGATTAAAACAAACTTAAGTGTTTTGAAATCACTATGGGAAAATGTTTTGTTGTCAGGGGGAGTTCTGATTGTTTATGCCAAGTGAATGGAGAATTGAAGTAATTCTCATCATGTTGTCAATTTTTACTTGTACAGAAAATCAAAATTGAGATATATTTGGATTTTAGGGGGAGTAAAAATTAAAAAAAAAATTAGAAAATTTGAAAATTCCAAAAACAATGAAAAATGCAAAAATGAGTTTTGTTGTAACAAGAGGAAATGATAGTAGATCAGTTGGACTGTCACATCATGCTAAAGAAATGGAGAGATAAAATGTGATAAGCGATCTTACTAAAGATGTGACGGTAGGCTCAGCTAGACTAGTAGATTTGCGATAACGATACAAACATAAATGAAAAAGCCTAGTTCTAGTGGGAAACATGGTTGAAAGCATAGTACTTAGTTTTGTCCTTCTTGATTGTGTGCCTACTCAGTAATCGCTGAATGTCAAAAGATATAAAACTGGTTAAGTTTGTGAACTTTCACAACTTTGCTAAAAAGTCGCTGTGATTGTGCATTTTATTTTGCAAAGATTTAAACTTGTTTTATTTCTTTATTTTGTTTAAGCATTGGACATCCTCTGCGTATACGTGAGTATCAACCTGGATGTTATTGCCTAAACGTTCTGCTTTATTTTCTTTGTTGTTTCGTTTAAGCTTTGGATCACCTCTGCGTATACGGGAGTATCGATCTGGTGGTTAAAGCCTAAACAACTTCAACTTGTTTTATTTTTCTTATTTTGTTTAAACATTGGACTCTCTCTGCGTATACGGAAGTATCGACCTGATTGTTAATGTTTAAACATTCTGCTTTGTTTTCGCACAAATCACAGTTGATAAAAGTTTAAAGGCATTACTTGAGTCAGTGTATTGCATGATGAGGGGATATGCTGAGATCGTGGGGTCCATAAGAATTTAGTGCAAAATTAATATACCTTAACGTATCGGTAAGCATTTCGAAAGTTTTTAGATTGAGTTTAAGTGGATAACAATATCGTCAATCTATGTGAATCGTTTAAAACTGAAAATGTTTAAAGCTTAACGGTGCTAGTGATTGGTCACATAAACTGATATGATCCTCTTACACAAACTCACAAAAATATTATTTGTATATATTTCTTTACTGCATTTCATTTCTGTTATATAAAAAATCCAAAAAGATTTTAGACGACTGATGTTGAAAAGCTGATTTTCGAAATTCCAAGTGCTAAACAAGATGAACTGGTTTGGGAGTGTATGTGCTGAATTGAAAAAAATTGAATTAAGAAAGAAGTTGAGATTAGTTAATCAGGGTCATTAAATTGAACTTGATGTAACTATTATTAGTAAGTTTTTCTTATTGATTTAAGTAAAAACTTATATTTTGATTGAGAATTGTGTAGGAGATAAGCTGAACAGAGTTAAAGCCAGGATTTGATTTCAAAGGCGATAACTAATTCCAGACTGAAAATCCCAGCTTGATGAAAGGGGGAGTCTGACGAGGTTAGAGCTAGAGAAAAGATTCGGGTACATGTTTCCAGGAGAAATTCCTGAAGAAGACTGATCAAGATTGAAGAGTCGTCATGTTGAAGACTCTCACTGAAGATTCCGTCAACATTCAAGGGGGATTCTGTTGGTGCAGTTGTCTGTCGACTTCATCTTCGTTCGAGTCTTAGATTAGAACTGATAAATCAAGGCTTGTAGTATGAAAAACTTAGGGTTTTGAATATTGTTTTAAGCTGATTTCGCTTGAAACATGTTATTTCGCTTGAAAGTAACAAATACCATTTCAAGTGAAATCAACATAAGTGATTTCGCTTGAACTGAGATTTGTCACATTCAAGCGAAACCCCAGCCCTATATATAGTCTTCAAGCGGATTCAGTTGTATGCTTCTTGTTTCCGACGCCAAGGTGCTGTCGAGGTGTCTCCAGCTTTGTAATTGCATTTTGAGTAATACAAGAGACAGTTAATAGTGATTCTAGTGTTATACAAGCTAAACAAAGACAGAATCAATGAATTCCGCCTCTGAGTCTGTCTGAGCACTCTTCTGATCGACTCATTAGTCTGTCTGAGCACTTTTCTGATCGTGAAACAACCTAATGAGTCGATCAGAAGAGTGCTCAGACAGAATCATAGGCGGAATTCATTGATTCTGTCTTTGTTTAGCTTGTAAAACACTAGAATCACTATTAACTGTCTCTTGTATTACTCAAAATGCAATTACAAAGCTGGAGACACCTCAACAGCACCTCGGCGTCAGAAACAAGAAGCATACAACTGAATCCGCTTGAAGACTATATATTGGGCTGGGGTTTCGCTTGAATGTGACAAATGTCAGTTCAAGCGAAATCACTTATGTTGATTTCGCTTGAAATGGTATTTGTTACTTTCAAGCGAAATAACATGTTTCAAGCGAAATCAGCTTAAAACAATATTCAAAACCCTAAGTTTTTCATACTACAAGCCTTGATTTATCAGTTCTAATCTAAGACTCGAACGAAGATGAAGTCGACAGACAACTGCACCAACAAGAATTAGTTGACAAATTGTTCGACTCGCTGCCGGATGAGATGGACTGGCAATACTTTGCTTTGATGTTAAAGAATACAATCAAGTCTGAAGAATTGATAGTGGATCTGCTTATTGAAAGACTGGAGAGCCACGAGTTGGAGATCAAGAAATCTAGCAAAGTCAACAGCTCATCTTATCAGCAGAATGTGGAATTGTACTACAGAGGAAATCTACCAAAGACTGGTTCTCCAAGAACAACATTTTCTGCAGAAAGTTCAAATAAAGAGAATCAGGAAACTTCTCACTGTGGTTTTCATAGTGGATCATCTTCAACAACTCCAAGCCAATCTACATCAAAGAATCTGTTCCAATGTAACATTGATGTGGATCTGAAGAACACTCAAAATTTCAGTGAAGAGTCAGCAAAACAACAGATGGTGTTCTTAGCATCGGTATTAGAATCGTACGAGAGCCTCATGGCGGGCAAGATTGGAAACACCAACCTGACTAATGAGGACTATGATCAAATAGATCCTGAAGAGATGGAACTGATCGATATCAGGTGGTGTATGGCCAGTGCAGTCCGACGAGCACAACGGTTTATGGAGATTACTGGTAGACATTCTATCGGAGGGCCGTCCACAAAACTTGGCTTTGACAAATCAAAAGTCACGTGCTTCAGGTGTAAACAAAAGGGACATTTCAACAGAGAATGTCGTAACGCACCAGCTGATGATACTGCAAATCCATTTCGCGAAGATTACTACAAAAGAGCAATCTATCATCAGAACAAATCAGAACCGCCCAGATTGAAGCAGATTGAGGATACCCCCAAAGAAAAATCCAAAGCTCTGGCTGTCATTCATGATGACGAAGGTTTTGATTGGAGCGAACTGCTACCAGAAGAGGATGCAGTCGGATATGCATTTGTGGCAAAGATTGTCCCTTTTAAAGACAACAGAACAGAAGAAGAAAAATTCATCAATAGAAGGATGAAAGCCCAAACCAGGATGAGTAGAATTTATAACACATACAAAGAAGCTAAAAGAGCAAAGAGATGGGATGCAGATAGAGAATGTTACCTTGATCCACAAGGAAACATTGCAGTTGATCCAGAGTCTATTAGTATTGATGCTCTCATCCAGCAATTTGCCAAAGAAGAAGAAGCCAGACAGAGAGAATGGTGGGGAGGTGAAGAAGAGAAAGTAGTAGAGAAAGAAGAAAAAGAAAAAGAAGCAGAGAAGAAGTTGCAGTCAAAGAAAATTGATGGCGGGATCATTGATACATCACAAGAGTTCACCGCTGAAAACTTGAAGAAGATGGCTGACAAATTCTTGCTGCAAAAGAACTAGAGGTAGTTTCTGGTTCTGGAACTGAGTCCAAAAGCAAGGTCAGTTCAAATGATACACATGAGTCAGGTAAGAAAGTTAAATCTGAGAACGACTGCAAAAATTGCATGAAAGAGTGCAAAGTTTGTAGTACAATTGCTTACTTCAATGGTAAGAAGGTTGAAGAACTGACTGGTAAGGTCAGAAGTGTTGAAGATCAGATCTTAAACCGTGATAAATTGTTGAAAGCTTCGAACGACAGATCAAAAGAATTAACTGAGAAAATCAAAAATGATAAAAATGAAATAGAAAGAATAAGGAAAGAAAACGAAAAGTTGATTATTGAAAATCGTCACATTTCAGAAAATTTTGAGAAGCTAAAACAAACGGTTAAAGATTCTGATGAAAGAAATGGTAAAACAACCAAAGAAAATCTTCAACTATCAGGTGTTCTTAGAGTGAAAGAAGAGTTAATCAATCAACAACTGGATGAAATTGCTAAGTTGAAGCTTCAATTTCAAGAAGCTAAAATTGAAAATGAACGTATCCAGTTGAAATTGAACAGTTACAACTCTGCAAGCTTTGTTTTGCAACACATTGTTCCCAAACGCATTGGGATAAACAAAGCAGGCGAAGATGTATACTTTGATGGAACCGGGGTTGGGTTTCACCAGGTTCCACCACCAGTTCTAAACAATTTTTCGAAGAAAAAATCAGGGTTGGTTAACAAAGAGGAAGAAAATGAAGTTAAACTTCCAGAGTCAATTGATGTGACATTTTCTTCATCGTCATCTGATGATAGTGTTCAAACTGATATTGTTAAAGCATGGCTGAAAGTGTTTTGAAGTCTGATAGTGATTCAGCTGATAATGATGAATGTTTTCTGGACAAATACATTCCGAAACCAAAATCCAAAAACAACTTAAATGAAGAACCTACTATTGTCATGTACAATATGTCGGGGTCAGATAAGTTGTATTCGGATTGCAAGTTTCCACTGGAAAATGTTAATGTTGCTAAATTGACAAAAGTGTTCAAATTGATTGAAATTGATCTGTCTGAAGTAGAAGGTTTAAATCAGATAAAGAGGCAAATGAATTTCGAAAAAGATAAAGCTTACTACAAGAAACCTGTTGTTCCATCACGTTTTTATAACAACAATCAAAACAAAAGGTCGGGTGGTTATCAGGGTGGTAAGAATTAACAAAGAAAGAATGTTCAAAACAAGAAGTTTGTAGAGAAGAAAGTGTTTGTTTCTAGTTCAAGTTCACCTTCTGATGAAAAATCTAAATTTTTTTCAAAATCAAACAAAGAGTTCTTTGAGAAGAAGGCCTCACAATCTCAGTCTGAAGGCACAAGTCGAGTAGTTGACACTCGAACATGCTTCAAATGCAATCAAGTTGGACATATTGCACGAAAGTGTACCAACTTAAAGCCTAAGTCTGAAGTTGTTGAGAGCCAGAAAAAGAAAGTTGATCCAAAAGGAAAAGCTCCAATGGTTGTTGAGAAAGTTTTGAAAAATGAAAACTCAAAAATCAAAACTGAACCCGTAAAAAATGTGGTAACTAAAAATGACAAATTTTACAAACGAGTTGCCTCGTCTCAACAAACATGGAAGCCAAAAAGTGTTGACAAGAAAGAAAGTTCTCCAAAACCAAAGGTGTCTGAGACTGAAAAATCATCATCTTCAAACAAGAAGATGTATGTACCTTTGGATTTATATGAGAAACAAAAATCGACTTCTGAAAAGAAGTATGTGGTAAAGAAAGACCAATCATCTAGTCAACCTTCGAAAAAGGACTTCTCTTTATATAAAAAGGTTGAGACTGGGTCTGAAGAGAGCTTGAAGATAAATGATACGAATTTTCCGCCACTTTACACTGCTAAAACACACATCAATGTCAAGTTACCCGAGTCGAAAGAGGCTTGGGTGGCATCAAAATCTAACTAAGAATTTTTTATATGTGCAGGGGCTTCCAAGATCCGTTTCACGTTAGATTATGGATAGTGGAGCTTCTCGGCACATGACAGGAGAGAAAGCCCTATTGTATGATGTTAGAGGGTTTAATGGAGGTTACGTGGGTTTTGCAGGAAATCAAGGAGGACGTATAATTGGTGAAGGAACTCTGTCTAATGGCATTGTCACATTTGAAAGAGTAAATTACATCGCAGAGCTTGAAAACAGTCTTCTAAGCATCTCTCAAATCTGTGATCGCATGTATACGACGCATTTCACGGATAAAGAATGTTTGATCTTGAAACCAGGGTTTGTCGTACCCGAAGAGTGGATTATCATGAGAGCTCCTAGAGTCAATGAACTACTTCAACGGGTCAGGCTCATTGTTTCATGTCTCGCGCAACTGAAAAAGAGTCACAGTTATGGCATCGAAAGATGGGGCATATTCACCTGCAAAAAATGAACTACTTGGTTCATAATGACTTAGTCAACGGAGTTCATTTGAAAGGTTTCCATCTGGAAGGAGAATGCTAAGCTGCATCAAAGGCAAACAAAAGAAGAAATCTCATCCACATAAGCAAGTTAATTCTGTTTCTAGACCGTTGGAGAGGTTACATATGGATCTTTTTGGTCCAGTAAACGTCAAAAGTATAACAGGAGACCTCTACTATCTAGTAGTAACAGACGATTATTCAAGGTTTTCATGGGTATCATTTCTGAAGACAAAGGATGAGACTTTCGAAAGTTTGATGGCGTTGTTCAGAAAAATTGAAAACCTGTACCAAGCTCGTATCAGAAGAATCAGAAGTGACAACGGTACAGAGTTTAAAAACAACCGAATGGAAGAATTTGGTGATGAGAGAGGAATATTGCATGAATTTAGTGCTCCTTACACTCCACAACAAAATCGAGTAGCAGAACGAAAGAACGGGACACTAATTGAAATGGCCAGAACAATGCTTGCTGATTCAAAGCTACCAATCAACTTTTGGGCAGAAGCAGTGTCAGCCGCTTGTTATCCTCTCAATCGGGTTCTCACAGTGAAGAAATTCAACAAGACGTGTTTTGAGCTGATAAATCACCGCAAACCTAACCTGAAGTATCTGGAACCGTTTGGGTCACCCTGCACAGTTTTAGATCCCTTTGGGAAGTTTGGTCCAAAGAGTATTGAAGGAATATTCATGGGATATTCAAGTCCACAAAAACGAGTCTTTGTTCCAAGTTTAAAGCGGATCATAGAAGCACACAATGTTGAATGTCAGGGCCATACAATGCCACCGCAGAAACCCGGCAACTCATGGCGTTTCAATTATGATACTTTGTGGGATTCTTTCGACATAGAGGAAGAACCAGAGTTCTTTGATGAGTTGGATATTCTAAGAGAGTATGAGTCATCACAAGAAAGGTTCCCAGCTGAGTTTTCTAGATGTCAACGGCAAACTTTGAATGATGATGAAGCCGGTCCAAGCAATGCTGGTGAACATGATGATATTCAACAAACTCCTTCATCTCCAGAATGGGAACAAGCTCCTATCATTCAGACGACAATCAATGATAATTCAGATTCTGATGAAAGGCCAACTTTTGATCGGGGTGATTTAGAGTCTGAGGGGGAGCAAATCCAGTCTCAAGATCAATCTATTCCAATCAGTGAACAAGTCGCAAATCAGAACATTACAAATTTGGAAAGCGAAGTAGATGTTTCAGGCGAGGTGATGCCAAGAACTCTTTCATATCATCCAGAAGAGCTAATCATTGGAGAGCTGCAATCAGGAGTCCGCACCAGACGACAAATTGACCAAGGCCTTACTTGTTTTTATTCTACTGTTGCTCCTTTACAAACAGAATTTTCACTTAGTTGTTTCATTTCACAGATTGAGCCTCGAACGTATAAAGAGGCGCTAACTGAAGATTCTTGGGTCAATGCCATGCAGGAGGAGCTAAGTCAGTTTGAGAAGTTGGGGGTCTGGAAACTGGTGGACTTGCCTGATGGCCATAGGAAGATAAACACTAAGTGGGTGTTCAAGTGTAAGAGGGATGATCGAGGGGTCGTTATTCGCAATAAAGCTCGTCTCGTTGTCCAAGGCTTCAGTCAGCAGGAGGGAATAGACTTCACTGAAGTATATGCTCTGGTTGCTAGACTTGAAGCAATCAGAATCTTCCTAGCATTTGCATCGTGGAAAGGATTTAAAGTGTACCAGCTTGATGTAAAGTCGGCATTTCTCTATGGTAAAGTGAAGGAGGAAGTCTATGTCGGACAGCCACCGGGCTTCACCGACCCAATCCATAAAAACAAAGTTTATCTCTTGGATAAGGCATTATACGGCTTACACCAGGCCCCGAGAGCCTGGTATGAGACTCTGTCTCAACATCTGTTAGCCAATCACTTCATCCGAGGAAAGATAGACGCCACCCTCTTCACTAAAGAAGTCGACGTACATCTTCTGATAGTCCAAATTTACGTGGATGACATAATTTTCGGCTCTACAAATGAACAACTCTGCAAAGATTTTGAAAAAGTTATGAAGCAAAAATTTGAAATGTCATCAATGGGTGAGATGGAGTTTTTCTTGGGGCTTCAGGTTGATCAACTACCCGAGGGAACGTTCATACATCAAACAAAATACATTCATGATGTTCTGGAGAAATTCGGAATGTCAGGAATGTCACCAATGTCCACCCCGTTAGCGACAAACCATGGGATAAACCCTGATCCCACCGGAGATAAGGTAGATGAAACGCTATATCGCTCCATGATCGGATCGCTGATGTATTTGACAGCATCAAGACCGGATATTATGTATCCAACCTGCCTCGCTGCAAGATTTCAATCTAACCCGAGAGCTTCCCACATGGTAATTGTTAAAAGGATTTTATGCTACCTGAAAGGAACTCCATCATTGGGGTTGTGGTAACCAAAAGATGGTGAATTCATGCTCGAAGGTTATTCCGATTCCAATTTCGGATGCTGCAAAGTGAACGCTAAATCAACAACAGCGGGGTATCAGTTTTTCGGACCACGTTTGGTCACCTGGCAATGCAAGAAGCAGACCTCTGTCGCTTTATCCACATATGAAGCAGAATATGTATCTGCTAGCAGCTGCTGCTCTCAGATCTTGTGGATCCAGCAACAGATGCGAGACTACGGTTTGCAATTTCTTAACTCCCCCATCTTTGTTGATAATGAGGCAGCAATAAACATAACAAAAAATCATGTTCATCACGCTAAAACGAAAAACATTGAAATTCGTCATCACTTCATTCGAGACTGTTTCGAGAAGAAGTTGATACGGATAGAAAAAATCCACACCGATGAACAAAAAGCTGACTTACATACCAAAGCATTTGACAAAACTCGTTTTCAATATCTTTTGAAACTTAATGGTATGAAGTTACTATCGGATGCGGAGGAAATCGTTGGCATCGATGAAGGTACCACTGTAGATGATGTTGAAAAGCAATCTGTAATGGTTTGTCGATTTTTTACTTGTTTTGGTCTTTAGGGGGAGATAGGTTATAATTTCAAAAAATACAAAAACAATAAAAAAAATTCAAAATCCAGAAACAATAGAAAACCAGAAAAGAGCTTGTGTAAAAAGGGAAAATGATAGTACATCGGCTAGACAGTTACGGTATGCTAAAGAAATGGAACGTTTAAAAGGTTAAATAGTCTCGCTGATGATGTGCCGATAGGTTTTTGCACATTTAGTAGGTTTGTTCGGGATATAAACCTAAATTCTTACTTTCTTATTTTGTAGGGAACACTACTTGGATATATAGGTAACCCCTGAAATCTCGTTTGAAAGATCCCTCTTTCTGAGATACTAGGTCTTTATACTCAGTGATATCTGGGGTATTATCCCGGGACTTCTGATAATGCGGAAGCAATGGCCTAGTCCCCGGAGAATACTTTACTGCTTGCTTGAAATATAGTGCCGCCCTCAGCATAAAATGATGAGACAATAAAATTGCTAATCAATGTTGTTGTAAAAAAAGATCCTCTAAAAGGGACCCACCTAAGTCGAACCGTCATCTCTCTGCTGAACGGAAGTTCTGACCTGAGCTCTCACGGTTTCGCAATTTAACCCCATTACAGATATCATCTGTGGTATACTCACATGTAAGACTGAATATTGGGATCTGGATACGGGAGTATATTCAAGAGGTGGGACACATGAATGAGTTTAAGTCCTTAATATACCTAATTCGTATCCTGGACATATTGAAATGTGTGTGAGAATTTAAGTGGATCAGTATATCGACATTCTAAGTGAATTGCTTAATGCTAAGATATCTAGCTTAACGGTACTTGTAACTTGTCAACAGCTGATATGATTCCCTAACACGCTCACCAAAAATATGTTTGTAAATAGTTTACATTTACTGCTTTTCATTTCTGTTGAACATTCTAAAATCAAAAAGATTTTTTAGCTTTCTAGTCTAGAATATTTCTTAAAATCCAAAAATATTTTCCATTTCTGCTTTATTTTTCCGACAAACCAAAGTGGAGAGCTGATCTTCAGACTCATAGTTTGAGAAAGATATAGGAAGTTTCTGAGACGGACAGATGAGTTGGGAGCTTAACATGATTAATTGGGATAATGGAAAGTCAAAACCAAGTTCATTAAGTTGAAACTTGTAATTTTTCAAAAAAATGATTGAACAAGAATGAAGAAAATGTCAGTACGCTTTGAATCGGGTCAACCAAGGTCATTAAGTTGGACTTGGTTGACAAATTAAGTACCTAGGGTCATTGACTTGGACCTAGATACTTAAGTGGATCTCTAAAAACTGATAAAATTTGAGATATTGTCAAAAGGTCAAAATGTCAAAGAACTAAAAGTCAAAAGTGTGCCTCACTCGGATAGCAATCCGTTCGGATGACAATCTGAACGGATGGCCATCCGGTCGGATGACCATCCGACTCATGTGTCACTATAAATAAAGGGTCAAAGGTCAGTCAAATGTTACTCGCTCGGACAACCTTCATTCTATCTCACACACTTTGATTTTCTGATATTGTTTTCTTTGGATTTCTTTGCACGAATCATTGGATTGTTGGTTGGCACAACTTTTACAATGGCAAAGGTATGTATTTCTTACTCAAATATGTTTAAAATCGTTGTTTGATGTCTGTTCTTGATGATGACGTCACTGACGGAGTCTTTAGGACAGATCTAGGTAGTTTGAGTTAGTTTTGATGAGATTTAAGCATAGGGTTGTGTTCGGAATGATCAGATCTATAGATTCACCGGATTAATTTTGGTTATAACATGTTAAAATCAAGTAGATCTAATGTTTGGATGTTACGAGTGTCGGTAGTGTTTTCGTCGAATTAAACCCTGTTTAGGACGATCTAGACGACATTGAACATAGGGTTTTGATCGCGATGAGATTCTCTGTGTAGATCTGTGTTTAATTAGAAGTTTTGCCTTAGAAATTTTTTTGATGATTCTTGAATGTTCTTTAACTGTTGCTTGAATCGGATAGCAATCCGATCGGATAACAATCCGGTCGGATGGTAATCCGGTCGGATGGTAATCCGTTCCATTACTTGATTCTTGAAATCTGTGCCAATGTTATCTGGTCGGATAGCAATCCGATCGGATGGGAATCCGTTTCATTATCATTCATAATATTTTGCATAGTAATGTGCTATCTGGTCGGACAGCAATCCGACCGAGTGGAAATTCTTTTAACAAATTCATCTCTTGTCATGACTAGGATGACAATCCGGTCGGATGACCATCCAATCGGATAACCAATGCATTCACATGACTCGGATGATAATCCGGTCGGATGACCATCCGATCGGATAACGAATGCTTTCACATGATACGGATGACAATCCGGTCGGATTACCGTCCGCTCAGACAGCCATTTCATTCACAAGACTCGGATAGCAATCCGGTCGGATAACAATCCGACCGGACAGCAAAGTCAAATTCATTCAGAAGACAATCCGCTCGGATGACAATCCGATCGGATAGCCTTTTAAGCTTTTCACAAAGCAATCCGAACGGATGACCATCCGGTCGGATAGCCATCCGAGTCTCTATACTATGTAGAGGGAGATCTTCAGAGTTAGAAAATTTTTAAGAAATTACAAAATTTTTCTTAATGGTCAAAATTTCTTCAGGACTGGGAGAAAACGCATAATATCTACTTTCTGTTAGAAAAAGAATATACAGAGAAATTAGTAATTGAAGAGGTTGCAAAATTTTTAAGAGAGAGCAGAATTGCTAAGGCTTTAACTGATAAAACCATAGTTTACGAATCACATGTCAGAAGATTTTGGAATTCTACAAGATACGAAGAGAAAGATAAAACAATCTACTCTGCAGTAACAAAGAAAGATAAAAAGGGAAAGAATGTAGATTTGGAGATAAAGATAACAGTTGGTGATGTGAGACGTGTGCTAGACTTAAGAGATTCTGATAATGATCCAACCATTATCTCTGAACGTCTAGCAAAAGGTTTGTGGTGCAGAATGGGCTTCACAGGGAGTATCAATGGAAAGATTTTGAAAACAAGTTTCAGTCATGCCTACAAGTTTTTGGTACATTGTGTTATTCATGCTTTATCACTCAGAAAGAGAAAAGTTCAAGTATTCAAGATAAAGGTTTCAAAGGCAAAGTACCAGAAGGTGTTGTTCAAGATGTTTCAAGTGATGAAGATTCTGAAGCTACTGAGTCAGAATCAGAACTTGACCTAACTACACTTGGCAAAGGCAAAGTTCAACTGAAGAAAAAGCTTTCAAAGAAACAGAAAGTATCGGACGAAGAAGACTCTTCTTTTGAACCTGATGAACCAAAGAAACTATTAAAGAAACGTAAAGATGTTCAAACCGGAGTCATACCAAGAAGTGTGCGTGCAAAGAAAGGTGAAGCTAAAGCTCAAAGAGATCAAGGTGGTAAAGGTAAAAAGCATGCTGAATCATCAAAGGCTCAGGAACCAGAAGTGCAAAATGTTAAATTACATGAAGTTCAAAAGAAAGTCGGTCACTATGATTATGTTGAAGTGACTGAGGGTGGAGTTTTTACTTCAAAATTTCCACCAATTCCAGAAAATATTGAGATTCCAGAATCCTCACGCCCCAAAGTTACAGATGATTTTTTTGGCAATCTTCCACCTGCAACTGGAGTTTTTAGTGAAGATATTCCAGAAGATGATTACGACATGTTCAATAATGAAGCTGTAAAAGAATTACTGAAGAAAGTTGCTGCTCTTGAAAAAGCTAAAGACAAAGCTGAAGCAGAACGAGATGTTTTAAAGAAACATGTTGAACAACTGATGAAAGCTCATGATCAAATAAGAATGGTGTTGATAGATCAAGAGGAGACGATAAAGAACATGAAAGATGATGCTCATAATAATTCTAAAGTGTTCGAACTCTTGACAGCAGAGATTGCTTCATTGAATGTGAAGATAAAGAATCTTCAAGACGTGAATCAGACACTGAATCAGCTTCTCAGTGAAATGAGTGAAGCTTCATCAAATGAAATGAAGGCTATGAAGTTAGAGATGGAAGCGATGAAAGCTGATAAAGGAATGAAAGATAATCAGCTCAGCATGTTATATGTGGTTCTGGAAAGTCATCTGAAGATTGATATTCATGCTGCATTTAATAATCTTGAAGTTAGAACAACAGAAGAAAGAAGAATGGAACGAGAAAGACGACTAGCTGAAGAAGCTACTCAAAAGAACAAAAGTGTTGTTGAAGAAATTCAAGAAGCGGGTGGATCTTCAAGTCAAATTGATGTTGAAATGGTTGATATTGAAAATATTCAAGAACAAGATGCTGAAGATGAACAGAATCAAGACTTTATGCTGATTGGTGAGTCTTCTCTATCCATTAATACTGATGAAGTTATTCGTAGAGTTGCTGCTATTCAAAAGAAGAGAAAGGCCAAAGAAGTGTTGTTGCTAGAATGGAAGACACAACAATTTGTTCTTGTTGGTAAAGCTTCTACAGTGCCTTACAGCATACCAGAGATTGTTCACAAAATGAAAATTAATGAAAGGAGAAAAGAAGCAAAGAAAGCACATGGAGAAGTTGTTAGTGATTCTGATCTAGAAATTCTTGATGATGAAGAAGAGAATGAAGATGAAAATGATGATAAAGATGAGTCTGATCAGAAAGATGATAAGAAAGATGATGATGACAAGACGAACGATGATGATGATCAAGGGTCTTCTGGCTTGTTAATTGATAATCCTAATGTTCAAGAAAGGATTGAAGAGTTGCTGAATAATGAAATCAACGAACAGGAGGATGATACACAACATGAATCCTCATCATCTGGAAAACAACATGCAGACCAGGTATTCCTAACAAACCCTACTGTTATCTACCTACATGACAAACATGAGGAGGTGATTGAGGTTAGGAGGTCAAGAGAAGAGATGTTAGAGGAATTGGGTTTGGAAGATGGAAAGTTTAAGTTTGATATTGAGGATGAGATTCCTCAGTCTCCAGAGAAAGATTTTGAACCAAGATATGCCTATGAAGCTGATCATTACAATGATGTCATTGTTGAAGACGCTTCAGATTCATCCGATGATGGAATTAATTTTCATTATGCTGGAATTGATGAAACATTCCCTTCATTTGCTGAAATGTTCAAAGACCGAAATGAAGATGAAATCAGGAGAAAGATTGTTGAAAAGGTATCTACTGAAGGTGTTCCAGAAACCATATCCAGAGAAAATCTTGCTGAAGAAAGGAAGAAATGGTTCAAAGTTATGCCAAAGGAGAGAAAGAAACTTAGGGCACTTCAATTCTTCACACACAACAAAGATCTTTCTTGGGGTGACATTCTTTCTTGGGGATATTTGGAAGATTTACAAGTTTATGCCATCAGACGGGAACAAGGGGTGCAGTACTTTGAGTATTTGTCAGATATTAAAACCCTTCCATGGTGGGATATAGATGAGTTGGTTAAAACGAAGAACATTAAAGAATTTTACCAGGGTCCAGATGTGAAGCAACATGATCAACATTTAGGGAACTATGTGAAGCTGCAAGCAAAAGCAAGGTATCCTGATTGGAAGCCACACTACGCAGATCAGATTGTTAGAATCTTAGAGAATGGTGAAAAAGATATTACTCTGGATATCAAGCCTCCTCGTTGTTTGAAGAATATGCCTTTACGGGCAATGGAGCAAGATTTCCATGAGGAGTTTGAAGGGTGGTTATACAATCAAACGACGGCAGAAGCTATCATTTCTTTATACAACAAGACCACTAAAGAAGCAAGACGGATTTGTGTGTTAGATCCTATGTGGCTTGTAAATTGTTCAAAGAAAGACATAGACTGCCTATTCTACAACAAGATAGTCTACGAAAGGCCTGATAAAGAGCAAGTGATGCAATATCAAACAATAGTGGATGTGTGTTTTGCTAAAGACATTAACTCGGGAAGATACTAGAAGACAAAATGGAGAGATCTCGAGATTGATGAGTTCCTAAAAAAGTATAAGCGTGAACAAAGATCTAAAAAGATTGCTGAAAGAGCTGCTGAGCTGGGAAAACGAAAGTTGGGTAAAGTGCCTCCAACGGATCAAACGCCGATTGAATCAGAAGAGAACAAAATTCCCAAATGGGATCGAAAGCGTGATGGTGATCATGTCTACAGGAAATGGTGGTTAACTGAAGAAAGACATATAAGGCGTAGAATGTTAGAAGAAAAGGCAGAAAAGAGAAGACAGAAAGCGAAAAAGCGAAGACGCAATAGGAGGAATTAAAGACTAGGCTGGAAGGAACTACAGCTACATCCGAGGGGGAGTCTGTTAGTATATACGTCTGTAGCTTCCGTCAGCGTCTAGTTATGTTTTGTATATTTGTGTCTTTGTAAACAATTATGTATTGTATGTGTGTAGATAGATCGACAACTCAGGAAACGGGGCTTAACTGTAAAGTGTTGACTTTTGATGATTAGTGTCATCCGATCGGATTTCCATCCGATCGGACAGCACTCATCCGACCGGACAGTATGTTATCCGTTCGGACAGGATGTCATCCGATCCGATAGCTTGTTATTGACAACACTTACCTCTTTCTGAGTTGCCTATAAATACCCCGTCCGGGTATCACTTTAGAGACTTTTGACTCTTGAGAGAAACTGATCAGTGTCTGTCTTCTACTGGAACTTTGTACTTTCAGAATGACTAATAGAAAGAACAGACCGTGTTTAATCGTCGAATTCTGTGTTGAACATCTGAGATTTGTCATAATGGATTCCGCACATTAGACAAAGTCGATTCATCTAGTTCCTTACGATCAGATCCTGTGCAAAGGGACCAACATAATAATAGCACAGAAGGCCTAGTCAAGTAGACAAGTTTAATTTATAAGCCCAGATTTTATAGAATCGAGGCATTAAGGTTTGAATCGAAGTTCATTACCTTTTCTTGACAGGGAGTTGTAGGCTACCACTGTCTTTAGTCTCAAAGGACGTTAATTATAGCCCGTAGGCACTTCATCTTTCAGGGATGATTATTTTAATAAGGAAAATTGGAGTAATCCAATTTAAGAATGACTTATGCGATTTTATCGAATCACATTTTGTCACTAATGTTAACTTGCCTGCAGATGTTAACAAGGATTTGAATCCTTTGAGTAGGTTTTACCATCTTGGCCATGTCTGTAACGACATATAGACTAGGTTTTACCTTTAAGATTCTTTATAATATTTAAACGCAGAACAATCCTAATTTGAGATGTTAATATGGATCTGAATCTAATTGTGGAACTACCATCTTGGCCCTGTCTTAAGGTGACACATGGCTAGGTCTTGTCCTTTTTAGATTTTGCCATTTTATGATAATGGTAGATCTTATAATAGGAATGTTATTTTAAATCTAACCGTTCCATTAAAATTTAAACAAGTACATGGTTGCCCTAAACGGGACTTCTAACTGAAATGACTTGCCCATGCAGGGGCTAATCAGAAAAATAACAAAGGAAACAAATAAAGGACAAAATAAAATGAATTAGGATTAGTCCTAAGTTCTTTGTCTAGACTCAAGAATCAAGAAATGTGCAATTGTGTAACTGAGATTAAACATAAAAGGCTAGTGTTTAATTCACTCAGTGTTGGCTCTGATACCAACCTGTCACACCCCGATATTTCCACGTATTACCGGTGGGCCCGGTGGGGAGTATCGTGACGTAGTTGATATCATTATAGTCAAACAACACAAATTTAAATGCACAGCGGAAGCATAAAGATAGATTCATTTCAACTGAATAAATTGTAATATTAAGTATCACAAGATAGTTGAAAAGATCCACAGGCGGATCAAATAAAAAGGAAATTGTTCAACAGACTTTAAAGGCATCTAAAGCTTGCGAGACTTGAGTAATGATGCCTGGAGTAGCCAGCCTATTTCGTCTAGTACCTGCACTTAGCCTTTTTTGGAAAATACATCAGTTTACACTGGTAAATACAACTTAACTGACTCGTTTTGAAAAGAGTTTGAAAATTAATTTGAATGCACTTAGGAAAAAATATCTTTTATAACTTGGGACAATTATTTCAAAATAATCTGGTATACAGTTTTACTTATTTGTCGTCCATTAGGGCCGGTTTGCAGGGCCGGACAAGATTAACTGACACGCCACAGGTATAATGCCCACAAGGTTGATTCCTTTAAGTGGATTACCAGTTTTTACATAATGCAACTGTCAGGTGTACGCCTACACCCCGTGCTTAGGTCGTGGCCATTTCTTTGAATGATGCCAAGGATATCCGGGACATGGTCATTTAACCCCCAAAGGCCATACACCAAATAATACCGATTAAACAAGATATGTAAATGCATTAATCACAATCCGATTTAAATGACTACATACCCGACCAAGCGGTATTTTTATAATACCGTATCCCAAGCCCGTATAGGGAAAATAAGTTAAGAGTATTTACCTGAGCAATGTATAAATCAAAAACAGCAAGTGCACGTATCTTTTACTGGGCTCCTAATCTGGTACGAAGTTTTTTAAATAACCTATTAGATTCCTAACGGGTCTTAATTAAGCTTAGACTTAGACCGGTTAGTTATCAAAAGGAATATACGGTTCAAACGCATGATTAAGCGAAGACTGATTTAGAATGTGGTTTTGACCCAACAAGCTTGTATACTTGTTTAATGTGGGTAAACTAAACACATTCTGGATTTTAAGACAAAAGTGATAAGGTTTGACCCGTTTCGGCTAATTTATGCAAACTAGTTACATAAGTCGATCCGAACGCGAAAAGTGCGTAACGGGTAACCAAATGAGTCATATGCAAGTTTCCTAAGTTAACATGCCTTAAATATGTTGTGACATCAGTAAGATATTTCCTATTATGCCCAAAACGGATTTAAACTCAAATTACGCCCCGTAAGGGCATTTTGGTCATTTTAAAAGTTATAAAAGAGTTTAAATGTTAATCTGAGTTATAGGTCTGATATAATCAGTAAAAATACTTAATTTAATAAGTTATAACAGTAGAGTATTGTATATATGTGAAATTTATCCTTTATAACTAAACTATGCACCGTAGGGGCATTTTGGTAATTTCACTTAAGCCTAAAAGTTCAAAACTGGAAAGCTGAGTTTAAAACTTTTGCTTACTGTTAAAATATAAAAATTTACTGAACATATCAGTAGGCATCAAACCTTATATGTTTAAAATAGTTTTAATACATACTATGCGCTTAAAACGCGTAAAAAGGTAGTTTTAAGCGATTTCCGGGTTTTATAAGAAAAGATGATATTTTTATTATTCCAGAAGGCTTAAAATATTCCATTTATCATTTTAGATCAGTAGCAAAAGGTTTGGCATCAAAAGGATTTGTAAAACTCATTTTATAGCCCAAAACGGCAAAACCGACAATAACCGAATCAAACTTAGAACTCTATGTTATGCTCAGCCTAAAAATAAATAAACATCTCAAAAAATCCCAAAATATTATTTTATATCAGTAGGTAAAAAATTTGGTATTAAAAATTGGGTTTAGATAGGCTATATGCTAATTACGCCGTTTAATTTATAAAAAGCCTTTCATTTACGCTAATGAGCATAACTCCTAATCTAGACCTCAAACTGATGTCAAATTTTAGGGACAAGTCTATAAATCAGTAATGAAGGTTTCTACTCTTTTACTTCTTCAAAAATCACGTTTTAAGGTGAAAAGGGCATAATAGTCAACATTTAAGCATTTAACGGAAACATGCATATGAATCGGATAACTAATGAACCAAGTTGTATAATCACAGAGGGTTATACTTATAGGTAACTTGGTCCTACTAAAGCTCTAAGGCATTCCTAAACTATGCTCTAATGGGTCAGAACTGAAAGTCAAAGCAAAAGTCAAGTTATGCGACTTTCGGTTCCGAACCGAGCTTAAACTGAAAATTGTCGAGTTGAACATGTTTAGACATGCTCTTACATTAATTACCAAGTTATATTAATGACAAAATAGGTTGCATAGCTTCTACATTGCTAATTATGTATTTATTTGAAAATTAGCTTTCTGTTGAGTTTTTAAGATTAACTTTGATCCGACAATTGACCTAGTTAGAGTGGGAATCAGAGGGTGCCCTTTTAAGGGTTTATTGCCCACATAATTACCAACTCATAGGTACTTTCAATTTGAAATTTGACTAGACAAATTAAGATTAATGACGAAGTCAAACCTTAATTACGACGGTTTGACTTTTTGGTCTATAAGCTAATTAAAAGAACTAAACAAGGATTAGAACTCTTACTTAAGGTCCTTGCTATCTATTCTACACTTCTTAATCTTCCCCCAAGTCAGCTACCTCCAGAAATGAGTGCTTGAATTGTTGCAAGTGAATGAGCACTTGAAAAAATGAACTCATGGCCCTTATATAGGTTTTCTAAAGCTCCAAGATCATTCCAACAAAGTCTATGAATGATTCCTGATCATTCCAAGTGTCCCTAGGCCATTATAAACCATCAAACAAGCCCATAGAATCGAAAACAAGCTCCATAAGTCGGTTAAACCAGCTGAACAGGCAGCTGTGATGATTTTTCTACATATGGGCACCTTAGGCAGCCCGCGTAAGGATCCCCAAAGGGCTTACGTGGCCCGTGTGAGGGTCAAGTCCGGTCAGCAAGTTTCAAATATTGCATTTTAGGCCCCTGGTCCTTCCAAACTTGATTTTAACATGGTTTCTTGCACTTTCAACCCCCAAACTTGACTTTTAAGGACCCCAAGTCATAAACCAACTTTGTTAAGTCCCTGGTTATTCATACGATTACCGAAAAGTCTTAATTTTCAATGTTGACGCTTTTAACCCCTCGTATACGAATATTGTCATAATTTTCTCATACTTTATCGAAACCTTGTGAAATTTTTATCACTTATTCTAGTGAGTATATTTAATCGTTACAAAGCTTCGGGTTTGCTAAAAGGTCACTCAGAGGTATACTTTAAACATGTTGACACATTTAACCCCTGTAGTTTGTAATCTCTCACTTTCTTCCATAATTAGCTTCGTATGATCCATGATTCATTTGTTTAAGGGTATAAACATCGTGTAGTGTTATTGTAAAGTATATTTACCATTGTTGACATTTTGAACCCTTTTATTCGCATGCGTTCCTTGTTTGTCAACTTTAGTCCCTCTAAAGTAATTCTTTACACGTTTAAAGCTCATGACACGTGTCGAGATAATATTGGACATGAATTTTTGAGGTGTTACAGAATCTACGAAGAAACTGTTCGATTTCACGGTGAGTGGAGAAATTAGCGACGGAGAAACTGTTGGAATTTGTGGATTTCGGTTGGTTCAGACAGACATAATTTGTTGGAGTTTGTGGATCAACAGAAATAACTCAAATAACAGCTTCCTTTTCTCTCTCTGACAACCCTAGAACGATCAATCTGTTCATCATTCATCTTAAAGATGAAGATGAAGAAACGAGGGTTTATTCTCTTTAATCTATTAGAATGATCCTTGTTTTGTGAACCTGATTCTGTTGTTCAGTAATCCTCAACCGGCTTTGAAACCGGACAGAATCTACTAAGAAACTGTTCGATTTCACGGTGAGTGGAAAAATTAGCGACGGAGAAACTGTTGGAATTTGTGGATTTCGGTTGGTTCAGACAGACACAATTTGTTGGACAATGAATATTGAATGTGCAACAGAATGCATACACAAATAGTTCTAGTGGACAATGAATATTGAATGTGCAATGAATATTTTTAGAGAAGCATTGGGATTCAAGGGTTTAGTTGGAGCATGAAGAAACGAAACCCTAACAACTGATTCAGATTTAAACAATGCACGCCTTAATTCATCTTTTTTACTCCTTTTCCTTCAATTTCGAGAACATTCTCCGTAACATGAAGACGTGTCGGGTTCTTCTACTAGTGGTATTTTAATGAAGTATTGAAGACTGAATGTGCAAACCGCAACCGTTTTTTACTACGGAAATGGTGGCTATGCGAAATACAAACCGCAATCGTTTGTGACTATGGGAAACACAAGTTTTCTTTTTGAGCTTGATGGATGTCCGTTATCTCAATTGAGGCATGCATTGTTTAAATCTGAATATAACTAGATGTTACGTGTAACTTCATTAAACCAAGAACAAAGCATATTTCAAAACATATGTGTTCGTATCAGTGTTGTTTATCACCATGTGTGAGCATTGGAAACCCGACAAACAGTCTTGACAATTGTGACAACTTATCTATCTGTGTGTACCACATCCATCCTATTATAGCAATCGATATGATTAATTTTACAGATTTTTTTCTAATTAGCGTTGTTAACTACCAAAAGAATGCATACACAAATAGTTCTAGTGGACGAAGCAAAGAGACCGTTGTCTCAACGCTTCTCCTTACATTATTGATCTGGAATTGGAGAACCGTTGTTAACAAGAGTATGTTTGACGTAGGGTAAAATACACATATTTGTCCCGTGTAAATTGTATAATTTATGTATAGTTTTTATTTAGTTTTAGTATTATATTATATTATTTTGTGTTTTGCCAGATCCTGGTGCAAATGGTGTGAAAAGAATAATAAATAAATAACTAGCCAATTGAGTGGAGTAGACCATCAGTGACCGAAGGAAATTTGTCACTATTTTTTGTGAGTGGGCCAAGGCCACTATCTCTATATTATAAAAGGGGATAAAGTGCAAAAGGATAAGAGTTATTTAAAATAGGGGTGAGCATGGTGCGGTTCAGTTCGGTTATTACCTATAACCGAAACCATAACCGCACATTGCGGTTATCAAAAAATCATAACCGTTCGGTTTCGGCTAATGCGGTTTCGGTTAATCGGTTATTGCGGTTAATGCGGTTTCGGTTTGGTTATAGGTCGGTTATTTTCATTGTTTCTAATGTTGGACTTTAAATGTGTGGGTAGAGTAAAATTAATGCGCAAACAATAAATATACGGTTAATCAATTATATTTCACTACCATATGCATACTAATTCCAAAACAAAAGTAACACGTGTAGTCACGTGTTATGTGGAAACATACATACGAACACAAAGTGGTTTTTAAATTCGACACTTTTTAATCAAAACATAAAAAGTTGTAGTGCAATCTTCATCAAAGTTGGGTCATGGTTAAAAGTTAAAACATTCAAATACTTCACCAAAGATACATATTGATTAGGCCATGGTTAAGCATTTAAATACAAACTTAAAGACTTATGGTGCTACGGATTTGGCTATGTTTATTCGGTTCGGTTCGGTTCGGTTATTTGCGGTTATGAAAATAAGAATAACCATAACCGAACCGCAAAAATCGGTTATTAAAAATATAAATAACCAACCATTCGGTTATTTCGGTTATCGGTTATTTCGGTTCGGTTTTTTCGGTTATTTCGGTTACGGTTCGGTTAATTCGGTTGTATGCTCACCCCTAATTTAAAAACAGAGCACCAAAGATGGGGACTAATATGGTCATTTGATTGAAAGTTGACATTAATTCCATATGCTATATTATAAAGTAAAAAAGATTCGGTTGGCAACTAATTTTTATTGGTCCAATTTTTATTTGTCATGATGGCAATTAATATTTTTATTGGGCCAACTAAAGGAATCATAAATTCATAATTAAGGTTGGACGGTTATTGGGTTTTAATGGAGGTGCAAGTGAAGAATTTTGGGAGTTCAACGAAAAATATTAGACAACAACAGTGGGCCTTTTTGCAAATATGAATGCCTATTATTAATACCCTAAAGAAAGGAGGGACAAAATATATACAGATGTATGTATGGGGACGTGAAGGTCTAGAGGAATTATAAATTCCTATTGTTTTCGAAAAGTGAGAATAGGAATTCAGTAGGCCGCATAGGCTTAAAGCCCACAATGAGTCAAAAGAAAATAATAAGAGCACATGGGCCTGTTGAGCATTTTAAATATTATGATCATTATTCAACCTAAAATATATATATATACACGACAGAGGGTTGTTAAAAAAAAGAGTGAACATCAAGCATAGGGAGGGGCACGAAGAAAGATATACAACAGTGGACGCACGTATCGGATCAAGCAAGGGACGAAAGTTAATATTGTTTGGCAAGATTTGAAGGTGGGAATCGTCGGGATAGAGCGGGAGGCTTGGAGAACAAGGAATTACCGGGTTTAGTCATCCGATTCTTCTAGTTTTCTTATTTTCTTTGTTTTATCCAATGAATTCTGAATTTAAACCTTGTTTTATTATTTTTAAAACCATGTTTCTTGGCTAAATACCTTTAACTACCTAGGTTATGACAATGGTTTAATAAAAGTTTGGATTTTTATTCGTTAATAATGTGGTTTAAGGGTTTTCTTGAATTGTAAACGATTATGGAATTTTAACTTGGTGTATATGCATGCTTGATATTGTTTTATTGTTGTTTATTGCTTCGTATAATCCTTGGTGACGGTCTATATCACATAATAGAGTTGTTCTAGGGTTCTTGATTTAGGTGAGTGTCTATATCACATAATAGATCATTAATCCTTTAGGGTGAAAATCGCGTAAGTAACCTTAGAAGTAATATTCGGTAATTTAATAAAATCAAGTGTTCTACTAACCTTGTCGCTGTGAGGCTTGAGGTTGTTAATAGGTCTTGGTTTGGATTATAGCTAGATTTAGGTTTTGTGAGAAATCAGTCTAGTTCCCTGTCACACACCCAAAATCCACCTGCGGAGTATCACCGCTTGGAGGCGTGACTGACCAGGATCAAGCCACCAATCATAATGAACAATAAAGTAAAGTAATCAAAAGTTCAACCACACAATATAATTGGTGTCCAAAAAACCATTTAACAAGTCTAAGTTATCAGCGGAAGCAAATAGTTAAAAACCCAAATCATAAATTCAAAGTATTCAAGTTTATCATGAACACTCAATGTCCATGCTCCACAACGACTCTTCCCCATGCAAGCTCCTGCTAAACCTAGTGACCTGCAAAGCATGTAGTAACGAGTCAACAACAAAGTTGAGCGAGTTCACAGTTGGGTGTTGGTTTAAGTTATTCCAAAAACATAGTTTCCTTTAACTAGCATCCTTGCCGTGGGGGATACCCCATAGTTGAAAACGTGATTTGTTTATCCCATTTACTCTGGCAATCCAGCCGTGGGGGCTACCCCATGTTTATACTACTAGACTCGTTGCCATATCGACCCTGACTTTAGTCATGTTTATGTGCCCTTAGCGTCAATGTCTATCATCATTGACGTGCCCAGATCCATTAGTTCACGCCCGTCCTCTGCGGCACGGTGTGAGGCTTGTCAGACCTAAATAGCGCTATCTAACTAATGACCCGCTCGCCATTGGCCCGGCGATTAAGTCGATATAAAAAGGAGGGACTTCGTGATAGAGTTTTGGTCTAGTGAAATTTAACTGTCCATGAGGACGAGGAATTATATTCCTGAACCCATACTGTCCTACCCAAGAAGGACGAGGAATCCATATTCCTTAACCCATTCCCAACCCCTGGGAATCCCATGCTTTGTAGAAAGTGTGAACTCACCTTAGGTTAGCTCGGCAGATAAACGAAAGGTAAATCGAGCTGCTAGGGTCAACCACGTCCTAACATGGTTACCATACAAGTCAGGTCTAGATTCAAGTAGTGCACGTAGGTTTACACAGGTTTAACAAATCAAGAACACGTAACGATCATGGCATACATGGCATACACATAAGACATATTAAACGATAACTGTTTAGCATACACATGAAACCCAAATCATAACTCGGCCCAACATGTTGTGCGATTAGCACAACCTTGTGCAATCCACAGCATGTTGTGCGATCCAACATAAGCCCAGCCCAAATAGTTGGAATCCCAAACATAAATACACGACCCAAACAGTTGTGCGGCCCGGATGGACTTGTGCGACTGAGAAGTCCTTGTGCGATCCGGATAACTTGTGCGACTGGGTTTGGGCTTTGAGGCCCAACAGTATAACAAAGTCCAAGTAGTTTGTGTGTGGCCCAAGCCTTGTGCGATCGGCACTGTCTTGTGCGATCCACAAGTCTTGTGCGATCATGCATACCCTGATTGTACACTGTGCTATAAGTAATTGTACCAAATCTTGTGCGACATGCCCTTGTGCGATCCAAGGGCTTGGGCGATCAGAACTTGTGCGATCAGATCAGGTCTTGTGTGACCTGATCTTGTGCGACTGACTAACTTGTTCAATCAGTTATGTGATTTTCCTAAAATCACGCAATTCATTCTAACAGTTTCCTAATTCTCCTCTATTCAATCAAATCATCACTAACAGTTTCCAAACATGCAATTAATCGATCAAACAAGGGTTTTTAGCATCAAATCTCTATGAACCCTAAACATAATCAAAACATGAACAATAATCATAACACTTAAACATGATTCATATTCTTGATTACTAACATAACAATCTAACACATTATCCACCTACACTCGTCTAACAGCCGATTATCATGCAATCTATTTTTGATTATCAACAACATCATATGATTAACAATTCCATAATGATCTAAGATGCTATACATGTGAGTCGATTTACATAAACTAAACAACTTTCATCATATTCAATCACAAGATATCACTAAATCATCATGTAAAACATAAGCCGAATATCATTCAATCATGCAAATCAAAAGTATTACACTAACCGGTTAAGAAAGTATAACGAGGATGATCCGAATAATAAGATCTTCGATTGAGAGAGGGTGTGTTGCCGTCGAGTTTGAGAGGAGAGAAAGAGAGTAGGGTTTTGTAAACTTTGTGTGATTAGATAAAGTGTGAGATTTGTACTAACACCCTAGGTGTTATTCGAACTAAGGGGAGTGGGCCGAACCCTTCATGGGCTGCTCTTATGGTTCGAGTACGAGAATGTGGCCCGAATGGGCTTGTGCGATTGGGTTATTGTTGTGCAATTGGTTCATTTTGTATACATACAATCGTTACACATAAACACATAACATAACATTCAATTAATACCTCATATAACGTAATCACATACTGTTCAAACAAGTAACATCGAAGTACAAAGAAGGTTCTAAAATACGAGTTGTCACATTCCCTACCCATTCTCTTGTCTATTAAACCAAGTTGAAACCCATAGTTGCCTTAGACTTTCGCGCTGTAAGGTAGATCGTCATATTAAGGCACTTTTAAGAAGTTAGAGGACTGTAAGGAAATCTAAAAACCGGTAATCATAACAGCCTAGGTAGTGCCACAAGAATCACCTTGAGAAGGGTCGAGGGGCTTAGTTGGTATCTTAATAGGTTTAACATTTAAGGATCCCGGTTCCATACCACAATACTATCGAATAGAAATTCATTCCGAGTTAAGCTTGCGTCTAGCCTAGGTAGTCTTCATCACCACTGGTTCAAGTCTTCGTCCAAGTTCGTGTCTAGTTATTTAATAATATTCTAGTTTAATATTTTATTTAGGATTTTTAGAAACCCCCCAATCAATAAACAATTAGTTAAGTCGTGTCAGTCTTAGTCTAAATAGAGTCTTAGCGTAATCATTAGAGTCTCGTGGGTTCGATACTCGGACTTACTTTAGCTATACTACATTGATCGGTACACTTGCCGGTTGTGTGGTTTTAGTTTTAGATCGAGTCTAAGTTTATAAATTTAAATCTTAGAGTGTCTAATTTAGGGTTAATTTTAGTTGTTTTTATTAAACCACTTTTAGCACATCAATGTTGTTCCAAGATTATTGAAGGTAACAAGAGTATGTTGTTCCAAGATCAATTCCAATTGAAGTTGATGAAACCGGAGCTGTTATCTCGGTTGTTCAGTACGTTCGTGATAAATACAATGTTCATCTTCGTTATCCTTTGCTTTCTGCAATTCAAGCAGGCACGGATGCTAAACGTACTGTTATTACATCCGAGACGATTCAAGTGAGTCCTATGAAGCAAGTGTCGGTCTATTCAGTTGAGAGGAATCATTGCATTAAATCCCTGTTGAAAAACATAATCAATAAATTTAGGGAAAATGGGGTTGAAAGATGATAACCTAACAGTGGAGGATCTCATTCGACAGCTTTGATAAATTCAGGGGTATTCTCAAATAATGTTTCCTAGATGTTTGAAGACCAACAAATGTCCAAAGTGCTGCTTCTTCATTCGCGTGACGGAAAGCTACCGCGTAACAGGAAGCTACCTTGAAAAAATTAAAAAAATTAAATCGACACCCTCAATAGGCATCGTATAGGCATATACGATGCGTATTACTTTTTGGTGGGGGACAATGGCAGCCTTTGGCAGGCATAGAAGTTTGAACCCACCTCAATACGCATCGTATAGGCCTATACGATGCGTATTGAGGGTATCGATTTAATCCCCCAAGGTGTGCCAATAATACGACCCTACTTAAAAGTGGTAAACTTTAAAATCAACCAATGAGAGCGTGACATGTCAAAGTGGTAAACTATGCTCAAAAATGTTGGCAATGGTTAGACACTTCATGAATTGGTAAAATATTTAAAAAGAAAAAGAAAAATGTGTGATTGGTTGAGATGGTGTGGACCCCACCAAACACCCCCACTCTCTCCCCTCTCCTCCCTCACCTCGATTTGGTAATCCCTCACCGATTTCTCCCCCCCCCCCCAATAGGTAAAACATTTCGGTAAACAATTGGGCATTGGCCACCAATCGGTGCCGCCGCAGCCCTTTGCCGACTCCACTCCGGACGGCCTAATTTATTTCTTGGAATTGAAATCCTTTCCAATATAATTGGTAGCTGTCTTCAATCTTCATTTCTCGATTTGCCTATAAATTATGTCACACCCCGATATTTCCACATATTACCAGTGGGCCCGGCGAGGAGTATCGTGACGTAGTTGATATCATCATAGTCAATATACACAATATATAGCACGGCGGAAGGCTTGGTAGTAATTACTATTACAAACCATAGTGTCCAAGTGTCCAAATAAAAGAATATACAGACTGGTTGTAATAGAGATCCACAGGCGGATAATAAAACAAAATACAAGAAAAATGAAATAACATACTTCAGGCATCTAAGGATTTGCAAGATCCTCTTATTTGACACCAAGTAGCTCCAGCCTAATTTCGAGAGGTACCTATCACTTAGTCTTTGAAAAATACGTCAGTTTTCACTGATAATACAATTAACCGACTTATTTGAAAAGAGTTTATGAAAATTGATTTAGGCGCACAAGGCACAAACCATTTATAACTTGGGACAATCTTTAATAAAATCTTGTATACAGTTTTATATGTTTATCATACATATGGGGCCGGTTTGCAAGCCGGTCATGATTAACCGACTCACAACTATAAAACCCACAAAGGAGTTATCCCCAATATGTGGGTTATTTAGCATTTGCATCTGTCAGGTGTATGCCTACACCCCGTGCATAGGTCGTGGTCATTTACAAATGAAACGAGCCAAGGATATCCAGGACACGGTCGTATTAACCCCCAATGTTTATGTTATCAAACAAAACAAATTAAAACGGGTTATGCAAATTTATTAATCACAATCCGATTAAATGATTTCATACCCGACCAAGCGGTATTATTATATAATACCGTATCCCAAGCCCGTATAAGGGAAAATAAGTTAAAAGTATTTACCTGAGCTAGATGTGAAAGGATGTAACTCAGCCGTATGTTTCCTAAAGCCTTATGTAAATACCTTCTACCGAAGCTACTAAATCTGTATAGAAGGTTTAGTAACCATTAGGATACTAACGGGTCTTTATTTAAGTCAAAGACTTAGACCGGTTAGTTTGAAAGATACTTTGCAGTTCGAAACGCTAGATTAAGCGGAGACCGGAATAGAATGTGATTTGGACCCGAAAAGTTTGGATACTTGTATAATATGGGTAAACTAAACACATTCTGGATTTTGAAGATTTAATGATAAGGTTAAACCCGTTTCGGCTAATTTATGTAAACTAGTTACATAAACCAAACCGAACGCATAAATGCATAACGGGTAACTAAATGAACCATATACAAGTCTCATATGTTATTATGCGTAAAATATGTTAATACATCAGTAGGATGTTAACATATATGCCCAAAAAGTATTTAAAACCCATTTAAGTCCCGTAAGGGCATTTTGGTCATTTTAATATTTATAAAAGAGATTTTAAAGTAAATTGATATTCTGGTCTAAAACATTCAGTAAAAATATTTATTTTATGAGGTTAAAACAGTAGAATATCATTCATATGTGTGGTTTACTATTTATGGCCAAACTATGCCCGAAAGGGTATTTTGCTCATTTCACATATGATTTTAAGGACATAATTGGAAGTCTGAGTTCATGGCTTATACCTACTGTAAAAATATCAAAAATTATTTATAAATTCAGTAGCTAACAAGCCTTGGGTGCTAATTATGGTTTTAAACCATACTATGCACCTAATTAGCGTAAAAAGTCGATAATTGACGATATTTAAGATGTTTATGTGATTCTGAGATTTTGATCAGCTTTGTATGCTTAAAATATTTTATTTTTCATATCAAGTCAGTAGAAAAAGGTTTGGCATGCTAATCACATGTAAATCTCATTTTATTAGTCAAAGGGCATTATCGTCAATTAAGGAATTTATACAAGAATTCTATGTTATGGTCAGTAACAAATCTGACCCAACATTCCAAAAATTCCTAAAAATGATATCATAACAGTAGGTAATGAGTTTTTGGTCAAATTCTATGTTTAAACATATATTATGCACAAAAGCGTAATTTAAATAATAAAAATTTCAATTTTACGATATCGTGCATAACATCGTTTTGAGTCCAGAGAATCATGTCAAATTAATTTAGACATGCTTACATATTAGTACTTAAACTATTAGTATGCTCACATATGCAAAAATCTCATTTTTAGATCAAAAGGGCAAAATGGGTATTTATAAGCATAATAACGGAAACTAGCATATAATTCAGAATATTAATGACCAGGTAATATAACCTCAGAGGGTTATACTACAACATAATATGGTCCTAATGGAAGCTTAAAACATATAAGAATTAAGCTCAATCGGGTCAAAACTGAAAGTCAAAGCAAAAGTCAAGCTTTTGCGACTTTCGGTTGCGAACCGACCCTAAACTCATAATTGCTGGGTTGAACATGCTTAGACATGTTATAATAATAGTTACCAAGTTATTAGAGTGATAAAATATAATTTATAACCTCTGCATTATTAGTTTTGATTTTTATTTACAATTCTGACCAGTTTGACTTTTTAATTAAATAGTTTGACCCGACAATTAACTAAGCAAACGAGATAATTAGGAGGTGCCCTTTTAAGGGATTAACACCTACCTAATTGTGGTCACATAGCCATATTCACCTCGAACAATGGCTGGACCATTTGAGTTTAAACCGAGAGTCAAAGCCATTTTACGTAACTTTGATTTTTCGGTTTTTAATTAACAAAACTGAACTAACGAGGGGGCTAAGACACTTACAAAGGGTCCTAGCAATCTTTTCTACTAGAATGAGCTTCCTTTTTTATCAGAAACCTCAAGAATTGAGAGAAGAAGATGATTTGAATGATTTGTGCAATGAACTAGTGCAACATAAGGGCCTATTTATACTTGAAGACCATGATTCAAGATCATCACAGGTGTTATGTGGATGTTTAGGATCATCCCAGGTGTCCTAGTGGTATTCTAAAACCATCAACAAGCTCCTGGAATCGAATTGCAGGTGTTTAAGTCGGTGCAACAGGCTGCAAACAGATGTCCTCTTTTTTCTGAGCTGGGCACTCTCTCGTTGGCCGCGTAGGATTTAAGGGGAGTCTACGCGCCCCGCGACAACCTTAAGTTCAGGTAAAAATTGTTTTAAGTTTGGCAGTTTAAGTCCCTGGTCCTTTGTAACTTTTATAACTATCATTTTAGGCACAAATGACCCTTGTAGTTAGTTTGTTGAGGATCATGGGAATGTAATCAAACTCCGTTAGGCCCGGTTTCGATAAAAGATCACCGAAATCACAAGTTTCTATACGTTGACGCTTTTAACTCTTGTTCTTGGAAATTTACATAAATAATACATAACGATTTCGAAACCACGTGAATCTGATATCACTTATTCTTGGGAGTATATTTGAATATTACGAAGCCAGGGGTTCGTTAAAATGTCACTCAGATGTAAGAATTAACATGTTGATACGTTTAACCCCTGTATCTTGTAAACTTTCGTTTACTTTCAGAAACGGCTTCTTATTTCCAAATAATTACTCGTTTAAGAATATATTCATCGTGTGTGGTCATTCAGAGGAACAAGTTTGGCATGTTGACACTTTTAGTCCCTTCGAATACATATTTTCATCGTTTGTCAACTTTAGTCTTTCAAACTCAAACTTTTACATATTTAGAGTTTAGGACACCTGTCTTTACATAATTGGACATGTTTTTACGAGGTGTTACAAATTATTAAAGGTATATTGATTTAATTAATCTAACGTGTCACTTCTGTGGTGACATGGCATATGACGTGACATTTTTTGATGACGTGACATCTTATTTGGTTTTTTATGATGATTTGGTAGCTAACTTGGCTTTTTGATGACATGGCAGCTGATATGGCATTGGTTTGGTGACATGACATCTAACGTCAGCATCTGGGTTAGTGTTGGGAATGATATCAGAAAATAAGTTGAAAGTTAGGAGTGCGGTTGTACAAATTGAAAGTTGGGAGTGTGCTATCGCCAGCCAATTAGTGAAATTTTAGGTTATTTAAATACAATATCACATTAGAGTAAATTATTGTTTTGACCTCTGTAGTTTAGTCAGTTTAACCATTTCAGCTCAAAAAGGAATCTTTTAATATATAAGATTCTAAGATTGTATTTTATAACGGTTTGGCCACTGACACTAACTTTGTTACTTATTTGCAGTTAAGTGTAAGGGTAATTAGGTCATTATATACCTTGGGTATTGTTTTTGATAATTACAAAGTTCTTTTAATATTTAAGAGATTATTAATGTAATTACTCAATTTTTTTTATTATTTCATTATTTTCACGATTATTATTTAACAAAATACGTTTTAAATATACGATGAATATGTCTTTTCATTAACTGTTTGTTTTATAAAAGTCGTTTTAAAAAATAATTTGTTTTTTTTACGTTTTGTTTAAACCATCTATCATTTTTAAAATTGTTTCTTTTTAAACCATTGGTCGTTATTTTTAGAGTCATTTGTCTTTTAAAGTTTTTTTAAACACTTTATCTTATACCATTCTATTTAAAATCATTTATTTTTTAAAATTTTTAAACAACTCACTTTTTTAAGTCATTCATTTTTTTAAATTTTACAAAACGACGTGTATAGAAAACAAAGAAATGTAAGATTTGAAAAAAAAAACATTGTAATAAAAAGTTTGCAAAAGATCGTTCATTTTTCAAAAAAAATTAGAATGGTTTATTTCTTTTTCAAATCTTCCATTTCTTTGGACCGTTTGTTTTTTCAAAATTCGTTATTTTTTGAACCTTTCATTTATTAAATTCGTGCGTGTTTAGTACCTTACACTTGCTCACTTATTTTTTAAGGTTTTGTTTTTTTATAAACGTCCTTTTTTAATCTTCGTTTTTAAACCACTCGTTCGTTTAAAATCGATCATTTTTAAATTCCTTTGATTTTTTAAATCGTTCATTTTCTTAAGTTCTTTTTCCCTAACGATTTTAAAAATTAACGACTTAAAAAACGAATTGTTTAAAAAAGTTAAAAAGAAGATTTAAAAAAAAACGGTATATTATGAATCGTTTAAAAAAACTTTTAAAGACAAACAATTTTTAAAAGAACGATGCTAATAAACAAGCGGTTTAAAAATGTATAATTTTAAACACGATAAACGGTTTAAAAAAGGTTAAAAAGAAATTATTTTAAAATGACGTTTATAAAAAACAAACGCTTTACGAAAATGCATATTTATTTGCATATATAAAACATATCTTGTTAAATAAAAATCGTGAAAATAATGAAATAATAAAAAAAACTTAGAGTAATTCCATTAATAATCCCTTAAATATTAAAAGAACTTTGTAAATATAAAAAACAGCCCTAAGGTATATATAATTACCAAATTACCTTTACATTTAACTGCATAAAAGTAACAAAGTTAGTGTTAGGAGTCAAAACCTATAATATGCAACCTCGAGGTCAGATATGTTAAAAGATTCCTTTTTAGACTGAAAGGGTTAAACTGGCTAGACCACTTGGGGCAAAACAGTAATTTACTCATCACACTATTAAACACCATAATGCTATAAGTTCACTACTTGCTTTAGCGTTACTAATCAACCTCACTATTGATATGATATGATATTATACGATCGTATAGAGGTGTACGATTTGTTAGCCCAACTGTACAGGAATGCATGGTGCATCAATGCCCGTATAGGTCGTGTACCATAAGTTAATGACGTATAGGGCATGTATAACACCTGCACTGGTCATAAACGGCAAGTTGTCTATATAACCTTACGCTAATTGATGATGAGTAGGATGGGCGTGTATGCAAAGGATGGTCCTTTGTAGGTGGTTTTACATATAGATTCAACCTATTACAAAACTTCCCAAACATTAGAAGTATATTGAATCTCTAAAACGGAAGACCAAACAAAAGAAAAACGTATAACCATTCATTTTTAGGCATGTTATGACATAGTTTATACATTTTTAATTGAGTTACATATTCTTAACTCAATAACAGTGCACACTATTATACTGTATAACAAACTTGAGAAAGACTATCCGTTATAATTATAACATTCACTTTTTTCAAACAATAGTTATAAATTTGTATATATACATATGCTAAAAAGTACGATTTTTTTAGAATAAACAGGAATACGTAAACTTCTGCGAATAAATGATTTTCAACACAATACCGGTGTTCAGAATTCTTTTCGAATTCGAAAAATTCGAACTTCGATTAAATTCGATTCGATTATCAGGAATTCGTTTCGATTATAAGAATTCAAATTCGAATTCGATTCAATTCGATTCAAGTAAATCGAATACGAATTTATAATTTATAATTTCAAATTCGATTCGATTCGAAATTCGAATAAAAAATATACATTTTATTTATTATTTTTATATATAATACATATATAACTTTTATTAGGCTATACAATAAATTATTTTTAAAATTTATTCCAAGTATTAAAATTACCGATTACGAAACCCACAACATGGCCCATAACTAAAACCTAAATAGCAAATCTATAAGTAGATTTCTAACCCTAAAAATATTAACTTGTAGTGGTTATTCCCGAATTCTCGTTTTGAATGTTAGAGTTATGGTACTATTTTGGAATGTTTTATGGCTGCTTTAAAACTTATGTTTCATTTTAGTAGTTATTTACTTGTTTTAAAAGAAACCGAATCAAATCGAGTTTATTCGAATTCGAATTTTTAATCGAATACGAATTGGGTTTTTTATTCGAATACGAATTTGAATCGAAATGGGTAGGTTTTAATCGAATACAAATCGAATTTGAATTCAAGGAAAAATAAAATTATTCGAATAATTCGATTCGAATAATTCGAAAATTCGATATTCGATTCGATGAACACCCCTAATACCTTATGTTACCGGTAGAATTAAATAAAGTTAATAAAACAATATAGATTTAATGAAAGCAACGTTTAGTTTTATTATTATTTCTTTATTTCTAAATTGTTATTTATTTGTTTAAGAGTAAACTGCAATTTTACCCCTGGGGTTTAGGGCAATTGGCATGTCTACCCCACTAAGGAAATAATTGCAATTTTACCCCCCAACGTTTGCTGTTATGTCGCAACTTTACCCCCCGGGCCATGTTTCCGTCACAGATCACCGTTTTCTTTGAATGGTCAAAGGGCAAATAGGTAAATTCACCATTCTCTTGAGCTGCAACCTCATATAATTCCCATTTCATCACTTTGAAACCCTCAAGTTAACCTACCTCTAAATTAAAGAGCTGCTCATTGGCGATCTGGCATTCTTCAAGAATTACAGTGGATTAGAAGTCTGTTACGAGCATGGATCTTCGATTGTGGAAGGTACGAGCTGAAGATCAGTATTTCGAACCGGCTGAAATGTACCGTAAGTGACATGCAAGCTCACAGGGTCTGAATTAGGTAAAATTTGAACCTTTTTCTGTGTTAATTTGTTGTTGATGTTTGTTTACAGGTCAAACCCAATCTTAATTTACCATAAAATTTCACCATGGAGGTAATTTTGTAGAAAACCCAAATAGGAAATACTTTGGTGGGAAGATGAACTACATTGATCATGTAGATTTTCGATGTTGAATACTGATGTTTTAGACGAGATTGTTAAGAAATTAGGATACAATGATGGTCTGTTTTCTACATTCATTTTAAGGAACCGTACTGTTCGTTGGATTTTGTTCTTAGGACATTAAAATGTGATGTTGACTTAGAGCCTATCTTTGATCATGTGCGTCAAGGAGTCCACATAATAGACATGTATGTTGAACACTGGAGGTCAACAATCTTGATTGAGTCAAGTGAAGTTCCTGTTGATAGAACATGTAAAGCAATTGTTCCAACATCATTTACAATAAATAATCAGAATCAAAGTATGAATGAAGATGAGGAAGAAATTGAAGATCATAATGAAGAGAGTGAAGGAAGTGATCCTGATTATGAGTATATTGAGGAAGATAATTTGGTTTATGAAATAGAGGTGGATATGCAGAGGTTCAGGGCTAATGTTGAATTTACTAGGGAAGAACTGGATGGTTCAACTGATGGGGATCATGATGATGAGAGAAGCGAAGAAGGTCATCTGCCTGTAGACCTGGAGGACTTTGAAAGTGGGTCTGATGACAATTCAAGCCTTAGAGATAAGGTTGCCATAAAGATAAGGAGGAGAAACAAGGGTGTTTTAAAAGGTTCAAATGATCTGCCATTCTTTGTTGGTCAGCTTATTGATGACAAGAAAAAGATTAATCAGATGGTGAAAGATTATGCTCTTAAGGCAAGGAGGGATGTTTTTATTCTAAAAAACGAATTGTTAAGGTATAGGGTAGTATGTTTTGAAAGTAATCCACCACTACTTGGTCCTGTAAAAAAAAGGGAGATGAGGGGCAAAATAGTAAATGCACCAAAGTAGGGCAAAAATATAAGCACCTTAAAAGGCATACCAAGCCCACCTGTCCTTGGGCAGTTCACATCTCAAGGAATACAGACAACGATAAGTGGTGTGTGAAGACCATTCATAATCAACATAATTGTTTGAAAACAAGGGCCGTTTCTTTGTACATAATGAGTTCGATTGCCAGAGAGATCCAACCTATGATTGAAAGCAATCCAGACATGCCAATTCATGTAATTCAAAGTCAACTGCTTCGGAAGCATCAACTAGAAATATCACTACATAAGGTCTTCAGAGCCAAGAGGATAGCAACTACGAGGATTTATGGTAATTACCAAGAACAGTATGGTCTGCTAAGGTCATACTGTGATGAACTTCTAAAAGCCAACCCAGGTAGTACAATTAAAATTGATGTGGAGCCATGTGGGAACTAAGGTAGTCCTACAAGGCAGTTTCGAAGGATTTATGTTTGTTTTGCCTCTATGATAAGAGGATTTAAGATGATTGGAAGACCATTGCTGGGTGTGGATGGTTGTTTCATGAAAGGTCCATTTCCTGGACAGATCTTGAGTGCTGTTGGTATAGATGGGAACAATAGCATATATATCCAGTTTGTTATGCCCTTGTTGAGGCAGAAACAACACAAAGCTGGAAATGGTTTTTGCAACTGTTGAGAGATGACCTAGGGTGTACGGCTGAGTCTTGTTTCACCTTCATCAGTGACAGACAAAAGGTAATAACTTCTTAAGTGTTAATTAATAACTTTCAAATAACTTTGGTTGTAAAATATTAGGATTAATTGCATTTTGTATCACAGGGTCTGATTCCAGCTATGCTAGATGTTTTTCCTAATGGTGAGCACAGATTTTGTTTGAGGCACATCCATGAGAACATGAAATCCAAGTGGCGTGGAGATCTTTACAAGAATTTGTTTTGGTCAGCTGGAAGGAAGACATCTATTCCATATTTTAACAAAGCTATGGAAGAAATTAAGACAACAGAACGAGCTATGTATGATTGGCTGAATGAGATCCCATACACCACTTGGTCAAGAGCATATTTTTCTGGAAGAGCTAAATGTGATATGTTGCTGAACAACATATGTGAGGTTTTTAACAGACAAATCATAGGAGCAAGGGACAAGCCGATTATCACATGCCTAGAATTCATTAGGGAGTACATGACCAAGAGGATAGTGAATGTCAAGAAATTACAAGCAAAGTGTATGGGGCCACTGACACCTCATGCCACTGAGGTCTTCAATGAGATCAAGAAACAGGCTGTTGAAATGTCTGTTTTAATGGTTGATTCAGATAAGTATCAAGTAACAGGTCCGAAATCACAGTGTGTTGTGAATGTTAAACATAAAACTTGTGCATGCAGGAAGTGGGATTTGATAGGGATGCCTTGCAAACATGCAGTTGCAGCCATACGGGATATGTCAAGGAATAACATTGATGCTGGCATACCAGAAGAGTGGGTTTCTGATGTGTATTGGCTGTCAACATGGAAGAAAGTTTATGACAATGTGATAGAGCCAATCAACGGGCCGGAGATGTGGACTCCTTCACAGTGTCCAACAACACTCATCCCACCAAAGCATCATACACAAGTTGGAAGGCCAAAGAAGAAACGAAAGAAGGCATTTGGTGAAAAAGATCTTGAGCGGGAGTTTGAAAAAGGAGGTAAAATGACCAGAAAGGGAACCAACATCAAGTGTGGTAAATGTGGGAACATGGGTCACAATGTCAGGAGCTGCAAAGGACAAGGGGGTGAACAATCCACTTGTAACACCTCGGAAATTCACGTCCTATAATATGTTGACACGTGTCATAAAGTTTAAACGTGTGAAAGAAGTATTATGGAAGGACTAAAGTTGACAAACGTGGAAAGTATGTGAATATACGTATTCTAAGTGTCAACTGTGAATAAATATAATGTACATTAACCATACACGATGCTCATACCTTCAAACGAATGAATCATGGACCATACGAAGCTAAAAGTGAGTGATTTCAAACTACAGGGACCAAATGTGTCAACATGTTCAAATTATACCTCTGAGTGACCTTTTGACAAACCCGAAGCTTTGTAAATATTAATTATGCTCATGAGAATGCACCATAAAAATTTCATAAAGTTTCGTTAACGTATGAGAAAGTTATGATCAAATTCGTGTGCGAAGTGTTAAAGCGTAAACGTCGAAAGTTAGGACTTTTCGGGTGATAATAAAGTTACCCGGGGACTTGGAAAAGTGGGTATATGTTTTAAGGTCTTACTAGATCAATTATAAGGGTTTACCATGCAAGAATCAAGTGTCTAACCGGAGTTTGAAGGGCCAAGGATCATATAGCAAAATCAAAAAATATAAGATTTGGCGGCTGAAGGCCTCGCGCCACGCTAGGGGTCCCTCGCGCCACGCGAGGGACTGCCAGTTCCTGAAATCGTTTCTTGGCTGCCCCTGCCTATTGTGCGTGATTCCAACTCGATTCTCCACATCTTTTGACCCCTAAAACAACCCCTAAACACTAGGAACAAGTGTTGATCAGTTGTGGTGAGTTGTAGACACACATGTCAAGGATTTGTGGTGGATTAAATCCTATATAAAGGCATGTTATGCAACCATTGTTCTTCACACCTTCAAGTGCATAACTGATCAATTCTGGAGCTCCCAAGCAGGTCCAACTGATCATAAGCCGTGCATAGGACTCTTGTAAGTATGCTAGTCCTTCTTTATTTGAGTTTAGCTTGTTTAATTAGCTAAAAGTCAAACCGTCGTAAATACGGTTTGACTTCGAGATTAGTCATTTATGGCTCAGTCATATCTCGAATTAAAAGTAGTTATGAGTTGGTATTTATGTGGGTAATAAAACCCCAAAAGGGTTTCCCCTGATCACCACTCTAACTAGTTCAAATGTCGGGTCAAACATGTACTTAAAAAGTCAACAGGATGCTTAAAATGTCATTTATGCATAAATAGCTATCTAGAACATATATAACCTGTTTGATCATTGTTATAACTTAGTAATTAGTGTAAGAACATGTCCAAACATGTTCAACCCGACTATTTCCTGTTTAGACCCGGTTCGGAACCGAAAGTCACATAGTTTGACTTTCACTTTGACTTTCAGTTCTGACCCGTTTAGGTATGTTTTATAAATGCCTCAGAGCTTAAATTGGATTAGGATACATGTTAGAACAACCCTCTGTGATGACACACCTTGGTTCATTAGTTATCCAATTAATATGCATGTTCCCGTTAATTGCTCATATGTTGACCATTATGCCCTTATTACCTTAAAACGTGATTTGTGAAAATGTAAAAGTGTAGAAACCTTAGTTACTGATATATAAACTTGTATGCAAAGTTCGAAATCAGTTTGACTTGTAGATTAAGAGTTATGCTCATTATCGCTAAATGAATGCTTTATGTTAATAAAATGGCGCAATTAGCGTATAGCCTACTTAAACATACTTTTTGATATCAAATATTTTACCCACTGATCTAATATATTATTTTGGGATTTTTAAAGATTTTTAATTAATTTTAGGCTGAGCATAACTCATAGTCGTAGGCTTAATTCGGTAAATGTCGGTTTTGCCCTTACGGGCCATAAAATGAGTTTTACATATCTAAACGACTCCAAACCTTTTGCTACTGATCACATATGATAAATAAATTATTTTAAGCCTTCTGGAAATATAAAAATATCAGATTTAAGTATCGAACCCGGAAATGGCCTTTAATCGCCTTATTTAGCGTTTTTAACGCATAGTATGTTTTAAAATCATATTGAACATACCCGGGTTGATACCTACTGATATATAAGGCAAATTAGGATATTTTTAACAGTAAGCAAAGGTTGATAAACTCGGACCTCAGTTTTGAGCTTTTCGGCTTATGTGAAATTACCAAAATACCCCTACGGGGCATAGTTTGGATAAAAATGATATATTTCACATATATTCTTTAGCCTACTGATATAACTCATCAAATTGAGTATGTTTTCTGTTTACATCATATCTGTAACTCAGTTAAACAATTAAACTCTTTTACAACCTTTAAAATGACCAAACTACCCCTACGGGGCATAGTTTGTGTTTAATTTCATTTCGGGCATAATGAAAGACATCCTACTGATGTCACAACATATTTGAAGCATATTAACTTAGGAAACCTGTATATGGCTCTTACGGATACCCGTTACGCTTATTTCGCGTTCGGTTCGGTTTATGTAACAAGTTTACATAAATTAGCCGAAACGGGTCAAACCTTATCGGTTTAATCTCCAAATACAGAATGTGCATGAAGGACCCATATTAAACAAGTCTCTGAACTTGTCGGGTCTAAATCACATTCTATCCGGTCTTCGCTTAATCGTGCGTATGAACCGCATCTTTGAAACTAGCCGGTCTAAGCTTAAGCTTAATAAAAGACCCGTTAGTATTCTAATAGGTTATATTAAACCTTCGTTCCAGATTAGGAGAACCAGTAAAAGCTACGTGCATTTTGCTTATTGTGATTTATACTTTGCATCAGGTAAATACTTTTAACTTATTTTCCCTACACGGGCTTGGGTTATGGTACATAGCGTACCGCTTGATCGAGCATCAAATCTCCACGCTTAGTGGGTAGTTTAATAATTTGATCGGCTCGTTTAAACAGTCTTGTTTACTTTACAGCCTTTGGGGGGTTAATGACCATGTCCCGGATATCCCTGGCATCATCTTACGAGATGGCCACGACCTGAGCACGGGGTGTAGGCGTACTCCCGTGTATAACTCACTTAAAGTGGTGTGTCTATTGATCTTTAACCCGGATTTGATTCGGGCTACTGAACGCATAAGTGACATGTAATTCGTTCACAAGATTATAATATTAAATAATTCTCCCAAGTTAAAAAGATTAATTTTGCCTCTGTGCATTTTAATCAAATTAGAAAAGATGTTTTGTGCCACGTGCATCCAAATCAATTTTCTTAAAACCATTTTCAAAATGAGTCAGTTGAATGTATTTACTAGTGTAAACTGACGTATTTTCTCAAAAAGACTAAATGCGGGTACTAAACGTAATTGGCTGGGTTGTCTCCTTAGCATCAATAAAGAGTCTCGCAAGCTTAAGATGCCTGAAGTCTGTTGAACTATTGTTTCCATTTTATGTTCGATCCTTCTGTGGATAAACTTCCGAATATTGTGACAATTGATATTACAATATTAATTCGGTTGTATTATATATTTTCAATTGCTTCCGCTGTGCTTAATAATATTGTGTTGTTTGACGATTACGTTGCCAACCATGACGTCACGATACTCCCCACCGGGCCCACCGGTGACACGTGGAAAAATCGGGGTGTGACACCACTGCTTCACATGAATCACACACTGCCACTCAAGGTGCACCAGTTTACAATCTTTATGAGTGACGGATGGTTTGTAACTTTAGACTATGTTTGTTTGTTTGTCAAGTTTGGTTTGTCACTTTAGACTATGTTTGTTTGACGGATGGTTCAAGACAATGTTTGGTTTGTAACTTTAGACTATGTTTGTTTGTTCAAGACAATGTTTGGTTTGTCAAGTTTGTTCAAGACAATGTTTGGTTTACAATCTTTATGAGTGATGGATGGTTTATGTTGTCATGAACATGTTTGGTTGTTTGAATATAGTTTGTATATGGCTGCTTTAGTACAAATAATGTGTTCAAACAAAATTTTGGCGGAAATTGATTCGATTACATCGCAACATTTAGTACAAATAAGAGGTCTAAAATACAAACATACAACCAAACAAATCTACCTTATTTCCAGTGACAATCATCCAAACAAGACCAATCCGAATCAGAACCATGCTCCCCTTCATATGGGTCAAAATACCAATCATCCTCTTCATCCCAATATGTGTAATCCCATGCATGTTCCAGCACTTCAGGGTCATAATCCTTTGTCGGATCTCCGAATATCTTTTCATAATCAGTTTCTTGCTCCTTGTAAGGTCTGAGTATCTCAGAGTCTTGATCCTTAAAGTATACATAACTGTCTGGTTCTTCGGCTGCAACGACGTCTTCATCCTTAGCAATATCTTTCTCATTCTCAACTATATCATTCTCTTTGTCAGCAATACCTACATAATTACAAGCAGGCTACCAAAACAAACATAAAGTAAGAACTTGAAAAGGACCATTGCATAAACTTGAAAACTCATAACTCAAATACAGTTAGAGTCAAAATACACAAACTAATCCAATTTCTCCATATTTAGCTACTTAAGCAAAAAAAAAGTAGAACAATCAAGACCCAAGTAATCCCTAAGTACATCTTCAGTTTAAACACATCGCCATTCTTGTACCGAGCCAACTGGTTTTTACACTTAGCCAACTCATCCTTATCTTTAATACTTTGAATTAAAGCAGGCATTACCTCTCGATAAATCGGACATCCCTGTTCTTCACCAATATCAGCCCATCTGAGGAATCCACATCCTCCAACCTATTATCGGACATCATAAGCAACACGACAAACAAACTTGAGTTTCAATAAGCATAAAACAGAAGAAACTTACACATCGAAGATACCATCGACCAGGATTAGCTTTGGATTCTGATTGTTTGACCACTGTTTTCCCACCACAAGGACATATGATGTCTGAAGCTTGAGTTTTGCCCATTGTCTCCTTGGATCGAAGCACAGAGGAAGAAACTTAAGACATGTTCAGCAAGAGCGATAAATTTGGGGGTCGATTGAAGAATTGGGTGAGAACAACGTTTAGGGCAGTGAATTGAGGGCTTCAAGCTTCTTAATGGGGAAGACAAAGGGCATTTTGGACATTTCAATACACACTAACGGTAATATTAACGTTGACATGGTCCGGGGGTAAAGTTGCGACATAACAGCAAACATTGGGGGGTAAAATTGCAATTATTTCCTTATGGAGGTAGACATGCCAATTGCCCTAAACACCAGGGGGTAAAATTGCAGTTTACTCTTTGTTTAATATTATTGCACTATGAAAAGAGAAAAGAAGGGAGCATCGTACGCTATCTAACTTTGACTAGTAGACCTTAGGCTTTTATTACATGGATTAAATGACCAAAACAACCTTCACCATTGTTTTAAGTTTTCTTTCATCTTTTTTCACAACTCGGACTTCATTTTTTACTCCACTCTGTAACACTATGGCATGCATCGGAATTATTCTGGTGACTATTTTTTGCACTTTTCTTCATCCTTCTCTTAGCTTGATTTACTGTTTTATTGAAATCTGAGGGGTCAAAATACAAAAACCCACTAGATCACGGATTAAAGCTTGCATGGTCGACCAGGAGGCCGGAGGGTCAACGGACCCTCCTGTAGTTCCGCCCCTGGTTTGAACATCGGTGTCAGTTCCTGTGTTCATTTTTGTTGTTTTCAGTCGAATGATTTTTATATGAAATGCATGTATCATACCTAGTATTGTAACGAACCAAACTGATACCAATCCAATGCTCACAGTAATGTACCGCCGCAATGCGCGGTCAAATAACCTAGTTATAATTATATTAAGTTAGTTGTCTGCTTTTCAAATGTATAATACTAGGTTATCACACGAAAATTTTCCGGGTAGAAAATTTTAATTTACCACAAATAAAAGTATAAAAATAACATTTTTAACCTCTAAAGTATCATCTTTCCCTTTTCTCCACCATAAATTTTTAATTCGGTTTCTTAAAACTTTTCTTGTTATAAATTTCACATCACTATTATACTATTTCCAGTACACCAGTACTTGCTATTGAATTCAATGCAGTAAGTAGTTCCAAAACATTCAAAAATCTGTAATAAATTCATTTTAAATGCAGTAAGTAGTTCCAAAACATTCAAACATCAACTCTAGTTCAAAAAACAAACAACACCTTCTTATTATTATGATATAACATTAACAGGAAATAGTCCCCCTATTAAAGGCATTTATACACGCATAAACAAATCAACTTAAAAAAAACACTTGCCTAAAATTTGACACAAATATTTTAATTATATATATGTTAAACTACTAACGCAAATACTAGAGTACACTAAATAATTGAAATACATAAATGAGAAAAAGATCACAAATCGTTAAAGATTTCTTCAACCGACCTGGAAAATTTAATCTACATTATCACAAAGTGTATAAATAATATAAATACAAAAGTAACACATTACATAAATTACTTATTGACAAACTGAAAATATAGTTAAAATGCATTGAAGTATAAAACATTATATTTTTTACTTTTACTAAGAATTAAGGTGTCTCCAAACAAACAACAGTTACTCTTTCTCAGAGCCATCTATAATTTCTTGCTACGGCCATCACTATAGATCTGCAAATTAAAAGACAAACGTTAAATAACATCACAATGTAACAAAGCTTCTAGTGAAATATATGTTCACAAAAAGTATATAAAAAAGCAGGTTGACTAATAAGATGTGCGTATTTTCCTAATATTCACATGTATATCTATTAATTGATAGGCCAGCTTCTTATAGACCCATCTCTTATTATCTTATGTGTATCATGTATTAGTGTCTAAGTCCAAATCAACAATGCTCTTCTAAGTCCTAAATAGGAATGGAAACCGAGCGGCCTAGGCGGGTTTGGGATGTGTATTGGTGATCCCAACCTCATGCCTAAAAAATATAATATAGCTTTAGGATAGCCTAAAAAGTGTCAAAAAGAAACTAACATATGATTGTTTTGGTCAAAAATCACACAAGGATAATGTAACCAAATCTGATTTTTGTGAGGTTGGATGCTTAGTTAAATGAACAAAAGTGTAAACAAGAAATGAATGAAAATGGAGATGAACACAAGGATTTATACGAGAAAAAGCCCTTGATCAATGAATGATCTCCGGCATAAAAAACCTCGGATAGTGAAAACTATCACTATCACTATCAACTATATTAAACAATAAAGGTTACAACTTTGGATGAAAACAAGCTTGATACAACGATTTCTAGTGTGTGTGTGTATTCGCCAACTGGTTTCAGAGAATTCGAATGTGTGTAATTGTGTTTCTAATCATAGCTTTTTATCCCCTTAAAAATAGAAAATATCTAGATAACTAACTATCCGAAATTTGTGCTTGCCATCCACGATCACCACAACGGTCATCATCTTGGGCACGTTCTATGATAAGGAGCATATTCCCCTGGAATCTCGGTTAGAACAAGTCTCCTTTGAAATACACCTGTAAAACAAGCTAAAGGAAGATGGAAACAATTGTTAGTTTTAGAATACCAAAGAGGATCCTGGATCCTTCGCCTTCCTGCACCATTTCTTGAGGATCCTTGATCCAGGTTGAACTGAGGATCCGTGATCCATAATTAATAAAATTCTATCCCTAACAATTTCCCCCAAACATGACTAGTTGAAATTCAATCAGATAGTCATGTTTCAGCGAAATGCGGACTAGCCGTTAGAAGATAGCTACAGGTATCTCCTTCATTCTTCTCTTATTTAGTACAAATAAGAGGTCTAAAATACAAACATACAACCAAACAAATCTACCCTATTCATTCGAAGATAGCTACAGGTATCTCTTTCATTCTTCTCTTATTTAGTACAAATAAGAGGTCTAAAATACAAACATACAACCAAACAAATCTACCCTATTTCCAGTGACAATCATCCAAACAAGACCAATCCGAATCAGAACCATGCTCCCCTTCATATGGGTCAAAATAACAATCATCCTCTTCATCCCAATATGTGTAATCCCATGCATGTTCCAGCACTTCAGGGTCATAATCCTTTGTCGGATCTCCGAATATCTTTTCATAATCTGTTTCTAGCTCCTTGTAAGGTCTGAGTATCTCAGAGTCTTGATCCTCAAAGTATACATAACTGTCTGGTTCTTCGGCTGCAACGACGTCTTCATCCTTAGCAATATCTTTCTCATTCTCAACTATATCATTCTCTTTGTCAGCAATACCTACAGAATTACAAGCAGGCTACCAAAACAAACATAAAGTAAGAACTTGAAAAGGACCATTGCATAAACTTGAAAACTCATAACTCAAATACTGTTAGAGTCAAAATACACAAACTAATCCAATTTCTCCATATTTAGCTACTTAAGCAAAAAAAGTAGAACAATCAAGACCCAAGTAATCCCTAAGTACATCTTCAGTTTAAACACATCGCCATTCTTGTACCGAGCCAACTGGTTTTTACACTTAGCCAACTCATCCTTATCTTTAATACTTTGAATTAAAGCAGGCATTACCTCTCGAAAAATCGGACATCCCTGTTCTTCACCAACATCAGCCCATCTGAGGAATCCACATCCTCCAACCTATTATCGGACATCATAAGCAACACGACAAACAAACTTGAGTTTCAATAAGCATAAAACAGAAGAAACTTACACATCGAAGATACCATCGACCAGGATTAGCTTTGGATTCTGATTGTTTGACCACTGTTTTCCCACCACAAGGACAGATGATGTCTGAAGCTTGAGTTTTGCCCATTGTCTCCTTGGATCGAAGCACAGAGGAAGAAAATTAAGACATGTTCAGCAAGAGCGATGAATTTGGGGGTCGATTGAAGAATTGGGTAAGAACAACGTTTAGGGCAGTGAATTGAGGGCTTCAAGCTTCTTAATGGGGAAGACAAAGGGCACTTTAGACATTTCAATACACACTAACGGTAATATTAATGTTGACATGGTCCGGGGGTAAAGTTGCGACATAACAGCAAACATTGGGGGGTAAAATTGCAATTATTTCCTTAGGGGGGTAGACATGCCAATTGCCCTAAACACCAGGGGGTAAAATTGCAGTTTACTATTTGTTTAATATTATTGCACTATGAAAAGAGAAAAGAAGGGAGCATCGTACGCTATCTAACTTTGACTAGTAGACCTTAGGCTTTTATTACATGGATTAAATGACCAAAACAACCTTCACCATTGTTTTAAGTTTTCTTTCATCTTTTTTCACAACTCGGACTTCATTTTTTACTCCACTCTGTAACACTATGGCATGCATCGGAATTATTCTGGTGACTATTTTTTGCACTTTTCTTCATCCTTCTTTTAGCTTGATTTACTGTTTTATTGAAATCTGAGGGGTCAAAATACAAAAACCCACTAGATCACGGATTAAAGCTTGCATGGTCGACCAGGAGGCCGGAGGGTCAACGGACCCTCCTGTAGTTCCGCCCCTGGTTTGAACATCGGTGTCGGTTCCTGTGTTCATTTTTGTCGTTTTCAGTCGAATAATTTTTATATGAAATGCATGTATCATACCTGGTATTGTAACGAACCAAACTGATACCAATCCAATGCTCACAGTAATGTACCGCCGCAATGCGCGGTCAAATAACCTAGTTATAATTATATTAAGTTAGTTGTCTTCTTTTCAAATGTATAATACTAGGTTATCACACGGAAATTTTCCGGGTAGAAAAATTTAATTTACCACAAATAAAAGTATAAAAATAACATTTTTAACCTCTAAAGTATCATCTTTCCCTTTTCTCCACCATAAATTTTTAATTTGGTTTCTTAAAATTTTTCTTGTTGTAAATTTCACATCACTATTATACTATTTCCAGTACACCAGTACTTGCTATTGAATTCAATGCAGTAAGTAGTTCCAAAACATTCAAAAATCTGTAATAAATTCATTTTAAATGCAGTAAGTAGTTCCAAAACATTCAAACATCAACTCTAGTTCAAAAAACAAACAACACCTTCTTATTATTATGATATAACATTAACAAGAAATAGTCCCCCTATTAAAGGCATTTATACACGCATAAACAAATCAACTTAAAAAAAACACTTGCCTAAAATTTGACACCAATATTTTAATTATATATATGTTAAACTACTAACGCAAATACTAGAGTACACTAAATAATTGAAATACATAAATGAGAAAAAGATCACAAATCGTTAAAGATTTCTTCAACCGACCTGGAAAATTTAATCTACATTATCACAAAGTGTATAAATAATATAAATACAAAAGTAACACATTACATAAATTACTTATTGACAAACTGAAAATATAGTTAAAATGCATTGAAGTATAAAACATTATATTTTTTACTTTTACTAAGAATTAAGGTGTCTCCAAACAAACAACAGTTACTCTTTCTCAGAGCCATCTATAATTTCTTGCTACGGCCATCACTATAGATCTGCAAATTAAAAGACAAACGTTAAATAACATCACAATGTAACAAAGCTTCTAGTGAAATATATGTTCACAAAAAGTATATAAAAAAGCAGGTTGACTAATAAGATGTGCGTATTTTCCTAATATTCACATGTATATCTATTAATTGATAGGCCAGCTTCTTATAGACCCATCTCTTATTATCTTATGTGTATCATGTATTAGTGTCTAAGTCCAAATCAACAATGCTCTTCTAAGTCCTAAATAGGAATGGAAACCGAGCGGCCTAGGCAGGTTTGGGATGTGTATTGGTGATCCCAACCTCATGCCTAAAAAATATAATATAGCTTTAGGATAGCCTAAAAAGTGTCAAAAAGAAACTAACATATGATTGTTTTGGTCAAAAATCACACAAGGATAATGTAACCAAATCTGATTTTTGTGAGGTTAGATGCTTAGTTAAATGAACAAAAGTGTAAACAAGAAATGAATGAAAATGGTGATGAACACAAGGATTTATACGAGGAAAAATCCCTTGATCAATGAATGATCTCCGGCATGAAAAACCTCGGATAGTGAAAACTATCACTATCACTATCAACTATATTAAACAATAAAGGTTACAACTTTGGATGAAAACAAGCTTGATACAACGATTTCTAGTGTGTGTGTGTATTCGCCAACTGGTTTCAGAGAATTCGAATGTGTGTAATTGTGTTTCTAATCATAGCTTGTTATCCCCTTAAAAATAGAAAATATCTAGATAACTAACTATCCGAAATTTGCGCTTGCCATCCACGATCACCACAACGGTCATCATCTTGTGCACGTGCTATGATAAGGAGCATATTCCCCTGGAATCTCGGTTAGAACAAGTCTCCTTCGAAATACACCTGTAAAACAAGCTAAAGGAAGATGGAAACAATTGTTAGTTTTAGAATACCAAAGAGGATCCTGGATCCTTAGCCTTCCTGCACCATTTCTTGAGGATCCTTGATCCAGGTTGAACTGAGGATCCGTGATCCATAATTAATAAAATTCTATCCCTAACAATTTCCCCCAAACATGACTAGTTGAAATTCAATCAGATAGTCATGTTTCAGCGAAATGCGGACTAGCCGTTAGAAATGGATAGAGCCGTTATAGGCTTACGTCAGCGAGGGTCATCCCTGAAACAAACAATCATTATAAATAGGATAAGGATAGGGGTGATATTTTGCATTTAAATTTGAGATACTTCCCCTTTAAATCCTCATTCGAAGATAGCTACAGGTATCTCCTTCATTCTTCTCTCTAAATTTCTTTCCATTGATCCTCTGTTTCTTACATATCCCATGGCCAAGATGAGCACCCAATCCTCTCCTGCGAAGGATCCTAACCATGACAGCCCTTCGAAGAGTCAAGGCCTCACTAAAAATCCCTCCATGGAGCTTTGTCGCTTCACTGATCCTGAAGTTGATCAGTTACGCCATTGCTTCCCGGACGGTACCATCCTTCGACCATTTGACTCTTCGACGAAGAGTGATGGTATATCATAAACCTGGATCACTTTTCCTACAGCCCCATTCCAAATAGGCTTCACATATCCTTTCCTGTCACACCCCAACCGATGGCGGAAACATCGGAGCGCGACACTGAGTGAAACAGATTATCCAGGAGAAATCCATAACAACTAAATTACTAGATATTTAAATATTATGTCCCATACTATAACATACCAAAGCAAATAGTTATTACAGACTAAATATCTCAAAGACAAATATCATGTTTCGACAACTTAGATTATTAGATTTGTTTCTAGACTCCATCCAAGCTTGATTCCAGCAAATAACAAGCAAGCATCCAAAGCACCTGTCACATACGTTAAAATAGAGGTCAATACACATAGTGTAAAGGTGAGCATACAAATTTAATAGTATAATAGATTTCGAAATCGTTTACGCATAACCAGCATGTAACATGTAGCAGAGTGAAGCATGTAGGTTATTGACAATGAAATATGCAAGACGTGATTGTGAGTTGTAGATTGCGCAACACATATCCCCACTGGGACACGTGAAGTAAAGCCCTTAACAACCCCTGTCCACAACAGGTGCTGAGTCCAAACTATAGTACTATCGTTGCTAAGGTGTCAGGCAACATTCATTGTGTTAACATAATATACAAGCATTCATCAAATAACACGTAACATACAATAACGGTCAGCGTATAAGTAGTGTTTGCGTTGTGTGTCGATTGTGATTTGAATAAGTAACGTATGTAACACCCAAAAGTGCGTAAAGCAAAAAGAGTTCGAGTATACTCACAGATTGTGTTTAAGTAAATAAACACTCTCTTGGATTGAAGGGAGCGCTGAGAGATTAGCCTGAACAGTTAACGATAGCATAAGCAAAGAATGGTGCGTTAAATGGTAAAAAGAACCAAGTGACGAATGGTAATCCGATCGGATGGCCATTCGGTCGGATTGACATTCGTTTGGGATGGATGTGTTTGTGTATGATGGCTTTGAAGTTTTTGTTGCAGCATTTTAAAATTAGAGAAGTATCTCTACCCTTCAGGTCGATCGATCGAACGGTAGTTCGATCGGATAGCGATCAGATTGGCAAGACATTTCAGTTGAGAACAAGTTCACAGCAGGATGGTCATTCGATCGGATGGCAATCTGTTAGAACTGATGATCTTTGAAAATTATGAAAATGATTAAGTGTTGGAGATCCAAACATCAACCGATCAGATTGTCATTCGATCGGACGGCAATCCGATCGGACGACATTCCGTACGACATTCAGATCACTTGAAAACTTTGAAAATGTTTAAGGGTCCACTAAAGTGCAATCCGATCGGATTGTTGTTCGATTGGATGGCAATCCGATTGGATGGCAATCCGATTGGATGGCAATCCGTCCCAACGGTCTGATCGTCTTGAACTTGATTATTTTGAAAAGTTTGTGGTTTGATCGAGACGGTATGATAATGTTTTAAACAACGAAACCTCGCCAAGTCCCAAGTCGTCCGATCGGACAGGAATCACCCTAATCCGACTAGTTAACTTTGTTTGACAGTTGTTCATGTTCAATCCGAAATCGGTTGTCTCTTTGATAGAAATCAGACCTCAGACCGACACTTCACTAAGGAATGAGTAGAAGACATGTATGAGCTCTGATTCTATCGGTTTTGAGTGCATTGAGTATAAAAGAATGAGAAAACTTAGGACTATTTCTTTCAACTCTTTTATCTTTTGAAAAATGTTTAGATCTCAGTGAAAATAGTGTTAAATCTTGTGGAAATCCTTCAGATCTGAGTTTTTCTTGGTGGAATGAAGCCAAATCTTGAAGTTCATAAGAACCCCATGATGACATCATCCTAGAACACCTCAAATCCACTGATTTCACAGTTAAAAGTTAAGATTCAAAGGAGAAAATGATGAAGAAGTGTGTGTATGTTACGCCCCTGAATTTTTCCGTTTAAACTTAAACTACGACATAATATGTCTAACGAAATTTGGGCATGACCCGTTTGTACTTCGGGCGGTCCCCTGTTTTTTTACAATCAACATATCATTTAAAATACGCTACGCTTCCAAAACACATAATATACTACATCAAAACGAACCTTGTTTCGCATACGAAACCATTAAGTTAAAGTGACTACCACCGATTAAGTTTTCAAAAGACAAACGAAATAGGACTTAGGTTTTTAACTACTAGACATAGACTAAAAAGACAAAATATATTTGACATGATCTTCTTTTACAAAAGTTGCGGAACGCATGACGGGCTTGAAGTGTGTTCGGACCGGGCGAAGCTTGACATTAAACTTGAGATTTACCTACATCACAACAATAAATAAACCTCATTAGAACTAAATTTCTTCCTTTATAACTCAAGATTTCGACTCACGAACTTTTAGCCATTATGGCATCCGCGAACATACTATTTACTAGATACATTAGTATCATCATTCTTAAACATAAGTATGTTCCAAAATTGGAACTTCTTACCATCGTTTTCATCCTTTCATTCTAATTCTTTTGACCCGTTCTTAAAGGGTCTTCACACATTCTTTTTCTTGCATTTTAATTCGACATATTCGACCCATTAAGAGTCCTACACATGGTACTCGTTATAATTAACACAATTACAACATCACATAGTAAAACAATAACATAATAAAACCATGAATTGTACATGTAGCGTACCTCGATCTTGATTCCCTTGTTGCTTTGCTTGACTTGAACTTTCTTCCTTTATACCTAAACAATACCATTCGTACTTAGAATTTATGTCTCATACTCGTCTATATACCCTACTTGGTAAGACATCATGAAATCTACATCTACATCATAAACACATTCAAAACACATAGCGTTTATGACTAACATGGCTGAAATCTTTATTAAGGCATTTCATCATACACTTGGTGTGCACAACATTAACAAGGCACAAGGTACAAGTGTTCAAAGCATTGTTCTACTTGTTCATTTCATGGATTATCAAAACAATTTAAATTCATACATTTCTTTTATCCTACATCAACTTACCCAAAATTTCCCTTTTTCATACAAGATTACATATCAAAATTTCACCTATTTGCAACAACTTGATCATCATGTTCATCATACTATTTACATCAAGTGGGTATAGGCTTCAAATCATTTAAATAACCAAATTCTAACAAAATTCTTATTCTATTGTGTTTTCCTAACTCACAATTACACAAATTTCTGCATGCATTCATGATTGGGTCGAAACCCACTTTCTACAATTCATCAATTTTAAAAATTTGACTTACCACTTTGTAGGACAAGCTTAGATTGTTAGAGAATTGGGTTCATGCATATGATTTGGCTTTGATTTCTCTTCTAATCTTGTTAATTTGTAGAAACTAGAGTTTCCCCCCTTGGCTCCTTCTCTTGGTCGATCCACAGAGAACACACACAGTGTGTTTGTGTTTTATTTTTTATTTAATAATACTCATTCATTATTTACAAATTCAGCCCCTCTAATTCTAGTTACTTTATATTAACATACTAACTTCCATTCTTTTTAATCTTAGTTGATTTTACATATTTAAACATTTAAAGTAAAACATATAAATTGCATATTTTTTGGGTGTTACAGTGTAGTTCATAGATGTACAAGATTTGAGTGGAAAACTTACAAGAATCACGAGAAATCGAAGGAAAAGTGGGCTGGTGTCACACCCCAACCGATGATGGAAACATCAGGGCGCGGCACTGAGCGAAACAGATTGTCCAAGAGAAATTCCATAACAACTAAATTACCGGTTAGTTAATATTATGTCCCATACCATAACCCATCAAGCAATCAATTATTACAGACATAGATATCTCAAAGACAAATAAAGTTGTTCCGACAACTCAGATTTAAATAAATGAATTGTTCGTTGGTTTCTAGACTCTCCTAAGCTCTATTCCATGAAAGCAAGCAAACGTCCTAAGCATTCAGACACCTCTCACATACGTTAATATAGAGGTCAATACACATAGTGTAAAGGTGAGCATACAAGTTTACTAGTATAATAGAGTTCGAAATTGTTTACGCATAACCAGCATGTAACATGTAACAAAGTGAAGGCTAGTAGGTTATCGAAAAAGAAATATGCACAGACGTGACTGCGAGTTGTAGAATGCACAACACATATCCCCACTGGGACACGTGAAGTAAAGCCCTTAACAACCCCTGTCCACGACAGGTACTGAGTCCAAACTATAGTACTATCGTTGCTAAGGTGTCAGGCGACAATCACTGTGTTAACATAACATACAAGCATTCATCGAATAACACGTAGCATGCAATAACGGTCAGCGTATAAATAGTGTTTGCGTTGTGTGTCGATTGTGATTTGAATAAGTAACGTATGTAACACCCAAAAGTGCGTAAAGCAAAAAGGGTTCAAGTATACTCACAGATAGCATTTAACAAGTAAACACTCTCTTGGATTGAAGGGAGCGCTGAGAGATTAGCCTGAACAGTTAGCAAAAGTATAAGTGAGGAACAACGCGTAAAACGGTGTAAAGTGACTAAGTTTCGAATGGTAATCCGATCGGATGGCAATCCGATCGGATGGTCATTCGATCGGATGTCAATCCGTTCGGATGCTCATCCGATCAGATGGCCATTCGGTCGGATTGACATTCGTTTGGTAAGGATGTGTTTGTGTATGATGGCTTTGAAGTTTTCGTTGTAGCATTTTGAAAACAGAGAAGTATCTCTACCCTTCAGGTCGATCGATCGAACGGTCGTTCGATCGGATAGCGATCCGATTGGCGAGATATTTCTAGTGAGAAAAAGTTCACGACAGGATGGTCACTCGATCGAATACCAATCCGATCGGATGGCAATCCGTTAGAAACTGATGTTCTTTGAAAATTATGAAATTGATTAAGTGTTGAAGATCCAAGTGTCAACTGATCGGATTTTCGTTCGATGTTCAGATCTTTGAAAGTTTGAAGAAAAATGTTTAAGTATGGAACTAAGTGCAATCCGATCGGATCGTCGTTCTATCGGATGGCAATCCGATCGGACGGCAATCCGATCAGACGGCAATCCGTCCCAATGGTCTGATCGTCTTGAACTTGATTATTTTGAAGAGTTTTGCGGTTTGATCGAGATGGTATGGCAACGTATTAAACAATGGAAACTCCATCAGACCCAGGTTATCCAATCGAACAGGAATCACCCAATCCAACCAGTTAACTGTTTGTGACGGGTGGTTTCATGTTCAACCCGAATTCGGTTGTCTTGTTGATAGGATTCAGATCTCAAGCCGACACATCACTAGAGAAAAGCAGAAGGCCTGAATGAGTTCCGATTCTATCGGTTTTGAGTGCATTGAGTGTAAAAGAGTTGAAAGAAAGTTGGAAAAGTTTCTTTCAATCCTTTTAACTTTGAATATGTTTAGATCTATGCGAAAACAATGTTTAATCATGTGGAAATCCTTCAGATCTGAGTTATTCTTGGTGGAATGAGGCCAAAACTTGAAGTTCATAAGAACTCCATGATGACATCACCCTAGAACACCTCAAATCCACTGATTTCACGGTTAAAAGTTATGATTCAAATGGGAAAAGGATGAAGAAGTTTGAGTAGATCATAGAAGTACATGATTTGAGTTGAAAACTTACAAGAATCGCGAGAAATCGAGAGAAAGAAGGCCTTGAGCATGCTGGTCGAGTAAGAGAGAGCTGTCACATCACAAGTGATGTGGCAGGGGGTATTTATAAGTTGCCAGAAATGGAAAGTGGAGGTGCAAGTGTCGGATAGCTCACCGATCGGATGACACTTCGATCGGATGGCAATCCGATCGGATGGCCATTCGATCGAATGGCCATTCGATCGAGTGGCTCCGACGAGTTGCGTTTCAACGTTTCGTTTCGACATTCGATCAAAGTAAAAAGATCACTATTAGTAGGATTAGTGACAACAGAAGAAGTTGGTGGTTTTGGAAAAATGGGGGTTTGTCTCTTCGCAGCATTTTCAGCATTCTTCTGGGATCCAAAAGGTGGTGGAGGCAAAGGAGGAACGCCCTGTGAAGAACTCATTGCCGGCATTGAACTTGAAGTGCTCTTTACTGAAGAAGCCATCTGCTTGGTTGTAATGAACCGAAATGATCACAAAAACAAGAATTTCTCAAGAACGAAGCACCAATTGCCCCACGGTGGGCGCCAAACTGTTTTGGTCAAAAATCAAGCAAAGATAATGCAGCCAAATCTTTTGTTGTGAGGTGTGATGCTTGAATCAATGAACAATATTAAGGATAACTCAGAATGTAATGAACAAATGACACAGAGATTTATACGAGGAAAAAGCCCTTGATCAAGAGTTAATCTCCGGCACAAAAAACCTCGGGTGATGGAAACTACCGATCACCAACTAAGATTAATCAAAAGAAGTTTACAACTCTGGATGATAACAAGCTTGTTACAAGGATCACTAGTGTGCAATGTGTAAAAATGTATGAAATCGCCAAGTAGATTGTCGAGAGCTGTTCGAGTGTCGTTACGAGAGTGTGTGTATTTGCTAAAATTAGCTCAGTGTTTCTATCAAGCTTGTTATCCCCATTTTAAATTTGAAATAACTAAGTTAACAAACTATCTGATAATCATGCAAGCTCCCCACGATCTCCACAACGTCCACAAAAGCCAAGCACGTGCGGAATCTTTAGGGAATATGCTCCAGGAATTTCGGTGAGACTTGGTCCATGCTTTTGCTCCTGCAAAACAAGCTTACGTACAAGGTAGACAATTGTTAGTACAAGGATAACTATAAGGATCCTGAATCCTGATCCTGCAACACCTACTGAGGATCCTTAATTCAAACAGAACTAAGGATCCATGATCCTAGTAGCATTTGAGGATCCGTGATCCTTAGGATGTAAAAATCCTCCCCTAACAATTGCCCCCAATATATAAGGAGTGAAGTGTAATTTTGTCGAGTTATATTTTCTTGATCTTATCCGCAACAAACTAACGGATATATAGCCGTTATGATCGAACTATCCGTTGCAGATCTTACGTCATCTGAAGCGACATCCCTGCAAAATCATGATTATAAATTCAAGTTAGAGATAAGGGTCTAGAGGCATTTAAATTCGTGCGTTACATCCTTTAAATCCTCATTCGAAGATCAATCAGGTACTTCTCTCCCCTTTCTCTTTTCTCTTTCTTGCTCTGTTCTTCTTCTTTCTCAAAATCTCCGAATCACAATGAAGATAAGATCATCCCCTGCTAAGGATCATCGAAAAGATAGTCCCTTAAAAAGCCAAGGGATCATCGAAGACTCTCCGAAGGAACGTTGCTGCTTTACTGATCCTGAGATCGACAGGATTCGTCATTGCTTTCCGGCGAGCACTGTTTTCAAACCCTTTGACCCTACCGTCCGAAGTGATTTTATCTCTGAAACTTGGGTTGCATTTCCAATCACCCCATTCTCTATAGGATACTCCTATCCTTTTCCTGCTTTTACCCAATCTTTCTTCTCCCTTGCCGGCATATCCTATATCCAGGCTATGCCAATGATGTGGAGGGTTCTATTTACCCTTGAGAGGATCATTGAGCAGGAGGATATTGAGTTGGGAATGTCGGAGTTGTCTGAATTATACAACCTTGTGAGCCATGGTTCACACTGCTTTCTATTCAAACATAAACCCGGTGAACTTCACCTAATCCTGAAAACCACCAAGAATGATTCCAAGTGGAAGAAACGCTTTTTCTTCGTCAGGAGGGATTCTATCCCTGATGGGAAGGATCTCCCCAGAAAATGGGCCACTCATGGTAGGATAGAGGATCTTTATAGAAGGATCATAGGATAACCTGTTTCCGCTGAGGATCACTAACCCCTTTGTTTCTCTTTTGCAGCTATTTTTGTTTCACACATCATTACCTCACCTGCAACTAAAGAGAGAATCAACGCCTTCTGGAATCTTGATCCTGCTATAAGATCATTTCAAGCAAGTACCAAGGATTCTCAAGAAGTATCCTCAGGCTCTGTCACAATGTCAAGTAAGTATCCGAGTTTGCATATAATTAAATGTTAAAATGTAAGTAAAACAAGAATACTTATCTTTTGTTTTTGATTAATAGGCGCTGGAAAATCTTCAAGGTCTGCCACCCGTTTCAGTGTTACCGATCTTACTGTTGTTGCTCCCAGGTCTGGGAAGAAGAAGACTGCTGCTATCCCGAGTGCCGTGGTCCCAAAGCCTACCACCTCCAAAGGGGGAAAGAAAAGGAAGGCCACCGAGGCTGAGAATCTTAAAGGCTTGCCTCTTATCCGCCACCAGTTCCAAGAATACTTTGCTGATGTACGGATCACTGACTATGCTTGATTATCCTGCCCACTTGAGGATTACGATATCCTGAACTTTACCTTGTCTTTTTGCAGAAATTTGCTGAGGTCGAAATGCTGTTTGATGCTTATAATGAGGAAGCGGAGCGAAAGCATCTGGAGTATCAAAAATTCTTCCTTGCCAAGGATCAAGCTATCTCCCGCCTTGAGAAGGATCTTGCTCTAGCAAAGCAGCAGGTGGTCATGGCCCAGATAAATGCTGATCACGAGAAGCATGACCTGCTGGAAGATGCTAAAGTCTCTGCTGCCATCACAATGTATAAGATCAAGCTGCAAATGGCTCAGGAGGCTAAGGATCCTGACTTCGACAGGACCACCTGGGACAAGGAGGGCTGGAAGGCAAAGCTGGCAGAGCTAGAGGATGAAGAGGAGGCTACAGAGGTCTTGGCAATCGAGGCAAGTGGCAGTGGAAAGGATCATGCTGGGGGTGAAGATGCTGGTGGTGATGCAGCCAAGGTGTGAGTTGCTGAAATGGGCGATGATGGATATTTCTAGACGTGGCCGGAGCCCATTTTTTAGGATTTGGTAGTGGTTTTTTGGTTATAGTGTTTTGAAACAATGTTGGGTTGTAATTTGAACAATAGTTTTTAGGATTATGGATCAAGGATCCTTAGACAATAGGTAGGATAATAGGTAGTGGAGGGATCCTCTGTTTGGGGGATGAAACCACTTGTTATCCTGCCATCTTTTATTTCATGCACTTCAAAGACCTATTAACAATGGACACCCTTTACCTACCCCAGCGGACGGGCCACGTATTGCTGGTAGATGCTTGGGATAGGTGATTTTGACAACCTTCGAAGGGTTTAACCTTTGTGAATAAATAAAACTTTAACTTTTTGGCTATTTCCCGTGTTGTTATCCTTGTGAATTCTTTATTTCTCTATTGTAATTATCCACTTTGTTTGAATTTATCAAGTTTAATAAATCATGTTTAAAAATTTTAGGATATGATCAAGGATCAAATATCCTATAGTCGATAAACTCAGAAAAGTTACGCAACTTAAGGATCATTAGTTCTGTTGTCAAAGGATAAGGGTCACTTATACAAATAATGAATAAAATAAAAATGATCAAGGATCATACCTGAGAATCCAAGTTAGGATTCTAACCCTTTAATATTTATAATCAGGATAACCAAAAGACAAACCTTAGTAGAAGGTAAGAATCAAGGATCCTTGGTTGTTTAACCTCAAAAACCTGAAATAGAATATAACTTGGGACTAAGCCAATATAAGAGAAAAGTTAGTAACTGGGGACAAGCCCAACAATTCTGGGGACAAGCCCAATATACTAAGGACAAGCCCAAAGGATAACTGGGGACAAGCCCAAAGGATAACTAGGGATAAGCCCAAAGGATAACTGGGGACAAGCCCAAAGGATAACTGGGGACAAGCCCAAAGGATAACTGGGGACAAGCCCAAAGGATAACTGGGGACAAGCCCAAAGGATCTTGTGTAAACTGGAGTATGGCCCTCACTGGCGACTATCCAAACTTAGTGACATGAAAATGCCAAAACCTTAGCTAACGTGAAAACGTTAGAAAGCTTAGGAACGGATGTATGGTACGTCTACCATTATACGTAGGATCCCGGATACAGCCAGTACAATGAAATTGTCAGCCCCTAAAGCGAGTACTGGTCCCATTGCCATGAACTGTACCAGGATCATCGTGCGCTGCTGGCAAAAATGGGGACAGGCCCAAAACTGGGGACTAGCCCAAATAACTAGGGTCAAGCCCAAATAACTGGGGTCAAGCCCAAATAACTGGATACTTCTGTGGATACTCAATCCTTTGTTAAGGATACCTAAACCTTCTGCAAAACTTAGATTCAAGTGAAAGGAGGATGAAGGATCCAGGATCCTCATCCTTGTATATAAGATCTCCTTGTATATAAGATAATTAAAGAATGAAATAGTTTGAGATTAGATCATTACCAAAATGAGGATCTTCTGTCCTGTAAGGATCCTTCAAGGATACTTGTCAGGTAAGGATCATGGATCCTTATTACATGAAGTATTTCTTCAAGTGGACAGCATTCCAAGCTCATTATAGCAAATCACCTTCCATTGTTAGCAATCGATATGCCCCCTTTCCTGCTTCAGCTTCAATCAAATAAGGGCCTTCCCACTTTGGTGCTAACTTCCCATCAGCAGGATTGGTGGTGTTCTGAAATGCTTTCCTTAATACCATATCACCAACTTGGAATTTCCTGATCCTGAGATTTTTGTTGTAGGCTCCGGCCATCCTTTGTTGATAACTGGCCATCCTTATCCTTGCCAAATCCCTGAGTTCTTCTATAGTGTCCAAGTCTTGAACCAAGTTTTCAGCATTTTCTTCAGGATCACGAATGCTTGTTCGTGCAGTAGGAACCACCATCTCTGTAGGGATCAGAGATTCTGCTCCAAATACCAAAGAGAATGGAGTTTGGCCAGTAGCATTCTTGGGAGTTGTCCTATCAGCCCAAAGTACATAAGGTAGTTCTTCTGCCCATTTTCCTTTCTTGGATCCAAGCTTCTTCTTCAAATTGTTGATGATGATCTTGTTGGATGATTCTGCCTGGCCATTAGCTTGTGGGTGGACTGGTGTTGATGTTATCATCTTAATCCCCCAGCTGTCACAAAAGTTAGTAGTTCTATTCCCAATAAATTGGGATCCATTATCACAAACAATTTCAGAAGGGATACCAAATCTAGTAATAATATTTCTCTTAATAAAGGATATCACTTCCTTTTCTCTGACTTGAGCAAAGGCTTCAGCCTCTATCCACTTGGAGATGTAATTAGTCATAGCAAGCATGAATACTTTTCCACCAGGTGCCTTAGGAAGCTTACCGACTATATCCATTCCCCATCTCATAAATGGCCAAGAAGAGGATATAGGATGCAAAAGCTCTGATGGTTGGTGAAGGATATTACTATGTCTCTGACAAGGATCACACTTCTTGGCATATTCCACAGCATCCTTCTACATAGTAGGCCAATAGTATCCTGTCCTCAGGATCCTTGAGAATAATGCCCTGCCCCCAGTGTGGTTTCCACAATCTCCTTCATGAAAATCCTTTAGGACTTCTTGGATTTCAGGATCCTCAATGCACCTTAGATATGGCCCTGCAAGAGATCGTTTATATAACATGTTATTCAATATTTTGATTTTGAAAGCCCTGGGGTTTTCTCCTGTTGGAATCTCTCCATGTTGTATGTATCTCATGATTGGAAGGATCCATGATCCTGAATGAGATTGAGTATCATCACTAGGGATGATTGCAGAATCCTCTTCTATCTCCATGGCTACATGATCCTCGATAGCAGGGGTTAGGATGTGGATAATAGGGATCCTGATATCCTCCGGGATCTTCAAGGATGGTCCTAGATTGGCTAATGCATCAGCCTCTGCATTCTCTTCCCTTGGTATCTGTGTCAAACTAAAGGAAACAAAAGAGAGTGCCAATTCTTTGACTATCTCTAAATATTTGATTAGCTTTTCACCTTTAACAACATAGGATCCATTAAAGTGATTAGTAATTAACAATGAATCCACATGCACCTCAAGATACCTGATCCTCATATGCTTAGCAATTTGCAAACCAGCTATCAAGGCTTCATACTCAGCCTCATTATTAGTAGTTTGAAACTCACAAGCTATGGAGTGGGGTTTTATGTCCCCCTGTGGCAATTTTAGTAGTATTCCAAGTCCTGTTCCTTTAACATTGGAAGCTCCATCAGTGAAGAGTATCCAAGGATCCTTAGTTTCTTCAAGCTGTTGTACTTCTAACTCAGCTTCCTTTTGCAAGTCACTACTAAAATCTACCACAAAGTCAGCTAAGGCTTGGGATTTGATGGTAGTCCTTGGTTCATATCTTATATCATATGCACTAAGCTTCACTGCCCACTTTTCCATCCTTCCTGACATTTCAGGTTTCCTGAGAACATTCTTAATTGGAAAATTAGTCTTAACAATAATGGCATGAGTTTCAAAATAATGTCTTAATTTAGTAGATGCCATAATTAGTGCAAGGATAAGTTTTCTAAATGTGAATATCTGGATTCAACATCAAGCAAACTCTTACTTACATAATAGACAGGATGTTGTGTACCTTCGTGATCCTTAACAAGGACCGCACTTACTGCTTTAGAGGATACCGCTAAATACAAGGACAGTATATCCCCTTTTTCTGGTTTCATCAAGGCAGGGGCTGAGGATAGGTAATCCTTAAGAGCTTTGAGAGGATTTTCATGCTTTTCAGTCCATTCAAATTTCTTGTTCTTCCTCAAAATGTCATAGAATTCCTTGCATTTTTCTGAGGATTTGGATATAAACCTGTTTAAGGCTGCGATCCTGCCTGTCAATCTTTGCACATCCTTAGCATTGGCAGGAGATTTGATATTTACAATAGCCTTAATTTGCTCTGGACTTGCTTCAATGCCTCTTTTTGTCACCATATAGCCTAGGAATTGTCCTGCTTTAACACCAAAGTGACACTTGGAAGGATTTAGTTTCATATTAAATTTATCAAGGATATTGAATGCTTCCTCCAAGTCTCTAAGGTGATCCTCAGCTTTCTTGGACTTAACCACCATGTCATCTATATAAACCTCCATAGTGTGTCCAATTTGTTCCTTGAACATCATATTGACTAGCTTTTGATAAGTAGCACCTGCATTCCTTAGTCCAAATGGCATAGCAATATAACAATATATACCAGTTGGGGTTATAAAGGTTGTATCCTCTTGATCAGATGGTTCCATCTGAATTTGTTGAAATCCAGATGAAGCATCCATAAAAGTCAACAACTCATGACCCGCGGTAGCATCCACCATGGAGTCAATGTGGGGTAATGGGAAAGGATCCTTGGGACATGCCTTGTTTAAATCAGTAAAATCGACACATACCCTCCACTTTCCATTTTTCTTTTGAACAACAACCACATTGGCTAACCATCTTGGATACTTGACCTCTCTTATCATACCTGTCCGAAGTAGTTTATCTACCTCTTCCTGGATAATAGCATTCCTTTCAGGTGCAAACTTCCTCCTCTTCTGATGTATAGGCTTGCATAACCTGTCAATGCCAAGCTTATGAGTAATTATATCCTTAGATATACCTGTCATATCCTCATGCTTCCAAACAAAGGTGGTTTTCCTCCTCTTAAGGAAGGATACTAGATCTTGTTCAATGTTGCTGAGGATCCCTCATCCTATGAAAATGATGGATTCAGGATCATGGGGATCCATAAGGATTTCTTTCACATCCTGTTCTCTTGCCTCCAAGACATCTCTTGGAGGATACTTTAGTTGCTATTGCTCCCTTGGTCTTGAGGTTGGCTTCATTGATGACGTGCAACAATTCTTAGCTTCTTGTTGATCACTCTCAATTTTCACCACTCCCCACGGACTAGGAAGCTTTACACATTGATGATAAGTAGATGGGACTGCCTTCATGTCATGTATCCATGGCCTGCCAAGGATAACATTACAACAAGATAAGCAATCTATAACACAAAATTTTTGATAAGAATGGAGTCCTTCAATATAGATGGGGAGTTTGATGTCCCCCAATGTATTCTTGGTCTCTCCGCTGAATCCCACAAGTACTGAGGATCTTGGGACAATGTCTGATTCAGGAATGTTCATCTTCTTGAGGACATCAAGCTGAATGATGTTTACTGAGCTTCCTCCATCTATCAGGATCTTGCGAACAAAATGGTTAGAAATAAATAGAGTAATAACAAGACCATCATGATGAGGATCCTGAACATCAACACGATCATCCTCATCAAAAGTTATAATCTTATCCTGTGTGACAGTGGAGGTCCGGATGGGTCTGTCTCCATTATCCATCTTGGTTTCCTTGGCATGTCTTTTGGCTGCTGAAAAGGATGTACCACAAATGTCTGATCCACCGGATATGAAGTTTATAACTTGTGCATCTGCTGGAGGAGCAGGAGCCTTTTCTGGGATCCTTTCAGGATCCTGGGTCCTTGACTTCTTTCGTCCCAAAAGCTCCTTCAAGTGCCCCTTGCTTAACAAGTAACCAATCTCTTTTCTAAGTGCAATACACTCTTCAGTGATGTTTTGGTCAAAAAATATGTTGAGGATATTGCAACCAAACTCTAGATTACAGGGTATGATGCTTAAAATGTGTAACAATGATGAGGATCACTTTAGTGTAAAATTGCACAAACAACACAAGGGTTTATACGGGGAAAAAGCCCTTGATCAAAAGTTGATCTCCGGCACAAAAAACCCCGGGTGATGGAAACTACCGATCACCAAGCTCAAATAAATGAATGAATGTTTACAACTTCGGATAGTAACGAGCTAGGTACAAGGATCACTACGGTGGAATGTGTAAAAAGTGTATGAAATTGCTAAGTGTTTGAACGAGAGCTTGTATGAGCGCTTGTATGAGTGTGTGTAACTGAAAAAATGACTAAGTGTTTTCTACTAGCTCGTTACTCCCTTTTTAAAATAGAAATAACCACCTAAACTAACTATCCGACTTTCGTGCCAAGCCTCCACGTTCTCCATAACGTCTATTTTTGGTCAAGCACGTGCAGAATAGTTTAGGAATATTCTCCAGGAATGTCGCCAAGACTTGGTCAAGCTTGCTATACCTGCGAGATAGTACAAAACATGAGTAAACAATTGTTAGTACAAGGATCCTTAAAGTGATCCATGATCCTGATCCTGAAGCTCTTCTGAGGATCACCACCTGTCACAGAAGTAAGGATCACTAATTAGGATAACGAATAAGGATCACTAAATGTTAGAAAATCCTCCCCTAACAATTGCCCCCAAAATATAAGGAGTAATTCGTAAAATTGGCGAGTTATATTTTCTTGATCTTATCCGCAACTAACTAACGGATATATAGCCGTTAAAATAGAACTAGCCGTTGCGATGATGATGTCATGGAAGTGACAATCCTGCAGAATCATAATTATAAATAGAGATATAGATAGGATCATTATGCATTCAAATTCGAAAGAGACTCCCTTTAAATTCTCAGTCGACGAACAACCAGGTAATTCTTTCTCCTCTTTCTCCCTTCTTACTCTGTTTCTCTATCTTTATCTCCGTCACTTCGAAAATGTTACTCCGAAGTTCACCGGGCAAGGATCACAAGAAGGATAGCCCTTTGAAAAGTCAAAAGATCATCAAAGACTCGGCGAATGAGAGATGTTGCTTTAACGATGCACAAATAGATAACATCCGTCACCGTTTTCCGGCGAATGCCTTTTTCAAACCCTTCGATCCTACTGTCCTGAGTGACTATGTTTCAGAAACATGGGTCGCTTTTCCAGTTACTCCATTTGTCATAGGATATACTTATCCCTTCCCAGAATTTACACAATCCTTCTTTTCTCTTACCGGCATCTCTTACATCCAAGCCATGCCGATGATTTGGAGGGTTTTGTATACCCTGGAGAGGATCATCGAGCAGGAGGGCATTGATTTGGGCATGTCAGAACTGACACAATTGTATGATCTTACCACCTTTGGATCCCACCGTTATCTGTTCAAACGAAAACCCAGTGCAGAACATCCCCTTCTTAAAGTCACCAAGAATGACAAAGATTGGAAACGTCGCTTCTTCTTTGTAAGAAGGGATACCATTCCAGATGGAAAACATTTACCAAAGGAGTGGTCCACCAATGGTAGGACAGAGGATCCTTAAAAGGATCACCAAGTAGTCTTGTTTTTGTAATAGGATCACTAACCCTTTTTGTCTTGTATCATGCAGCTATTGCCGTCTCACACATCATCACATCACCTGAAACCAAGGATAGGCTCGCTGCTTTTTGGAAGCTTGATCCTGAAACAAGGACATTCAAGATAGACACCCAAGACTCACAAGAAGTATCCTCAGGTTCCATTACCATGTCAAGTAAGTATCCTGCCTGTTATATAGTTTGAATATAAAAATAAATAAATAAATTGAAATAGGACAAGGATACTCATCTTGCTTTGAATGTGTAGGCGCTGGAAAATCTGCCAAGCCTGTATCCCAGTTCAACACGGCTGACCTTGATGTCGTACGATCCAGGAAGAAGAGATCCACCACCAGTCCTAGCATTTCCATTCCAAAGGCACCCACTAAAGGAAAGGGTGTCAAGAAGAGGAAAACTTCTGATGCTGAGGATCTTCAAGGTCTACCACTGATCCGCCACCAGTTCCTTGAATACTTCAATGATGTAAGGATCCTTTATTCTGCCTAGGTATCCTACTCGTATGAGGATCACCTGATCTTGAACTGCTTTATCCTTTTCTTCGCAGAAATTTGCTGAGATTGAGGATTACGTGGGGAATGTTGAGGAGCAGGACAAGAAAATTGCTGACCTCCAACAGGTTGCCGTGCTCAAGGACCTTGCACTTGCTGATCTTCGGAAGGAACTCCTAGATGAGAAGACTAAGACAGCCAAACTTCTGATCGACCTTGACTATGAGAAGCATGACCTCATTGAAAATGCTAAGGTCTCTGCCGCCATTACGATGTATCAGACAAAATTGAAGATGGCCCAGGAAGCTCAAGATCCTAGCTTTGACAAAAACAGCTGGGGTGTTGAGGGTTGGAAGGCAAGGTTGGCTGATCTTGAGGATGATGAGGAGGAGGCTACTGAGGTCTTGGCGATTGAAGCAAGTGGCAGTGGAAAGGATCTGACGAAGGATACCGCAGCTGAAGGGGATGATGATGCAGCGAAGGCTTAGGCTGCATGATTGGGCGATGATGGAAACTTCTAGACATAGCCGGAGCCCAATTTTTTAGTTTGGTGGTAGTTTTTTGTGGTTGTGATGTTTAAAACAATTTAATGGTTGGTACTTGAACAATAGACTTTAGGATTAAGGATCATGTATGATCCTTTGGACAATAGGCAGGATTGCAATCGGTGGAGGGATCCTCTGTTTGGGGGATGAAGCCAATGTGATCCTGCCGCCTTTATATTCCTGCACTATCTTTGAACTTATTATTGTGGACACCCTTTACCTACCCCAGCGGACGGGCCACGTTTTGCTGGTAGATGCTCGGGTAGGTAATTTTGACAACCTTTAAGGGTTAGTCTTTTGTTTATAAATAAAAACTTAACCTTTTGTCGCTTATCTCGTGTTGTTATCCTTTTCAATATGTTACTTTCCAACTGTTGTAATGTTTATTTTGTTTATACTTATCAATCCTTGAAAAATTAAAAAAGATATCCAAAAAGCTTAGGATACGATCAAGGATCACCTATCCCATAACCGATAAGTCCTAAAAAGTGATATGGTTTAAGAATCACAAGTTCAGTTGTCAAATATAAGGGTTGTTCAAATAAATAATGAATAGAATTAAAAATGGTCAAGGATCATACCTGAGGATCCAAGTTAGGATCCTAACCTTAATAAGGATAACTATAAGATAAACCTTAGAATAAAGTGAGGATCAAGGATCCCTAGCTGCCTATCTTCAAGAACCTGCAATAGAGCATTACTTGGGACTAAGCCAACATAAGATAAGAATTAGCAACTGGGGACAAGCCCAAGGATAACTCGGGACAAGCCCAAGGATAACTGGGGACAAGCCCAAGGATAACTGGGGACAAGCCCAAGGATCGTATGTAAACTGGAGTATGGCCCTAACTGGCGACTATCCAAACTTAGTGGCATGAAAATGCCAAAACCTTAGCTAACGTGAAAACGTTAGAAACCTTAGCTAACGTGAAAACGCTAGAAACCTTAGGAACGGATGTATGGTACGTCTACCATTATACGTAGGATCCTAAGCATAGCCAGAACAATGGAATTATTAGCCCCTAAAACGAGTACTGGTCCCAAAGCCTTGAACTATACCAGGATCATCGTGCGCTACAGGCGGAACTGGGGTCAAGCCCAAATAACTGAGGTTAAACCCAAGGAACGGATTGCTTCAGCAGATAACCAATGTTAAGCTAAGGATACCTGAACTTTCAAAACTCAAATTCACGTGAGAGATGGATAAAGGATACATGATCCTTATCCTTATATGAGAAAATAAAGAAATGAATTAGTTCAAGTTTAGGATATTACCTAAGTAAGGATCACCGATGCTTTGAGGATCCTTTAAGGATATCCCTATTGTGAGGATCATCTATGCCACTAGGATCCTGCTCACATGAAATATTTCTTCAAGTGGACAACATTCCAGGCTCTTGGTAGCAAATCACCTTCCATGGTTAACAATCTATATGCCCCCTTTCCTACTTCAGCTTCAATCAAATAAGGACCTTCCCATTTTGGAGCCAACTTCCCATCAGCAGGATTGGTGGTATTTTGGAATGCTTTCCTTAATACCATATCTCCAACTTGAAACCTCCTGATCCTGACATTCTTGTTGTAAGCACCAGCCATCCTTTGCTGATAACTGGCCATCCTTATCCTAGCCATATCCCTGATTTCTTCAATAGTATCCAGGTCTTGAGCCAAGTTCTCATCATTCTCCTCAGGATCACGGGTACTTGTTCTAGCAGTTGGAACCACCATTTCTGTTGGGATCACTGATTCTGCCCCAAATACCAAAGAGAATGGGGTTTGACCAGTAGCATTCTTAGGGGTTGTCCTATCAGCCCAGAGCACATAGGGTAGTTCTTCTGCCCATTTCCCTTTCTTGGATCCAAGCTTCTTCTTCAAATTGTTGATGATGATCTTGTTAGATGATTCTGCCTGGCCATTAGCTTGTGGGTGGACTGGTGTTGATGTTATCATCCTAATCCCCCAGTTGTCACAAAAGTTAGTGGTCCTGCCCCCAATAAATTGGGAACCATTATCACATATAATCTCAGAAGGAATACCAAATCTAGTTATAATATTTCTTTTAATGAAGGATATAACTTCCTTTTCTCTGACTTGGGCAAAAGCTTCAGCCTCTATCCACTTGGAGAAGTAATCAGTCATAGCAAGCATGAATACTTTTCCACCAGGTGCCTTAGGGAGCTTACCAACTATATCCATACCCCATCTCATAAATGGCCAAGAGGAGGATATAGGATGCAATAATTCAGCTGGTTGATGAAGGATATTACTGTGTCTCTGGCAAGGATCACATCTTCTGGCATACTCCACAGCATCTTTCTTCATGGTTGGCCAGTAGTATCCTGTCCTCAGGATCCTTGAGAATAATGCCCTGCCCCCAGTGTGGTTTCCACAATCTCCTTCATGGAAGTCTTTTAAAACTTCTTGAACTTCAGGATCCTCAATGCATCTCAAGTATGGTCCTGCAAGAGATCGTTTATACAACATATTATTCATAATTGTGAATTGAGATACCTTGGATTTGAAAGCCCTAGGGTTTTCTCCTGTAGGAATCTCTCCACGTTGTAAGTATCTCATAATTGGTGAGATCCATGATCCTGATCCTGAATGGGATTGAGTACCCTCACAAGGGATAATTGCAGAATCATTTCCTATCTCCATAGCCTCGTGATCCTCGATAGCCGGGGTTAGGATATGGATAATAGGAATCTTGATATCCTCCGGGATCTTCAAGGATGATCCTAAGTTAGCCAATGCATCAGCTTCTGTATTTTCTTCCCTTGGTACCTGTGACAAACTAAAGGAAACAAAAGAGAGTGCCAAACTTTTGACTCAAGATACCTGATCCCCATATGCTTTGCAATTTGTAAACCAGCAATTAGGGCTTCATATTCAGCCTCATTGTTAGTGGTTTGGAACTCACAAGCTATAGAGTGGGGTATTATGTCCCCCTGTGGCGATTTTAGTAGTATTCCAAGCCCTGTGCCTTTGACATTTGAGGATCCATCAGTATAAAGTATCCAAGGATCCTTGGTCTCTTCTAGCTGCTGGACTTCTAGCTCAGCTTCTTCTTGTAAATCACTACTGAAATCAGCCACAAAGTCAGCTAATGCTTGGGATTTGATGGCTGTCCTAGGCTCATATCTTATATCATATGCACTCAATTTCACTGCCCACTTAGCCATCCTTCCTGACATCTCTGGTTTCCTGAGGACATTCTTAATTGGAAAATTAGTTTTAACAATGATAACATGAGTTTCAAAATAATGTCTTAACTTGGTAGATGCCATAATTAATGCAAGAATAAGCTTTTCAAGGTGTGAGTACCTGGATTCGGCATCAAGTAAACTTTTACTTACATAATAGACAGGATGTTGTGTACCTTGATGATCCTTAACAAGGACCGCACTTACTGCTTTTGAGGATACTGCAAGATACAAGGATAGCACATCGCCTTTTTCTGGCTTCATCAAGGCTGGGGCTGAGGATAGGTAATCTTTGAGGGCTCTTAAAGCATTTTCATGCTTCTCAGTCCACTCAAATTTCTTGTTCTTCCTTAGGATATCATAGAATTCTTTGCACTTCTCTGAGGATTTGGATATAAATCTGTTCAAGGCTGCTATCCTTCCTGTTAGCCTTTGAACATCCTTAGCATTGGCCGGAGATTTGATGTTCACTATTGCTTTGATTTGTTCCGGGCAAGCTTCAATGCCTCTCTTTGTCACCATATATCCTAAGAATTTACCTGCTTTAACACCAAAGTGACATTTTGAAGGATTAAGTTTCATGTTATATTTGTCAAGGATATCGAATGCTTCCTCCAAGTCTCTTAGGTGATCCTCAGCTTTTAAGGATTTTACCACCATATCATCTATGTAAACCTCCATAGTTTGTCCGATCTGATCCTTGAACATCATATTCACCAGCCTTTGATATGTTGCACCTGCATTTCTTAATCCGAACGGCATAGCAATATAGCAGTATATACCAGTGGGAGTCATGAAGGCTGTATCCTCTTGGTCGGATGGTTCCATTTGGATTTGTTGAAATCCAGATGAAGCATCCATAAAAGTTAACAGTTCATGACCCGCGGTTGCATCCACCATGGAGTCAATGTGGGGTAAAGGGAAAGGATCCTTGGGACATGCCTTATTTAGATCGGTAAAATCGACACATACCCTCCACTTTCCGTTTTTCTTTTGCACAACCACCACATTGGCCAACCATCTTGGATACTTGACCTCTCTAATCATACCTGCCCGGAGCAATTTCTCTACCTCTTCCTGGATAATGGCATTCCTTTCCGGTGCAAACTTCCTTCTCCTTTGATGGATTGGTTTGAAGGATCTGTCAATGCCGAGTTTGTGGGTGATAACATCTTTGGATATACCAGTCATGTCTTCGTGTTTCCATGCAAAGGTAGTCTTTCTCCTTTTGAGGAAGGATACGAGGTCTTCTTTCATTTCGCCAAGGATCCCTGATCCGATATAGATTTTGGATTCAGGATCATCGGGATCCATGAGGATTTCGACCACATCCTGCTCTCTTGCCTCCAAGACATCCCTTGGAGGATACTTTGATTGCTATTGCTCCCTTGACTTCGAGGCTGGTTTCATCGATGAAGTGTAGCAATTCTTAGCCTCCTGCTGATCACTATCAATCTTCACTATTCCCCAAGGACTAGGGAGCTTCACACATTGATGGTAAGTAGATGGGACTGCTTTCATATCGTGTATCCAGGGCCTGCCAAGGATAACATTACAACAAGATAAACAGTCAATAACACAAAATTTTTGATAAGAGTGTAGGCCTTCAATGTATATTGGGAGTTTAATGTCCCCCAGGGTATTCTTAGTTTCTCCACTAAATCCCACGAGCACGGAGGATCTTGGTATGATCTCTGATTCAGGGATACCCAACTTCTTTAGAACATCAAGCTGGATAATGTTCACTGAACTTCCTCCGTCTATAAGGATCCTGCGGAAAAAATGGTTAGATATAAAAAGAGTAATAACTAAACCATCGTGATGAGGATCCTGGATATCAACACGATCCTCTTCATCAAAGGTTATGACTTTTCCTTCGGAGACACTTGATGTTCGAACTGGTCTTTCTCCGTTATCCATTTTAGTTTCCTTTGCATGCCTTTTAGCTGCTGAGAAGGATGTGCCGCAAATGTCTGATCCTCCAGAAATGAAGTTTATCACTTGTGCATCCGCTGGAGGGGCTGGAGCCTTTTCAGGGATCCTTTCAGGATCCTGAGTCCTTGACTTTTTTCTTCCCAACAATTCTTTTAGATGCCCCTTGCTCAACAAGTATCCAATTTCCTTTCTTAGTGCAATGCACTCTTCTGTGAGGTGCCCAAAATCTTCATGGTATGCACACCACTTTGATTTATCCTTAGTTGCAGCTGGCCTATCATTTTTTCTGGGCCATCTAGCTTTATCACCTAGACTCTGCATCGCAAGGATTAGTTCATTATTATCAACACTAAAACAATATTCAGAAATTGGAGGATAATCCTCATCATCCTCCTCTTGATCAATAGAATGCACGTTCTGGTTATCAGATCTATTGTAGGATCTGAACTTGTTGTTCCTGAATGAGGATCCTTGCTTATCCTGTTTTGAGGATCCTGCTAACCTCTCCTGGATCCTCTTGTCGTCCTCTAGCCGGATGTACCTAAGGGCCCGGGTTCTTACCTCATCTAGGTTCCTGCATGGTGTCATAACAAGGTCATCATAAAATAACGAATCCCTAAGCAATCCCATTTTAAAGGCCTCAACAGCCGTGGCTATATCTAAGTTGGGAATGTCTAAGGATTCTTTACTGAATTTGGTAATGTAATCCCTTAATGATTCATTATGACCCTGGGTTATCCTATATAAATCACTAGTTAATCGTTCAAATTTTCTACTACAAGAAAACTGATTATTAAACAAGTTAACTAGGTTAGCAAATGAGGTAATAGAATAAGGAGGAAGACTTAGCAGCCATTTGAGAGCTGATCCAGTAAGAGTGGATCCGAATCCCTTGCACAGGCATGCTTCTTTTAACCTTTTCTGGAATTGGATTGATTTCCATCCTTTCCCTATATTGTGCTATGTGTTCTTCAGGATCAGTCGAACCATCATACAGCTTCATTGTAGGCACATGGAACCTCTTGGGTATCTCAGCATCACAGATTGGTGGTGCAAAACGAGATATCTTGTGGCTCCCATCTGCAATCTCTGGGATAGGTTTGACCACTCCCGGAACACTTGATATCATATCCTTTAGCTTTTGCAATTCTCTGGCCATGGCATGATTGATACCTGGATCCTGCATAAGACCATGGTTAGTAGTATGAGAATTATTAAAAGTGTTACCTCCCATTGGATTCAAGTTAGGAAGAATAGATGTTAATCCGTATTGTTGAGGCTCTGGAATGATCGAGGGACCAGTAGAGGCATTGGTCTGCATTGGAATAAAATCTCCCTGATGGACATCTGAACTTCCTGTTTGCAAACTCCTCAAGGATCCTGGCATCTGGAAGGATCCCTGAAACTGAGACGATCCTGGAACAAAGGAGGATCCTTGAACCTGGGATGATCCTGGAACAAAGGAGGATCCTTGAACCTGGGATGATCCTGGAACAAAGGAGGATCCTTGAACCTGGGATGATCCTGGAACAAAGGAGGATCCTTGAACCTGGGATGATCCTGGAACGAAGGAGGATCCTTGAACCTGGGATGATCCTGGAACAAAGGAGGATCCTTGAACCTAGGATGATCCTGGAACGAAGGAGGATCCTTGAAACTGCTGCATTCCTGAATATCCTCCTGAACTCGTAAGGGGTCCCATACGCTGAGGATAGGATCCCGCTGGCTGGAAATATGAACCTGATGCCTAGGTCATTGTCGTTGTTCCGTAGTGCACTCCTTTTGGTCCACCCACATATTGAATGTCTGGAACCACTGATGGCTGAGAAGTAATCACCGGAGTATCAAAATTCAAAGATCTGGGCATCAGTGGGGAACGATCCTCTGCCGTTTTCTTCTGTTTCTTAATTTCGTCAATCTCCCGGAGGATCCTTTCGTTGGTCTTATCCTGCTCTTGTGCATGATTCCTCATCTGCAAAATCAAGGCATAGAGATCATTAGTAGTAGGATTAGTTGAAACAGAAGAAGTAGGTGGTTTTGAGAAAATGGGAGTTGGTTTCTTCGCGGCATTCTCGGTATTCTTCTGGGATCCAGAAGGTGGTGGAGGCAAAGGAGGGACACCTTGTGAAGAAGTGAATGAAGGCATCAAGTTTGAAGTATTCTTCGCTGAGGAAGCCATTTGCTTGGTTGTAATGAACCGGAATGAGCACAGAAATGCGAATTCTTCTAAGGACAAAGCACCAATTGCCCCACGGTGGGCGCCAAACTGTTTTGGTCAAAAAATCTGTTGAGGATATTGCAACCAAACTCTAGATTACAGGGTATGATGCTTAAAATGTGTAACAATGATGAGGATCACTTTAGTGTAAAATTGCACAAACAACACAAGGGTTTATACGGGGAAAAAGCCCTTGATCAAAAGTTGATCTCCGGCACAAAAAACCCCGGGTGATGGAAACTACCGATCACCAAGCTCAAATAAATGAATGAATGTTTACAACTTCGGATAGTAACGAGCTAGGTACAAGGATCACTACGGTGGAATGTGTAAAAAGTGTATGAAATTGCTAAGTGTTTGAACGAGAGCTTGTATGAGCGCCTGTATGAGTGTGTGTAACTGAAAAAATGACTAAGTGTTTTCTACTAGCTCGTTACTCCCTTTTTAAAATAGAAATAACCACCTAAACTAACTATCCGACTTTCGTGCCAAGCCTCCACGTTCTCCATAACGTCTATTTTTGGTCAAGCACGTGCAGAATAGTTTAGGAATATTCTCCAGGAATGTCGCCAAGACTTGGTCAAGCTTGCTATACCTGCGAGATAGTACAAAACATGAGTAAACAATTGTTAGTACAAGGATTCTTAAAGTGATCCATGATCCTGATCCTGAAGCTCTTCTGAGGATCACCACCTGTCACAGAAGTAAGGATCACTAATTAGGATAACGAATAAGGATCACTAATTGTTAGAAAATCCTCCCCTAACAAGTGAGATGCCCGAAATCCTCGTGATATGCACACCATTTGGATTTGTCTTTTGTAGCAGCTGGTTTATCACTTTTCCTTGGCCATCTTGCTTTCTCACCAAGATTCTGCATTGCAAGAATTAGTTCATTGTTATCAACAGAAAAACAGTATTCAGAAATGGGAGGATAATCCTCGTCATCCTCTTCCTGCTCTACTGCATGCACGTTCTGGTTGTCAGACTTGTTGTAGGATTTAAACTTGTTATTCGTGAAGTAGGATCTTTGCTTTTCCTGCTTCGAGGATCCTGTCAATCTCTCCTGGATCCTTTTGTCATCCTCTAGACGGATGAACCTAAGGGCCCTGGTTCTTACTTCATCAAGATTCCTGCATGGGGTCATAACAGGATCATCATAGAACAATGAATCCCTAAGCAAACCCATTTTAAAGGCTTCTACAGCCGTAGCTATATCCAGGTTAGGGATATCTAAGGATTCTTTACTAAACTTAGTGATGTAATCTCTAAGTGATTCATTTTGACCTTGTGTTACCCTATATAGGTCACTAGTTAATCGTTCAAATTTTCTACTACAAGAGAATTGACTATTAAACAGGTTAACTAGATTAGCAAATGAAGTAATAGAGTAAGGGGGAAGACTTAGCAGCCATTTAAGAGCTGATCCTGTAAGTGTGGATCCAAAACCCTTGCATAGACATGCTTCCTTTAGCCTCTCAGGAATTGGATTGATCTCCATCCTCTCCCTGTATTGAGCTACATGCTCCTCTGGATCCGTTGAAGTATCTGGAACCTTTTGGGTATCTCAGCATCAGAAATAGGTGGTGCAAAGCGAGATATCCTATGGCTACCATCTGCAATTTCAGGAATGGGTTTAACCACTCCTGGTACGCTGGATATCATATCCTTAAGCTTCTGTAACTCCCTAGCCATAGCCTGATTGATACCTGTATCCTGCATAGAGCCATGGTTAGTGTTATATGAATTATTAAAAGTGTTACCTCCCATGGGATTCAAGTTTGGAATTGCAGATGTGAATCCATATTGACGGGATTCTGGTATGATTGAAGGACCAGAGGAAGCAATGGTCTGCATTGGTATGAAGTCTCCTTGATGAACATCCGAACTTGGAGGCTGCATACTTCTTAAGAATCCTTGATCCTGAAAGATGTTGGATCCTTGATGCTGAGAGGGTCCTTGAACCTGAGAGGATCCTTGGGGCTGAGAGGATCCTTGAACCTGAGAGGATCCTGGAACTATGGAGGATCCTAGGACCTGAGAGGATCCTGGAACCATGGAGGATCCTTGGACCTGAGAGGATCCTGGAACCATGGAGGATCCTTGGACTGTGTGCATTTCCAAATATCCTCCTGAGCTGATGAAGGATCCCTGATGCTGGAAGTGAGACCCTAAGGCCTGACTCATAGTTGCTGTTCCATAACGCCTTCCCGATGGTCCACTCTGATACTGGATGTCCGGAGCTGCAGTTTGCAAGGCGGTTATAGCTGGAGTATCGAAATCCAATGAGCTTGGTATCAGAGGAGAGTGAAACTCCACTGATTTCTTCTGTTTCTTGATATCACCAATCTCCCGGAGGAACCTTTCATTGGTTTTGTCCTGCTCTTGTATGCGATCTCTCATCTGCAAAATCAAAGTAAAAAGATCACTATTAGTAGGATTAGTGACAACAGAAGAAGTTGGTGGTTTTGGAAAAATGGGGGTTTGTCTCTTCGCAGCATTTTCAGCATTCTTCTGGGATCCAAAAGGTGGTGGAGGCAAAGGAGGAACGCCCTGTGAAGAACTCATTGTCAGCATTGAACTTGAAGTGCTCTTTACTGAAGAAGCCATCTGCTTCGTTGTAATGAACCGAAATGATCACAAAAACAAGAATTTCTCAAGAACGAAGCACCAATTGCCCCACGGTGGGCGCCAAACTGTTTTGGTCAAAAAATCAAGCAAAGATAATGCAACCAAATCTTTTGTTGTGAGGTGTGATGCTTGAATCAATGAACAATATTAAGGATCACTCAGAATGTAATGAACAAATGACACAGAGATTTATACGAGGAAAAAGCCCTTGATCAAGAGTTGATCTCCGACACAAAAAACCTCGGGTGATGGAAACTACCGATCACCAACTAAGATTAATCAAAAGAAGTTTACAACTCGGGATGATAACAAGCTTGTTACAAGGATCACTAGTGTGCAATGTGCAAAAATGTATGAAATCGCCAAGTAGATTGCCGAGAGCTGTTCGAGTGTTGTTACGAGAGTGTGTGTATTTGCTAAAATTAGCTCAGTGTTTCTATCAAGCTTGTTATCCCCATTTTAATTTAAAAATAACTAAGTTAACAAACTATCCAATAATCATGCAAGCTCCCCACGATCTCCACAACGTCCACAAAAGTCAAGCACGTGCGGAATCTTTAGGGAATATGCTCCAGGAATTTCGGTGAGACTTGGTCCATGCTTTTGCTCCTGTAAAAAACAAGCTTACGTACAAGGTAGACAATTGTTAGTACAAGGACAACTATAAGGATCCTGAATCCTGATCCTGCAACACCTACTGAGGATCCTTAATTCAAACAGAACTGAGGATCCATGATCCTAGTAGCATTTGAGGATCCGTGATCCTTAGGATGTAAAAATCCTCCCCTAACACTAACTAGTCTGTGCTATATTCAAGCCATGCCAATGGTGTGGAGAGTTCTGTATACACTTGAGCACATCATAGAACATAAGGGAATAGATATAGGTATGTCTGAGTTGAGCCGTTTGTATAACCTAGTCAGCCATGGTTCTCACCGCTTCCTCTTCAAGCATAAGCCACAGAAACTCCATCCCTTGCTGAAGGTCACCAAAAATGACGGTAATTGGAGAAACCAGTTCTTCTTCGTAAGAAGAGATTCCATCCCAAGCGGGAATCATCTTCCCAAGAAGTGGAACACCCAGGGTAGGATATAGGATCCTTAGGCTAGGACCACGGTAAGGCTTTTCTTTTCTGTTGAGGATATCTGATCCTTTCTCTTTTGTCTATGCAGCTATTTCCCTGTCACATATTCAAGGTTCACCTGTCACTGAAGAGAGAATCACTGCCTTCTGGAAGCTTGATCCCGCTGTCAGAACTTATCTACCAAGAACAAAGGATTCTAAAGAAATTTCCTCCAGTTCCTACACCATGTCAAGTAAGTATCCATTTTCATATATATGTAATTGAAAAGTTAAATAATGAATACTTTTCTGTTTGTTTTTATGTGTGTAGGCACTGCTAAGTCATCAAAGTCTGCCTCCAGATTCAATGTTGGTGATATCCAGGATATCGTATCTCCAAAGTCCATCAAAAAAGAGTTGGTTGCAAGCCAAAGCATGCTAGAGGCCAAGGGCATGAGCACCACGGGCAAAGGAACCAAAAGAAAGAAGCCCACTGGACCCTCTGAAGGTCTTCCTCAAATGGAACGTCAACTCCACGATTATGTCTCTGAGGTAAGGATCTTGTATCCTGAAACTTGCACTTTTTCTAAGGATAAAGGATCCTGAACGTTGAATCTTCCTTTGCAGAATTGAGGTCCAAATCCTCCTAGATCAACAATTGGCCGAAGCTGACGAAAAAAACCCTCGACCTCCAAAAAATAGCAACTTCCAAGGACAAGAAGATCTCCCAACTTAAGAAGGAGAACAATACGCCGCAGAAGGAACTGCTCCTTGCTGAGATCACTGCTAATAAGGAGAGGTTGGAGGTTATCAACGGAGCCAAACACTCTGCTGCCATTGTGATGCTGAAGATCAAGCTACAAATGGCTAAGGAAGCTGCTGATCCTTCCTTTGACAGGTCGGAGTGGGACGTGGAGGCTTGGACAAAGAGGCTGGCAGAGATTGGAGACGATGAGGAGCCTGAAGAGGTGCTGGCTCTTGAAGCTGGTGGGAGTGGAGCTAAGGATCCTGAGTAGGGGTGCAAACGAGCCGAGCCCGAGCTCGGCCAGGCTCGAACTCGAGCTCGATTAACTTATGAGAGCTCGGCTCGATTCGAGCTTTGTTTTCAAAGCTCGAGCTCGGCTCGTTTGTATTTTATCAAGCCCGAGCTTGGCTCGGGCTCGGCTCGTTTATTATCTATTAATTAGTATATTAAATAAAAATAATATAAATAATAAACTTTTTAGGCTTGCGAGCTCGATAAGTAAAGCTCGGGCTCGGGCTCGTTTACTAAATAAGCTTATTTTTAGGTTCGAGGTCGGCTTGTAAAGAAGTTTAAATAAGCTCGGCTCGACTCGGCTCGTTTACACTAAGGCTCGATGAGGCTCGAAGAGCCTAACGAGCTTCACATGTGAGGCTCGGGCTCGGGCTCGATAAACAAACGAGCTTTGTTTTGAGGCTCAAGCTTGGCTCGGGCTCGATAAGGCTCGGCTCGTTTCGAGCTTTTTCTCGAGCCGATCTCGAGTAGTTCGCGAGTCGCTCGGCTCGTTTGCACCCCTAATCCTGAGGATACAGCAGCGGCTGGTGGCAGTGGTGAAGGCGGAGAAGAGAAGGTGGATGAAGCAGTCAAGGTGTAGGCTGCATAAATGGGCGATGATGGAAATTTCTAGACGTGGTCGGAGCCCATTTTTTATGGTTTAGTGGTTTTATTTGATGGTGTTTTGGTTTCAAACAATGATGGTCCGTAATAACTTTAGACAATAGCTTTTAGGGTTAAGGATCACTGATCCTTTTGAACAATAGGGGTAACAAAGGTGGATGGGTCCTTTTGTTTGTGGAGGATGAAGCCTTTCATGCCCCTTGCCTATTATTTCCTGCACTACTTTGAACCTTATAATATGGACACCCTTTGCCAACCCAAGTGGACGGGCCACGTTTTGCTGGTAGAAGCTTGAGTTGGCAATTTTGACAACCTTTAAAAGGGTTAATCGATAAATAAATAAAACTTTAACTTTTGGCTATCTTTTATGTTGTCTGTCTTATGTTGTTTTATTCATATTTATTTATCAAGTTATGTTTTAAAACTTTAGAGCATACAAGTTGTTAGAAAAGATATCAAATGGTTGTCAAAATCAGTTCACATTAAAAGATTAAAAATTATATGATCAAGTATCACATATCCTGTTGTCAAAGGATAAGGGTATTATAAATCAAAACAAATCAAAGGTAAATAAGGATTATATCGGAGAATCCAAGTTAGGATTCTATATCCTTAACGCTTACAACTATGCCAACAAAAGATAAGAACCAGTAGAAAGCTAGGATCCTGAATCCTTAACTGTTTAACTTTGTAAACTTGTAATAACACACCACTTGGGACTAAGCCAACCATTAGTAACTGGGGACAAGCCCAACAAGTTGGGGACAAGCCCAAAAACTGGGGACAAGCCCAAAAATTCTTGTGTGAACTGGAGTATGGCCCAAACTGGCGACTATCCAAACTTGAGTGACATGAAAATGCCAAAACCTTAGCTAACGTGAAAACGTTAGAAACCTTAGGAACGGATCTATGGTACGTCTACCATTATACTTAGGATCCTAAATACAGCCAATAACAATGAAATTGTCAGCCCCTAAAGCGGGTACTAGTCCCATTTCCTTAAACTATACTAGGATAATCGTGCGCAACTGGAGAAGGTGTTGAAACCTGATTCGTAGAAGGTAATAGATACCTTAGACTGGGGACAAGCCCGTAAACTAGGGACAAGCCCAAAAACTTTGGAGATATGGCCAATCACTTGATTCTTTATCAGAAATGCATCTAATTCTGCAAAACTCAAAACTTGATGAAAAAGGATAAAGGATTCTAATACCCTCTCCTTATAATCAAATGAATTAAAGAACTTGTTAAATAATAAGTAAATCATTACCATAATGAGGATCATATATCCTCTGAGGATCCTTACCATGAACTAAGTATCAAGGTGTCTAAGGATCATGGATCCTTCCTACATGAAGTACTTTTTCAGATGAACAGCATTCCAAGCCCTTGGTAAGAGATCACCATCCATTGTTAGCAAATAATATGCCCCCTTTCCTGCCTCAGCTTCAATTAGATAGGGGCCTTCCCACTTTGGTGCTAGCTTGCCATCAGCAGGATTCGTGGTATTTTGGAATGCCTTCCTCAACACCATGTCACCAACTTGAAATTTCCTGATCCTGACATTCTTGTTATAAGCTCCAGCCATTCTTTGTTGATAGCTAGCCAACCTTATCCTTGCTAAATCTCTAAGTTCTTCTATAGTATCCAGGTCTTGAACCAAGTTTTCAGCATTTCCTTTAGGATCACGGATGCTTGTTCTTGCAGTAGGGACTACCATCTCTGTAGAGATCACAGATTCAGCTCCAAAGACCAAAGAAAATGGAGTTTGACCAGTAGCATTCTTGGGAGTTGTTCTATCAGCCCATAACACATAAGGTAGCTCTTCTGCCCATTTCCCTTTCTTGGATCCAAACTTCTTCTTCAAGTTGTTGATGATGGTCTTGTTGGATGATTCTGCTTGACCATTAGCTTGTAGGTGGACTGTTGTTGATGTTATCATCCTAATCCCCCAGCTATCACAAAAGTTAGTAGTTCGGCTCCCAATGAATTGGGATCCATTATCACAAACAATTTTAGAAGGTATGCCAAATCTAGTAATGATGTTTCTTTTGATAAAGGATATAACTTCTTTCTCCCTAACTTGTGCAAAGGCTTCAGCTTCTATCCACTTGGAGAAGTAATCAGTCATGGCCAACATAAATACTTTTCTTCCTGGTGCTTTAGGAAGTTTGTCAACTATGTCCATTCCCCATCTCTTGAATGGCCAAGAAGAGGATATAGGATGCAGAAGCTCTGCTGGTTGATGAAGGATATTACTGTGTCTTTGACAAACATCACACTTCTTTGCATATTCCACAACATCCTTCTTCATTGTGGGCCAATAATATCATGTTCTAAGGATCCTTGAGAATAGTGCTCTGCCTCCAGTGTGGTTCCCACAATCTCCTTCATGAAAATCCTTTAAAACTTCTTGAATTTCTGGATCCTCAATGCATCTTAAGTATGGACCTGCAAGACACCGTTTGTATAAGATGTTATTTAACAATGTAAATTGAGATACCTTGATTTTGAAAGCTTTAGGATTTTCTCCAGCAGGAATCTCTCTATGTTGTATGTATCTCAGGATTGGAAGGACCCAGGATCCTGAATTCGATTGTGAACCATCACTAGGTACAATTGTAGAATCCTCGACTATCTCCATGGCTAAGTTATCCTTAATAGCAGGGGTTAAGATGTGGATAATTGGTATCTTAACATCCTCTGGAATCTTCAAAGATGATCCAAGGTTAGCTAAGGCATCAGCTTCTGCATTTTCTTCCCTGGGTACCTATGTCAAACTAAAAGAAGCAAAAGAATCTGCCAATTTCTTGACTATCTCTAAATACTTGATTAGCCTTTCACCTTTGACAGCATAAGAACCATTATAGTGGTTAGTAATTAACAAAGAATCTACATGTAACTCAAGATACCTGATCCTCATATGCTTGGCAATTTGCAAACCTGCTATTAAGGCCTCATATTCAGCCTCATTATTAGTAGTTTGAAACTCACAAGCAATTGATTGGGGTATAATGTCCCACTGTGGCGATTTTAGTAGTATGCCTAGTCCAGTTCCCTTGACATTTGAAGCCCCATCTGTGAAGAGTATCCAATGATCCTTAGAAGTTGTTGAACTTCTAATTCAGCTTCCCTTTGTAGATCACTACAGAAATCAGCCACAAAGTCAGCTAAGGCTTGGGATTTGATGGCAGTTCTTGGTTCACACTTAGGGGCTGTTTGTTTGCCACTGAATGGTTTCATTCAGAGGAAACCTCTGAACCGGTCAGAGGCATAAGTGTTTGGTTCGGTAAAAAGCCCACCTCTGAATGATTCAGTTCAGATCTGATTCATTCAGACATTCTTAGTCGCTGAATGAAAGTTCTCTCAAAAATACCCATTGCCCTAAAAGAAAGAAACCTGTTCGACTCCTCCATCATGCCTCCATCTTCATCTCCACCTCCTTCCTCCACCGGCCTCCTCCACCACGTCGCACCTGCTCCACCTCGCCGGCCTTCTCCACCACGTCGCACCTCTCCTCTGCCGCTGTTGTCTACCAGGTATGTTCCGATCTTCAGCCAATGTTACGATCTTGATTGTTCCGATCTTCAGACAATGTTCCGATCCTGATTGTTTTTGTTTCATAAAAACATGTGCGGCGGACCCCCTCTGTCATGTAGACGCCGAAGAGCGATGTGCGGCGGATCCGCTATGTCGACGCCGGAGAGCCTTCTCTGTCCCTGTCTCCCGTCTCTTCTCTTCTCTTCTCTGATCTCTGGCTGGCAAACCACTCTTTCATGTGTGATAGGTTTTTAATAGAGCAGGGCGGTGGTTTTTCTGATGAGAAACCAGTGGTTGTAGGTAAAGAAGATGATGGAATGGTGTGGAAGAAGGTGCCCTTATTTGTAGATATAAGATATTAATGTAGTGAATATGTCTTTAAAAATTATACAATCCGTAAATTTTTTTGGTTTTTTTTTCCATTAGCAATCAACAAGTCAAATTTCCATTATACAATGAAACTATTTTTTATTTTTTGCCAGAAGTAACATGATTTAAAAGTTTTTAATATCTAACAATTAGTTCAGAGGGGTAAAAATGTCATTTTATACAGTTATTCAGATGTGCAACCAAACAGCCCTTTACTGGTTCAGAGCCTCTTATCCACTCAGACCTCTTATTCATTCAGCACTTATTGGTTCAGATGTTGCCAAACAGCCCCTTAATGTCATATGCACTAAGCTTGACTGCTCATTTTGCCATCCTTCCTGACATTTCAGGTTTCCTGAGAACATTCTTGATAGGAAAATTAGTCTTAACAATAATAGGATGAGTTTCAAAATAGTTACGTAATTTAGTAGATGACATGATTAAAGCAAGAATAAGTTTCTCTAAATTTCTTCTTCTAAATCGTCATTTAGAAATGCGGTCTTTACATCCATTTGGTGAACTTCCAAATTTCTTAGAGCCGCAATTGCAAGAACCAATCTTATAGAGGTTATTCGCGTCACAGGCGAGTAAGTATCAAAGTAGTCTAGACCTTTTTGTCTAAATCCTTTAATTACTAATCTCGCCTTGTATTTATCAATACTTCCGTCTACTTTCATCTTCCTTTTGAATATCCAACGATATCCAAGTGCTATTTTCACAAAATTTCCAACAGTATGTTTGTTTTCCGATACAGATTTGGTTCTATTAGTGATGAAGTTGCTAATAACTGTTCCAACCTGTACAACTCAGTTCTGGAAAGATGTTGCCAATAACTTTGTAGGAAGTCATTACACAGTTGGAAGGAGATCGTTGACCTATGTTTTGGTCAAGTAAGGCATCAAATATGATAAATTCATGAGGTAAAGGATTTCATATGGAGTATTGCTATGGTGCAAATATAATAAATACAGTCCTATCATTTAATTTAGGAAAATTGGTTTTTAATAAACCAACCTTTGTCCCGTTGGTAAATAATAATCTTACCTGCGTAATTGGTATACAATAATCCTACCTATCAACATGTTGGTACTCAATGAACTTCCGTTAATTTTTTTTAACTGAAGTTAATTTTTAAGTTTTATTTATTACACAAAAAGTCCCTATAGTTGTAATTTAGTAGTTTTAACTATTTTATAAAACAAAAAAACCTCAAGGGACTATAATTTACTAGTTTTAAAATAGTTAAAACTAGTAAATTACAACTACAGGGACTGTTTGTGTAATAAATAAAATTTAAAAACTAACTTCAATTAAAAAAATTAACGGAAGTTCATTGAGTATCAACATGTTGATAGTTTGGATTATTGTATACCAATTCCGTAGATAAAATTATTATTTACCAACGGGACAAAGGTTGGTTTGTTAAAAACCAATTTTCCTTTAATTTACGGGGTAGGGGTGTTAGAACTGCAACTCGCTTGTAACTGCAGTCCTATCAAAAAATAGAACCAACACTTCGCAGACGTTGTTAATTCAACAAACGAAATCAATACAGCCAAACAAAAACATAATATTTTATATCAATCGCAATCGGAAAATAAAATAATTCTAGTCAAAATTATACCAAAGAGACATTGTAGGCTGTCCATGAATAGAGTCAAGGATGAAACAAATGATACAAGCACAACTATCAAACCGATTAAAAAAAATTACATCACCAAACTCCAAACTAAAATGCCCATTTATCAGATTCATTTTTCCTGCTTTGACTGTCTGATGACACCTTAAACGGTTCACTTGACCCAAACGGGCTGGAGTCGTCAAATGAATAGGTTTGACCATGGTCAAATCCACCTACACTGCTACTCATAGAATCAAACCTAGCAAAGTTACGGTCCTGAGCGGTGCTGCTCATCGAGTCAAACCTTGAGAAGTTATTATCATGTGTGGTGGTACTCATTGAGTCAAACCTTGAAAAGTTATTATCCTGTGTGGTGCTGCTCATGGAATCGAATCTCATGAAGGAATCTTGTTTAGGAGAGCCACGATCAGTGGCGCTAAATGAATCGTAGCGCGAGAAATTATCGAAGAAAGAATTCTCCCCTGCTCCGGTACTGTAACGTGGTGAGTTGACGGCTCTAGAAGCAGGTGAGCCAGGGACGGAATCGTCAAATCCGAATGGACTTTTGGTTTGGAAGAAACTATTGCCTTGAGGGGAATCAGTTCTCCTTGGACTTGCGGTGAAGCTATTTTTGTCAAAGAAATAACTTTCTCCATGCTTCTCATGTTCCGCATCCTGTGAAAGTTATAATATTTACTTAACTAATCTATATGTTCATCCATTTAATTTAATAAAAAAAAATGAACTGACCTTAGTGGTGTCATTATTGAATCCCCACACTGAATCCACATCATCATTGTTGTCAAAAGTACCCCATCCTTGGTCATCAAAGCTCCTAATTAAACAATAAAAATTATATTTTCCATACAAAACAAATTGGAAAATAAGAATTGAGAACAAACCAAAATTTTGACCCGTGCGCGCGCTGCGGCAGCAAAGTCGTGTTTGTGACTTCGTTACACGCGTAACGATGATAACATTGGCGTGTGGTACGCGCACGTGACATTACGTGTTTTTTTTACATTGTCACACACGTTATGTTCGTGACATTAACGTCATTAAACATAGATAAAAAAAAAGAGTATGTCTCGGACGTTAGTGTAAAGTCGTAAAAGTAATTTAGACTCTAACGTGGATAGGCATAGATGTAAAGTCATAAAAGTAATTTAAACAAAAGGAGTTGTCAAGTTATTAAGCAGAAAAGGTTGGCGGGTCAGAGTTGTCAATTACCAAAAGTTAGAAGTGAAGAGGGTGGTAAAAGTAATTTAAACAAAAGGAGCTGTCAAGTTATTAAGTAGAAAAAGTTGGAGGGTCAAACTTGTAAATTACCAAAAGTTAGAAGTGAATGTGTAACTTACCTAAAGATAAGGGTTAACAGTGTTTCATGTCAAAAGTTTGAGGGTTAAATGAGAAAGGTCCACCGACCTTTCTCTTTAAGATATAGTAAATAAATAAGGTAGAGCCCGTGCAGTATAGAAACTACAAAATAAAAGATTAAACCATAAAATGAATTCACTCAATACCTTTCTGTGTCTGCATCAAAATTCTTCCCGAAATGGCTAAACGAATCCTCCTTGGTTGGACTTTCAAATATCTTTTGTGTTGTGGGACTGTCAGCTGGACTTTTTGCTGACTCATCTTCACTATGTGCGTATACCGAGTCAGCCTCATAACGCTTCTCTGACTTGGCGTCAGTGTTTGAATATGAATCCTGAGAAACGTCATCCATATGAGATGAATTTTCAGGCTGAGGTGTGGATTTGGCATTTGCAACATCGAATTGGAATCCTGTCAATACAAGCACGTTAAAGCAAAATGCATATATGGTGAAGCATATAAGGCGGGGAAATTTTGTAGAGGTATTATTGCTAAACGGGTCGTGTTCGCGAGTTGGTGAAGCATATATGGTGATATATGCTAAACGGGTCGTGTTAACCCCGACCTGAACCCGAAAATTGTGTCATACATATGAACCCAAACACGACCCGAATATTCACGGGTTGACCCGAACACGACCCGTTAAACCCGTTTTTTCTATTTTTTTCGCAACTTAATATCCTAAAATTAAAATTTACTACAACAAAACATAAATGTATATAATATACAATTACATTTACATTATATAATGTTATATAAATCTCTTTTTAAGTTATAATTATAGCATAAAATACACACCTAATTTAATTTATGACATAGAACATATTGTAGAAAAATATAATATAATATAAATTGGCTAAGCGGGTCAACTCGCCAACCCAACCAGGTTGACCCGAACCCAGCCCGTTTAGCTAAACAGGTTCACAGGTTCAACCTGAAACTGACCTGAACCCGTTTAGAATAAACCCGAACCCACGAATTTCGTGTTAGGTTCGTGCCGTGCCGTGTTTTCAAATCTTGTCGGAAATTCACACCCCTACGGTTGAGTAACGGGTCTATAGGATTTCTGTTTAATTCTTTCTAAAATATAACCAAATTTTGTTTAGATAAATGAGTTTAATTAGCCGCCTCCTAAATATGGGGACTCAAATAAAAAGAAAGCCGAACCTTCGTCTTCAAACTTATCCCAATCTTCATCCCACACTGCTGATATCTCTGGAACTCCGGGCTGCCAACCTTTATAAGCAAAGAACGTAACCAGAAGCAAAAATTATTATAATTATCATAGCACTAGTATTTTGACCCGCCGCGTAACGGCGGCGTTTTATACCGTCAAATATTTGACCAGACTCATTTCCAAACAAAATTTACTTGAAACGTAGACCAACTGAAAACGCATATAAAAATAAGCACGAAAACGTATTGTATTTCACCCGACTCATTACCGAGTCGAAACGTAAACCAACTTGGATTAGACCGAAATGTACTTAAAAATAAGCACGTAAGAAAATAGTGTTATTTTAGTTAAAAAATGGTACCGCGCGTTGCGGTGACGACGAAACGTAAAGTAACATGAATTTATATCGCCTAGTGAAAACGTATTATATTTAACCCGACTAGTTTTCAAACAAAATTTAATGTCAAAACGTAGATCAACTGTAAACGTATATAAAAACAAGCACGTAAAACTCGAGAGAATTAAAATGATATTTTTCAAAGATTTTAGAAAGTTAAGGGGGTGTAAGTGTCAATGGTGAAAGTGGAGTTTCACAAAAAGACAACAAAAAAAACAAATTACTGTAGCATGATGTGACGCTGGCTACAGTGATTTTGTCACCCACGAATGTTATTATAATATAATAATAATATAATTAATAGGGTGATGTTATTGCTTGTGAAATGAAAGAAAATACCTTGTGGAAGCTCAATAACTGCAGTTGATTTAACATTGATTCCATGCTTCTTGCAACGTTCGGCTAAAGCCTTCAGTAGTTCCTCAAGATCTGATTGTATACGATCAGCACGAACCTGGACAACCAATATTATGTTTAAGTTTTGTCATTTTAACTTATTAAATGTTTACTTAACTTAAAAAAGGAAAAACAAAAGTCTAACTTACTTGAAGGATACCATCAGCACTGCCACCTTGTTCCATCTTCACAAGTGCTTGATTCAACTCCATCTTTCTCTCCTATGAAAGTCAACAAGAATTTCTACTGAATTAGTTAAACTTAATACAGGCCTGTATTATGTGTTAAAGTTCATGTGCTTCATTTCATGGCAATATAAAAGGTATCCTTACACCTGTAACATAATTATCAACTAGGGGGATTCTCGCGCGTTTTGTTGTGGGTCTGTCCGGTTCATTATAGTCGATATTGGCACTCGGCATAGCAATCGACACGCGCTTTACATGAATTGTAAACCATAAAAACGAATATTTGTACCGGTAACAATGTTGTTCGGTCGGTAACAGTTTGGTTAGTTACGGTACCGATGTTTGGTCGTTATATGTTCGGTTTGTAATGATAAAAAAATCAATTATATATGACCCGTTCGAATAGAACTTTAATCGAATCATACATAATAATAAATACAAGACGACGGCATAGTTGTTAATGGCGAATAGCGACAAATAGCGATAAGGTACCTATATACTACATAGCGAATAGCGATAAATAGCGGGTGGCTATTTTATAAATAGCGATACACTAGAAAAAAAAAATTTCAAAAATTTTATATGTATATTATATCAAAATACCCTGGTATATATGCTATTTTACATGTATATTTAACAAAAACCTAAAATCCACCTATTTTATAGCTATATTTAGTTGCTATTTATATTTAAAAAATAAATAAATAGATAAAGTGTCGCTATTCTCCCTATCCATTGCTGCAACCCAAATAGCAACACTGGACCTATACGCTACGTAGCGCGCTATAGCGATCGCTATTGACAACTCACGACGATATATTCAAAATTTTATAGAACATTATATCATATCATCATAATAATAATAAACGAAAAGGGTAATCGATGTCATTATATGAAAAAAAAAACTAAACTGATTTTATACGGTAACGGTACCGATGTTGTTCAGCCATTTTCGGTAATTTAAAAAAGAAAATCATTAAAGTTTAAAATTAAAATATATGTTTAAAGTCAAAAGTAAATATAATAATTATGTATTGTAATATCGAAATGACAAAAATATGAAAAAGACTATATTGTTATAAAATTAAAATTACTATTCATTGCAAGTTTCAAATTATATATGTATAGATATAAGGTAAGGTTCGGCTACAAAGTCCAAATTTCCTAAAAAGTGTAAAAAGTCATAAAACACTATAATTTCAGCCATATAACACACCTAAAACCCACAAATAACAGAGTTGAGCTTACTAAAACACCATATTCAAACCCTAAAAGTCCATAAAAAACTTCAAACACACCATCGTAGAACTATGAATATAAACACAATATGCTAATTAACATAAAACACAATAATGTTTGTCATTCCATGGATAGCACAATGCTATTTGTTAGGCAATTAAAAAATTGATATAGAAGGGCAAGCACTATAATAAGAATCATACCACTCGTTAATCGTTATATCAAGTATCAACATTTTAACTTTCTGTAAGGCCTGGATATATTTTCTTTTGCGTATAATAATAATAATAATACATTAATACCTGAATATCACGGAATGAGGCCTCCTCAATAGTTAATTTAGAAGCCACTTCTGCCACCTGTTTGTATTTCTCTTCATATTTCTTCGCAAGCAACTCTGCCTGAAATAAAATGGTGCAGTAACTTCTAGAAACAACAAAAAAAAAAAAAAAAAAGGAAACCAAAAGATAAGCATGGTTGAAAATCTCAAAAATTACCTCACGTTTATCAGCTATAGCACGTTCTGTAATCTCATTAAGTCGGTTATCACATCTGCTCTTGTATAGCACCTGATAAAAATTAAAAGAAAACAGAAAAAAGTTGGTGAGTATAAGTTTAGTCGTGTTAATGATTGCAAATGAAGATCCTCCATCTTACATACATCAAGATCACAGTATGTTAGGGGTGAGCAGAAAACCGAAAAAAACAAACCGAAACCGAAAAAAACAAACTGCACAAAAAAAACTGAAAAAAACCCGATCCAAAATTTACGGCTCATTTACGATTTTACATTTTATGAAAAAACTGAAAAAAACCGAACCAAACTGAATAACCTAAAGAATCATTTTTTTAATGTTTGTTATATATTTATTTAGGAATTATTAATTTTATTCTTGAATGTTAGGTATTAATAACAAAAACATTAATATGTTTATTTATCTTTGAAATGATTTATCTATTGCCTACAAGAAATAACAAAATTTAACATAATAAATTAATAATTAAATGATTTTCAAAGTACTATAAAAAAATGTCTTAATAATACTTTGGAGAAACATAAAAATAGATTAGAAGATTAGATTCATATGAACAATATAAATTAAAAAGGTTAAATATAATAATTTGAATCTAAAGATCTAAGAAAGATCTTAATTTTGGATTATACATTTTATTTTTGAATCTTACGTAATTTTTGTTTCAAAAACTGAAACAGAACGGTTTTTAAAAACCGAAAACCAAACATTACGGTTTCGGTTTTAGCATAAAACCGAACCATGCACACCCCTACTGTATGTGATATATTTCAAGCGAGTTTATATTATATAGCTCAAATACATATAAAAATAATAGATAAGGGTGGCTACTCACAAGATCTTGCATCTTGTTCCTGTAAAACACCATCTTTTCTCTAGAATCCAGAATCACCTTGTCATCGCCCTTTAACAAAAACGAAAACAACCAATAACAGTGAACATTCTACATCGTATAAAAATGTGGCATGCGTAAAATGCGCAATGGAATGATTCAAGTAGATTCAAATAAGACTATCATGAAAGATAGAAGTTTACCGCTTTTTCGGCTTCCGTTGTCTCTCGGGAAACTGAACGAGAAGTATTCTGATCACCACCGTTGCTGAGGTGTTGAGCATCCATGGAGGGTACAGGTCTTCTCTGTTGATTAAACTGCATTGGTTGGGCCCCACGAGGAGGCCCGTGAGGCATTGGTTGAGGACCAGACATTACCTGCTGTTGTACGGGAGCAGAACCTGAAGACAAGATAACATTCATCGATCCATAGTTATTAAAAGCCATCTCCTCTAGCGCCTAGGCCCATTTTTCAGGCGAGGCGAGGCAGTTGCGCTTTAAGTCGAGGAAATTGCGCTTTAATTCTCCAGGTGATGGTTCAGGCGCACATTCTGGCGAGATTCCTAGATTCCAGCTAGATTTCTAATTTTATCCAAGGAAAACTACTTTTCTATATATAGTTTTATATAATAGAATTTGTTTATCTTATTTGAAGAATAGTATTCTTTTTCTAATACATAATATATTTTTAACTTTTTTTCATTATGCGCTTAATTTTTCTCAGGCCCTCGCTTTTCTTGCACTTTGCGCCTAGGCCCCAGGTGAGGCCTATGCGCCTTGAGTGCGCTTAGCGCCTTTAATAACTATGCATCGATCAACACTGAACTTTGAAGGAATCTTTTTAGCCTTTCTAGACTATGAAACTAGTCATTTTCAAAGTAACATGGCCAGGGGCGGTTCTTAGTGGAGAGGTGGCAGGGCCACGGCCCTGGCAAGTTTTTCGGCCGTAGTGCTAATTTTAGTGCCCGTGTCTTTCGGCCCTGGCAGGTTCAACGAGCAAGATCCGCCACTGAACATGCCGTCTATATCAAAATTTTCATGCATTTACAAATAACTAGACTATGAAACTAGTCATTTTCAAAGTAACATAGTGTCTATATCAAAATCTTTATAGCCTTTTTAGCCTTTCTCCCGCGCGTTGCGACAGCATCAAAACGTAAAGTAACGCGAATTTATACCATAGAATGAAAACGTACTATATTTAACCCAAATCGTTTCCGAGCATTATTTGCGTCAAAACGTAGAACAACTGAAAGCGTACCTAAAAGTAAGCACGAAAACGTTTTATATTTGACCCAACTCATTTTCAAAAATAATTTACGTCGAAACGTAAGAAAATAGTGGTTTTTAAGTTAAAGGATGGTACCGCACGTTGCGGCGGCGGCGAAACGTAAAGTAACTCGAATTTATACCATCTAATGAAAACGTATTACATGACCCGACTTGTTTCCAAACAACATTTACTTCAAAACGTAGACCAACTGAAAGCGTACATAAAAATAAGCAAGAAAACGTATTATATTTAACCGGACTAACTTTCGAAAAAAAGTTATGTCAAAACGTAAACCAACTTGCATTTATAGCGACACATACATATATAAAAATAAGCACATAAAACTCGAGGGGCTCAAAATCACATTTCATAAAGTTTTTAAAAAGTTGAGGGGGTATAAGTGTTAAAGCTAAAAGTTAAGGGGTTAAGGAAAAAAAGAAAGTTATTGTAGTGCCGATGTGACGAACGCTACAGTGAAACCATGTTGTGTTTTAATAATATTTATAATTATAACTTATAATAAAATTCTTTATGTGAATGACAATGAAATGTTGGGAAAGGAGTTAATACCGGGAGTAGCACCCCAACCACCGGGTGCGGGTCTAGCGGGTGGACCGGTTAACGACAACAGAGTTTCATCAAGCAACACGTTACTAGGAAGTGTCGGTGGAAGATTGTGGCCTTCTCGGTACCTCTCCATCAGATACAGCGCTATACAGAACTCCCTCAATGAAAGCATGATGTCGTTATCTTGATCCGATAAGTCCCAAACCTGTTTCAAAATTTCTGTGAAAGAATATTGTTAAAACGAAATTTATTATCAGACACAAGTTGCACTTTTAAGTAGGGGTGCTAAACAGGTCGTGTTCACGGGTTGGCGGGTTCAACCCGACCGGAACCCAAAATTTTTAGGCAAACCTGAACATGACCCGAACTCGAAAATCGTGTCATACATATGAACCCGAACATAACTGTTCTACCCAATTTTTTTTCACAAATTAATATTTAAAATTAAAATTTACTAAAAACACAAATGTATATAATACAATTAAATTTAAATTATAAAATCTTATTTCATTTTCTCTTTTTAAGTTATAAATATGGCATAAAATACACACCGAATTTAATTTATGACATAAAACATATTGTAAAATAATATAATACAATATAAATGGGTTAAACGGGTCAACCCGCCAACCCGACCGGGTTGACCCGACCCAACCTGTTTAGCTAAACGGGTTCGCAGGTTCAACCTGAAACTGACCCGAACCCGTTTAGAATACACCAAAACCCACGAATTTCATGTTCGGTTCATGTCATGTTTTCGGGTCATGTCAGAAATTCACAGCCCTACTTTTGAGGCTTGAAAAACAAACTTTAGGCGCTAAGAATTTACAAAATACCTCTTGGTAGCCTCCAACTCAAAAATAAACTACGCGCCTGTTCACCAGTGATTTTCCCATCTCTGTCAGTGTCAACTTCCATGAACACTTTCATATACTTATTAACACCAGCGCGTGTCATTTTCGGCCACTGAGGTTGTGACGGATTGGAAGCTTGAGTTGGGCCTTGTAGATTTTGAATTGGGCCTGGGCCCTGTTGACTTGGTCTTGGAACAGGTGTTGCTGTTGCTGACTGTACCGGAGCCCCTGTAGGCTGCCTTGTAAAAGCACTCAATGCACCAAGCGGGTCAATCTTTGTTGGAGTCTGGGCCTCGGAACTTACAGCAACAGTTGATGATGTGGGCGGTTTGGATGATGTTTGAGAAGCGGAAAACACGCCACCGCCAAACATCTGGTCGGAAACACTTCCGTTTCCTCCAACTGACGGTCTAGGAGTCGGAAAAGATGGTGAAGTCGAGCTGATTGCGGTGACAGGGACTTGTGATGAAGCTACAGGAGCCCTAACACCTCGGGCCGCAAGCCAATCACCTGAAACGTTCGGGTTTGATAGACCGGGACCCACCAGACCGCCTGACGTGATATTAGGACCACCAACACCCTGTGGTGGAAAATACTGTGCTGAGGTAGGTGGGCCCACTGAAGGTGGGGCCATTGAATTCGGAGGCACTTGTGATCTTATGCCAAAAGTTTGAGGTTGCATCGGACTGACAACCCCAGGCTGCTGTGTAATAGGACGTGGGCCTGGGCCCGGGCCCATTGAACTGACAACCCCGGACTGCTGTGTGGGAACACGTAGGCCTGAGCCCATTGAATTGATAACCCCGGACTGCTGTGTAGGAGGACGTGGGCCTGGGCCCATTGGATTGATAACTCCAGGCTGTTGTGTAGGAGGCCGTTGGGCGATAGGATTTGGCTGAGCTGGCGCAAGTGCGGTAAGATTTATTTGTGGAGGAGGGATTTTCGCAGAAGCAGGCCCGTATAATGCAGCCTTTACGATATCGGGTGTTAGTTCTCGTTTACTTTGTGCCACTGTAACAAGCTTAAGGGCATTATAGAATTCTTGACGGCCAAGAAAGCCAGTGCGGTTCTGATCTGCATGCTGCCATATCTGTAATCAAGTAATACATATATTAATTATTAATAACTACACTACCGGATGCTTAAATTATTTTTAATTTTAGTTTGGTAATATTATGCAATACAGTCCTAGTTGATTGTGAATTATAACTGCTACATGCTATAGACAATGGTCCAAAAGAGTTGCCTATGTGAACATTACTAAAAGTATATAAGACAGCTATGAAACAGAGACATTTCTTAAACTATAGTCTGCATGTAATTGTGTGAAGTCTAAAATTGCAATTGGCATAGGAAAGTAGAAACTATGAATATTCATCATCTCATCTTAGCTTGTAAATAGCAAATACAATGACCATATTCAAAACATTCTTAACCCAAAGAGATATTTGAATAAGCTACTCTAACCTTCTTCAACTTAACGCACCAAATCGCATCATGCTGAACTGGTCTCCTTCGCGGTTTCCAAGTCATCTACGAGTTCAGATTTCTAGTTTAGCTCCTTAAGGATGAGCTTCAAACAAGCTGACGTTACGATTATGTACTGTTTGCTCTTCGGGAATTGGTTTGGATACGAGTGCTCTATTAATGCTCTTATTTTCTAACCCAAATCCTCATTGTATTGACCGAGGACACCCTTCAAGTCACCATAAGCGATGTTACCTCAAATGCATTAATCAGCCCAAATCTCGTAGATGGCAAATCCAAGTTTAAAAAAAAAAACAAAGGCAGTTGGAATCCATCTCAACTTTCAACCTTATCCACTTCTACCCACATCCTAAATTACGGGAATATTTTTTCCACAAGTAGGGGCTTAGTGGGTTCCTTGACGGCATTCTTTATGTTCAAATCATAACATTCTCTAAAGATCCTAGAGACTTCATCTTCGAGAAGCTAAAGTTGAAATCTGAACTCGCAGATGACTTGGAAACTGCGAAGGAGATAAGTTCAACACAAAGCAATTGGTTGCTTCGAGTGGAAGCAGGTTGGAGTAGCTTATTCGAATATGTGTAAAGTCTAAAGCCTAACAATGGTTAAATCACTAATTCATTAATTCTCCTAATCAATCAACTAACTAAACTACAGAACGTCATATATTAAATCAACAAAAATTCAATAAAATTCTCCTAATAAATCAACACAAATTCTCCTAACAAATTCAATCAAACTCTCCTAATAAATCAACACAAATTCAATCAAATCCTCCTAATAATTGAACACAAATTCTCCTAATAAATAAAAACAAATTCAATCAACAAATCAACACAAACAGAAATTAAACTCCAAAACCTGAGCAAGCACAGGCTTAGGCAAATTCGAGCCCTGGAAGAACGCAACAGCTTCAGCTCCACTAATTCTCTCATCGCGATCCAAATCCGCCCGTCGAAAAAACGCATCGAACTGATCCATTTCCGATTCAACAACTTCCGAATGAAATCAACCGATCGAATTGCACAACTGTCACCTAGGGTTTCAGATCCGGAGGAACATGAATCGAATGAGAAACACAGGTTGATGATAAGGAGATCTTGCACTGGATCGCGTGGAAGTGATGGAAGGAGAGGTGAAATTGTTAACGGTGATTGTTGTTTGATCGGATCGAGAACGGACACATAGTGGAAAAAGGGTTTCTAGAAAATGGAAACGTAACTGATCGATGTTGTCTTTTTTTTTTTTCGTTTTATGTGTAAAAATAATACAAGTAGGGAGGTAACTTACTAGCTTGTAAGATGATCGAGAACGGACACATAGTGGAAAAAGTATTTTTCAACGAATATAAGTTCGGCTACCTGAAGTAACTCTATGGTAAAAGATGAACCGTGATCGTAGAGATGTGGACACCGTTTAATAGCTTAATCTCATCATCTTCAGTTCTGGAGAAAACCTGCCGACTATAGGCCCATTGTGATAAATTCAGTTGGGTAGTGTGACAGAGTTTGAACTAAAACTTAGTTGGAGCCGAGACACCCCGACCCGAGTAAAGCTTTGCATGTGCAGTTATAACTTTTCGAATAAGAGATTTAATCAACCTTTTTTATTTTAATTTTAAATATGTTTAGTTTGAGTAAGATTTTTAGAAAAAACAAATAAAAGATTAGACCAATTAATCCAATAACTTTGGTTTAAAATTCAATCAAATATGGATTTTATCAATTTTTTAATCTTAAATATCTTTATATGATTCACACTACTTTACAATCTAAAACTACTTTCAAATTTGTGAGTGAGTGAAATAGTTAAATAACAAATATGGTTAAATTAAATTGGAGTTAAAAGAGAAATTATATAAGTATAAGGTGTTGATGAGATAAGCTCAATAAAACAAGAGTGTCACTTATCTCACAATGAGTTCTGCAGTATAGTCACCAAAGTTAATTAAGAGCTAGTTAAATTTAGGGAAAGCCGTTTCTTTAGTTAAAAAAAATGTGTTGTGTGTGCATTGAGGGAGAACGTTGATGAAACTTTAAATCAAGTGAAGAAATCACCAATTTGAGGTTGATCCAAGTTGGAAATCAAGGAAGACATGGCCACAATCTACAAGGAAAAATAAATAGTTTTTGTGAATAGTTCTTGGCCAAACTTGAAGGTTTTCTTAATAATTATTGAACACGTGTTCATCTATGAAAGAAATATGAAGTTTTTTGGTTTGTCTAAGTTAGAAAGGGATTTACTTAAATGTATATGGTAGCTAGAATCACCAAAACTTCAATATTTAGAGGTTTGTAATGATTAGAAGTCGGGGTATTAAGTAATCAAACAAGGTAATGCAATATGTTGAACTAATGGTAAATTAGTTATATTGGGTTAGAAATTACCTATGTGGGTGAATAGATAGTGTTCGAATACTCGCGTGTCAGGATCAAATTTGAAATAGGTAAAAATGAATTAGGGAATATGACATAAATTGAAGTAATTTGTTTTTTTAATATGGTTATACACATAATAGCCTCTAATGATCTTGAATGATGATAATCATATAGCTAATTGTTTAATATGGTTGGTAACATTGGAATTGGAATTGGAAATGTGAATTATTGGTGAAGTGATCCTTAAACCTCCTTAAATGGGTTAGTTGGTAAAAAAAGAGTAATTTGAGATTTAATCCAACGTTGACATTAAAATGCTAGTACTTAGTATTAATATCTTCAATGGAATTGTTAAACAGTGATTTGGGTGTATAAGGGAAAGTGACCCATATATTGACACAAAGTGAGTTTGACTTAGGAAGTCAATGACTTGACGAAGGAACTTAAGAATTAACCGATCCTATAGACAAAGGTGAGTGTTACATAACCAGAATAGAAAGGTAGCTTGCTACATGTTTTGAACTAGTTGGTTTATACATGTTTATAAAGTATGTTTATGGAATCCATATTGATTAGGAAAGTATATGTTTGTATGTTATGTGTTTTTACTAATTGGTTTAAACATGTTTTAAAAATATGTTAATGGAATTTTTGTTGATATGTTCTAGACTTGGTGATTAGGTCAATATTGAACATGGTGTAAAGTCTCATTAGAAAATAAGCATCAGATGGGTAGGTATGTGATTAAATAGAATGAAAGGATCACATGGATAGTTATATAATCAAACGAACTGAAATGATCACATGGGTAGTTATGTGATCAAAGGAGTCATGATGATGTTTTGTTACCCACATGCTAAACCACAATTGAAATTTTATAATTTTAATTTTGACCCGTTAGACAAGTATTAATTCAAACTAAAGAAAATTTTCAGGACAGTTCCAACTTTCAAATTATTTTTCTCTATCGAACATTTTCTAACTGGTGTCTAACCCAATTAGTTTTTTGCTGACGTGGCACCATCACCACCTCCAGGAAATAACTAAGTTTTTGTCTATGTCAGCAAAAAACCAATTAGGTTAGACACTAGTTAGAAAAGATATAGTAGAGGAAAATAATTTGAAAGTTTGGACTGTCTTGAAGAATTTCTTAAGTTGGGATTAATGTTGGCCAACGGGTCAAGGTTATGATTACTAAACTCCAATTTCCCAATGCTAAAGGCAGTGGTGAATTAGAATGTGTGTTAATACTTCATACACGGTGTGTTTCCTTAAACGGAATAGTGTACAACTTAAATAAAGGGTGTTAAAAATCTGTTTCCTTGAACGAAAATAGTGTACAACTTAAACAAAGGGTGTTAAAAATCATTCTCATATGTGTTTTTTGGTTTGATATTAACAAAATTGATGTTGGACAAAAGCCAATATGATTTGTAAGTCCCTACGCTGAAAGCTACTATTATCCATTGTATAATAGACGAATTATGGGATACGACCATATACCTGGGGTATAGACCCGTATATGGTATGCTAGATGTTAAACGATTATATATGAGATGTTAAAAACTTAGGACAATATTTTGGCGAACGAGTTTGGGTTTGGAATTATTATTTGGGTTATTATATGTAACCTCAGTTAGTTGTATACTAAGGGGTTATCCATGATCAGGTTTTAGAATGTTGTGCATGTTAAACATATACTTGCAAGTAAATCATCGAAAACATGGGGTTGTCCATGATCAGGTTTTAAAAGGGTGTATCGAACAACTTTTTATACACATTGGTTGTCAATATGTTTTCGTCAAACGTAGTTAGATATGTTAGACATGTGATAATTACTTTACTTTTTGATTGAATGTAATGTTTTTGTAAAGGTTATAAATTTGACTCTTTGAAAGTAATTGTATGTGATCTAATTTTGAAATGTTAAGGCCAAATTAATACTGTATGTGATCTAATATTTTGAAATGTTAATGCCAAATTTCCATACTATAATTTACTAAAATGTTGATGCTATATGTTGTTGTATCTTATACATGGGGGGTTTTCCAAAAAAAAAGTTGATTTTCCATTTCTAACCCAAAGGTTTTTATTTTTGTATTTTAACCCATTGATTTTTTACTTTTAACACAAAGGTTTTATTCTTATTAAATTTAACCCTAAAACTTTTTATTTTCAACTTTGGTCCCCCACACTTTTCATCTCTAGAAAATTTTTCGTTTTACGTTTCGTTTTAAATTTTGCGAGTTAACACGCCACAATGTGCGTATGGGGTTCAACGTTTTTTTCGTCTGGTTTTACTTTTCTTTTTCTTATTTTATTTTTACAAGCTTTTGCGCTGTTGGTGGTTGTCACACCCCCAAATTATCACATGCGGAATCACCGTTGGATGTGTGACGTACCAGGACCCAAGACACCAATCACATTGAACTATGCATAATATTTAAATAAAACATTCCATTCATTACAAAATATAACCCAAGTCATAAGTTTAAACCAAAGTAAACGTTCAGCGGAAGCATATAGTAATAGTTATTCAATCGTTTCAAAACAAGTGTTCAAGAATCAATGTGACAAGTATCCAAGAGTCTCAACCCATGACCACTCCAGCGCTCCCAGATAGCAAGTCCATAATCAACAACCTAACGACCTGCAAGCATGCATACAAGTGTGTCAGACGACGCTGGTGAGTTCAAAGTTTTGTTAACGCGTTTAGTTACCAGATATAAGTATAAACAGTTCAATGATTTGATGTTGTAATAACTCGTTTACCGCTGATGGCTTAAAGTTGTTTTGCCCAAACTCCATTGCCTCTATCAAAGCAATGGTCAAGACTGGGATCATTAGTTCACTCCCGACCTCCCCGGTACGGTGTGAGGTTGCCAAACCTAAATAGCGCTATTAACTAATATCCCGTTGCCTCCCCGGCAACGATCGGCAGATGGGACTTAGGTGATAGACATGCGAGTATTAACAAACATCCCAATAACCCAGCATTCCTCCCCGGAACGTTTACCCGATGTCCCTCCCCGTGACGCATGCTTGGAAAAGAGCAGTGAACTCACCTTGGTTTGCTCGGTATGTATTAATTACCCGTCCAGTTGGTCCACCCCAAACCCTACCGTGGTTACCAAACAGTATCAGTTTCAAAGTCATTCGAATCACACGTTTGCACACAGTAAGTCACGTATGGTTACACAGTTTGCATTTAGCATTTCTAGCTCTGTTATCATGTAACACTCACAGGAATATCATAACGGTCCACAAACCATACACATGTCATCTAACATTACACCTTATGGTTAAATAGTAAGGTCATCATGTAACTACTACATTTTACAAATAAGATACCAACAATACGTATTTCTCAAACTGTTTACTGTTCCAAACACCAGCCCCTTCGACGAAACTCCCCAGCGACGAAAGTCCACCTTTCGTCGTTATGCATGTGACGAAACATATGTATGTTTCGTCGAGATGGGGTTTGGCGAAACTCCTGAGAGATTCGTCATGTACTGGTCGACGAAAGTCCCAGCTTTCGTCGAATCATGCCTTTCATCGGTTCACGTCTTTCGTCGCTCAATATGTGCAGTCACAATTTACCAAACACACATACAGTTAACCTACTACGACATACACAGCAGATCAACAACGACAACAACGATAACTCATGCTCATACTATCCAAATCATAAACGGACATTCAACATTCAAGCGTAACGATTTGCATTCCACACATGTAAAATTGTAATCAACAATAATCATTAACACACACACAAACCCTAACCCAAATCTACAAGATTCATGTATTTCATCATCTGATCATGACAATCATCTCATCGATTCCCTAAATAAACCTTCACCCTAACTTTGCATAGAACCCTAATCATGAGTCAACCACACACATGGACAGGAATCACAGAAGGTTTACTCAAATCAAGATAACATTACTAACTGTGTTGTTGTGTGCACAAAGGTGTTGGAACGATCGATCGACGATGCAGGCTTCTAGAGTATAATTGCCGTCAACAGAGAGCAAGGTGAGTAGTTCTAGGGTTTTGCTAACTTCCACTTACGTAACTTATGTGACTACACAGATTTTATAACCTAATCACCTTTGGGCCTCACATGGGCCAAAAGCCCATTTCGGCGAAACCCACTGGACGAAACTCTAGTGTTTCGTCGTCTAAAGAGTGGCGAAACTTCACAAGTTTCGTCGAGATGGTCATGAGGATGGAAGTGTTGTGTTTATAACTTTAAGCAATTTATAATTTCCAACAATTAACAAACACTAAACAATTTATTAATCGTAAACAATGAATAATTAACCATACAACGTAATGAATTGCTAAAGCACAGCTGTGAAACAAGTAACGTGTCGAGAAAGACCTTGGAAAGTCGGGTTGTCACAGTGGTCGCTGGCAGTGTGTGACATTGGTGCAACTTGGCACGGTTTTACAAACGTTTTTAACGTCTTAAGTTTTTTACTAATAGTTTGTTTTGAGTTTACCCATGTACTTCCTTTACTTAAAAAAACTATTTTTTTACGTGCGTATATTTATGTATGTGTCGGTATAAATTCGATTTGTTCTACGTTTTGATAAACAGCAGCCAGCTGTGAGAACTTATCTGTTTCCTTGATTGCTAAAAAGTGTGCTGACTTCGTGAGACGATCCACGATTACCCAGATGGTATCGTTTCCGTTTTGAGTCCTTGGCAAGCCTGTGACAAAATCCATTGCGATTTGCTCCCATTTCCACATGGGTATTTCTGGTTGTTGCAGCAATCCAGACTATGTCTGATATTCCACTTTAACTTTCGAGTAGGTTAGACATTTACTCACATAGGTTGCGATTTGAGCTTTCATCTTCGGCCACCAATACATGACTCTGAGATCCTGATACATCTTATCCGAACCTGGGTGAACAGAGTATCGAGACTTGTGTGCTTCGTCCATCACAAGCTCTCTAATGTTACCAAACAAAGGGATCCATATCTGTTCCATGCAGTAGAGAATGCCATCAGATCTCTTTATAAGTCGCTTTTCCATGCCTCGTAAATATTCAGCTTCATAATTTTCTTCTTTTAACGCTTCAGTTTGAGCAGCACGGATCCGATACGGTAAATTAGAATGAATGGTGAGCTGTAAAGCGCGAACTCGTTTGGGATTCGATTCCTTTCGACTGAGGGCATCAGTTACCACATTAGCTTTGCCCGGGTGATACTTGATGGCGCAATCGTAGTCGTTCAATAATTCTACCCAGCGACGCTGTTGCATATTCAATTCCTTCTGGTCGAAGATATGCTGAAGGCTCCTGTGATCGGTGTAGATGGTGCATTTGGTACCGTACAGATAGTGCCCCCAGATCTTCAACGCGAACACCACGGCCCCCAATTCCAAGTCGTGAGTCGTGTAATTCTTCTCATGAACCTTCAACTGCCGGGACGCATAAGCTATCACATTGTTGCGTTGCATCAGTACGCATCCAAGACCCTGAATGGAAGCATCACAATAAACCACAAAATCTTCGCTGCCTTCAGGTAGAGACAAGATCGGTGCGCTGCAGAGTTTCTGTTTTAATAACTGGAATGCCTCTTCTTGTTTCGTTCCCCATAAGTATACTACGCCCTTCTGTGTTAACGAGGTGAGAGGTTGCGTGATCTTCGAAAAATCCTTAATAAATCTCCGATAATACCCAGCGAGACCAAGATATTGTCGCACCTCCGAATGAGTCTTTGGTGCCGCCCAATTCTTGACAGCATCAACCTTTGCAGGATCCACGTGTATCCCCAATTCATTAACAATGTGTCCAAGAAAGTGTACCTCCCGAATCCAGAAGTCACACTTAGAGAATTTTGCATAGAGTTGCTCCTTCCTCAGGAGCTCCAAGATAAGTCGTAAGTGCCGCTCGTGATCTTCCTTGTTCTTCGAGTAGATGAGAATGTCCTCAATAAACACAATAACGAAGTCGTCGAGATACGGCTTGCATACACGGTTCATGAGGTCCATGAAGACCGCTGGCGCGTTCGTCAACCCAAACGGCATAACTAAAAACTCATAGTGCCCATAACGCGTTCGAAAAGCTGTTTTAGGAACATCCTCCTCTCGGACTCTCATCTGGTGGTAGCCCGATCTTAAGTCGACCTTCGAATAAAAGCTTGACCCTTGCAACTGGTCAAACAAGTCGTCGATGCGTGGCAGTGGATAACGGTTCTTGATAGTCACCTTGTTGAGTTCCCGATAATCAATGCACATGGGAAAGGACCCGTCTTTCTTCTTTACAAACAAAACAGGGGCTCCCCAAGGCGAAGAGCTGGGTCGAATAAATCCTCTGTCCAACAACTCTTGCAGTTGATTAGACAACTCCTGCAATTCTCCAGGTGCTAAACGGTAAGGAGCACGAGCTATCGGGGCTACTCCTGGCGCAAGATCAATCTGGAATTCCACTTGACGATGAGGAGGTAAACCAGGAAGTTCCTCAGGAAACATGTGACAACCCTCACCAAACCAGGTATCCGTACGAATTAATTAATATTTAATTACTGCTTAGTTACTGTGCTTGCTTACAACTGTGATTAAACTGCTTACTGATTTCTGATACGTACATACTCATGCATCACATTTTATACTGTCACTCTATTATTATTTACACAAAACTTCAGTGACAACCTTGATGCACAAAAGCACAGTGAGCACACTATACAGGATACCCATTAAACATGCTGATATAACCAGCATCAGGCAGACACTGCCTCTAAGGCCTGTATGAGCCAGAGATAGTTTACTACACCTGTAGAGAGTGTAGGGAAATGAGGGTTGTAGAACTGCGTCACTAGGTGATAATTATAGTGACCGGATGTGCCTAAAACGTACTTTGAGTACAAAATTCTGCACTTTAAATAAAAATTCAGCATTAAGCTATTAGTAAAGTGCCAAAACATGAGAAAATATTACTAGACACTTTCCAAAGTGTCAGGAATAAATTGTGTCACTAAAAGAAATAATAACGACACTTTATATATTTATTTAGCACTTTAACGGATTAAGATCCAACCGAACAACCGGACTTTACCCGGAACACAAAAAAAAAATATTGTCAATGATATTATTCTTCCTTTTCTGAGCTAGTTAGGGTCCCCGAACACCCTAACACCCGTAATATTATATAACACTAGATATAACATTAAACCCCCACTATTTAACATATTTACCCAAAAAGAATACACTTAACCCCCCATATGAAATTGGCGGCACACATGTTTTCCCTTTTCTCAAATTTTCGATTTCCCATGTGCCACCAACAATTGTCCACCAAATCCCCATGCAACTAACATTGGATTGTGAGAAGATATTTAGTGTACTACTATTACATCTAGCACCCCCTAAATACTCATCACTTACCATATAATTTACACTAAGGCCCCTCTTTCTTGGCTGACTTTCGGCTCCCAAAGACCACCCACAAATCTGAATTAAATCCTCCATTTTCCCATGCAATCCTTTAGATATTTAGAAGTGATCGTGTTGTGTACTTGGTAGGACATATAGACCAATGGTTAATAGAAATTGAGTTTATAAAATAACCTATCTTCTACACTTAGTCAAATCACCACAAAGAAATTTCTTTCTTCCTTTCTAAACAAAGCTACTGCCGAAACTCATAGCCACCACCATCAAATTTTTATTTTGTTCAAGTATTCCAAAGACCCACTACAAGGTGTAACAAGGCGAATCACGGAGTGTGGAGCTCGCGGTTTGTCAAGGACCTCTCTAGTTTGCCTTTATCCACTCGTTTTCTCTCGTGTTTCTTCCATAGCCTCGAGCTAGTAGTAAGTGACTCTAAATGCCTTCTTGATCTTGTCTAGAGTGGTTAATAAGGATTTTGACGGTTGAAATTTATGAGCATGTAAGAACAAAAAATTTAAAGTCTACTAAAATAATAGAGTAAACTGCCATTTTGGTCCCTGTGGTTTGGCCAGTTTTGCCACTTTAGTCCAAATCTCAAACTTATTACATCCAGGGCCCTGTGGTTTGCATTTTGTTGCCATTTTAATCCAAAATCCAAAAAACTCTCTTTTTGACTGTTGAGAGCTGCCAATTTTGTCCTTTAGTGCAGGGGCATTTTGGTCATTTATGTTTTATTATAAACTGATCATCATCATCCCCAAAAATAATCAGCTCTCTCTCTCTCTCTATATATAGCACCACCACCACCACCACCGCCACCTCCTCCCCCTCTCTCTCTTCTCTCTCTCTAGCACCACCACCACCGCCATAACCTCCTTCCACAACCACCTGTTTCCACCATCACCACCCATTCAACAAGCACTTCAGATTCTGAATATTCCAGTTTAATATCAATTATACAACCACAATTGTTTCTCTCTCTCACTAACTAATAATCAATCATACAACCACAATCGTTTAGATTCAAATAATTCAATCAAAACCAGTGAAGGTAATTTCCACCATCCTCTAAATTCCCCACCTCAAAACCCCTGAAAAATCAAGATTTAAACAAAACCCAAAAACAAAAAGCCACATAATATGCAGATGAGAGAGAGAGAGATGAAAGAGAGAGAGAGAGAGGCGGTGGCATCAATCAACGCTGCAGCATCAATCAACGCTGCCGTTCATCAGCATCAATCACGGTTGTCTGTTCATCTTCAAGTTCCAGATCCACACATCTTTCTTCCCCCAAATCTCAGATCCGTCATCGGAGTTCCTTCCCCAAATCAGTGTTCTGCTGAGTTTCTTTCTAGAGAGAGAGAGGGAGGAGGTGGCGGTGGTGGTGGTGGTGGTGCTATAGAGAGAGAGAAGGATGGAGGAGAGATCTGTGTAGAGAGAGAGAGAGAGAACTGAGAGAGAGAGAGTGTGTGTATGGCGGTGGTGAATGGTGGTGATCTGTGGTGATGACGGTGGTGAACAGTGTAGAGAGAGAGAGAGAACTGAGAGAGACAGAGTGTGTGTTTCTGTTGTTTTAGTGAGAGAGAGGTCGAGAAGGATGACCAAATATACAATCCATCATTATAATCAGTCATCATGTATTATTAATTAAATTATATAATATATAATTAATTTTGTTTTAATTTATTAGAAGAGTAAAACCAAAATGACCAAAATGCCCCTGCACTAAAGGACAAAATATGCAGCTCTCAACAGTCAAAAAGGGGGTTTTTGGATTTTGGACTAAAATGGCAACAAAATGCAAACCACAGGGCCCTGGATGTAATAAGTTTGCGATTTGGACTAAAGTGGCAAAACTGGCCAAACCACAGGGACCAAAATGGCAGTTTACTCAAAATAATATAAACAAAGTGGTTAATAGATGAATATTGGTGTAAAACTTATAAGACTTGTTTTGTTATGATTATCTAGTGTTGTTTTATGCTAGTGTTAGTTCGGATCGTCATCTAACCCGACTAAGTCATGTTCATGGAACATGACCTAGTGTATGTTATAGTGTGAAAAGTGGTTAGATGAAGAACACTACTACTTATAACCATGAACTTGTGTAAAAACAATTTTTCTTATAAAATGGAGTTCTAAACTTATAGATCTAGAGATCTACAAGTGGTATTTTCGAAGGACCAAGTGTAAAAAGAAATCATATTTTTAAAGCCGGATCTTTCCTAAACAAAGGTGATTTTTGTGAACACACAAGTGTGTAGACACTTGTGTAACAAAGAGTTTTAACAAAGAATTATTGTTGTAATTTTTGACAAAAAGTTGTAAAGACGCGTCTTCTTTAAAAACAAGGTTCTCAAAGAAACCAAGTTTATTTACAAAAGATCTATTAAAAATAATGGCAAGTTACTACATATCCTACACAAACCACAAGTTCATGTGTTATGCGATTTATATCTAGTTTGGACTAGTTGATGTTGAAATATCGTTTGTTAATGTTGGGAACATTGTTGATTTGATTTATAAAAGAAAATGATACGCTTGAAAACGTGGCCACCTCCAGTTACAGAGGAAACTCTGGCGAAATTTTTCCAAAAATCTAACACTTGTAAATATTTTTATCACAAGTGTTATGGATATATTTTTAACTTATTTTTCCAAATAAATTTCGTCACGATTTTTATTACAAATTAAGCAAGTGTCGGAGGTGGGATTTTCACAAAATAAAACTTGCTAAAATATATATTTAGAATATATATTTTCATAACAACACTTGTGTAAATTTTGTGAGTATTTTGTGAACTACGTAAATATTATTTTTAGGGTAAAGATAATATTACCAAATATTAACGACTCCAAAATAATACGAACGCCTTCACAATAAATATTTAAGTTACAATGGTATTATTAATACCACCCGAACCTTACAACGTAACTTACGTATTTACAGATAATACACATAAGTGTGTATTTTGATAAAGTATTTTTGGACAAATGAAATAAAATATATTTTATTAAGTGAGACTTAATAATATATTTCGAAGTTATACGAACGCACATGTATTAAATCCCCCATCCTTGGGAAGGAATATATTTACAAAATAATTACGAAGTGTAAACACGAAATAGTTGCCTAACTATTTCCCAAAGACATTAAACCTTAAGCTAAAGCACGGCCGTCCGTCTAATAGAAGTTAGTACGTGTAGGTCGTCGCACAGCAGATTTTCTGGGAGTTTACTTTTTAGAGACGCACTTCGGTGAGTTCATGTCCCCCTTTTCTTTTAACTGTTTTCAGTTTTCTAAATTGCGGGGGTGAAATACATGTTACTATGATTACGAGTACTTTATACATGGTATGGTTAGCGTAAGGAGGGTTACTACTTAGATCATGTGAGTGGGTAGGCGCAACTTGAGGCCATTAATCCTTATTGTAGGACCGAGGGACAGGAGCGGTAGATCTATCTGGGTGTAGCGAGCCCAGCCCCAGGCCTAGCAGAACGGACCTCGGGGTGACTTTGTGCCCAACGCATAAATCCGCTAGGTTTGAGTCTTCCTACTTGCACTTCACACATATCAATGGCCTTGCAAACCATTGGTGATCTCTTTTTCCTTATTTGCTACATACCAGGATTGTTATACTTACAAAGGTTTTACATACTCACTTACACATGAACTCGCTCAACAATTTTTGTTGATTTTTCCAACTTACATGTATTTCAGGGAACTAAGGATCTGGCACGGTATGCTACATTTTCTCGCTGCGTTAGAGTTATGGGATCATCCAAGTTTAGGGGTTGTGGGTTTTACCTGGACGAGTCACAGTTCTTAAACTACGTCTATCTTAAGTTTGTGGTTGTGTCTTTCAAACAATGTTTTTATGTTATTAGGTTGTAATTTCCGTTGCATGTGTGAACGCTTTAAGACAATGTTGTGGTATTTTACTTTTCAAACTTAAATCAATGGATGATCTGCATGGTTTTATTTTCATATAGCTTTGTTATGATTAAGCTATGGTATTAAGAAGTCACACCAAATAAACCCACGCTTCCGCAAAGCCAGGGTGTGACAGCTTGGTATCAGAGCCTCGATCATAGCGAACTAGGATTCTTTCTCGAGTCTAGACTATGATCACTAGGGCTCTCACGAAAACATTTTTACATTGCATACCACTTAAGTCCCGATCCAAAACGTTTTTACAAACAAAGTTGAGTACATTTTAATTGTTAGTTATAGGCTCAGTCTGGGAGGCTGAGGCTCAGTCTGGAAGGCTGAGGCTCGGTCTGGGAGGCTGAGGAAGTAGGCTAGTGGGACTAGGAGAACTATATGATTGCTTATTGGTGACTAATATGTTTATCTGACTATATGATTGATTATTTGTGCATATGTGTGTTTGTATTACAAAACGTCATGCCTTCATTAGATACTGGAGAGTCGGACACTACAGATCCCATGGCCATAGTATCAGGCGACATAGTTTCATCGGAGCACGAGGTGTACATTTCCGATACTACCAGCACAGACGATGACGACTTTCAGCCCTTTGCGCTGCCTGATGTCGTAGCAGAGCCTGCTGATGGCCATCTTGTTGGGGATTTGCCACTCGCGGTGATCCCTGCTCCTGTGCCCCTTGCCGCTTATCCCATTGTTCATATGCCCCACCGACGTTGTCTCTGACGACGATGTCGAACTATTAGAGGAGGACCCACTTGAGGGCGAGGCCCTATTGCTGCTGGTGGTAGCCTACTGCTTGCTGACGCTCCTGCAGAGGAGGCTCATGCTCATTCACCTGTCCCAAACTCGTTTGAGTCTGTGGCGTCTGCATCTTCGCATATACAGGGAGTGCAACACCACTCACACGACGCCGACCCTGATATGGCGTCATCAGCTGCACCGGTTCCCGCACACAGCTTTAAGTTTGATCATGATATTAAGGATGATCCTGTTTTTCCACCTGGTTTTGATCCAGACCATGACATTGAGTTCATACACTTAGACCAGCCCTTGGAGGATCCTGTAACCCCTGTGTTTGTTGATCCAGCTGATTTTGAGATGGAGTTTGTTGTTCCGGAGCCAGCCGTGGCCCCTGAGCCAGGCGTTGCTCCTGACCCCGCATTGGAGCATGACCCTGTTCATGCCGATGCACCTGCTGTTGCTCCTTGATTGATCATTTGCTTGGACGAGAGAAAGTTGGGGTAACTGTGCATGACAATCTATTATTACGGGGGCCCACGTAATAACGGCTTGTAGTGCACAGAAATCCTGGTGGACTCTACGGGTCAAGCTAATGAAAACCCATGTAGCAGGAAATAACTAAAACACGAATGACCAAGGCGATGTAGCCTCGAGTTCATTCTATTACAAGCAACAAGCCATTTTGGCAAGCCTATGTGAAGGCTCAGAAATTTATTTCCTCACTCATACATTGAGTATATTTACGTGTGAAATTGGGTGATTACCTGATGGCTTATGGTGCTATGTATCTCATAGACAATTGAAATGTTGTCTAACCCGCTTCATACCACTGCGACAGAAGAGAATGCCACCCAGGCGTGACACAGACACCAGTACACTGCCAAGGACAGAAGCCGAGTTGCAAGAACGCATCTCACAGGCAAATGCACGACATGAAGCCCTCCGCTCTAAGTACAACGATGTCATTACTGGAAATAACCCTCCAACTGGCTGCACTTATAAGCAGTTCCTGAACTGCAAGCCTTTGAACTTTGACGGAGCAGGAGGCGCCGTGGCATTTGTTCGTTGGTCCGAGAAGACTGAATCCATTCTAAGAATGAGTAACTGTTCGCCCCAACAGAGTATTGCCTATATCTCGGGGTTATTTCTAGATGGCACACTCTCACGGTGGGATCTTCAGGTTCAGACCCTTGGTACAGATGCTGCTTATGCACTGAGCTGGGACGAGCTCAAAGAAATGATTGAGAAGAAATACTGTTCTAGGGCTGGTATCCAGAAGCTTGAGGTGGAGTTCCGGAATTTGAAAATGGACGAACCAGAGATTCCTGAACATGTCCAGCGATCGCACGACTTGTCTAGGGTCGTCCCCTACTAAGTCATTGATGTTGTATGATACAGTTGTGTACTTGTAAGCTTTACATTGTGGTCTCGATTTGTGGCAATGCAATCGCAGTATTCTCATCATTTGTGATGTTTGATCTATTGTTTATGTTCTATGACATGAGATGTTATGTGGTTGATTTATTTATAGCATGAGATGTTATGTGTTGATATTGTTGAATACATACCAGGTTAAAACGATTGTATCAAACACCTAATATTCATTAACTTACAAAAACCCTCCATCCGGAGGAAACCACAAAAAGTTTAGCCGCTCATCTCGCACGAAGAATCTTCAAAAGCTTGAGTTGATGCAGAATTCATAGTTGATTTGATGATTAGAATGAGAATCTTGATGGATTAGAAGTGAAAAACCCTTCAACTTTGAGTCCCTTGATGCCTTGGATCGATTGTAGATGATAGATAATGAGAAACTAAGGTTTTTATCTTATAAAAGCCCATCAAAATCATCAAATTCGCGCCCCCTATTGCCCCAGCGTCACCCACAGTTCAGAACCGTGGGTCACAGTTCACACAGAGCTGGCAATATTACCTCCACCGTGGGTGAAGGTCTGAAGTGTGGGTCAAGGTGTAAGGTCCCTGTTTGTTTTTTTATCCTTGCATACCTAAACCTTGGGTGAAGGTGTAGAATGTGGGTGATGGTCTAGGATTGCTGTTGAAACATATCTCTACCATCCTAAACCGTGACCCATGGTTTATGAACCATGGGTGAAAACGTGATTCCATGTCTCACCATAGACACCCATATATGACTTTCAGCAAATGTCAACATTGACCCCTCTACTTTATACTTTCACTTCTCTTCACATATAACTGTCACATATCTTCCATATAATGACCAAAAGGCCCCTCAACTTTATCATTGCTTGTTTCTTCCCATATTTCAGCCATCATTAACTTTCAGCTAATTACCAAACGGCCCCTATACTTTGTAAAATCTTATTTCTTGCACATTTAGGCACAAAGCAACTTCCAATTAAGTACCGAATGGTCCCTGAACTTTGTTCTTCCATGTTCCTTTCACTCGTGGGCCTTCATATCACCCGAACAAACTTCAATATTCATCCTCGAGCTGCAATATCCCATCCAATGCTTGCAACTCCATCTTTATCCATTATAAACACACCGAATTACGTGCTTAACCTGCAAATCACCAAATTCTTGTAGTTACTTCATTCTAAGCAAGTAAACATATCAAATATACATAAAACATCATATTTAGACACTCTAAAGCTCGGGTTTCATCCTCTCCATCAGGAGGCTCTGTTTTTGTGCATGGGGTGTTGGTTCAAGTTTCCCTTAGTATCCTTCACCATCCCGAGTGTGTTTTACCCATTACAACATCATCCAAATACCAAATAATTTGAAAACCATCATTCATTAAAGAGAGAGTTACATACGGTCCTAGAAAAATAAAGAAAAATAGAAAGCTAAAAAGTTCCTAAGATAGATAGGTCAAGTGATACATGAAATCATCCTAATGAGTTCTACCCTTATTGTAGGAATAACAAAAGCCCGAAAATAGCTTCCCGGTATTTCAAAGGCATTGTAGAACTCGAAACCGAGAGGTGTCCCCTAGATGTCGTTGAGCCACTCCTCTATCTCTCTCGGGAGGAAGAAGGCGGGCTCATTTTCCACAACATCTTGTGGGGGAGGAGCGGCGGCAACCGGGACCCCATGTAGTATGTCTCGAGGGGGGTCCGTTTGCATGGCATACCACTCGGCCGGTATGATAACTTCTGGTACCACATTCCATGACCTTTGGGTGATGATTGGTACCAAAGGAGGAGAAGCGAGAATATTCAACCTTTGGTGCAAAATGGTGACCTCTCTAAGACATCCTTCTAGCCCCACCGATAAATGATTGATACGGTTGACCAGAGCTTCCTCAACCCCCGTCATTTCTTCTATGGCCTCTCTCAAGGCATAGACATAGTTGACGAGGGAGTCTTCTACCGATGACCTTCTCCCTTGTCGGTTGTTCCTGGAGTGTGATGATGATGTTCCGCTGTTTCTGCTCGACATTCTAAGAAAACAAACCGAAAATAGTTCATTTTAGTGAAACAGTACCTCGAACACGGCCCCGTGTTCACCTCTCTGTAGGTTTTTAAATCAAGGAATCTCGGAGTTTTAAATTAATTTTCTGACTTTTAAAGCATTTTTAAGCAGAAAGAACTTAAAACAATGCTGTAAAACTTATTTTTGACAAGATCCCTTGAATAAAAACCTAACAAATATCTCAATAAAGCTTGAAAACATGGAGGTTTCAAGCTTTAATGGAGGTTTTGAGGAGAGAATGAAGAAGAAGGCAATGGACATAAGTAGAAAAGATAAGATGGTTGTTGAGAACCTTCTTTAGAATATACCTAGTATGGTATGTGTGAAGATTCCACCAAATCTCTGTCTTTGGAGTGGTCCAAGAGTGCAAGAATCTTGCTGCATTTATAGAAAACGACAGCACGCTAGACACGGCCCCGTGTTCGGCTGGACACGGCCCTGTGTGTAGGCGATATTCTGACACTTTTTGTCCGTATTCTGACCGAAAGTCAGACGAGAATCTTTTGGTGGATACGGGGTCGTGCTGACCTGGACATGGCCCATTGCCAAGAGACTGTTTATGAAGTTTTGTCTATTTTAAGGAATTTATCCGGATCGGGTGGTTCTTTACTGGACGGAACAACACCGAAGTGCCTGAGATACCTAAGTTGCCCTAGTTTTAGACGAGAACGCAAGAGGTTATCGGAAAGGGTGATTCCTATGCTAAATGTAGGTGGACAAGTCCAACCCTTATCCGGGCTCTCGTTAAAGAAGGTGTATGTCGAATCGCTCAGGTCTATGTATGCATCGACGGGAGTCGATGGGGAGTCCTTCATGGCACAATCGACACAGGGACGACAAGCGCTCACGTCTTCACGAGAGTTAGAGGTGATTTCAGGAACAACAAGGTTGTTTTTATCCGAATGCGTTCTCACTAATTCTCCTTGATCGTTGTCTTGAGATGAATTAATTATATCCACCTCAAGTTCTTTTATCCATCGGAGAATTAATTCTTCCATTTGAAATAATTCTTCAAGAAGCATTTCATCTAGAAGGGACGATTAAGAGCATTCGAGGGAGAGATATGGATTATTTTTACTTTCGCCCCTCTTAAGGCTACAGGAAAACGATGGGTCTATATAGTGGGGAGTGTAATTTAAAAAATAACATTTTAAATCTTCATGAGTTCCGCCACATATGTGACACCACGTACCATAAGAGGAGCGGAAGTAAAAAAAATCAGTATCGCTCATGTTTGTGTCAGAAATTACCAACCGTCGGAATCTTACGGTTCTGTTTTCAGTATCTGATACTTGGGCACGAGGCGTGTTTATTGGGCACGGCCCCGTGTTCAGCTACTGTCTGACTTAAAACAGGATTGCCAGTACCAAAAATTGGGCACGGGGCGTGTTCAGCGGGCACGGCCCGTGCTGAGCTCTGCAGAAGCTGAAAATTTACGAAAAATCCTAAAAAAAGCAGAAAAATAAGAAAAACGATTAGGCAGTTGATTCCTAACTTTCTTAAAATCCTTGTGTCCCTGGCAACGACGCCAAAAACTTGATGTGCGTTAGGTGTGATATATTTTTAATTATATTTTAAGCCCCTTTTTAACACTTCAGTCAAGTTTTAAATTTATAAAACGCGATATTTTACTAACACTAAACACACATATGGGCAAGTGTACCCATCGTAAGCGTAGTATAGCGTTGGTAGGATACCGAGGTCGTCCAAGGACACAAGAGCTTTTAATACCGGTTTATCCTCAACGTCTAATCAAATCAAAATTTTAGAAAAAGGTTTTAACATGAAAATAAAAACTAAAAATGCTGAAAATAAAAATAAAAATAAAACAGATAGACAAGATAAATCGCTTGGATCCGACTCGCTTTTAGTGTAACCTTTGATGTTTTCCGCACTTTTGCACTTTTTAAGAGATTATCTTAGTTATAGTAGTACGCCCCCCTTTTGAAGGTGACGTTACCCTCAACCCAGTAGTTTGAGTGAGCAAGGATACAAGCATAAAGGGTTGGATTATTGAAAGATAATTAATTAAGTTATTAATGCGTAATGTGGTAGGCCCCTCTTTTAAAGGTGACGTTACCCTCGGCTAAGTGGTTTGAGTCAGCAGGGATACAATCCCAAGTAGCCGAGTTAATGTATTAATAGTAGTTTACATATGAGGGGATCAAGCCATTCGCACCCCCGCCATCCAATACCAGTGGGTATTGAAGGAGGTCCTAGTAAACTTAACCCAGATCCTTGCAGGATCTATACACTGAACAAGGTAAGAACCTTACCAAACCATTCCCTTAACCCCCGACCAGGTAGCCAACATATCTCTATATAGACCGTAGAGATATGAATGGTGTAAATCTTTTATTTTATATAGACAGTAAAATAACGCCAAGACACCACGGACAAATGATTCACCTTCAACATAAGAAACTAGTTATTAAAGTCATTAATACAAAACCAAATAAAAAGTGCGAAAATATTAAAAAACAAAAGTATGACACTAAATGCTTGTCTTCACCAAGTGATGTAAGAGACTTAGGCAAACATGGCCTTTGATTGTCAAGAACTCTTACTATCAATCTTAGATCCCGAGACTACTACACACACTCTATGATGGACGATGGTGGTGGATGTGGGTGTTGTGATGGTGGTGGAATGTGGGTGAAGTGGGAGAGAGGTGGTTTGCCAAGGGATACTTTTGAAGTGAACCAATCACCTCTATTTATAGCCTGCACAGAAGCCCGGACACGGCCCCGTGTCCATCCACTTTCTCTTTCTTCATTAATTGCAGTTTGTCTGTATTAGCTCCACACGCCCCCGTGTTCGCTGGGCACGGCCCCGTGTGCAGAAGCGTATCTGTACTATCATGATTTGCTTGGATTCTGCGAATCTTAGTGTTGACCACGACCGTGTTGAGCTGGGCACGCCCCCGTGTTGGGGAATAGAAGCTTCTACTCTTTTGTCTTTTCTGCAGACACCTGAGCACGCCCCCGTGTCCGCTAGGCACGGGGCCGTGTTCATCCTTCTGATCTCTTGTTTTTGCTTGGGAAGATGCTGTCGAGTGGTCAGGCATGCCACGTTTATTCCTTTTCTTGTATATATGTTAGATTTGGCTGCATTTTTGCTTCTTTTGTTCATTTAGGCTCATTTAACCCTGAAAATACAAAAGGAAGACATAAACACACTTTTTCCAACATTAGTACTAAAAATGGTTAGTTTTATGTATCATTTGATGTAATTTATATGTTGCATTTTACACACATCAGACTGTCTATGTAATTAACTCTAAAACAATATAAAGACTCATTATATTTTTGAAAAAAAGTATGCTACATAAAAATATTTAATAATACACATTATCTCAAATATAATATACACACATTTTTTTTATCTTTTATTATACCCGGACCTAATATTTATTATGATTGTTTGTTTAGTTTAGTTTAGTTAATATTATTATATAAATACTATGTTATGTGTTATATTATACTATATTATTTATATTATGTCATCTTATATTATAGTATTATATTATATATTATATTCTTGGTTTAGTTTAGGTAATATTACATTATATAACGAGTGACTGGTTTTGATCATAACCAACAATAAGACGAGTTGATGGAGCCGCTAACGGGGAGTTCAAATCTACCACAAAATCTAGATAATTCCATGTAATGCTTTCAGCTCAACTCAACGTGTTTATCGATAGATTTTCAGAACTCGTCCATTGAAAATGATGGTGGTAAGATTTAGGTAGGTCAGGGGGCATTGTTGGGATCCCGGAAGAAAAGAGAACACGTGGAGGTGAAGATGAAAAATTAATAAACAAAACTAAATCCCTACTACAATGTTTCTCTCATAATAGACGTTTGGTAATTGTATGCATATTAATTTTATGTATATAATTATTAAATATTTTTTTGTAACATATTTATAAAATTTCTTTACAAATAAACGAGTTTTAATATTTTAAGGTTAATTACATAGATAGTCCTTGTGGTTTATTGAAGGTAATACATTTGTATACCTTGGTTTTAAAAAGCGCGAAGCTCACAAAAGCGACGAGGTCTAAAACCGAGGCGTAGAGCGCAAAAGCGTTGTGCTTTTCGTATGCGAGGCGCAAGGCGATTACAATTTTTTTTAATATACTGTATAGGTTTCTATGATCATTTACCTGATATTTAGACACAAATAAGTTGTATATATGTTTTAATATTGAAATTACATACATGTACAGCCTGAAAAGCATGATTTACAACAATCTGCTGCACAAAATGGGTCACGTACATGAGGCGCGCGCCTTAGAGTGGATTTTTCAGCAAAAAAATGCGTCTCAGCTGCGCTTTCTATACAACCTGCGCCTCAGACTACATAAGGCGCTGAGATTTGCGCCTCAGTGCGCCTCGCGCCTAGGCGCGTTTTTTTTAAACCAAGTTGTATACTAACAGAAAATTATATAAAGGGTATTTTAGTCATTTTACACTGATTATTTAAATGTGTTACAAAATCGAAACCATAAAACCTAAACCTTTTGCAGAAAAAATAATACTCAAAAATGTTAGTTTTAGTAAACCACAAGACTATTTATGTAATTAACTCTAGGCAAAATTAACTTTCTTTTTTATCCTACCCTATTTTATTAGTAACTAACTATTATATATTCACATATCTTGAGTGTCCAACGAGAATTTATTTCCTTTTAGACTACATAATTTAAAATTGGAATATGAATCACCTGAATGAATAGCAATACAAGTAGCGGATTTTTCTAATCAACATGTCAATGTGGCGAACATAGTAGCGGATGTGAAATCTTTTGGCTTTTTGTGGTTTAAACATAGGTTCAAAGATAAAAGGGTAGATTGGACTAATTGGCGTTCTCTTAACTTGATGTAATGGGTTGTTTGGGTTTGGCCGCGACTTCCTGTTTCGCCCTGTTGCAGGTTGTCGTTGGCGTTTTTTGGTGAATGAATTTTTTTTTTTTTTATTGATCTTTCAAAAAAAAAAAAAAAAACAATACAAGTGTTTTGAGAATTAAAATTGGAATATGAATTACCTGAATGATTAGCAATACAAGTGTTTTGAGAATTACGACAAACAAAAATCATCCTTATGAGAAATCAGCAAACAAAAGGCATCCTTATGAGAAATCAGAAAACTAATAAAAAAGTGTTTTGAGAATTACGACAAACAAAAGGCATCCTTATGAGAAATCAGAAAACGAATAAATTTTCATTCAAGAAATAGTTTCGATTCAGCAAAAATGGCAAATATGAACAAAATGACGTGCTAATAATATGTTCTCATTTTCTATTTATGACTAGCATTTTTTAACTATAATTATTAAACATGCACCATAATTAAATGGCAACACACAAAACAACTAGTTCTGTACCCGTCCGGTGGGCGGGTAATTTTAATGTCATAATGACGTATTCATTTTTTTTTCATTCTAAACAAAATAATTCTTCGTTAACAATTTTCATAGTTGGTTTGTGTTTGTAAGTTCAAGCAGGACACTTTTTAAATCTAAATTTAAATCTAATCTAAGTACAAAATATCTAAATTTTAATGTATTTGATATTTTCTTAATTATCAACTACAGATATAATTTGTTTTTATACATATTGGCCAGTGTATTGCAAAATGGGTAAATAGCAACGGGTCCTTTGTGAGTTAATTATACCCGGGTCAGTGAAAAGTTTCATGTTCATCGGTTGTGATGAACAAATCTGATGATTTTGTTCATTTTTTGGTAAGCAGTACTTAATTTTGCCGCTCGTGTATTTGCTGGACCAATAAACGGGTCTTTTGAAAATTATTTTCAAATTGTGTAACAAATAAGGGTGAGAGGGGCACTCCTCTCTTAGGGGAGCCCCCTCTCTTACGCACGGCCAATCAGCACGCGCCACGTCAACTCCCCTCTTAACTCCCCTCACACCCTTAATTTGATGGCGGCACTCCTCTCTTGGGGGACTTGCTTTTTTTTATTATTTTTTTGTTGTAATTATGCATGTTTATAAATTAAACAAATATTAATAAAAATTAAATAAAATTTAATAAAAGACATTTCATTAAATTAAAAATAAAAATTACATTCAAACTAGAAAAATAAAAAAACAAACTACTCGTCGTCGGAACTCACTTCAAGGTGAGGTAGATCTAAACGTCTGAGATGCTCAACGAGATCGTGTTTTAGTCTCCAATGCGTTTCTTCGTCAATGAGCTCGCTAAAAGCTGTATCATCGAAGACGGGTTCGACTGGAGGATCTTGAATGTGTACCGGTGCTATCGCCCTTCCGTCGTCTTTTATAATCATGTTATGTAAAATAATGCACGTATACACGATGGACCTTATCTTTTTCACCGTTTTGGAACGCATTGGACGATTTAGTATTCCCCACTTCGCCTTTAACACACCAAACGCCCGTTCCACATCTTTTCTTGCGGACTCGTGTTGCCTCTTGAACTTTTTTTCATTCGGGATGTGAGGATATGGAAAAGACTTCACAAACACGGACCAGCTAGGGTAGATCCCATCAGTAAGATAATACCCGCGTTTGTATAAGTGGTCGTTCACCTGAAATGGACAATTTGGCGCCGTTCCGTTTCGTTGAGTAAGAAATAAAGGAGATTATTGGAGCACGTTGATGTCGTTTTGTGAACCCGCCGGGCCACAAAAAGCATGCCAAACCCACAAATCTTGAGACGCCACCGCCTCTAACATAACTGTCGGGTATTGATGATCGCCTCTCATATATTGTCCACGCAATTCTGTGGGGCACATTCTCCAGACGAAGTGTGTACAATCCAGACTACCCAACATACCAGGTAGGTGATGTCTCTCCTCATGAGCCTGATACAATAGCGCAACGTTGTGGCTCGTTGGTCTACGTAAGAATTCACCGGCATACATTGTACAGACCGTCTCGCAGAAATATTCAAGGCACTCATGAGAGGTCCTTTCAGCCATATTTAAATACTCGTCGTTTTCGTCTGGTGGGTTACCGGTTGCAAGTTGTTTAATCGCAGAAGTAACCTTTTGCAACGCCGTGAAACTTTTCTTCATTCTCCCGTCCAAGCCCTCTTGAAACCACTCGTTATTCGCTTCCACGTCACTAACAATTTTTAGGAACAAAGACTTGGACATACGAAACCTCTGACGAAAAATATCGGCATTAAATTTTGGATTTTCGACAAAATAATCGGCCATGAGTGTTTCGTGGCCTCCCACACGATCTCGACGGTCAATTTTTTTTTACTAGACGATGCCGTGTCTAGTAGCTCCGCTTGTTGGATGAGATTTTGGAAGAAAATTAAACTACCATCGCTTGACGATGAATCTTCATCGTCGGGAAAGTCGGGCAGGGGAGAAAAAAAGGGGAACTTGGAATCCATATTTTTTAAAGATTGGTTAAAAAAATTAGATGAGTTGAATGGGTGAGAGTTGTTTTGGGTTTGAAAAATAAAAAGATTAAAGAGGTAGTATTTATAGGGGTTAGGAATTTCTTTTTTTTTAAATGTATAACGGCTATATAGCCGTTTAAACTTTGATTCCCTCATCGGTGAATACACACCGATCCCATTCACCGAATTGCCTCCCCGCGTTGATGGCGGCGGTGTTCCCGCTCGGGGACTTGGGTCACCGCAGGCCTCCCGAGAAGTGCCCCGCTCACCCTAAGAATTAAAAGGATGTTGTGCTATACAAATGCAATTAATTTTCTAAATTACTCTATCATAGATTGCTTTTTGGATGGAAGACTCCGTTGTGGTGGTGTGAATTTTATTCTAATTTATGTGCATGTTTTAGTTGTATTAATATTAAACATATGTAAGGGTTTTCGAGTGTCCTCTCCCTGTACGTTTGGAAAGAAAATTAAGTATATTTGATCTTTTGTTACTCAAGGAAATGTCAAAAAAGGTAATATGAACCCATCTAACAGACTTAAAATAAAATAAAACCAGTAAGATTCAAACTGGTGGAAATCGGTTTTGGCTGTGGGCTGAAACTTGAAGAATCCTGCATCTTTTTTAGAAAACAGAAACTGAATCTCCCTTGTCAGATAAGGAATTTTTTTCTGGTCGTCAACGAAACTGTTGACACTGATAACCTCGTCCCACTTTCAACGGAGTTCTTCATGGTTTGTTATGTTTTTAAGCTCGGGAACCTAAATAAAAACATTGATTAGTGTAGTGTGTTTATCTAATGATACAGAAACACATAGTATCGTATTAAAGTTTATAAATAGCAGGCCTCATCACTAATTTTAATGTGCAGATGCGATTTGCAAGGACTGAAATGGTGGCTACACTTCATGCTCTCAACACTGTCATCGTGTGCTACAGGTTTTTAAAAATATATTACAGATAAATATAAAAAGGAAGTAATGAAAGAAAAGGTATGCCATTGAACTACTGAAGTTAAATTTACCAGCTTGTAATTGTTTTTCCTCAATGCATCATGCCTATGTTTTATTTTACGCTTGCAACCTTTTATAATCAAACATAAAACAAAAACATGGTTTGTATATACAGGCTATTTGGAAGTTTACGAATAGATGCATCAAAAATAAATATAGGATTAAATACACAGATGAGATTACCTGTGCATCAGAATTGGTTTCTGCAAACACGCTTTGCTTCATCTCAGTAAACTGTGTTCGGACACATTTTAGTGTCTGAAAGTTTTTTGCATACATGCTGCATTTAAATAGGCTACTTTGCAACCACCCACACCCAACCTTTTTAGCATACCACGTTAGATGATACTCACGTCCCAACTTTTTCGCATATGTTTTTATCACATGTTTTAGTTCTAGTTTCAAGGTAACCGTATTTTCATTTTCATTATACCTAGAATCTGGTTAGGGTTTTGCGACGGAAGTTCATAAAAATGAATTGATAATCATAAGGGTGTCCGGGGCGCCTGCGGGGAGGGGTGCGGTGAGTGTAGTCCCCGATCAGGAACACCGCCGCCGACCCCTCGGTGACTCAAATCGGGGAGTGGGGAGCGGGTTGTGTTCACCGATTGACATTTGCAATTTTTGACCGTTTTTTATATTAAAACGGCTATATAGCCGTTATATATTAAAAAAAAAAAAAATCTCCTAAACCCTATAAATACTAACCCACTTCAATCTTTTTATTTTTCAAACCCAAAACAACTCCCACTACATTACTCTCCTAAACCCTTCAACTCATCTAATTTTTTACCCAATCTTTAAAAAAAATGGATTCCGAGTTCCCGTTTTTTTCTCTCCTGCCCGACTTTCCCGACGATGAAGATTCATCGTCATGCGATAGTAGTTTAATTTTCTTCCAAAATCTCATCCAACAAGCGGAGCTACTAGACATGGCATCGTCTAGTAAAAAAAAAGTTGTCTGTCGAGATCGTGTGGGAGGCCACGAAACACTCATGGCCGATTGTTTTGTCGATAATCCAAAATTTAATGCCAATATTTTTCGTCAGAGGTTTCATATGTCCAAGTCTTTGTTCCTAAAAATTGTTAGTGACGTGGAAGCGAATAACGAGTGGTTTCAAGAGGACTTGGACGGGAGAATTAAGAAAAGTTTCACGCCGTTGCAAAAGGTTACTTCTGCGATTAAACAACTTGCAACCGGTAACCCACCAGACGAAAACGACGAGTATTTAAATATGGCTGAAAGGACCTCTCGTGAGTGCCTTGATTATTTCTGTGAGACGGTCTGTAGAATGTATGCTGGTGAATTCTTACGTAGACCAACGAGCCACGACGTTGCGCTATTGTATCAGGCTCATGAGGAGAGACATCACCTACCTGGTATGTTGGGTAGTCTGGATTGTACACATTTCGTCTGGAGAATGTGCCCCACAGAATTGCGTGGACAATATATGAGAGACGATCATCAATACCTGACAGTTATGTTAGAGGCGGTGGTGTCTCAAGATTTGTGGGTTTGACATGCTTTTTGTTGCCCGGTGGGTTCACAAAACGACATCAACGTGCTCCAACAATCTCCGTTATTTCTTACTCAATGAAACGGAACGGCGCCAAATTGTCCATTTCAGGTGAACGGCCACTTATACAAACGCGGGTATTATCTTACTGATGGGATCTACCCTAGCTGGTCCGTGTTTGTGAAGTCTTTTCCATATCCTCACATCCCGAATGAAAAAAAGTTCAAGAGGCAACACGAGCCCGCAAGAAAAGATGTGGAACGGGTGTTTGGTGTGTTAAAGGCGAAGTGGGGAATACTAAATCGTCCAATGCGTTCCAAAACGGTGAAAAAGATAAGGTCCATCGTGTATACGTGCATTATTTTACATAACATGATTATAAAAGACGACGGAAGGGCCATAGCACCGGTACACATTCGAGATGCTCCAGTCGAACCCGTCTTCGATGATACTGCTTTTAGCGAGCTTATTGACGAAGAAACGCATTGGAGACTAAAACACGATCTCGTTGAGCATCTCGGACGTTTAGATCTACCTCACCTTGAAGCGAATTCCGACGACGAGTAGTTTTTTTTTTCTAGTTTGAATGTAATTTTTATTTTTAACCTAATGAAATGTCTTTTCTTAAATTTTATTTAATTTTTATTAATATTTGTTTAATTTATAATACATGCATAATTACAACAAATAAAAAAAACAAAAAAGAAAAGCAAGTCCCCCAAGAGAGGGGGTTGAGTTATAATACAAAGTATTTAAAAATAAGAAGGGTAAGAAGCCACCAGAGAGTGACAAGTGTCATAGGAGGAATTAAATGAAAAGGGTAATTTTGTCTACAAGAGGAAAGAGAATATGCACATGCAAGTCACATGTTATTTCCCCCTCAATTTTTAAACGTCCGTAACTTTTTTATACATCATTTGTTTTTAAAAAAAATTATACCATAACATCGAGCGTTTTTTTATCTTTAATATGAGTACCATATTGTTATATTTTTCAAAAAAAAAAAATTTAAAAACCCAGTTGCATATTACACAATGGCATGATGTAAAACACAATGTAAAGTAGATCAAAAACACAATCAATGACAACAGATAAAGACACAATGGACAACATACTAAAATATAATGACCATAACATATAACACAATGGCGATAACATATAACACAATAAGTATCAGACAAAATAAAAACACAACTGATGACAACAGATAAAAGACACAATTAATGACAGCAGATAAAAGACACAATGGAGAGCAGATGAAGACACAATGAAAAACAAACTAAAAACACAATACACAACAAACTAAAACACAATGAACAAAGATAATAAAAAAAATTGAACAAATTATTAAAACACAATGGACAACATATTAAAACACAATAAATAACATATTAAACACAATGACCTGAACTAATAACACAATTTATAGAAAACCCAGATATAACACCATTTTCATTGTGTCATATATTGTGTTATAGGTTCTTATAAAAACGCAATAGATAGAACCCAAATTAACATTGTGTTATAGGTTTTGATAATAACACAATGGACATGATGTAAAACACAATGTAAAGTATATCAAAAACACAATCAATGACAACAGATAAAGACACAATGGACAACATACTAAAACACAATGACCATAACGTATAACACAATGGCGATAACATATAACACAAAGTATCAGACTAAATAAAAACACAATTGATGACAACAGATAAAAGACACAATTAATGACAACAGACAAAAGACACAATGGAGAACAGATGAAGACACAATGGAAAACAAACTAAAAACACAACACACAACAAACTAAAACACAATGAACAAAGATAATAAAAAAATTGAACAAATTATTAAAACACAATGGACAACATATTAAAACACAATTAACATATTAAACACAATGACCTAAACTAATAACACAATTTATAGAAAAACTCAGATATAACACCATCTTCATTGTGTCATTTATTGTGTTATAGGTTCTTATAAAAACGCAATGGATAGAACCCAAATTAACATTGTGTTATAGGTTTTGATAATAACACAATGTATAGAAACTCTACTGACCAAAACCCAGTTAAAAGACACAATGACCTGAACCTTTAACACAATGCAAAAAAAAAACCCAGTAAAAATGAAATTTTTTATTTTATTTTTATATGATAATATGGTACTCATATTAAAGATAAAAAAACGCTCGTTATTATGGTGAAATTTTTTAAAAAAAAAATGTCGTATGAAAAAGTTATGGACGTTTTAAATCGATGGGGGAATTGGCATGTGCCTTGCATGTGGAGAGAGAAAATCCATAAATATAGGATTCCCTTTATGCCTTTCTATTATCTTCTTTTCCCTACAACTAATCTCAACCCTCCAAATCTAAGATCAATGGACTAGAATCCTTCTTACCCTTCTTATTTATTTTATCCTTTGTATTTGATCCTAACCCCCAAGAGAGGAGTGCCGCTATCAAATTGAGGGTGTGGGGAGAGTTAAGTGGGGAGTTGACGTGACGCGTGCTGATTGGCTGTGGGTAAGAGAGGTCACTCCCCACTTAGAGGAGTGCCCCTTACACCCTAATGGACATGATACATGGTTTATATACATACACATCATTAGCGATAACCGCCATGACTCTAACACAGGTTTAGTAAATAATAATAATACGAATAACATATGTTATATTATCTAGCTTATAATTATGGGTATACATATCTAACACAACTCAACTTCCCAACAACTATTTTATCACATATGTGTTTTAAAATTTTATTCTTTTTTTTTAAATTAGCCATTATAGTTTATACCTGTTTTATAATAACTAAATTTCATTTTTCTAACAACATAGATGTAACCAAAAATAAAATTGTTTATAATATAAGTTTTTTTATTTGTCAAAGCAGGAAAGAATTCATAATGGCAAGGTTGTGGGCCAAAAAATGTCTAATTCAAGGTACATTCAAATTTTTTTCTTTTAATATTTAGTTCCAAGTTTTAGTGACGTATGTTATTATATAAATTTATTATTTATATAAATTTCTTTGTTTCTGCAGTTAGGCTCTATATTTTAGTGGTGAAAAATAAAATAGATCTCTTTTTAATTTACAGTAGTACATATTTATGAGTTACTTGGTTTTCCATGTTTTAGAAAACATAACCCATTGCATCAATTTTATCGACAATCCATTAGATTTTTGCATATGATAGATTTTTCTTGGTAGAATGTAACCAAAACATTAAGCACCGTAGCTAGAAAATCGTTAGAATTGGTCTAAAATTTTTATGTAGCTAATATGCTTGTTATCTGTTTTTTGCAGGTGTTTTCGTTCCAGTAGACTAACACAATCTATACCTTTTAATGAAGTTTTATATTTTTGTTGGTTTTATAATAAATCAGAACGTGGGCTGTAAAAAGAGGTAGAACCTTTTGTTATAAATTAGAATGTGGGTTGTGATAGCAGCCCAAAATTTCGCATGGTCAAAAGCAAAACTGGAAACCAATCATGTAACTTCTCCTTCTAGAAGGAATTCTCTATTTTGAACGGATGAGATTTGATCTCAGGTTGATCCAATGGCTCAAATTGTATATTGTTTTCATTGACTTTAATGGGAACATAAGAATATATAATTAAACAAATGCAGTCTATGATCAATATGATTCATACAAGCAAACCAAGATATTACGTAAATCTTTGTCATAACTATTGTATCAACCATATATATGCAATTATGATTGAATATATATGAACTTTAATTTAATTATTTGATCGCCTATAAATTCATGTCATCTCTCAATACAAATCATCATTCATCAGTATTAAATCGAACACCATACGTAACTCAACATGACAAAGTCTATGTCCTTCACCATATTTGTTGTGTTTTTCATGCTCATAGGTAAATTCCGATTCCTCTTTTCTTGGTTAGTTTCGTGACACAAGTTTTATAGAGGTTGATAACTTGGCGGACTTCATTTCTAGCAACACATCTATCTCTAAACTTTGTGAAAAATAATTAAGGTTGTCTTATATTATTCGGAAAAAGTTTTAAGAATTTATTTTTATTAACTATATTGCTATTTAAATAGTCGTATACATGGGCAGAACAAGGGCTCCAAGAGGGTCCATTGACCACGCGGTCACTAGAATTTGTTGAATATTTATATAGAAAAAATGACTTTTTTTAATCAAAAACACGAGCTGGACCACTTATTTGTAACATGTTGATAAGATAACCTTATATTCTTATGTGTCTCCCGACTAACATGTTTTGGTTCCGCTATTGGTTGTATAGTTCTTAATTTATGACATATGCATTATCAATTTGTAGGTATGGAGTTGGGCATGGCAAAAACATGTGTAAAGCCTCATAATAATCCGTTATGTGAATTTCATGAATGTAACCATTTGTGTGTAAGGGAGCATGGATCGAGTGGTGCAGGAATATGCTTAAATAATTTCATTTGTGTTTGTTATTTTGACTGTCCGGGGAAGAATATGGATATGAATCCTCCTCACGTCTCTCCCACATTTAAAAATCAATGATTGTCTTATGAGTTATGTAATACCTATATATAGTGTACTTATTACCTGAGAATGTTATTAAATTCTTATGTTTGTCATTGTTGCTTTGCATTATTGTGTCTTTAAATGAAAACAAATGTATGTGATTTAAAAAAGAATCCGTTTTTCAAACGAGACACTACTAGAATACTAGAATCTCTGACTGAAATTTGTGATTAGACACACGGTCGCAAAATTAGCGGCAGATTTGCGACCGAAATCACTGTGATCACTAAATAAGCGATTGTCACCGATCTGGTCGCAAAATTTGTGATGGCTAAGTTTGGTTGCAAAATGTGTGACCATTTCATTTTCTTCGCAAAACGGTCACAGAAAAAAGGAAAAAAAATTAAATTAACTAAAAAAGACGCCAGAAAATGCATGTATTATTTATTTGATAAGTATATCGATATTGCTACACAAGGTACCATGTCCATGCTCGCTTGTTTTTATGATTTTATATGTTATAAAGAAACATGATTAAAATGGTGTAAAAGCTAAACTAGAGACCACCAAATCTCAAAATGACCATATATTTTTATTATTGTTGTTATTATTATTAATCCTTTTCATTTTATGATTTATAAGATTATATTTGGTTCGATTACTATATGGAGACAAAAAGATTTAAGAATACATATGGTTTGAATTGTGAAGATGCCATGATGCCTAGGTGTCACATTTCAATACTAGATTTGAATTCCGTGTATTACATGAGCCGCATAAATGTAATTTTATATAATAAATAATAAAAAAATATATTTTAAAAAAAAACTCGTGTATTGCACGTGTTAAATAAAATATAATGTCATATGTTAATACATACAGTCATCAAGATTTATCTTTTAAAAATAAACTTTGATGTACTATTTACTTATTATAATATTTTAGTTTATTTTTTTATTTATTATTAGGTAAAAGACACATGTATTACATGGGGTTAAATCCCGTTTTTATGATACATTCAAATTATGAGATACAGTGATTTTAGTTAGTTTTATTAACATTTATGCTTATTTGTTTATTTCATTCATAAAACACTCGTCTTAAATTTGTATTCAAAAGAGCTTACGATACAAAAAGGTGGAGATCGATCCCGCGTTTTTATATATTTCATCATTTTTATGAGTTATACCGTAAAATCGAGAACTAAATTCTCTTTGAATGGAGTATAGAATTGTTATATTTAGAAATGATGTTCTTTCTAGATGTTGATGCAATGTGCGATAAATGATGGGTTTAAGCCAATTATAACAGTACGCATAACATTACAAAGGTGAAACTAAGTTGTCTAAAATTGATATTTGAAAGAATTGTGCAACTATAATGGTGAGTTTAAGTCATTATAGTGATGCATCTAAAGACACGTATAATTTGATAGAAGCATATACACACCAGACCTAGAATAATTATTTATTCTAGCGAATCAGAAAAATAATATAATTATTAAGTATATATCAAACGGGAACCTTTGATTCTTAATTTACCATAATTTCAACCACCGAACTCCAAAGTATATATCTACTCATAATACTTGAGATATAACTTTATAATTAAATAAAAAACAAACGTTTATCCTTATCTAAATATTTGTTTAAAATTATTTATACAAAAACAAATATTTATTCTTATCTAATTTTTGTTTAAAATTATTATTATTATTTAATATGAGAGATAAATAGGAAAATAAGAGGAGAAAGCACTAAAAAGTGACACGTGTCCAAAAAAGATTTTCATTTATTAGTATAGGATAGATAGATAGATTGAAGGGGATACTATAATGAGCCTAATGTGGGCTAGAAGAAAACGAACTATGGCCCAAAGAAGAAAAGATCTTGGCGAGGGTCCGGCAATTGGAGAGACTGCATGAGACACGAGTAAGAAGATACAATTTTGTTGGTCAACGTTTGAAAAAAATCAAGAACTAGAATTATACTGTTCAATTTCTAATTATTACTGTTGTTAGGGTACTCGAGGCATCCTTCGGTTTCATCAATCAGGTTCTTGGTTTTAAAGGTTATACCGACGCCATCCATTCGGTTTCTACTACCCGATGAAGAATGCCGTTCTCAAACATGAATTTAGGTCAAATGAATTAGGTACTTTTCCAATATCATCACAAGTGATTTGAGTACTTTTTTTATTATTAAAATTGGTAAAGGTGAAATGTAACGATGTAACTGTTTTTTTTTTTTTTTTTTTTTTTTTTTTTTTTTTTTTTTTCAAATTCGGTATTTTGTGATATGCCCCTAATACCCTTGTTTTTTGGATATCTATGAAAGCCTAGGTATGAAGATTTGACGGAGCGAGAACTATCAGCTCTTTTTTGTATTCATAGTTGAGTAGTTCGTTTCCTGTGATCAATATCTCTTTTGTATTCATAGTTGAGTAGTTCGTTTTCCGTGATTACATTTTGGTTACCTTTTGTCTAACTTTAAGTCTTTCTATTCGACATGTAAATTAATATTGAATTGTGACAGTTGATCTAATATTAAATTGTGACAATTGATCTTGTATGTATTGTTTGGTTGTGCTAATTGATGACGGGTTATGACATGTTAGCATAATTAGGAAAAGACAACGTTGTAGGAAACTACATAATCCATATCCTAAGTTAGTCGATCGATCAATATAGGTAATGTCTATGTAACAATTTGGAACTTATATCACATATCTTGTTTAACAAGTGTCATTCCAACTTATTTATATAATAAAATTGAGTTTAAACATTGGAACCATTGATAACCAAATGCATGTTCATGTTCTACATAAAATCACTCAGTAGTGAATATGTCGGTATAATTCACCCATGCATAATAAAATTTAGTATATTTGGTATTATTAATACATATTAACATTCACACAGATTAATGGTTTAGCACTAATCATCCAGATTACAAAAGATTAAAACTATGAGGCATTCCATTCATAGAAAATAACCTTACAAACAGTGGCGGATTTTGCCTGTTGAATGTGTCAGGGCCGAAAGACACGGACACTAAAAAAAGCACACTCTGTTGTGAATCATGTTCTGGCCGGCGAAACTCCAGATGACGAAACATCCAGTGTTTCGCCGAGGTGCTAGGTGACGAAACCTATAGTGTTTCGTCGAGGCTCTAAGTGACGAAACTTATAGAGTTTCGTCGAGATATAGTGTGGCGAAACCTCTCATGTTTCGTCACTCCTCAACAGTTAATTGAAACACAGTAACACTAACAGTTTATCGATCCCTAGATCTCTAATCATCCACAACGATTCCAATTATGATCATACATAATAGATAACATAACATACATACAGCAAACAGAATTATCAATGAATGAATATGAGACATCACATTCTCAACCTGCATGTGACTAATAAACCCACATAATCACAATCATCAATACTGAACAGTGGACATAACGGGAACGATCGTCAATATCAGATCTAGTCTAATATATTAGCAACAGAACATTAAACCCTAAATCATCAATGGGTCATCAATCAATCAATCAGTTTTCATCTCACCTACAGTGAATGTCAAGATAGACAGACCGTTATCATCATCATGATATTCATAACATCAACTAATCACGAAACTAACATGAGATCGTACAACCCTAATTACATGATTTTCAATTCAAACATCAGTCATGATCAAATCATTTAGCAAATCAATTCACTTATGATGAGAGATATCTACACGCACATCATAGCAAACAAATCGAATCAGGTTATCGTGACTAACCGGTTGAGAGATGGAACACACAAGAATTTCCAGAGAATGGTATCTGCCGTCAAATACAAGGGAGAGAGTTCTAGGGTTTTTTTCTTACGTAACTGCTCACAAGAGTTTGTATATATATTTAAAGGATTGGGCCACAGACTAAACTGGGCCGAGGCCCTTAATGGCGAAACAAGACTTCGACGAAACACCAAGGGTTTCCTCGAATATGGTCATGGGGAAACTTCCAAGTTTCATCGAGTGGGCATAAGGTTACACGGGTTGTGTTATAACTTTAACAAATATAAATTTTAACAATTAACCAAACAATTAAACAATCTAATAATCAACAATTAACCAAACAATTAAACAATCTAATAATCATCTAGCAAGGGTGCACATATTACAACGTAACGGATTGTGAAAACACAGCTGTGAAACAAGTAACGTGTCTAGTAAGGACCTTGAAAACTTGGGTTGTCACATAAACATTTTCAAGACTATAAGGATTGAAAGATGTTTTCATAACTTTTCTTTCAACTCTTTTACACTCTTGTACTCAAAACCGATAGAATCGGAGCTCATTCAGGCCTTCCACTCTTTCTCTAGTGATGTGTCGGTCTGAGATCTGATTCCTATAAACGAGATAACCGACTTAGCGGGTTGAAAATGAACAACCGTCATGAAAAGTTAACTGATCGGGCTGGGGTGATTCCCACTTCGATCGGATGACTCGGACCTAATGGGGGTTTTCGTTGTTTAACACGTCGTCATACCGTCTTGGTCAAACCGCAAACTTTTCAAACTTAGCAAAATATTTTAAATATCAAACGATCAGGTTGTTCAACGGATTGCCGTCCGATCGGATTGCCAACAATCCGATCGGATGACATTTGGTCTTCAACACTTAAACTTTTTACAAATTTTCAAAGATAATCAGTTTCCAATGGATTGTCATCCGATCGGACGACCATCCAATCGAATGACCATCCTGTTGTGAACTTGTTTGTGACAACTGTCACTTTTCCGTACATTCCGTACACCAAATGAACAGTAATATGTGCTTTAATGACTGTGCATGATCTAGTTTACAAGACAAATGAATTTCTGATTACTGTTATATACATACAATGGCATTTCATGTTGCAAGACTTTATTCGTTGCTACATGCAACACGATATAGTTCTAATAATACGTAGAACAGAATTGGCACCATTACCAGACAAACTAAAAGTGCTGACGAAGTTCAGTACAGAGACAGACAGTATTTTGAGGCCCAGTATGAGCCAAAGACCAAGTGATGCACTAGTATAGTGTGTAGGGAAGTAAGGACCCCAAAACTGCATGCCTCAGTGATAGTTTAAGTGTCGAGAAGTGCCTAAAACTCACCCAAAGTGCAGAATTCTGCATAATTCAGCAAAAATTCAGCATTTTAACAAGTTTATTACATGCAAAAATATGGCAAAATGGTCCTGTATGCTTTCCTAAGTGTCGGGAATTAAAAGTGTCACAAAAGAGTACTTAAAGAACACTAAACGGAATAACTTGACACTTTAACGAACCGGTATCTAACCGAACAACCGGACATTACCCGGAACCCCAAAATTATTGCTAGAAACATTGTTTTATTATTTCTTGGCTAGTTATGATCCCCGAACACCCTAACACACTATGTAATGTGTCATATACTTAAAACACTAGACTTTACACTTAACCTCCAACTAGTTAACATCATTTACCATCAAAGTTACACATAACCCCCCCCCCTTGGATTTACGGTTGAAAGGGGTGGCCCCACCTCAATCTTACAAGATTTCTTTTCTTGATTTTATTTGATTTTATAAGATATTGCTTGGATTTCCTAGATTTGCTTAGATTTTACTTGGATATTATAAGTAACCCTTCATCCTCATTCATCATCTTCACCTCCCTCATACTCTCTCTCTCCCTCTCGGCCCTAGTAGTGCCGCCACCACCACCACCATTTCATCCACCATTCATCCAATTCCAAGATCATTCCAAGGTGATAGAAGGTGTTGTATGAAGCTTGTAGAACTTGAAGAAACTCCATAACTTGCTTTCACCCACCATTTTCATCATCTTTTTCTCTAAGTGATCTTCCCTAGCTTTTGAGCTAGTTGTAAGCTTCTTGTTACTAGTTTTTACTTCTCTTTTTGTTGGTTAAAAGTTGTAGTATATTGTTTATCACAAGAACACTAAAAGACTTAAACAAGAATCATAAACATAAGCTTACATATGATGGAATCTTGTTGAAATAATGTTGTTTAAGTACATGCATGACACTTGATTGTTATTTACTTGAGATTATGATGTTAAACATCATAAGGAGCTTGCTAGATTGTGATTAAACACATGATCTAGCAAGTTAGAGGATGATTATGTGTTAACCCAAGAAGATCATCCTCACTTATAAACATGAACTTGAAAATAAAAAGATTTCTTGAAAAATAGTAAATAAAGTGAGCTAGTAATCTTATGAAATCTAAGATTCATGAATGATTTTCCAAGAAAACCAAGTTCAAAATATGATTTTTAGTAGAACTTGATTCTTACTTAAATGTACACTATTTTTGGTGATAAAATAAGTGTAAGAGCACTTTATTTACAAGAAAAGTTCAAAAGAATAATTTTTGTAGAATATGTTTACAAGTTGTAAACACCTAGTTTCTTTAAAAATGAGATTTTTTTTAAAGAAGTAGACACACTTTAAAGGATAACTAAACCTACTAAACATCCTACCAAATTACTACGAGTTTTTGTGAAAGTTCAAGTTCATGATGTTATGAAAATTGTATAGTTTTTGCACTTGAGAAGTGTAAGTTGTTTAAGGATTAATTATTGGTTGTTGTGATGATTTTTGAAAAGAAAATGATATGCTTTGATAGCATGGACGCCTCCATTTTTAGGGGAAACTATGACAAAATTTTCTAAAAATATAAACACTTGGAAAAATATTTTCTAATAAATATTTACAAGTGTATTTTGATCATAAGTTTTCAATATAAACTTTGCCATAATATTTGTAACAAAATACAAATATTGGAGGTTGGTTTTTGTAAACAAAAATGGGTAAACATATATATTCAGAATATATATATATATATATATATATATATATATATTAAGACACTTGTGTGATTATTTGTATACTTGGTGAAATGGTTATATTATTTTAGGATAAAATAATATAACTTAACAAAGTACCATGAAATTTACTATCCAAAACAATACTGTTACAAATATATCTTTGGTAGATATTATTTTAGATACAAGAAAGGGAATTATGATTTTTGTAAATGTTACAAAGTTATATCATACTTTGACAAAAGAGAAAATATTATTTTGGGGAAGTTAAAATGTATTTTCTTAGTATATTTAGAAAATATATGATTTTTGGGAAAAATATATATTTTCATGAAATACATTATTCCGGAAACTACAATTACAAGAATACAAAAAATCATGTATGAAATACTCCCATCCTTGGGAAGGAAATATGAAAATAAATACTTGAGAAGTATTGTCACGAAACCTTGAAATAATATTTGAGACATAAAAGAAACGTAACTCAAAACATGAATACTAAGGCAAGGCACGGCCCGCTCGTCTAATAGACCCCAGCACATTGTAGGTAGTCGTGTTTGCTGACGAGATTTGAGTTACGAGTACTGAAGACGCAAAACAGTGAGTTCATGCTCCCCCTTTTCTTTAACTGTTTTTGGTTTTATAACTCTCGAGGGTGAAATACATGTTACGAATGCTTGAAAACGGTATGGAATGCCTATGAAATACTAGATCATGTGAGCATAGACTAGATATTGAAATGCCATTAATACTTAATTAGGGACGAGGATTAGATCTAACGGGTACGGCCGAACCCCACTCATGGTCACGACTAGTACCAAGCAGTGCTTCGGAGTCCCAGTCGAGGGTAATCGACATAGTCGAGGTAAATCGACATAGTCAAGGGAAATTGACATAGTCAAGGTAAATTGACATAGTCGAGGGAAATCGACACAGTCGAGGGAAAATCGACAAGGGTATAAGCCTACTCATTACGAGTGCTCCCTATGTCCTCACATGCCTTAAAGTCCTTGTAAAACAATTATGTTCATACACGCTTTTCATACCTGTTTACTAAGGAGTCTCTCAAAGATTTACAAGATTACAGTACTCACACAAAACGCATGAACTCGCTCAACTTTTGTTGATGTTTTCCAAAATTACATGTATTTCAGGTAACAGGATGGATCTTGGGTGCGGGTGTTGTTTCTAGAAGTAGACTCCAAGTTTAGATGTCATCCACTTTTGTTGGTTTGTAACCTAGTCGAAGGTTGTGTTTAAAACTTAAATAACCAGTGTTTGTAATACTCAAATTTTATGAATGGATGAACATCGTTTTTGGATCATGTAGTTGTTTATTATGATTGAATGCGATGATATTAAACCAGTCACACATCATACGCTTCCGTTAAAGTCAGGGTGTGACAGTTTGGTATCAGAGCTTCGATTGTAGTGAACTAGGATTCCTTCTCGAGTCTATACTACAATCACTAGAGTTCTCTCACAAAAAACATTTTACAAAAAGGTTTTTCATTGCATTCACGTAAGCGTCAAGATCCATGAGTCAAACACTTTTCAAAGAAGAGACAAGGCAAGGACATTAGTAGGGAATACCCAAAAATAAGGTGCCAACTAAGGCATAGTCTACACGAGTTAGACTTGCCAAAGACAAAATGACCCCCCAAAGGATAAACGAGAGTTATACGTGATATGATACATCAAATTGCCTGATTATGCTAAGTAATATACTTGTCTATTGATATATATACATACGAATAAGTGTACGGAATGATTATTGACGTGAATAAGATACTTTCGACTCCGACTCCTATTATTGTACTTATCCGCACGATGAAGCTATCAACCTCGCGTTCATTGCAAAGCTCATGGCTGGAGTAATTACCAAACGAGATTCTGAGCTTGCTTCCATAGGAAATGGCTGCTCTTCTCTCTCGATCGTGAAGGTGCCTGACTACGGTAGTGACGGCAAGGCAGAGGCGGCAACCTTGAACAAATTCTTAATCAGCGGGACGAGGCCCCTGCGGCTTTTGTGAAGCGAGATTGACGACATACTTGACCAGAAAAGGAAGATGAAGTATTCATCTTGAAGGTGCCCCTCCAACTACTAGGAATTCTCGTTATTCCTATTTCATTTAATCATCCTGCCTATTCGCGCGTAACGATAACGAGTGTTAGCGCGTGGACCACCGCAATGGTCCTTTCCATGTCAAAGGTATAGGGACAGTAGTGATCCCTCCCTGGTTGATCATCTGCTTAGACGAGGGAAAATTGGGGTAACTGTGCAAGACAATTTATTATTACGGGGTCCCACGTAATAACGACTTGTAGTGCATGGAAATCCTGGTGGACTCTGCGGGTCAAGTTAATGATCATTATCCCTTCAAAAATAATCTATAGGTGTTCACACCTTCATCTGGTAGAACAAAACATAGACCATTGCTTTAGCACTTTATAAAGTAGGAAACCTGTCTTTGCCTACTTCGTGTCTGACACTTCTACCCGTGTACGAGACGTTTGAGAACCAATATTTAAGCAAGTGAAGATGGATAACATTCAGAAGGATTCAGTAACGTTACACTCTCTATCACCCCTACATGAACAACCCCATCTCTGGGAAAAATATACACATCAGCAAAGCTAAAGACCTAAGAAAACCAAAGTAGCAGGAAATAACTGAAACTTGTATGACCAAGGCGATGTAGCCATGAGTTCATTTTTCCCATTACAAACAATAAACCAAGTAGCCAAGCCTATGAAGGCTCAGTAATTGTCACCTCGCTCATACATTGTTGATTATATAAGCATGTGATATTGGGTGATTACATGATTGCTTAAGGTACAATGTACCTCATAGACAATTATGGAATGTTGTCTAACTTACCTCATACCTTTTGACAGAAGAGAATGCCGCCCAGACGTGACACAAACACCAGTACGTTACCAAGGACAGAAGCCGAGCTTCAAGAACGCATCTCACAGGCAATTGCACGACATGAAGCCCTCCGCTCCGAACACAGCGGTGGCACTTCCGGAAATAACCCTCCAAATGGCTGCACCTATAAAAAATTCCTGGACTGCAAGCCATTGAATTTTGATGGCACAGGAGGTGCCGTTGCATTTGTTCGTTGGGCAGAAAAGACTGACTCCGTGCTAAGAATGAGTAACTGTTCACCCCAACAGAGTGTTACCTATATTTCAGGGTTGTTTTTGGACAGCGCACTCTCTTGGTGGAACCTTCAGGTTCAGACCCTTGATGCAGATGCTGCTTATGCACTAAGCTGGGATGAGCTCAAGGAAATGATGGAGAAAAAATATTGTTCTAGGTCTGAAATCTAGAAACTTGAGGTGGAGTTCTGGAATTTGAAAATGGACGGGCCGAAGATTTCCGAGTACGACCAGCGATTTCACGACTTGTCTAGAGTCGTACCTTACCTAGTCAAGCCGGAATTCAAGAGGATTGAGCGATTCATTTGGGGACTTGCACCTCAAATTAGGAGCATGGTTACTGTTAGGGGTCATTTTCTTAACAATTATATATCCTGACCAATATCCTGCCTATGTTTGTTCATTTGTGACCAGGGTGCTGGAAGAGGATATTGCTAACATCTTGGGCGATATCCTGAGGCTTATTGAATTAACCACGTGCAGGTTAAGGGCTGAGACTTGCTAACGGTCAAGAGGACTTCTTCTCCTCGAGACTCAGACGAATTTGTTGAGGAAGAGACGTTGAGCCCGAAAGACCAGGTCTACAACGTTCGAAGAAGGAATATTCGGTGGATCCCGCGAGTTTAGGGTAGTTTGTTATTTTATCTTTACTATAAATAGATGGGGGCGGATCAGCTTAGAACACACAATTTTTCACTAACACTCTCATACACTTACACTCTCTAGCTCATTGCAAACACCACACTTGTATTCAAGTTTCGTTGTAACACTTAGTCGATCCGTACCACATCCTGCACTGTATCCTGATTTTTGAAGCAATAGAAGAACTAGGCAGCTGCGATTGTCAGCTCCCGAGGTTTTATGCCGGCGATCTAGATTGATCAAGGGCTTTCCTCGTACATCCCGTGTCATTTACTTTACTTTTGCTCATTGTTTGATCATAGATACAGCTCTATATCCTGAGCCGTATCCTGAAACTGTTTTTACAAATTAACTTGATTAACATATTTTCAACACACATTTCTAGCACACTACCTCACTTAACTAATTTGATCATTTAATTACTTCGGTAATTTTCGACCAAAACAATTTGGCGCCCACCGTGGGGCAAGTGGTGCTCTCCTTACTAAAAAATTTTGTCAAATCACTAATCGGTTTTTTATTTTCAAAACTTTTTGCCACATTGTCCATAATGGCCTCAAGATCAAACATGAGTTCCTCTACTGTGTCTGCTGTGACTTCTGCTACTACCGGTTCGGTGCTTCCACCACCTCCTCCAAGGATGCCAGCCTCTACACAATCTCAAGATGTTATCCCTACTCGGAGTGTCCAGGGATCTGCTCCCGTTTTAGCTTCTAATAATGAAATTTTAACCTTGTTTGGAAGTGTGCAGGAACAAATGAGGCAGCAACAGGAAACAAACCAAATGCTTTTGAGGGAAATACAACTTCTGAAGTCTGGCTCGAGCAGATCTGCTGAGGACAATGTCACTCCATTACACCCCAGAGCGTTGAACTTTAGTTCAGCTGTATATACCGAGGATAACATGGGGAATATTGTGCCCAGTCTTCCTCAGAATCATACTCCTGAAATACCCTCATCGGTCAGGATGTTAACCATGAGGAGCTCCGGATATGCGTCAGGATATGGGCAAAATCCTCCAATGGGTAACGTGTCGAATAATAATAATACTCATGCTACGAACAGTGGTGGATCTTTGCAGGATACAGGTGTAACATCAGCACGTACCAGGGAACTTCAGAAGTTGAAGGACATGATATCTAGTGTACCTGGGGTGGTCCAGCCGATCCCGGAAGTGTCTCAAGACAGCCACAAGATATCTCGTTTTGCATATCCTATCTGTGATGCTGAGATCCCAAAGAGATTCCAAACTCCCAACATGAAGCTTTATGATGGGAGTACGGATCCTGAGGAGCATATTGCTCAGTATAGGGAAAGGATGGAGATTAACCCTATTCCTCCGGAGCTCAAGGAAGCGTGCTTGTGCAAGGGATTTGGTTCTACTCTAACAGGATCGGCCTTAAAATGGCTATTAAACGTTCCTCCTCACTCAATTACTTCATTTGCTCATCTGGTTAATTTATTTAACAGTCAATTTTCTTGTAGTCGGAGTTTTGAGAAACTAACCAGTGATCTTTACAGGATAACTCAAGGGCCTCAGGAATCCTTGAGGGATTATGTAAACAAATTCAGTCGAGAATCCTTGGATATCCCACATCTTGATGTTGCAACAGCTGTGCAAGCTTTTAAGATGGGATTACAAAAGGATTCTCAGTTTTATCAGGATCTTGTAATGAATCCCTGCAGGAATCTCGACGAAGCTCGTAACAGGGCTTTGAGATATATCCGTCTGGAAGATGACAGGAAGATGCAAGAAAGGATGAACTCATCCAACACTTATGAGTCAACTAATAGGAAGTCAGAATCCTCGTTCAAGTCATATCGGCCTAAGCCGTATAGTAGAAATGAAAACAAAAGAGTGAAGATGAGGATCCTGAAGAGTATCCTGAGTTGTCCGAATATTGCTTTTCTGTTAATATTCCTGAATTGATGTATGCTATGCAGGGTCTGGGAGACAAAGCTAGGTGGCCTCGAAAGAATCAACAAAAGGCTGACTGGAAAGATAAGTCAAAATGGTGTGCTTTCCACGAAGATTTCGGACATGTGACTGAGGATTGCATTGCTCTAAGGAAAGAAATAAGCTATCTTCTAAGCAAGGGATATCTGAAAGATCTCTTAGGAAGAAAGAAGAATAAGGGTCAGGATACTGAGAAGGATCCTGAACGAGCAGCATCACCTCCCGCGGATGCCAAGATAATCAACTTCATTTCGGGAGGATCCGACATTTGTGGAACTTCGTATTCGGCAGCAAAGAGACATGCAAAGGAAGCCAAGGCCGAAAGGGGAGACAAACCTATCAGGATGACTACCCTCACAACTGACAAAGTGATCACTTTTGATGCTGATGACAGGGATACTGTCCAAGATCCTCACCATGATGCTCTGGTAATAACGTTATATGTAGCTAACCATTTTGTACGCAGGATACTGGTTGATAATGGCAGCTCCGTCAACATAATCCAACTAGAAACTCTGAAGAGAATGAATGTATCTCCAATGGATATCACTTCAAAGTCTACCGTGCTTGTTGGATTCAGTGGAGAGGCTAGAAACACAGTGGGAGAGATAAAGTTGCCAGTATACGTTGAAGGAGTCAACTCGATACAACGCTTCTGTGTGATGGATTCTCTATCCTGCTATAACATCATACTGGGAAGACCGTGGATTCACGATATGAAGGCCGTGCCATCAACATATCACCAATGCATCAAGATACCTACCCCCTGGGGAGTGGTCAAAGTTGATAGTGATCAGCAGGAGGCGAAAGAATGCTACTCATCCTCGATGAAATCCTCAGCCAAACCTAGTGCAGCATAGCAATTAAAGACACGGGCCCAGGATATCGTGGAGGATCCGGAGCAGGATGTGAAGAAAGTTATCCTGGACCAGGATAACCCCGATATTTCGGTGCTCGTAGGGACCAATATCCCTCAGGATATTGAAGAACAATTAATTAACTTTTTGAAATGCAGGATGTCTACGTTTGCATGGAAACATGAGGATATGACAGGCATATCCAAAGATATTATCACTCACAAACTTGGAATTGATAAATCATTCAAGCCTGTGCAGCAAAAAAGAAGGAAATTTGCTCCTGAGCGGAACACAATTATCCAGGAGGAAGTTGAGAGATTATTAAAATCCAGAATGATTAGGGAGGTTAAGTTCCCAAGGTGGCTAGCAAACGTGGTTGTAGTACAGAAGAAAAATGGGAAATGGAGAGTTTGTGTGGACTACACAGACTTGAACAAAGCTTGTCCTAAAGACCCATTTCCTCTTCCACACATTGATGCAATGGTAGATGCCACTGCCGGGCATGAAATGCTGACCTTCATGGACGCATCTTCAGGATTTCAACAGATCCAAATGGAACCTTCTGACCAGGAGGATACTGCCTTCATGACACCAACAGGTATTTATTGTTATACAGCTATGCCTTTTGGTTTGAAAAATGCAGGTGCAACATACCAAAGATTGGTAAACATGATGTTCAAAGACAAACTGGGGGACACCATGGAGGTATATATCGATGATATGGTGGTGAAATCTAAAAAGGCTGAGGATCACCTCCAGGATATCAAGGGAGCATTTGATATCCTGGATCAATACAACATGAAGCTGAATCCTGCTAAATGCCATTTCGGAGTGGGGGCAGGAAAGTTTCTTGGATATATGGTGACAAAGAGGGGGATAGAAGCAAGCCCAGAGCAGATCAAAGCTATCCTGGATATAAAATCACCCTCAAACATGAAGGACGTACAAAGATTAACAGGCCGAGTGGCAGCTCTAAACAGGTTTATCTCAAGATCATCGGAGAAATGCAAAGACTTCTATGATATCCTGAAGAAGAACAAAAGATTCGAATGGGGGGGAAAGCATGAAGCAGCCCTGCAGGATTTGAAACGATATCTATCAACCGCACCTCTATTGATGAAGCCTGAAAATGGTGAACCACTATCCCTGTACCTTGCTGTATCAGGGAATGCTGTAAGTGTCGTTCTTATAAAAGACCATGAAGGTCAGCAATATCCTGTTTATTATGTTAGTAAAAGTTTGTTAGATGCTGAAACTAGGTATTCTCATTTAGAAAAATTGATACTAGCATTAGTCATGGCATCAACGAAACTTAGGCATTATTTCGAGACACATAGGATACATGTTAAAACAAATTATCCTATCAAAAATGTGCTTAGGAAACCAGAGATGTCAGGCAGGATGGCCAAGTGGTCAGTAAAGTTGAGTGCTTATGATTTAGTATACGAACCTAGAAATGCCATAAAATCTCAGGCTTTAGCTGACTTTGTGGCTGACTTTAGTAGTGACATTCAGGACGAGGTAGACCTAGAAGTTCAACAGTTAGGAGAATCCTCAGGATCCTGGACATTATATACTGACGGTGCATCTAATGTAAGGGGAGTAGGATTAGGAATACTACTAAAATCGCCACAGGGGGACATATTACCCCAGGCTATTAGGTGTGAATTTCCTGCTACTAATAATGAAGCAGAGTATGAGGCTTTAATTGCAGGATTAGAGTTGGCTAAGAGCATGAGTATCAAAAATTTGCAAGTATATGTTGACTCTTTGTTAATTACTAACCATTTTAATGGATCCTATGCAGTTAAGGGTGAGAAATTAATCGAATATCTCGATATTCTCAAAAAATTAGCAGGATATTTCGATGTTTTTATACTTGAACAGGTACCAAGGGAGGATAATGCTGAAGCGGATGCCTTAGCAAATTTGGGATCATCGATCAAGATACCTGAAGGGACGCAAATACCAATATTACATGTCCTATATCCTGCAACGAATCCTCAGGATAAAGAAGTAGCTGGTATTCAGGATCCTGGAGTAGAACATCCTGAAGAGGATCCTAAATCCTGGACGGCTCCAATCATGAAATATCTCAAAGAAGGACACATCCCTGGAAATGAAAATCCTAAGGCATTTAGGATGAAGGTATCACGATTCACTATTATAGATAATATTTTATACAAGAAATCTCTTGCAGGACCGTATTTGAGGTGCTTGGAGGATCCTGAAGCCAAGGAAGTACTCCAGGATATACATGAAGGGGATTGTGGTAACCATGCTGGGGGCAGGTCGTTATTCTCAAAAGTATTAAGGACAGGATATTATTGGCCAACAATGAGAAAAGATGCCGCAGAATATGCTCGAAGATGTGACGCATGTCAAAGACATAGTAACATACTGCATCAACCTACTGAACCATTGTATCCTATTGTTTCCCCTTGGCCATTTATGAAGTGGGGTATGGATATAGTGGGAAAGCTACCGAAAGCTCCGGGAGGAAAAGTCTTTATGCTAGCAATGACGGATTATTTCTCTAAGTGGGTTGAAGCTGAAGCATTTGTTCAAGTTAGAGACCAAGAAGTAGTATCCTTCATAAAGAGGAATATCCTGACCAGATTCGGAGTACCAGCCGAGATAATCTGTGATAATGGTTCTCAGTTCATAAGCAGGAGGACTACAGACTTTTGCAAGAGTTGGGGAATCAAAATGATCACATCTACTCCGGTACATCCTCAAGCAAATGGACAAGCAGAATCCTCAAACAAGATAATTGTCAATAACTTAAAGAAAAGGCTTGGAGCCAAAAAAGGAAGATGGGCAGAAGAATTACCCTTTGTTTTATGGGCTGATAGGACAACGGTAAAGAATGCAACAGGCCAAACCCCATTTTCCTTGGTGTTTGGAGCAGAAGCAATGATTCCAACGGAAATGACAATACCTACTGCAAGATTTGTCTTAAGTGTCCTGAGAAGAATCCTGAAGCCTTGAGTCAGGATTTAGACACTATAGATGAAAAGAGAGATGCGGCAAGGCTAAGGATGGCAGCATATCAACAGAGAATATCCAGGGCATATAACAAGAATATTAGAACCAGAAGATTTAAGGTTGGAGATTGGGTGTTAAGAAAGGCTTTTCAAAATACTACTAATCCTGCCGATGGCAAGTTAGCTCCAAAATGGGAAGGACCATATGAAGTTGAATCAGAAGCAGGGAAAGGAGCATACAGACTCAAGAATATGGAGGGGGATATGCTGCCGAGATCTTGGAATGCTATACACCTTAAGCTCTATTTCAAGTGAGTTTAGAATTCAATTTCTAACTCAGAATGGTATGAATTCTATCTTGTTTAAATATGTTTTGGTTTAATTTATTCTTTGAAACTCAATACTGACTTAAGCATCGGAGGGGTGTTAGCCAAGCTAACACCCACCTTAGTTTACAATTGTTTTGCAAGATATGTTTCAGGATATAGCTCCAGGATATGCACTCAGGATAACTCAGAAGATTAGAGGATTGGCCCCCTCCCTTACGTTTAAGGGATACTGATCCCTTCACAGGTTTAAAGGTATTCACCTTTCTTCGGAATTGGGTTTGAACACCCCGCCTGGAGCGCAAGTTATTCAGGGATAGTTCAAGGTGGTGGGACCAGTCCATGTAAAAGTGGCTGACAATTTCGTTACTGTTGGCTATATCCTGAATCCTAAAGGTATATGAGGATTGATCACCCTCTCTCACGAAAGGGTATTTTCATACTCTCTAAGGTTTAAAGGTTTTCACCTTTCTAAGTCTTGGAGTTTATACACTCCCGCCTGTAGCGCATGAAAAGTTGGGATTTTCCCCAGGATACAAGGGATTTATCTCCAGTACATCCTTGGGTTTTATCTTTGGGACGTAAAAAATTTCTTATGCAATGGAAACTGACATTAAGTAGATTTCTAAGATACTTGAAGACGTTGTATACAGGGGACATTCCCACCAAGGTGGTGGTGTAAAGCTAAAAGGATGAAGTTTGCAACTAATGCACTAAGTACCTTGCACAGGGGACATCTTCATTGGAAGAGTTGCAAAGGGATCGGAGTTTGGTAATAGGTCTATATCCTATTTCTGGTATGATCTTTCCTTTATAAGCCCCATTTAAGTTTTTAGTGACATTATGTTAAGTATCCTGATATATATCCTCAAAGTCCTTTTAAGGATATTTGATTAGGGTGTTTGAAACCAGTATTAGTTTGGAACTCTGATTATTTAAATATTATCAAAACTTGGTTTTGAAAAGATAGACCATTTTTTACTTTCTAAAGAAATTTTTACAAAGTTGAAGGAACGTTTGGAAGATCTATCTAATAAAAGGCTTTTGCAGTATGTTGCTGAGCATACTGATCAGGATATTTTATAAGATAACAATACAAAATCTTTACAAAGATAAGACTCACACTAAGTAATGCAAGGTAACAAAAAATAAGTCAAAAGATGAAATTATTCTTAGAGCAATCAATACTGGTTGATAACCGAAGGTTTCATCCTGAAACCCAGGACCCATCCACCTTCGACTATCAAATTGTTTAGAGACAGAAATGAAAATTGTTCATAAAAATATAAAATTGTTCGAATGACTTAAAGAAAATAAGCTCTAGGGGGTAGTGCCTTCTTGGTCCATAGCGGTTTCGGCATCATCCATCTTGGGATCCGTCTCAGCATCCTTCTCAGCATCGGTTGCCTTTTCAACTGCTTTAGAAGGTTCATCGACAGTTGATTTGGAAGAGGTACCGCCAAGATTCTTCAGCTTGGTCTCCCAAGCACCAACGTCCCAAGAAGGGCATTCGAAGCCTAATGTTTTAGCTTCATGAGCCATCTTCAACCTAGCCTGGAGAAGAGAAATGACGACGAAACTTTTGAGGCTTTCTCGGTAACTGACCATATCCCGTTCGTACTGCACATGGGCAGCTTCCAGATCGGCCTGGGCTTGAAGAATAGCTTTGTTGAGAGCAACTTGGTGTTCTTGGGTCATAACTTTGTATTTTTCCTCGTAATGACGAGATTTAGCGGCCGCGATCATACCTTGGTCAGAAATTGTGATTTCTGCTTCCTTTAACTTAGATTCAAGTGTTTTGTTAAGCTTGTAGGATTCTTGATATAAATAAACTAAACGCTCAAGACCCTACAAAGGTAAGAAGACAGGGGTTAACATTGTTAAATCTTTGAAAATAATCTAAATTACAGGATATGCTGTGAGGATACTGACCTGGTTAAGAAAAGAGGTCATAAACCCGCTGGCTTCAATGAACCCATGCTTCTCATAAGGAAAGGTGTCAGAAATAACAGGGGAATCGGGTTCTTTCCTTTTGCGGGAACTTGAACTCCGGGGCTTGGTAGCCGGTGAAGGTTTAGGAATGATGATGGCTTTGGAGCTGCTGGGTTTGGATGTAGCGGTGGTCTTGGGGCTAGGTTCTTTCTTGACCTGAATCTGGTCAGAATAGCTATCCAGTTCATCAAGGTCAAAGACTTCAGGGATCTTAGCTGGCGCTGCATAAAGAGAAAAGTTTTACTCTTTATTTTATCATTATATTGTTTTGACTAATTATTTTGAAAGAAATTCTTACCAGACATCTCGGATGATGAGTACTGACTTGAACTCGGGACGTGTGTGGTGAAAGTCCTGTCTATTGCAGGTAACCGGTAAACGGTATTGATTCTCTCTTCTGACTCAGCGGTAGGGGGAGCAACTTCCTTGAAGTTCACTGCATAAAGATCAAAAAGAAGAATATTAATAGAAGATAACAATCAATTCGTCTATGAGGATATTTATGATCCTACCGGTGGTTAACCACTCCACCGGAAGGTTGGCACCCTCAGCAATGGAATCGCGTTTGACAAAGAAGAATTTGCGTTGCCATCCGTCTTCATTTTTGGTGGCTTTGAGAATCAGGGGTTTGCTGGAGGTCGAGAAGAGCAAGAACCGGGTAGAGCCATGGGATCGGAGGCGATAAGCTATAGGTAAATCCTCGATGCAGAGGTCAGAGCAATGGAGGTTTTTGATTTGGTTGAGTACAATTAGTACTCTCCAAACCATGGGCATGGTTTGAGCAAAAGAGATGCCAGTAATACGAAAGAATTGCATCATGAATTCAGGAAAAGGGTATCGAAGACCTAATGAAAAAGGATATGCCGGAAAACAGATCCATTCGGTAGAAGAAACATCCGATCGGATTGACCGATCGAATGACCTAAAGACCGTGCTGTCGGGGAAAGCGCCGGAGGCTCTTAGAGCTGCAATGTCTGCGTTGTCAAAAGCGCAGATCTCCTTTTCGGGATTTTTAAGAAGGTTCTGCTGGGTGAAGGTCTCGGCGTCCATTGCAAGTAAGATGAAGAAAATTGACAGGAAGAAAATCAGAAATGGAGAATTACCTGAAGGTTCTGTTGGAGATATCTGCTTTTCAAACAAGAAAAGAGAAGATATAGGGGCACCGTGGATCTCCATTGAGTAAAAAACGCGTTAGAAGTTACGATGTGATCTTGACCGTCGCTTCGTTTTGAATGCCTTGAGTTATGGGATAAGATTTTTGAAATATATCCGTTGGATTGGTATCCCAACCGATATATTTGGGGACAATTGTTAGGGGTCATTTTCTTAACAATTATATATCCTGACTAATATCCTGCCTATGTTTGTTCATTTGTGACCAGGGTGCTGGAAGAGGATATTGCTAACATCTTGGGCGATATCCTGAGGCTTATTGAATTAACCATGTGCAGGTTAAGGGCTGAGACTTGCTAACGGTCAAGAGGACTTCTTCTCCTCGAGACTCGGACGAATTTGTTGAGGAAGAGACGTTGAGCCCGAAAGACCAGGTCTACAACGTTCGAAGAAGGAATATTCGGTGGATCCCGCGAGTTTAGGGTAGTTTGTTATTTTATCTTTACTATAAATAGATGGGGGCGGATCAGCTTAGAACACACAATTTTTCACTAACACTCTCATACACTTACACTCTCTAGCTCATTGCAAACACCACACTTGTATTCAAGTTTCGTTGTAACACTTAGTCGATCCGTACCACATCCTGCACTGTATCCTGATTTTTGAAGCAATAGAAGAACTAGGCAGCTGCGATTGTCAGCTCCCGAGGTTTTGTGCCGGCGATCTAGATTGATCAAGGGCTTTCCTCGTACATCCCGTGTCGTTTACTTTACTTTTGCTCATTGTTTGATCATAGATACAACTCTATATCCTGAGCTGTATCCTGAAACTGTTTTTACAAATTAACTTGATTAACATATTTTCAACACACATTTCTAGCACACTACCTCACTTAACTAATTTGATCATTTAATTACTTCGGTAATTTTTTACCAAAACAGTTACTACCTCAAAGCCTTCGACCATCGCAGAGGCTATCGATTTGAGTGTCACTCTTACTGAAGAAGCTCTACGCATGGGAAAATTCTCAGAATCTGCGGATAACAAGAAAGAGACTCTTGTGGAGTCATCAGGCCACAAGAAGATGAAGTCTTCAAACCTAAAGTCAAGCACCCAAGCCAGCTATGAAAGCTCTAAGGCAAACAAAAGAAAGGAAGTGAACCCGCCGCATGGCAGGAAAGCTTACGGAGCCACTATTAAGGCTGGTGATAAGGTTTACTTGGGGACTAAGCCAAGGTGCGAGGAATGCAATTTTTACCATGAAGGTCAATGTCTGAGGCCTAAGTGTGGGAAGTGTGGAAAGGAAGGGCACAGCAAGGACGCCTGCTGGGCGAAGGATCCAGATGGAAGAGATAATGGTAGAGTACCAGGTTGCTACAGATGTGGTGAAGCAGGGCACTTTAGGAAGGATTGCCCTAGTAAGAAACGAGCAAATAAGGGTTTTCACGATCGAAGCTCGTGAAGCACGCCAGGATCCAGATGCGGTTACGGGTACGTCCCCTATTAACCAACCCTATGCATCTATTTTTGATTAATACTGGCACCAACTTTAACCTTGCATGCTTAGAACTTAAGAAACTGCTTGGCCTAGTTTCGAGTAAAATAAACGTCTCGTATTCTTTAGAAATGGGCATATAGAAGGCTAGTTAAGTAGACGAGGCAATTAAGGATTATATTGTGGGGACTCAGAAGGCCAGAACCTTCTGCTACCATTAACTTGGGAAGTCACTATATGATAGTCAGCATGGATTGGATATCCAAGTATAGAGCTGGAGCTAGAAGACAACCCCGTGGTGGAGGAAGTTCCAGTAGCCTTTTCTGAAGACTTGCCAAGAATACCTCCACAGCAACAAGAGGAGTTTAGGATGAACCTTGTGCCAGGAGCGGCACTAGTGACAAGATGACGCCTTACCGACTAGCTTCGTTCGAGAAGCATGAGCCTCCGATATAACTGCAAGAGCTGCTAGACAGAGGGAATTAAGGACACAAGAAGAAGGTCAGCAGTCTCCACTTTGCATAAATTCCAGAGAATTGGATATCAAGGATTGGTATCCTTTGCCAAGGATTGATGACATGAACAGACCAATCGTAAGGTTCTAGTTACCACTCAAAGGTCGATTTGAGGACAGGATGCCCTCAACTGTGAATACAAGAAGGAAATATCCCTAAAATGACCTTTAGGACTCGCTTCGAGCGTTACGAGTTCCTTATCGTACCATTTTAACACCTGCATCGACAGTATTCATGGACCTCATGAATCGAACGTGTAAGCCATACCTGGATAGATCATGATTATATGTCCAACGACCAAGGGAGGTCGTGAGCAACAGCTGCAATTTACCTTGCAACTCTTAGAGAAAGGACAATTATGGGCTAAGATGTCGAAAATCGGATTTTGAATTCGCGAGGTAAGAACTTTAGGGTATATGGTGGATAAAAACGAGATTCATGCTAACCCTGCAATCAAGAGCTAAGGAGTTAGAGTTGCAATTATGTGACGCTTCTCGACAAAATCTCGATTACGCGTCGCTGCAACGAGACCACGGCATTGCATACACGTCACGTTGATTAAAAGATCATGAGAAGAAACCATGATCTAGATGCAGTGATTGCGCACCGTAAATTTGACGTCATTACCCGTAAGAAAACACTGCACGACCTTCACTAATCACAAGGATTGCAGCACACCGTTGATCGTAAGAGCTTGAATATTAACGAAGATGAACTGAGCTACTGAACGATGCAGACTGTATGGACATGTTACATGCTTGGGTGATAAACCTTGATGAAAAGTTGGAACACTCACTTGCCCTTAGTGGAGTTTTCCTGCAACAGTATTTATCACACCGCCGTTTAAACCGCTTCGTGTAAAGCTTTAGACGGAACGTAATAAGTCAATCCCCGTTGTGTTAAACGGAGACCGGAGATAAACAATCTACTGGCCCGAGTTAGTTCAGGAAAGATTAGAAGCAAGATTGTTCAGATATGTGATCATATTAAGACAGCCTGCAGAATACAGAAAAATTACGCCGACGAGCGGCAGAAATCGTAGGAATTTGAAATAAGAAGTATGGCTTTAATGGGAGCCTCGCCTAGAGAAGGCGTGGTGTGATTTGGAAAACGTAAAGGTTGGACCCCGGTGTAGGGATCGGAACCATTGCTCATAAGTTGAAACTTCCAGAAAAAGATCAATAGTAGTCGCGACACATTCCATGTGTCTAGTCTTTAGAGGAGTCTGACTCAAGGAACAATTGTTGTTCCCACAAATAAGATTCACGTCAATGACAAACAACGAAATTACTATAGAACCTGTTAAGGTAAATCGACACAGTCGAGGGAAAATCGACATAGTCAAGGTAAATCGACATAGTCAAGGTAAATTGACATAGTCAAGGTAAATCGACACAGTCGAGGGAAAATCGACACAGTCGAGGGAAAATCGACACAGTCGAGGGAAAATCGACAAGGGTATAAGCCTACTCATTACGAGTGCTCCCTATGTCCTCACATGCCTTAAAGTCCTTGTAAAACAATTATGTTCATACACGCTTTTCATACCTGTTTACAAAGGAGTCTCTCAAAGATTTACAAGATTACAGTACTCACACAAAACGCATGAACTCGCTCAACTTTTGTTGATGTTTTCCAAAATTACATGTATTTCAGGTAACAGGATGGATCTTGGGCGCGGGTGTTGTTTCTAGAAGTAGACTCCAAGTTTAGATGTCATCTACTTTTGTTGGTTTGTAACCTAGTCGAAGGTTGTGTTTAAAACTTAAATAACCAGTGTTTGTAATACTCAAATTTTATGAATGGATGAACATCGTTTTTGGATCATGTAGTTGTTTATTATGATTGAATGCGATGATATTAAACCAGTCACACATCATACGCTTCCGCAAAAATCAGGGTGTGACATTGTTCTCCCTGAAATGTCTCGTTGGACGGATCGCCATCCGAGCGAACGGCCATCCGATCGGACGAACGTTTGATCGGACGACCTGAAAGGTAGAGATACTTCTCTGATTTTAAAATGCTACAACGAAAACTTCAAAGCCATCATACACAACCACATCCATCCCAAACGAATGACAATCCGACCGAATGGCCATCTGACCGGATGACCATCCGTCCGGATTGTCATCTGATCGGATGACCATTCGTCACTCAGTTCACTCGTCTCCGTTTAACGCACTGTTCATCGCTTTTGCTATCGTTCTGTAATCAGACTAATTTTCCAGCGCTCCTTTCAATCCAAGACGATGTTTATTTATTAAACGCTATCTGTGAGTATACTCGAACCCTTTTTGCTTTCCGCACTTTTGGGTGTTACATACGTTACTTATTCAAAACACAATCGACACACAATGCAAACACTTTATACGCTGACCGTTATTGCATGTTATACGTGTTATTCGATGAATGCTTGTATGTTATGTTTACACAGTGATTGTTGCCTGACACCTTAGCAACGATAGTACTATAGTTTGGACTCAGCACCTGTCATGGACAGGGGTTGTTAAGGGCTTTACTTCACGTGCCATAGTGGTGATATGTGTTGCGCATTCTACAACTCGCACTCACGTCTGTGCATATTTCATTTTTGATAACCTACTAGCTTCGCTTTACTACATGTTACATGCTGGTTATGCGTAAAACGATTTCGCTATCTATTATACTATTAAACTTGTATGATCACCTTTACACTATGTGTATTGACCTCTATTTTAACGTATGTGACAGGTGTTTGAGACGCTAGGATGCTTGCTATGTGGAATCAAGTAGAAGAGTCTAGAAACAAAAACAATTAATATTTTTGAGTTGTCGGAACAATATTTTATTTGTCTTTGAGATGCTCTGTCTGTAATAATTTATCTTACTGAATATGTTATGGTATGGGACATAACTTAAGAATATTTGGTAATATTAGTTGTTATGGATTTCTCTTGCAAAATCTGTTTCGCTCAGTGTCGCGCCCCGATGATTCCGCCATCGGTTGGGGTGTGACATACACTTCGTAGGCAAAAAATCTCTTGTACTAGATCCCCTCTCTATATCTAATTTCCGTGTTATATTTATTGGGGGAAGATCCATTAAAAAGTGGGTTTTGTCTAAATAGTCTAAGAATGATTGTGGAGATGACATGTGACACTCCTTATAAATAGGATAGAATGTCATTTTGGTCCTAAAGTACAAACTTTCACCTTTTGTTTTTTTTTTTTTCTAAAAAATGCAACACAAAAAAATTAGTACAAAAAATTTTTAGTATTAAAACATGTAGCATAAAAAATCTAGTATAAAAAATTCAACACAAAAAGTGTGTCATATAAAAAATCCAGCTCAAAATATTATACAACATAGAGTTCTAACACTATTTTTTGAGTATTTTTAGATTTCATATTTTATATAACAATAGGGTACTTAAATTAAAGATAAAAATGCTCGATTTTATGGTGCAATTTTAAAAAAATACTATCGTATAAAAAGTTATGAATGTTTAAAAAATGAAGAGGAATATACATGTTCATTGCATGTGAGAGAGATCATCAACAAATAGGCTATCCCAAATATATCTTTATACCTCTCTTTTTCCTACACTTTCATTTTAGTCATTGATTTGAAAAATGAAATGTTAAGATATTTTCTTATCAAACTTAGGCAAAAGAGTTAATTACATAGATAGTCCTTATGGTTTATTGAAAGTAGCACATTTGAGTACTAACATTTTTGTTACAGGTTCATGTTTTACGGTTTCAGTTTTGTAATACCTCTAACTATTAAGGCTAACTGTCGTAAAATATTCTATTATATTAGTGTAAAACGACAAAACGACCTTAAAATATAGTTTTTCGTTAATACTTAAAAGTGTTACTTTCAATAAATCACAATGACTGTCTATGTAATTAACTCTAAGAACAATATAAAGACTCATTACATTTTTGAAAAAAATGTTATAAAATATGCTACATAAAAATATTTAATAATACACGTTATCTCAAATATAATACACACACATTTTTTTTATCTTTCATTATATTCGGACCTAATATTTATTATGGTTGTTTGTTTAGCTTAGTTAATATTATTATATAAATATTATGTTATGTGTTATATTATATTATATTATACTCTATTATATTATATTATATCATGTCATCTTATATTATAGTATATATTATATTCTTGATTTAGTTTAGGTAATATTACATTATATAACCAATGACTGGTTTTGATCATAACCAACAATAAGACGAGTTGATGGAGCTGCTAATGGGGAGTTCAAATCTACCACAGAATCCAGATAATTCCATGTAATGCTTTCAGCTTAACTCAATGTGTTTTTCAATAGATTTTCAGAACTCGTCCATCGAAAATGATGGTGGTAAGATACTGCTAGGTCAGGGGGCGTTGTTAGGATCCCGGAAAAAAAGAGAACGTGTGGAGGTGAAGATGAAAAATTAATAAAAAAAAACTAAATCCCAACCAAAATGTTTCTCTCATAATAGACGTTTGGTAATTGTATGTATATTAGTTTTATGTATGTAATTATTAAATATTTTTTGTAACATATTTTATAAAATTTCTTTACAAATATACGAGTTTTTATATTTTAAGGTTAATTATATAGATAGTCCTTGTGGTTATTGAAGGTAATACATTTGTATGCTAACAGGAAATTATATAAAGGGTATTTTAGTCATTTTACACTGATTACTTAAATGTGTTACAAAATCGAAACTATAAAATCTAAACCTGCTATTGAAAAAAATGATACTAAAAAATGTTAGTTTTAGAAAACCAGAAGAACTATTTATGTAATTAACTCTATGCAAAATTAACTTTCTTTTTTATCCTACCCTGTGGTCATGACCCTTATGGTTACCATGACCCTCCACATTAGCGCTATGTCATCCACTTCTAATCCACCATCCAAAACAACTACCTTAAGGGTGTGGTAATGACCCAAACCACTATTTTCTTATTTTAATTTATTTTTGTCAAAACGAAAAAGGAAATATTTAAAAAGGAAAGTAGGCTCATGGTTGACATGGTTTAATCCATGCCAACCATAATGGATGAGACAAGGGGGTGATGTAGCAATTTATTAATGGTCCTATGTGGCATTGATGACCGAACCCATGCCCCCCACACCCTTTTTAGCCTTAGTAACTAACTATCTATTATATATTCACATATCTTGAGTGTCCAAAGCGAATTTATTTCCTGAATGAATCACCTGAATGAATAACAATACAAGTGTTTTGAGAATTACGACAAACAAAAAGAATCCTTATCAGAAATCAGAAAACTAATAAAAAATTGTTTTGAGAATTACGACAATCGAAAAGCATCCTTATGAGAAATCCAAAAAGGAATAAATTTTTATTCAAAAAATAATTTCGATTCAGCAAAAATGGCAAATATGAACAAAATGACGTGCTAATAATATGTTTTCATTTTCTATTTATGACTAGCATTTTTTTAATTATAATTATTAAACATGCACCATATTTAAATGGCAACACACAAAACAATCAAACAAATGCAGTTTATGATCAATATGATTCATACAAGCAAACCAAGATATTACGAAAATGTTTGTCATAAACTATTGTATCAACCATATATATGCAATTATAATTGAATATATATGAACTTTAATTTAAGACAAAATTACAGAAAACAACCTTTATGTATACCCCAAACTGCACTTTATACCTTTCACTATGAAATCCGCCAAAACCAACCTTTACGTTCATGTTTTGTTACACATCACAACCTTTACACCAAACCTAGTAAAAAAAGTCAGTTAAATTGCCCCATGTGCGATGCATGTGAGGGCATATATGTCTTTTCCTTTGACCCCTTTTATTTCTAAATTAAATTAACATTTCTGGGGTTATACAATAATTAATAAAAAAGCATAACTAAAAACGGTATCTTTATGAAGTTGATTTGAATCCATGAAGAGAATCAATTGATTTTAAGTTTGTGAATTTTGTGACCGACCTGTTCACCCTTTCCACACCATTTCCCACTCTCTCTCCTCTCTCTCTAGAATTCACCCATCAAACCCCTCTTCTCCTGTCTTCAATCCTCCCTACAGCCATTCTTCATCTTCAATCACTACACCATAAACCTTCATATTCCCAAAATCACCCTCAATTCTAACCTGGGTTAGAATCTTTATACATGATCTCAACCCCACCGTTAGGGTTTTCTAACTCATTTTCTTGAACAATGAAACGAAGTAAACTAGACTTATTCATGTCATTAAAGCACAAAAGATCCATTCAGTTTCTGATCTTTGTTGGGTTTTTGTATCTCATCATATGGTGGCTTTAGAAGCTCCATTTGTATCCAAGATTGCTACCCAAGAAGATGATGAATCCAGTAGCTTCTTTACAGACAAATTCTCCACAAATTATGCTTTAGAAAGTGAACAAGAAATGCAAGAAAAAGAAGCCCCAATTCGCCCTCTAAACGTCCCGCAAATCGTTGCTAAAACCCCCTTGAATTCGATCCATTTTCGCCGAAAGTTTGAAGCTTTATGATGAATTTTGAAATTCTGTTTAAAGGGTTTTGGCCGTCTTGAAAAGTTACACAATTTGCACCCAAGACCTGCTTGATTTCATTAAGATTTAAAGGAGACATGGTGTCTTGAAATTCTAGGGGTTATAAGACTTTTTATGAAGAAGTTGATGTTGATCAAGATCTGGGTTTCAGATGATGATGTTCTTGATGATGATGTTTTTGAAGGAAATAAATAAAAATGTTTAAATATAATATTCATTGTAAAAGGGGTCAAAGGAAAAGACATATATGCCCTCACATGCATCGCACATGGGGCAACTTAACTGACTTTTTTGACTAGGTTTGGTGTAAAGGTTGTGATGTGTAACAAAACATGAATGTAAAGGTTGGTTTTGGCAGATTTCATAGTGAAAGGTATAAAGTGCAGTTTGGGGTATACATAAAGGTTGTTTTCTGCAATTTTGTCTTAATTTAATTGTATCAAACCATATATATTCAATTATGATTGAATATATATGAACTTTAATTTAATTTAATTCGTTGATCGCCTATAAATTCATGTCATCTCTCAATACAAATCATCATTCATCAGTATTAAATCGAACATCATACGTAACTCAACATGACAAAGTCTATGTCCTTCACCATATTTGTTGTGTTTTTCATGCTCATAGGTAAATTCCGATTCCTCTTTTCTTGGTTAGTTTCGTGACACAAGTTTTATAGAGGTTGATAAATAGGCGTACTTCATTTCTAGCAAAACATCTATCTCTAAACTTTGTGAAAAATCATTAAGGCTGTCTTATATTATTCGGAAAAAGTTTTAAGAATTTATTTTTATTAACTATATTGCTATTTAAATAGTTGTATGTATACATGGGCAGAACAAGGGCCCAAGAGGGTTCATTGACCACAGGGTCACTAGAATTTGTTGAATATTTATATAGAAAAAATGACTTTTTTTTAAACAAAAACACGAGTTGGACCACTGATTTGTAACATGTTGATATGATAACCTGTTTTGGTTCCGCTATTGGTTGTATAGTTCTTAATTTATGACATATGCATTATCAATTTGTAGGTATGGAGTTGGGCATGGCAAAAACATGTGTAAAGCCTCATAATAATCCGTTATGTGAATTTCATGAATGTAACCATTTGTGTGTAAGGGAGCATGGATCGAGTGGTGCAGGAATATGCTTAAATAATTTCATTTGTGTTTGTTATTTTGACTGTCCGGGGAAGAATATGGATATGAATCCTCCTCACGTCTCTCCCACATTTAAAAATCAATGATTGTCTTATGAGTTATGTAATACCTATAAATAGTGTACTTATTACTTGAGAATCTTATTAAATTCTTATGTTTCTCATTGTTGCTTTGCATTATTCTGTCTTTAAATGAAAACAGATGTATGTGATTAAAAAAAGAATCCGTTTGTGGTATTTAATGGTGTGTAGCTAATGTAACAAGATTATCCACCAATGACCTTTCAAACGAGACACTACTAGAATACTAGCAGCATCTCTGACCGAAATTTGCGATTAGACACACGGTCGCAAATTTAGCGGCAGATTTGCGACCAGAATTACTGTGATCACAAAATTAGCGATTGTTACCGACCTGGTCGCAAAATTTGTGATGGCTAAGTTTGGTTGCAAAATGTGTGACCATTTCATTTTCTTCGCAAAACAGTCACACAAAAAAGGAAAAAAAAAACTAACTAAAAAAACGCCAGAAAAGGCCTGTATTATTTATTTTATAAATATATTGATATTGGTACACAAGGTACTATGCTCACTTGTTTTTATGCTCTTATATGTTATAAAGAAACGTGACTAAAACAGTGCAACTAAACTAAACATGGGACCACCAAATCTCAAAATGACCATACTTTATTATTATTGTTATTATTATTTTTATTTTATTACTATTATTATTACTATTATTATTATATTATTATTACTATTATTATCATTATTAATACTTTTCATTTTCTGATTTATAAGATTATATTTGGTTCTAACGACTAACATGCATGACTCGATTAATATATGGAGACAAAAAGATTTTAGTAATACATAAGGCTTAAATTGGTATGATGCCACGATGGTTGGGTACTTGGGTGTCACATTTCTTTAAAACAAAAATTGAAGGGTAACTGTTCATGAAGAGAAGGTCCGGCAATTGGAGAGACTACATGAGACACGAGTAAGAAGATACAATTTTGTTGGTCAACGTTGGAAAAAAATCGAGAACTAGAATTATAATGTTAATTTCTAATGATTACTGTTAGTAGGGTACTCGGGGCATCCTCGGTTTCATCAAGTTCTTGGTTTTAAAGGTTATACCAACGCCATCCATTCGGCTTTGTTAATCCGTTTGTGATTTCGGGTTCTACTACCCGATGAAGAATGCCGTTCTCAAACATGAATATGGGTAAAATGAATTAGGTACTTTTCCAATATCATCACAAGTGATTTGAGTACTTTTTTATTATTAAAATTGGTAAAGGTGAAATGTAATGATGTAACTGTTTTTTTTTTCTTTTTGTATTCATAGTTGAGTAGTTCGTTTTCGGTGATCACATTTTGGTTACCTTTTGTCTAACTTTAAGTCTTTCTATTCGACATGTAAATTAATATTGTGACAGTTGATCTAATATTAAATTGTGACAATTGATCTTGTATGTATTGTTTGGTTGTGCTAAATGATGACGGGTTATGATATGTTATGCAATTACTAGTGGGGAACCCGCGCGTTGCTGCGGAGTCGACGATGTGAGGCGGAAATATAATGCAAACCTTAAAACGATTAAAAAATCATATATAAGTTGTATATATGAAACTCGCAGAAGTCTAATTCAAAGCCGGAAAAGGCTGCTGTAGTAATTCATCTTGAACCTCATTGTCTCTATAAAATTTGTACAATCTCTTCCCTATACACCTACAAGATACAAAAAGTGTACATTAGTAAGAGAATCAAGTCCCTCTACGTCTTCTTTGTGCAGATATTATATTTTGAAGATTATTTAATGTTCTAATATGATTAAGAAAACTACCTCTTTAGAATATTAGTAAAGTTTCTTTATAATAAAACGATTTAGGCCATTGTAAACATTTGAGTACACATTTGACGGCTTTTGACAAGTTTGACCCTTTCCACCTCTTTGACCTGTTTAATACTTTTACACATTTGGCCCATCGTCAATACAATTTTCCCAGTTAGATATAAATGGGTTGAGGTAGATACCTCGAATCCAAGTATCATCAAAACTCAAACCACATCCGCATGAAACTGATACGATTATTGGTCATTAAATTAGAAGCGTCATCTCAAATTTTCAATTGACTCAAATATATGCAAGTTTGGTAAAGTGTGCGGGTCGGGCATGCTACTGAGTCACAATAGGTTCAGGTCAGGATGGGTGCGGGGTCGAAACGAGTTGTTTTAAAAAATAGCCATTTTGGTTCGAGTCTATAACTGGTTTTGACGAAACAGGTATGAGTAATGGACAAAAATCCTCAAATGGACCATCATCAACTACAATAAGATGGACATTAACATCAAAAGTAAAAAAAGTTAAAAGACTTGCTTGTCTCAAAAATAGGTTTGCACCTCATCCTCTAAGTAGTAACACCTTATTCTACAAACATGTCTATGGAAATGAATAAAATAACATGGTCAACAAATATAGGGAATACAAAATGACCTTAAGTAGTAACACCGTATTCTACAAACATGTCTATGGAAATGAATAAAATAACATGGTCACCAAATATAGGGAATAAAAAATGACACCTTTGTTAAAAGTATCATAACTTACTTTGCGCATTTAAGTTTGTTAGTAGTACCCCTACTGAGAATTGACAATATTCTTCTAAAGAAGAAAGTATTCTCTGTTCCGCAGTTTAGACAAACACCCTGAAGAGGTAAAATTTAGATGTTAAATATATCAAAAAATTAGTGTTAATTTGTAAGATCCAAAATTTGATTAAGAAAATACTACCTTCAATATCAAGAAATCCCTCACAATGTATACATTTAAAAAAATAGAAAACAAGACTTGTATCAAGATGACTTTGTATACGATATATCAATGAACCTCAATTTTCAATTCCACATGCGGACTTTCCTACAAACACTTCCCATTAGACTAAAACCGAAGACCATTTTCATCAATGAACCTCAATTTTCAATTCATGTTTCTGGAGGTAAATTTCAAAAATAAAAAGACCATTTTTTATTGAAATCAAATCCCAAGTATTTATTTGTACTAAAAGAATCAATGTTACAATAAAACTAAAACAGAATCAAAATTAACCAACGAACTTACCGAATCTCCCAAACCGAAACTCCCAACAAATCCAGAGAACCAACGAACTTCAAAAACCATGTGGTTTACAAAACGAATCACGAGCCACGAACACGAGTAACGAATCACAAACACGATTAACGAATCACGAACATGACTAACGAATCAAGAACACGAATTGTGAATGCTGAATTGTTGGTTGAAAATTCACGAGTAACGAATCACGAACGCGATTGAAGATTAGCGAGATCTTATAACCCGTTGCACCCGTTTCTTCAAGATTGAATTGCCCCCCTCTATCTCTGTCGTAGTATTGTTTGAAGAAAACCTGAGAATGCCTTCAACCCGCCTCTTTTTTCTTGTAACCCGTTCAACCCGTTTCTTTTTTACATCAAACCCAGCTGACCCGTAAAAGCATTTCCATGTTTATTGGATGACCCAACTGGACCCGCTTTGGGTTTCTTATCTCCTTTAAATTTCTGTGCATTATTCATCAGACAACAATATACGAAAAAAAAAATCAATTATCAACTTTTTGTAAGCACACAGATTTAAGTGGGGGAAAACATAACTCCAATATGTCTATGTAAACCAAACATATCATTAACTGGTCCTCAATTGTAAGTGACATCATGAACAAAACAAATGACCCCAAGCATGCTTGAGTATCTATTCGACTTCAAGTGGGACCCATAACATGCTTGCGTATCTATTCGACATCATGAACAAAACAAAACCAAAAGATACTCTTGGTTTAAAAAGCGCGAAGGGCACAAAAGCGACACGGTCTAAAATCAAACCGCAAAGCGCAAATCCCAAAAGCGGAGGGAATGTAGGGCTTGTAAGTTGTAATGTATGCTTCTAACCACAAGTTTGTTTATGATTTCAAGCCTGCATAAAGGTTTAATTGCATAAAAGTGTCACCAATTTAGGTTCATTTTTTTCAGTCATCTTTGGAGTCTATTGGAGTAAAAGAAAGATGTCTTATTTAAAAGTAACAGTTGACTCGATAGGATTATAAATGTTTTTCTAACTAAAATACACGTGTAATTGTTTATTTTAGTTGAAGATTGAAGTGGCTAATACCTAATAAACATCACAATAAAGTTAAAAAGAAAAATTCCGAAATTGTCCCTTTTAGACTTGCGTTTCAAGAGAATGTCTGTTTGCCTTTCCATCAAGCTTTCTTTAATAGCATTTTGCTGTGGGATGACTGCGTTTCACTGTCTGTTGCCGCCTTTTTGTAGTCAGTCGCAGACTGTTTCTTTATTTTGTTTTTTTAACCGTTCGTCTTCCACTTGTGATAGGAAAGGCAAAGGGACATTCTCTTGAAACGTAGGTCTAAAAGGGACATTTTCAGGATTTACCTTAAAATTAAACCCAAAATTTTAAAAAATATATGGAGCATGAACATGATAATTAATTTAATTTTTAAGTATGTGACTTTTTTAACTATGTCACTTTATTTTAAACTTTTCAATTTTGACATAAAAAATACTCATCTAATCTAGTGAAGTTATTACATACACATAATTTTAAAAATATAAATAAATGAATTAAACAAGTAACACAACCTTTTTAGCTTAAAGTGTTCAAGGATTCAACTGAGAATTAGAATAATGTCATGTCAAAATATTACAACCTTGTTTCATGTGATAAGAAAGGATCTTAGTTTCCAACTAACGTTAGGCCACTGTGTATGAGAGGGCGCCACCCCGCCACCTCACCACCGATAGCGCCCCCGGGGCGCCACCACCCATACCGACCAAATTAAAGGGGGGCGCCATGGGTCTCTCGCCAGCACAGTAACGAGCAACTTTTGAGTGGATCGATGAAGGATTGGTTAGGGGGGGGGGGGGCGTATAACCAATACAAACTAATAAGTGAAATACATCTCGAAACTGTTTCAGTTACCTGTAGGCTGTAATATTCTCCGAGTTAACTGAAAAAGCTCCTTCAGTACATTAATCTACGTCTTCGCCTTCTCTAGAACCCTCTAATTGCAACAAAAAATAAGAATAAGACTTAACATATTTCAAAATTCTGATCTCAATAACAAATTTACCAATAATATTCCCCGAGTTGACTGAAAAAGCTCCTTCAGTACATCATTCTACGTCTTCGCCTTCTCTAGAACCTCTAATTGCAACAAAAAAAATAAGAATAAGCCTAAACATATTTCAAAATTCAGATCTCAATAACAAATTTCTTACATATCACCAATGTTCTTAATAACCAATCAAAAAAAGAACCAATCAAATAAGCTAAAAGGACACAACTTAAAGTAAACTATCTACCTATCTTTTTGCAGTTTCTAACTAATACAAAATCCACCTATTGATACCAAATGAGGTTAGGAAATGTTGTAATACAATGACTCACATTATATCCAATTACTTTAAAGACAACAGAATTTTAAATTTCAATAAAGGTCACCCACTAAACACCCAGCTAAGCTACAATCTATATAGACACAACACACACACACTGATCTCATCAAGTAAAGATTAAAGAAAACAAAACGTCAATATTTGAAGAAACCCACATCCTCAATTTTGGCAGACTCAAAGGTAAATCTTGTTTTTTTATGTAGCTTATCTACATTTGAATCAGAAGACATCAACAAATTACTTCCATTTAAGCACATATTCATAAACCCTAAGCCACAGTTTAGCATAACTGGGCTCAAATTGAAAAACATTGAATAGAAAACAACACAATATGAATAAAAGCTCACCAGAGATTCTGTTGAAAAACCGTAAAAACTGTGCGAAGGTGGATATTTGGTCATGGGGTATCAGTCTGTTGTTCTCAACCTCGAAGAAAGCAATTGAAGAATAATCAAGGTGTCCTCTGTATAAAATACGCAAGCCAATTGATGAGGGCGGTGAGGGGATGTGAATGGACTCTTCTTAAATTTTGACTGATCAATTGAGAGTGGACGGTTTTAAGAATGCAAAGTGAATAACCTAATTTCAACTCAGGGACGAGGGACAGGAAAGGAAGGGGCTGATTTAATTCCCATTTTCGACTATCGCATTAGTTCCTGTTTTCTAAAAGGGTAGAAATGGAAGAAAAGTGTGAAAATATAGGAATTTGTTTTGGCTTTTGGTATGCCATCTTAAAAAATAGGATGGAAATTACCTTTATGTACATGGGAGATGCTTTATATAGGTCTATAGATTAATATTAATTCCAAAATAGTTAGCATAATTAGGAAAAGACAACGTTGTAGGAATTTACATAATCCATATCCTAAGTTAGTCGATTGATCAATATAGGTAAATATGGTCATGTGAATTGCACATGAGGGCATCTTTGTCAATTTACCTCCTTAGGGGCTATTAAGTAAATAAATTGATATTCAAGGAACTAATTTGTAACAACCCGTGTTTCGGAAAGTCAAAGTCAAAGTCACAGTCAAAGTCAAAGGAAGAAAAGATTGCTAATTGCGATCTGTCACTCCTTGCTTAACTATTGATTTGACTTCCTTGACTTGTAATTAAACTCTATTATTTATCTGCGTTAGTTGTATTATGTGGAGTATCTATAGTAATCGAGGTTTAATCGCTGTTTTAATCGCTAATCTATTTATCGTTTCATCGCTTATTGCGCCGCAATCGCGCTCGCAACTTGATTTATAGGTTCTGTATATTGTTTTACGTGTGTGTGCTACTTATGTGTTACTTGTGCATGTTTACTTTATTGTTTGGTGGTGATTAATCGAAACGCAATCGCAACTCTATCGCAATCTAATCACAAACGCCAAACGCAAGTTAATTATGATATTGTATGTTAGATATAGGATTTGTGTTTGTCTATTATTAATCTGTCGCATCGCTTAATCGATACTCGCTTAAACGCATCGCAACGCTCGAAACGCGAAACGAAACGCCAAAACTCAACTCGTTGGACCACTCGATCGAATGGCCATTTCATCGAATGGTCATCCGATCGAAGTGCCATCCGATCCGATCCCCTGCACTACTTTCCTCTTTTGGCAACCTATAAATACCCCTGACAGCTCTCCCGTTCGACCAGCACGCTCAAGCCCACTTTTCTCTCGATTTCTCACGATTCTTGTAAGTTTTCCACTCAGATCTTGTACATCTATGATCTACACACACTTCTTCATCATATTCTCCTTTGAATCTTAACTTTTAACCGTGAAATCAGTGGATTTGAGGTGTTCGAGGATGATGTCATCATGGAGTTCTTATGAACTTCAAGATTTGGCTTCATTCCACCAAGAACAACTCAGATCTGAAGGATTTCCACAAGATTTAACACTATTCTCATCTAGATCTGAACATTTCCAAAGTTAAAAAGATTGAAAGTTACTTTTCCAACTTTCTTTCAACTCTTTTACACTCAATGCACTCAAAACTGATAGAATCGGAGCTCATACAGGTCTTCTACTCATTTCTTAGTGAAGTGTCGGTCTGAGATCTGATTTCTATCAAAGAGACAACCGATTACAGAATGAACATGAACAACCGTCAAGAACAGTTAACTGATCGGACTAGGGTGATTCTTGTTCGATCGGACGACTTGGGACTTGATGAGGTTCCGTTGTTTAGCACGTTGTCATACCGTCTTGAGCAAACCGCAAAACTTTTAAAAAATTCAAGTTTCAAAAACGATCAGATCGTCGGGGCGGATTGCCGTCCGATCGGATTGCCATCTGATCAAAAGACAATCCGATCGGATTGCACTTGAGTTTCCACACTTAAACATTTTCAAATTTTCAAAAGATCTGCAGGTCGAACGGATTGCCGTGCGATCGGATTGCCATCCGATCGAACGACAATCCGATCGGTTGACACCTGGATCTCCAACACTTAACATTTTATCAATTTTCAAAGATCAACAGTTTCTAATGGATTGCCATTTAATCGGAAGACCATCCGATTGAGTGACCGTCCTGCTGTGAACTTGTTCTCAACTGAAAAGTCTCGCCAATCGGATTGCTATCCGATCGAACGACCGTTCGATCGATCGACCTGAAGGGTAGAGGTATTTCTCTGTTTTCAAAATGCTACAACAAAAACTTCAAATCCATCATACACAAACGCATCCATCCCAAACGAATGTCAATCCGACCGAATGGCCATCCGTTCGGATGACCATCCGATCGGATTGCCATCCGATAAGATTACCATTCGACACTTGGTTCTTTTTACCGTTTAACGCACTGTTCATCGCTTACGCTATCGTTCAGTAATCAGGCTTACTCTAGCGCTCCCTTCAATCCAATCACAGATTGTGTTTAGCTGCTACCATCTCTGTGAGTATACTAGAACCCTTTTTGCTTTACGCACTCTTTAGTGTTACATACGTTACTTATTCAAATCACAATTGACACACAACCCAAACACTATTTATACGCTGACCATTATTGCATGTTACTTGTTATTCGATGAATGCTTGTATGTTATGTTAACGCAGTGATTGTTTCCTGACACCTTAGCAACGATAGTACTATAGTTTGGACTAAGCATCTGTCGTGGACAGAGGTTGTTAAGGGCTTTACTTTACGTGTCCCAGTGGGGATATGTGTTGCGTATTCTACAACTCGCAGTCACGTCTTGCATATTTCATTGTCGATAACCTACATGCTTCACTTGCTACATGTTACATGCTGGTTATGCGTAAACGATTTCGAAATCTATTATACTATTAAACTTGTATGCTCACCTTTACACTATGTGTATTGACCTCTATTTTAATGAATGTGACAGGTGTTTAGGATGCTTTGCTTGTTACTTGCTGGAAATCAAGCTAGGATGGAGTCTAGAAACAAATCTAATAAAATCTGAGTTGTCGGAACATGTTATTTGTCTTTGAGATATTTAGTCTGTAATAACTATTTACTTTGGTATGTTGGGACATAATATTTAAATATCTGGTAATTTAGTTGTTATGGATTTCTCCTGGACAATCTGTTTCGCTCAGTGCCGCGCCCCGATGTTTCCGTCATCGGTTGGGGTGTGACACATTGGTATCAGAGCCATAACTATAAGGAATTAGGCAAGACTCGACCGAGTCCGGGTCGATGTCTTAGAAACGACCTAGTCTATAGTCTAAGTACCAACAGACCACCTTGTACGAACCCGTTAGGGGTCCCGCACGAGCCTATTACTGCTATTCGATCGCCTCACACTCGTGTTATACTCTATCACTCTGCCTTTCCTAAGGCAGTCGCACTGCACTGTTTTAAAAAATGAACGAGTGATTAGATCGAGACTAGGTGTGAAAACCGCAAACTCTCGATTAAATCGCTTATTCGACCCGCATTTTTACTATAAACAAGAGAATTTGCGTTGAATCAGTAGTGAAATCCATACTTTGACGCAGTTTCCTCTCTAAATCTCATGATTTTATCACACAAACAGGAATGTAGTCGCTAAGTTAGGGGTGAAACCCGAACCTTGATGACTCGTTCCGCTCTCAATTTTGATTTTTCAAACTCTCACCAAAGTCTCGATGGGTTCCAACGACTCGAGTTGCGTGAATAACCAAAAGGATGCGTGCCATTCACCGTATGCCGGTGATAGAGCACAGTCCATTAGGCCAAAGCATGCACTCGAGGCACTTGAGAATAGTCGAACCACTTTGGGTAGTCAACGTCTATTAGCCTAAGACAATCCACTTTCGATTTCAAATTCGTAATCGCTGATTTTATGTGTTGTCGATTCTGAGCCCGCAACTGCTGACTCTGATATTTGTCGCTTTTATGTGAACTTTTGTGTGTTTTATGTGGATTTTGTATGTTTATGTGTTTCGATTTTGGTGATTTATATGTTTTCAATGACACACACAACTCGCACTGCACATCTATCTCAAAACGTTAACAAATCACATGCTGTGTTACTCGCTTATGCTATACTACTCGCTATGCTACTCGCTGTGTACTCGCTAATCGCATTCGCTATTCTCAAACGCGCGAACCTTGAATGATAGGTGAATACGTGCAATATATGTAAGTGAATACGTGCAAAATATAGCGTGTTTTGTGTGCTTTACGTGCATCTGTGTTCTACGTGCTTATGTGTTTCTGTGGTTTCTGTGCCTACGTGAATATGTGCCTACGTGTAGACGTGTTCCTGTGCTTTATATAGAGTAGTTTTGGGCGAGATAATAGGCTATACTCGACTTAATCGAAATAGTGATTGAGTCCTATGGCGATGTCTGTTGCAGACAATGTCGTCATTTGGATGGTTTCACTCCCGAAACGCTCGCCACAATCATGAAGAAAAACGCATTGCTGCTCTCGTCGCTAAGCAGATAGCGAAAGTTATCCCGTAAATTGTTAGCGAGCTGAATGAAAATGCTAGCAAGTCCTCTGAAGAGTCCAGGACTGATTCTCCTAAGTCTACTTTTAGCTTCAAGCAGTTCAAAGCCTGCGGACCCAAGGAATTCACCGGAGAAGATGGACCTACTGCCATGTTTCAATGGTTTGATTCTATCGAAGTCACCTTGCGCCAAAGCAACTGTCCTAATAATCTCCGCACTGTTAACGATACCGGCGTTTTCCAGCCCAGGGCTCTGGACTGGTGGACAGCCAAAAGAAACAAACGTGGAAATGATGCAGCTTACAGGCTTTCGTGGGACGAGTTGAAGGACATCATGACGAAAGAGTTCTGCCCCACCCCCCCACGAGCTTCAAAAGTTGGAGGACGAGTTCTGGCACATCAAACAAAAGGATGGCGACAACGCTGGTTTAACTGCCCGCTTTAAGCAGCTGAGCATAATCTGTTTAGGCCAAGTTACTACTCCCGAAATCACCATCAAGAAGTATATCCGTGCCCTACCGGATTGCGTGGCTGATTTCGTTCAAGCGGCGAAGATGACAACTATCGAGGAAACCTTCTTGCTCGCTGCCGAGATCAACGATAAGCGAGTTAAGGTTGGTTACTTTGATAAAGCCTCCAAGAATCTTCACCAAGTTACCGATGTTCCCACCGCTGAAACCGCCGCCACCGCACCGCAATCTTCAAAGTCCTCCCGCCGCAAGAAAAAGAACAACAAGAAAAACAGTAGCAAAATTGCGCTGTCACAGCTGCCGCTCCGCTCCAAGCAGTACCCGCTCAACAGCAACCCCAACACCGCCAAGTAGCGGCACCGGTCACCCATGCACCGCTGGCTAAGCGTGCATACACTGGTCCTCACCCGGCTTACCCTACCTGTACCTATCATCATCCTGTGGGGATTGCCTACAGATACTGTATGCACTGCAATATGTACGACCACTTCACCGCTAACTGCCGTACTGGTCCATGTCAAGCTCCAGCTCCAACTCAAGGTCAAGCTCCTACTCAACAAGCTCTACTTCCTGCTCCTCAAGGCCAACAAGTGGCTCCGGCACCCTCGATCCATGCTAGAGCTTGCTTTGCGTGTAGTAATCCCAACCACTTTGCAAACATGTGCCCCAATCGAGTGGTGAAGCAAGAGCCACAACAGCAGCAGCCAGCAGCCCGCGGATGTGCTTTCAACATCAACGCCCGCCAGGCTCAAGCAAATAACAACGTGGTTAATGGTACGTTCCTTGTGAATGGTATATATGCTTCGTGTTTATTTGATACTGGAGCCGATAACTGTTTTGTATCGTTTGAATTCGAAAAGCTCCTTAATCGTAAGCGCACCCATCTCCCCTGGACGTTCGATGTTGAAGTTGCCACTGGAAGAACCGTCGCTGTCAATTCTGTTCTTCGTGATTATACTCTTGAACTCAACAATCACATCTTTCCTATCGATCTCATTCCGATGCAGCTTGGTAGTTTTGACGTCAAAGTAGGCATGGATTTTCTTCATGAGAATCATGCTTAAGTTGTTTGTTTTGATAAAATGATTCACTTCTCGCTCGCTAATGGTGATCAACTGTGTGTTTATGGTGAGGTCGCATTGAAGAAGCTCCAACTCATGTCGTGTGTTTGAGCGAGCAAGTATCTCCGCAAGGAATACCAAGCTTTCTTAGCACACATTGTAGTAGCGGAAAAAAGGAAGCTAAAGCAATAGACAAGGTGCCTGTGGTTCGTGATTTTCCTAAAGTCTTTCCTGATGATTTACTTGGGTTACCCCCGAGTCGTGATATTGATTTTCGTATTGACCTAATTCCTGGAGCCAATCCTGTTGCTAAGTCTCCTTATCACCTCGCTCCGTCCAAAATGCGTGAACTCTCGAGTCAACTCCAAGAATTACTTGATAAAGGCTTTATTCGCCCTAGCACCTTTCCTTGGGGCGCGCCAGTTCTCTTCGTAAAAAAGAAGGACGAGTCGTTCCGGATGTGCATCGAGTATAGGGAGTTGAATAAGCTGACTATCAAGAATCATTATCCCCTGCCTCGAATCGATGATTTGTTTGATCAATTGCAAGGTGCTACGTGTTTCTCGAAGATTGATTAATGCTCAGGGTATCACCAGTTACGCATTCAAGAGGAAGATATACCGAAAACCGCTTTCCGAACCCGATATGGCCATTATGAATTCGTCGTAATGCCCTTTGGTTTAACCAACGCACCTGCGGTTTTCATGGATTTGATTAACCGTGTGTGCAAACCGTTTCTTGACCGCTTCGTCATCGTATTCATCGACGACATCCTTATCTATTCGAAGTCGAGAACCGAACACACGCAACATCTACGTTTGGTTCTCGAATTACTCCAGGGGAATAAACTCTATGCCAAGTTCTCCAAGTGTGAAATTTGGTTCGAGGAGATTCAATTCCTCGGTCACATTGTCAATAGTCAAGGTATACACGTCGACCCCGCGAAGATTGAAGCTGTTAAGAGCTGGGTTACTCCAAAGTCACCATCCGATGTTCGTTCGTTCCTCGGATTCGCGGGCTATTACCGTCGATCCATCGCTGACTTCTCAAAAATCGTTGTTCCGCTTACTTCCTTGACGCATAAAGACAAGCCTTTTGTTTGGGGAACCGAACAAAAGAGTGCCTTTCAAACTCTCAAGCATATGCTCTGCAATGCTCCCGTTCTCGCTCTGCTAGATGGAAAGGATGACTTCGTTGTCTATTGTGACACCTCGAATCTTGGTCTCGGTTGTGTCCTCATGCAACGGGACAAGTTTATCGCATACGCATCTCGTCAGCTCAAGATCGATGAGAAGAACTATACAACCCACGACCTCGAGCTAGGAGCCGTTGTTTTTGCGTTGAAGATTTGGCGACACTACCTTTATGGTATCAAGTGTACGGTCTTCTCCGACCATAAGAGCCTACAACACATCCTCAGCCAAAAAGAACTGAATATGCACCAACGCCGATGGGTAAAACTTCTCAACGATTACGACTGTGAGATCTGTTATCATCCTGGCAAAGCAAATGTCGTTGCCGATGCCCTAAGCAAACGAAGCTATTTGCATAGCGTTTGTGATATCCAAGCCCAACACCATCTCGAAACTCTTATCCGCGACGCTCAGCATGCTTGTTTCACCGAACGCACCTTGAAGAAGGAAAGGATTCTTAACGATGGCGTGCAACTAGAGAATAAATCGAATGGTATATTCCATTATCTAGACCGAATTTGGATCCCCAAGCTTACCAACTTGCGACAAATTCTACTGGACGAAGCCCACAAATCTCGATATTCTATTCATCCCGGTGCCGATAAGATGTATCAGGACCTTCGCTACAAGTACTGGTGGCCGGGCATGAAGAAAGATATCGCTATTTATGTTTCGAAGTGCCTGACTTGCTCGAAAGTCAAGGCCAAACAGCAAAGACCCTCTGGCTTACTCGTCCAACCCGAGATCCCGATGTGGAAATGGGAGAGTATAGCCATGGACTTCATAACGAAACACCCGCGTACGCCATCAGGTCATGACAAGATCTGGGTTGTCGTTGACCGTTTGACTAAATCTGCTCATTTTCTACCGATACGAGAAGACCTTAAGGTAGAAAAATTAGCCCGAATCTACACCGACGAGATCATTTGTCGACATGGGACGCCGCGTTACATCATCTCTGACCGCGATGGTCGGTTTACCTCGCGCCTTTGGGAAACGTTTCAATCTGCTCTCGGTACTACGCTTAATCTAAGTACCGCATTTCATCCCCAAACCGACGGTCAGACTGAAAGAACGATTCGTACCCTTGAAGACATGCTTCGCTCGTGTGTCATAGATTTCGGTGGTAATTGGGACGCGCACTTACCTTTGGTCAAATTCTCGTAAAATAACAGTTATCATTCTAGCATACAAATGGCACCATTTGAGGCATTATACGGAAGAAAATGTCGATCGCCGATTGTGTGGCATGAGATCGGAGATGCGCAAATAACCGGTCCTGAGCTGCTGCAAGAAACAACTGACAAGATCCTCCAAATTCGAGACAATCTGTTGAAAGCTCGGAGTCGTCAGAAAAGTTACGCCGATAGACACCGCAAGCCCCTTGAATTTGACGTTGGTGATCACGTACTCCTAAAGGTTTCACCTTGGAAAGGTGTGATCAGATTCGGCAAGAAAGGGAAACTCGCGCCTCGATATATGGGACCCTTTAAGATTCTGGAAAGGATCGGCAAGGTGGCCTACAGACTCGAACTACCGGAGGAACTTAGCAACGTCCACCCAACTTTCCATGTAATCGAACCTTAGAAAGTGTCTAGCCGAGCAGGATTTACAAGTACCCCTTGAGGATCTACAAGTGGATGAAACATTACACTTCGTGGAGAAGCCTGTCGAGATCATGGACCGAGAAACCAAGAAGCTCAGACGCTCACGCATTCCCATTGTGAAAGTTCGCTGGGAAGGCAAACGAGGCGCTGAGTTCACCTGGGAACTCGAAAGTGACATGAAGGCGAAGTACCTGCAGTTGTTCGCTACGCCTAAGGCCTAATTTCGGAACGAAATCCCTAAAGTAGGGGAGGCTGTAACAACCCGTGTTTCGGAAACTCAAAGTCAAAGTCACAGTCAAAGTCAAAGGTAGAAAAGATTGCTAATTGCGATCTGTCACTCCTTGCTTAACTATTGATTTAACTTCCTTGACTTGTAATCAAACTCTGGTATTTATCTTCCTTAGTTGTATTATGTGGAGTATCTATAGTAATCGAGGTTTAATCGCTGTTTTAATCGCTAATCTATTTATCGCTTCATCGCTAATTGCACTGCAATCACGCTCGCAACTTGATTTATAGGTTCTGTATATTATTTTACGTGTGTGTGCTACTTATGTGTTACTTGTGCATGTTTACTTTATTGTTTGGTGGTGATTAATCGAAACGCAATCTCAACTCTATCGCAATCTAATCGCAAATGCCAAACGTAAGTTAATTATTATGATTGTATGTTAAATATAGGATTTGTGTTTGTCTATTATTAATCTGTCACATCGCTTAATCGATACTCGCTTAAACACATCGCAACGCTCGAAACGCTAAACGAAACGCCAAAACTCAACTCGCCGGACCACTCGATCGAATGGCCATTTGATCGGATCATCCGATCGGATGACCATCCGATCGGATGGCAATCCGATCGGATGGCAATCCGATCGAAGTGCCATCCGATCCGATCCCCTGCACTACTTTCCGCTTTTGGCAACCTCTCCCTTTCGACCAGCACGCTCAAGCCCACTTTTCTCTCGATTTCTCGCGATTCTTGTAAGTTTTCCACTTAGATCTTGTACATCTATGATCTACACACACTTCTTCATCATTTTCTTCTTTGAATCTTAACTTTTAACCTTGAAATCAGTGGATTTGAGGTGTTCTAGGATGATGTCATCATAGAGTTCTTATGAACTTCAAGATTTGGCTTCATTCCACTAAGAACAACTCAGATCTGAAGGATTTCCACAAGATTTAACACTACTCTCATCTAGATCTGAACATTTCCAAAGTTAAAAAGATTAAAAGATACTTTTCCAACTTTCTTTCAACTCTTATACACTCAATGCACTCAAAAGCGATAGAATCGGAGCTCATACAGGTCTTCTGCTCATTTCTTAGTGAAGTGTTGGTCTGAGATCTGATTTCTATCAAAGAAACAACCGATTACGGAATGAACTTGGACAACCGTCAAGAACAGTTAACTAATCGGATTAGGGTGATTCTTGTTCGATCGGGCGACTTGGGACTTGACGAGGTTCCGTTGTTTAGTACGTTGTTATACCGTCTCAAGCAAACCGCAAAACTTTTCAAAAATTCAAGTTTCAAAAACGATCAGATCGTCGGGACGGATTGCCGTCCGATCGGATTGCCATCCGATCGAAAGACAATCCGATCGGATTGCACTTGAGTTTCCACACTTAAACATTTTCAAATTTTCAAAAGATCTACAGGTCGAACGAATTGCCGTCCGATCGGATTGCCATCCAATCGAACGACAATCTGATCGGTTGACACCTAGATCTCCAACACTTAACATTTTATCAATTTTCAAAGATCAACAGTTTCTAACGGATTGCCATTCGATCAGAAGACCATCCGATCGATTGACCGTCCTGCTGTGAACTTGTTCTCAACTGAAAAGTCTGACCAATCAGATCGCTATCCGATAGAAGGACCGTTCGATCGATCGACCTGAAGGGTAGAGGTACTTCTCTGTTTTCAAAATGTTACAACAAAAACTTCCAAGCCATCACACACAAACACATCCATCCCAAACGAATGTCAATCCAACCGAATGGCCATCCGAACGGATTGACATCCGATCGGATTGCCATCCGCACCGTTCATCGCTTACGCTATCATTCTAAAATCTGGCTTACTCTAGCACTCCCTTCAATCCAATCACAGCTTGTGTTTAGCAGCTACCATCTCTGTGAGTATACTAGAACCCTTTTTGCTTTACGCACTTTTAGGTGTTACATACGTTACTTATTCAAATCACAATCGACACATAATGCAAACACTATTTATACGCTGACTGTTATTGCATGTTACGTGTTATTCGATGAATGCTTGTATGTTATGTTAACATAGTGATTGTTGCTTGACACTTTAGCAATGATAGTACTATAGTTTGGACTCAACACCTGTCATGGACAAGGGTTGTTAAGGGCTTTACTTCACGTGTCCCAGTGGGGATATATGTTGCGCATTCTACAACTCGCAATCACGTCTTGCATATTTCATTGTCGATAACCTACATGCTTCACTTGCTACATGTTACATCCTGGTTATGCGTAAACGATTTCGAAATCTATTATACTATTAAACTTGTATGCTCACCTTTACACTATGTGTATTGACCTCTATTTTAACGTATGCGACAGGTATTTAGGATGCTTTGCTTGTTACTTGCTGGAAATCAAGCTAGGATGGAGTCTAGAAACAAATCTAATAAAATCTGAGTTGTCGGAACATGTTATTTGTCTTTGAGATATTTAGTCTGTAATAACTATTGACTTTGGTATGTTATGGTATGGGACATAATATTTAAACATTGGTAATTTAGTTGTTATGGATTTCTCCTGGACAATCTGTTTCGCTCAGTGTCGCGCCCCGATATTTCCGTCATCGGTTGGGGTGTGACATAATTGCCTAAGAAATAAAACATATTCTCTCTCCCCCTCCCTCCCTCCTCTCTCTCTCTCTTCACCCACTACCACTATCCACCATCCACCTCCCACCACTACCACCCACCACTACCCTTCAGCCGTCGCCACAACCTCCTACCACCAACCTTCAGCTGCCGCATCCCATCTCTAATCTCCCACCACCAACACCCAACCACCACCTCCTCCATTGCTCAGAGCTGAATCACCATCACCACCAAAAATTTACATGCTCAGTTTGCACCCCTCCATAACCATACACAACAAATGCAATTCAAACAAATCATACAATACTACTAGAGTATCGATTCAATTATAGAACAAAAACAAGAACAAATCTGAACCAGTTTCACAAATAGATTCAAAACATCAAATCAATTATAGAACAAGAACAAATTACCTGAAACCTGCATATATAATAACCATTCCCAAACATATTTCGCATCGATTCAATCTTTTGAGAAGTTATTCAGTTGTTCAGTTCTTCAATCATGAAAAAATAGGGCAAAATATGCAATCGAACTCCGTTAAGATCTCGGAGTTCGATTTGGTGACTGCGTTGCTAAACGGCAAGGGTTTTGACACATCGAACGCATCGGAATCTGATGAATCGACGGCGCCGATGACAATGACGATAGCGATGATTATGGAGAATCGTAAGCTGTTGATGATACTCACAGCGTCGGTTGCGGTTTTGATTGGATGTGTTGTTGTTCTAGTGTGGCGGAGATCGTCGACCAAGAAGTTTATGGGGCCGCCGGTGGGTGTGCCGAAGAGAGTGCAGGAGGAGGAGAGGTGGTGCTCTGAAGGTTAGAGATAGTGTAGGCTGGAGAGAAAGAGAGAGAACTTGTTTTTTTAATTATATATTTTTCATTATATTACATAATAGTCCCTAGATATTAAGCATTTACACAATAGTCCACGTAATGGTGAAAAGATAAATATGCCCTCATGTGCAAGGCACATGACCATATTTAACTAAATAATCTAACTAGGTTTGGTCTAAAGGTTAAAATGTGTAAGATTTTGAAACGTTAAGGACAAAACTCGTCAAATTTAAAGGCAAAGGACACCGCCTGCAATTTGGTACAAACATAAAGGACAAAACTTGTAATTTACTCTTTTAGTTTTAACCCAAGAGTTTTCAGTTTTTCCAATTTAACCTCACAAATTTGTTACTTTCAACTTTGATCCCATATGTTTTCCATATTTTGCAAAATTTTCGTTTTACATTTCATTCTAAATTTTGCGAGTTAACACGAGCAAATGTGCGTGTGTGGTTCGTTTTTACGTTTTGTTATACGCTTCGTTCTAAATTTTGTGAGTTAACATGACGTAAAGTACATGTGTGGTTCAGTGTATTTACGTCGTCTATTTTTTCTCGTTTAACAAGTTCGTCACAACGCGCGAGTCCTAAATCAAGTTAGTTATCATTTTCTATGTTTTATATATTGGTCTAATTTCTCCACATTAAGACGCCGCAACTTCAATGTTGGTGGTCGTTGGTTGTAGTGTGGCATTAGCGTTATTTGTCACGGTTTTACGTCACTACCACAACGCTCGGGGCTTAAGAGATGGCAAAAAAACATAACAGCATTATTTGTTGCAAGAGAAAACTTATCAACATCAGAATGGAAAATCTCAAATATAAAATAAATATTTTCAAACAAGATAAAAAAACATAAACCAAAACTGTCATAGGCACATATAGTAATTAAGTTTTCCAATATTCCCCAATCAGTTGACTAATTTATAATGTGTCCTGAATATCCAATAAAAAAATACATAAATATTGTTTCATAGGAAAAAAAATAATCAAATATGGTTCAAGCTGCTGCTGTTGGAATGAGGTTTACTTCACATTATGCAAATGCAAGAAACACTACCAAACTCACTTGTTTGAGAACAATCCATGGCTTTTGCAAATGTAATTTTATGATTTTGTTGATGCAATAATATTCATTTACATGTATTTTTAATTTTATGAATTTTTCTTTCTATCTTAAATCAATTAAGTTTTATATAAACAATTCATTGCTTATATACGTTAATCAAGCAAATATTTACTTATTTATTTTTTCATCTTGTTCATAAGAGGGCTAAAATGATCATTTCCTATGAATCAGAAAGTAAACAAAGAAGAACACTAGATGATGACCTTGTCTGTGAACCCATTCGTTTCCTTTCATCACATTGTCGAGATGAGTTCTCGTTCAAAGGTTATGCATGGAGAATCTTCTTAGAAAGCGTGCCTTGACAACCAACACATGTTTATCTCATTTGCTTTTGATACTTTCGGTTTCCTAGCGCCAGAGGCGGTGGACCTACTTAGTCGAGTGCAAAGGGTCATGCATAGTAATGTTATGACCCCGAAATCTATGGACGTAGTTTTTAAAATACTTAGTTTTGCTATTCAAAAAGGGGTAGCGGCGCAGCTTGTTGCCCGTTTGCCATCTATTTCGATGTAAATTCATAACACGACTACTTAAAGGAAGCGTACCATTAAATCCGACAAACTGATAATTCAAAGCAATAAATAAACACGATTTGAACAATTTCAATTAATCACTATATCATTTATAGATAGTACTTAACATTATGATTTTCAGTTGTACTGAATAGACGTTAGGAGGATTAGGGTGGGTATAATTACTATAGCATTCTTCTACGAACATTGATAAAAACAAAAACAAAGTACATCAGATGCGCATACTCCCACTGCACTCGATCCATGCTTCCGTATGCATAAATGTTGACATGGTTGATAATCACATCCGACTAGTGGATGAGTCTTATGATAATCTTTTGCGAAGCTCAACTGCATACCTGTAAATTTATAATTCAAATTTTGTCAAAACTTAAGGGATTATACGACTTTGTAAACAGTGGTGAAGCTTGAGATTTTCGACAAGGGGTCGAAAACGTATATAACTAAAAAATATATATATAACTGGGGGGGTCAAAACGTATATACCTAAAAAATTCTATACGAGAACTACATATCAGACACTACTGAGCGAAAAGTTCGGGGGTCGCCCCCACCCCCCTACAAAGTTGCGCCCCTGTTTGTAAATAGTAATCTAGTAAATAAAAATTATTGTTATTTTTATTGAACCTTTTTCAAGGAATATGTAACAATCTTACTGTTTTTGTTATTATTATTTTTTTTTAATTTTTTTTGTGACAAAGTTTAGAGTAAATTCGTTATATAAATTGAGGAAGTATGCCGACTTCGATAAGCTTATGCTACAAAACTTTTAACCAAGTAAAAAGGAATAGGAAGTTACCTATGAGAATGAGGAATACAACAAATATGGTAAAGAGCATAGACCTTGTCATGTTGAGTTGTGTTATGTTTTGTTTTGTTTGATATTGATGATTTGACAAAAATATATAGGCCAAAGGCATTAAATTCATATATCTTTAACCATAATTGAATTCATGCTTGATATAATAACGACAATGATTCACATAGTATCTTGGTATTTACATGTGTTAATTATATGATATATGACAACACGTATAATGACAAAAGATTCAATGCCAAGGTGGTTAGCGCTGTACATTTTCACCCGTAACCTAAAACCTAACCCGAATCTAAAGCTATCAGAACCCGAATTAGAAAATACCTGAAAAACCTGAACTCAACTAACTCGAACCCTATTTAGGTTGATTATCCGGTCACTTTTTCCTAGCTATAACCCGAACTAACCAACCTGAAAAACCTGAAACTAATCGGTGCATTTTATATAAACATTATTTTATATATATTATAATATAATTGCATTAAATTTAGTACAAAATATATTAGTTAGTTTTATATTTTGTGGGCTATTAAAGAAAATACCTAAAGGTGATACTTTTATATCAAATATGAAATAAAGTTTTGAGCAATTATGATTTTGGGTCTTAGCGAGTAAATGCAAATGATACAAGTATTTAAAACAAAGAAAAAACGAAATGCAAATGCTACTAGACATGTTGGTTCAGTTCTGTTTATACATGAGGGAAAACATTAAAACATACCTGTTACAGCAGACAGTGCAGTGGAGAATCCAGTCAGAGATGATCCCATCGTGTTCGACATATGTGTCAGTGTGATCTGGTTCCTCCTTAGGGTGCTGACTGATGATGTTGACTAAGAAAACCGACAAGGGAATTGGTTATGGGAGAGGGAGGTCGATGATGATGATGTTATGATTAGGTTATCTGATTAAGTGTGTAACCTTTTGACCTCTACATAATTCTTCTTATATAAGCACTCAGAAGGAAACCTAATTAGTTAATAAGGGTAATATGGTCCATCAACAATTACCAACTAATTATTTAATAGGTTATTATATATTTTGATCTATATTATGTAAATGATTATAATGGCTATAGATTAAATATTAAACATAATATATTTAATCTTACATTCTCCCACTTAGCCGAGTAATCATTTACTATGAGTATTAGATAAGCCTGATCAGGAGTTAACACTCATTTTAGCCTTAAACAAGTACTATAGCAGAGAAATACAACCGTTGAATCATTATGCGACTCAGGACCCCCATTAGTCATACTATAACCTTAATATAAAACCTAATCGTCATGATCAAAATACGCATAAGCCCTTTGTTTGATTTGTAACTTTATTTGTCTATATGCCATTATACCGGTTGAATATATTCTAAGAGACATACAAAATCAAACTTGAGGAAATTTCATCAACATAAAACATAAGCTAGTACAATATGCTTAAATAAGGTCTTTACTAAATCCCATATTCCGAACATGTTCTTCGTAAACCTTAGGAGGGAGACCTTTAGTCATCGGATCCGCAAGCATATCTTTAGTACTAATATACTCGATACAAAGATTATTTTCCTCAACTTGTTCTCGTACGAACAGATATTTTGTATCGAGATATAAACCAGCTCCAGTCGAACTGTTACTGTTCGAGAAACTAACGGCAGCTGAATTATCACAATAAAGCTTCAATGGTCTAGAAATGGAATTAACGATTTTGAGTCCAGTGATCAGATTTATAAGCAACATTCCATGACAGGTTGCTTATATAAACAACAATGTACTCTGCCATCATTGTGGAAGTTGTGGTCAGCTGTTGTTTATGACTCTTCCAAGAGATAGGGCCGCCTGCTAACATAAAGATATAGCCGGAAGTGGATTTCTTGTCATCTTTGCACTTGGCAAAATCAGAATCAGAATAGCCCACCACTTCTAAATGATCACTTCTTCTATAAGTCAGTTTATAGTCTTTCGTCCCTTGCAGATATAGAAGTACCTTCTTAGCTGCTTTCCAGTGATCTAGGCCAGGATTAGTCTGATAACGGCCTAGCATTCCAGCAATATAAGCGATATCTGGGCGAGTACAGACTTGAGCATACATCAGGCTCCCGACTACTGACGCATAAGCTATCTGGCTCATTTGCTCCTTCTCAACCTCTGTTGTCGGACACTGGAATGAACCGAAAACATCTCCCTTAACTACTGGAGCGAAGGAGGGTTTGCACTGTTGCATGTTGTAACGTGTAAGAACACGATCTATGTAAGCCTTTTGGGACAATCCTAAGATCCCTTTGTGTCTATCTCGGTGAATTTCGATGCCAATGACGTAAGAAGCATCTCCGAGATCCTTCATGTCGAAGTTATGCAAGAGTAACCGCTTCGACTCATGCAACATGTCTAAAGTATTACTTGCCAATAGAATATCATCTACATAAAGGACAAGAATAGTAAAGTTGCTCCCACTCATCTTGATGTAGGTGCATTGATCCACTTGATTCTTCATAAAACCTTGTTTCTTCATGACTTCATCAAACTTGAGGTACCACTGACGTGATGCTTGTTTTAACCCATAAATGGATTTCTTCAACTTACAGACTAGATGCTCCTGACCTTCAGGTTTAAAGCCTTCAGGTTGTTTCATGTAAACATCTTCGTCCAAGTCTCCGTTAAGGAAAGCGGTTTTAACGTCCATCTGATGTAACTCTAAATCAAAATGAGCTACTAGGGCCATGACGATCCTTAATGAATCTTTACGAGAGACAGGTGAAAATGTCTCTTGATAATCAATTCCCTCTTTCTGAGTGTAGCCCTTTGCAACCAATCTCGCTTTGTAGCGTTCAACGTTCCCATTCGGATCCAGTTTTGTTTTGAACACCCATTTACATCCTACGAGTTTCACACCGTTGGGTAATTCTACCAAATCCCAAACGTCATTTTTCTTCATGGATTCAAGCTCTTCAATCATTGCTTTATTCCATTCAGAAGACTGATCACTGCTAATGGCTTCATTGTAAGAGATAGGATCATTGAGCTTTCCGGGATCCATTTCAGTCAGGCAGGTAACATAATCATCCCAATTAGTAGGCCTTCTTTTCCTAAATGACCTCCTGAGTGGATTATCGGGTTCAGCGTTGTCTTGGTTTTGAGCGTTTGATGTGCCTTCGTCATGAGGTATAATGGGTTCTGATTGTGGAGGTGAATTTGGAGTTGGTGCAGTAGCTTCAGGTACAGTAGTTGCATTGGGTACAAGAGGAGTAATCAGAGTAATGGCAAGCGACGAGTCTCTCCCCCCGCGTCTTGTACTTCTTGCAATTCTTCGTAAGGGTTGGTACTGCTCCCACTGACCTTGAAATCCTCTAGGAACGCAGCACGCTTGGTTTCAACAATACGGGTGACATGAGAAGGACAATAGAAACGATAACCCTTTGAATTATCAGGATACCCGATAAAGAAACAGGTAATTGTTTTAGGGTCAGGTTTCCTTAGGAAAGGATTATAAAGTTTTGCTTCAGCAATGCAGCCCCATACTTTCATATATTTAAGACTCGGTTTCCTTCCTGTCCAAAGTTCATAAGGAGTTTTAGGGACAGACTTAGAAGGAACTCTATTGAGTATATGAATAGCTGCATTTAATGCTTCAGTCCAGAGAAATAATGGTAAATTAGTGTTGGCTAACATACTGCGCACCATGTTCATAAGAGTACGGTTTCTTCTTTCAGTGACACCATTTTGCTGAGGTGTACCAGGCATGGTGTATTGGTTCACAATCCCCTGGCCCTTACAAAACTCATAAAATGGACCAGGAGCTTGACCCACATCAGTATGTCTTCCATAATATTCACCGCCTCTATCTGATCTCACAACTTTAATCTGACGATCTAATTGCTTTTCAACTTCAGCCTTGTAATCTTTAAAAGTTGTAAGAGATTCAGATTTCTCCTTAATTAGATACAAGTACATGTAACGAGAATAATCATCAATGAAAGTGATAAATGGAGTATGTCCAGTTATGCCAGCGATTTGATAGGGACCACTAATGTTAGTGTGAATGAGTTCTAATAAATTAGAGCTCCTAGTGGCACATTTCTTATTCGCTAATGTCATTTTACCTTTAAGACATTTGACACATGTTCCAAAATCAGAGAAATCGAGAGGAGGTAAGACTTCATCCTTTACGAGACGATTTAATCGTTCTCTTGAGATGTGTCCTAAACGTTGATGCCACAACATGGATGAAGTTTCTAAGTCTCGTTTCTCTTTCATCTTTGTGAGTGATTCATTAATGTTATATGACAACAAAGATTTGGAAAAGCCATCATCTAGTTCTAATCTATAGAGACCACCATCCAGAATACCAGTACCATAAAGAACAGAATCATAGAGGATAGAGAGTTTGCGATGACCATGGGAAACAATAAAACCGTCCATGTCTAACTTTGGTCCTGATACAAGGTTCCGAGTTACCTCAGGAACATATAAGGTATCATAAAGTTTAATACATAAACCAGTTTTCATAACTAATTGTAATGTTCCAATGGCCTTCACTTCTAATTCTCGATCATCCCCAACCTTAAGCGTTCTTTGGTTTCTTTCCAGCTTCCGGATTGAAAGGAATCCCTGAGTTGAATTGGTAACATGAACCATAGAACCAGAATCAACCCACCAAGAATTAGCAGGAACACTTAAATTATAGGACTCAAGTATCATAAAATAATCGTTACCTTTCTTAGCCAGCCTCTCCTTAAAATCAGGGCATTCCTTCTGCATATGTCCTGCCTTTTTACAGAACTTGCAGCGGATTCTGCCAAAGGAGTTCTTAGAGCTGGAGGGTGCACTTGTATTAGGATTAGGCCTTTGGACTTTTGAAGCATCCTTTCTCTGATGATTGTTCTTCCTTTTCTTAGAGTTGGGGGTGGTGAAGTTAGCAACATCAATAGGGCGATCCATCCTCATACGCTCTTCCTCCTGTACGCACATAGCGACCAGCTCACTCATCGTCCATTTGTCCTTCTGAGTGTTGTAATTGATCTTGAATGCTTCAAATGATGAAGGAAGCGAAGTGATGACAAAATGAACAAGGAAACCATCACTGGTCTCCATTTCCAGCCCCTTCAGCTTATTGGCCATGTCATTCATCATCATGATGTGCTCGCGAATGCCGCTCCTCCCATCATACTTAGTTGTCACCAGCTTGAGGATAAGGGTACTAGCGTGTGCTTTAGACGTCCATTTGAACTACGACTCCACATGTTCCAAGTAGGTTTTAGCATCTTCAGAATCAGGAATGGCTCCTCTGATTGCATTACTGATGGACTGCTTCATGAACATGAGAGACATGCGGTTACACCTAGTCCATTTTTCATGAACTATCAGCTCAGCAGCAGTACTTTGAGTGGTAAGGTCCGCTGGCTTATTCTCTCTTAGAGCATAATCAAAGTCCAGCAATCCAAATGTAAGCATGAGGGCATCCTTCCATGCAACAAAGTTATCACCAGTCAAAGGTGGAATCCCCTGATTTGGTGCTGATAGTGGAAATAAGATGAGCAAGTTATGATACTTAGGAAGAAGTTCACTACTAGAAAATATATATTTCTTGACGCACATTGTGTGTCATAAAACGGTAATTATGACACGCAAAAGCGAGTCGTTGATTGAGGAGTTATAAAATTAACATAACATGCATTTGTGTGTCATGTTTTTATGACACGCAAAAGAGTGTCACGGAAGCCCATGTCATAAAATGAAGATGACATACATTTTTGTGTCATCCTTTTATGACAGACATTTAGGACACACATTTATGACACACAATGCGTGTCAAGGAAGCCATGTCATAAATAAGAAGATGACACGCTTAGATGCATGTCATGAATTTAGGTGTTTTAAAAAAAATATATATTTTTTACTAGATTTCAAACTAAATGATTATCGTCTCAAAATACAAATTAGAATACACACATATCAATACAATCCATTTCATTCAATAATTCAAATAACAAAGTTAACAATATTTCATTAATGTTGATACTAACAAACCAATATTTCAAAAAAATAGTAACAAAAATACAATATTTCATTATACTATGCGAGTAAACCTCCTTCACCATTTGCTTGGTAGCATGCCCAAATTTCCTACTCACTTCGATCATCTTCACCTACAAAATGGAAAAAAAAAAACTCAATTTCAACCACTCTTTCATTAGTGAAGATGGTATGAAGAAAAAAAAAAGACATAAAATGAGGCAAATTTATCATTTAAGGTCTATATGTCCATCATAATATTTTGTTCAAAAAACATGTATTCAACCTATTCTTTGAATTGTTCTTCCTTCTCTTCGTAGCAAGAAAGCGCAACAACTTCAATCTGGTCAGTTCCTCAATAAGAAAAAAAATCTAATATAACTAAACATGACAATTTGTTTTATCACACTTACTCTTACTTTTTTTTACCAATGTGAAAAACTATGTATACAATACAGGTACATAAACGCAAGGGAAAGAGACCAATAACTGTAACTAGATCGAAGCCAAAAAAAAAATAAAAAAAAACAATTGCCAAACATATCTATAATTTAAGGTGCAGAAAACATAATTTTTGTTTTATCACACATACTCTTACTTTTTTTTACCAATATGAAAAACTATGTATACAATACAGGTACATAAACGCAAGGGAAAGAGACCAATAACTGTAACTAGATCGAAGCCAAAAAAAAAAAAAAAAACAATTGCCTAACATATCTATAATTTAAGGTGCAGAAAATATAATTTTTTTCCTTCAGATCTGTGAAAGGAACGTATAAAGTACAGATTGTAAAATTGCATAAAAAAGTATGCATCTGGTACTCTTCTTGCATCAATTCACAATAAAAAGATTACTGATCAAAAGAATCATGAAACACGATTTGTAGCATGAATTCAAATTTCTTTTCAAATATAAGATTTGCAAACAACAATCAATTAATTAAACCTCATCATTCCAAAGTCGTACTAATTAAACGAACATAACAGAGAAAACATACCAACATCTCTAATGAGATACGGCGCTGAAGTTCGTCGATAAACGGAGTAACAGACAGATCTTTCAAATTCCACAAGACCGCCTCTTTTGCAGAACGGAGATCGAAATGTCGTAGGGAACCGAACCGTGAAGGTTCGTCAGAATGGGGATAAACCTTCAGAATCAAATTGAACTTTCCTTCCCTTCAACTTCGCTGAACCATCTACACACGAATTAGCCAATCAAACAATTTCATAAAATAAACAAAACATCTCAAATTAAAGCACGGAATAAGCTCTTGTCGTCACCCCTGGCTCCCAAAGTAATAATCGTCTCGCCCGCCAACACTTCCGCCATACAAACCTTGTTCGAATCCATGTCGGCTGTCGCTGCAAACCGTTTCTTCTCCTAAAAACCCTAAATTTGAGTAAAAGTAACATATGTATAGAGCCTTTTGAGGAGATTGAAAATGAAAATAAAGGTGGGAGAGCGGGAATTATGAAAGGAATATGAAGGAAGAAAAATTTGAACGAGATTTAGGAGGGGAAATTTGGTTTATGTTTTCTCAGATAATTTTATATTAATAATTATTACTATTATTTGTATTTTGTATTGTTATTTAGATTTTTAATTGTTAATCATTTGATTAAAATTCACAAAGCCCAAATTATAAAGCATACACGAAGATTATCAAGTATAGAAACCAGAATAATAGTCGTGTAATCAAAACATTATGTACTAGAATTTCACATGAACCATTATTATTATTATTATTATTATTATTATTATTATTATTATTATTATTATTATTATTATTATTATTATTATTATTATTATTATTATTATTATTAACTAATGTTGAATTTTTTCCACAAAGTTTTATTTGACTTTGGAAAGTGAAATAGATCGTTATGAGTCTTATGACTCACGAGTTCAAATGAGTGCTAGTAGAAGTCAGGGGTTGTTTGGCAATTTCTAAATAGTAACTGTTGGACAGGTAAAAAGTCTGATCGGGTAAGAGGCTCTGAACCAGTAAGTGTTGAGCCAGTAAATGTTGTTTATCTAAAGCACCGAATAACTGTGTAAAATGGATATTTTACCTCTCTAAACTATTTTGTGTTAAATGAAATGTATCTGGTGGTTGGCTAGTGGTAACGGTTGTTATTTGCGGTGGCGGGTAATGGTGGCAATAGTGCTTGGCGGTGACGGGTGGTGGTGGTTGTCGATGGTGGTAGGTGGTTAACGGTGGTAGGGGTGGTGGTTGTTGGTGGTGGTGGTTGGCGGTGACAAGTGGTGATGGTGGCGGGTGGTGGTGATTAGCAGTGTCTGTCATGTGTCATGGTTTTAGTGCTCGATGTTGGTGGTGATGGTGGTGGTTGGTGGTGGCGGTTGGTGGTGGGCGGGTGGTGGTGATTGGCGGTGTTTGTCATGGGTGTTGGGTTGTAGTGCGTGGTGGTGGTGGTTGGCGGTTGGTGTCGTGGTTAGCGGTGTTTGTCATGGGCGGTGGTGGTAGTGGGTGGTGGCGGTGATTGGCGATGTTTTTCATAGGTGCTTGTTGTAGTGCGTGGTGGTGGTGGTTGACGAATGGTGCTGGTGGTTAGCTGTGTTTGTTATGGGTGGTGGTGGTTGGTGGTGGCTGAAGTTTTTGGGTTATTAGGCAATGGTAAATCTGTCTTTTAACCATTCAACATCATCTTATCACTTAATCATTAAAAGGTCAATTGAACCATTAAGAAGGGTTATTTTTGTGAACCAAACATTCTCACCTCTTAGGTGCTGTTTGTTTTTTCTGCGGGAAAAGGTCTGCAGTCTGCGGACCACATCTGCAGGCATCTGCAGGAGAAGAGGTGGATCAAATGTCTGCAGTCTGCAAGGAGAAGAGGGTTTGTTTTTTTTATACAAAAAGATCTTCACACACACTTCACACACAACACCACAGATCTCTCTCTCTCCTCCCTCGATCTCTCTCTCCTCCCTCTACCTTCATCTACCACCACCACCACCGTCACCACTACACCACCGTCACCACTACACCACCGCCACCACCGTCACCACTACACCACAGCCACCACCGTCACCTCCTCCACCGTCCACCTGCCACCACCACAACCAACAACCACCACCGCTTTACACCACAACCAACAACCACCACCGTGAACCAACAACCACCACCGCGAACCACGTCGGCTCTCCTTCTCTCTCTCTCTCTGATCTTGTCGCCACTGCCAAACGAAGAGGGGGGTTGCAGGTGACGTGGGGGGTATGGGGGTTTCCTCGAGAGAAGAAAGGAGGTGGAGTGGTGGGGGGCTCGCCGGAGAAGAAGGGGAGCCGGCAACCGGCGCTGGTCACCGAACAGAGAGAGAAAGGAGGAGAAGCAAGGGGGTGCGGCTGGTTAGGTCTGATTAGGGTTTCCACAAGATGAGGGAGAAGAGGGAAAGATCTGGTGTGGAGGCGGTGCAGGGGTGGGCGGCGGATGAGGTGGTGTCGGGGGTGGAGGTGGTGGCAGAGGAGGTGGTGTCGGCTGGAGAAGTGATGCAGGTTTGTGTTTTGGCAGAGAGAAGAAGTTGGAAGAGGTTGGGACATGTCTGCTTGGGGAATAGGTGAGGCAGAGGTAAAAGGTCTGCAGATCTTCAAGAAAACAAACAAGCTGCAGGACCCAAAGGTCTGCGCGACGCAGACATAAGTGCTCAGAAGAGCTTTTGCCCAAAAAATAAACACCACCTTAGACTAGAGGGTATGGAGAGACCCATCCCCATGAGGATGGGCCGCCACGTAGGCGCCACATCACCATCCCATGGAGGATGAGCCTCCTTGCATTTTGAGGGGGGTGGAGGATGGGTCTACCCCACATTATTTTTATTGTTTAATTTATTTTATTTGTTTAACTTTTATTGTTTAATTTTTATTTGTTAACTTTTTTATTTGTTTAACCTAAAAAAAATATAAAATCCATTACATAACATAAATACAAAATACATAACCTAAAAAAATTACACTTTCTAAAATTTATAAAAAAGACTAGATTTAAAAAAGACTACTCGCTATCGTCTTCATCACCGTCCCCGTCGTTTGCGTTGTTCCATATATGTTCTACCAAATCCTGTTGAAGGTTTGCATGCGTGAAGTCGTTGGTTAGCGAGAACGAGTTTAAATCCTGTTGCACCGGATCTACCGGGACAGTATTCCCAATAGATGCATTCTCATCATACTCACAAATCGCCCGACCTTTGTCTTCAATAATCATGTTAAGGAGCAAAATGCAAGCGTACATACAAAGGCGCAACCTCTTCGGTGTGAACGCACGTGCCGGTTGTTCAATGATGGCCCATTTTTTTTTGTAGAACACCAAAACAACGTTCGATGTCTTTTCTTGCAGCTTCTTGATGCTTAGCGATTTTTTTCCTTTTTTCGTCCTCGGGATATGGAATAGTCTTGACAATTGTAGAGTAAGACGGATATATTCCGTCAGCAAGATAATACCCGCGTCTATACTCAACCCCAGAAACTGTAAAACTGGTGTCCGGACTGGTTCCATTAACGACATCGCTAAAGATCGCTGATTGGTATAGCACGTTGAGGTCGTTAAGTAAACCAGGGAGACCAAAGAAAGAATGTCAGATCCACAAATCTTATGAGGCCACGGCCTCAAGTATTAAGGTTGGATGGCCGTGATCACCTCGCGTATATTGGCCTCGCCACGCATTCGGGCAGTTCTGCCATGCCCAATGCATACAATCAATGCTACCGAGCATTCCCGAAAACCTGTGCCGTGCTTCATGAGCTTGGTACAACTGTTGAACATCATACGCGTTTGGTTTCCGAAAATATTTTTTGCTATACAGTTTCACCACATTATGGCAAAACCGATACAAACATTCCTGCGTAGTTCTTGCCGACATCTGTAAGTACTCGTCCAAAGCGTCGGCCACTGTCCCGTATGCTAGTTGGCGAATGGCCGCAATACACTTTTGTAACTTGCTGAACCCTTCATAACCACGAGCATCGGGTCGTTGCGTGAAAAACGGGTCTAGCCCCGCCAAATCATCAGCAATGCGTGTAAATAACCGGCGACTCATTCGGAACCTGCGTCTGAAAATCTCGGCATTGTAAAGGGGTGCATCCGAAAAATAATCGTTCAACAATTTCTCGTGCGCTCCTGTCGTAAAAAATATAAATACGAGGAAATAAGGAATAAGGATAATAAAATTTATTAATGATAAACCTTGGCGGTCTCTGTTAATCCGTATTCGCCTGGTAATAACGCTTTCAGACGAGATGTCTTCCTCTTCCTCTTCCTCCTCCATAATAATCTGAGCCGCCCTTAGCACAGCGTTTGCGTAAAACATCTCCTCTTCCTCCTCCGAAAACGAGGACTACCAAGAATTAGATTGCATTGTGGGTGAAAAGATATTTTTTTTTTATAAAAGAATGGTATAAAAATGAGAGTGTTTTGGGTTGAAAGTGGGAAGAAAATGGTGAAATAATGGTATAAAATGAGAGTGTTTTATAGAAAATGGGGACTTTTTTATTGAAGATAATAGCCGTTGTAACGACTATATTTTGAAATCAAGGCCCGTCGAAAGCGTCGTGTGGGAGACAGATAGGACGAGCCGGGCCACAGGGGGGCGGTGTTCCGGGCCGGCGCCGGGCCAAGCCGTGCCCTTGCCGTTCCCCATACCCACCGGTCTTACTGATTCAGAGGTAGCATATTTATGGAATCATTAAGAGGCTACCAAATAGCTCCTTAATGACCTTAAATCAACTCAACCGAATATTAGGGATGACAATCGAACCCAAAACTGTTAGGGTAAATCCAGAACCCGACACACTTGAGACGGGATTGGGGTCAGCTAACTGGGAATGAGATTGGATTTAGAATTAGTTTTTTTTTCCACAGATTTGTCACAGGTTTAGGATTTGATGATATATCCGTTTACCCAACTCAATTACCCGATAAATTGCATCTATTTACCCAATTCTATACCCATTTTCCCATTTATCCTCATAATGTATAGTAGTCCAACTTTTTTTCCAAAATTCCCAGAAACAAAATTATTTTTCTTTTAGATTGAACTTAAAACATTAGTTTATTTAAAAAGTTTAAATATAACAAAAAAAAGTGACATAATAAAAATAGCATAGCATGGTTAAAACAAAAACAACATACTTAAGATATCACATATAACCCGGAATAATATTTAAATAACAACAATAAAAGTTTAGCAATTACGAATTAAAAACATTATTAATATTTCGATAATTAGATACATAGTAAATTAGATAAACTTTAAGCCACATAATAATTTTAATTGATTAATTATTAGAAAAAAAATAATATGACATACGAAGATGACACGCATATTTTGAAGTTGTTTTAGTTTTTTTAAATGACACTTAAACAATGACACACAAAAATATGTGTCATAAATTCTTCAGATTTTATAAACAATGACGTTTTTTTATGACACATACTTTTCCATGTCATAAAATAGTGTGTGTCATGGTTTGCGTGTCATCAAATGCTATTTTTCTAGTAGTGGTTCTAATGTGATCTAAGGGCATGTTAAACTAAGGCAGACATAAATAATGACCATTTTACATTATGAAGCTGTGATATTGTCTATTACTAACATCAAAATAATAGACTTAGTTAAAATTCTACTTAAACGAAGACAAATCAGCTTTGCCCAGAAGTGTAATCATTTAAGCATGTGTGCAAAGTGGTTGTAACAAATCAGCTTTGGCCAGAAATTGAGACAATCACTTTAGTTATGCACTTGTTAAGTATGCTATCTATGAAGGAATTAAATCAGCTTTGGCCAGATATTAAGACATTCATGTTTATGATACACACTTAACATAGCTTTCGTAATACTTGAATGATAAGTAGATGTATCAAATCAGCTTTGGCCAGAAATGATACATCAGAAGCTCATTCAAGCTAAGCCATTTTGGTTTTGTAAAGCATTATCTGATTCTGATTAATTAACTAAGTAATTACAAAACCAATTATTTAATAGCAAACCACCCGTTAGCGCGGATCGAACTGACTAATTTTAGTTCACATTAACTGCCAAATTTTATGAACACTCATGATTTCGGATGAATCATGTCTTGGATTCAGATAAAATGACTAATTTCGAATCATTTCGGACTATCCGAAATGGATGATTTCGAATGATTTTGGATGTGTCCAAGACGCGTAAGTCGAGTCATTTCCGATGATTTCGGATGATGATACTTAGTCCGAGATTCATTCTAAATGGTCAGTTCTTGATGATCCGTGATGGATTTCGGATGATGATACTTAGTCCGAGATGGTCAGTTGCTGATCCGTAATGGGCGAACAATGTTCATCCGGAATGATCAGACAGTTGCTGATCCGTAATGGGCGAACAATGTTCATCCGGAATGATCACCCGTAATGTGTTCTTCAAGCTGTTACAGCTGTTAATGTGAAACATAACAGAAAATTCGAAAACTTAGGAATTGTGATAGAGTTTCCTATTTTATCATTGATCTAATTTTATCAGAAAATTTCAAAAATCATAATCTGTTTATCCTATTAACAGATTTCGAAAACCTTATTAGATAAAATTAGATCAAAATTAGGAAAACATTCCACAATTCAAATCATATTCCAAAACATAAAGGAAATTTCGAATTTTAACTAAGAACATGATGAACCCTAAATAAAATAACCTTAATACTATATCCGAAATCTGGGAATTTATCAATCATTTAAACAATACTTGAACATTATGATTTCGGACAGTAACATAAGAATGAACATCTCATCCAAGATGATCCGGAATCGTAATTATGAATGAACATGTCATCCGAGATGCCATTCCGGATGACAGAAATCGAACAGTTAATGATTTCGGATGACAGAAAACGAATTTAATTATCGTTTTAAAACCTGTTTTCCAGTTTTAATCCAGATTTACGGATAGAAAACAAAACTGACTAATCAACATTTGCTCTGATACCACATGTTGGTTCAGTTCTGTTTATACATGAGGGAAAACATTAAAACATACCTGTTACAGTAGACAGTGCAGTGGAGAATCCACTCAGAGATGATCCCATCGTGTTCGACATATGTGTCAGTGTGATCTGGTTCCTCCTTAGGGTACTGACTGATGATGGTGACTAAGAAAACCGACAAGGGAATCGGTTATGGGAGAGGGAGGTCGATGATGATGATGTTATGATTAGGTTATCTGATTAAGTGTGTAACCTTTTGACCTCTACATAATTCTCCTTATATAAGCACTCAGGAGGAAACCTAATTAGTTAATAAGGGTAATATGATCCATCAACAATTACCAACTAATTATTTAATAGGTTATTATATTTTGATCTATATTATGTAAATGATTATAATGGCTATAGATTAAATATTAAACATAATATATTTAATCTTACAAGCATTCATAATCATTATGATTGCAATTGCTAATGAGGTATAGCTTAACTGGAATTAGAGGGGAAACGAAATTCGCAGTTGAACGTTACATGTCTCAAGTTCGAATCTGACCCAAACAGAGTTTTACCGCAGTGCGCCTTTAGACTATAAGTTTTCTCCAGAACTAGAGATGATGGGTTTCGGCTACCGAGTGTTGTCTGCAATCGCAAGCATATGCGTCGCCTTTTGCGATTGGGTTACCCTAGGTAGCTGGGATTTTAAATATATTAAATAACTAATTGATTCATTTTTTTATTTGGAATTTTCATACAGAAGGAATATTGAGATGGGCAAGAGTTGGGCAATAAGGACTTAAAAGAAAGGGTTATTGTATTTTAATAATCCAAACTTTGACTAATTAGCCGACAATAATTCCAACTTAAAAAATCCCCCTGCCAGTTCCAACTTTCAAGCTATTTTCCTCCACCAAGCCTTTACTAACTGGGGTCGAACCCAGTAGTGTTTTCCTAATGTGGCACCATCACCATCACCACTACCCACAACCACCGTCTGCCACCACTACCGCCAACCACCATCACCACTGTTCACCATATCCATCGAACACCCCACCCTTCCAACCTTCGACCACCACCATTGAAATACCATCCACAACTCCAATCGCCTCACCCGAAAAATTTGAGACCCAAAGATGGTGGAAATTTTGAAGTATTGAGCGGCGGAGAAGGTCACTGGAGGTTGGAGATGACTAGTGGTGGTCTCCTTTGGTGGTTTCAGGGGTAAAGAAGGTCGCCAGAATAAGTTGCAGGTCACCGAAGTTGTGTAGACGGTGGAAATTTTGAACTTTTGAGAAGCGGAGAAGATTACAAAAGGTCAGAGATGACTGGTGGTTGTCTCGTTTGGTGGTTTCAGGAGTAAAAAGGGTCGCCAGAATAAGTTGCAGGTCACTGGAGTTGCGTAGATGGTGGGAATTTTGAACTTTTGAGCAACAGTGAAGATTACAGGAGGTCGGAGATGACTGGTGGTGGTCTCATTTGGTGGTTTTAGGGGTAAAAAAGTGTCGCCGGAATAAGTTGCAGGTCACCGGAGTTGCGTAGATTGTGGAAATTTTGAACTTTTGAGCAACAGAGAATATTACAGGAGGTGGAGACGACTGGTGGTGTTCTCGTTTGGTGGTTACAGGGGTAAAAAGGGTCGCCTAAATAAGTTGCAAGTCACTGGAGTTGCGGAGATGGTGGAAATTTGAAGTTTTAAGCGGCGGAAAAGGTCACAGGGGTTGAAGAGGATCGGAGTTGCTGGAACAAGTTGCTGACGACGGGAGATGGTGATGGTGGTGGTAGACGGTGGTTGTAGGTGGTAGTGGTGGTGGTGATGGTGCCACATAACATTTCACATTAGCAAATAACCAGGTTTGGTGCCACATAAGCTGCCACGTCAGCAAAACACTAACTGAGTTAGACCCTAGTTAGTAAATGCTTGGTGGAGGAAAATAGCTCGAAAGTTGGGACTAGCATAGGGAATTTTTTAAGTTTGGATTATTGCCAACCAATTGGTCAAAATTTGTATTATTAAACTCCAATAACCCGAAAAGAAAAGACTTGGATTCACAAATAAATAAGAATATTGATGGGCTGAACTAATATTACATGGATAGTATGTGGGCCAGAAATCAGAAGTCATAGGCCACAAAATGAGTTAAAGAAAATCACAATGACCAAGTGTATGTAAGGAAGAAACGATTGTGGGCTGCAAGGAGACAGTGGATGGAAACTTAAGGATTGGAGGGTGATGTGCTTAAAATACAAAATATAAATTATATCAAATACGACGTAAAAGCAACCCTTTTTAGTACTAATGTTGGAAAAAACTCGTGTTTTCGTTCCTTTTTGATTTTCAGGAATAAAAGAGCTTAAATGTGCAAAAGGAGCAAAAAGACAACAAAAACCAACATAAATGTAAAGAAGGAGGAATTGCCGCAACTCGCCGAGCCCCGATTCACATCCAAACCTCAAAATAACAAGAACAGAAGACTTAACACGGGGTTGTGTCCACCGGACACGGGCCGTGTCCGAGGATGGATGCTGTGCAGAAGAAAAGACAACTGCAAAAGACAAAACTGGCAGCCGACACGGGGCCGTGCCAAGCCAACACGGGGCGTGGTCAACTCAAAGATTTTTAGAATCTGCGATAGTACAACAAGTACATTGGCCACGGGCCGTGCCATTGACACACGGGGCCGTGTTAGTACAACATCTGACAAGCAGTTAATGAGGAAGAGAGAGAGAGAGAGAGAGAGAGAGAGAGAGAGAGAGAGAGAGAGAGATGGGCACGGTGTCACACCCCAAAAACATCGCAGTGGAAATATAAAACGTAGTGGTGATAGAACTTGGTGCCCATAAATATCTTGCTAAACGATACATTGTTAATGCTGGACATTCAACTTAATTAAAACATATGTTTAAAACTTAAAGTTTAAAAAGTACATCACAACCATAACGTAGTTAAGTTGTCTTGATCCTTATGGATCTTATTACATAGGTCCCAAAATTTTAAAAGTTGTCCAAAACATTTATTAAACAAAACATGCATCAACAACCACAAGATACGCCATAATTCCCGAAGCCGAACTCAAGTACCTGAAGAACACGTTAAAATCAAGTGTCAACGCAAAGGAGGGTGAGTTCACATATCCATATTATAAACAATTTGATCCAAGGAAAACTTTCTAATTATGTGTTTATTATCAAAACATCCATATAATTTATGAAAGTTAATTTATTTCCTTAATAAAAATCCAAGGATCAGCCGTCACAAGCGTTTCCCAAAAACCTTCGACCCAAAGCATCTTCCCAAGTTTACATATTAAATTGATAGCATCACATGTTCAGATTCCTAAGTTTGCAAGACATTACGAACTATATATTAACAATGAAGGTGTAATCAAAGCTAGACTATAACAGAATATCAATTCGTCGTTCGACTTGACACGGAGCTACCGGTCACGACGGGGTGGTCAATCCGATAGATCTACCAACAATTCCATGCATGCAATACTTAAATGATTAAACAACAATATTTGCGCATGCGCCCATAACCGGCCATCTATAATGCTTGCCTCATGAACAATATATATATCCTACTAATATCGATAAATTTAATATATCGTGTTGTACGAATTCCCCGAAGTCCCCACCGAGACATAAGCCTATATCCGATACTTATTCTCTTGAGATCAAGCAAATTCGTCCCAACTTTAGATTTAAGCATTTTTAAATCTACACGGTCGTTTTCTCCCAAACACCGTAATAATCCCCGTTTCTCCCCGAAACATATTTATTCATCAAAACCGTTTCTACACGAAACATATTTATATCATCAAAACCATATATTTTCCATGAAAATATACATTTTATATAATCAAAAGGTATGTTTTATTCAAAAACATCTTTAGTTCTTTTAAGGCGTGTTCTTCCCCCAAAACATATACAAAACAATAAAAAGAGGGGGTTTTAGTGACACTCACCTTTGGGTGCGTATTATAATAGCGCAATCCCACAAATTGATTCTACACGTCCTAATATACGTAGGAATGATTTGTCAATCAACATTTCACAAAATTCCTAAGTTTCTCCAAATCTTAGAATTATCACATAACTTGGAGATTTTCTCGAAAAGTCATTATTGTTGATTATGTTGGCATATTAATATATATATATATATATATATAGGGGAAGGTTCATTTGAGAAGAAATTTAATTTGAGAAGAAAAAGAAGAAAGGGCATATTAGTAAAATACTATTTCATTTATAACTCATATCATTAATTTTTAACTCTTTAATTAATTAGTCCACTAATAATTAATTATCCTACATATAATCTACAAAACCTACACATATCAAAATTTTCCTACATATACCCTACACATTATAGAATTTTATCCTACACAGTCGAAATTTACCCTACACACCTCGAAATATATCCTACACAACTCGTAATTTATCCTACACAACTAGTACTTTATTCTACACTTTAAATTAAGTTGTTTTTTTTAATTTGGAAAAAGTATATAATTTGTAAATGAGTTACAAATTTAATTTAGTTAATTATTAAAGGGGAAGAATACAAATTAATAATTTTTGTTAGTTTACCCATATACCCTTATATTAAAATTAAATGCAAATATTAAATGAAGTAAAATAAAGCATTTTTATTGGTTGAAACTTCTTCTTTTTTCTTCTTACAAAAAAATTCTTCTCATTTGAACCCTCCACTATATATATATATATATAGGGAGAAGATCATGCGAGAACCACCTCTTATTGCGAGAACCGCGAGAACCAATGTGAACACAACCAAATATGCCTAAAAATAGCTAAAAATCACACAAATTTTTTTTTTTGAATTTTTTAATATTTAAAAAAAAAAATCGCTACTTTTCGAAGCAAAAAAAAATTGGCTTCGAAAAGTAGCGATTTTAACATAAAAAATATTAAAAAATTCAAAAAAAAATTTTACATTTTTTTTTTATTTTTTTAGATTTTTTTTAGATTTTTTTAGGTTTTTTGGGGGTTTAGTTTTTAGTATTTTAGCTTGGGGGGGGGGGGGGTTTAGGTTTTTGGGGGGTGGGGGAGGGGGGTTAGGTTTTTTTAGGTTTTTTTTTAGCTTGGGGGGGGGGGTTAGGTTTTTTTTTGGGTGGGGAGGTGGGGGGGTTTAGGTTTTTTTTTGGGGGGGGGGGGTGGGGTTAGGTTTTTTTTAGCTATTTTAGGTTGTGTTCACATTGGTTCTAGCGGTTCTCACAATAAAGGTGGTTCTTGCATGAGCTCCTCCCTATATATATATATATATATATATATATATATATATATATATATAGGGTAGGGATAGTGTACATTAATCCAGAAGTGTGAGAAGTGTATTATAACACTATATATAACACTATATAACACCATATAAACATGGTATAACACTATGTAATACCATATAACTCTATGTAACACTATATAACATTATATAACAAATATAACACTATACATCTATCATAGACATGCTATCAGACAATATATAGTGTTATATTTGTTATAGTGTTATATAGTGTTACATAGTGTTATATGGTGTTATATGGTGTTATATGGTGTTACATAGTGTTATACAGTGTTTATATGGTGTTATATATAGTGTTATAATACACTTCTCACACTTCTGGATTAATGTACAGGATCCTCTACCTATATATATATATATATATATATACATATATATATATGGTAGGGTTCTAGAGTGAACAACCCCCCAAGAGTGAACTGTGTGAACTCATCTGGACCCTTGATTTCCTTTTTAGTTGTTAAGGGTAGGATTGTAATTTTATAAAAAAATTAGATTTAAATCATTATCTTAATAATTGAAATCAGTTACATATTTCCTATTTTAATTCCTTATCCATAGTATCTTTCCTTTTTTAAATTCATTATCCACAATATCGTTTATTTCAATTTTATTTTTCATATTTCATCACCAGAATTCAAATTTTGATTTTTAAGATCCACGTAACCTTCATATTTCAACGGTATACACATGTGTACTTGGATATAAATAGAACAGTACGCATGTGTACTCAACATCGTACATATGTGTACAGTAATTCACAAGTGTACATCAAACATTCAATATAAAAAAAAATTCTGAGATATCACAAAAACAGACAATATACACATGTGTACATCGCATTAGAAACAGGGCAAAATCAGAATACACATGTGTACATCGCATTTAAACAGGGCAAGGATAATGAATTTAAAATAGGAAAGATATTATGGATAAGGAATTAAAATGAGAAATATGTAACTGGTTTCAATTATTAAGATAATGATTTAAATCTAATTTTTTTATAAAATTACTTTCTTATTTAATTTATGAGAGAGAACATGATTTATGCAATCAATTTATAATGAAAATTACACATATACCCTTTTTGTATTTAATTAAATGGAAAAAATTAATCACATAATTACCATCATGCCACTCATCTAAATCTCAAGATCATAGAAATCAGGGGCCAAGATGAGTTCACACACTTCACAACTAAGGGGGGTGTGCACTCTTGAACATACATATATATATATATATATATATATATATATATATATATATATATAGGGAGCTGCTAGAATGAGAACCACCTCCAGTTATGAGAACCATGAGAACCAGTCTCCCCCAATCAGATTTTGACAACAATAAGGGTATATTAGTCATTTACACCAAATATCATATCATTCCTCTCTCTTCATTTAAATCTGACACTCTCTCTCTTCCTCTTAAATCTCACCATTTCTCTCTCTTTCATTTAATTATCACTGGCATCTTCTTTTTAGTTGGAGAGTTACCTTGTTCCTCATTTGTTTCCACTACCATCTTCATCTTCGATGGTGAGAGAGAAGGGGAATCTGCCAACAGCCTCTAAAAAATCCGATCTACCTCAAACACCCCCTCCCTCCGGTCATCAGCAGCCACCCCCTTTCTTCTCCGATACGTCGACAACCAGCAGTAGCAGCCACCCCCTCACCTCCCCTCTTCAAACGTACGGTGGTGGCGACGGCTGATGTGTCAACGGCGGTGGTGGCGGCGACTGATGTGTCAACGGCGGTGGTGGCGGTGTGTCGACGGCAGTGGTGGCGGTGGCGGTTGATGTGTCACCGAGTTTGAATCTTGGGTTTGAATCTTTTGGTTTTGACTTTCTTGATTGGTTGTTTGGTAAGTGTTTTTGTTGGGTTTGAATCTGTTTGAATATCTTGTTGGGTTTGAATCTTGTGGTTTGAATCTGGGGCTTTTTGATGAACTTTGATTTTTGTTCGGTTGTTGATTGTTGGTTTGATCTGTTGATGTTGATGTTCATGTTCCTTTTTGGGTCCTTTTGAATGTTGTTCATGGTCCTTTTGAATGATGTTCATGTTTCTTCTGGGTTTGATGTTCATGTTTCTTCTGGGTTTGATGTTCATGTTTCTTCTGGGTTAATTGATGTTCATGTTCCTTCTGGGTTTGATTGATGTTCATGTTTCTTCTGGGTTTGAATGTTGTTCATGGTCCCTTTGAATGGTTTAAATCGGTTGAATCTGGTCCCTTTTGGAATCGGCGGTGATGATAAAAAAAAACAACGGACGATGGCGCGGCAAGGACGGCGGAGGGTAGGTTTTTTAAACCTGCAACCCCTCTTTTTGCAGCCTTTTGATTATCCGTTAATCTGAGCCAAACCCCGTTTTTTTTCGAGATAAACTTTGTTTTGATGTTGTTGGTTTTTAATTCCCCCCCCCCTAGTCGATGATGATAACGATATATCTGAGACATCTCCCGAGTTTGCGATTTCTGGGTGCGTTCGTTTTTGCGTAAAGAAGTTTTTGTAAAAAAAAAAAGGTTAACCCGTAAACTTTTTAACGTAATACGTAAAAAACGTAAAACGTAAAACGTAAAAAGTTTTACGTAAAACGTAAAAAGTTTTCACGTAAAACGTAAAAAGTTTTAAAGTAAAACGTAAAACGTAAAAAGATTTTCGTAAAACGTAAACGTAAAAAGTTTTACGTAAAAACGTAAAACGTAAAAAGATTTTCGTAAAACGGAAACGTAAACGTAAAAAGATTTTCGTAAAAAGTTTAACGTAAAAACGTAAAACGTAAAAATATTTTCGTAAAACGTAAACGTAAAAAGATTTTCGTAAAACGTAAAACGTAAAAAGTTTTACGTAAAAACGTAAAACGTAAAAAGTTTTACGTAAAAAGTTTAAAACGTAAAACGTAATAAAGTTTAACGTAAAACGTAAAAAGATTAAAAAAATTAACGTAATACGTAAAACATACATTTTTTAACGTCAAACGTAAACTTTTAACGTAAAACGTAAACTTTTTAATGTAAAAATGTAAAGTTTTCAAAGTAAAACGTAAATATTTTAACGTAAAACGTAAAAACATAAAACGTAAACTTTATAACGTAAAACGTAAACTTTTTAACGTAAAACGTAAATTTTTTAACGTAAAACGTAAACCTTTTTAACGTAAAACGTAAATTTTTTAACAAAAAACGTAAACTTTTTAACGTAAAAAGTCGGCCATAAAAGCGGCGCGTTAAAAAAGTCGGCCGTAAAAAGGTCGGTGTTTTTATGTAAAACATAAAAAGTTTTACGTAAAACGTAAAACGTAAAAAGTTTTTCGTAAAACGTAAAACGTAAATAAGTTTTTCGTAAAACGTAAAACGTAAAAAGTTTTTCGTAAAACGTAAATAAAACGGGACTTATAAAACGCCGCGTTAAAACGGGACGTAAAAAACGTCGCGTTAAAACGGGACGTAAAAAACGTCGCGTTAAAACGGGACGACAAAAAACGGGACGACAAAAAACGGGACGGCAAAAAACGGGACGGCAAAAAACGGGACGGCTAAAACGGGACGGCAAAAAACGGGACGGCTAAAACGGGACGGCAAAAAACGGGACGGCTTGTAAAAAAACGTGACGCTAAAAACGGTGCGGCAAAAAACGGGATGTAAAAACGGCGTGCAAAAAAAATTGTCTTTTGTTAAAAAAATCTGAATTTAAAAATGTTTTTAATAAAAAAATCTTTTAAAAAAATAAAAAGTAATATAATCAAACTAAAAAGTAATATAATAAAACAAAAAGTAATTAAAAAATAATAAAGTGAAAAAGACAAAAAAGAGTTATTTTACCAATCTACCCTTTTTGATTAAAATATAAAAGACATAATAAGACAAATTTTATTTAATATTAGTTTTTGTTACTTTTAATCTCATCCATCCATCAAGTTGATCTAAAGGCTATAAAGTGGTTCTCATGGTTCTCATAACTGGAGGTGGTTCTCATTTTAGCGATCCCCTATATATATATATATATATATATATATATATATTTTAAGATTTTGCTACTTGAACGATTTTATTGGTGACCTTATTATGTTATATCCGTTAACACTCCTTTTTATAAGTAATATATATACCATTTGCGTGTCGAAATATATATACATAAACGTGCACATACACTTAATATCATAACACGCGAAATCTCATTAACTTATACACTTTATTATTTTTAAAGCATTTAAATATGAAATAACTTATCAAGTGAACCTGTGTATCAATTTTCATGCTCGACAAATAAGTTACCCATTTAACGCGACTTTACCGATTTTACCGCTTTAAACACACAAGTTTACATGTATAGTCTAAATTCCCGCTATCATGTCAACACTTAACATATTATCATACACATATTCTAAATCACATAACACATTGTAACACATAAGGTTCACCCATGAACAACCCATTCCAGTGTACATTGAAAAACGCGTATTTTAGTGATTCGGTAACGTTTTCGGGCGTCGAAAGTCATGTATGACTAACCAAACACCAAGTAAACTTATTATAAGTTAAAACACTTATATTTATATCAAAAATATCAGTTTACTTACAGATCTAAAATAGTTTTGTAAAAATCCTCCGAATAGCCGATTTTTAACCGTTTTACCGCATATTTTTGTATCAAATGTTACCATAACCATCCCAAATCGTAATGACTTGATTTTTTAACATAATCCATGTTATTTACTGATTAAAATGATGGTTATACTCATGATAGTGCAGGTCTTACATAAGACACACAAAACACATCATATCACCTATTTTACAACTTTCCAAGCCCCATGTACAACATGTAAAGCTAGTAAACCTTATGACAAAGTTTCATGCCATTTTAGCACACCAAATAACATTATTTTTAATGTCTATAATCTGATCAAAAATCATCTTTGTCATAACTTAACATTTTCATCATTTCATGACCATTAATCAACATGCATGCTTAGTACAAGCATCTAATGCACTCATATCATATCATTATCATGTTACATGAACTTAAATGCATCTAAGAACATATTTATTTCATGTTCATATATTCAAAGACATTCTCATCATATATTTATCATGTTCACATAATTGCATGCAACATTCTTTCATTTATTTACTAACTAACAAAACCCACATGTGTATATACACACATATACATACATGACACATGCATATATACATATGTAATTCCAAAAATTTAACTCAAATCACAAGAACCTTTTTATGACACCTTTTTGATCATACATTCATTCATTTTTCAAGAATCCTGCCAATCAAGAATCAATCAAAAATCAAAACTCATTCTCATATACATATACATACATACATACATACATACATACATACATACATACATACATACATACATACATACATACATACATACATACATACACACACACACATATATACACTTCCATTTTTGTTTTGTTAAAACTCTCATTTGTTATTAGGTTCAAGTTTGTGAATCATCCAAGAACATTGAGAAACTTCCATCATCATCAAAATCATCAAGAATCAAGAACACGGATTTCAAAGTAAATTTTATACCTTCAAGATTTTGATGGGTTTCCGCCCCTGGCCAGGTCTCTATATATCTATCGCCACCTCCACCATCTCTACTAGCCAAAATAGTGGGCAAATATATTTTGATATATTTTTTCAAAGTAACTTATTTAGCCCGTGTCCATTTTGGTCAACATCGTTGTCCTGAACCAAATTGGTTCTTTTTAAAATGACATGTACATACCTCAACTAATTTTGCCCGCAATCCATTTAGACTTGAACCTAGTCGGGTTACCTGATCTGAATCGTATGTCTTGGAAGGCTTATCTATATTACTATATAATGGATCCATTTTACCTTTATTAATAGCACGTTAACCTTATTAATTTCACTCATTTATAGAATCTAAAACCTTTCATTTTTAATTAATTTAACAAAAACCTAAAACAAGAACAAATAATAAATAAATTAAGAGGTGACATATAGTATTTTAAAATAATAAATAAATAAATCAATAATAATTATAATTATAAGAAAATATACGAGTAAAGTTTGCTTTTATAACTTTAGGATTAATTTTTTTTGAAACAAACAAAATATTTAATTTGTATTTTACTTATTAATATAAAGGCCTAAGTAAAAATAAATCAAATCAGAAGGATTTAATTTGTATTTTAACTATTAATATAAGAGCCTAAGTTAAAAAATCCACCCTGGGATCAGGGCCGGTGTTCTTGAACGGGATAAGTTTGATTTTGACTAAATAAAAAGCTATGCACACTGTGTGTTATACGTGCGTATTTTTCTTATGCTTTTTACAAAATAAAATGTAATGCAACGTTCATGTTAGGTTCTCGTTGAGATATGTATAAAAGATGTTAACAAAATAAAAAGCTTAAATATGTTAAGAACTAAACGCGATTTGCTATAAAATTGTAACACCTCGAAAATTTTGGGTTCAATAATAAAACGACACGTGTCATGTCAGACAAAACGCGTTGTAAACCCGGGTTTGATAAAGATGATTCGGCAGGATTAAAGTGGCGTCATGTTAAACTGTTACCTCTGAACGACCTCAATTATAAATCCCAAGACCCGATTAAATGTCATACACATCTTTTATACCCTCAATACAGAAAATTATTGTTAATAAAAGAACCCCAAGTGCATGATATGATCCTACTAAGAAAAAGCAATGGTAACACTTGGTTTTCGGGTCATGTTTTTGGAATCTAAGTAAGCAATTGCAAATGGTAGGGTAAGGAACTGTACTAGACACATAATGGAGGTCCCTAAGTTGTTGTTTGAGGTCACAAAGTCGGATAATGGGTTCACCTTTGCAAAGCACCAAAGAAAAGTCAAAAATAGTGGCTGATGTGAAGCTTACGGACCGTAACCTCCACAAGGTTGAGGTCCGTAAGGTAGTGCCCAGCATCAGAAACCTCCTGCAGCAGGTTATTTCGCGATTGTGACCTGTTTGTTCGGTTTTTATCAGTTGTAAACGACCCCTAAAATGTTCCTAGACCTTAGGGACATGTGTAAACGAATTGTGGTTAGTCCTAGAGTGAGTTGTCAACCAATCATGGTGAGTTCTTCACTATATAAAGCCCAACATGTTGCACATTCATTCTTCACACTTGCATTTGATCTTTGGAGCATCCTGGAGCATAGGAACTCTCCCTTCTGATCAAAATTCGTGCATTGGACTATTGTAAGTCTACTAGTTCTTATTTGGTTGCTTTTAGCTTAGTTAATTAGCTAAAAGTCAAACCGTCGTAATTACGGTTTGACTTCGAGATTAGTCAATAATGGCTCAGTCATATCTCGAATTAAAAGTAGTTTTAGAATGGTATTTATGTGGGAAATAAAACCCCAAAAGGGTTTCCCCTGATCACCATCCTAAACAGGTCAAATGTCGGGTCAAAGCTTTACTTAAAAAGTCAACATATTGCTTAAATTGTCATTTATGCATAATTAGCTATCTAGAACATATGTAACCTGTTTGAACATTGTTATAACTTAGAAATAAGTGTAAGAACATGTCCCAACATGTTCAACCCGACTATTTCCTGTTTAGACCCGGTTCGGAACCGAAGGTCACATAGTTTGACTTTTCGGTTGACTTTCAGTTCTGACCCGTTTGGGCATATTTTAGAAATGCCTCAGAGCTTAAATTGGATTAGGATACATGTTAGAACAACCCTCTGTGATCATACACCTTGGTTCACTAGTTATCCAATTAATATGCAAGTTTCCGTTAAATGCTCATACGTGGACCGTTATGCCCTTATTACCTTAAATCATGAATTATGAGAATGTAAAAATGTAGAAACCTTAGTTACTGATAAATAGACTTGCATGCAAAGTTTGACATCAGTTTGACTTATAGATTAAGAGTTATGCTCGTTATCGCTAAACTAATGCTTTATGTTAACATAATGGCGTAATTCGCGGATAGCCTAGTTAAACATGCTTTTTGGTATCAAACGAATTACCCACTGATATAATATAATATTTTGGGAATTTTAAAGATTTTTAATTAATTTTAGGCTGAGCATAACTAGTAGTCGTAGGCTTAATCCGGTAATTGTCGGTTTTGCCCTTACGGGCCATAAAATGAGTTTTACACATCTAAACGACTCCAAACCTTTTGCTACTGATTAGTTATGTTAAATAAATTATTTTAAGCCTTCTGGAAATATAAAAATATCAGATTTAAGTATCGAACCCGGTAATGGCCTTTAATCGCTTAAATTAGCGTTTTTAACGCATAGTATGTTCTAAAATCATATTGGACATACCCGGGTTGATACCTACTGATATAAGAAGCAAATTATCATATTTTAACAGTAAGCAAAAGTTGATAAACTCAGACTTCAGTTTTGAGCTTGTCGGCTTATGTGAAATTACCAAAATACCCCTACGGGGCCTAGTTTGGTTAAAAATGATAAGTTTCACATACATGCTTTAGCCTACTGTTAAAACTCATCAAATTGAGTATGTTTGCTGTTTACATCAGACCTGTAACTCAGTTAGACAATTAAACTCTTTTACAAACTTTAAAATGACCAAACTACCCCTACGGGGCATAGTTTGTGTTTAAATTAGTTCGGGGCATAACGAAAGACATCCTACTGATGTTACAACATATTTGAAGCATATTAACTTAGGAAACCTGTATATGGCTCTTACGGATACCCGTTACGCATCTTACGCGTTCGGCTCGGTTTATGTAACAAGTTTACATAAATTAGCCGAAACGGGTCAAACCTTATCGGTTTAATCTCAAAATCCAGAATGTGAATAATGAACCCATATTAAACAAGTCTTCAAACTTGTCGGGTCTGAATCACATTCTATCCGGTCTTCGCTTAATCGTGCGTACGAACCGTATCTTCGAAACTAGCCGGTCTAAGCTTAAGCATAATTAAAGACCCGCTAGGATTCTAATAGGTTATATTTAACCTTCGTTCCAGATTAGGAGAAACAGTAAAAGCTACTTGCTATTTGACTATTGTGACTATACTTTGCATCAAGGTAAATACTTTTAACTTATTTTCCCTATACGGGCTTGGGTTACGGTACATAGCATACCGCTTGATCGAGCATCAAATCTTCCACGCTTAGTGGTTAATTGAATAATTTGATCGGCTCGTTTTAAACAGATGTGTTTACTTTACAGCCTTTGGGGGGTTAATGACCATGTCCCGGATATCCTCGGCATTATCTTACGAGATAGCCACGACCTGAGCACGGGGTGTAGGCGTACTCCCGTGTATAACTCACATAAGTGGAGTGTCTATTGATCTTTAACCCGGAATACGTTCCGGGCTACTGAACGCATAAGTAACATGTAAATCGTTCACAAGATTATAATATTAAATAATTCTCCCAAGTTAAATAAAAATGTTTATGCCATGTGCACCCAAACCAATTTTCAATCATTTTATAAAATGAGTCAGTTGAATGTATTTACCAGTGTAAACTGACGTATTTTCCCAAAAAGATTAAATGCAGGTACTAGGCGAAATAGGCTGGGATTCTCCTAAGCATCACTAGAAGTCTCGCAAACTTAGAGATGCCGAAGTCTGTTAAACCATAAACAATGTTTTTAATTCGATCCTACTGTGGATAAACACCGGATAATTGTGACTTTGTTTACAATAAATAAATTCGGTTGTATCTTATTTTAAATTTGCTTCCGCTGTGCATTATTATATGGTGTTGTTTGACTATTACGTTGCCAACCACGTCACGATACTCCCCCACCGGGCCCACCGGTGACACGTGGAAATCGGGGTGTGACAGGTTGGTATCAGAGCCAACACTGAGTGAATTAAACACTAGCCTTTTGTGTTTAATCTCAGTTACACAATTGCACATATCTAAACTTTTGAGTCTAGACTTAAAACATAGGACAAATTCCACTATTGATTGTGTTGTCCTTTATTTAAATTGCGCATACCTTTGTATTGTTATCTCATGCTTCATTGACAGGAATATCGATAATGCCGCCAAGATTCTTCCGAACGAGGGGACGCGGAAAGGGGCCGAGAGCCGCCCCCAACGACCATGAGGCAGGACCATCAAATACACGGGCTCCGACTACTACGGAAAGCGAAGACCCTCGCCGAAACCGGCGAAACCAGGTTGAACCGGCCAGACGATCGGTTTCGCATAGCTCGACACCGCCCGCACTTAACCCATATGAACCTCACAACACGCAACCTTCATATGTACCACTACAAAGGTCTCTGTCCCATCATTCCTATGGGGACCCCACACCTATCTTTAGAGGCCAATTTAATCCGGCCGACTACCTGCCAGAACCAGTGGGTTTCAACCCACTAGGGCCAGACGACCATTTCTCCGGTGATCAAGCTGACGACATGGACGAGGATACGGACCCCGTCATGCCTGCGAGTGGCACTCCGAACCACCCGATAGAGATTTCGGATGGATCTTCGTTTCACGGATCGCCCTATGGTGGTCCAGATAGTTTCCAAGCTTTATTTGACCAACACCAATGGTACTATACGCCTTCACACCACTCGTCGTCACATGGGCAGCATCAACAGCAGCGTTCTCAGCAGCACCAGGAGCCACAACCACAGCCGCATCATCAAGATTCTTCAGAGGATCACCGCTTTGTGGCAGTTACGCCACCACCTCCACCGCCACCAGTTCAACCGCCACCTCCTCAACCGCCAAGGCGTAGAAGAACCGGTGCCCGTATGTCGGTGAGACCTGGGGGTTTCACTTTCGATTCCCCACAACAGTCTAGTGCTAGTCACTACCCACCGCACTATGAGGACCCACAAATGGGTGGGCCTTCGCAGCCAGCTTTTCAACAGCCACCGTACATGGGTTTTGAAAACCCAATCCCAGCGTACACGGGTCCAAGTAATTACAACCCGTTTGAACCACCAGCTTACCACAACTACGGATACGCTGAGGCAGACCCTTATATGGAAGCAGCAAATTATAACGCCCTCAATGCCCAAGGACCCTACGGAGATCCATGGGGGGTAAGCCACCCGAATCAGGGGTACCCAATACCTCCCAGGCCTATCATTAGGACGCAGTCGCAGCCACCACGATTTTCTCCCCCAGAACGGGAGGAAATTCTACATAGATTGAATCAGGTTGAGCGAGAAGCTCGCCGCGACCGCCAAGAGAAGCAGACCTTATTCCAGGGATTGATAGGACTACTCAAGGGAAAGAACAAGAAGGATTATTAAATCCTCCCAGCTGTTGATGAGCCCCTGCGTGGGTAATTATGTTTGTGTTTGTGTATTGACCCCTGCGTGGGTCTACCTTTCCATAAACCCTACGAGGGTATGTTGTTTGTTTAGTCCCTGCGTGGACTTATGTTTGTTTAAGTCCCTACGTGGACAATTGTTGGTGTGTTAGTCCCTACGAGGACTTATGTCTTTCTGTAAGACCCCTACGTGGGCATGTTTTCTGTAAGACCCCTGCTTGGGCATGTTGGTATGTTTTAGCTCCTGCGTGGGCAAAATTTCATGTGTAAAAGACCCGTTTAGGGCAATATGTAATATAGTGATAAATTAATGGAGTGTTATTTTTATAAATTTCATGATTGCCATTTGTGCATAAATAAATTATAAATGAAATAAATAAATTCATTCCTTTTAATCTGCCTAAGTAATTATTTAATTAAGAATCTTTAAGTGTGAAACCTAGCCTCGTGTCAAACATAAGACCGGGCCAAAATGGTAAGACCGGTTTAAAAGGTTCAAATCCCTGTTAACATCTTAAAACATGCTAACACTCCTGGCAGAAGTGATTCGTTAAAAATCACATGTCATTCTTAAAGGAATAAGGATTCTTTAGAAGATTCCTAATCCAGTTTAATGATCTCTGAATCCTGGATTTACATCATCAATTAAGATGATCATATTTAACCATACGTGGTAATATAGTGCCTACGGGCCTTGCTCATTTCTACATGAGCCAAAAGACAGTGGTAGCATTGACTCCCTGCCAAATAAGGGTAATGAACTAGGTTCAAACCTTAAAAGTCTTGATTCTCTGAAATCATAGCTTATAAGTTAAATTGTCCATGTGACCAAGCCTTATGTGCTAATATATATTGTTATTGTTTATGTTTAGGATAAATTTTAATTGAAATCCTAAATTAATACGATTAATAAGTTAACCAAATATGGTCTCTGTTTACCATGGTTAACGAATTACCCTAAGAGGTAATTCCATAATAAACTCCCAAATAAATTATTGTTCTTGTTTTCTGCAACAGTTCAATACAAATGGCTAACTCTAATGAAGTCAATAGCCATCCTGTGGAGCCGAACGTGAACGCCCAGATTACATTAACGGGTGCCGAGTTAAAAGCAATCATAGACGGTGCTATTACTCAAGCTTTGGATAGACAGTACGAAGAATACAGTAGTACCCGAAGTAGGACCCACTCAGCGTCACATTCGAAGCCCAGGACTCATTCTGAGGCTCATAACAAGCCTCCTCCCAAAAAGGATGAACCAAAGAAAAACGGTGATGATCGCCAGTCCACCAATCACCAAAGTAATCCATCTCAGCAGTTGGTACTACATCAGGGACACCGTAACAAGGGTTGCACATATAAGTACTTTGTGTCTTGTAAACCCAGGGATTTTACGGGAGAAAAAGGAGCCGTAGACTGCATGACGTGGCTGGATGAAATGGACACGGTCGTGGACATCAGCGGATGCGCTGAAGGTGATGTGGTTAAATTTGTCTCACAGTCCTTCAAGGGTGAGGCGTTAGCTTGGTGGAGATCTCTGATGGAGGCCTCAGGAAAGATCCCGTTGTATAGCATGACGTGGGATCAATTCATTGCACTGATCAAAGAAAATTTCTGCCCTCAACATGAGGTGGAAAAGATAGAGTATGACTTTCTATCACTGGTAATGAAGAACCTCGATTGTCAAGCTTATCTGACGAGCTTCAATACACTATCCCGGTTGGTACCTTATCTGGTAACCCCGGAGCCTAAAAGGATCGCTCGTTTTATTGGTGGATTAGAGCCCGAGATAAAGGCCAGTGTCAAAGCTTCTCGGCCAGTTACCTTCAGGTCTGTAACTGACCTTTCCTTATCCCTCACACTGGATGCGGTCCGGCAGAGATCGCAGAGGAATAAGGCGGCCGAGAAGAGGAAGCATGATGATGACGGTTCGCGTAGGTCGAACAAGAAGCACCGTGGGAGCGGTGATCACAAGAAGGGATCAGATTCGAAGAAAGATGGGCATCGTTCTGGGGAGAAGCCCACATGCAAAACTTGCAAGAAACAGCACTTTGGAAAGTGCAGATTCGAATCAACCTCGAATAACGAGTCCAGGTCTTTCGCTTGTGGTTTGTGCAAGTCCAAGGAACACAAAACCTTGGATTGCAAGAAGATGAAAGATGCAACGTGTTACCGTTGCAACGAAAAGGGCCACATCAAGACTAACTGCCCTAAATACAACAAGAAGCCCGAGGAGGCTAAGAAGACCAATGCCAGAGTCTTCAGGATGGATGCGAAGGAGGCTGTGCAGGATGATAACGTCATAACAGGTACCTTCCTTGTAAACGATGTTTTTTGCAAGAGTACTTTTTGATTCAGGCGCAGATAAGTCCTTCGTAGATCATAAATTTTGTAAATTGTTGAATTTACCTGTCAAAACCCTAAAAGTGAACTATGAGGTAGAGTTAGCAGATGGTACCGTAGAAACCGTCTCTACTGTGTTAGATGGATGTGTTATATCCATTAAGAACCATTCTTTTCCTCTGTCTCTACTTCCGTTTAAATTAGCCGGTTTTGACATAGTTCTGGGTATGGACTGGTTATCTCATAACCAGGCCCAAATCGTCTGTAACCAGAAGCAAGTAGTAATAAAGACTCCGTATGGTGAATCACTTACCATTCGGGGAGATACCCAGTACGGACTGCCTGAGCACGTGACTATGCTCAAGGCTTCAAAGTGTTTGAAGAAGGGGTGTGTCATTTACATGGCACAGGTGATTATTGATGAGCCTAAACCGAAGTTAGAAGACATCCCGGTCATCTTAGAATACCCAGAAGTATTTCCTGAAGATCTACCTGGCCTACCACCAGATAGACAAGTCGAATTCAGGATCGATATCATTCCCGGAGCTGCACCAGTTGCTAGAGCACCATACAGATTGGCACCCACCGAAATGAAGGAGTTGCGGACGCAGCTAGATGAATTGCTGGCTAAGGGTTTCATTCGACCCAGTTCATCTCCTTGGGGAGCGCCAATCCTGTTTGTCAAGAAGAAGGATGGGTCGATGCGTCTGTGCATCGACTATCGCGAACTTAATAAAGTCACGATCAAGAACAGATATCCATTGCCCAGGATCGACGATTTGTTCGATCAGCTTCAAGGGGCAAGTTACTTCTCAAAGATTGATCTGAGGTCGGGATACCATCAGTTGAAGGTTAAAGATGAAGACGTTCACAAGACTACATTTAGGACTCGATACGGTCACTATGAGTTCCTAGTGATGCCTTTTGGGCTCACTAATGCACCAACCGCGTTCATGGATCTCATGAATCGCGTCTGCAAACCTTACTTAGATAAATTTGTTATCGTCTTCATCGATGACATCCTTATTTATTCTAAGAATCAAGCTGACCACGAGAAGCACCTTCGATGTATTCTCAAACTTCTACGTCAGGAGAAGCTCTACGCCAAATTCTCTAAGTGTGAATTTTGGCTACGAGAAGTCCAATTTCTTGGACACGTGGTCAGTGAGCGTGGTATCCAAGTGTATCCCGCTAAAGTTGAAGCTGTTATGAATTGGCAAGAGCCAAAGACGCCTACGGAGATTCGTAGCTTCCTGGGGTTGGCAGGATATTACAGGCGTTTTATTGAAAATTTTTCAAGGATTGCTGCACCCTTAACTTCCTTGACCAAGAAGAAAGTAAAGTTCGTTTGGGGTCCTAAGCAGCAAGAGTCCTTCGATGTTTTGAAACAAAAGTTGAGCAACGCTCCTGTGCTTACCTTACCTGAAGGCGCTGAAGAATTTGTAGTTTATTGTGATGCATCACACACTGGCATGGGGTGTGTGCTTATGCAGAAAGGCAAGGTGATTGCCTATGCATCACGACAGTTAAAGGTGCACGAAAAGAATTACACCACCCATGAATTGGAATTGGGTGCCGTTGTGTTCGCACTAAAACTGTGGAGGCATTATCTTTATGGAATCAAGTTTGTGATCTTTTCTGATCACAAGAGCCTCCAGCATCTGTTTAACCAGAAAGAATTAAATATGAGGCAACGCCGTTGGATGGAAACTTTAAATGATTATGATTGTGAAATCAAATACCATCCCGGCAAAGCGAATGTAGTCGCTGATGCCTTGAGCAGAAAGGAAAGGGTTAAACCCATTCGAATCAACGCCAAGCGTATGGAGATAAAGAACAGTTTGATAGAAAGGGTGTTAGCTGCACAGAAGGAAGCTGTGTTGGAAGCTAACTATCCTAATGAAAAGTTAGGAGTAATTGAGGAGCAGTTAACTCTTAGCAAGGACGGAATTTTACGGTTAAACGGACGAATATGGGTTCCAATTTTTGGAGGACTTCGTGATGTCATCCTCCAAGAAGCCCATAGTTCCAAATACTCCGTTCATCCTGGAGCTGATAAGATGTACCAGGATTTAAAGGCAAATTATTGGTGGATAGGCTTGAAAAAGTCTGTAGCCGCCCATGTAGCAAAATGCTTGACATGTGCGCAAGTCAAAGCCGAGCATCAGAAACCGTCAGGTTTGCTACAACAGCCTGAACTTCCTACGTGGAAGTGGGAAATGGTAACTATGGATTTTATTACCAAGTTACCCAAGACGAGGAAAGGCAATGATACAATATGGGTTATAGTTGACAGACTGACTAAGTCAGCTCATTTCTTACCCATCAAGGAGACTTATAGCTCCGACATGTTAGCCCAATTATACGTTGATAAGATTGTAGCCCTACATGGCATACCTGTAGCTATTATCTCTGACCGGGATACTAGGTACACGTCACACTTTTGGAAGAGTTTCCAACAATCTTTGGGCACACGTTTGAACTTTAGTACGGCTTACCATCCTCAGACTGACGGTCAGAGTGAGCGTACTATTCAAACGTTGGAGGACATGCTGCGTGCATGTGCGATCGAATTGGAAGGTAGCTGGGATAAGAACCTACCATTGATCGAATTCTCCTACAACAATAGCTACCATACCAGCATAAAGGCTGCGCCTTTCGAGGCATTATACGGTAGAAAGTGTAGATCGCCAGTTTGTTGGGCGGAAGTTGGAGAAGTCCAGTTATCAGGACCAGAGATCGTATTCGAAACGACGGACAAGATTGTCCAAATTCGCAACAATCTCCAAGCTGCCCGGAATAGGCAGAAGAGTTACGCGGATCCAAGTCGTAAGGACTTTCACTTCGAAGTAGGTGAAAAAGTCCTACTTAAGGTATCACCCTGGAAAGGAGTGATGCGGTTTGGTAAGAAAGGCAAACTAAGCCCGAGATATATAGGACCTTTCGAGGTTATCGAACGAGTCGGGTCAGTTGCCTATAAGTTGAACTTACCAGAAGAGCTCAGTGGAATTCACAACGTGTTCCACATCTGCAATCTAAAGAAGTGTTCCGCTGACGAAACACATGTCATGCCACATACAGATGTGCATATTGACGAGAGCTTGAAATTCGTGGAAAAACCTGTGTCGATTGAAGATCGACAGGTAAGGAAGCTTCGGAGAAAGCATATACCTTTTGTTAAGGTCAAATGGGATGCCCGTAGAGGTCCCGATTTCACGTGGGAGGTTGAATCCACGATGAAAGAAAAGTACCCTTACTTATTTCAGTAAATCTCGGGTCGAGATTTATTTTAAGGGGGTGAGGATGTAACACCTCGAAAATTTTGGGTTCAATAATAAAACGACACGTGTCATGTCAGACAAAACGCGTTGTAAACCCGGGTTTGATAAAGATGATTCGGCAGGATTAAAGTGGCGTCATGTTAAACTGTTACCTCTGAACGACCTCAATTATAAATCCCAAGACCCGATTAAATGTCATACACATCTTTTATACCCTCAATACAGAAAATTATTGTTAATAAAAGAACCCCAAGTGCATGATATGATCCTACTAAGAAAAAGCAATGGTAACACTTGGTTTTCGGGTCATGTTTTTGGAATCTAAGTAAGCAATTGCAAATGGTAGGGTAAGGAACTGTACTAGACACATAATGGAGGTCCCTAAGTTGTTGTTTGAGGTCACAAAGTCGGATAATGGGTTCACCTTTGCAAAGCACCAAAGAAAAGTCAAAAATAGTGGCTGATGTGAAGCTTACGGACCGTAACCTCCACAAGGTTGAGGTCCGTAAGGTAGTGCCCAGCATCAGAAACCTCCTGCAGCAGGTTATTTCGCGATTGTGACCTGTTTGTTCGGTTTTTATCAGTTGTAAACGACCCCTAAAATGTTCCTAGACCTTAGGGACATGTGTAAACGAATTGTGGTTAGTCCTAGAGTGAGTTGTCAACCAATCATGGTGAGTTCTTCACTATATAAAGCCCAACATGTTGCACATTCATTCTTCACACTTGCATTTGATCTTTGGAGCATCCTGGAGCATAGGAACTCTCCCTTCTGATCAAAATTCGTGCATTGGACTATTGTAAGTCTACTAGTTCTTATTTGGTTGCTTTTAGCTTAGTTAATTAGCTAAAAGTCAAACCGTCGTAATTACGGTTTGACTTCGAGATTAGTCAATAATGGCTCAGTCATATCTCGAATTAAAAGTAGTTTTAGAATGGTATTTATGTGGGAAATAAAACCCCAAAAGGGTTTCCCCTGATCACCATCCTAAACAGGTCAAATGTCGGGTCAAAGCTTTACTTAAAAAGTCAACATATTGCTTAAATTGTCATTTATGCATAATTAGCTATCTAGAACATATGTAACCTGTTTGAACATTGTTATAACTTAGAAATAAGTGTAAGAACATGTCCCAACATGTTCAACCCGACTATTTCCTGTTTAGACCCGGTTCGGAACCGAAGGTCACATAGTTTGACTTTTCGGTTGACTTTCAGTTCTGACCCGTTTGGGCATATTTTAGAAATGCCTCAGAGCTTAAATTGGATTAGGATACATGTTAGAACAACCCTCTGTGATCATACACCTTGGTTCACTAGTTATCCAATTAATATGCAAGTTTCCGTTAAATGCTCATACGTGGACCGTTATGCCCTTATTACCTTAAATCATGAATTATGAGAATGTAAAAATGTAGAAACCTTAGTTACTGATAAATAGACTTGCATGCAAAGTTTGACATCAGTTTGACTTATAGATTAAGAGTTATGCTCGTTATCGCTAAACTAATGCTTTATGTTAACATAATGGCGTAATTCGCGGATAGCCTAGTTAAACATGCTTTTTGGTATCAAACGAATTACCCACTGATATAATATAATATTTTGGGAATTTTAAAGATTTTTAATTAATTTTAGGCTGAGCATAACTAGTAGTCGTAGGCTTAATCCGGTAATTGTCGGTTTTGCCCTTACGGGCCATAAAATGAGTTTTACACATCTAAACGACTCCAAACCTTTTGCTACTGATTAGTTATGTTAAATAAATTATTTTAAGCCTTCTGGAAATATAAAAATATCAGATTTAAGTATCGAACCCGGTAATGGCCTTTAATCGCTTAAATTAGCGTTTTTAACGCATAGTATGTTCTAAAATCATATTGGACATACCCGGGTTGATACCTACTGATATAAGAAGCAAATTATCATATTTTAACAGTAAGCAAAAGTTGATAAACTCAGACTTCAGTTTTGAGCTTGTCGGCTTATGTGAAATTACCAAAATACCCCTACGGGGCCTAGTTTGGTTAAAAATGATAAGTTTCACATACATGCTTTAGCCTACTGTTAAAACTCATCAAATTGAGTATGTTTGCTGTTTACATCAGACCTGTAACTCAGTTAGACAATTAAACTCTTTTACAAACTTTAAAATGACCAAACTACCCCTACGGGGCATAGTTTGTGTTTAAATTAGTTCGGGGCATAACGAAAGACATCCTACTGATGTTACAACATATTTGAAGCATATTAACTTAGGAAACCTGTATATGGCTCTTACGGATACCCGTTACGCATCTTACGCGTTCGGCTCGGTTTATGTAACAAGTTTACATAAATTAGCCGAAACGGGTCAAACCTTATCGGTTTAATCTCAAAATCCAGAATGTGAATAATGAACCCATATTAAACAAGTCTTCAAACTTGTCGGGTCTGAATCACATTCTATCCGGTCTTCGCTTAATCGTGCGTACGAACCGTATCTTCGAAACTAGCCGGTCTAAGCTTAAGCATAATTAAAGACCCGCTAGGATTCTAATAGGTTATATTTAACCTTCGTTCCAGATTAGGAGAAACAGTAAAAGCTACTTGCTATTTGACTATTGTGACTATACTTTGCATCAAGGTAAATACTTTTAACTTATTTTCCCTATACGGGCTTGGGTTACGGTACATAGCATACCGCTTGATCGAGCATCAAATCTTCCACGCTTAGTGGTTAATTGAATAATTTGATCGGCTCGTTTTAAACAGATGTGTTTACTTTACAGCCTTTGGGGGGTTAATGACCATGTCCCGGATATCCTCGGCATTATCTTACGAGATAGCCACGACCTGAGCACGGGGTGTAGGCGTACTCCCGTGTATAACTCACATAAGTGGAGTGTCTATTGATCTTTAACCCGGAATACGTTCCGGGCTACTGAACGCATAAGTAACATGTAAATCGTTCACAAGATTATAATATTAAATAATTCTCCCAAGTTAAATAAAAATGTTTATGCCATGTGCACCCAAACCAATTTTCAATCATTTTATAAAATGAGTCAGTTGAATGTATTTACCAGTGTAAACTGACGTATTTTCCCAAAAAGATTAAATGCAGGTACTAGGCGAAATAGGCTGGGATTCTCCTAAGCATCACTAGAAGTCTCGCAAACTTAGAGATGCCGAAGTCTGTTAAACCATAAACAATGTTTTTAATTCGATCCTACTGTGGATAAACACCGGATAATTGTGACTTTGTTTACAATAAATAAATTCGGTTGTATCTTATTTTAAATTTGCTTCCGCTGTGCATTATTATATGGTGTTGTTTGACTATTACGTTGCCAACCACGTCACGATACTCCCCCACCGGGCCCACCGGTGACACGTGGAAATCGGGGTGTGACAGGTTGGTATCAGAGCCAACACTGAGTGAATTAAACACTAGCCTTTTGTGTTTAATCTCAGTTACACAATTGCACATATCTAAACTTTTGAGTCTAGACTTAAAACATAGGACAAATTCCACTATTGATTGTGTTGTCCTTTATTTAAATTGCGCATACCTTTGTATTGTTATCTCATGCTTCATTGACAGGAATATCGATAATGCCGCCAAGATTCTTCCGAACGAGGGGACGCGGAAAGGGGCCGAGAGCCGCCCCCAACGACCATGAGGCAGGACCATCAAATACACGGGCTCCGACTACTACGGAAAGCGAAGACCCTCGCCGAAACCGGCGAAACCAGGTTGAACCGGCCAGACGATCGGTTTCGCATAGCTCGACACCGCCCGCACTTAACCCATATGAACCTCACAACACGCAACCTTCATATGTACCACTACAAAGGTCTCTGTCCCATCATTCCTATGGGGACCCCACACCTATCTTTAGAGGCCAATTTAATCCGGCCGACTACCTGCCAGAACCAGTGGGTTTCAACCCACTAGGGCCAGACGACCATTTCTCCGGTGATCAAGCTGACGACATGGACGAGGATACGGACCCCGTCATGCCTGCGAGTGGCACTCCGAACCACCCGATAGAGATTTCGGATGGATCTTCGTTTCACGGATCGCCCTATGGTGGTCCAGATAGTTTCCAAGCTTTATTTGACCAACACCAATGGTACTATACGCCTTCACACCACTCGTCGTCACATGGGCAGCATCAACAGCAGCGTTCTCAGCAGCACCAGGAGCCACAACCACAGCCGCATCATCAAGATTCTTCAGAGGATCACCGCTTTGTGGCAGTTACGCCACCACCTCCACCGCCACCAGTTCAACCGCCACCTCCTCAACCGCCAAGGCGTAGAAGAACCGGTGCCCGTATGTCGGTGAGACCTGGGGGTTTCACTTTCGATTCCCCACAACAGTCTAGTGCTAGTCACTACCCACCGCACTATGAGGACCCACAAATGGGTGGGCCTTCGCAGCCAGCTTTTCAACAGCCACCGTACATGGGTTTTGAAAACCCAATCCCAGCGTACACGGGTCCAAGTAATTACAACCCGTTTGAACCACCAGCTTACCACAACTACGGATACGCTGAGGCAGACCCTTATATGGAAGCAGCAAATTATAACGCCCTCAATGCCCAAGGACCCTACGGAGATCCATGGGGGGTAAGCCACCCGAATCAGGGGTACCCAATACCTCCCAGGCCTATCATTAGGACGCAGTCGCAGCCACCACGATTTTCTCCCCCAGAACGGGAGGAAATTCTACATAGATTGAATCAGGTTGAGCGAGAAGCTCGCCGCGACCGCCAAGAGAAGCAGACCTTATTCCAGGGATTGATAGGACTACTCAAGGGAAAGAACAAGAAGGATTATTAAATCCTCCCAGCTGTTGATGAGCCCCTGCGTGGGTAATTATGTTTGTGTTTGTGTATTGACCCCTGCGTGGGTCTACCTTTCCATAAACCCTACGAGGGTATGTTGTTTGTTTAGTCCCTGCGTGGACTTATGTTTGTTTAAGTCCCTACGTGGACAATTGTTGGTGTGTTAGTCCCTACGAGGACTTATGTCTTTCTGTAAGACCCCTACGTGGGCATGTTTTCTGTAAGACCCCTGCTTGGGCATGTTGGTATGTTTTAGCTCCTGCGTGGGCAAAATTTCATGTGTAAAAGACCCGTTTAGGGCAATATGTAATATAGTGATAAATTAATGGAGTGTTATTTTTATAAATTTCATGATTGCCATTTGTGCATAAATAAATTATAAATGAAATAAATAAATTCATTCCTTTTAATCTGCCTAAGTAATTATTTAATTAAGAATCTTTAAGTGTGAAACCTAGCCTCGTGTCAAACATAAGACCGGGCCAAAATGGTAAGACCGGTTTAAAAGGTTCAAATCCCTGTTAACATCTTAAAACATGCTAACACTCCTGGCAGAAGTGATTCGTTAAAAATCACATGTCATTCTTAAAGGAATAAGGATTCTTTAGAAGATTCCTAATCCAGTTTAATGATCTCTGAATCCTGGATTTACATCATCAATTAAGATGATCATATTTAACCATACGTGGTAATATAGTGCCTACGGGCCTTGCTCATTTCTACATGAGCCAAAAGACAGTGGTAGCATTGACTCCCTGCCAAATAAGGGTAATGAACTAGGTTCAAACCTTAAAAGTCTTGATTCTCTGAAATCATAGCTTATAAGTTAAATTGTCCATGTGACCAAGCCTTATGTGCTAATATATATTGTTATTGTTTATGTTTAGGATAAATTTTAATTGAAATCCTAAATTAATACGATTAATAAGTTAACCAAATATGGTCTCTGTTTACCATGGTTAACGAATTACCCTAAGAGGTAATTCCATAATAAACTCCCAAATAAATTATTGTTCTTGTTTTCTGCAACAGTTCAATACAAATGGCTAACTCTAATGAAGTCAATAGCCATCCTGTGGAGCCGAACGTGAACGCCCAGATTACATTAACGGGTGCCGAGTTAAAAGCAATCATAGACGGTGCTATTACTCAAGCTTTGGATAGACAGTACGAAGAATACAGTAGTACCCGAAGTAGGACCCACTCAGCGTCACATTCGAAGCCCAGGACTCATTCTGAGGCTCATAACAAGCCTCCTCCCAAAAAGGATGAACCAAAGAAAAACGGTGATGATCGCCAGTCCACCAATCACCAAAGTAATCCATCTCAGCAGTTGGTACTACATCAGGGACACCGTAACAAGGGTTGCACATATAAGTACTTTGTGTCTTGTAAACCCAGGGATTTTACGGGAGAAAAAGGAGCCGTAGACTGCATGACGTGGCTGGATGAAATGGACACGGTCGTGGACATCAGCGGATGCGCTGAAGGTGATGTGGTTAAATTTGTCTCACAGTCCTTCAAGGGTGAGGCGTTAGCTTGGTGGAGATCTCTGATGGAGGCCTCAGGAAAGATCCCGTTGTATAGCATGACGTGGGATCAATTCATTGCACTGATCAAAGAAAATTTCTGCCCTCAACATGAGGTGGAAAAGATAGAGTATGACTTTCTATCACTGGTAATGAAGAACCTCGATTGTCAAGCTTATCTGACGAGCTTCAATACACTATCCCGGTTGGTACCTTATCTGGTAACCCCGGAGCCTAAAAGGATCGCTCGTTTTATTGGTGGATTAGAGCCCGAGATAAAGGCCAGTGTCAAAGCTTCTCGGCCAGTTACCTTCAGGTCTGTAACTGACCTTTCCTTATCCCTCACACTGGATGCGGTCCGGCAGAGATCGCAGAGGAATAAGGCGGCCGAGAAGAGGAAGCATGATGATGACGGTTCGCGTAGGTCGAACAAGAAGCACCGTGGGAGCGGTGATCACAAGAAGGGATCAGATTCGAAGAAAGATGGGCATCGTTCTGGGGAGAAGCCCACATGCAAAACTTGCAAGAAACAGCACTTTGGAAAGTGCAGATTCGAATCAACCTCGAATAACGAGTCCAGGTCTTTCGCTTGTGGTTTGTGCAAGTCCAAGGAACACAAAACCTTGGATTGCAAGAAGATGAAAGATGCAACGTGTTACCGTTGCAACGAAAAGGGCCACATCAAGACTAACTGCCCTAAATACAACAAGAAGCCCGAGGAGGCTAAGAAGACCAATGCCAGAGTCTTCAGGATGGATGCGAAGGAGGCTGTGCAGGATGATAACGTCATAACAGGTACCTTCCTTGTAAACGATGTTTTTTGCAAGAGTACTTTTTGATTCAGGCGCAGATAAGTCCTTCGTAGATCATAAATTTTGTAAATTGTTGAATTTACCTGTCAAAACCCTAAAAGTGAACTATGAGGTAGAGTTAGCAGATGGTACCGTAGAAACCGTCTCTACTGTGTTAGATGGATGTGTTATATCCATTAAGAACCATTCTTTTCCTCTGTCTCTACTTCCGTTTAAATTAGCCGGTTTTGACATAGTTCTGGGTATGGACTGGTTATCTCATAACCAGGCCCAAATCGTCTGTAACCAGAAACAAGTAGTAATAAAGACTCCGTATGGTGAATCACTTACCATTCGGGGAGATACCCAGTACGGACTGCCTGAGCACGTGACTATGCTCAAGGCTTCAAAGTGTTTGAAGAAGGGGTGTGTCATTTACATGGCACAGGTGATTATTGATGAGCCTAAACCGAAGTTAGAAGACATCCCGGTCATCTCAGAATACCCAGAAGTATTTCCTGAAGATCTACCTGGCCTACCACCAGATAGACAAGTCGAATTCAGGATCGATATCATTCCCGGAGCTGCACCAGTTGCTAGAGCACCATACAGATTGGCACCCACCGAAATGAAGGAGTTGCGGACGCAGCTAGATGAATTGCTGGCTAAGGGTTTCATTCGACCCAGTTCATCTCCTTGGGGAGCGCCAATCCTGTTTGTCAAGAAGAAGGATGGGTCGATGCGTCTGTGCATCGACTATCGCGAACTTAATAAAGTCACGATCAAGAACAGATATCCATTGCCCAGGATCGACGATTTGTTCGATCAGCTTCAAGGGGCAAGTTACTTCTCAAAGATTGATCTGAGGTCGGGATACCATCAGTTGAAGGTTAAAGATGAAGACGTTCACAAGACTACATTTAGGACTCGATACGGTCACTATGAGTTCCTAGTGATGCCTTTTGGGCTCACTAATGCACCAACCGCGTTCATGGATCTCATGAATCGCGTCTGCAAACCTTACTTAGATAAATTTGTTATCGTCTTCATCGATGACATCCTTATTTATTCTAAGAATCAAGCTGACCACGAGAAGCACCTTCGATGTATTCTCAAACTTCTACGTCAGGAGAAGCTCTACGCCAAATTCTCTAAGTGTGAATTTTGGCTACGAGAAGTCCAATTTCTTGGACACGTGGTCAGTGAGCGTGGTATCCAAGTGTATCCCGCTAAAGTTGAAGCTGTTATGAATTGGCAAGAGCCAAAGACGCCTACGGAGATTCGTAGCTTCCTGGGGTTGGCAGGATATTACAGGCGTTTTATTGAAAATTTTTCAAGGATTGCTGCACCCTTAACTTCCTTGACCAAGAAGAAAGTAAAGTTCGTTTGGGGTCCTAAGCAGCAAGAGTCCTTCGATGTTTTGAAACAAAAGTTGAGCAACGCTCCTGTGCTTACCTTACCTGAAGGCGCTGAAGAATTTGTAGTTTATTGTGATGCATCACACACTGGCATGGGGTGTGTGCTTATGCAGAAAGGCAAGGTGATTGCCTATGCATCACGACAGTTAAAGGTGCACGAAAAGAATTACACCACCCATGAATTGGAATTGGGTGCCGTTGTGTTCGCACTAAAACTGTGGAGGCATTATCTTTATGGAATCAAGTTTGTGATCTTTTCTGATCACAAGAGCCTCCAGCATCTGTTTAACCAGAAAGAATTAAATATGAGGCAACGCCGTTGGATGGAAACTTTAAATGATTATGATTGTGAAATCAAATACCATCCCGGCAAAGCGAATGTAGTCGCTGATGCCTTGAGCAGAAAGGAAAGGGTTAAACCCATTCGAATCAACGCCAAGCGTATGGAGATAAAGAACAGTTTGATAGAAAGGGTGTTAGCTGCACAGAAGGAAGCTGTGTTGGAAGCTAACTATCCTAATGAAAAGTTAGGAGTAATTGAGGAGCAGTTAACTCTTAGCAAGGACGGAATTTTACGGTTAAACGGACGAATATGGGTTCCAATTTTTGGAGGACTTCGTGATGTCATCCTCCAAGAAGCCCATAGTTCCAAATACTCCGTTCATCCTGGAGCTGATAAGATGTACCAGGATTTAAAGGCAAATTATTGGTGGATAGGCTTGAAAAAGTCTGTAGCCGCCCATGTAGCAAAATGCTTGACATGTGCGCAAGTCAAAGCCGAGCATCAGAAACCGTCAGGTTTGCTACAACAGCCTGAACTTCCTACGTGGAAGTGGGAAATGGTAACTATGGATTTTATTACCAAGTTACCCAAGACGAGGAAAGGCAATGATACAATATGGGTTATAGTTGACAGACTGACTAAGTCAGCTCATTTCTTACCCATCAAGGAGACTTATAGCTCCGACATGTTAGCCCAATTATACGTTGATAAGATTGTAGCCCTACATGGCATACCTGTAGCTATTATCTCTGACCGGGATACTAGGTACACGTCACACTTTTGGAAGAGTTTCCAACAATCTTTGGGCACACGTTTGAACTTTAGTACGGCTTACCATCCTCAGACTGACGGTCAGAGTGAGCGTACTATTCAAACGTTGGAGGACATGCTGCGTGCATGTGCGATCGAATTGGAAGGTAGCTGGGATAAGAACCTACCATTGATCGAATTCTCCTACAACAATAGCTACCATACCAGCATAAAGGCTGCGCCTTTCGAGGCATTATACGGTAGAAAGTGTAGATCGCCAGTTTGTTGGGCGGAAGTTGGAGAAGTCCAGTTATCAGGACCAGAGATCGTATTCGAAACGACGGACAAGATTGTCCAAATTCGCAACAATCTCCAAGCTGCCCGGAATAGGCAGAAGAGTTACGCGGATCCAAGTCGTAAGGACTTTCACTTCGAAGTAGGTGAAAAAGTCCTACTTAAGGTATCACCCTGGAAAGGAGTGATGCGGTTTGGTAAGAAAGGCAAACTAAGCCCGAGATATATAGGACCTTTCGAGGTTATCGAACGAGTCGGGTCAGTTGCCTATAAGTTGAACTTACCAGAAGAGCTCAGTGGAATTCACAACGTGTTCCACATCTGCAATCTAAAGAAGTGTTCCGCTGACGAAACACATGTCATGCCACATACAGATGTGCATATTGACGAGAGCTTGAAATTCGTGGAAAAACCTGTGTCGATTGAAGATCGACAGGTAAGGAAGCTTCGGAGAAAGCATATACCTTTTGTTAAGGTCAAATGGGATGCCCGTAGAGGTCCCGATTTCACGTGGGAGGTTGAATCCACGATGAAAGAAAAGTACCCTTACTTATTTCAGTAAATCTCGGGTCGAGATTTATTTTAAGGGGGTGAGGATGTAACACCTCGAAAATTTTGGGTTCAATAATAAAACGACACGTGTCATGTCAGACAAAACGCGTTGTAAACCCGGGTTTGATAAAGATGATTCGGCAGGATTAAAGTGGCGTCATGTTAAACTGTTACCTCTGAACGACCTCAATTATAAATCCCAAGACCCGATTAAATGTCATACACATCTTTTATACCCTCAATACAGAAAATTATTGTTAATAAAAGAACCCCAAGTGCATGATATGATCCTACTAAGAAAAAGCAATGGTAACACTTGGTTTTCGGGTCATGTTTTTGGAATCTAAGTAAGCAATTGCAAATGGTAGGGTAAGGAACTGTACTAGACACATAATGGAGGTCCCTAAGTTGTTGTTTGAGGTCACAAAGTCGGATAATGGGTTCACCTTTGCAAAGCACCAAAGAAAAGTCAAAAATAGTGGCTGATGTGAAGCTTACGGACCGTAACCTCCACAAGGTTGAGGTCCGTAAGGTAGTGCCCAGCATCAGAAACCTCCTGCAGCAGGTTATTTCGCGATTGTGACCTGTTTGTTCGGTTTTTATCAGTTGTAAACGACCCCTAAAATGTTCATAGACCTTAGGGACATGTGTAAACGAATTGTGGTTAGTCCTAGAGTGAGTTGTCAACCAATCATGGTGAGTTCTTCACTATATAAAGCCCAACATGTTGCACATTCATTCTTCACACTTGCATTTGATCTTTGGAGCATCCTGGAGCATAGGAACTCTCCCTTCTGATCAAAATTCGTGCATTGGACTATTGTAAGTCTACTAGTTCTTATTTGGTTGCTTTTAGCTTAGTTAATTAGCTAAAAGTCAAACCGTCGTAATTACGGTTTGACTTCGAGATTAGTCAATAATGGCTCAGTCATATCTCGAATTAAAAGTAGTTTTAGAATGGTATTTATGTGGGAAATAAAACCCCAAAAGGGTTTCCCCTGATCACCATCCTAAACAGGTCAAATGTCGGGTCAAAGCTTTACTTAAAAAGTCAACATATTGCTTAAATTGTCATTTATGCATAATTAGCTATCTAGAACATATGTAACCTGTTTGAACATTGTTATAACTTAGAAATAAGTGTAAGAACATGTCCCAACATGTTCAACCCGACTATTTCCTGTTTAGACCCGGTTCGGAACCGAAGGTCACATAGTTTGACTTTTCGGTTGACTTTCAGTTCTGACCCGTTTGGGCATATTTTAGAAATGCCTCAGAGCTTAAATTGGATTAGGATACATGTTAGAACAACCCTCTGTGATCATACACCTTGGTTCACTAGTTATCCAATTAATATGCAAGTTTCCGTTAAATGCTCATACGTGGACCGTTATGCCCTTATTACCTTAAATCATGAATTATGAGAATGTAAAAATGTAGAAACCTTAGTTACTGATAAATAGACTTGCATGCAAAGTTTGACATCAGTTTGACTTATAGATTAAGAGTTATGCTCGTTATCGCTAAACTAATGCTTTATGTTAACATAATGGCGTAATTCGCGGATAGGCTAGTTAAACATGCTTTTTGGTATCAAACGAATTACCCACTGATATAATATAATATTTTGGGAATTTTAAAGATTTTTAATTAATTTTAGGCTGAGCATAACTAGTAGTCGTAGGCTTAATCCGGTAATTGTCGGTTTTGCCCTTACGGGCCATAAAATGAGTTTTACACATCTAAACGACTCCAAACCTTTTGCTACTGATTAGTTATGTTAAATAAATTATTTTAAGCCTTCTGGAAATATAAAAATATCAGATTTAAGTATCGAACCCGGTAATGGCCTTTAATCGCTTAAATTAGCGTTTTTAACGCATAGTATGTTCTAAAATCATATTGGACATACCCGGGTTGATACCTACTGATATAAGAAGCAAATTATCATATTTTAACAGTAAGCAAAAGTTGATAAACTCAGACTTCAGTTTTGAGCTTGTCGGCTTATGTGAAATTACCAAAATACCCCTACGGGGCCTAGTTTGGTTAAAAATGATAAGTTTCACATACATGCTTTAGCCTACTGTTAAAACTCATCAAATTGAGTATGTTTGCTGTTTACATCAGACCTGTAACTCAGTTAGACAATTAAACTCTTTTACAAACTTTAAAATGACCAAACTACCCCTACGGGGCATAGTTTGTGTTTAAATTAGTTCGGGGCATAACGAAAGACATCCTACTGATGTTACAACATATTTGAAGCATATTAACTTAGGAAACCTGTATATGGCTCTTACGGATACCCGTTACGCATCTTACGCGTTCGGCTCGGTTTATGTAACAAGTTTACATAAATTAGCCGAAACGGGTCAAACCTTATCGGTTTAATCTCAAAATCCAGAATGTGAATAATGAACCCATATTAAACAAGTCTTCAAACTTGTCGGGTCTGAATCACATTCTATCCGGTCTTCGCTTAATCGTGCGTACGAACCGTATCTTCGAAACTAGCCGGTCTAAGCTTAAGCATAATTAAAGACCCGCTAGGATTCTAATAGGTTATATTTAACCTTCGTTCCAGATTAGGAGAAACAGTAAAAGCTACTTGCTATTTGACTATTGTGACTATACTTTGCATCAAGGTAAATACTTTTAACTTATTTTCCCTATACGGGCTTGGGTTACGGTACATAGCGTACCGCTTGATCGAGCATCAAATCTTCCACGCTTAGTGGTTAATTGAATAATTTGATCGGCTCGTTTTAAACAGATGTGTTTACTTTACAGCCTTTGGGGGGTTAATGACCATGTCCCGGATATCCTCGGCATTATCTTACGAGATAGCCACGACCTGAGCACGGGGTGTAGGCGTACTCCCGTGTATAACTCACATAAGTGGTGTGTCTATTGATCTTTAACCCGGAATACGTTCCGGGCTACTGAACGCATAAGTAACATGTAAATCGTTCACAAGATTATAATATTAAATAATTCTCCCAAGTTAAATAAAAATGTTTATGCCATGTGCACCCAAACCAATTTTCAATCATTTTATAAAATGAGTCAGTTGAATGTATTTACCAGTGTAAACTGACGTATTTTCCCAAAAAGATTAAATGCAGGTACTAGGCGAAATAGGCTGGGATTCTCCTAAGCATCACTAGAAGTCTCGCAAACTTAGAGATGCCGAAGTCTGTTGAACCATAAACAATGTTTTTAATTCGATCCTATTGTGGATAAACACCGGATAATTGTGACTTTGTTTACAATAAATAAATTCGGTTGTATCTTATTTTAAATTTGCTTCCGCTGTGCATTATTATATGGTGTTGTTTGACTATTACGTTGCCAACCACGTCACGATACTCCCCCACCGGGCCCACCGGTGACACGTGGAAATCGGGGTGTGACAAAAATATTTTTAAACTAGATGAAAGCTCCCGCCGCGATGCGCCGGGGCTTAGAAATTAAGATGCAATTGCGGCCGGGGGCTTAGAAATTAAGATGCAACATATACGTCTAAAGCATAAACGCTAGGTTCAAACCATTCAAAAGGTTTTTGTGTAAACGAACTCCATAATTGACGACATTTCGAATATAGATAGACTATCTATATGAAATATAACAAATGAAAATATAGGTAAAAATACAGGCGATATGTGCAGAAATAGGTGAAGAACTTCACCATCATGTTCGCTTTCTTAGCATCCTTCATCAAAAATCCAAATTTCATCGAAATATTCTCCAACTTATTTGAAAAACATAAAAGATCGAAAAGTTATGATAACTTAATAGACTAATGCAACAGCAAAGTGACCAAGATTTTATTACTCCAAGACATAACTTCAGTTACCCCTTCTGTCTATAAGACCTCCATGGTTACAAAGTGGTTGCTAGTGGAGAACCTCACACTTGCCATCCTTCAATTATGCCATGCCAAGATACAATCTGGACTTAACTCATCACAACTACTAAAACAACTGGATATATATCGACTCCAACCATCCACACATAAGTAAAAGTCTTGCCCATATTAGAAACTGACACTTTTGGTCTGTTACCCGACCGACCTTTTGGTGCAATTTTTCTGTTAAACAACCATGGTTGCAACTTGCAATAGAAGTTGCAAGTGGAGAAACTCGCACCAGCCGTCTTTGGATTCTGCCGCATCAAAATACGTTTTGCACTTAACTCATCACAGCCTCTTGACACCTGGATGAATATCACCAAACAAGTAGTACAAGTTTATAAATAAGAAGCAAGTTACCAACCATTTTATAATTCACAATGAAACTAAATGTGAGTGGATTCCTTTGATAAAAGCAACAAAAAAGAGTAATAATTTTAGCTTTAGATTAATGTGCCAACAGTCCACCACATCGAGGTATGCTCTTTGTTTTTTTATTAAGTAGAATGAATGGTTGAAGCTACTGATTCAAAAGACATTTGGCATGTTTAGCTTTTGATTCTTTAGAATGAGTGGCATGAGTGGCTAAAGGTACTGATTCAAAAGCCCTTTGTTATGTCTAACTAATAAGGTAATAAGATATATAAGTGCACACTTTTTGTAGCATTTTGTAACTACTTGAAAGAAATCACGCCTGATGGTTTTGAATAACAATTGTGATGTACTGGTTTATTTAAAATTCTTAAAATTTTATAATTATTTACACAACTTCACATTTAAGTTTATAAAATTTGATATTTGGTTATTTATTGTTTTCAGTTTTAGCATAATAATCGTTCAACCAGTCTTATTACACGGGCACTATCTATTGGGTATGTCTCAGTATCTGAATTTTTGGCTGCATCTTTAAGTTAAAAATATTGTTTGGTCAATGTCCGCTGCTTATAGGCTCCAGCCTAAGATATACACCTTTTATTTCGGGGTCCTTTCTGCCCCGGTGTCCAATGTCTAGCTGGTCTAACTAAGAGTCACATAACCCTTGAATCACCTCCTAATCATAATTTTTTTGTTAGATCAAGGTGTCAATTCAGATTTCAGATCTGTTTACCTATTTCCGTGTTTTGTTTTCACTACATAATCAAGTAAATGTTCACAAAAATAAAACTTACCGCAGTCATATCGACGCAGTAATTGACATCATCAAATGCAAGTGATACTGGGCCTGAAATGAAAGCACCATTCCTTTCCTTTTAGCTGCCATTTCTGTACCTGAAATCAATAAATCTCCTTATAAACATAACTTGTAAGATTTTCATTCTTCAAACAGAACCTGAACTGAACGTTGATCATTTACAGCTAATTCAGGGTCTTTAAGTTGTTCATCTTCATTTGGAACCACGGTTCTTGAACTTTCACAAGCTGTGCATTTCAAGTAAAAAATAACATTAGATCAGATCAAGAAGTTCAATTAACTAATGTCTAATTCAATACGTAACCATAAACTTACGATTCAAATACGTGAAAGCCAAAATGAAGAAGATGGTAAAGATCAGTAAATACGCCCAGAAACAGTGGATGAAAAGGTCTCAATTTGCATATCTTTGGAACCTGTATGTCACACTTCTCTAACATCTACTGTTCTGGTAGCTTGAGATAAAATTCCATGCCAGTTCATGTAGTTCCTATGAAAACCAAGGAAACCACCATCCTTAACTACCAGATACTTAAAATATCAAGAATAGACAAGCTCTACTGAACTATATATCAAACATATAGCAATCAAATCATGATAAATAATATGACAAAGACATAGATGTACAAACCAAAACTCCTACAAAGTGAACACATATCTCAAGTTCCGTTAATTCCTCACTTAAGATTTCATCATATACCCAAAGCACAATCAATTAAACCTAACAAAAAAAGAGAGTTTCAAATGTTAAGTACTAAATGTAACCCAATTTTCTTCTACCGGCATTTCAACAAACAGTTGGTAGGCAAGCTTTAAAAACACCAAATCACAATCAACTATAATGCAATATGACAAACAAAAGAAAGGAGGCAGAGGGCACACTATAGAATCGGTTGACGATTCTATTTTTCAATTGAAATCAATATTTCAGATACCTTACAAAACCCCAAATCACTATCAATAAAACCTAAAAAAATTCATTAGAACAAAGCCACAAAAGCACACAGAAGAATTATATTTCTTTGATTTCAGACTCTAATTTAAAATGGTAGCAAGGAAAAGCAAGCGTACCTTATCTCCAGTTAAGCTTGAAGAAAATTGCAGGCACTTCCGGCAACAACAATGGCATGGAAAAGATGTTGATGGAGGGAATAGAAAGGGTTATGGGAGGAAGAAGACATGATGTGGTGTTTTGGGGAAGAAGGAGAGACGTTGCAAGTGTACGAAGCAGAATCACATATCTAATTTTTTTTTTGAAAAGCACCCAAAGCTAAGGGTACAACTACCCTAAGCCTAAAATTGTTACTTATTTATAGTTTTGAATAAGAGATTAATATTTCAATACGACTTATAGTATCTTTTCATAAAACTTTAAAGTGATTATTAAAAAGAAAATTTAAATTTGAATGTTAATTAAAAAATTAGTGTTGTTTAAGAGCTAATGACTTGAATCACGCTTGGAAGAAACTCACTTGAAAGTGGATCGTCTGTAAATTACTCAAAATTGAACCACTCTGGACATGGTGTCGTCCCAGCTTTCCTCAAAACTAAATTATTTTATCAAATCTAAACTTATATATTTAAAATATTTTAATTAATTTAAAAATTAAAATGGCGTCAAATAATAAACAGATTAAGAGGTGAAATAGATATTTTTAAACTCATATATTCAAAATAGTTTAATAAATCTTAAAAACCTAAAATAACATCAAATAATAAACAAATAAATAAATAATGATAATAATTTTAACGATAACAAGATTATATGAATCAAGTTTTTTTTTTTTTTTTATAATCTTAGGGTGAAATTTATTTTAAAACAAATAAGAGGGTTTAATTTATATTTTACCTATTAATATAAATGCCTAAATGAAAAGAAATCAAATCAAATCACTAGTGTTTAATTCATATTTCAACTATTAATATACTATTAATATAAGGGTCTAGGTGAAAAAAAAATCCACCACGGGATGGTGTTGGTGTTCCAGAAGAAGGTAAATTTGTTTTTAACAAAATAAAATGTTACGAAAAGTGTGTGTTACGTCTTTATTTTTTATATAATGTTTTCGTTATGATGTGCTTTTAACAAAAATAAAAACGCTATGTAGGGTGCGTGTAAGATTTTCATTGTGAAATGTTTTTTATTCTATCTATGATTTTGGTTAAATATGTTGAAAATCATCATGAAGTTCTCACTGTGAAGTGCGGATTCTCCCGCTAGTTTTTTTATATATGAACCTAAACATCTAACTCTATGGTCTTAAATATTTGTATGACCCTTAATCCAACTTGTTTAATTTACATGTATTTAACTATTTAAATTATCATTGAATATTGCTATTTGGTATAATATATTTTACTTTCATCGAATATATTTAACTATTTAAAAGAAAAAAAAAAATAGTCTTATTTATAAATCAAGAACTTCAAACCTGCAACATTCACTCCTACACCAAAAATGTCGTGAAATTAACTCAAGTTGGCCTCAAGTCAATGTTCATTCATAACGATATGAGAATGTTACACTTTTTAGATCCCTCCAAACTTTATGGAATCTTATTCCTGGAGTGAGAATAGGTTCAGAAAGCAACTAAGGTTGTTTCCAAGAAACTTGCATATATAACGTTAAACTTCATACATTAGGAATATCGAATGGACGTTTCACACCACTCATTAACATGGATAACTAATATAGGGTCTTTTAGTTTGTTTATAGATTTTGTATCTCATAATCAACACATTCAAGATAAGGGGAAGGATCCCTAAAAGTAGGTTTTGTCTAAGTAGTCTAAAAAATATTATGATAATAACATGTGTCACTCCTTATAAGTAAGAAGGAAGGACATTCTGGAATTAAAACATTTTGATCCTTATTTTATATAGCAATATGTCACTCAAATTAACGATAAAAAAATGTTTGATTTTATGGGGTGATTTTCTTATAAAAAAATATCGTATAAAGAGTAATGAACGTTTAAAAAATAGGGTGAAACATGCATGTGCGTTGCATTTGGAGATAGAAAATCAATAAATAAGAATTTTCAAACATACCCTTACACTTTTTTTTTATACATTTTCATCTTAACCATTGATTTAAAAAATAAAGGTTAATATTTGTTCTCATCCGCAAAATAAACTTTTTATTTGATCCTACCCTACAAGATAAAACACCTTTTAAAACTAGTAGACTAGTATTTTACATACTATAACAACAAGGTAATTTTTTGTTATTACTACAAATTATTTTAAACAAAGATCATACGTAACTTCATAACAAAAGAGCACCAAACAAAGTAACTTAAACTAGCCCTCAAGAACCGAAAACAAAACATATATCAAAAACAATAAACTGGTGCAACAATTGTGGTGATGACCATACAACCACACATGAATAACCCTCAATACGCTAGCGTGGCTTTTCTTCTTCAAAAGTTATATAGGTAGCTGAGTAAGATTCACATTCATTGGTGCTAAATGAAACTAATGGGACATCATCGTAAAGATCCTGTTGCTCAACTTCAAAGACTTGGCTTGTAGTCTCATTACATGATTTTTGTTGAACCCATGGATGAGTTGTGAACTTCCTCAACCCTTCTAACTCCACAGCTACCTGTTTCATTGTAGGTCTATCATGGCCTTGTAGATTAAGGCATCTCTTTACCAAATCACCTGCTGCTTGTAACTGATCAAGACTCCCTTCACGTAAGATCCGAGGCTCTACAATAGTATACAACTGATTTTCTTTAACTGAATTTACAAAATATGTAGCTAAACACTTTTCTTTGTTGGCTCTATCAGCACCAATTGGTTTTTTCCCAGTTATGAGTTCTGCAAGGACCACTCCAAAGCTATACACATCACTTTTCTCTGATAGTTCGCTTGTGTGATAATATTCTGGATCCAAATACCCAAGTGTTCCTTGGATAAAAGTAGTTACTTTATCATGATCTAATGGGACTAACCTTGATGCACCAAAATCTGAAATTTTTACAGTATACTTAGAATCTAATAATATGTTGGCAGATTTGACATCTCTGTGTATGATTGGCATAATAGTTTCTGAGTGAAGGTATGCTAGTGCACTAGCAGCTTCAACAGCTATTCGCAGCCGGTGCTCCCATGATAACCAACTACTTCCACCCGCTGTGTGATGAATGTGATGGAAAAGAGTGTTATTGGAGATGAATTCGTAAACTAGTACAGGGACTTCCTCTTCCAAACAGCAACCCAAAAGCCTTACAACGTTGCGATGGATAACTTGCGTAAGGATTAATACTTCATTGATGAACTGGTCTCCTTGGTTCACATCCACTAGTTTAGACTTCTTTACTGCAATTACTCGTTTATCAGACAAAACTCCCTTGTACACTACACCATATGCACCTCTGCCGACAATATACTCTTGAGAATAATTGTTAGTGGCCTTTAGAAGTTGTTCAGCGCTAAACAAAGTCATTGCCTCATGAGCGCCTTGTAAATTGATCTTTTGTTTAAAAAGCGCACCACCATTTTGCTCAAAGAACTTTTCTCTGAGCATCATTAGGTTCCTCCTTTTCATACTGAAACAAATGGCAACTCCAAAAAGTATTGCAAAGAGCACAACCACCAGTGCTACATTTGAATTGAAAATGAAAAATACATGGATCAATAAATGATGCGTTTGAGAATACTAAAGCTTAAAAGATCGATTTTCAAGGGTTAAAAAATATAAAATAAACTAAAAATAAATAGCAGACATTCAAGAAAGAATTACCTATGATTACATATATGGCCGGAGATGTTTTTGAACCAATGATGCGTTCACAACCATTTGCTGTTGATGCATTACCATCAAATCCTCGCGGACAAGTACAATTGTAGCTCCCTAGAGTATTAACACAATCGCCATAGCAAGGGTAGGTATTGTTATCCTTGCACTCATCGATGTCTAAACGGAACAGGAAAATTACACAGATTAACCGAAGAAAACATAAACCGATAAAATGAAAAAATAACTAAGAGGTTGGATAAAATAGTATCTGATACTTCATGTAACAAAGAAAAAAAATCGAGCATTATCACCTTTAAGTTGTTAAAACTTTGTTTGCTTGCAATAACAAACAGTATACTTGACAAATTGATAAATGATTACGCAGGTGTCACAATTATAAAAAAGCAAAATTGTTTTTCCTACTTATCTTAATTTACCTTTATTTATTTTATTTATCTATTTAAAAAGATTAACTAAAAATAAGAAATAGTAATAAAACATTATATAATTCTTAAATTCTTATTACTAATTATTTAATATTTCATTTATTTAACCGTGTATTCTAAGCTAGTATAAGTAATAAGAAATTCATTGCTCAACTAAATCCATGTGGAATATATTAACTTTCATAGAAAAACCTAACTAGCGTTTTTAGGGGCTATCAACTAGCATGTCAATATTGCGCAACAAAATATAGGCGTAAAGACGGATGAGTGTATACAATGTTGTATGGTCTAGTGCCTTGCTTACCCAAGCATTGTACATACAATTGGTGATGAATAAAATACTCTTTGCCGTTCAAAAAAGAAAATTACGTTGCATAAACTTTAAATATTTTTTTTGTTGCTAGTTTTTTTTTCCATGCTTTAAATCTACACCATGCATTGGAAGCCCTACAACCAAGCTTTGGGGATGCCGCCCCCAGTAAAAAAAAATTAGTGAATATTTTAGAAAATTATTTTGGATCGCCCCTTTAAAAGTATGATTAATCCCTAGATTGACCCATAAAATTGTCGTGGGTTCGTCACCATGGAAGTAGAACCTCAAACCTAAGTAGAAACACATTTCAATCACACTTTTTTACCACTAGGATTCATACCCTTTGGAACAGTTAAAAAAAGAATTTGCAAATAATCTGTTTTATGAGGGGTTTTGCTTCCGTGGTGACTTAGTGGCGGACCCAGAATAATTTTATGAGGGGTCGATTTGAGGGATTAATACCCTTTGGTACGGTTAAAAAAAAAGAATTTGCAACAATCTATTTTGCAAAATAGTAAATTACCAAATAAACCATGTTTTTGTAAAGTACTTTCACTGCTCTTGATTAAAAAGAAAAACTTGCATTTTGCTGCAATAACTTTAGATCTTACCTTGGCAGCCAGGTTCCAGGTATGGATTTCCTTCATATCCTTTGTTGCAGATACAACGGTACCCAGTTTTAGAGTTAAAGCACGAGCTATTTGCAAGGCAGGCAAAGCCATCTTCTTTCACTGCTTCATCACAATTCAGGTCCCCGATAGCCCAATCCAGCACTATGGACACGGTATCTTCAATCCTTTTCTTGAAAGATTTATCATGTAAATCCACTGAACCATTGAACTTGAATTCATTTACGTCGCCTACAAAGGCATGCGCACAAGGATTAAAAGCAGTGCTGTATCTTGACTCCCCTATGGTCTCAAGCTGAGTTGTATAGTACTTTATGTCTTGGGGTATGAATGATTGACAACAACCATTGCCTGAACAGTTCTCGACACCAACAACGTCCTCCAGGTCAGAGCAAAAGGCCATACAGCCTGTTAATATGTTTCTTGATCGTGTGTGCGAAGTCAGCCAGGCATAATCGTCACATCCAACAACCGTAAACCTGTTTACATCCGAGACGGTTAAAGGAAAATCTGAATAGTTGGCCCAGATATAGTAGTTACTTGAAAGTGTGGGATCTGTATTGTAGCACTTGAATGCCACAAGATTGGATAGCCTGAGCGTGGAGTCGGATATATATTTGATGGAGTTGTAATCATCTTTTTTAAGGAAAGCCTTTGGAGGCTTTAGGGAAGTATTACAATATATGCTAAAACCATCATTCATAGAACAGTTGGTACCAATGCCAAAAGGGTAGGGAACTATCAAGTCCCCGCATTGGCTTTTGCAGCCGGGCTTTGCGAGGTTGGTTGAATTGAGGAGGGTGGAGGTTTCCGAGGTTGTGAACGAGAACATTAGAAATATTGCACAGATCAGAACAAAGAATTTCATGGCTATCTTTGTGGTTTCCAAGTGCTGCGGTATTGAGGGTGCTCGGTCTAACTATAAATAGGCAAAATAGATATTTTTCTGAGCATGGCATTAGGTACTAGGTTTTCCCAAATTTATTACGTTTCTCGATGTATAATGATTATTCTCTAGTAGAAATGAATGTGATCAGGTGGTTCCGGTGATGACAAAGTGATAATATGACAATGTTAAAATGGTTCATAAGCAGGGGCGGACCTACCCACTGGTGTGGGCATCCACGCTCCTTGAAAAAAAATTAGGGTTAAATTTCGTATAAAATCCTGATCGCATCCCTTAGAAATTTTCAACCCCCCTGCCTCTCTAGAAAAAAAATCTTATGAATTTATAAAAAAATATTATAAACACTGATTTTTATGAAAATATAATCTACTTTATATAAATATTCTTTAACCACTTTATTTAACAAATTAATCCAATAGCTTTCACTTAAAAATTTAGCCATTAGGGCGCCCAATTAACATTCCATTGTATTCCAACCCAATTAAATTTGAAGTTAAATAAAATAACCCAACACAACCGCCCTTCCAATTCTTTCTCCCGCTATTTCTCTTTTGATCGCGCGGCGACCGAAGCACAAAAGCAGTCAACAGACACAACGGCAGCGGTTATATTCTAACAATGGAAAAGCTTGATTCTGGCCACCCAACCACCCGAAATCCAAAATCTATCGATCGTTTTCTTTTTTGTTGTTTTATGTGGCTTTTTTTTTTCTTTGAAAAAATAGAGTTATAGAGGTGTTAAAAGGGTTTAAAATTTTATGTTTTTTGATGTATTTTTTTTTATCTAGATTTTAGTAGCATGATTTTGTTGTTTTAATGGTTTTTTTTTTGTTCTTGACTTTCCTAGGGTTGAAAATTATGGACTATGGTTGAATATGATTGTTTATTTTTTATGTGTTTAGTGTTTTTTTATAAACTTATGGATCGATTAATATGTGATAGAAACCACAAGTAGGGAAGTTTTGGTGAGATTTCTCAAGAGTAACCATTAGAAAAGTAGCTCTATATGATGTTTTGTATAGATTTCAAAAAAATGAAAGTCAGTAGCGCACAATTTTAAACATGTTTGTAATTACGTTTGAAGCGTTCTTGATGATTATATAGTTTGATGTTCTTTTGTCTTAATGACCCGACCTGACAATAATTTTTTTATATACCTAGAAGACTAAAATCTTTAAAAATATTCCGTACTTTCATTGAAAATTTTCTGGGACAGCCAGTGTCTGTGATCCAAATTTACGTACCCTTGGAAAAAAAGATATATTTCTTTTAGTAATTCAATGCACCAAAGTCATTGATCAATATTTCAAACTTCAAACTTGTAATTATTAAAGATGTAGATTCATTGATGGGTGCTACTTTCTACACCCCCCCTATTTACTTTTTTCACCCCCCTCCTCTCACATACTTACAGGTGGGGCCTGCGTGGGATCGACAGTTTTCCTCTCACAAGGGAGGGTATAATCAGGAAGGAGGGGGGGGGGGGGGGTGTATAGAACACAAGTCAGGGTTGACCTGACTCGATCTTCCTCACTTATGGTCCCTGATCTATAACGATTTGTATTTGAAGTTTTTTTGTTTTTTTTTTTTTTTTTTTTTTTTTTGGGTAAAGATTTGTATTTGAAGTTTTCTTATTCCTTCGGACAGTTATCAATTTGAAGTTTTCTTATTCCTTCCAAGGGTTATCATTTGTAGGATAATTTTGATAATTACTCTACGAGTAAATAATTCTAAAAATGACACCACGATTTTTTAACTTTAATGTAGTCTATTTGTATTTGATCTTTTACCAAATCTCCAATAAATAAAATATAAAGTATGAAATAGTAAACACGTCATGAGTTTTGGAATACTTTTTTTTTAAATCCAGTTGAATTCTTCAACCATTCCAACCAATAACCGAAATATCAAATTGGGACCGTTCAACCGAACCAGTATTGTAGCCGGTGGTCTAACTGTGGTCAGGTCCAGTTCCGAAAACATTTATTAAACACATCACTATGTATACTCATTATAGCAGCAGATACATCTTAACATGGTCTATGGTGCATAATAATCACTTTTTAATGTATGAATAATATCCTGATCGACAAGGTTCGTGGTGTAATAATATATCACTTGTGACGGTACATGAATAATCACATAGAAAAAAAGATGCGATTACCACTTAGTCTAGTGTCCTAATAAAGTAGTGCCAGTTCAAGTCAGTTGGCAACATGTAGATTTTAGTATGGTTTAGATTTTTGGCATTTAAAAGGAAAAAAAAGACACGTTGATCAAGTCAATATGGATAATTATTGTATTCAGTTTATATTTTACAGGATTTGATAAAGAAAAACTATACATTAAACGTTTCAGTAACAAAACTCGTATAACAAGATGTCTAGATAATCCCAACCTACAGTTATGTAACTTTGTATAATATAAAATAGAGTTAATTACTGTTTTCGTCCCTGTGTATTTCAAAATCACTATTTCAGTTTATTAGTTTAAAAATTGTGATTTCAGTCCCTGTGGTTTTACTTTCGTAACCATTTCAGTCCATCTCGTAACCATTTCAGTCCATGTACTTACAGAATAAATGAATTGAAATGGTTACGAAAGTGAAAGCACATGAACTGAAATGGTTACGAAAGTGAAACCACAGGGACTGAAATCGCAATTTTTAAACTAATGGACTGAAATAGTGATTTTTGACAAACCACAGGGACGAAAACAATAATTAACTCTATAAAATAATTACAACCACAATACTATCTATAAAGGGGAACCATTTCATTCTTCATATTTCTTTTACATATATATATATATATATATATATATATATATATATATATATATATATATTTATTGATCGTTACAATAGCAACCATAAAGCCCATTAACATTAGGTTGGGCATAGCGTGTGAGCCTAAATGTCTACATTCATAACACTCTCCCTCAAACATTTAGAATTATACACTATCAAACATTATATTGTTTGCACGGTTCTGATTCTTAAGAACCGATGTTAACTCATACTAAAGGATCACTTATGCTGTCTTATTAAAACCTTATTAACAAAACCCAGTGAGACAAAACTTACTTAAGGAAAAATAGTACAGTGCGTATATTATGAATATATTACTCCCCTTCAATTTTACATGCATCGTCCGATGCATGGAATCCAATCTTTTGTGGCAGCTACTGGACTTTATATTTGACGCGTTCTTCTTTGATTTAAGTGGTGAAGCCTTCATTGTCCTCATACGATATAATTTGGGTTTCTTTAGATCACCCCTAATCTTCATTCTTCTTGAATATGTTGAAATCTTCGAATTTCATTAGTAATATTGTATCTGGATTGAGATCAAGCGTTGTCTGATAAATATCCTCCAAAATGGGACTCTGTATTTTTCTTAAGCAACACTCAATGTCTCGAGTTATCTAGAAATACCAACTTATCATTTAATGCATTTTATAATTATGACTCGTTAAAAATCTTGTAAGGAAAACTCAGTGGAACAAAACCATAGCTAAGGAAAAAGAGTGCGTTACACATTATACATAATTAGCAGCACGCTTCGGGATGATGTTAAATTGGTACTTCGGGACCTATAAGATAAATTGATACTACGAGATCAGTTATGTTGTTTCGTTAAAAACCTTACCAAAAAACCTAATGGGAAAAACACAATGAATAGAAAAAGAGTGCAACATTTTAGATTAGAACAGTAATCTTGCCAATACATCTAGCAAGAACGCAATATAAGATGTCTTCTTGTTTGCAAGAAGAATCAATGCTCCGCAATTAAGTATGGTACTTCTAGACTAAGTACTTCTACATCCTCTTCTTGGGGTTGGTAAGAATATTCTTCTATATAAAGCGATCAGAAAATCCTCCATGTAAACAACGAATGAGCTTTTTCTATTCAACATCTTCTAGACGTAGTCTGATTGATGAGCAAAAATAGTATATATATACTCAAACTGTAGGCCAAGAATAACTATACAGTGTAAAGGTCCTTCAATGATGTTTACATTTTCACTGTAAATTGCAATTACACTAAATATTAAGAGTGAAATCTTGATAAGTAGATATAAGCTCATTTTATCAAACTTATACCTCTGTTTTCAAAGTATCAACTAAGTCAACCGTACCACATAGGACCCGTCCCCTTTAAGATTTATATAACACATATGGAGTTACTGTTTCGTAATGTTTTGGGCATTTTTAATCCTTCAAGGATTTTAATGCATATGTCATTTACAGTTGTCTCGTACATGTATATGGTGACATTATCCATGAGTTTTATCTGAAGTCACCTGACATTGCGAGGCTGCTTAAACATCTAAAGATTATCGTATCCACTACAAGGGTATATGTTTCCTCATAATCAACTGTAGGATTGGGAAAAAAAATCTTTAAGTTATGTAGCCATTTAGTTCAACCTTAAGCCATGTAGCTATTTTGGCTATTTCTGTGCGTACGCTCTTGCACACTTTTTATATACGCAATTCTTTTGTATCGATTACGTTTATTGCTATAGCATATTCCAATATATCATTTTACATTTGTTTAATTACGATTCCATATTGTACTACTTTGTACATAATTCATTGAAATCTCATACTTGTTTAGTAACTCAGTTTCTTTTGGTATTCTATTATCCTCTTCTAGGGCTTGATTAATATCTTCCAGGATTTCGTTAATCTCTTCTAGGATTTTATCATAACCTCCTGTGAGGTTTTTGTATACAACCTCTTTTGCGATTACACCAATTGCGTTACTTTCATCTTTTTGTATTTGTGGGTTTTTATATTGGAGCCAAGTTTACTTCCCACTTTTTTCTAATATGGTAATCATTTTTTGATTACTTGAATTCGAGCAGATGAGTTAAGTGCTGGTATATGTGACTTTTCACTCTGTTTGTGTTTGTGAATGCATCTCGTATTTCATTTGCTATTGTTTGAAAATTCACGCTCTTTTAGACTACAGATTTATATTGACTACTTCAGGGGTCTAAATTCAATAATGGTGACGCATTTTCTTGTGTTACCAGTCTTTCATTTTCTTGTCTCCCCCTAAGATATGGAATACTGTGTACATATCCCATTTTATATGTTATGGTGGTTGATGTGTTTAAAATACAACATATAAATTACATCAAATGAGGCATAAAATCAACTCTTTTCTAGTACTAATGTTGGAAAAAAAGTTTGTGTTTTTGTTCCTTTGTAATAAACAGGGTTAAAAGAGCTTAAAAGAACAAAAGACAGCAAAAATCAACATAAAATACAATGAAGAAGAATTAACACAACTTGCCGAGCCCCCATCCACACCCCAAAGGCAAAAATAACAAGTCAGAAGGCTGACATGGGGTTGTGCCACCCTGACATGGGGCTGTGCCACACTCAGCACGAGGTCGTGCCAGCTCAGCAAGGGTTTGTGCCCAACTCTAGAAAAAGACACACAAAAGCAGATTGTCAACACGGGGCCGTGTCAAATGGACACGGGGCCGTGGTTAACTCCCAGATTTGCAGAATCTTGGATAGTATAGCAAGTACAGTGGGCACGGGGCCGTGTCAACTCAACACGGGGTCGTGTTACTACAAGACCTGGCACTGTAATTAATGAAGAAGAGAGAGAATGACCAACACTTGTGGCACACAAGATGTGCCACTAAAAGCTCAAAAGTTTGTAATGGCAGATAAAAAAGTGCCACTAAATTCTAGTGGTACTTTTTTTGTTTGCCGCCCATTCTTACAAGGTTCTTTAGTGGCACTTTCTTGTTTTTCTGTGGCACTTTTTGCATGCCACTAGATGGCATTTTTTTGTAGTCGCACTTAATTCAACACAATTGTCACACCTATCGGATTTTGGTTTATCGACACATACCTGACTTGATGGACCGCAGATATTAGCCATGAAAGCTGAATGATGAGAATAAGCAGCTTGATCCACCAAAATTGATCTTCTGTTATTCACTGCTTTAGCTTCACCCAAAAGTTTCGCAACATCTGCATCAGTGGTCTCACGTGACACTCCATCCATACCATCTTCACCCGAACTTGATCTTTCTTCATCTGAACTTCAACTGTATTCAGAACTGTCTTCATCTTCTGAAGATTCTCCACCACTAGCTTGTTTTAGATGCTTGATAACCTCGTCATAACAAGCTGTTCCATCCTGATCGCCGTTACCCAGTTGAATCGACCAGTCACAACTTTCATCAACTTGTACCACAAGAGCTCGATTGTAGTTTTTTAATGGTCCAGCTTAATGTGAATTGTTCACATGCATCAAGGCACGCTCATTATTCCTGGTTTGATTCTGATTCGGCTGATTTGCTAGATTTCTGAATGGATTCTATTCCTATGCTAAGCTGGCTTAGTACATTCCCGTTTGAAATGACCTCGTTCACCACATTTGAAACATTTGACCGCTTTCTTATCGAACCCATACTTAGTGTCTTTCTTGCTTTCCAAGTTTGTTCTACCGGTTCATTCCATGTAGTCTTTTGCTCGCCTCACTGCACTAGCAAACGCCCATTTGATATCCATCAAATCCATTTCATCCTTATCTATTTGGTGATAATCTTCCTGAGTAAAATTGATGTTTCAAATTTGCGGTGCTACTAACCCACAGTACGCACTCACCAAAGTGTTTAAGAGCTCTACATGTTCCTTCGCTACCTCAACACTCACTTTTGAGAAAATTGAAGTGTCTAGTCAAACTGTGTTTGGATTAGTTGACAGACCAGCATTGACTGTTGATAAATTGTTTCCATAAAAAGCTTGTTGTTGACCATTGTAGTTTGGATCAATGAATAATGGTACTCCAAAAGACTTAACGCTTGGCGCTGAGGCAACCGGTTGTGGTGTCCTAAATAGATTGGTGTTTGAGACAAAAGCCGTTTGTAATTGAGCATGTTGAGCAGGTCTTGCAACAGTGCTAGTACCTCCACAATTTCCATAATACATGTCAGGATTTTGTGGCACTAGAACTCTTCTTGCCTTCCTAATTTCTTCTTGATTCTTGTTCTCCAACAACTGAATGAAATCGTAGATGTTGGTTGTAGACAAAGTGCCAGTATACTTCAAAATCTCCAAAAATCCATTCCACTGGAGTGGCAATGCATCGGCGAACTTTGTAACAACGTCTTCTGGAGTTAACGATTAACTAACTCGCTCAGCAATGGCAATATCGACTTGTCATATCTCCCAGTGACTCCTTTTCCATACACATGAAGCCGTAAATTCCTTTTTGAACAAATCATGTCTTAGTTTGCGTGACGCCGCATTTCCTTGACCTCTCACCTTTAACGCATCCCATAAAATCTTAGTTGTTTTGAAGCTCACAAACTGATGATAAATATCTTTGTTAAAGGCTTGACTTAGAATTGAGAACACATTCTTCTCTAAATCATATGCCTTCTTCTCGTCGACCATAAGATCGGCAAATGACGCGGGACTTGAGCCGGCTTCTTCTAGTGCTTAATCGAATTCCGAAGTAAAACACAACCACAACTCCGTATTCTACCCAAGAATATACGTATGAAACTTATCCTACCATCCTCGTTCATATGCATGAGCTTTGGTGGGCGATTACTACTTCCGGTTTCATTCTCGCTCAAAATGAGGTTTTGAATACTTTGATTTTGATTGGCAACAAATGCCCATTGATTGAACGTAATCAAACCCACTTGTGATGGAATGGATGAGGACGAGGGTGTGGGAGACTGATTCCATAAAGGTGTTAAACCCTTTTGGGTATACATGTTGTCCATACTTGCTTCAGGAGTCCAACCCCACAAGTGTGTACTCATTTTTGAGTGAAATCAAGTAAGTTATACCCATCCTATGAACTTTCTGTGATGAAAATAGTGAGAACTAGTGAGAACGAAATAAGAAATAAAATCGAAACAGAAATGTGTATGAATGGAACGAAACAGAAATTCAGTGTGAGTTCTAAAAAGATAATTGGATGGATGGATGGATCGAAATAAGGAATTAGAATTATGTCCTATCGAAATAGAAATAGATGTGGAAAATTATAAATGTATTTCAATAGGTATCGAAATAGGAGAATTAAAAATCTATCGAAATAGGTGAACAAATAAATCGAAACAGATGGACCCTTTAAAAGAAATGTGTTTCGATAATGAACAATTCTTTTTCAAAAGATCTGTTTATCGATAATTCATGGATACCCTATAAAAAGAATGTGTTTCGATACCATATATGCAAAACAAAAGACTTGTATTTCAATTATATAAAAACAAAGGGACTTGTGTTTCGATACAAACTGTGTTTCAATTTTAAAGTTCAAACTAGTAATAAGGCCACACGCGTTGCGGCGCGGGTACATCGCAAACATCAAATAGATTAGCGCAAGCGTTATGTAATGTGTCATCCATATAAAAACATGTGTTTTGACGTATCCGATATAAATCAATGTAACTTATATAAGCATTTAAATCGAATAACAAAATCTAAATCGGGTTGGTTCATTTAGTAGGGTTCCATCTAATTACTACACAACCCTTACATTTTCATTAACACTTAGTGGGGTTCCAACTAAAAACGTACATAAAAATAAGCATGAAAACGCATTTATATTTGACCAAATTCATTAACATGAATTTATATTGACATGTACATATAAAAATGAACATGTGAGAAAATAAAGCGTTTACATCAAAACGTATAACAAACTAAAACATACATAAAAATAGGCATGAAAATGTTTTATATTAAACTAGACTCATTTTTAGGAAAACTTTAGGTCAAAACGTAAATGTGTACTGTTTACGTCCAATGCTGATACATGAATATGTACCGAAATGTCCATAAAAATAAGCACGTGAGGAAATATTTTTTTAAGTTAAAGAATGAAAATAAGGTGCTCGCGCGTTGTGACGTGACATTTAAGTGCACATCATCGTTCGTTAAACGCGTTGGCACAGTGACATTAACTTGTTTAAGCACACGAAAGAAACGTATAAAGATACGGTACGATTAAACGAAATGTATTAAGTTGTGACGAACCAACTACCCGTTTCGAATTTATAGCAACATGTAAACATGATTTAAACTAAAAACACAAAAGGAAAAAAAACCAAGGAAGTAAACGTGAAAAGTTAGAAATTTAGGCGATATATTTGTTATTGTGTAAGTTTTAGAAGAAAAACAAATTAGTTAAAATAATGAGAGAGCAAAAATGAAAAATTTGAGGGAGTCAAAATGGAAATTACATCAAAGGACAAAAGTGTAATTTTGTGTTGGGTTGTCGGTGGCATTTGCCACCGACTTTATACTTTAAGTAAGAGTATAATGTGTACTCCCTTTTTAAAAAAACTTTGTGTTTCGATACAAAATGAGTTTTTTTTAAAGAGGGTGTTTCGATACTGATCAAGTTGAATTTGGTTGCTGATGTGTTTCGAAAGACAAATTTTGACAATTAAAAACAACCAGACAAAACAGTAGCAGAGGAGGACAAGTTCTGTAATTTTTAGGTAGACAAAAAAGAAGGTTTCTGTAACCTGCAGGTTAAACCAATGAGGATTCTCACCGGAATGTACTATTCCAACAAGGATTCCGGCGAGACGCTTCCCCGGAAAATATGAAACTCAAGATTTTTAACTCACAAACTTACTAAAATTTATGTTTTTGATAACCTTAAACTGTTTTGACAAAATTTCAGCCATTTAGTAAGTTTTAATCCATTTTTACATCAACGAAAGCGGGTTTTCATTTTTTGAGCAAGAAACTTTGAAAAACACGTAAAACCACTCAAATCTCACAAGAATGCTTGATTTTCAACAAGGAATCGAGCCAAAGCTGTGATACCACTTGTAGGTCCCTCGAGGAGGATCCAGATCACCTTATCCTTGTTGTTAAACACAAAACCAAGTGCGGAATCCTTGATTATGTGCAAATCAAGCCAAAGACTACACACCAACACAAGAATATCATTGTTAAAGCTCAATGGTTTGATTTCACCAGAGTTTTGTTACAATGGTTTACAAAAAGCTCTCTCTCTCTCTACTAAAACTGTGCTCTCTTAATAAAACAAGGGAGACTCACTGCTATTTATATCACATAGCAGTGAGATTACACATCGAAACATACCCCAAAGACATCGAAGCATATCGAACTAGAGTAGACACATCGAAACATAACGAAACAGGATAACTACATCGAAACAGCATGATGCTATTGAAATAGGACTCTCACATGTGCCCCGTATCGAAACATCATGTTCATCATCGAAATAGAAGACATTCAATAAAGTCCTCATCGAAACAACCTTTGGAACATAATATCGTTCGAAACAGGCTTTGTAATCATCGAAATAGGAATTTTGTGGATCTGCTCCTTTGATCGATTCCTTGACCGTTGTATGCGATGAACATGTATCTTGCGCGGAATCCAAGTACGTGTGTGGATCAGACACAAAGAAGTAATTATAAGTTGTTTTCTATTATCGATATAACAGTTTACAACCGTGAAAATAATCGAGCAGAGTTCCGCCTCTTGAATGCTCAAAAGTTACAAATGAACAAGACCCTACACACATATATATAGAAGTGATGGCTTCGTACAAAGCTGTTGATGTGTGCAAAATGCAACATATAAATTACATCAATTGTGGCATAAAACTAACTCTTTTTTAGTACTAATGTTGGAAAAAGTGTGTTTTTGTCTTCCTTTTGTATTTTCAGGATTAAATGAGCTCAAATGAACAAAAGAAGCAAAAAGGCAGCTAAATCTAACAAAGATACAAGAAAAGGAATAAACGTGGCATGCCCGACCCCCCGACAGCATCCTCCCAAGCAAAAACAAGAGAACAGAAGGCTGAACACACCCCGTGCTCAGTGAGCACGGGGGCGTGCCCAAGTGTGTGCAGAAAAGACAAAGCTGTGGAAGCTTCTATTGCCCACCACGGGGCCGTGCTCAATGGACAGCGGGCCGTGGTCAACTATAAGATTGGCAGAATCCAGGCAAATTTTGATAGTACAGATATGCTTCTGCACACGGGGTTGTGCCCAGCGGACACGGGGGCGTGGTCAACTAATGCGACAAAGTGCAATTAATTAAGAAAGAGAAGAAGGATGGACACGGGGCCGTGCCCAATGGACACGGGGCCGTGCCCGAGCTACTCTTCAGCCTATAAATAGGGGTGCTGGGCTCATTTGCAAACCATCCCTTGGCACACCACCTCTCTCACACTTCACCCACCACCCACCACCATCACAACACCGTCATCCACCACCATCATCCATTGTCCATCATAGAGTGTGTGAGTCGTCTCGGGATCCAAGATTGATCGTAAGAGTTCTTGACAATCAAGGCCTTGTTTGCCTAAGTCTCTTACATCACTTGGTAAAGACAAGTGTCTAGTGTAATACTTTTTATTTTTAATCTTTTCGCACTTTTTACTTGGTTATGTATTAATGACTTTAATAACTAGTTTCTTATGTTGAAGGTGATTCTTCCTTATCGTTTGTCCGTGGTGTCTTGGCATTATTTTACTGTCTATATAAAATAAAAGATTTTCACCATTCATATCTCCACGGTCTATATGGAGGTATGTTGGCTACCTGGTCGGGGGTAAGGGAACGGTTTGGTAAGAGTCTTGCCTTGTTCAGTGTATAGATCCTGCAAGGACCTGGGTCAAATTTAGTAGGACCTCCTTCAATACCCACCGGTATTGGATGGCGGGGGTTCAGACTCTTTGATCCCCTCATACGTAAGCTACTATTAATACTTTAATCCGGCTACTTAGGTCTATATCCCTGCTGACTCAGACTACTTAGCCGAGGGTAACGTCACCTTCAAAAGAGGGGCCTACCATAATATGCATTAACAACTTAATTAATTATCTTTCAATAATCCGACCCTTTAGGATTGTATCCTTGCTGACTCAAACTACTGGGTTGAGGGTAACGTCACCTTCAAAAGAGGGGCCTACTACAATAACTAAGATAGTGCGGAAATAATCAAAGGTTACACTATACACGAGTCGGAGCCAAGTGATTCATCTTTTATATCTGTTTTTATTTTATTTTTATTTTTATTTTTCAGCATTTTAGTTAGTTTTTATTTTTCTAGTTTAAATCGTTTTCTAAACTTTTGATTTGATTAGACGTAGAGGATAAACCGGTACTAAAAGCTTTTGTGTCCTTGGACGACCTCGGTATCTTACCAACACTATACTACGCTCACGATGGGTGCACTTGCCCATGTGTGTGTTTGGTGTTAGTGAAATATCGTGTTTTATAAATTTAAAACTTGAAGTGGTTAAAAAGGGCTAAAATATACATTAAAAATATAGTCACACTAACGCACACCTAGTTTTTGGCGCCGTTGCCAGGGACACAAGGATTTTAAGAAAGTTAGGAATCAACGGCCTAATCATTTTTTCCAATTTTTCTGTTTTTTTTAGGATTTTCTTAGTTTTTCAGCTTCTGCAGGACTCAGCACGGGTCGTGCCCGCTGAACACGCCCCGTGCCCAAGATTCAGTTACTGAAAACAGAACCGTAAGATCCCGACGATTGGTAATTTCTGACACAAACATGAGAGATACTGATACTTTTTACTTTCGGCACTCTTATGGTACGTGGTGTCAAATATGTGGTGGCCCTCATAAAGAATTAGAATGTTATTTTCTAAATTATAAGCCCCACTATATAGACCCATTGTTTTCCTGTAGCCTTAAGAGGGGCGAAAGTAAAAATAATCCCTATCTCTCCCTCGAATGCTCTCAACCAGATCTTCTAGGAGAAATGCTTCTTGATGAACTATTTCAAATGGAAGATCTAATTCTTAATTGGTTAAAAGAACTTAGGATAGATTTCAATAATTTATCTCAAGACAATAACCAAGAAGAATTGTTGGGATCGCATTCAAATAAAAACAACTTCATTGTTCCCGATGTTACCTCTAACTCTAGCGAGGACTTGAGCGATAGTCGTCCCTGTGTCGATTGTGCCGTGAAGGACTCCCCATCGACTTCGTTCGGTGCATACATAGACCTGAGCGATTCGGCATACACCTTCTTTAACGAGAGCCCGGGAAAGGGTTGGACTTGTCCACCTACATTTAGCATAGGAATCACCCTCACCGACAACCTCTTGCGTTCTCGTCTTAGTCTAGAGCAATTAAGGTATCTTAGGCACTTTGGGGTTGTTCCATCCAGTAAGGAACCACCCGATACGGATAAGTTCCTTAGAAATAAATCAAACTTCATAAACATCCTCTAGACACGGGGCCGTGTCCAGGTCAACACGCCCCCGTGTCCACCCAAAGATTCTCGTCTGATTTCGTGTCAGAATATGGACAAAATATGTCAGGATCCTATCTGCACACGGGGCCGTGTCCAGCCGACACTGGGCCGTGTGCAGCGTGGTGTCATTTTCTATAAATACAGCAAGATTCCTGCATATATGGACCACTCCAAAGACAAAGATCTGGTGGATCTTCACACATACCATCCTAGGTATATTCTAAAAGAAGGTTCCTAACAACCATCTTGTCTTTTCCACTTTTATCCACTACCTTCTTCTTCAATTTTTCTTAACACCTCCATTAGAGTTTGAATTCTCCATAATTCCAAGCTTTATTGAGATGTTTGTTAGATTTTTATTCAAGGAATCTTGTTAAAAATAAGTTCTGCAACAATGTTTTAAGTTGTTTCTGCTTAAAAACGTTCTAAAAATCACAAAAACAAATTAAAACTCCAAGATTCCTTGTTCTAAAAATCTGCAGACATCTGAACACGGGGCCGTGTTCATTGAGCACGGGGCCGTGTCCGAGGTACTGTTTCCATATAATTGAGCCCTTTTCGGTATTTTCTCAGAATGGCGAGCAGAACCAGTGGAACGTCTTCATCGCACTCCAGGAACAACCGACAAGGGAGGAGGTCGTCAACGGTTGAAGATTCTCTTGTGAACTATGTTTACGCCTTAAAAGAGGCCATTGATGAGATGACGGGGGTGGAAGAAGCATTGGTCGACCGTATTAATCGTTTGACGGTGGTGGGACTAGAGGGATGTCTTCGAGAGGTCAACCTTTTGCACCAAAGGTTGAACATTCTCGCCTCTCCTCCTTTGGTACCAATCATCACCCAAAGGGCATGAAATGTGGTACCGGAAGTCATCATACCGGCCGAATGGTATGCCATACACCCGGAACCCCCTCGAGACATACTACAAGGGGTTCCGGTCGGTGACACTCCCCCTCCACAAGATGTTGAAGAAAATGAAGCCGCCTTCTTCCTCCCAAGAGAGATAGAAGAATGGCTTTAACAACATCTAGGGAACACCCTTCGGCCCGGAGTTCTACCAAGCTTCTAGATACCGGAAAATTATTTCCGGAATTTTGGTTCTTAATATGAAAGTAGAGCTCCTTAGAATGATTTTATGTATCACTTGACCTATCTAGTTAAGACTTTTATCTTTTATTTTTCTACTTTGTTTTTTATTTTCTAGGATTATTATGTAATTTCTCTCTATTTGAATGAATGATGGTTTTAGCTAATTTGGTGTTTAGATGATGTTGTAATGGATAAATCACACTCGGGATGGTGAAGGATAACAAGGGAAACTGGAACCAGCACCCCATGCACGAAAGCAGGGCCATCCGACAAATTTTTCTTCATTACAGCAAGTTCAGCACGGGCCGTGCCCGCCCAACATGGCCCTGTGCTGCACAATCTGCAGAAAATGCCCAGTTCAGGTAACTAGACACGGGGCGTGCTCACTGAACACGCCCCCATGCCCATGCCCAGGCTTCTGTTTCTTTTTGATAATTTCTGTTTCTGGCGATCTGAACACGGGGCCGTGCCCGGACACCACGGGGCCGTGTCCAGACGCCCAGTAACATATAATTTTGCTTTTTTCACACCATTTTACACATTCAATCAACCTAAAAACTTATTTTTGGGACACATTAAGGACAATGTATAATTTAAGTGTGGGGGGGGGGGGATGCTAAAACCTTGAATCTTGCAAGTCCTAATTACATGCCTTACACAAAACTCTATTGGAACAGCTAATCACCCCAAATTTTTTTCAATTTTCTTACTTGTCTAGCTTTAACTTGGGAATTTCAAATTTTAAAAAGGTTATATTTTTACAAATTTACAACCGATAGCGTCGTGATAAAAAGAACCAACATAAGAGAATTATGAAACGGCATGACAAGTTTAGTTAAAATTTGATTATATATACTTGATCACATAAAAACCCATTCCCACAAAAGTGAGTTTTGAGCCTTTATTGAGCATACAAATACATATCTTTAAATTAAATGCTCATTTTTCGTTTCTTGTGTGAATAGCCGCTTGGTTCTTACGACTCTAGAACTTGCCACGACGATACATTCCCGGTCCTTACCAACTTAAACCCGAGTAAGTAAATGATGGAGACATTAGGACTAACCCTTTTTCATTTCTACACCATTATTTTCTTTTTTTTTACCACCTACCCAAAATCCCCCTAGTTAACCCCTTTGAGCCTAAACCTTTTCATTTCTTAACCCAAACACCCTCTCACCCACCAAAACCCTTTTTATTTTTAACCCTTTGTTTTAGTAACAAGTTCGGTTTTTCGTATGACTTGAAAAAAAAATTGTTGATGATGAAGCAAAAGAAATAAACAAGCAAGTTCATCAAAAATAACTTTGTTTGAATAATGGCTTCATCAAAATAAAAATTGCAAAGTCTTACGAAAACCGATGCTTTTTACGCTTTTCTCCCTTTTCTACTAACCACTAACCCAACCACTTACCTTTAACCCAAGCCTAACCCTTCACCCAAAAGTCCTCTTGATATTTACAAAGGTATATATTTAAAAAGGAGGAGGATTGATTGCTTGGCAAGCCTATGGTAAGAGTAAGTTCCATGCCGCTCTCGAGTGATTCACTAAAATACATCTTCGGCCGAGTGTTGAGTGATCCCCGTGAGGTATGTGAACTTGTATATAAATGGAATTTTAAAAAGGCAAGTTATGCCCTAATAAGTAATTTATCTTATGTAATGTTTTAAATAAATCATGACGAATAGGATTGTAAATAAATAAAAATAAAAGTTGATAAAGAATCTTGGATATCCCGACACTCTATGACAAGCCCAAAAACCTTCTCTTCTACCCATTCCATTTGGGAGTGAAAAGCCAAATTATAAAGAGTTTTGCTTGAGGACAAGCAATGATTCAAGTGTGGGGGCATTTGATGTGTGCAAAATGCAACATATAAATTACATCAATTGTGGCATAAAACTAAAGCTTTTTTAGTACTAATGTTGGAAAAAGTGTGTTTTTGTCTTCCTTTTGTATTTTCAGAATTAAATGAGCTCAAATGAACAAAAGAAGCAAAAAGGCAGCTAAATCTAACAAAGATACAAGAAAAGGAATAAACGTGGCATGCCCGACCCCCCGACAGCATCCTCCCAAGCAAAAACAAGAGAACAGAAGGCTAAACACTCCCCGTGATCAGTGAGCGCGGGGGCGTGCCCAAGTGTCTGCAGAAAAGACAAAGCTGTGGAAGCTTCTATTGCCCACCACGGGGCCGTGATCAATGGACAAGGGGCCATGGTCAACTATAAGATTCGCAGAATCCTGGCAAATCTTCATAGTACAGATACGCTTCTGCACACAGGGACGTGCCCAGCGGACACGGGGGCGTGGTCAACTAATGCGACAAAGTGAAATTAATGAAGAAAGAGAAGAAGGATGGACACGGGGCCGTGCCTAATGGACACGGGGCCATGCCCGAGCTACTGTTCAGCCTATAAATATGGGTGCTTGGCTCATTTGCAAACCATCCCTTGGCACACCACCTCTCTCACACTTCACCCACCACCCACCACCATCACAACACCATCATCCACCACCATCATCCATTGTCCATCATAAAGTGTGTGAGTCGTCTCGGGATCCAAGATTGATCGTAAGAGTTCTTGACAATCAAGGCCATGTTTGCCAAAGTCTCTTACATCACTTGGTGAAGACAAGTGTCTAGTGTAATACTTTTTATTTTTAATCTTTTCGCACTTTTTACTTGGTTATGTATTAATGACTTTAATAACTAGTTTCTTATGTTGAAGGTGATTCTTCCTTATCGTTTGTCCGTGGTGTCTTGGCATTATTTTACTGTCTATATAAAATAAAAGATTTTCACCATTCATATCTCCACGGTCTATATGGAGGTATGTTGGCTACCTGGTCGGGGGTTAAGGGAACGGTTTGGTAAGAGTCTTGCCTTATTCAGTGTATAGATCCTACAAGGACCTGGGTCAAATTTAGTAGGACCTCCTTCAATACCCACCGGTATTGGATGGCGGGGGTCCAAACTCTTTGATCCCCTCATATGTAAGCTACTATTAATACTTTAATCCGGCTACTTAGGACTGTATCCCTGCTGACTCAGACTATTTAGCCGAGGGTAACGTCACCTTCAAAAGAGGGGCCTACCATAATATGCATTAATAACTTAATTAATTATCTTTCAATAATCCGACCCTTTAGGATTGTATCCTTGCTGACTCAAACTACTGGGTTGAGGGTAACGTCACCTTCAAAAGAGGGGCCTACTACAATAACTAAGATAATCTCTTAAAAAGTGCAAAAGTGCGGAAATAATCAAAGGTTACACTATACACGAGTCGGAGCCAAGTGATTCATCTTGTCTATCTGTTTTTATTTTTCAGCATTTTAGTTAGTTTTTATTTTTCTAGATTAAATCTTTTTCTAAACTTTTGATTTGATTAGACGTTGAGGATAAACCGGTACTAAAAGCTCTTGTGTCCTTGGATGACCTCGGTATCTTACCAACACTATACGACGCTCACGATGGGTGCACTTGCCCATGTGTGTGTTTGGTGTTAGTGAAATATCGTGTTTTATAAATTTAAAACTTGAAGTGGTTAAAAAGGGCTAGAATATATATTAAAAATATAGTCACAGTAACGCACACCATTGTCTACGAGTTTCTCCCTTCGTACGAAGTGAGTCTCTTCGTACGAAGCGACCTAAATCTCCCTTTGTACGAAGCTGTTTCAGCACACATGTACTTTATGTTTTGCTCTGTTCAGCACCAGTCTTGTTTCATCTAAATAAGCTACGTTACGTGATTCACAGAAGTGATAGAAATACTGCATTCACAAACTCCCCCTTAGATATTACTACAGTCAATATCGTAGCTTTCTGTCTCTCTCCGAGTCTTCCAGAAGTGTTGACATTTTCAGCACCACAGACTCTCCCTTTACTCTAACGGACTCCCCGTGGATCTGCTTACAGCTTCAGCTGCTCCCCCTTTCAGTTAACTCTTTCTCCAGGCTCCCCCGTTCATTAAGCTTCTATGCTTTTCAGGGTCGACACCTGGTTCTAACTCTACAAACTCCTCCAGGATAGTTACTTGGCTCTTTGAATACACGCCCCCTTGCTTTGAGCTTGCCCTCAGACTCCCCCTTAGTCCAGCTATCGGGATCGTAATATGAAAAACTAACAATTTCAAAACATCTGTAAGATATTTGACAATTTAAGTTCAAGATTGAAAGCCTAGATCTAAACACAAATTTTTAACAATTAAAGCTCAATATATCATAGGATCGAGAACCTGGCTCTAATGCACATTTTAAAATTGTTGCTGTCATAACCCCCGATCCCAAATCCCCGGGAACGGGCGGCCGTGAACCAGTTTCGGTGGTATCACATATTGTCTAATTTGGCAGCAGAAATTTCATAAGGACCGTAGTTAGGAAATATTTTATCAGAGTAAAACCACCATTTTTATAATAATAAACATATGGGTAAAACCCAAGTTTTCAGTACACACATTTTCATAGGAATAAATCCTAATTTATTTAGTAAAAACATCTATCCATTTTAGGTAACTTTATTGCCACTTTTCCAAGCCTTCAGTGCTGTCCAGCTGGCTTCTATTTGGCTTTCACATTTTGTTACCTGAAACGCGTTTAAAAACATTTGTCAGTGGGAAATACTGGTGAGTGAATCCCAGTTTAATCAAGTTTAATAAAATCATTGTACATTATTGAGGGCGATCTCGCAATTATATTTGTTTCCAAGTTATACCAATTAACATCCGCGGTACTGTCATCAGACTTATGGTCATGTTACTCCTTGACCAGGTGGTAACAAATTTTGTATACAAAACCCCAAATATACCCACGATAATTGTATCCTTACAAACACTCAATCACTACTATTCGCATGGAAAAAATATTTAAGGTTTTGTAAAAACAGTTCACAAAATAGAATTACAAAAAGAGGATAAACTCACATTGCTGTCTTAGATTATTCTTTAGGGTTTCCTGGTGAAAATCTATAATTTACACAAATGCACATGCGTTAGTATAATAACCAATTTTAACATTAGTAATACCCTGCCCGAGACGGCATTCCAACGACTACGTCGGGTAGAACCATGACAGCCGTTACGGAACCCTAGATCGATCGGGCAACGTATCTAATACGTATCCAGGGGTTATGATACTTACAACGGAGCAGAACCTCGCTATTTAGGGGGGGTATAATACCCGAGTATAGCTTATACTATTAGAAATTTCGAGATTTAGAAAGGAAATGAACGAGCAGACTGAAGATCCGATGCCCTTTACTTATAGGGCCTGATATTGACTTTCTCGCGGCCCACGTAAGAGTAACCAAGGGGCTACGCGGCCCGCGTCAACTCTGGTCAACAGAGTAGCTTGTCTGGATCAACGACTAGACTCGCCACGATGATGACACGTGTCATCACCGGGCTGCGCCACCTTCTTGATCTTTAGCGGCCCGCGTAGACCCTTGTGTGGTTTTACGGGCCCCGCGTCAAACCCAAAAATTCCATTTTTAATTATTTTTAATAATATTAAAGGTATTCGGGGTCCGTTTTCGCGTATGGGGTGTATTCTAAGACATATTGGGATATTTTAAATATTTTTAGGGTGTCAGAAAAATAATTTGGAGGGTTGTTATATCCTCCCTACCTTGTTTTAGAACTCATCCTCGAGGTCTTACTGGAAGAAGTGTGGATATTTCCTTTGCATTTCTGATTCAAGTTCCCATGTGTATTCTGGTCCTCTTTTGGAGTCCCACTTTACTTTGACCAGAACTAGTCTTTTGTGCTTGAGATTCTTAACTTTTCGGTCTTCAATCTGTAGAGGTCTTTCTACAAACTTAAGTTGTTCATTTACCTCTATGTCCTTAAGAGGTACTACCAATGATTTATCGGCTAAACATTTCTTAAGATTACATACATGAAATACATCATGTATTCCTGCCATCCCCTCTGGCAGTTGTAGTTGATAGGCTACAGGTCCTATTTTTCTAATAATTTTGAAAGGTCCAACATACCTGGGACTTAGCTTTCCTCTCTTGATGAATCTTACCACTCCTTTCCAAGGAGAGACTTTTAGCAGCGCTTTATCCCCTTCTTGAAATTCCAACGGCTTTCGCTTGTTGTCCGCATAGCTTTTCTGTCGATCACGTGCTGCTTTCAGTCGTTCCTTGACTTGAATGATTTTGTCAGTTGTTTCTTGCACTATCTCAGGTCCAGATAGTTGCTTTTCCCCAATTTCTACCCAACAGACTGGGGTTTGGCACTTTCGTCCATAAAGTGCTTCGAATGGTGCAGCATTGATACTGGTGTGAAAACTGTTATTATAAGAAAATTCTATTAATGGTAAGTGATCGTCCCAATTACCTCCGAAATCAATTACACAAGCTCTAAGCATATCTTCCATTGTCTAAACCGTCCTTTCGCTTTGTCCGTCCGTTTGAGGATGATAAGTTGTGCTTAGATTTAGTTTGGTTCCTATTGCTTTTTGGAAACTTGTCCAAAAATAAGAGGTAAAACAGTTATCTCTGTCAGAAACAATTGATAAAGGAATTCCATGTAGAGAAACTATTTCATTTACATATAATTTAGCTAATTGTTCCATACTGAAAGTTTCCTTCATTGGTAGAAAATGAGCTGACTTAGTTAATCTATCTACAATCACCCAGATTGCATCATTACCTTTTCTTGTTTTGGGTAATTTGGTAACGAAATCCATTGTTATCAATTCCCATTTCCATACTGGCATTTCTAACTGTTGCAATAAACCTGAAGGTTTCTGGTGTTCAGCTTTAATTTGTGAACAGGTCAAACACTTAGAAACATAAGCTGCTATATCTTTCTTCATTCCTATCCACCAGAAATTCTTTCTTAAATCCTGATACATTTTATCATTTCCAGGATGCATCGTATACTTAGACTTATGGGCTTCTTCTAATATATGGTGACGTAGGTTTCCTAATTTGGGTATCCACATTCTTTTGTTATGGAATCTCTATATTCCATCTGTTCCTTGTTCTAATTCTTTAATCATTCCTTTTAATTTTTCAGTATCTTCCTTGATTACTGATTCTTGTGCTTTTCTAATTTGTTTATTTAAATCTACTTGTAGATTTATTTTAAGAGAACGTACTCTTTTTGGCTTTCATGATATTTTCGACTTAAAGCGTCAGCTACTACATTTGCCTTTCCTGCATGGTACTGGATATTACAATCATAATCACTTAATAATTCCATCCAACGTCTTTGTCTCATATTCAATTCTTTTTGCCCGAAAACGTATCTTAAACTCTTATGATCAGTAAAAATGGTAAACTTACTACCATAAAGGTAATGTCTCCAAATCTTAAGGGCAAAAATTATGGCTCCTAATTCCAAATCATGGGTCGAATAATTTTCTTCATGATTCTTAAGTTGTCTAGACGCATAAGCTATTACTTTTTGACGTTGCATCAACACACATCCATAACCTAATTTAGAAGCATCACAGTAGACTATAAAGTCTTCAGTTCCTTCTGGTAATGCTAGTATAGGTGCGTTGGTTAATCTTTGCTTAAGGATTCTAAAGGCTTCTTCTTGTTTTGATCCCCATTCAAATTTAATAGATTTACTGGTTAGCTTAGTTAAAGGCATGGCTATTCTAGAAAAATCTTGAATAAATCTTCTATAATAACCGGCCAGTCCTAAGAAACTTCTAACCTCGGTTGGTGATTCAGGGGTTTTCCATTTGGTAATTGCTTCTATCTTTGTGGGATCCACATGAATTCCTTCATGATTGACTAGGTGTCCAGGAAACTGAACTTGTTCTAACCAAAACTCGCACTTTGAAAATTTTGCATAGAGCTTTTCTTTTCTTAATAAAATTAAAAGTGCGTGCAAATGCATTGCATGTTCTTCTTTACTTTTTGAGTAAATAAGAATATCATCTATAAAAACAATTATGAATTTATCCAAATATGGCTTACATATTCGGTTCATCATATCCATAAATGCGGCTGGGGCATTGGTTAAACCAAATGGCATGACAGTAAATTCATAATGGCCATACCTTGTTCTGAAAGCGGTCTTAGGAATGTCCTCTTCCTGTACCTTTAATTGATGATATCCTGACCTTAAATCGATTTTCGAGAAAAATCGAGCTCCTTGCAATTAATCAAACAGATCATCGATTCTCGGTAATGGGTACTGATTCTTAATCGTGACCTTGTTTAACTCACGGTAATCAATGCACATACGCATTGACCCGTCTTTCTTTTTAACAAACAATATTGGTTCTCCCCAAGGTGATGAGGTTGGCTGTATGAATCCTTTCTCCAACAATTCGTCTAGCTGTTTCTTCAATAACTGCATTTCAGCGGGTGCCAAACGGTAAGGTGCTTTGGCAATTGGTGCGGTTCCTGGTATAAGGTGGATTCTGAATTCAACTTCTCTGTCTGGCGGTAGTCCTGGTAATTCTTCTGGAAACACATCTGAAAACTGAGACACTACTGGAATATCTTTTAGTTCTTTTCCTTTAGTGTTAGTGATTATAGAAATCAAATACACTATAGATCCTTTTCTTATATAACTTGCTGTTTTCATCACAGAGATGAATTTTGTGGATCTAGATGGTTTATCTCCTTTAATTATGATCTTTTTACCTTTTGGTGAATTTACTTGGATTGACTTTTGATCACATAAAATACTGGCTTTATTGGTTATTAACCAATCCATTCCTAATACAACATCAAATCCTGCCAGATTCATTGGGTAAAGATTTGCAACAAATTTTTGATTTAAAATTTCTATTCTTGCTCCCAGCAAGATTTCAGAAATCCTAACGGTTTCTCAGTTAGCTGTCTCTACTAGACATTCTTGTGGTAGTTTAGTTAATGATTGATTAAGAAATTTGCAAAGCGAAGTATTAATAAAACTTTGGTTCGCCCCAGAGTCAAATAATACTTTAGCAAAATATCATTAACTAAAAACGTACCAGCTATCACATCCGGAATCATCTTGGCTTCATCTGCCGTCAGAACAAATGCTCTAGCATTTTTAGTGTTCTTGTTGTTTGTAGCTGGAGCTAATTTCGGGCAGTTTGGCTTGATGTGACCTTTTTCTCCACAGTTGAAGCACAGTCCATTACTAGATTTCCTCCTGCAATCTTCTTCCTTGTGTCCTGGTATCTTGCAGAAATTGCAATAGATGAAGCATTTTCCAGAATGCTTTTTCTTGCAGTACTTGCAATAGGGTGCAGAGGTAGAACCTACATTTTTCCCACAATTGGAATTTCTAGAACGAAATTCTTGGGTAAGTTTCTGGGCTAGGTTTCTCTTCTGATCTTCTTCCCGTGTACGCACCAGTTCATCTGTCAAGGTGTTTGCTAGTTCTGCAGCTTCTTCTATAGTTTGAGGTCTAGCTGCCTTGACTACATGTCTTATCTCACTGATTAATCCCCAGACATAACAGGAGATTAATACTGGTTCGGGTGATGCAAGGGTTGGCACTATTCTGGCATATTCAAAGAATAATGTAGTGTACCCCTTACTATCCACTCCTGTCATTCTAAGGTTTAAAAACTTATTTGCTATCTGTTCCTTTTCATTGGGAGGGCATAATTTTCTTTCTACCATGTTTTTAAATTCCTCCCATTCCATGTTGTAAACCCTATAACATCCCCTAGATTGGAGGATAGTGTTCCACCACTCTAAGGCTGAGTTTTTAAACAGATTAGAAGCAAACATTATTTTATCCTCTTCAGCACACTTGCTTATTTTTAAAACGGCTTCAGTCTTTTCTATCCAGCGTAGAACTGCAATAGCCCCTTCATTGCCCGAGAATTCTATTGGTTTACAAGACCAGAATTCTTTATAAGAACAACCATAAGGCATGGTTCTTCTTCTTTTGAGAATGGGCGTTTGAAGTATGGGTCCATTGTTTATGCTGTTTTCAGGTTCAGTGGGTCGCTTACTGGTATGGTTACTTTTATTATCCGCTTCTGTAACACCCTAAATAATTTGACGGAATTTAACTAATAATTACATGAAACTTTAATAAAATCAGAGTTTACAAAAAGATTTCGTGTTTAAACCATACACACTTAAGATAGTACCAACACATCCCAAGATAATCCATAACAAGTTTAAAAGTTAACCCTTGCTAGTAAACTAACCACTAGTTTAAGGGATTTAAAACGTGATTAACAAAAATGTTTACAACATGATTATGTCTAGACAAGATTAAGATTAATGCGGAAGCTTCAAAATGCGTGTTCGGTTCTTGACATCATACTTGATCACCATCCAGGGAAAACTTCATCATACCTAGGGTCAAACATTAAAATCATTAGTTTTGACAACAATACATTACGTATAAACGAGTTATAACGTCGCAAAATAACAAACTAAATTCAAGTTTTCAGGTTTCCACCGTAACTTACGGTAGACTTTGAACATCATGGTCTGCTGTAACTCAGGAGACCTTCACCGTAAGTCTTCAGACCTCCACCGTAAATTACGGTGGGACCGTAATTTACGGCAGGTCCTGCACTTTTGCCTTTTAACAATTTTTCAACTTTGAATGATCATAACTTTCTACTCGTTAATCCGTTTTAACCGTTTCTTTTTCCTACGAGTTCGTAATAAAATTACGGACTCAACCATATAAATTTTACATCGCGGAAACCGAGATACCGACTATTGGTTCACAACTTCCTTATTTTCATTATCCAACCCATTAGTGTGAGTGCATAGCACCTCTTTTCCATTCTTAAGACTTTATAGACATAATTACCCAATCACCCGGGCTCACCTACTTGGTGTATTCGCGCCAATTCCATGGCTTTGCGATTCCTTTAGGACTAATATTTGTTTCTTCGGAATTCAAGCATTCCGTTTCAAACAACCCTTTTTCATTCAACATTTATTGTTTGACCCATATTCCGGGTTCTTATACTTAGGTTAATATCACCAAATCATTGATATGGTACAATTCATCATTTAACAAGGTATAAGACTTTCAAGTCTCTACTCTCATGATTCTATTGAAAACATCATTTTGACCCGTTTGGCTATTTAGTGAAAACTATCACTTTATTGATTAGCCAAACTATATACCAAATATTTACTTTGACCCGTTTGATGGTCGATTGTACTTCGCCACTTTAACAACGCATCAAACGCATCCAATTTAATACAACACAGTTCACACAACAAAAGTAATTATTCACATAAAATTTTAACGGGGCTAAAGCCACATACCTTTAAAGCACACCTTTTCCGCGAATATCACCTCCGGCGTGTCCACTTGACGTTCCGGATTCCTTGCCTAAAGAGTTCAATTCATAACAAGATTAGAACTCTTTCATAAGCTTTAACGCATGAACCCATAACACATACAAATCTGCGTTTTTAGCAATCTTTAACATTTTAACCCTCATTTAGGCGTTTTATCAAACACCTTGCGGGTCAGATTTCTACATTATCTAAACCAAGTTCATAACTTGAATTTATTACCCAAATCAACTTCAATTAGACAATATACACATATTTTAACATCACAATTTCAGAGATTAGCTCTCAAATTTCAGTTTACACTAGAACAAGGGTCTTAATCCTAGTGTTTATCAAATTCTACTAACTTACTAATCACCCACTACGGTGATTTTGATCCTTACAACTAACATGCAAGATTTTGACAAGAAATCATCTAGGGTTTGTCCCTAGACTTCACATTACTTCCAATTTCATGTTTTACAACACATAATCAAGCTCAACCTTCGATTTCAATCACATGCAAGAATTTGAGTTGTATCAAAACAACCTAATTTGACATACCTTATGACCTCCTTGACGAGGAGATCACTATTCTATGTTCAGATTTCGATTATAACATGATTTGAGCCTTCAATTGAGAGTTTTAGTAGATGTTAGGTTTTGGAGGTGTGGGTGTCGCCCCCTCCCTGTTGTTGATCGACCAGAACCTCAGTTTTGAGGTGTTTGGTTTGTTTTATTAAACAAAATAATAACAATAGTTTCAAGATTATCAACATTGGTCCCTCCACTTTGTTTAATATTTAGTTTTGGTTAATCTAACCTTATTTCTAGTTATTCATAGACTCATAGTTAACTAGCTTCTAATTTCCTAGTTAGATAAATTCTTGTTTATTTAAAACTTTATAATTTTAAATATAAAGTTTTGTATTTTCGGGATGTTACAAGTCCACCCCCCTTAAGAAGGGTTTCGTCCCCGAAACCGTAGTACGTACCAAATAGTTTAGGGTAGAGCCGTTGCATCTCTTCTTCGGATTCCCACGTGGTATCCGCACCCTTCCTGTGTTCCCACTTAACCTTCACTTGGTTAATTACTTTGTTCCTCAGACTCTTCTCTTTTTGATCTAAGATTGCAATTGGTCTCACTGCATAGTTGAGACTGTTATCCACCTCAATGTCATCATAGCTGATACGAGCAGTTTCTTCTGCCAAGCATTTTCGGAGATGTGACACATGGAAGGTGTTATGAATTCCACTCAACTCCTCGGGTAGTTCAAGGCGATATGCTACCTTACCAACCCGTTCAGTGATCCTGAATGGCCCAATGAACCTCGGACTCAACTTTCCTCTTTTTCTGAACCGTATAATTCCCTTCCATGGCGATACTTTTAGCATTACTTTATCGCCAACTTGAAATTCAATAGGTCTATTTCGCTTATCCGCATATGACTTTTGTCGATCCTGAGCTGCTTTTAGGTGAGCTCGAACCACATCAATTTTCTCATTCGTAGTTCGGATTATGTCAGTATGTGCTAATCCTCGTGGCCCCACTTCTCCCCAACACACCGGGGTTCGACACTTTCTACCATATAACATTTCATACGGGGCCATTTTAATGCTCGACTGATAACTATTGTTATATGAAAATTCGACCAAGGGTAGATGGACATCCCAACTGCCCCCGAAGTCGATGATGCAAGCCCGCAACATATCTTCCAACGTTTGTATCGTTCTCTCACTTTGCCCATCCGTTTGCGGATGGTAAGCAGTGCTAATGTACAGTTTAGTTCCCATTTGCTCTTGAAATTCGCGCCAGAATTTAGAGGTAAACCGAGTATCTCTGTCTGACACAATGGATATCGGCACTCCGTGACGTGCTATGATCTCATTGGTGTACACTTCCGACATCTTCTTGGATGTATAAGTCTCACGAATCGGAATGAAATGAGCACTTTTTGTCAATCGATCTACGACTACCCATATAGCATCAAATCCGTGATTGGTTTTGGGCAATTTGGTTAACAAATCCATCGTGATTTGTTCCCATTTCCAAACTGGGATATCCAGCGGTTGCAACCTACCATATGGCTTTTGGTGCTCCGCTTTGACTTGTAAACAAGTCATACACTTCTCCACATACTTCAAAATATCTCTTTTCATTCCGGGCCACCAATAGTTTTGTTTTACGTCATTATACATTTTGGTCGCCCCCGGATGAATTGAATAATGAGATTTATGGGCCTCGTCAAGAAGACGCGCCTTGGCCCCACACGTATTTGGAACCCAAATTCTCCCAAATCGAGTTTTCAATCCTTGATTACCATCCTCCAGGTCTTTTAGTTGCCCAACTATCCTTTCCTTCTTCACATTTTCTTGATTGCTTCAATTTGAGATTTTCGGATTTGTTCAAGCAAACCCGATGTCACAATTAATTGCATCGATTGTACTCGAATAGGCGTATAATCCGTCTTTCGGCTCAACGCGTCTTCCACTACGTTAGCCTTCCCGGGGTGGTAATGTATTTCACAATCAAAGTCTTTGACAGTTTCTAACCACCGCCTCTGCCTCATATTTAATTCCTTCTGATCGAAGAAATACTTTAAGCTTTTGTGGTCGGTAAAGATAGTGCACTTCACTCCGTACAAGTAATGCCTCCATATCTTCAAGGCAAACACCACTGCTGCCAACTCGAGGTCATGGGTAGGATATCTCTTCTCATGAGTCTTTAGCTGTCTCGAGGCATAGGCTATAACTTTTCCCCGCTGCATCAAAACGCAGCCAAGTCCCGAATGCGATGCATCCGAGTAAACTACCATATCCTCCGTTCCGTCCGGTAATGTCAACACCGGCGCATGGGTCAATTTTTCCTTGAGCGTTTGGAACACCCTTTCTTGATCCTCGGCCCAAATAAACTTTTCATCCTTACGGGTTAGTTTGGTCAACGGCGTAGCAATTTTGGAGAAATCTTGTATGAATCTCCGATAATAACCCGCAAGCCCCAAGAAGCTTCTAATTTCCGAAGGATTCTTCGGTGGAGTCCATCTTGACACAGCTTCTATTTTTGAAGGATCTACTAGCACTCCATTTGCACTAATGATATGCCCAAGAAATGGCACCTCTCGTAACCAGAAGGTACATTTTGAGAATTTCGCATACAATTTCTCTTTCCTGAGCGTCTCCAACACTTCACGCAAATGACTTGCGTGTTCTGCTTCATTCTTGGAGTATATCAAAATATCATCGATAAACACTATCACTGACTTGTCTAGCATGGGTTTGCAAACCCGGTTCATGAGATCCATGAAAGCTGCGGGTGCATTAGTTAACCCAAAGGACATCACGAGAACTCGTAATGTCCGTACCGTGTACGAAAAGCCGTTTTCGGTACATTCTCTTCTTTGACTTTCAACTGATGATACCCCGATCTGAGGTCGATTTTTGAGAACCAACTTGCACCTTGTAATTGGTCAAATAGGTCATCAATTCTTGGAAGCGGATATCGATTCTTTACCGTGAGTTTATTCAACTCCCGGTAATCAATGCACATACGCATGCTCCCGTCCTTCTTTCTCACGAATAATACCGGTGCGCCCCATGGAGACACGCTTGGCCGAATAAATCCCTTGTTGAGCAATTCTTGGATTTGTGACATCAATTCTTGCAATTCTGATGGCGCGAGTCGATGCGGCGCCTTGGCCACAGGTTTCGCGCCCGGAACCAATTCGATCCCGAACTCTACCTCCCGTACTGGCGGTATTCCCGGTAAATCTTCCGGAAATACATCAGCATATTCACGTACCACTGGTACATCTTCCATCTTTGGCGTCTCTTTATTAGGTTCGTTTCCATATATCATGAATGCTTTACACCCGCGCCTCATAAGTTTGTGGGCTTTTAGTATTGAGCACATAACAGGACTGCCCACTTTTTCGCCATAAATGGTGACTTGTTTTCCACTTGGAGATGTCGACTGTATCTCCTTGCGGAAACATATCACCTTTGCATGATGTCGGGATAACCAATCCATCCCTACCACTACTTGAAATTCTCCCATTGACATAGGGATCAAGTCTATCAAATATTCTTCATCATCAACGCTTATTTTGCAATCTCGACATACATCACATACAAGAAAACTTTTGTTATCACCTATTTCTACCTCTAATGGCATAGGCAATTTTGTTTGTACAAAAGAAGGATGTCGAATAAATCCATATGAAACAAAAGATTTATTCGCACCCGTATCAAATAACACATGTGCAGGAATTGAATTTATGGCAAATATACCTGAGACCACATCGGGCTCTGTTTTTGCCTCCATTGCTGTCAACTGGAAAGATCTCGCCTTTGCTCTTGGTGTCTCAGTAGGTGTATTCTTGTCATCTTTCTTTCCAACCAACTCCGGGCACTCAGATTTCTTGTGACCCGGTTGGTAGCATTTGTAGCACACCGACACCTTTCCCGGGCACAATGCAGCCGTGTGTCCCGTCTTCCCACATATCGGACACGGTTTGTCCTTGAACCGGCACTCACTTTTGTGCCCTTTCCCGCATATCTTGCAGTTTGATGACCCGCCCTTACCTTCTTGTTTCTTTGAGGATTCTGTTGTGCGCGCCTTTTTCGTTGGGCTTGGATTGACTATCTGAGCCCTTCTTTCACCTCTTTCAATCTGTTTCTTCAACTCTATATCCTGTTCCCGAGCAACGTTTATAATTTCGGTGAGAGTCTCATACTTTGAAGGAGTCATAAACTCCCTATACTCGGCGCTCAACATATTATAATAATAATATATTTTCTGCTCCTCATTCGTTATCAACTCATCACAAAACTTCATCTTATCCATGAATATTCCCGTGATTTTGTCAATAGATTCACCCTTGTGACGAAGCTGCATGAATTCTTCCTTGATCTTGTTAATGACTGCCTTGGGACTGTGATGTTTAAGAAACGACGTCTTAAACTTATCCCATGTCATAGCTTTAGCCGCTTCGCTTCCAATTTCTTTCTTCTTGTTATCCCACCAGTCTTTCGCTTGACCCCTTAACTGACCCGTGCCATAAGCTACGTAGTCATCCGGATCACAATGAGTCCTTTTAAACACTCCATCCATATCGCTTAACCATCGTTGACATATGATTGGGTCAACCTCCCCATTGTAAATGGGCGGTTTACACGCCATGAACTCTTTATAAGAACAAGATTTTCGTCCTCCTGACTTCTCCTTTGCTAAATTGGTATTATCCTCCAATTTCTTGATTCTTTCTTCCACCACTGATAATACCGTGGTTTGGATTTTTTCGATGAAACCCGACAAACTGTTTTCGATTGCTTTTCCTACCTCTTCAGCAATCACTTCTCTCGTTTGCTTGGTGACTCTTGGCACCGCATCATCATTGCCTTTATCCGTCATCTTTAACTGAAATGTTTACATTAAGCGTTAACATTTCATTTATGACGTATGATTTATTCACTTCGGTTTGTTCAAGTTCATAACTTGTTTTCACCGTTCTTATTTAATGCACTTTCCGGGTTTGAGTGTGTTAACACGCTCTTCCCATGCATTTCCATTCATTACTTCCCTTTTTATACTTAGTAACTCTACTTTAGAACAATTTACTCTTACCGGATGTTTGATCAAGCTTGAACCGAACACTTGTTAACAACCTTGGGCTCTGATACCAACTTGTAACACCCTAAATAATTTGACGGAATTTAACTAATAATTACATGAAACTTTAATAAAATCAGAGTTTACAAAAAATTTCGTGTTTAAACCATACACACTTGAGATAGTACCAACACATCCCAAGATAATCCATAACAAGTTTAAAAGTTAACCCTTGCTAGTAAACAAACCACTAGTTTAAGGGATTTAAAACGTGATTAACAAAAATGTTTACAACATGATTATGTCTAGACAAGATTAAGATTAATGCGGAAGCTTCAAAATGCGTGTTCGGTTCTTGACATCATACTTGATCACCATCCAGGGAAAACTTCATCATACCTAGGGTCAAACACTAAAATCATTAGTTTTGACAACAATACATTACGTGTAAACGAGTTATAACGTCGCAAAATAACAAACTAAATTCAAGTTTTCAGGTTTCCACCGTAACTTACGGTATTACCGTAAGTTACGGTAGACTTTGAACATCATGGTCTGCTGTAACTCAGGAGACCTTCACCGTAAATTACGGTGGGACCGTAATTTACGGCAGGTCCTGCACTTTTGCCTTTTAACAATTTTTCAACTTTGAATGATCATAACTTTCTACTCGTTAATCCGTTTTAACCGTTTCTTTTTCCTACGAGTTCGTAATAAAATTACGGACTCAACCATATAAATTTTACATCGCGGAAACCGAGATACCGACTATTGGTTCACAACTTCCTTATTTTCATTATCCAACCCATTAGTGTGAGTGCATAGCACCTCTTTTCCATTCTTAAGACTTTATAGACATAATTACCCAATCACCCGGGCTCACCTACTTGGTGTATTCGCGCCAATTCCATGGCTTTGCGATTCCTTTAGGACTAATATTTGTTTCTTCGAAATTCAAGCATTCCGTTTCAAACAACCCTTTTTCATTCAACATTTATTGTTTGACCCATATTCCGGGTTCTTATACTTAGGTTAATATCACCAAATCATTGATATGGTACAATTCATCATTTAACAAGGTATAAGACTTTCAAGTCTCTACTCTCATGATTCTATTGAAAACATCATTTTGACCCGTTTGGCTATTTAGTGAAAACCATCACTTTATTGACTAGCCAAACTATATACCAAATATTTACTTTGACTCGTTTGATGGTCGAGTGTACTTCGCCACTTTAACAACGCATCAAACGCATCCATTTTAATACAACACCATTCACACAACAAAAGTAATTATTCACATAAAATTTTAACGGGGCTAAAGCCACGTACCTTTAAAGCACACCTTTTCCGCGAATATCACCTCCGGCGTGTCCACTTGACGTTCTGGATTCCTTGCCTAAAGAGTTCAATTCATAACAAGATTATAACTCTTTCATAAGATTTAACGCATGAACCCATAACACATACAAATCTGCGTTTTTAGCAATCTTTAACATTTTAACCCTCATTTAGGCGTTTTATCAAACACCTTGCGGGTCAGATTTCTACATTATCTAAACCAAGTTCATAACTTGAATTTATTACCCAAATCAACTTCAATTAGACAATATACACATATTTTAACATCACAATTTCATAGATTAGCTCTCAAATTTCAGTTTACATTAGAACAAGGGTCTTAATCCTAGTGTTTATCAAATTCTACTAACTTACTAATCACCCACTACGGTGATTTTGATCCTTACAACTAACATGCAAGATTTTGACAAGAAATCATCTAGGGTTTGTCCCTAGACTTCACATTACTTCCAATTTCATGTTTTACAACACATAATCAAGCTCAACCTTCAATTTCAATCACATGCAAGAATTTGAGTTGTATCAAAACAACCTAATTTGACATACCCTATGACCTCCTTGATGAGGAGATCACGATTCTATGTTCAGATTTCGATTATAACATGATTTGAGCCTTCAATTGAGAGTTTTAGTAGATGTTAGGTTTTAGAGGTGTGGGTGTCGCCCCCTCCCTGTTGTTGATCGACCAGAACCTCAGTTTTGAGGTGTTTGGTTTGTTTTATTAAACAAAATAATAACAATAGTTTCAAGATTATCAACATTGGTCCCTCCACTTTGTTTAATATTTAGTTTTGGTTAATCTAACCTTATTTCTAGTTATTCATAGACTCATAGTTAACTAGGTTCTAATTTCCTAGTTAGATAAATTCTTGTTTATTTAAAACTTTATAATTTTAAATATAAAGTTTTGTATTTTCGGGTTGTTACTTCTCTAACAGCTTGAATAATATTGGGCATAGCATCTATAATTCCTTGTGCCACTAGGTTTGGGATGACACTGTTATTCGCTTGATTCCCATTGTTATCATTGTTCAGATTATCATTATTCGGATTATTATCATTCTGATTTTCCGAATGACTATCCCGATTCTCTTGATTCACTTGGTCAGCCATCTGAATTTTAAACATTTACCACGTATTAATATCACAATTAAAATTTATCAATCACATAACATGCAGTTTGTTCAAAAACGTCAAACATTGTGACTTACTCTTTCTTATAGATAGTATGCATCACTACAAACCAACACTGGAATTTAAAAATTACAGGACCGAATGAAATTAAAATTACACTACCAACTGGAATTTAAAGTTACACTATTAGTAGTAGGCATCCATAGTTTTTTTTTTCAAACACACATATTATATATATATATATATATATTATTACGATTATGGGTAGGGATTTCCCAAAAATCCATACCATGCTCGTCATACTTCCAGACGAGTCGTTCACCTATTCGCTTCATTCTCTTACTTCCTTCTATGATATCCTCCCCAAAGGTGCGGAGTTCCCTCAGGTTGGAGGCACTCATGGGTAGTGCAGGTGCTGGGTTTGGGTTTGGGATCTGAGGCATGGGTGCTTGGAAAGGATTTTCTAAAATTTCTCGGACGTATGGGTCATGGTTCCAGAAAGGATCTAGGACGTCTAAGTCAGGGTAAGCTGCTATTTTTGGCATGGGTATATCTTCATGTATCAGGTAATATTGCCCATAGTCCCTATGGTCATCCCACCATGGGTCGTAATTTGGGTCTAAGGGATCTGGTGCTGGTTTCCTAGGTATCTCCTCCGGGTTAAAATCATGCATTTCTACTTGATTTTTAGGGTCAAAGTTATGCATTTGGACTTGGTTTTCAAGATTTTGTTCTACTTCCATTGGCTGTAATGGTTGGGGTGCTATTTGTTGTTCCAGATTTGGGTCAGCAGCAGTGGTTGGTAAGATGTGGAAGTTTGCTAGGCTTCTACTAAGCATTTCCTGAGTGTGACTATCAGTTTCCCTTTTTATGGCTGCTAAGGCTCGCTGTTCTTGCAACTTCTTCATCCTTTTCCTACGCTCATGTGCTCCTTTACTAAACCATCCTCTTCTTTTTCTGAAGGAATGGCTCTTCAGATTGAGCCTTAAACACGAATATTCCTTCTTCATCATCGGCGGCATACCCTGAGAGGGCAGGCTGCGAAGAGGCGCCTTCGCTTCTACGCGAACCAGACAACTGACGATACGCGTCTGATGGTCCTTGGTCGCTCATACTGTAAACTAACAAATAGTCAAATAACACATAACAATAAAATATAGTTATGCACGTATTTCTGTAATTTATTTCCTAACACTTGGAATAATACTTTGTTGTCAGCAGAACACTTCTGTGGCTGAATCAGTGGCTTAGCTCTGATACCACCTCCTGTCACAACCCCCGATCCCAAATCCCCGGGAACGGGCGGCCGTGAACCAGTTTCGATGGTATCACGTATTGTCTAATTTGGCAGCGGAAATTTTCATCAGGACCGTAGTTAGGAAATATTTTATCAGAGTAAAACCACCATTTTTATAATAATAAACATATGGGTAAAACCCAAGTTTTCAGTACACACATTTTCATAGGAATGAATCCTATTTTATTTAGTAAAAACATCTATCCATTTTAGGAAACTTTATTGCCACTTTTCCAAGCCTTCAGTGCTGTCCAGCTGGCTTCTATTTGGCTTTCACATTTTGTTACCTGAAACGCGTTTAAAAACATTTTTCAGTGGGAAATACTGGTGAGTGAATCCCAGTTTAATCAAGTTTAATAAAACCATTGTACAGTATTGAGGGCGATCTTGCAATTATATTTGTTTCCAAGTTATACCAATTAACATCCGTGGTACTGTCATCAGACTTATGGTCATGTTACTCCTTGACCAGGTGGTAAAAAATTTTGTATACAAAACCCTAAATATACCTACGATAATTGTATCCTTACAAATGCTCAATCACTGCTATTCGCATGGAAAAATATTTAAGGTTTTGTAAAAACAGTTCACAAAATAGATTTACAAAAACAGGATAAACTCACATTGCTATCTTAGATTATTCTTTAGGGTTTCCTGGTGAAAATCTATAATTTGCACAAATGCACACGCGTTAGTATAATAACCCATTTTAACATTAGTAATACCCTCCCCGAGACAGCATTCCAACGACTACGTCTGGCAGAACCACGACAGCCGTTACGGAACCCTAGATCAATCGGGCAGCGTATCTAATACGTATCCAGGGGTTATGATACTTACAACGGAGCAGAACCTCGCTATTTAGGGGGGTATAATACCCGAGTATAGCTTATACTATCAGAAATTTCAAGATTTAGAAAGGAAATGAACGAGCAGACTGAAGATCCGATGCCCTCTACTTATAGGGCATGATCTTGACTTTCTCGCGGCCCGCATAAGAGTAACCAAGGGGCTACGCGGCCCGCGTCAACTCTGGTCAACAGAGTAGCTTGTCCGGATCAGCGACTAGACTCACCACGATGATGACACGTGTCATTACCGGGCTGTGCCACCTTCTTGATCTCTAGCGGCCCGCGTAGACCCTTGTGTGGTCTTACGCGCCCCACGTCAAACCCAAAAATTCCATTTTTAATTATTTTTAATAATATTAAAGGTATTCGGGGTCCGTTTTCGTGTATGGGGTGTATTCTAAGACATATTGGGATATTTTAAATATTTTTAGTGTGTTAGAAAAATAATTTGGAGGGTTGTTATAGTTGCCTGGTTCTTTTTAATCTAAAAAAATTAACAATTTGAAATCTCCCAGAATTACTCGACTCTACTTCCCCTATCAAATAACTATGTATTTGACAATTAAGCATCCAAAATATTTCTCAAATAATCAGTCAATTCCAAATTATTGACCTTGGAGGTTCTCACAAACTGTTTTTAAATTTTTCAATTAAAATTTCAAGTTTCAAACTAGTGAACTTGTTTACTTTTCGGAGACATGTTCATCAAACTTAGATTTCGAAAACTCAGCATTCAGACATCGATTGTCGAAAATAAAGTAGAAACAAAATCTTTTTGGGATTTTCTATAACATAAAGCAGTAAAGAAATATTTACAGACAATATTTTTGTTTGAATTCATATCAAAGGATCATATCAGTTTATGAAAAATCACTAGCATCGTTGTGCTATAAACATTTTAAGTTCTAAACGATTCACTTAGATTGTCAGTATACTAATCCACTTAAATTCTCACACAAAGTTCAACTGATTCGAGATACGAGATTTAGTGTCTTAAGAACTTAACTTATCTGCATGTCCCACTTCAGAATATACTCCCGTATCAAGATTCCCTAGATTCAGTCTTGTCACACCCCGACCACGTAGAACATACAAAACGTGGCGGAAACATCGGGGAGTGTTGTAACAGAATTAATTGTTTCAAATCCATGGCAATTGAAGTTTCGTTTTATTAATTAAAAGTGTTACAATGTCTAAACAAACAAAGAAATACAACATAATTAACTAGTCTTGCATCTTTTATTGTCACTAAAGCCCAAGTCTGCCTATGTGTATCTTGATCATCTTATGCAACAGTTCCTGAAAAACACATGTGAAAATAGGTACGTCAGCATAAAAATGCCTGTGAGATACATAGGTTTTGTGAAAATATGTTTCATGACTTATGTTTGAGAAAATGTTTAGTCATGAACCTTGTTATTTGCTTTGTTTTGTAAATCATTTGAAAAACAATGAGTTCAGATGATATGTATAAATAAATGTAAGGTTAAATGAATAACCAAGTAAAATATGTTTGCATAAGATAAGATGTTTATAAATCAATGTCTTGTGAAAAGTATGTTATTTGTATAAAATGTTCTATGTCTCAAACTGAAATGATTCAAATAACGCTATGATATGTAATACCATACAAACACTTATATATAGGAAGTACCAGCGGCGTATCCACCATGCTTGTATCATATTACACACGCATCGTTACTTAATCACTTAATCAAACCAAACCAAACAATGTAAAATGTCTATGTTTAAATCAATTGTCAAATGTATTAAATAATATGTCAAAGTATTCATGTCAAGATGTAAATCATGTCAAAATGTCTATGTCAAATATCCATGTCAAATGTCTATGTCAAATATCCATGTCAAATGTCTATGTCAAATATCCATGTCAAATGTCTATGTCAAATATCCATGTATGGCAAGTGAAATGTCTCAACTAAACCATATGCACAAAAACAAAGTATTGAAGTAAAACTTGGTTTAAATCAAAGTTATGTTTTGTGGAAAATGCATGATCTAATGTCAATCATGTTAAAATGTCTATGTCGAAATGTCATGTAAAACGATGTACTAAGTAATGCACACAATGGCAATACATAGCATGAAATGTAATGAAATCGTGTACTATAATGTACTAACGAACATAGCAGTATATGATGTGAAAACAGGAAAGCAGGAAAGTAACAAGTAGGCACATGTGTTCCACCCCAAAACAGTTTGGAAAACAGTAAAAGAGGGGTCTATGTACTCACCTGAGATTGCTCAGTAGTCCTTGAGTAACAACTAAACAATGCTAGAGATCGCGGATATCAAACGGCACCTACTATAGGTAACTACATTAATAAACCGGACCTAAATCGGAAGATCGGGTAGTATTAGGGTTTGTAAACCAAACGAGTGTAGAGACTCGTGTCATTTTGGTTTAACAAAGCCTACATACTAAATGAAACCTAACATAATTGATTACGACCCATTACGACCCGTTTAGGAAGCTTATGCTACTTTAACGCGTCGTTCGCGTGAAACGCGTTCGGACCGCCTAACTAGCCCTATGACAAGTGTTATATGCCTAAACATATTACATAATCAGTTATGTGACAAAGGTTTAGGTTACATATGCTTAATTACCAATTATACATGAAAAGGGTATTTTGGTAATTTACCTAAGGCATATAAACTACCTATCATACAACTACTTAAACGATGCGACCATAGGGTATAACCTCGGAAGGTTATTCCCTACCTACTATGGTCACCTAATGTATTTGGTCGGATCCTAATGATCGACCAAATGGGTCGGGTTCGAGGTATAAGCGATTTATTAGATCGCTTACCCTACGACCCTAGCCAACGTGGTAATCAGTAGGCATAGTCCCAAGGGACTATAACCAACGTGATTACACTCACGTTACGAAGTTCAAACGAACTTCGCATTGACCATAACTGGTCAATGTAGAAAGTCAAACAAAGTTTGACTTTCAGACTCGAAAGACTCGAAAAGCAATAAAAGAACGAAAGAATACTTACGAAGGGTCCCCGAATGCTAATCCCGATCCAAGAACTCAGGTATGAAACAATGGTTTCAACTTAGAGCTCTCAAATCAGAATTCTTGTGCAAAATGAGGTTGTGTGGGTTGGGTATTTATAGGAATACCCGAACCGTTAGGATCGTTTCATGGAAAACGTGCCATGATCCAACCCGTACACTTGTCGGAACCTTATGGAAGCTAAAATTCCATCCTTATCTCATGACTAGACAATTAGGAACTTGTGGTTGTGGGTTAATCTGCTGAAAACAGGCTGTTAAGTACTCTGCATCTGGTCTGCAGACCCCTAGCGCACCGCTACGCTAAAAGTGTAGCGCACCGCTAGGCTTAAGTTTGGCAGATTTACACTTTTGGTCCCTGTCATGCATTCAGCCCATTTTCGACACGTTTAAGGCCCGTTAACCCCATTTCAAAGCTCTAAAATGAAGTTAAAGTATAGGGAACTTAAAATGTGTTCAAAAATATCTCGGATGTCGGTTCGTTTAGCCGTACGAACGCGATGTTCGCTTAATTACGACGGAATGCGCATAAGCGCGAAAAACGAACCAAATGACGCGACGAATGGATTTTTCTTATGGCGAACACTAAAATAAAATATTTTAGTGCTTACATAAATTTTTTGGATGTCCGGATGTATTCAGAACGTAAGTTACGCGTAAAAATGCAAACTTGTGCACTTTTTGACGCTTTTAGTCCCTGAATGACACAAAAGTTTATTTTAACATACCGAACACCTCAAAGCCTATTTCTAAGCTATGTAAAGGATATTTATGGTATGTTTAACTTATGTTCATGTCCCGGAAGGTCTATTACAGTTCAAATTGGCATACTTTCGCAGTTTGTCAACTTTAGTCCCTGTAAGCGAATAAACTTTGATTTCACTACACCAAACCTTCCAAAACTTATATCTAAGTTATGTAAAGGTTATTTAAGGTATGTTAAGCCTATTTCACTATTCCGGAGTGTTTGTTGCATTAAACTGGTTATATTTACGCATCAGTGCGCGTATAACCTTCCAGAAAGCGATTTAGAGCTTGAAATCGAACAAGAGTTGATATGTGCAAAAGATACACATATTTATACAAGTCCAAAGTATGAAATACAATATTTCATTGGTTTGGCATTTGTTTGATGGTTGAAATGACACAGGTGTTACAGTCTCCCCTACTTTAGGAAATTTCGTCCCGAAATTAATTCGTAGGAGTCTATTTGTGACTTTGTGTTAAATAACCATCAAAGATGAACAAGACGTAATCCTGTAATTTCTCTTTAACGAACATTTTCCAGAAATGAAAAATGAACGGAGTTATTTTCAACAGGCATTATTCAGAAACTAAAATGAACAGAATAGTCATTTTATATCCTCAGAAACAAAAATGAACGGAATAGTCATTTTACATCTTCGGAAACAAAAATGGACAGAATAGTCATTTTACATCTTCAGAAACAAAAATGAACGGAATAGTCATTTTACATCTTCAGAAACAAAAATGAACGGAATCGTCATTTTACATCTTCAGAAACAAAAATGAACGGAATGGTCATTTTACATCTTCAGAAACAAAAATGGACAGAATAGTCATTTTACATCTTCAGAAACAAAAATGAACGGAATAGTCATTTTACATCTTCAGAAACAAAAATGAACGGAATAGTCATTTTACATCTTCAGAAACAAAAATGAACGGAATAGACTCTAGACACATGACAAAATTCGCTGTGGTTTCTGTGCACTGAATTCCATAATTATGTATGCATCCATAATTATGCAATTCCTTGCATAGTCCGCACAACTTGTCTTGAAATGTTTGTGGGGAGGATAATCAAACCTGTGATGAGTGTGACTAGACTACCATAGGGTCCTTTTAATTAGATCAACAAAGGATCCTTTTAATTAGACCACCAAGGAGTCCTTTCAGCTATATCATCACATGATATTCCTAACCAGATTTTTGGATCAATCTGTTTACCTAGACCTCTCAGGATCTAATTATGGAATGGTACAATATAATCCAAGGGACTTAACTACAACGTAAAAGCCCATTGAGGATTTAATATAGTACACAAAGATATGGAAGATTCTACGAGGATTTGGATGACAAGAATTTGGATCACACAAAAACATAAAAGAAAACACATAAGCACATAATCACATAGTTGTTTAATTTGTTTATTAATTTGTTATCTTTGGACGCGGATACTCAAAGTACACCAGGAATTCAATTCGTGGATTTCATTTGGTACTTTAATCATTTCAAGAATCCATCCATGAAGATAGGAAGATCTAAATAAGAATTCGGCTTTGTCCTTATTGAATGGTAATGTTCGTATTAAGGCATACGAATAATTCAATTAAGGGCTCCGATTTGAGTGATATTCATCCACAAGGATCTGATTATGAGGATAGAAAGATCCTTTATGGATTTTTGAAATTTGTGTAACGAGAGGTGCTTCGACACCTTGCACTAGGCGTGCTTAAGTCGATACACAAAGTAGAAAGTTCATGAGGTTGAGGCGCTAGATATGCCAAGGCGACTTATGAAGCAGAACTTGAAGGTTAAGTAGCAACAGGGTTTGCAACTGCTTTGCTTTGAACAGCAAAGCGACACATGTTAACCAAATGTCTCCATCGTCCACCGTGGGTACATTTGTAACATGGTATTTGATTTGAATAATGACGATGGCATTGATTGCACCAAGGAGCAGTTCCCTTATACAGCTTCATCCCTGAGGCGTGTCATGGTGATAGCTAAGTCAACGGTCCTCTGGAGTACGACGCCTATTCGCTGGGTAATTGCAGCACCTGGTTCGGACATTGTTGTTGCGATGAAGAAGCATCTTGAAGATAACGAAAGGCATAGGAGGAAACAAGTGAAAGATAGTCAAAAGAGAATAACAACACATAAAGATTGTGACCATTTGTTTGTTACCAAAGGCAAACAAATGAGATGGTGACTAATCAAAGTAAATGGGTCAATATAATGTATCGCGAAGACATGCTCGCCTATAAGTGAACACTCATCCCAAGAATTCCCAGGTAAGCACAACTGGTCTCACGTCTGATGAGATGTATACGAAGTACTTGCCTAGACAGAAAACTCAGAATACAGGCATTCACCCTTCCAGTTTGCACGTGTTCACATTATTTAAAACCCAAAACCTTGACGAGATTTTGAAAACTCAAAGGGTTCAAAACCTTATAATAGAGAGTTCAAAACCTTACAATAGAGGGTTCAAAACCTAGTAATAAATCATCCTAGAACAGATGATTAGTTTTCAAAGCGGTTTTGAAATTTATGTTCTTGTTGTGGTCGTCGCCTAAGGATAGGTGACGGTATTGTTTTATGACTAAACGCAAGTAAACTCGCGTTAGGGTCCTAAGAAGATTATAGACTAGGTCAAAGCATTACTAATAACCTAATTCCCTATAACCATTGGCTCTGATACCATCTTTTCTGTCACACCCCGACCACGTAGAACATACAAAACGTGGCGGAAACATCGGGGAGTGTTGTAACAGAATTAATTGTTTCAAATCCATGGCAATTGAAGTTTCGTTTTATTAATTAAAAGTGTTACAATGTCTAAACAAACAAAGAAATACAACATAATTAACTAGTCTTGCATCTTTTATTGTCACTAAAGCCCAAGTCTGCCTATGTGTATCTTGATCATCTTATGCAACAGTTCCTGAAAAACACATGTGAAAATAGGTACGTCAGCATAAAAATGCCTGTGAGATACATAGGTTTTGTGAAAATAGGTTTCATGACTTATGTTTGAGAAAATGTTTAGTCATGAACCTTGTTATTTGCTTTGTTTTGTAAATCATTTGAAAAACAATGAGTTCAGATGATATGTATAAATAAATGTAAGGTTAAATGAATAACCAAGTAAAATATGTTTGCATAAGATAAGATGTTTATAAATCAATGTCTTGTGAAAAGTATGTTATTTGTATAAAATGTTCTATGTCTCAAACTGAAATGATTCAAATAACGCTATGATATGTAATACCATACAAACACTTATATATAGGAAGTACCAGCGGCGTATCCACCATGCTTGTATCATATTACACACGCATCGTTACTTAATCACTTAATCAAACCAAACCAAACAATGTAAAATGTCTATGTTTAAATCAATTGTCAAATGTATTAAATAATATGTCAAAGTATTCATGTCAAGATGTAAATCATGTCAAAATGTCTATGTCAAATATCCATGTCAAATGTCTATGTCAAATATCCATGTCAAATGTCTATGTCAAATATCCATGTCAAATGTCTATGTCAAATATCCATGTATGGCAAGTGAAATGTCTCAACTAAACCATATGCACAAAAACAAAGTATTGAAGTAAAACTTGGTTTAAATCAAAGTTATGTTTTGTGGAAAATGCATGATCTAATGTCAATCATGTTAAAATGTCTATGTCGAAATGTCATGTAAAACGATGTACTAAGTAATGCACACAATGGCAATACATAGCATGAAATGTAATGAAATCGTGTACTATAATGTACTAACGAACATAGCAGTATATGATGTGAAAACAGGAAAGCAGGAAAGTAACAAGTAGGCACATGTGTTCCACCCCAAAACAGTTTGGAAAACAGTAAAAGAGGGGTCTATGTACTCACCTGAGATTGCTCAGTAGTCCTTGAGTAACAACTAAACAATGCTAGAGATCGCGGATATCAAACGGCACCTACTATAGGTAACTACATTAATAAACCGGACCTAAATCGGAAGATCGGGTAGTATTAGGGTTTGTAAACCAAACGAGTGTAGAGACTCGTGTCATTTTGGTTTAACAAAGCCTACATACTAAATGAAACCTAACATAATTGATTACGACCCATTACGACCCGTTTAGGAAGCTTATGCTACTTTAACGCGTCGTTCGCGTGAAACGCGTTCGGACCGCCTAACTAGCCCTATGACAAGTGTTATATGCCTAAACATATTACATAATCAGTTATGTGACAAAGGTTTAGGTTACATATGCTTAATTACCAATTATACATGAAAAGGGTATTTTGGTAATTTACCTAAGGCATATAAACTACCTATCATACAACTACTTAAACGATGCGACCATAGGGTATAACCTCGGAAGGTTATTCCCTACCTACTATGGTCACCTAATGTATTTGGTCGGATCCTAATGATCGACCAAATGGGTCGGGTTCGAGGTATAAGCGATTTATTAGATCGCTTACCCTACGACCCTAGCCAACGTGGTAATCAGTAGGCATAGTCCCAAGGGACTATAACCAACGTGATTACACTCACGTTACGAAGTTCAAACGAACTTCGCATTGACCATAACTGGTCAATGTAGAAAGTCAAACAAAGTTTGACTTTCAGACTCGAAAGACTCGAAAAGCAATAAAAGAACGAAAGAATACTTACGAAGGGTCCCCGAATGCTAATCCCGATCCAAGAACTCAGGTATGAAACAATGGTTTCAACTTAGAGCTCTCAAATCAGAATTCTTGTGCAAAATGAGGTTGTGTGGGTTGGGTATTTATAGGAATACCCGAACCGTTAGGATCGTTTCATGGAAAACGTGCCATGATCCAACCCGTACACTTGTCGGAACCTTATGGAAGCTAAAATTCCATCCTTATCTCATGACTAGACAATTAGGAACTTGTGGTTGTGGGTTAATCTGCTGAAAACAGGCTGTTAAGTACTCTGCATCTGGTCTGCAGACCCCTAGCGCACCGCTACGCTAAAAGTGTAGCGCACCGCTAGGCTTAAGTTTGGCAGATTTACACTTTTGGTCCCTGTCATGCATTCAGCCCATTTTCGACACGTTTAAGGCCCGTTAACCCCATTTCAAAGCTCTAAAATGAAGTTAAAGTATAGGGAACTTAAAATGTGTTCAAAAATATCTTGGATGTCGGTTCGTTTAGCCGTACGAACGCGATGTTCGCTTAATTACGACGGAATGCGCATAAGCGCGAAAAACGAACCAAATGACGCGACGAATGGATTTTTCTTATGGCGAACACTAAAATAAAATATTTTAGTGCTTACATAAATTTTTTGGATGTCCGGATGTATTCAGAACGTAAGTTACGCGTAAAAATGCAAACTTGTGCACTTTTTGACGCTTTTAGTCCCTGAATGACACAAAAGTTTATTTTAACATACCGAACACCTCAAAGCCTATTTCTAAGCTATGTAAAGGATATTTATGGTATGTTTAACTTATGTTCATGTCCCGGAAGGTCTATTACAGTTCAAATTGGCATACTTTCGCAGTTTGTCAACTTTAGTCCCTGTAAGCGAATAAACTTTGATTTCACTACACCAAACCTTCCAAAACTTATATCTAAGTTATGTAAAGGTTATTTAAGGTATGTTAAGCCTATTTCACTATTCCGGAGTGTTTGTTGCATTAAACTGGTTATATTTACGCATCAGTGCGCGTATAACCTTCCAGAAAGCGATTTAGAGCTTGAAATCGAACAAGAGTTGATATGTGCAAAAGATACACATATTTATACAAGTCCAAAGTATGAAATACAATATTTCATTGGTTTGGCATTTGTTTGATGGTTGAAATGACACAGGTGTTACAAGTCTTACAGGTGAATATAATATGTGGCACGCGCGGAAAATACACTGTCATCCTGACTTGACGCCGTGTTTTGTGGATTGCTTATCAAATTTCGGGACGAAATTTCTTTCAAGTTGGGGATGATGCGACAACCCGAAATTCCAAGACCTTTCCTTGACACGTTACTTGTTTCACAACTGTGTTTCATGATTCATTTCGTTGTAATATGTGCACCTTTGTTATTTGATTATGGATTGTTATACTGTTTGGTAAAGTAATGGAAACCTGTTAACTATTTTAGATTTATTAAACTTGATGGGATTTTCGTCATCTCCCATACCCGACGAAACACTGGTGTTTCGTCAGGACCCTTATTCGCCGAGACGGGCTTCGGCCCAAGTAAAGCCCAACTAAAATCAGCCATTACGTTATATTGTACGTAAACCATAAGTCACGAAACCCTAGGCACTCTTTTCCTCTCCCTTGCACCCGACGGCAATCACCATCCCTCTCGAAGCTCTCGCTAGTTTCATCTCGTAATCGGTCAGTGTGTAATTATCCGATCAGGCTTGTTTGTTTGATTGTTTTGTGCGATGATTTTGGGCCACTGTGGATTTAGGTAACTTGATAGAGGATGGGCTCTACTGTTTTATCAACTAGGGTTTCGATGTTTTATTGTTAATCAATTAGACTAGGACTTGCAGGATAAGAACTCTATGGTTTGTATTCATTCATATTCGCTGCTCAGAACCGATGTTCTGTTTGATGTTTGTATATTATGTTATCAATTGTTTATGAATATTAAATGAATATGTGATACAGATACGTACATGACGATGATCTGGTAATATAGAATTCATGGCTAGGTTTGGTGTTGGTGATTGATAGGTTAAGGGTTCATGAGATTATTGTCAGTTGGATGGGTCGATGCTAAGAAACTGTCATGTTTAGGGTTGTGAGTCTTGAACTATTGTGTATGGCGACGATAGTCCCTTCTCACGAAATACCCATTCGACGACGAAACACTTTGATGTTTCGTCACCCATCATGCCGACGAAACACTTGATGTTTTGTCATCCATGTGTTGACGAAATACATTGGTATTTCGCCGTTGGGAGTTTCGCCGCCCAAGGGTTAGTTCACGACATTCTGTGGTTGGAACTTGAGTTATACACATGATTTTGTTGATGAAACACTACTGCTGTTTGCTAAGGATATGAGCATATACGCACTGACTGGGGGAAACATGATTTGGTTAAATCGAGTAATACATTTAACTGTTAGATACCCTTGTGAAACATATATGTGAAGTGTGGAATCGTATGAGTTTGGAACTGCCCTGTATTTTTCAGTAATCGTTGTTTGAATGCACATTATGATTATAAGTTATACGTGAGAGATGAGAATGTAAACTGATTACGTGTACATGAACACCATAGGCTTTGACTAACTAAGCGGGAACAAGTAATTAATCATAGCGAGCAAACCAAGGTGAGTTCTGTAACACCCCGGGCTTCGAAAGTCAAAGTCAAAGTCAACATTGAATTCAAAGGTGGAAAAGATTGCTAATTGCGATCTGTCACTCCTTGCTAAACCACTGTTTTGACTTCTTTGACTTGTAGATAATCTTTTTATGTTTTTACGTTAGTTGTATTATGTGGAGTACTTGTCAATAATCTCAGTAATCGATGTGTATTTATCGCTATTAGTCGCCTTACGACTGTGAACAATAGGAAGTAACAATGCGATAAAGTTAACTAAATGTTAATCAACCTAATCTAATCGACATCGAATCGTAATACGAATCGCAACTCGAATTATGCGTTCTGGATATTGTTTATACGTGTGTGTGTGCCTTTTATGTGTTACTTGTGCATGTTTATTTATGTTTATGTGTGGTGATTAATCGAAACGCAATCGCCACTCAAACGCAATCGAATCACAAACGCTAAACGCAAGTTAATTAGGATGCTTGTATGTTAGATACAGTAGTTGGGATTAAAAGTAATTTGAATGAGAAACTCTATCGCATTGCAACGCTTGACACGCGAATCGAAACTGCAAAACTCGTCGCCTCAAACTCTCTAATCGAGTGGTCAGCCGATCGAGCTGCCACCCGATCGGACTGCCACCCAATCGAGTTACCACTCGATCGAGCTGCCACCCGATCAGGCTGCCACCCGATCGACCAGCCACCTCCCTCCACTTTCCTTTTTGGGAAACCCTATAAATACCCCTCATATGTCACATCACTTGATGTGACAGCTCTCTCTCCCTCTCCACTCGACCCAGCCGCTATTTCTTCAAATCTCTTGCGATTCTTGTAAGTTTTCCACCTAAATCTTATACATTCTTGATCTACACGCACTCCTACACCTTTCTATCTTTTGAATCTTAACTTTTAACCGTGAAATCACTAGATTCAAGGTGTTCTAGGATGATGTCATCATGGTGTTCTTATGCACTTCATGTTTTGGCTTCAACCCACCAAGAACAACTTAGATCTGAACGATTTCCACATGAATAAACAAAGATCTTGCATAGATCTGAACATATTCATGGTGAAAAGGGTTAAAAGATGGTTTTCAAACTTTCTTTCAATTCTTTTACACTCAATGCACTCAAAACCGATAGAATCGGAGCTCGTTCTGACCTTCTACTCTTTCTTAGTGTTGTGTTGGTTCAAGATCTGGATTCTATCCAAGAGATTACTGATTTCTGGTTAAACATGAAACACTGTCTCGAACAGTTAGCTGGTCGGGTTAGGATGATTCCTGTCCGATCGGTTCACTAAGTCTTGACGAGGGTTCTATTGTTTGGCACGTTATCGTATCATCTCGAGAAATTTCAAACTATCAAAACAACCAAGTAACAAGACGATCATGCCACCAGGACGGATTGCCGTCCGATCGGATTTCCACTCGACCGGACAGCCACTCAATCGGCTTGCACCTTGGTCCCACACTTAACTTTTATTTTCAACTTTTGAGGTCTTGAACATCGAACGGATTACCACTCGACCATGTGATGTTTGAACCTTGCGTGGACAAGTCTAGCGGATCACCACCCGATCGGATTGCAATCCGATCGAGTGTGAAACTGCTGTGAACTCGTTCTCACTGAAGTATCCCCCAATCGGATCGTCACCCGATTGAACTGCCGTTCGATCGACCGACCTGAAAGGTAGAGATACTTCTCTGTTTTCAAAATGCTACAATGAAAACTTCAAAAGGAAAACCATCATACACAAACACATCCTTCCCAAACAAGGTAACAATCCAATCGAATGGTCACCCGATCGGATGACCATCCGAGCGGATTGTCACCCGATCGACCGGCCACCCGATCGGATTGCCATCCGATCGGATTACCATCTGATCCCTTGACACTTCTCTTCTTTTTACGCGCCGCTTATCGTTTATGCTATCGTTAACTATTCAGGCTAATTTCCGCTCTAAGCGCTCCCTTCAATCCATATCATCGCTGTGAGTATACTCGAACCCTTTTTGCTTTGTGCACTTTTGGGTGTTACATACGTTACTTATGCTAAATCACATCGAACACACTACGCAATACTTTTAACGCTAACCGTTATCGCATGTTATACGTGACTCGATGAATGCCTGTTTGTTATGTTTACACATGGATTGCTGTCTACCTGCCTTAGCAACGATAGTACTATAGTTTGGACTCAGCACCTGGTTACCCAGGGGTTGTTAAGGACCATTTACTTGCATGAAAACAGTGGTGGACATGTATTGCGAACTGCTTAGGCAGTCAACCCGCAGTCATTGGTATTGATAGGATCTTTGTCGATAACTTACATGCTTCACACTATGCATTGTACTTGCTGGTTATGCGTAATCAATTTCGAACTCTACTACTATGCTATCAAACTTGTATGCTCACCTTTACACTATGTGTATTGACTTTTACTTTAACGTATGTGATAGGTGTTTATGATGCTTTGCTGTACCTGTTTTTTGTGGAATCAAGTAGGATGAGTCTAGAAACAAACGAACAATTAAAATCTGAGTTGTCGAAACATGTTTATTTGTCTTTGAGATATTTGGTCGCTAATAACTATTTACTTGGTATGTTATGGTATGGGAAATAATATTTAAATATCTGTTAACTTAGTTGTTATGGATTTCTCCTGGACAATCTGTTTCGCTCAGTGTCACGCCCCGATGTTTCTGCCATTGGTTGGGGTGTGACAGATTGGTATCAGAGCAATAAATATAGGGAACTAGGATAGACACGACCTAGTCTGGGTTGCTGTCTTAGTTTGACCTAGACTATAGTTTAATTACCCAACGCGACCCCTATCCGTGTGGATTCTATCGTTTACGCTACACGACGAATACCAGTATAAAATGGGACAACCCGCACATGGTGAGTTACTTCGCTCGAGTGAAACATCTCGTATGAAGTAGGTCACATTGTACGAGTTGTGCATTTTGTACAAGGTATCCCAGCTCAATCTCCAAACGCTCGACAATCTTTCCTAATATTGTCTGGGACGTTTTGGCTTTTCTCAACACTGTCACTGTGCACAATCACATGATTGATTGAGAATAGGTGTGGAAACCGCAAACTCTCGATCAAATAACCCACGCGATACACGATACTATTTTCAAAACACGTGGATTTGCGTTGAAACAGGAGTGAAATCCATACTTCGACCAGATCTCTCACTACCAACGGACCTAGAGTCGTCGAACTAGGGGTGAAACCCGAATTATGATGACCTGTTTCTCCTCATTTTTGGTTTTACAAACTCTCACGAAAGCTTCAACGGACTCCAGCGACCCAAACTCGCGTAACGACCAGAAGGATGCGTGGCGCTCACTGTGATGCAGTGAAGAAGCACAGTCCTGAAAGTCAAAACATGTACTCGAGGCCGCTGACAATGTCGTCATTTGGATCCCGTTACTCGCAAGATGCCCGCCAAACGCAGGCAGATAAGCGACTCGCCTCTATGCTCACCAAGCAAATGGCAAAGGTTGTTCCTCAAATCGTCAGCGAACTCTACGAGAATATGAGCAAATCTTCTGAAGAGTCTAGGACTGAGACTCCCACAGCTGCCTTTAGCTTCAAGCAATTTAAGGCATGCGGACCGAAAGAATTCACCAGCGAAGATGGCCCTACGACTTTATTTCAATGGTTCGATTCGATTGAGGTCACCCTGCGTTAGAGTGGATGTCCTGACGACCTCCGCACTCTAAATGCTACCGGTGTTTTCCAGTCCCGCGCTTTAGACTGGTGGACGGCCGAGAGGAACAAACGCGGAAATGATGCAGCTTATGGTCTCACATGGGATGAGTTGAAGGACGTCATGTTGGAAGAGTTCTGCCCTCCCCATGAGCGCCAAAAGTTGGAGGATGAATTCTGGCATATCAAGCAGAAGGATGGTGACAATGCTGCTTTAACTGCTTGTTGGACCCAGTATGGCCTTAACAACTTCTTTTCGCGTAATATGGCAAGTGATTTCAGTATATGTGAAAAAGATGTACGGAAATGGAAATCAGACTTTCAAGAAACAAGACTTACAGAATTATCAAGTTTATATCACTCTGAAACAACATGGTTTATAAGGTGATTGTAAGATTATTATCTAATACAAGTGAATCTTGAATTCTGTGGGTGAGAGGGCAATGGAGTTTGTGTATTTTATATGAATGCTAAGCTTCAAACTCAAATATCCTCTGCTTCGTTAGCCTTCTATTTATAGAAGGCTGGGTACATGAATAAACATTTTTTTATTCATGCAATAAGTCCTGCATAAAGTAGCAATTTGACATATTCATTGAATCCAACATTCAAGTTCCTTTGTAATCATGAGATCCAATAATGTCAAGTTGCTTCGGTCATTGTGGCAGGATAGAATTGATTTTTAGAGAAGTGGGGGTTTCATCAGAATTTCTAATAAACCACTTCATTAGAAATTCTGGTGAACAAATCATCAGAAAATCTAATGATCAGAATTGTCAGAAACTGATGATATTTCATAAGAAATATCATCAGCTCCATCAGAATTGACCTTCTCTGATAATCCAATTCAGCTCTTGATCAACTTATGATTCTTTTAAGTCGATCATGTGCATTTCAGTTGTCCTATCTGATCTTCTTTTTCTTGTTGTGATCTTCAGGACTGTTATCTCTTCATAGATCCAGTTGATTGTAATTTTCTTCAATACTTACAAATAAAGTTTCCTAACAGTTTCCCCCTATGTGTTGTAAGAAAATGAACTATCTATATCAAACATAAACAACTTTCAACTAATCTTTGAAAAGAAAAATCAAACAACCAAGTTTAAAAAATATAACACATAATCAAACCAACCATAAAATATTGTTCAAAAACAGAAATTTAATCTCATCAATTCATTAATTGATCTTTACCCCACTTTTGTATTTATCCCCTAGTTTCAGCCTTTTCTTGTGATCAATTGCCTTTTGAGTTTCCTTGTACATTTCTTTGTACCATCCTCTTGATTCCAACCAATTTTCTATGCATTTTTCAATTGTCTTTCTCAGCTGTTCATTGTTTTTCCCTTCTTTTTGAGCTGCTCTTGTTTCTCATTCATGCAGTTCTTTATATATTTCAGAGTTTGATTTGAATACCTGCATATTTCACTAATTCTGAACAGAGCTTTCTCATCATAAGCATCTTTGAAGACTACACACGTTTCTGGTTTGTAAAAGATTGCTCCAGTTCTCACCATTTTAGAAGGAATTTCAGCTGGAATTGTTGTATTGGGAGGAGGTATTAGCACCTTGTTGCTGTACTCCAAGTTGATACATAGATCAAAGTCGGCCAGTGCAGCCCTTTTGTATAATTTTGCTCCTGCACTTTTGAGGCTGTCAAGAGCTCTTCTGATCACAACTGAACTACTCTTCTCTTTATCAATGATATTCTTCATTTTGACTATTCCCATTAGGTGAATATCATCAGCCAGATTTGCATCAGTAACCTTTGTTCACTTTTATCTTTTCTGATCAGAGTATACTTGTTTTGTCCTTCATAGCCTGAGATGCCTCCTCCAGTGGTCAAAGTATCGATTCTTTCAATAGATACTATTGGATTGGTCATGTGTTTGTGCAGAATTTCCCAGCTTCCATTATTTCTCCTTTCAATAATATATCTGCTCATTAGAGAGAGTGGCCTTGCTGGGTTGTCTTCTTTATTTTTCCAGTAGTAATGCTTCAGGTGTTCTTCAGGGTACATGATTGTGTGTAAATCACCTTTCAGCACTTCTATTTCTTTGATGTTTCCATCTGAATCTTCTCTCATTACTTTTCTTGGCCTTTTTGAGGAGGTCACTTCATGTTCCATTCTTCTTTTCTCTTTTGTATCCATCTTTATGCTGGACTCTGTTTCTCCTGTGATAGCTGTAGAAGATGACTGAGCTGGAACATGTTCTTTCTGTTGGGCCCTTGAAGTATCTGACTTTGGGACATTTGGTGGAGGACCCATGAGTAACTTTTGTTTATCTAGAGGTGGACCCATGGGTTGCTTCTGTTTTTGGGCTGTTGGAGTTTCTGTTTGTTTGATTTGATCTTGTTGAATGGTTTCTGGTTGTTGTTGTTGAGGAGTTTCTGATCCTCTTGTTTGTCTTTCTTGTGGAATTGGGGCTTTCAGTTCATGTAGATCAACTTTTGCTAGTCTGGTAACATTATACTTCAATCTCTTTACTAATAAGTGAACATTAGTAAGAGCTTGAGTATTTGTTTCTTCTTGTTTCTTCATTTTTTGAAACTCCTGGTTTTCTTGATTTCTTTGTGCCTTCAATTCCACTAACACCTCCTCAAAAGCCTCTGCCATGCTGCTGTTGTTGGCTCTGATGAACTGTATTTCTTCAAGAATTCTTCCTGAACTTGAGCTTTCTTCTGCAGTTCCAACCCCAGTCATCTGTTTCTTGATATCTTGTAGTTCATTGAGAGCTTTCTTTAATTCTGATGAGCTCTCTCTGTCTTCTAATGAGTCTTGTAGTTTATTGAGGGCTGCAATGTTGTCTTCTGTCTGCTTCTGCACAGCTTTGATAGTTTCTGATAGAACTTTGATCTCTGATTTTTGATTTTTGATTTCTTCCAGTATCAAATCAAATTTTCTTTCTGTGGCTGTTTTCTCAGTGGCAGTTGTATCTTCAAGTTCCTTGTGAAGTTGTTCAGTGGACATAGATTGATGTCCTTGGTAAGTAGGAGAAACAATAGATGTTCCACCTATAACACCAGCAGAAAACACATTCTTTGCTGTTTTGAGGTTAAGAGGATGGAAATATTCCATATTCTGTGTTTCCTCACCAGAAAATTGAAACATATTCAAGTCCTGGTTTTCCTCATATCCTTGAACCTTTTCAGGTTCTCCATGAGTTCTTGAGAAACTCTTAGTTTTCTCATCCAAGTTTCCTTGATCAGTAGACTAATCTCCACCAATTGCCACCACATTTTCCTCCTCAGTATCTGATTCAGAAAATGGGTCTTTGGAATCACTCACATTTTGTTTTGTAGAAACAGTGCCTCTATGTAAAATTTCATACTTTCCTTGAGTTGAATTATCAGAATCACTCTCAGAATTATAAAATATATTGAGTTTAGATTGCTGTGCACCTGTTTCTCCCATTTCAGCATGATGTTCTTTTGCTACAGGACTCATATTCACATCTTCATTAGCTGGATGAGGATCAGATTCACCCTGCTGCTCCATTCTTGGTGTGCTCGACTCTTGTGCATCATGCTCCATGGGGGACACATTTTCAAAACCTTCTTTGTTTTCTGGCTTTTTACTTAACATCTTCAGATATTCTGGTCTGTATAGTGAATCTTCTGGTATCAGATACATCATTCTTTCTACCAGAACATGTACAACATAATCTGACTTCCAAGATCCTACAGCATTCCAAGGTTTCATGATTTCTGTTTTCCATATATTTTCTGTTGCTGGAATATCTAGGTTCCTTTGAGAAAATGCATCAGAAATTATGATTGACAGAAATATGGGAAAGGGTAGATGTGAATCTATCCTTCCAGCATAAGTCAGAATTGATCTTCTGATCAGATTAAATATTTCTGTTCCAAAATCAATATTCAACCCACTTATGAGACTGAACATGATTGTCAGAACATTCATATTTATCTGATGTGTACCTCCAATTTTTGATGATAAACACTTGTTCAGAATCTCCATTAACACTTGCCAGAAGACAGGTAGCTTACTCCTCTTGAATTCACTGATCTTTGAAATCTTTGTTTTGTAACCCATTACAGCATCAAGTAGTGAAAACATATCTTCTTTTTTTGGTGCTTCTTCATAGCTTTGGCTTAAGGGTAGTTCCAAACATTCCCTTATTTTCTCTGGTGAGATTGTAATGAAGATATTTCCCCAAACATGTGCTATTAGCTCTGTTTGATTTGAGACTTTGAGAGTTTTTACAGCTTGTTGTATGAGTTTTTCTGGAACCTCTCTGGTCTTTTTGGGAGCTTTAGCAACAGGGCTTCTGATTAGAAATTCTATTAGGATTTGACATTTTGTATCATATTCTTCGATATTATCATTCATTGCTTCATTGTTGCTCTTTAATGGAAGAAATTCAGCTTCGGTGATGAACGGAACAGAGTGTTCGACTGGTGGCATGTTGATGTTAGCTGCAGCCATTTGAGAATTTGGGTTTTTGCTTTAAAAGGAGTTTTTAGGGTTTTGAAGGTGAAGGTTGGAGATAGAAGACTCTGTTTTTGAATGGGGTATTTATAATGTATTGAGATAAAGATCTTTGGGTTTTTTTTTCAAGGGTTGCTTGTTTTCAAAGGTGGTTAATGACACCTTAATGATGTTTTAATCCGTTTAGAAAACAACCGTTTTTGAAAGACCTTTGGTTTATCTCTAATTTAATGTAAATCTTTTAATGAAAATCAGAGATTTCAAGGATTTAGTAGATAAACACAAATGTCGAACTTGCACCTTTTCTCCATGTGGGACCCCTTTTGTTTCAAAAGGGTCCAATAAAAACCTTTTCTGAGATTATGTATCTTCCCAAGTTTTCCTCTTGATGATATATATCAGAAAATTTTTGAGTAATGCTTTTGAGAGTTGAATTTCCTTTATATATCACCAGAATGCATTTGATTCATTTACAGAATTTGAATCAGCAACTTTTTATTTTTTTTTTATTTTTTTAAGATGAGAGGGAATAAGTAGAGTTCGAAGATTTTTACTTACATTGCAGTTTTAAACTCCACACTTTTATTCTGATTTTCAGGAAGTATTTGTCATATAGCTTGTTCCAGTCCTCAGAAAAAAAATATTTTGAAAGAAACTTATTTCAAAAATTTGGTCATAAGTTTCTTTGAATCAGGTTAAAGACAATGTTTTCTGATCTTTCTTTCTGTTGACTTGTCAAACTTCCTGGTTGTCAGGAGATTTTTCTGATAAATAATTTATTTTCTGATAAATTATCAGATTTTCAGTTTATTTTGAGAATTTTCTGGTGATTAAGCAGATTCTGGTGGCTTGATGGGTTATTGAAAAATTACTAGATTTTCTGATTGATCATCAGATTTTCTGAGTTTCACTAAATCCTATCAGATTTCATTTGATTTTCACCAGATTTTCTTTGTTTTTATCAGGTATGTTGTTTAAGTTCCCCTAGATCTATTGACATGTTTGATTTTTTTTTTTAAGAAAAAAAATTAAGGAAAACCTAAAATATATAAATAAAACATATAACACACAAAAATGTAAACAACAACTACTCCTCCTCCTCCAGCACGTTGCACATGCACCTCACATATAACCAGATACTGGTTATCCTTCCAGTGTGATTCGTTGATGGAACCAGGGTAGGATCACTAATGTTTTCTTGAAGTGCCAGCTCAGCCCTCGGATACCAGTTCCTCACTCCTCCAAAGTCCAGCTGACTTGTGATCACCTTGGTTACGAATCGGGGGTAGATCAGAAAAGGTTGACGGTTATGAATGTTTGCTTCTAAGTCTCTCATGAGAAACTTAGAGTAGTTGTAAGTTTTTTCCTGTACAACAGCGTGAATCACCTCCATCATCCTATAGGATAGCTCGTTGAAGTGTCCAATCTTCTTTGAGAAGCAGACACTTAGCTGTGTTACCAAATACTGGAAAGGTGGTATAAAACCAGATTTGCTTACCTGCCTTGACACATTGTTTGACTGATAGCCCATTTCTGTCAAGGTCAGTTGCACATCTTTCTTATCCAGGTAGGTGTTTTCTTGAACAACGCCCAACCGGAGGACATCTCTGAGTGTCTCCTCTTTTAGGGTGATTTTTACCCCCATAACCTTTCTATCTATCCACATGGAAGTGCCACTAAAAATGATTTGAGCATTCCACCAGAATTCTTGAAGAAGTTCTGGATGTATAGTGACATGTGTTGATACAGCAAAGCCCAAGGGACTTCGCATAATCATATTATACATATACCTGCAGTCCTTCCATGCAGGTCCTTCCAAGTTAGATCTTTGCCTAAGATTATGATGTCTGTGAAGAGGGAGAGGGAATAGTGTAACTTTCATTGATTTTGGGCGACCCATTTTAAAATAATAAATTTCTGATGAAGAGCTTTTGAAGAGATGATTTTTGTGTGAAGAATGTCCTTTTTAGGTTGTTAATATTTATAGATGAAAGTGATAGTTCCTCATAAATGATATTAACAGCAAAAGGTTTTCATTTTCATCTCTTCAATTAAGACGATATCTGTTGCAGTGAATACGACAGTCTACTAAGCCCCACGTGTGAGTAAGCAATAAATAGATAGGCAGCTAATTTCATAGCTTCTAATCATTTTAGTGCCTACGTGTCTCTTGAGCTTCTTATGAAAAAATGACGTTGCATGCATTAGTATTGTAAGAATAATTCAATTTTCCAAAAAAAAATTCTTGTGACGGTTAATTCAACTATATTGAATTTTATCTTAATGCATGTTTCGCCCCTTTTAATAAAAAATAAAAATTATACACAAATATGAATTTATACATATGGGATATGCATGAGGATGGAGAGATTTTTGATGATCAGTGATCATTTTGATGTTTAAACAAAGTTTCTGATGTTGTATCAGAATTTCTGATGATTTCATCAGATTTTCTGATAAATCATCACATTCATTAATGATTAATCAGACCTTCTGTTGTTCCATCAGATTAATGGATTTTTTTTATCAGAATCCTGTTTATTATCAGAATTTCGATGATCATCAAATTGGTTTTCAATTTGTGTCATTTTGTTTTCTGAAAAATTTTCATCTATTATATTCACCATGCGAAGTTTGCTGATCAAAAAATTGTGTCTCTTTTCATCAAGAGGTTTTGTAAAGATATCAAAAATTTGGTTTTCAGTTGGAACAAAATACATTTCTATGATACCTTTCTCCACATGATCTTTTATGAAGTGATATCTGACATCTATGTGTTTGGTTCTAGAGTGATGAACTGGATTTTCTGTTATTGCAATTGCACTCTTTGAATCACATAGGATTGGTATTTTTGTCAGATTTGCTCCATAATCTTTCAGTGGAGTTTGCATCCCCAGCACTTGTGAACAACAACTTCCTGCTGCTACATATTCTGATTCTGCTGTAGATGTGGCAACACAGTTTTGCTTCTTGCTTGCCCAACATACCAATTTTTCTCCCAGGATCTGAAAAGCACCAGATGTGTTTTTTCTGTCAATCTTGCACCCTGCATAATCTGCATCTGTGTATGCAATTAATTCAAGGTTTGTATCCTTTGGATACCAGAGACCAAGTTCTGATGTGCCTTTTAAATATTTGAAAACCCTGTTTACAACTTTTAAGTGGGATTCTTTAGGATCACATTGATATCTGGCCAGAAAGTATGTTGCAAACATAATATCTGGTCTACTTGCAGTTAAATACAACAGTGATCCTATCATCCCCCTATAGGTTTTAATATCTACACTTATTCTATCTTTATCAGAATCTAATTTGTTCCCTGTTGCCATGGGAGTTTTTGAAACATAGCAGTTTTCAAGTGAGTATTTTTGTAGAATTGTTTTCACATATTTTGATTGACTCAAGAATATTCCATCAATTCTTTGTTTAACTTGTAAACCTAAGAAAAAGGTTAACTCACCCATCATACTCATTTCAAAGTGGCTGGTCATCAACTTTTGAAACTTTTTACAAATTTTTTCATTTGTTGATCCAAATATAATGTCATCAACATATATCTGGACCAACATGGTATGACCTTTGTGTGTTTTGAGGAAAAGTGTGGTGTCAATAGTACCTTTAATAAACCAAAAATTGAGATAGAAGTTTGATAAGGTTTCATACCAGGCTCTAGGAGCTGTAAACATGATTTTGAAATTTTGGATCAACAAAGCCTTCTGGTTGCTGCACATAAACTTCTTCCTCAATTTTACCATTCAGGAAAGCTGACTTTACATCCATTTGATAAACTTTGAAATCCTTGGATGCAGCATAAGCAAGAAAAATTCTTACAGCTTCTAGTCTTGCTACTGGTGCAAAAGTTTCAACATAATCAATACCTTCTTGTTGACAATAACCTTTGACCACTAACCTTGCTTTGTTCCTGGTGATTATACCATTATCATCAGATTTATTCCTAAATACCCATTTTGAGCCTATGACAGATTTGTCCTTAGGCTTGGGTACTAGATCCCATACTTTGCTCTTTTCAATTTGATCAAGCTCTTCTTGCATAGCTTGAATTCAGTCTGAGTCAACCAGAGCTTCTTTGACAGACTTGGGTTCTATCTTGCTTAAGAACCCAGCATATGCACACTCATGTGCAGTTGCAGATCTTGTTCTCACACCATCAGCTGGATTGCCAATGATGTCAGAATGAACATGTCCTTTGATCCATCTTAACTTGTTATGAAAAGTTGTTGGTCCTGATGGATTTGAAGTTTCCCCTTGAACGTTTGACTCAGTTGTGGGTAGAGTACCAGAATTTTGATTTTCTGATGTACTACTCACTTGTTCTGCAGGGTTAGTACATGAAATATCTGTTGATTTGTATGCGAGAGATTTAGCATGTTCTAGGACATCTTCAGATATCATTTCAAAGAAATGTTCATAATTTTCTTGTTTGTCAGAAAAAATTATTTCTTTCATGTATTCATCAGAAACCTCTGTTTCTGATGAGTCATTAAATGAAACATACAAACTTTCTCTGATTGTCCTTGTGTTAAGAATAAAAATTCTATAAGCTTTTGAGGACAAAGAATATCCAAGAAAAATACCTTTTTCAGCTTTTCTGTCAAATTTTTCAAGGCTTTCAAAATCAATGAAAACAAAACATCTACAACCAAATGTGTGTAAAAATTTTACACTTGGAATCCTTCCATTAATAATGTTGTAAGGTGTTTTGTTTAGCCTTTTGTTGATTAGGGTTCTTTTTTGAGTAAAACATGCAATTGCTATTGCTTCTGCCCAAACATGAGTGGGCATTTTAGCATAAGCTAGCATTGTTCTGGCAGCTTCTACTAAGGTTCTATTCTTTCTTTCAACAACCCCATTCTATTGAGGTGTTCTGGGAGTAGAAAAATCATGAGAGATTCCTTTACTCACAAGGAAGCTCTCAATTTTTGATTTTTAAACTCTGTTCCATTGTCTGATCTGATCCTTCTGACTGTTAGTTTTAACAGATTTTCAATTTTCTTGATAAAATTAATGATCAGATCAGGTGTTTCACTTTTCTTCCTTAAAAATTCGACCCATGTATATCTGGAAAAATCATCAACTATTACTAGTATGTATTTCTTTGAAAAACTTTCTGTACTTATGGGTCTACACAAATCCATGTGTAAAAGTTCCAAATTTTGTGTAATAGAAGACTCAGAAATTGATTTGTGTGAGCCTCTTTTGGATTTTCCCATCTCACAAGCATCACCAATTTTATCCTTCTTTGAGGATATAAAAGGTAATCCTTTTACCAGACCCTTTCTTGCTAATTTGCTTAGGTTTTTGAAATTTAAGTGGGCCAACCTTTTATGCCACAACCAACTACTTCCTTTGTTGATTTTTTTAAAACAAACATAATTTTGGATGTTCATTTTCTTCTTTGAAATCAAAATAGTATATTGATTGTCTTATTCTTTTTCCACTTAAATAGATTTTGTTATCATCCATACCTATCAGCAAGCATTTTTCTGGTAAAAAGGTTACCTGAAAACCTTTGTCACAGAATTGGCCACAACTTAGCAGATTATACTTTAAGCCTTCAACATAGGCTACTTTCTCTATGGTCAGACATCCGTACCTTATGCATCCGTATCCCATGATCCTCCCTTTCACTCCATTTCCAAAATTTACTAATTTACTCAGCTTTGGAACAAAGTTGCTGAGTAAGCTCCTGTCCCCAGTCATGTGCTTGGAGCTTCCTAAATCGCAGTACCAGATCTGCTGCACATGATGGTCCTGAAATGGAATGATTAGAGGGTTTTTGGTACCTAGGTATGCTTGGGTACTTTTTCTGATGTAATTCTAAATTTATTTTTTCTTGATGGCTTTTTATCAGAATATCTGTAGTATGCTGAGCCATAAACATATTTTACACTTTTCTTTTGAAGATGGTGTTGAACAATCTTTAGTATGTCAACACACATACAAGATTTATCATAATTTTCTGATATTCTTTCTTGTGATGGAATAATAGGATAGTTTTGAAAAGATGAGTGAACTGCTTCTGGAGTTTTTACAGACTCTTGTTTGTATTCACTTCTTTTTGGTTCAAAGTTGGATTATCAAAGAGTATTCAGAACTGGTTGACTTGCAAGTTTCAGAATCAGTTTCTGATGAAAATTTATCAGAAATCTGTTGAGTTGATTTTACAAAGACAGTAGGTTTGTTGTTACATGTTCTTACATATCCCAAACCCTCTCCTTTGTTCTTTGGCATGGACTCAATGAAGTTTATAAATTCTTTTGCTTGTTGAAAGCCTCTTACATTAATTTCTTTATCACTGATTTTCTTGTAAAGATCTTTTCTTTCATTTTCATAGAACTCAATTTTAGCTCTTTGATCTAAACTTTCTTCTATTAGTAATTGGTTTTCAAGAATGATTTTATTCATTATCCTTTGCAACTCATCAGATTTTTTAATATCTGATTGATGTTTATCTTGCAGATTTAGAAAAATCTGACATAAGCATGTTTAGCTTGTGTTCAAGATCAAGATTGTCTAAATTTACCTGTTGTCCTGAAGTTTCTGGTATGTCATCAGAAAGTGCCATGAGACAGAAGTTAGCCATTTCTTCTTCTTCTTCATCAGAAGAGTCATCAGAAAGCCATGTATCTATCCCTGCTATTAGGCTGACTTGCTGTTACTGCTTCTTAGCTTCTTCCAGCTTCTTTTCATAATAAGCAACATCTTTCAGCTTCTTGGTCTTGCATTATGATGCATAGTGACCTCTTTGCTTACACTTGTAACACACAACTTCAGCCTTCCCTTTACCCTTAGATCTAACTTCTTCTTTAGATCTACCATCCATCCTTCCTCTGTCACTTCTCTGGTATCTCTGACCTCCTCCCCTCAACCCCTGCTCAAATGTTTTGGTGAGCAGTGCTATAGCTTCAGCAAAAGCTGAAAAATCTGATGATGTATCAGAAATTTCAAGATTTTGGCTGTTTGAAGTTTGTGGATCATTGGAAGGTGTTGGTCTTTGTGAGTTTGAGATAAGAGTTAAAGATCCCCCTCTTTGAATGGTTTCTTCAAATATTTCTTCCTCTCTAGGGATCAAGATGCTGTATAAGTCATGAAGACTTATATTCCCTAGTTCTAAGGTTGAGGACAAAGTCATGGTTAGACTTCTCCATTCTCTAGGTAAAGGATCAAGAAATTTTATGTTTCTTTCATCATTTGACTTTGTTATACCAAAATTCTTTAGCTCGTTTAAAAGTTTTGTAAATCTTTGATATGTATCATTGAATCTTTAATTTTGTAAACTTTTAAACCTCTCATATGAGGAAACATTGTTTGTTCTCTTGTTCCTCTTCATCCTTTCTCCTCCTTCATAAAGATTTTCCAACTGATCCCATATTTCCTTAGCTGATGCACATGCATCAACTTGTGAAAATATGTCATTGGGGATGGCCATAATTAAAAGTGACTTTGCCCTTTCATCCCCAGCCACCAGTTCCTTGTCTTCCGCGCTCCAGTTTATTTCACTTTTGGGAGCATGGGAGGCAGGGATTCCTGGTGATTGGTCCGTTGCTGGAATAGCTCGTATTTCAGTCATTGGTATATGTGGACCCCTTTCAATAGATTGAGACAGAGCTCGGTCATGACCATAAAGGAAATTGACCATCCTGATTTTCCATTGGGGGTATTCTTCTCTGACCAGAGTCAGAGGTTTGGACATAGAACCAATGTTAAAAGCATTATTCCAGGATTGAAAGCTGGCCATATTTAGAGAAAAGAAGATGAATGATTGATCGTTTGAAAATAGTTTATTCAATCTGCTCTAATACCAATTGTTGGACCTAGTATGGCCTTAACAACTTCTTTTCGCGTAATATGGCAAGTGATTTCAGTATATGTGAAAAAGATGTGCGGAAATGGAAATCAGACTTTCAAGAAACAAGACCTACAGAATTATCAAGTTTATATCACTTTGAAACAAAATGGTTTACAAGGTGATTGTAAGATTATTATCTAATACAAATGAATCTTGAATTCTGTGGGTGAGAGGGCAATGGAGTTTGTGTATTGAATATGAATGCTAAGCTTCAAACTCAAATATCCTCTGCTTTGTTAGCCTTCTTTTTATAGAAGGCTGGGTACATGAATAAACATTTGTTTATTCATGCAATAAGTCCTGCATAAAGTAGCAATTTCATCAAATATCCTCTACTTTGTTAGCCTTCTTTTTATCAGAATTGTCAGAAACTGATGATATTTCATCAAAAATATCATTAGATCCATCAGAATTGACCTTCTCTGATAATCCAATTCAGCTCTTGATCAACTTATGATTCTTTGAAGTAGATCCTGTGCATTTCAGTTGTCCTATCTGATCTTCCTTTTCTTGTTGTGATCTTCAAGACTGTTGTCTCTTCATAGATTCAGTTGATTGTGATTTTCTTCAATACTTACAAATAAAGTTTCCTAACACTGCTCGCTTCAAGCAGCTTAGCATAATCTGGCCTGATCAAGTCAAGACTCCTGATATTACGATCAAGAAGTATATCCGAGCTCTGCCGGATTGTGTTGCATATTTTGTGCAAGCTTCCAAACCCGCGACAGTCGAAGAGACTTACCTGCTTACCGCTGAGACCAACGAAAAACGGGTCAAGTCTGGCTACTAGGATAAAGCTACCAAGAACCTGCACCAAGCTACCACCGCACCAACCGCTGAAACCACCGCAACCCCTCACTCTTTAAAGGCCTCTCGTCGCAAGAGGAAGAACAACAGCAACTCCAGCACCAAGAACAGTGTGATCACTGCTGCACTGATTCAAGTTGTACCAGCCCAACAATAGCGTCAGGTAGCAGCGCCTGTGGCAAATGCACCGCTTGCTAAGCGTGCATATACTGGGCCATATCCGCTTTGCCCTACTTGCACCTACCATCACCCGACTAGTATCGCTTGTCGATTTTGTGCTACTTGCAACATGTACGGCCATTTCACCACCAACTGCCGTGCTCGTCAAACTCTAGCTCCCGCTCTAGCTCCTGCTCAACAAGCTCTACTGATCGCTCCTCAAGGCCAGCAAGCGGCTCCGGCACCCACGATCAACGCTAGAGTCTGCTTTGCTTGTGGCGACCCCAATCACTTCGCCAACATGTGCCCGAATAGAGTGTTGAAGCAAGAGCCACAACAGCAGCAGCCTCAACAACAACAACAAGCAGCACGCGCCCAAACATTCAACATGAACGCATGCCAAGCCCAAGCCGACAACAATGTGGTTAATGGTACGTTCCTTGTGAATGGTAATTATGCTTCTTGTTTGTTTGATACTGAAGCCGATATATGTTTTATATTGTTTGAGTTCGAAAAGCTCCTTAATCGGAAACTCCTTAATCCTTGTGAATGGTATTTATGCTTCATGTTTGAATCTCCCTACGTCGTTCGATGTCGAAGTTGCCATTGATTGAAACTTTAGCATGGGCTCATGAACGCACACCTTTGGCCAATTTGATTCGTTGGAGAGATAAACCGGTGGCACTTTCCATTGTACAAGCAAGATTGGTTTAGTTCTTCATGATTGTACTCTCGAACTCAACAATCACATCTTTCCTATTGACCTTATTCTGATGCAACTCGGAAGTTTTGATGTCATAGTAGGCATGGACTTTCTTCGCGAAAACCATGCTGAAGTTGTTTGCTTTGATAAGATGATTCGATTCTCGCTCGCTAATGGTGATCAACTGTGTGTTTATGGTGAAGTCGCATCGAAGAAACTCCAACTCATGTCATGTGTTCAGGCTAGTAGGTATCTCCACAAGGAATACCAAGCTTTCTTGGCACACATCGTAGTAGCGGAGAAAAAGGAAGTTAAGGCGATAAGCCAAGTGCCTGTCGTCTGTGATTTTCCTGATGTATTTCTCGAAGATCTTCCCGTACTTCCGCCTAGTCGTGATATCGACTTTCGTATCGACCTCATTCCTGGAGCAAACCCTGTCGCTAGAGCTCCTTATCGACTCGCTCCGTCCGAAATGCGTGAACTCTCGAGTCAGCTCCAGGAATTGCTTGACAAAGGCTTTACTCGCCCTAGCACCTCGCCTTGGGGCGCACCAGTCCTTTTCGTCAAAAAGAAGGATGGGTCGTTCCAAATGTGCATCGACTATAGGGAATTGAATAAGATTACAATCAAGAATCGCTATCCCTTGCCTCGTATTGATGATTTGTTTGACCAGTTACAAGGTGCTACTTGTTTCTCCAAGATCGATTTGCGTTCAGGTTCCCACCAGTTACACATCCAAGAGGAGGATATACCTAAAACCGCTTTTCGCACTCGTTACGGCCACTACTGATGTCTGTCATTATGGACATGCAAAAACCTAATTAACCTAGGTAGCTAGGGTAAGCAGGGTATCGAATCCAGAGGAGTCTGTGGTTAATGCTAATTATTAGTTGTTTGTAAATATTTGAATTACTTTGAAAACTTGCTAGAAAAATATAAACAATAACTTTGAGATTGTAAAACAATGATAGAAAAAAACGTGTTCACTCCGAGATTCAGATTCTGTAATTACTAATAACCTAGTTCTGATTTTATTGGATGCTATTGATTAAATAGTAAATCTGTCACATCTACCAATTACCTATGCAGTTCAAAATCTTAATATTAATTGATCAGATAAATATTAAAACAAACATACATATAAATCATTCAATCAACAAAAGCATAATTGGATTCAAAACATAATTATAACTCTGACTGTCACTCAGGATTTGTCTGTCACACAAATAATATAATCATGTAAATAGTCGGCTGTCACCCGACTACAAATCCAAATCTCAATATAAAACAAAAACTAAAATTAAAAGTGTCTCACAAGAATCATTCACCCGGAGTGTCCACAAAAGATTTAGCCGCGCATGTTGGTGGGTTGATCTTCAGAGGCTTGAGCTGAGATTGAAGGCATGATGACTTCGGTAAGTAGTTGAAAGCATCTCCCCCCTAAGATGTTGAGAGCTCCCCCAAATCAATAATGAAGGCTGCCCCCAAAACTTTCTTTATATATGCTCCCGTGCATGTGTATATGAGGATGATGAGAATTATTAATTAAATCCCCACCATGTGATGTTGTTTTCTTTTGTGAGCTGTCAACCTCATCTTTAAGTCCCTATGCATTTTGTTCTCTAGAATAATAATGGTGAATGTCAATTAATGCTCCAAAGTCTCACGTGTCCCCCTCAATATTGATGATGTTGTGCTCAGTCCTAAGATGCCGGCCCACTAATGCCTTTCACATATCCAATATGTATTAATGTTGACAATGTGAAGTGCTGTCATGTGTGTGATATTGCATTGATGATGATGTGATGTTCAGAATTACTTCACCTTCCCCTTCATATATTACTTTCACACAATGACACATTAGGTCCCTTGACTTTGTTATATCATATGTCTTTTGTCTCTAAATTCCATATCGGACCCGACACTTCCCGCATGACGTGATTTCTTTCGGTAATCATCCTTGCTCGTTCCTCTTTGCTTCCACGCACTTAATTCCACCGAATTATGCTGATTAACCTGTGAATCAATAAACGCTCGTAGTGAACATATTCACAGTATATAATCATGTAAACGACAATAAATCACACAAGATAAACATGTTAACACTCGGGTTTCACGCCTTTCATCAACTACGAGTTCATTGTTATGTCTTTTGGTCTAACTAACGCACCCGCGGTTTTCATGGATCTGATGAATCGCGTGTGTAAACCTTTCCTCAACCGTTTCGTCATCGTGTTCATCGATGATATCCTGATCTATTCCAAATCGAAAGCCGAACACGTGCAACAACTCAGTTTGGTTCTCGAGTTACTCCAGGGAAACCGTCTCTATGCCAAGTTCTCCAAGTGTGAATTTTGGCTTAAGGAGGTCCAATTCTTGGGTCACATTGTTAATAGTCAAGGTATTCACGTCGACCACGCGAAGATCGAAGCTGTCAAGGGTTGGGTTACACCGAAGAACCCATCTGAAGTCCGTTCTTTTCTCGGACTAGCGGGCTACTATCATCGATTTATCGAAGGGGTTCTCTAAAATCGTCGTGCCGTGTAACACCCTAAATAATTTGACGGAGTTTAACTAATAATTACATGAAACTTTAATAAAATCAGAGTTTACAAAAAGATTTCGTGTTTAAACCATACACACTTGAGATAGTACCAACACATCCCAAGATAATCCATAACAAGTTTAAAAGTTAACCCTTGCTAGTAAACTAACCACTAGTTTGAGGGATTTAAAACGTGATTAACAAAAATGTTTACAACATGATTATGTCTAGACAAGATTAAGATTAATGCGGAAGCTTCAAAATGCGTGTTCGGTTCTTGACATCATACTTGATCACCATCCAGGGAAAACTTCATCATACATAGGGTCAAACACTAAAATCATTAGTTTTGACAACAATACATTACGTATAAACGAGTTATAACGTCGCAAAATAACAAACTAAATTCAAGTTTTCAGGTTTCCACCGTAACTTACGGTATTACCGTAAGTTACGGTAGACTTTGAACATCATGGTCTGCCGTAACTCAGGAGACCTTCACCGTAAGTCTTCAGACCTCCACCGTAATTTACGGAGGGACCGTAATTTACGGCAGGTCCTGCACTTTTGCCTTTTAACAATTTTTCAACTTTGAATGATCATAACTTTCTACTCGTTAATCTGTTTTAACCGTTTCTTTTTCCTACGAGTTCGTAATAAAATTACGGACTCAACCATATAAATTTTACATCGCGGAAACCGAGATACCGACTATTGGTTCACAACTTCCTTATTTTCATTATCCAACCCATTAGTGTGAGTGCATAGCACCTCTTTTCCATTCTTAAGAATTTATAGACATAATTACCCAATCACCCGGGCTCACCTACTTGGTGTATTCGCGCCAATTCCACGGCTTTGCGATTCCTTTAGGACTAATATTTGTTTCTTCGGAATTCAAGCATTCCGTTTCAAACAACCCTTTTTCATTCAACATTTATTGTTTGACCCATATTCCGGGTTCTTATACTTAGGTTAATATCACCAAATCATTGATATGGTACAATTCATCATTTAACCAGGTATAAGACTTTCAAGTCTCTACTCTCATGATTCTATTGAAAACATCATTTTGACCCGTTTGGCTATTTAGTGAAAACCATCACTTTATTGACTAGCCAAACTATATACCAAATATTTACTTTGACCCGTTTGATGGTCGAGTGTACTTCGCCACTTTAACAACGCATCAAACGCATCCATTTTAATACAACACCGTTCACACAACAAAAGTAATTATTCACATAAAATTTTAACGGGGCTAAAGCCACGTACCTTTAAAGCACACCTTTTCCGCGAATATCACCTCCGGCGTGTCCACTTGACGTTCCGGATTCCTTGCCTAAAGAGTTCAATTCATAACAAGATTAGAACTCTTTCATAAGCTTTAACGCATGAACCCATAACACATACAAATCTGCGTTTTTAGCAATCTTTAACATTTTAACCCTCATTTAGGCGTTTTATCAAACACCTTGCGGGTCAGATTTCTACATTATCTAAACCAAGTTCATAACTTGAATTTATTACCCAAATCAACTTCAATTAGACAATATACACATATTTTAACATCACAATTTCAGAGATTAGCTCTCAAATTTCAGTTTACACTAGAACAAGGGTCTTAATCCTAGTGTTTATCAAATTCTACTAACTTACTAATCACCCACTACGGTGATTTTGATCCTTACAACTAACATGCAAGATTTTGACAAGAAATCATTTAGGGTTTGTCCCTAGACTTCACACTACTTCCAATTTCATGTTTTACAACACATAATCAAGCTCAACCTTCGATTTCAATCACATGCAAGAATTTGAGTTGTATCAAAACAACCTAATTTGACATACCTTATGACCTCCTTGACGAGGAGATCACGATTCTATGTTCAGATTTCGATTATAACATGATTTGAGCCTTCAATTGAGAGTTTTAGTAGATGTTAGGTTTTGGAGGTGTGGGTGTCGCCCCCCTCCCTGTTGTTGATCGACCAGAACCTCAGTTTTGAGGTGTTTGGTTTGTTTTATTAAACAAAATAATAACAATAGTTTCAAGATTATCAACATTGGTCCCTCCACTTTGTTTAATATTTAGTTTTGGTTAATCTAACCTTATTTCTAGTTATTCATAGACTCATAGTTAACTAGGTTCTAATTTCCTAGTTAGATAAATTCTTGTTTATTTAAAACTTTATAATTTTAAATATAAAGTTTTGTATTTTCGGGATGTTACAAGTCCACCCCCCTTAAGAAGGGTTTCGTCCCCGAAACCGTAGTACGTACCAAATAGTTTAGGGTAGAGCCGTTGCATCTCTTCTTCGGATTCCCACGTGGTATCCGCACCCTTCCTGTGTTCCCACTTAACCTTCACTTGGTTAATTACTTTGTTCCTCAGACTCTTCTCTTTTTTATCTAAGATTGCAATTGGTCTCACTGCATAGTTGAGACTGTTATCCACCTCAATGTCATCATAGCTGATACGAGCAGTTTCTTCTGCTAAGCATTTTCGGAGATGTGACACATGGAAGGTGTTATGAATTCCACTCAACTCCTCGGGTAGTTCAAGGCGATATGCTACCTTACTAACCCGTTCAGTGATCCTGAATGGCCCAATGAACCTCGGACTCAACTTTCCTCTTTTTCTGAACCGTATAATTCCCTTCCATGGCGATACTTTTAGCATTACGTTATCGCCAACTTGAAATTCAATTGGTCTATTTCGCTTATCCGCATATGACTTTTGTCGATCCTGAGCTGCTTTTAGGTGAGCTCGAACCACATCAATTTTCTCATTCGTAGTTCGGATTATGTCAGTATGTGCTAATCCTCGTGGTCCCACTTCTCCCCAACACACCGGGGTTCGACACTTTCTACCATATAACATTTCATACGGGGCCATTTTAATGCTCGACTGATAGCTATTGTTATATGAAAATTCGACCAAGGGTAGATGGACATCCCAACTGCCCCCGAAGTCGATGATGCAAGCCCGCAACATATCTTCCAACGTTTGTATCGTTCTCTCACTTTGCCCATCCGTTTGCGGATGGTAAGCAGTGCTAATGTACAGTTTAGTTCCCATTTGCTCTTGAAATTCGCGCCAGAATTTAGAGGTAAACCGAGTATCTCTGTCTGACACAATGGATATCGGAACTCCGTGACGTGCTATGATCTCATTGGTGTACACTTCCGGCATCTTCTCGGATGTATAAGTCTCACGAATCGGAATGAAGTGAGCACTTTTTGTCAATCGATCTACGACTACCCATATAGCATCAAATCCGTGATTGGTTTTGGGCAATTTGGTTAACAAATCCATTGTGATTTGTTCCCATTTCCAAACTGGGATATCCAGCGGTTGCAACCTAGCATATGGCTTTTGGTGCTCCACTTTGACTTGTAAACAAGTCATACACTTCTCCACATACTTCACAATATCTCTTTTCATTCCGGGCCACCAATAGTTTTGTTTTACGTCATTATACATTTTGGTCGCCCCCGGATGAATTGAATAATGAGATTTATGGGCCTCGTCAAGAAGACGCGCCTTGGCCTCACACGTATTTGGAACCCAAATTCTCCCAAATCGAGTTTTCAATCCTTGATTACCATCCTCCAGGTCTTTTAGTTGCCCAACTATCCTTTCCTTCTTCACATTTTCTTCCTTGATTGCTTCAATTTGAGATTTTGGGATTTGTTCAAGCAAACCCGATGTCACAATTAATTTCATCGATCGTACTCGAATAGGCGTATAATCCGTCTTTCGGCTCAACGCGTCTGCCACTACGTTAGCCTTCCCGGGGTGGTAATGTATTTCACAATCAAAGTCTTTGACAGTTTCTAACCACCGCCTCTGCCTCATATTTAATTCCTTCTGATCGAAGAAATACTTTAAGCTTTTGTGGTCGGTAAAGATAGTGCACTTCACTCCGTACAAGTAATGCCTCCATATCTTCAAGGCAAACACCACTGCTGCCAACTCGAGGTCATGGGTAGGATATCTCTTCTCATGAGTCTTTAGCTGTCTCGAGGCATAGGCTATAACTTTGCCCCGCTGCATCAAAACGCAGCCAAGTCCCGAATGCGATGCATCCGAGTAAACTACCATATCCTCTGTTCCGTCCGGTAATGTCAACACCGGCGCATGGGTCAATTTTTCCTTGAGCGTTTGGAACGCCCTTTCTTGATCCTCGGCCCAAATAAACTTTTCATCCTTACGGGTTAGTTTGGTCAACGGCGTAGCAATTTTGGAGAAATCTTGTATGAATCTCCGATAATAACCCGCAAGCCCCAAGAAGTTTCTAATTTCCGAAGGATTCTTCGGTGGAGTCCATCTTGACACAACTTCTATTTTTGAAGGATCTACTAGCACTCCATTTGCACTAATGACATGCCCAAGAAATTGCACCTCTCGTAACCAGAAGGCACATTTTGAGAATTTCGCATACAATTTCTCTTTCCTGAGCGTCTCCAACACTTTACGCAAATGACTTGTGTGTTCTGCTTCATTCTTGGAGTATATCAAAATATCATCGATAAACACTATCACTGACTTGCCTAGCATGGGTTTGCAAACCCGGTTCATGAGATCCATGAAAGCCGCGGGTGCATTAGTTAACCCAAAGGACATCACGAGAAACTCGTAATGTCCGTACCGTGTACGAAAAGCCGTTTTCGGTACATCCTCTTCTTTGACTTTCAACTGATGATACCCCGATCTGAGGTCGATTTTTGAGAACCAACTTGCACCTTGTAATTGGTCAAATAGGTCATCAATTCTTGGAAGCGGATATCAATTCTTTACCGTGAGTTTATTCAACTCCCGGTAATCAATGCACATACGCATGCTCTCGTCCTTCTTTCTCATGAATAATACCGGTGCGCCCCATGGAGACACGCTTGGCCGATAAATCCCTTGTCGAGCAATTCTTGGATTTGTGACATCAATTCTTGCAATTCTGATGGCGCGAGTCGATACGGCGCCTTGGCCACAGGTTTCGCGCCCGGAACCAATTTGATCCCGAACTGGCGGTATTCCCGGTAAATCTTCCGGAAATACATCAGCATATTCACGTACCACTGGTACATCTTCCATCTTTGGCGTCTCTTTATTAGGTTCGTTTGCATATATCATGAATGCTTTACACCCGCGCCTCATAAGTTTGTGGGCTTTTAGTATTGAGCACATAACAGGACTGCCCCCTTTTTCGCCATAAATGGTGACTTGTTTTCCACTTGGAGATGTCAACTGTATCTCCTTGCGGAAACATATCACCTTTGCATGATGTCGGGATAACCAATCCATCCTTACCACTAATTGAAATTCTCCCATTGACATAGGGATCAAGTCTATCAAATATACTTCATCATCAACGCTTATTTTGCAATCTCGACATACATCACATACAAGAAAACTTTTGTTATCACCTATTTCTACCTCTAATGGCATAGGCAATTTTGTTAGTACAAAAGAAGGATGTCGAATAAATCCATATGAAACAAAAGATTTATTCGCACCCGTATCAAATAAAACATGTGCAGGAATTGAATTTATGGCAAATATACCTGAGACCACATCGGGCTCTATTTTTGCCTCCATTGCTGTCAACTGGAAAGATCTCGCCTTTGCTCTTGGTGTCTTAGTAGGTGTATTCTTGTCATCTTTCTTTCCAACCAACTCCGGGCACTCAGATTTCTTGTGACCCGGTTGGTAGCATTTGTAGCACACCGACACCTTTCCTGGGCACAATGCAGCCGTGTGTCCCGTCTTCCCACATATCGGACACGGTTTGTCCTTGAACCGGCACTCACTTTTGTGCCCTTTCCCGCATATCTTGCAGTTTGATGACCCGCCCTTACCTTCTTGTTTCTTTGAGGATTCTGTTGTGCGCGCCTTTTTCGTTGGGCTTGGATTGACTATCTGAGCCCTTCTTTCACCTCTTTCAATCTGTTTCTTCAACTCTATCTCCCGTTCCCGAGCAACGTTTATAATTTCGGTGAGAGTCTCATACTTTGAAGGAGTCATAAACTCCCTATACTCGGCGCTCAACATATTATAATAATAATAATATATTTTCTGCTCCTCATTCGTTATCAACTCATCACAAAACTTCATCTTATCCATGAATATTCCTGTGATTTTGTCAATAGATTAACCCTTGTGTCGAAGCTGCATGAATTCTTCCTTGATCTTGTTAATGACTGCCTTGGGACTGTGATGTTTAAGAAACGGCGTCTTAAACTCATCCCATGTCATAGCTTTAGCCGCTTCGCTTCCAATTTCTTTCTTCTTGTTATCCCACCAGTCTTTCGCTTGACCCCTTAACTGACCCGTGCCATAAGCTACGTAGTCATCCGGATCACAATGAGTCCTTTCAAACACTCCATCCATATCGCTTAACCATCGTTGACATATGATCGGGTCAACCTCCCCATTGTAAATGGGCGGTTTACACGCCATGAACTCTTTATAAGAACAAGATTTTCGTCCTCCTGACTTCTCCTTTGCTAAATTGGTATTATCCTCCAATTTCTTGATTCTTTCTTCCACCACTGATAATACCGTGGTTTGGATTTTGTTGATGAAACCCGACAAACTGTTTTCGATTGCTTTTCCTACCTCTTCAGCAATCACTTCTCTCGTTTGCTCGGTGACTCTTGGCACCGCATCATCATTGCCTTTATCCGTCATCTTTAACTGAAATGTTTACATTAAGCGTTAACATTTCATTTATGACGTATGATTTATTCACTTCGGTTTGTTCAAGTTCATAACTTGTTTTCACCGTTCTTATTTAATGCACTTTCCGGGTTTGAGTGTGTTAACACGCTCTTCCCATGCATTTCCATTCATTACTTCCCTTTTTATACTTAGTAACTCTACTTTAGAACAATTTACTCTTACCGGATGTTTGATCAAGCTTGAACCGAACACTTGTTAACAACCTTGGGCTCTGATACCAACTTGTAACACCCTAAATAATTTGACGAAATTTAACTAATAATTACATGAAACTTTAATAAAATCAGAGTTTACAAAAAGATTTCGTGTTTAAACCATACACACTTGAGATAGTACCAACACATCCCAAGATAATCCATAACAAGTTTAAAAGTTAACCCTTGCTAGTAAACTAACCACTAGTTTAAGGGATTTAAAACGTGATTAACAAAAATGTTTACAACATGATTGTGTCTAGACAAGATTAAGATTAATGCGGAAGCTTCAAAATGCGTGTTCGGTTCTTGACATCATACTTGATCACCATCCAGGGAAAACTTCATCATACCTAGGGTCAAACACTAAAATCATTAGTTTTGACAACAATACATTACGTATAAACGAGTTATAACGTCGCAAAATAACAAACTAAATTCAAGTTTTCAGGTTTCCACCGTAACTTACGGTATTACCGTAAGTTACGGTAGACTTTGAACATCATGGTCTGCCGTAACTCAGGAGACCTTCACCGTAAGTCTTCAGACCTCCACTCCACCGTAAATTACGGTGGGACCGTAATTTACGGCAGGTCCTGCACTTTTGCCTTTTAACAATTTTTCAACTTTGAATGATCATAACTTTCTACTCGTTAATCCGTTTTAACCGTTTCTTTTTCCTACGAGTTTGTAATAAAATTACGGACTCAACCATATAAATTTTACATCGCAGAAACCGAGATACCGACTATTGGTTCACAACTTCCTTATTTTCATTATCCAACCCATTAGTGTGAGTGCATAGCACCTCTTTTCCATTCTTAAGACTTTATAGACATAATTACCCAATCACCCGGGCTCACCTACTTGGTGTATTCGCGCCAATTCCATGGCTTTACGATTCCTTTAGGACTAATATTTGTTTCTTCGGAATTCAAGCATTCCGTTTCAAACAACCCTTTTTCATTCAACATTTATTGTTTGACCCATATTCCGGGTTCTTATACTTAGGTTAATATCACCAAATCATTGATATGGTACAATTCATTATTTAACAAGGTATAAGACTTTCAAGTCTCTACTCTCATGATTCTATTGAAAACATCATTTTGACCCGTTTGGCTATTTAGTGAAAACCATCACTTTATTGACTAGCCAAACTATATACCAAATATTTACTTTGACCCGTTTGATGGTCGAGTGTACTTCGCCACTTTAACAACGCATCAAACGCATCCATTTTAATACAACACCGTTCACACAACAAAAGTAATTATTCACATAAAATTTTAACAGGTCTAAAGCCACGTACCTTTAAAGCACACCTTTTCCGCGAATATCACCTCCGGCGTGTCCACTTGACGTTCCGAATATCACCTCCGGCGTGTCCACTTGACGTTCCGGAGATCACGATTCTATGTTCAGATTTCGATTATAACATGATTTGAGCCTTCAATTGAGAGTTTTAGTAGATGTTAGGTTTTGGAGGTGCGGGTGTCGCCCCCCTCCCTGTTGTTGATCGACCGGAACCTTAGTTTTGAGGTGTTTGGTTTGTTTTATTAAACAAAATAATAACAATAGTTTCAAGATTATCAACATTGGTCCCTCCACTTTGTTTAATATTTAGTTTTGGTTAATCTAACCTTATTTCTAGTTATTCATAGACTCATAGTTAACTAGGTTCTAATTTCCTAGTTAGATAAATTCTTGTTTAGTTAAAACTTTATAATTTTAAATATAAAGTTTTGTATTTTCGGGATGTTCCATGCCGCTTACTTCCCTCACGCATAAAGACAAACCTTTTGTTTGGGGAACTGAACAAGAGTTTGCCTTTCAAACCCTCAAGCATATGCTCTGCAATGCTCCCGCCCTCGCTTTACCCGAAGGAAACGATGACTTTATAGTCTATTGTGATGCCTTGAACCCTGGTCTTGGTTGTGTTCTCATGCAACAGGACAAGGTTATCGCTTACGCATCTCGTCAACTCAAAATCAACGAGAAGAACTATACAACTCACGATATCGAATTAGGCGCCATTGTTTTTGCGTTATAGATTTGGCGAAACTACCTTTATGGTACAAAGTGTATGATCTTCACAGATCATAGGAGCCTACAACACATCTTTGATCAGAAGGAACTTAATATGCGTCAACGCCGATGGGTAGAACTTCTCAACGATTACGACTATGAGATTCGTTACCACCCAGGCAAAGAAAATGTCGTTGCCGACGGCTTGAACCGAAGAAGCTATTTACATAGCGTTCAGAACATTCGCGCCCAGCATCATCTTGAGACTCTCATTCGCGAAGCCCAACATGCTTGTTTTAATGAACACTCCTTGAAGAAAGAAAGGATCAATCACGATAGAGCCTATCTGGTGAATAAGTCGAATGGGATATTCCATTATCTGGACCGAATCTGGATCCCCAAATGGACCAATTTACGACAGATTTTGATGGATGAAGCCCACAAATCTCGATATTCTATTCATCCCGGTGCCGATAAAATGTACTAGGACCTTCGCTACAAGTACTAGTGGTCGGGCATGAAAAGGGATATCGCTCTCTATGTTGGAAAGTGCTTGACTTGCTCGAAGGTCAAGGCCGAACACCAAAGGCCCTCTGGCTTGCTTGAACAACCCGAGATCCCTATGTGGAAATGGGAAAGTATCGCCATGGACTTCGTAACGAATCTTCTGCGCACGTCATTAGGCCACGACAGCATCTGGGTTGTTGTTGACCGTTTGACCAAATCAGCTCATTTCCTGCCAATACGAGAAGACTACAAGGTAGAAAAATTAGCCCGAATCTACACCGACGAGATTATTTGTCGACATGGGATGCCTCGCGACATCATCTCTGACCGTGATGCTCGGTTTACCTCGCGTCTATGGGAAACGTTTCAAACCGCTCTTGGTACTACGCTTAATCTAAGTACCGCGTTTCATCCTCAAACCGACGGTCAGACTGAGAGAACGATTTGTACTCTTGAAGACATGCTCCATTCGTGTGTGATAGATTTCGGTGGTAATTGGGACACATACATACCTTTAGTTGAGTTTTCGTACAATAACAGTTATCATTCCAGCATTCAAATGGCACCATTTGAGGCATTTTATGAAGAAGATGTCGATCGCCTATTGTGTGGAACGAGATCGGTCACTCGTAATTAACCGGTCCTGAGCTATTGCAAGAAATGACAGACAAGATCCTCCAAATTTGAGACAACCTGCTGAAAGCTCGGAGTCGTCATAAAAGTTACGCCGATAGACGATGCAAGCCCCTTGAATTTGACGTTGGTGACCACGTACTCCTAAAGGTGTCACCTTGGAAGGGTGTGGTCAGATTCGGCAAGAAAGGGAAACTCGCGCCTCGATATGTTGGACCCTTTATGATTCTGGAAAGGATTGGAAACGTGGCCTACATACTCGAACTACCGGAGGAGCTTTATAACGTCCACCCGACTTTCCACGTGTCAAACCTCATAAAGTGCCTAGCAGAGAATGATTTGTACGTACCACTTGAAGATCTACAAGTGAACGAAATATTACACTTCATGGAAAAGCCTGTCGAGATCATGGACCGACAAACCAAGCAGCTCAGGCGTTCACGCATTCCCATTGTGAACGTTCGCTGGGAAGGCAAACGAGGCGCAGAGTTCACTTGGGAACTCGAAAGTGACATGAAGGCGAAGTACCCGCAGCTGTTTGTTACGGATTCAGCCTAATTTCGGGACAAAATTCCCTCAAGTAGGGGAGGCTGTAACACCCCGTGCTTCGAAAGTCAAAGTCAAAGTCAAAGTCAAAGTCAACATTGAAGTCAAAGTAGGAAAAGATTGCTAATTGCGATCTGTCACTCCTTGCTAAACCACTGTTTTGACTTCTTTGACTTGTAGATAATCTTTTTATATTTTTACGTTAGTTGTATTATGTGGAGTACTTGTCAATAATCGCAGTAATCGATGTGTATTTATCGCTATTAATAGCCTTACCACTGTGAACAATAGGAAGTAACAATGCGATAAAGTGAACGAAACATTACACTTCGTGGAAAAGCCTGTCGAGATCATGGACCGACAAACCAAGCAGCTCAGGCGCTCACGCATTCCCATTGTGAAGGTTCACTGGGAAGGCAAACGAGGTGCAGAGTTCACTTGGGAACTCGATGGTGACATGAAGGCGAAGTACCCGCAGTTGTTTGTTACGGCTTCAGCCTAATTTCGGGACGAAATTCCCTCAACTAGGGGAGGCTGTAAAACTCCGTGTTTCGAAAGTCAAAGTCAACATTGAAGTCAAAGGAGGAAAAGATTTCTAATTTCGATCTGTCACTCCTTGCTAAACCACTATTTTGACTTCTTTTGCCTTGTAGATAGTCTTTTTATGTTTTTACGTTAGTTGTATTATGTGGAGTACTTGTAATAATCGCAGTAATCGATGTGTATTTATCACTATTAATCGCCTTACGACTGTGAACAATAGGAAGTAACAATACGATAAAGTTATCTAAACGCTAATCAACCTACTCTAATCGACATCAAATCGTGATACGAATCGCAAATCGAATTACGCGTTCTGGTTATTGTTTATACGTGTATGTGCTTTTTATGTGTTACTTGTGCATGTTTATTTATGTTTATGTGTGGTGATTAATCGAAACTCAATCGCAACTCAATCGCAATAGAAACGCAAACGCTAAATGAAAATTAGTTATGGTGCTTGTATGTTAGATATAGTAGTTGGGATTAAAAGTAATTTGAATGAGAAACTCTATCGCATCGCAATGCTTGACATGCAAATCGAAGCCGCAAAACTCATCGCGCCAAACTCTCCAAACGAGTGGTCAGGCGATCGAGCTGCCACCCGATCGAGCAGCCACCCGATCGAGTTACCACTCGATCGAGCTGCCACCTGATCGGGCTGCCACCCGATCGACCAGCCACCTTCCCCACTTTCCTTTTTGGGAAACCCTATAAATACCCCTCATATGTCACATCCCTTGATTTTACAGCTCTCTCTCCTTCTCCACTATACCCAGGCGCTATTTCTTCAGATCTCTCACTATTCTTGTAAGTTTTCCACCTAAATCTTGTACTTTCTTGATCTACACGCACTCCTACACCTTTCTTGTCACACCCCTATTTTCCACGTGTCACCGATGGGCCCGGTGGGGAGTATAGTGACGTAGTTGATATCATCATAGTCAAACAACACAATATTTAAATGCACAGCGGAAGCAAAAGATAAATATATTACAAACCGATTCAAAAGTAATATTTAATATTACAACGGAATGTAAGCAGGCTACGACTGTCTTTAGTGTCAGAGGACGTTAATTATAGCCCGTAGGCATTATATCCGTAATGGATGTTTAAATCACAAAATAAGAAAGGATTTCGGGAGAATCCAGTATAAGGATGATTTATGTGACTTTATCGAACCATGTCTGCCCGAATAGTTAATATGTTGTAGATGTTAACAAGGATGCGAATCTCTTGAATAGGTCCTACCATCTTGGCCTCGTCATATAGGCTAGGTTTACCTTTAAGATTCCTTTTTAATAATTAACGCAGAACAATCCTAACTCGGGATGTTAATAAGGATCCGAACCTAAATTGAGGAACTGCCATCTTGGCCGGGTCTTAATAATGACACTAGGCTAGGTCTTGTCCTTTTTAGATTTTGCCATTTTATTATAATGGTAGATTTTATAATATAGGAATGATATTTTAAATATAATCGTTCCCTTAAAATTTAAACAAGTATATGGTTGCCCTAAACGGGACTTGAAAGGAATAATGTTGTCCTCAAAGGGACTAAAAGATAAATATTGTTATAAAGACTTTTAAGGAAACGATCTTCAGCAAAAGGAGTTTCTTTTTCATTTTATTTCTGAATGCTTCTCCTTGGTTGTACGTTAATCCTAGTCGCAACACGAAGCTCGGCCCTTCCTAGGCTTCAAATGGGGAGAATTTCCATTATAGCTTCTTGCTTAACGACATATTAAAATATATAATCGAAAGTAATAATCCTCCGAATAGAGACGAGAGTATTCCTATGTTAAGTCTAGACTCAGAAGGTCAAAGAATGTGCTATTGTGTCATTGAGATAAACACAAAAGACTAGTGTTTAATTCACTCAATGTTGGCTCTGATACCAACCTGTCACACCCCTATTTTCCACGTGTCATCGGTGGGCCCGGTGGGGAGTATAGTGACGTAGTTGATATCATCATAGTCAAACAACACAATATTTAAATGCACAGCGGAAGCAAAAGATAAATATATTACAAACCGATTCAAAAGTACTATTTAATATTACAACGGAATGTAAGTTGGATCCACAGGCGGATCAATTAAAAAGAAAACATAGTTCATCAGACTTATTGCATCCAAGCTTGCGAGACTCTTAATGATGCTAAGGAGAAGCCAACCTATTACGCTTAGTACCTGCACTTAACCTTTTTGGGAAAATACGTCAGTTTACACTGGTAAATACAATTTAACTGACTCATTTTGAAAAGGTTTAAAAATTGATTTGTATGCACGAGGCACAAAACATTTTATAACTTGGGATAATTACGCAATATAATCTTGTAAGGGATTTATATGTTACTTATGCGTTCAGTAGCCCAATCCGTAGACCGGGTTAAAGATCAATAGACACACCACATTATTGAGTTATACACTGAAAGGTGTACGCCTACACCCCGTGCTCAGGTCGTGGCCATCTCGTAAGATAATGCCAAGGATATCCGGGACATGGTCATTAACCCCCCAAAGGCTTTAAGCAAACAAAACACATTCAAAACATAGCATCTCAATAAATTTAACCTCTATTCGATTAAAGAATTCAATGCCGGACCAAGCGGTATTTTATATACCGTACCCCAAGCCCGTATAGGGAAAATAAGTTAAAAGTATTTACCTGAGCTAAATATAAATTCAATCCCAGCCGTATCAAATCAGCAAGAACAGATAGCTTTTACTGGGCTCCTATATCTGGAACGAAGGTTTTTAATAACCTATTAGATTCCTAACGGGTCTTAATTAAGCTTATGCTTAGACCGGTTAGTTTTTAAAAGAAGATACGGTTCAAAATGCACGATTAAGCGATGACCGGTTTAGAATATGGTTTAGACCCGACAAGCTTGTATACTTGTATAATAAGGGTAAACTAAACACATTCTGGATTTTGAGATAAAAACGATATGGTTTGACCCGTTTCGGCTAATATAAGCAAACTAGTTACATACGCCGATCCGAACGCGAAAAGTGCGTAACGAGTAACCAAATGAGTCACATACAAGTTTCCTAAGTTAATATGCCCTAATTATTTTGTGATATCAGTAGGATATCTTTCATTATGCCCAAAACGAGTTTAAGACCAATTTATGCCCCGTAGGGGTATTTTGGTCATTTTAAAGGTTATAAGAGAGTTTGGATATCATTCTGAGTTACAGGTCTGATTAAATCAGTAATTATACTTAATTTAATAAGTCATATTAGTAAGGTATCATATATATGTGAAATTTATTAATTATAACCATACTATGCACCGTAGGGGCATTTTGGTAATTCCACATAGGCTTAAAAGGGCAAAACAGAGAATCTGAGTTTAAAACTTTTGCTTACTATTAAAATATAGAAATTTACTGAAAATATCAGTAGGCATCAACCCTTATATATTTAAACTAGTTTCGATACATACTATGCGTTATAAACGCTTAAAAAGGCGATTTGGAGCCATTTCCGGGTTTTGTGTAGAAAGCTGATATTTTTATTATTCCAGAAGGCTCAAAATATTTTATTTATCATATTAGATCAGTAGAAAAATGTTTGGGGGTCAAAAGGACTTGTAAAACTCATTTTATAGCCCAAAAGGGCAAAACCGACAATTACCGAATTAAGCCTATAACCCTATGTTATTCTCAGCCTAAAAATAAATAAAAATCTTTAAAAATCCCAAAATATTATTTTATATCAGTAGGTAAAAAGTTTGGTATCAAAAATTGGGTTTAGATAGGATATACGCTAATTACGCCGTTTAATTAATAAAAAGGTTTTCTGATTACGCTATTGAGCATAACTCCTAATCTAGACCTCCAACTGATGTCAAATTTTAGGGACAAGTTTATAATTCAGTAGTGAAGGTTTCTATCCTTTCACATTTTCAAAAATATCATTTTAAGGTCAATAGGGCATAACGGTCAACATTTAGGCATTTTAAAGGAAACACGCATGAACTAGGATTTCTATGGAACCAAGTTGTATAACCTTGGAGGGTTATACTAACTTATAATACGGTCCTAAAGGAATCCTAAGGCATATCTAAACTAAGCTAAATCGGGTCAGAACTGAAAGTCAAAGCAAAAGTCAACTTTTGCGACTTTCGGTTCCGAACCGAGCCTAAACTTAGAATTTTCGGGTTGAATCATGCTTAGGCATGTTCAACTAATATTTACCAAGTTATTAGAGTGAAAAAACTGATTTTATAACTTTTATGTTAATAGTTATGAATTTTATTTAAAACTAACCTGTTTGACTTTTATTTGACTCGACAATTAAACTAAGAAAACGTGGTAATTAGTAGGCGCCCTTTTAAGGGTTAATCACCTACCTAATTACGGTCACGTAGCCATGTTCGTTATGAACAATGGCTCAACCGTTTAAAAGTCAAAGCGTTTATCACAACGCTTGACTTTTCGGCTATAAACGCTAAATAACTAAACTTAAGCACGATTGAACACTTACAATGGGTTCAAAGGGTTGAAGGAGGTTCTCAAGAAAGGTTCAAGATCCTCCTAAATCAGAGAATAAGCAGAACGAAGGAAAATGGTGTGAAAACAAAGGAAACCCATCACCTATTTATACTTTTTGGGACCTCACGAGATCGAGACAAGTGTCGGGGAGTTGTATCCAGATTATTACAAGTTGTTAGGATCGGAGGCTCTCATGATAGTGTTTGTTTGTTTGAATATGAATGATCAATGAATATGAAAACATGTTAGGTGCAGCGGAAATGAAAACAAACTTTGTAAACACAATAAAAGGAGAAAATAGTTTGATAAACAATTGCTTCTCATAGAGTCAAAAGATTACAAATCAAAGCAAAAGATTACAGTCATGCTTTCAAACTATACTCCCCCTCAGCCTGATGCCCCAAGGTTGGTTGCACACAAGATGAAAGGATTAGACATGAGGAGAAGAACCCGCTCAGTCAATCAAATGTAACAGTACAGGGTACTGTTACATTTATAGGCAAACCAAACCACTGAGGTATCAAAGCTGACGTCACCATGAAAGTGACATCTAACAACCTAACAACCTGTAGACACTGTCCTTATACCAACTACTGATGTCTAACAACTGATTGTAAATAAAGTACAAAACATGAGAAAACAACTGCTTCACGTTCCACTGTTGTAGCCTAAGCACTGATGCTCAACAACAACATCAGTGCTTTCTTCAAAGGTGATCAGTCCTTGAATGAGCAGTGTTTGTGTCTTCAGCAGCACTTAAGAGAAGCAGTAGATAGAGCGACAAAGTTTGTCTTCAGCAGTCTTTAGGATTACATCAGCATTTGGATCATCAGTTGTTCTTTTGAGCAGTACTTAAGATTCATCAGCTGATAGATAACCACTGACAAGGGGAAAGCAAAGTGTAAACTGCTGCTTATTGTGAATCCACTGTTGTGACCTGGTTTTAGCTTTACATTATCTGTTCCTCTGGAAGGGTTTGATCCCAACAATCTCCCCCTGGAACAGATAATGCCAAAACCCTTCATTATTCAGGACCTTTATTACTCATCAAGAGTGCCTTAGCTTGTTCTTTGAATTCAGCTTCAAATTCCTTTGCACTCTAGTCATCCTCATCCCTACACAGTGAAAGTTCAAGGAGATCCTGCAAATCTTGAACACTAAGGCCTAGTGCTTCTTTCCTTGATATATACTTCACCTCTCCATTGGATCTGACCAGAGTCAATACGTGGGTCTTTTGATCAGAGAGCCACTTTAGTACTTTTAAACCCAATGGATTTCGTGGGAGAGATTTATTTGCAGATGAGTTGAAGAATGATGACCTTGAAAACACCTGCAGACTTTCAGACATTTTTTGAAAGTTTCTTCAATAACTTTGTCTGCTGCAGCTATGTCTTCTGCAGTTTCTTGCTCAATAAGCTCTTGTCTTTCAACTTCTGTCTTGTCTTTTGCAGTGTTTGGAGACGCAGGTTTGTTTAATACCTTAAAAAGGCTTTGAAGCTTTGTTGAAGTTTCTTCTTTTAGACCCATTTTCGTGATGGTATCTTTGAAGTACTCTGCTTCTTTTTCAATTACCTCTTCTTCAGTCAGCTGTTCTCCTTCTTCTTGATTTATTACAAAAGTAGACCGGAACAGTGTGTCGAGGTTTCCTATCTTCTGTTCAAGCTTTATCATTTGTTCTTGCTTCTTAGAAGTGCTTGAAACAGTTATCTTTCTTTTCTTTAGCCTTTCATAGGCTTCATCGGTCTGCTGTTTTGACCATTTTGATATGGCTTCAGCAGTATCCATTTTTGCATCCACCAGCTCCTTTTTCTTTCTTTTATACTCAGCAGTGACGTCAGCAATGAGCTTTTTGAATTGTTCCAGTTTGGAGCATTCTTCTTCTTTGTAGGATCTTTCTTAATTCTGTCAATCCTCTCAGCCTCATGCTTTAGAGCGATTATTGGCCATTCTTCAAACTGTTTTTCTTCAGCAGGATAGAATTTTTCTTTCATAATGTAGGCAAGATATTGTTTTCTAAGCTCTTTGCGTTGTTCAGCCTTTTCTTTGATTAGTTCCTGTGCGAAATCTTCCATCTGCTTTACCTTTTCAAGGAAGAAATCCAGTCTTTTAGCAATGCCTTCTTCGCTTAGACGTTCACGTTCACTTTCAAATTTAGCTCTTGCTTTAGCTTGCCTTGCCTTGAGTTTGAGGTAATCGTCCATATCCTCTGGTGGCATGTAGCCTATGAGTGAGGAGAATCTCCTTTTTGAAGGATCTTCTTCTATATAGAATTGCCTCATCTCATTTTTGATAGCTTCGAGTTCCAGTGGATATTTTGCAGCATTAGGATCATGTGTACCCTCATCGACAGAGATTGGCTTTCTTATTCTGTTGAAGAGCTTTGGTTGTGATGTAGAAAGGATGAGAGTAGTGGTGGATGACTTACTAACAGCTGTTGTCTCAACATCTGCTGGCATTACAACTACTGATATGTCAGCAGTTGTCTTCTGCTTTTGAGCAGGGGATGGAAGTGGTGAAGGTGGTGGTGAATCAACATCTGATATGAGATTCCTTCTCCTTTTTAATGAAGAAGGAGCAGATGATGTTTTGGGTGGATCAGTGGTGGTAGATTGGATAGCAGTGGTTTGTGACAGTGATTGACTGACAATGGTTGAAACAACTGGTGTTTCAATCACTGTTGTAACATCTGTTGTCTTCTATTTTAAGACAGGAGGCAGTGGTGATGGTGTGATTGTAGATGATGGTGATAGAGCAGTAGATGTGGTGGTGTGTGGTAGAGTGGTGTGTGTTGATGACATGGCAGCTGTTTGGCTACTGACAGCAGTTTTTGTAACTGCTGCTGCAGCAGTTTTTGTAACTGCTGCTGTATCAGCTGTTTGACGAACAGATTTTGAGAACTACTTTTCTTTTTCTTTCTCTTTTTCAGGCTCAACATGAAGGCCATGTTCTATTCCCATCCTATTCATTTTTCCCAACATCTTGTTATTCTCCCCCTTTTTGGCATTATCTGAAGGGGGATTTACAAGAAATGGTATTGAAGAAGGAACTTTGCCAGATGCACTTTGAATGCTAGCCTTTATAGCCTTGATATCTGCTTGAGTGTCTTTAAATCTTGATTCAACCATGTTGGTCAGCATTTGAACTTGAATAGCATGCTTTTTGTCAGCCATGAGTTGCTGTGCTTCAAGCATGGGTTGAAAAATATTCCAAAGCTCATTTGTAGCAAGTGCCTGTAGTGGAGCAGGTGCTTGAGGTGGAACTGCAGTGGATTGTGCTTTCTGAGCTTTGAGAATCTCTTGCACCATCTCCTTTATTTCAGCAACTGATTCTTCAAGTTTGTCAACTCTGCCCGTCAATTCCTGATATTTTGAATCATCACCTACTTTAGTAGGATCATCTGAATCCCCACCAGCAGTGGTTATATCAATGTGTGTCTTAGGGACAGAGTCCCAAAAATCATCCATTGATACCCCTTGTTCTCGGTACTGGGGACTTCTTTCTTCGGCACTCAATAAACCTTTGATGGTACCAGTGGTTAGATCCAACTCACTGGTGGTCACCGAAGTTGCCATGGAAGAAATTGCCTTCAAGGGAGTCTTACTTATGAAACAACTGTCCAACTGAGGATCTGTTGATCCACCAGTTGTAGTTGCTGCTCCACTTGAACTACCACCCAGAGTTACTTGTAACTCAGGGGGTGTAACCTCCTCAACTGTTGCTGGGATAGCAGGAGTAGTAGCATCAGACCCAGTCACTTGTAGGGGTATACTCTCAGTGATAGGTGATAGAGAGGAACTGGTTTGTGTCTGAGCTATAGCAGCTGCATGCAACAAAGGTAGCATGGATTGTGGCATTATTATTGGTGAGGGGATGGGAGTTGAAAGAGACATGTCCTTGGGATCAGGACTGAGGAAGATGGATCCAAGTGGATTCAGAGCTTCATATTGTGGTGTCCCTGTGCTTACAACCTGATCCTTTTGTGAGGATGCAGGAGGAGTTTTAGGCATGGGTTGAGATCTTTCTTCCAACTGCTGTGAGGAAGTAGCAGCAGTGGTTTGTGGTGACTTTTGTGTTGTCACAGGCATTTCCTCTGGGATCTCATCTTCCAGAGTTGCCTTTGTTTTGGGTTTGGTGGGTTTTCTGGATGTTTTTCTTTTGGTCTTTTTGGTTATGTCAGGTGTGGGTTTCAAAGCAGTGGTTGTGCTGCTATGATCACCTGGAGCAGTGGGCTCAGCAGCTGATACCTGAGGAGCAGTTGTAACTGCTAAAATCTGCTCAGGTACCCCTGCTTTTGTTTTTATTGGTGCCATCATCCTTGAAAATGTTTCTTTTGTTAAGCCTTTTATTTGACAATGAACACCTTGTTTTGGCAAATTTTCATTTTCCTTTACAAATTTTTGTTTAAAGTAATAACTCAAAAATCTTGGAAAAAGTAAAAATGCTTTGTTGTCAACATTTTTCACTAAGTCATTGAAGATTTCCTGGGAATAGTTGTAATCTTTGTTATTCAAAATGGCATACCCCAGGCATTGAATCTTCAATGGTATTTCATTAAATGATGTTGTTTTATTTGAAACACACATCAAAAGTGTGTGAAACAAAAATCTTGGAGCAGAAGGAAAATAACCTTTTTGTAAGGTATCTACCTTTGATTCTTCTGCATATCCCCTTTTCACGAAATCAGTTTTCATCTCGACTTTCTCAAAAGAGAGTTTACCTTCCTGATCGTTGAGATTAAAGACTTCGGAGATCGACTGTGGGGTTATTTGAACTGCTTTACCCTGTATTGAGGAGTTAATGGCTATGACTTTTCCGTCTTGTTTTTCAAGCGACGCCTTTTTCCAAAACTCTCTCTGGGTTTGCAAGTAAATGGGAGCATCTGCCGTCAACAAAGTTTTGTACTTTGATGCAGATAACGAATCAATGATGGTGTCAAAGGTGTGATTATCAGTAGGTTTTGTGAGTAAACCCAGATAATTGTGAGATTGTTTGAATGGTATTTCGATGGGTTCTTCGGCCGTTTGAGCGACCTCTTTGGAAGGTGATGGTGATTTAGGTTTTGGTTTTGATTTTGACTTTGATTTTGTCATTTTTGCGGAGAAGAATGAAGGAGGATTTTGGAGATTTTGAGAAGAAGGGTTGGAAACTGCTATGAGAAGAGAATTTTGGAATTCAATTCGACAGTGTAAAACCCTGTTTGGGGTTTAGGGCAGGGTTTTATTTGGAAAAAAAAATGATCGCTGATGTGGCAGCGGTTATTAAGATCTGAGGGCCAAAAGCTGACCACGTGTCAAACACTGATGAAGTGGATGAAGTATGGAGAACAGTTGTTTTAAGAACCACTGACGTATCAAGCATCAGTGGTTACAACAGTAAAAATTATGGCAGTGGATGATTTTTACTATCAGTGGATAGCATATCAGTGGATAAGACACTAATTTTGAGCATCAGTGCTTTTCAAGAAAATGAGGGATCAGTGATTAACTTTCAGCAGTAGACAGTGTTTAGAGATCAGACGTTGGAACAAAACAGTGGTTAGGGTAAATGGTACAAATCTGAAGAACAGGTGTTTCAGCAACAGTTTTGAGAATTTTCATTCAAGGTTTTGCCACATGTCAATTTTGAAAGACAGTGGTTTAGTACCCCAGATGATGAAAACTTTTTACTAGGGCAAACCATTTTCGTTTAATATTCAATTAAAGCATGAGCACCCTAGTAATTCAAGCATAGTTTGCAATCAATTTTTGATGGAAATTTTGGAGCAAGCCTGAGTATGACATGATCATGACATATGTACCATTTCCTTTTGACCCATTTATGAGGACACAGATACCACCAAAAATAAGGTATTACATCCTGACAGGAGCTGAAACTATTGCCAACAAAAACAAGCAAGAGTTCCAAATATATTATTTCCAAAAAAAATGAATAATATATCCTGGTTATTTGAGAAAATCCTTTGAAAGGAAAAAAAATGATTAAAGGATTTTCTGAGAACAGTATCAAAAAGGATCTGGTGAATTTTAAACATAATCATATCATTCTCAAGTTTTATGAAAAATGGTCAATGGTTTGACAGCAGTGGTAAAATATTTGACAATATTTTGACTACTGTTTGGTACCATTTTCTGTGTCAGTTGATTGCAAACATGAGAACACATGGATATATTTTTAAACATTTGTCTAGTCCTCTTTGGAGTTCATTCACTGGAATCAAAACCTTTTTCTGAACAGATGAATGCACATAGTTGCTTAATGACCATTATTACCCTAAACTTTGACTCATAAGTGTTTTATGTTTATACTCTTTTCTTTTAACTTCAAAAGTTTTGAGATAAACACACTTCTGAGTTTTTGTGAATATTAGTCCAAAATCATTTTGCAGTAATGTTTTGAGAGACTTGGTCATGTTTTCACAAGTTTTTCATCCTATCTCACATTACATATGATGCGGACTATGTTGACCCATGTTTTCTTGATGTATTTGAACATAGTTGATTTTGTCCTTTTTAGGAACTCAACCTGTTTTCAACACATAAGATCTAAATAACTAAAGTTTTAATTTCCCTCTTTTTGTGTTAACAAAACAACAATGCTTTTATGAACATCGGTTTTGTTAATCTGAGGTTTGTGCTTTAGTATTTAATGAAAACATCACATATTCCACATCAACAGTTTAAATCAATTTAGAAAATAAAAATAATCTTATGATTTAACAGATATTGCTTTCAGATCTAGAAACCATGAGTGTCTTGTGCATGAATTTACTTGTTGTGTGAAATTTGTGTGTCATATGACATCTCGGTTGATTTACAGAGTTTTCAAATAACCATTTTGAACATGATTTACACAGTACTCTGTTTTTCAACTAAATACAACCAACCTTAGTATCAATGAAATTTGAGCCGAACTGTTATGTCAAATTGATTGTTAGATCGAATTTGACTGTCCAGGCTCTGATACCAATTGTTAGGATCGGAGGCTCTCATGATAGTGTTTGTTTGTTTGAATATGAATGATCAATGAATATGAAAACATGTTAGGTGAAGCGGAAATGAAAACAAACTTTGTAAACACAATCAAAGGAGAAAATAGTTTGATAAACAATTGCTTCTCATAGAGTCAAAAGATTACAAATCAAAGCAAAAGATTACAGTCATGCTTACAAACTATACTCCCCCCCAGCCTGATGCCCCAAGGTTGGTTGCACACAAGATGAAAGGATTAGACATGAGGAGAAGAACCCGCTCAGTCAATCAAATGTAACAGTACAGGGTAACATGAGGAGAAGAACCCGCTCAGTCAATCAAATGAAAGGATTAGGCAGGAAAGGAATGATATTTATTTTTATTCAGTATTTTTATTATATTTATCCTGGATTTAATTAAAATATAACTATAGCACAAAAAGTCGAGTCACAAGGGCAACTTTAAATTATAAACCATGATTTTGTAGAATCAAGGTATTTAGGCTTGAACGTGTTCACGCCTTTTCTTGACAGGGAGTTGCAGGCTACGACTGTCTTTAGTGTCAGAGGACGTTAATTATAGCCCGTAGGCATTATATCCTTAACGGATGTTTAAATCACAAAATAAGAAAGTATTTCGGGAGAATCCAGTATAAGGATGATTTATGTGACTTTATCGAACCATGTCTGCCCGAATAGTTAATATGTTGTAGATGTTAACAAGGATGCGAATCTCTTGAATAGGTCCTACCACCTTGGCCTCATCATATAGGCTAGGTTTACCTTTAAGATTCCTTTTTAATAATTAACGCAGAACAATCCTAACTCGGGATGTTAATAAGGATCCGAACCTAAATTGAGGAACTGCCATCTTGGCCGGGTCTTAATAATGACACTAGGCTAGGTCTTGTCCTTTTTAGATTTTGCCATTTTATTATAATGGTAGATCTTATAATATAGGAATGATATTTTAAATATAATCGTTCCCTTAAAATTTAAACAAGTATATGGTTGCCCTAAACGGGACTTGAAAGGAATAATGTTGTCCTCAAAGGGACTAAAAGATAAATATTGTTATAAAGACTTTTAAGGAAACGATCTTCAGCAAAAGGAGTTTCTTCTTCATTTTATTTCTGAATGCTTCTCCTTGGTTGTACATTAATCCTAGTCGCAACACGAAGCTCGGCCCTTCCTAGGCTTCAAATGGGGAGAATTTCCATTATAGCTTCTTGCTTGACGACATATTAAAATATATAATCGAAAGTAATAATCCTCCGAATAGAGACGAGAGTATTCCTATGTTAAGTCTAGACTCAGAAGGTCAAAGAATGTGCTATTGTGTCATTGAGATAAACACAAAAGACTAGTGTTTAATTCACTCAATGTTGGCTCTGATACCAACCTGTCACACCCCTATTTTCCACGTGTCATCGGTGGGCCCGGTGGGGAGTATAGTGACGTAGTTGATATCATCATAGTCAAACAACACAATATTTAAATGCACAGCGGAAGCAAAAGATAAATATATTACAAACCGATTCAAAAGTAATATTTAATATTACAACGGAATGTAAGTTGGATCCACAGGCGGATCAATTAAAAAGAAAACATAGTTCATCAGACTTATTGCATCCAAGCTTGCGAGACTCTTAATGATGCTAAGGAGAAGCCAGCCTATTACGCTTAGTACCCGCACTTAACCTTTTTGGGAAAATACGTCAGTTTACACTGGTAAATACAATTTAACTGACTCATTTTGAAAAGGTTTAAAAATTGATTTGTATGCACGAGGCACAAAACATTTTATAACTTGGGATAATTATGCAATATAATCTTGTAAGGGATTTATATGTTACTTATGCGTTCAGTAGCCCAATCCGTAGACCGGGTTAAAGATCAATAGACACACCACATTATTGAGTTATACACTGAAAGGTGTACGCCTACACCCCGTGCTCAGGTCGTGGCCATCTCGTAAGATAATGCCAATGATATCCGGGACATGGTCATTAACCCCCCAAAGGCTTTAAGCAAACAAAACACACTCAAAACATAGCATCTCAATAAATTTAACCTCTATTCGATTAAAGAATTCAATGCCGGACCAAGCGGTATTTTATATACCGTACCCCAAGCCCGTATAGGGAAAATAAGTTAAAAGTATTTACCTGAGCTAAATATAAATTCAATCCCAGCCGTATCAAATCAGCAAGTACAGATAGCTTTTACTGGGCTCCTATATCTGGAACGAAGGTTTTTTATAACCTATTAGATTCCTAACGGGTCTTAATTAAGCTTATGCTTAGACCGGTTAGTTTTTAAAAGAAGACACGGTTCAAAACGCACGATTAAGCGATGACCGGTTTAGAATATGGTTTAGACCCGACAAGCTTGTATACTTGTATAATAAGGGTAAACTAAACACATTCTGGATTTTGAGATAAAAACGATATGGTTTGACCCGTTTCGGCTAATATAAGCAAACTAGTTACATACGCCGATCCGAACGCGAAAAGTGCGTAACGAGTAACCAAATGAGTCACATACAAGTTTCCTAAGTTAATATGCCCTAATTATGTTGTGATATCAGTAGGATATCTTTCATTATGCCCAAAACGAGTTTAAGACCAATTTATGCCCCGTAGGGGTATTTTGGTCATTTTAAAGGTTATAAGAGAGTTTAGATATCATTCTGAGTTACAGGTCTGATTAAATCAGTAATTATACTTAATTTAATAAGTTACATTAGTAAGGTATCATATATATGTGAAATTTATTAATTATAACCATACTATGCACCGTAGGGGCATTTTGGTAATTCCACATAGGCTTAAATGGGCAAAACAGAGAATCTGAGTTTAAAACTTTTGCTTACTGTTAAAATATAGAAATTTACTGAAAATATTAGTAGGCATCAACCCTTATATATTTAAACTAGTTTCGATACATACTATGCGTTATAAACGCTTAAAAAGGCGATTTGGAGCCATTTCCGGGTTTTGTGTTGAAAGCTGATATTTTTATTATTCCAGAAGGCTCAAAATATTTTATTTATCATATTAGATCAGTAGAAAAAGGTTTGGGGTCAAAAGGATTTGTAAAACTCATTTTATAGCCCAAAAGGGCAAAACCGGCAATTACCGAATTAAGCCTATAACCCTATGTTATGCTCAGCCTAAAAATAAATAAAAATCTTTAAAAATCCCAAAATATTATTTTATATCAGTAGGTAAAAAATTTGGTATCAAAAATTGGGTTTAGATAGGATATACGCTAATTACGCCGTTTAATTAATAAAAGGTTTTCTGATTACGCTATTGAGCATAACTCCTAATCTAGACCTCCAACCGATGTCAAATTTTAGGGACAAGTTTATAATTCAGTAGTGAAGGTTTCTATCCTTTCACATTTTCAAAAATATCGTTTTAAGGTCAATAGGGCATAACGGTCAACATTTAGGCATTTTAAAGGAAACATGCATGAACTAGGATTTCTATGGAACCAAGTTGTATAACCTTGGAGGGTTATACTAACTTATAATATGGTCCTAAAGGAATCCTAAGGCATATCTAAACTAAGCTAAATCGGGTCAGAACTGAAAGTCAAAGCAAAAGTCAACTTTTGCGACTTTCGGTTCCGAACCGAGCCTAAACTTAGAATTGTCGGGTTGAATCATGCTTAGGCATGTTCAACTAATATTTACCAAGTTATTAGAGTGAAAAAACTGATTTTATGACTTTTATGTTAATAGTTATGAATTTTATTTAAAACTAACCCGTTTGACTTTTATTTGACCCGACAATTAAACTAAGAAAACGTGGTAATTAGTAGGCGCCCTTTTAAGGGTTAATCACCTACCTAATTACGGTCACGTAGCCATGTTCGTTATGAACAATGGCTCAACCGTTTAAAAGTCAAAGCGTTTATCACAACGCTTGACTTTTCGGCTATAAACGCTAAATAACTAAACTTAAGCACGATTGAACACTTACAATGGGTTCAAAGGGTTGAAGGAGGTTCTGAAGAAAGGTTCAAGATCCTCCTAAATCAGAGAATAAGCAGATTGAAGGAAAATGGTGTGAAAACAAAGGAAACCCATCACCTATTTATACTTTTCGGGACCTCACGAGACCGCGACAAGTGTCGGGGAGTTGTATCCAGATTATTACAAGTGTATAGTGGTTTTATCATACAATGGGCAGCCCCTAGAATCGAGTTTGTGAGTATGGCACCTTGTTTTAACAAAACCAGCAGCCAAAACATGTTTCTGCAGACCTGGGGGACCTCGCGGCCCGCGTAGGACAGGTCTGCAGCCTTCGCGGCCCGACTAACATCAGCTGCAACTTTCAACTATTGTAGAACAGCCCCCTTCACTTGTTTAAATGTCATTTCTGATACATTTGAGGCCCGTTATCCTTATTTCAAGGATCTATAATGAAGCCTAAACATAATGGACTTGGAACATGCTCAAAAATGTGCCGGATCTCGGTCCGTTTGGTCTAACGGTCACGTTGTTCGACGAATTACGACGAAACACGAACGGACGCGAAAAACGGTCCAAACTACGTGACGAATGGAATTTTATCAAGGTGATCACTAAAATAAAATATTTTAGTGCTTACATAAATTTTTGGGTGTCAGAAGATATTCAGAATGTGAGATATGCGCGAAAGTACAAACTTGTGCACTTTTTGACACTTTTAGTCCCTGTATGACATAAAAGTTTATTTTTGCGCACGAAACACCTCTAAGCCTATATCTAAGCTATATAAAGAATAAATAGGGTATGTTTAACTTATGTACATATTCCGGAAGGTCCGTTACCATACGATTCGACCTCCTTTTATAGTTTGACGTAATTAGTCCCTTAATTGCGCAAAGTAGCGCGAAATGCCGTTTAATGATATCTAAGCCTTCCATGGCCCATAATAATCATTACCAAGCATATATTTAAATATTACTACGCTCCTGTTTGCTTAAATGGTCACCGAATGGTGTAGATTCAAAAGTTGACGCTTTAGGTCCCTCTATTGCGCAAACTTGCGCATTTCATCATTTAATAGTATTGAAGCCTCATCTAATCCATATTAGACATTCTTGCAAGTATTATTAATCATCACGATGCTTTGGGTTCGCTAAAAGGTCATTCAGAGGTATAATTAAACATATTGACACTTTTAGTCCCTCTAACTTGCAAAGTTGCGCGTAACTTTACTTTTAGGCATAAAAACCTTAGACGGCCATTATTTAGCATTCCTGAGAGTATAATTAAATATTATGAAGCTCCCGGTTTATTAAAAGGTCACTCAGAGGTAAGAATTAACATGTTGACGCTTTTAACCCTTTATTGCGCAAACTTTCAATTAATTATGCAAACGGCTTCACTTAATCATCAAGTGGCACATTTGTGAATATAAACATCGTAAGAAACTTATTTTAGGTATGTTAACACTTCCAGTCCTTTCATAATCGAATTTTTTGATTTTTTCGAAAAATTAGTTCCTAAATTTCAGTGTTTGACTTCATTAGGGTTTATTACACGTGTCAATACATCATTTGACGTGATTTTACGAGGTGTTACATTTCTATCTTTCGAATCTTAAATTTTAATCTTGAAATCACTAGATTCAAGGTGTTCTAGGATGATGTCATAATGGTGCTCTTATGAACTTCATGTTTTGGCTTCAATCCACCAAGAACAACTTAGATCTGAACGATTTCCACGTGAATAAAAAAAGATCTTGAATAGATCTGAACATATTCATGGTGAAAAGGATTGAAAGATGGTTTTGAAGCTTTCCTTCAACTCTTTTATACTCAATGCACTCAAAACCGATAGAATCGGAGCTCGTTCTGACCTTCTACTCTTTCTTAGTGTTGTGTTGGTTCAAGATCTGGATTCTATCCAAGAGATTACTGATTTCGGGTTAAACATGAAACACCGTCTTGAACAGTTAACTGGTCGGATTAGGGTGATTCCTGTCCGATCGGGTCACTAAGTCTTGACGAGGGTTCTGTTGTTTGGCATGTTATCGTACCGTCTCGATAAAATCACAAAAGTATCAAAACAACCAAGTAACAAGACGATCAGGTCGTCAGGACGGATTGTCGTCCGATCGGATTGCTGTCCAAACGGATTGCCACTCGACCGGACAGCCACCCGATCGGCTTGCACCTTGGTCCCATACTTAATGTTTATTTTCAACTTTTGAGGTTTGAACATCGAACGGATTACCACCCGACCATGTGATGTTTGAACCTTATCACCTAAACAATTTTCAACATGTTCAATGCATGGACATGTCTAGCGGATCGCCACCCGATCGGATTGCAATTCGATTGAGTGACAAACTGCCGAGAACTCGTTCTCCCTGAAGTGTCCTACCAATCGAATTGTCACCCAATCGAACCGCCGTTCGATCGACCGACCTGAAAGGTAGAGATACTTCTCTGTTTTCAAATGCTACAACAAAAACTTCAAAAGGCAAACCATCATACACAAACACATCCTTCACAAACGAGGTAACAATCCAATCGAATGGTCACCTGATCGGATGACCATCAGAGCGGATTGTCACCCGATCGACCGGCCACCCGATCGGATTGCAATTCGATCGGATTACCGTCCGATCCTTTGACACTTCTCTTCGTTTTACGCGCCACTTATCATTTATGCTATCGTTAACTGTTCAGGCTAATTTCCGCTCTAAGCGCTCCCTTCAATCCATATCATCACTATGAGTATACTCGAACCCTTTTTGCTTTATGCACTTTTGGGTGTTACATACGTTACTTATTCTAAATCACATCGACACACTACGCAATACTTTTAAAGCTAACCATTACCGCAAGTTATACGTGATTCGATGAATGCCTGTTTGTTATGTTTACACATGGATTGATGTCTACCTGCCTTAGCAACGATAGTACTATAGTTTGGACTCAGCACCAGGTTACCCGGGGGTTGTTAAGGACCATTTACTTGCTTGAACACAGTGGTGGACATGAATTGCGAACTGCTTACGCAGTCAACCCGCAGTCATTGGTATTGATAGGATCTTTGTCGATAACTTACGTGCTTCACACCATGCGTTGTACATGTTGGTTATGCGTAATAAATTTCGAACTCTATTATTAAGATACCAAACTTGTATGCTCACCTTTACACTATGTGTATTGACTTTTACTTTAACGTATGTGACAGGTGTTTAAGATGCTAGGACTCTTGCTTTGATGTGTGATGAAATCGAGGCTAGGAAAGGGTCTAGAAACAAACAAAGACAATTTATTTTTATTTGAAATCTGAGTTGTCGGAACATGTTTTGTTTGATGAATATCTATGTCTGTAATAACTAGATTATCTTATGGGTCATGGTATGAGACTTGATGTTTAACTATTCGGTAATTTTAGTCGTTATGGAATTTCTTTGAAAAATCTGTTTCACTCAGTGCCGCGCCCCGATGTTTCCACCATCGGTTGGGGTGTGACAGATTGGTATCAGAGCCATAACTATAGGGAACTAGGATACACACGACCTAGTCCGGGTTGTTGTCTTAGTTTGACCTAGACTATAGTCTAAGTACCCAATGCGACCTCTATCCGTGGGGATTCTATCGTTTACGCTACACAATGAATACCAGTATGAAATGGGACAACCCGCACACGGTGAGTTACTTCGCTCGAGTGAAACATCTCGTATGAAGTAGGTCACATTGTATGAGTTGTGCATTTTGTACAAGGTATCCCAGCTCAATCTTCAAACGCTCGACAATCTTTCCTAATATTGTCTAGGACGTTTTGGCTTTTCTCAACACTATCACTGTACACAATCACATGATTGATTGGGAATAGGTGTGAAAACCACAAACTCTCAATCAAATCACCCACGCGATACACGATACTATTTTCAAAACATGAGGATTTGCGTTGAAACAGGAGTGAAATCCATACTTCGACGCAGATCTCTCACTACCAACGGAACTAGAGTTGTCGAACTAAGGGTGAAACCCGAATTTTGATGACCTATTTCTCTTCATTTTTGGTTTTACAAACTCTCACCAAAGCTTCGACGGACTCCAGTGACCCAAACTCGCGTAACGACAAGAAGGATGCGTGCCGCTCACTGTGATGCAGTGAAGGAGCACAGTCCTGAAAGTCAAAACGTGTACTCGAGGCCGCTGAGAATAGTTGAACCACTTTGAGTAGTCGATGTCTAACAAGCCAAGGCAATCTATTTCGATGATTTTATGTGTTTACGTGTTTCGATTCTGAGCCCGTTTTTGCCGAACTCTGTGATTTGATGTGTTTTAAGTGATTTACATGCTTTAATTTTGGTGGTTTTACGCTCCTCATTTCGATCGACACACACGACTCGCACTGTGCTAATCGCTGATATTTGTGGAGAAATCGCATGCTACCTACTCGCTAATCGCAATCGCTATTTACGAACGCTCGCGGACCATGAATGATAGGTTTCTGTATTCTGACTGCCTCTGGTATCTCTGTGCTTTATATGCTTGTGTGCTTTTGTGCCTTACGTGCTTATGTGCTCTACGTGATTATGTGCTTATGTGTTTATGTGCTCTAAGTGATTATATGCTTATATGTTTATGTGCCAATGCGTCTATGTGAATACGTGCTCCTAGGATTTATGGTAATTCTCTAGACTACACTAGGAATGATCGAATTTGTGTTGAGTCCTGTGGCGATGTCTGTTGCAGACAATGTCATCATTTGGATCCCGTCACTCGCGAGATGCCCGCCAAAAGCAGGTAGATAAGCGACTCGCCTCTATGCTCACCAAGCAAATGGCGAAGGTTGTTCCTCAAATCATCAGCGAACTGTACGAGAATATGAGCAAATCTTCTGAAGAGTCCAGGACTGAGACTCCCAAAGCTGCCTTTAGCTTCAAGCAATTTAAGGCATGCGGACCGAAAGAATTCACCAGCGAAGATGGCCTTACAGCCTTATTTCAATGGTTCGATTCGATCGAGGTCACCCTGCGTCAGAGTGGATGTCCTGAAGATCTCCGCACTCTAAATGCTACCGGCATCTTCCAGTCCCGCGCTTTATACTGGTGGACGGCCGAGAGGAAAAAACGCGGAAACGATGCAGCTTATGGTCTGACATGGGATGAGTTGAAGAACATCATGTTGGAAGAGTTCTGTCTTCCCCATGAGTGCCAATAGTTGGAGGATGAATTCTGGCATATAAAGCAGAAGGATGGTGACAATGCTGCTTTAACTGCTCGCTTTAAGCAGCTTAGCATAATCTGCCCTGATCAAGTCAAGACTACTGATATTACGATCAAGAAGTATATCCGAGCTCTGTCGGATTGTGTCGCAGATTTTGTGCAAGCTTCCAAACCAGCAACAATCAAAGAGACTTACCTTCTTGCCACTGAGATCAACGACAAACGGGTTAACTCTGGCTACTGGGACAAAGACACCAAGAACCTGCACCAAGCTACCACCGCACCAACCGCTGAAACCACCGCCACCCCTTAGTCTTCAAAGGCCTCTCGTCGCAAGAGGAAGAACAACAACTCCAGCAACAAGAACTGTGCGATCACAGCTGCACCGATTCAAGCTGTACCAGCCCAACAATAGTGTCAGGTAGCAGCGCCTGTGGCAAATGCACCGCTTGCTAAGCATGCATATACTAGGCCACATCCGCTTTGCCCTACTTACACCTTCCATCACCCGACTTGTATCGCTTGCCGATTTTGTGCTACTTGCAACATGTACGGCCATTTCACCACCAACTGCCATGCTCGTCAAACTCCAGCTCCCGCTCCAGCTCCTACTCAATAAGCTCTACTTACCGCTCCTCAAGGCCAGCAAGCGGCTCCGGCACCCGCAATCAACGCTAGAGTCTTTTTTTCTTATGGCGATCCCAATCACTTCGCCAACATGTGCTCGAATAGGGCTGTGAAGCAAGAGCCACAACAGTAGCAGCCTTAGCAACAGCAGCAGCAGCAACAAGCAGCACACGCTCGAACTTTCAACATCAATGCGCGCCAAGCTCAAGCGGACAACAATGTGGTTAATGGTACGTTCCTTGTGAATGGTTTATATGCTTCGTGTTTATTTGATACTGGAGCCGATAACTGTTTTGTATCGTTTGAATTCGAAAAGTTCCTTAATCGTAAGCGCTCCCATCTTCCCTCGTCGTTTGATGTCGAAGTTACCACCGGAAGAACCGTCACCGTCTATTCAGTTCTTCATGATTGTACTCTCGAACTCAACAATCACATCTTTCCTATTGACCTTATTCCGATGCAGCTTGGTAGTTTTGATGTCATAGTAGGCATGGACTTTCTTCGCGAAAACCATGTTGAAGTCGTTTGCTTCGATAAGATGATTCGATTCTCGCTCGCTAACGGTGATCAACTGTGTGTTTATGGTTAAGTCGCATCGAAGAAACTCCAACTCATGTTGTGTGTCCAGGCTAGCAAGTATCTCCACAAGGAATACCGATCTTACTTGGCACACATCGTAGTAGCAGAGAAAAAGGAAGTTAAGGGAGTAAAAGATGTCCCCGTTGTTTGTGAATTCTCTAGCGTTTTTTTCCTGATGAACTCCCTGGATTACCGCCTAGTCGTGATATCGGCTTCCACATCGACTTCATTCCTGTAGCAAACCCTGTCGCTAGAGCTCCTTATTGACTCGCTCCGTCCAAAATGCGCGAACTCTCGAGTCAGCTCCAGGAATTGCTTGAAAAAGGCTTCATTCGCCCAGTCCTTGGGGCGCACCAATCCTTTTCGTCAAAAAGAAGGATGGGTCATTCCGGATGTGCATCGACTACAGGGAATTGAATAAGCTGACAATCAAGAATCGCTATCCCCTGCCTCGTAGTGATGATTTGTTTGATCAGTTTCAAGGTGCTACTTGTTTCTCCAAGATCGATCTGCACTCTGGCTACCACCAGTTACGCATCCAAGAGAAGGATATACCCAAAACCGCTTTTCGCACTCGTTACAGCCACTATGAGTTCGTTGTTATGCCTTTTGGTCTAACTAATGCACCCGCGGTTTTCATGGATCTGATGAATCGCGTGTGTAAATCTTTCCTGGACCGTTTCGTCATCGTGTTCATCGATGATATCCTGATTTATTCCAAATCGAGAGCCGAACACGCGCAACATCTCAGTTTGGTTCTCGAGTTACTCCAAGGAAACCGTCTCTATGCCAAGTTCTCCAAGGGTGAATTTTTGTCACACCCCGATATTTCCACGTATTACCGGTAGGCCCGGTGGGGAGTATCGTGACGTAGTTGATTTCATCATAGTCAAATAATCACAGTTCAATGCACAGCGTGTCACACCCCGATATTTCCACGTATTACCGGTGTTCCCGGTGGGGAGTATCGTGACGTAGTTGATATCATCATAGTCAAACAACGCAATTTCAATGCACAGCGGAAGCAAAAGATAAATATATTACAATCCGATTCAAAAGTAATATCAAATATTACAACGGAATGTAAGATGGATCCACAGGCGGATCAAATAAAAGAAAACTGTTCAACAGACTTTAGGCATCTAGAACTCGCGAGATTCCCTAATAACGCCTTGAGCTCCCAGCCAATTTCGTACAGTACCTGTCAATTAATATTTTTGGAAAATACGTCAGTTTACACTGGTAAATACAATTAACAGACTCATTTGAAAAGAGTTTAAGAAAAATGGATTGAATGCACAAGGCACAAAATGTCTTTTATAACTTGGGACAATTATATAAAAATAATCTTGTATACAGATTTACAAGTTCGTTATACATTCACGGCCCGATGTAGAAACCGAGTCAAGATTAACAGACACGCCACAAGTATAGGCCCCCAAGAGAGTGAGATACCGTTTCCCTTAAGCAACTGTCAGGTGTACGCCAACACCCCGTGCTTAACACGTGGTCATTTTATTGTAATGATGCCAAGGATATCCGGGACATGGTCATTAACCCCTAAAGGCTTTTATTTCAAACAATACAGATTAAAATGGGTTACCTCAATAATTTAATCACAATACGATTAAACATTCAATACCCGACCAAGCGGTATTATTATAATACCATATCCCAAGCCCGTATAGGGAAAATAAGTTAAGGGTATTTACCTGAGCTTAAAATGAAATTTATACCCAGCCGTATATCCTAATTAGCAAGCACAAGTATTTCTACTGGGGCTCTTAATCCGGAACGAAATTTTTATTAACCTATTAGATTCCTAACAGGTCTTATTTAAGTCGTAACTTAGACCGGTTAGCTTTTAGGAAAGGTTTACGGTTCAAAACGCATGATTTAGCGAAGACCAGAATAGAATGTGATTTAGACCCGACAAGTTTGGGAACTTGTATAATATGGGTAAACTAAACACATTCTGGATTTTGAGGTAAAAATGATAAGGTTTGACCCGTTTCGATCAGTTTATGCAAACTGGTTACATAAACCGCATCGAACACGAAAGTGCGTAACGAGTAACCAATAGATTCATGAACAGGTTTCCTAAGTTAATATGCTTCAAATATGTTGTGATATCGGTAGGATACCTTCCATTATGCCCAAAACGAGTTTAATCTCAATTTAAGCCCCGTAGGGGTATTTTGGTTATTTTAAAGATTATAAAAGAGGTTAAATAGAATTCTGAGGTTCGGGTATAAAATAATCAGTAAAACTACTTAAATTAATAAGTTATATCAGTTGGTGATAAGTCTTATATGACAAAAATGATTTTAACCCATACTATGCGTTTAAAACGCGTAAAAGGTCGTTTTAAGCGATTTCCGGGTTATAACAGGAAATCTGAGTTTTCTGATCAGTTTATAAAGTTCAAAATACTTCATTTAACATATAAAATCAGTAGTAAGAGACTTGGTGTCTAAATGTTGCGTAAAACTCATTTTATAAAAGAAAAGGGTATAATCGGTAATTACCGAATCAAGGTAATAACCCTATGTTATGATCAGTTTAAAAATAATTAAAAATCTTTAAAAATCCCAAAATATTATGTTACATCAGTGGGTAAAATATTTGGTGTCAAAATTGGGTTTAGATAGGCTTTACGCTAATTACGCCGTTTAATTAATAAAAGCTTTCTAATTACGCTATTAAGCATAACTCCTAATCCCGACCTCAAACTGATGTGAAAATTTAGGGACATGTTTATAATTGGTAAGAAAGATTATTGTCCTCTCACATTTCCAAAATTCTCGTTTTAGGGTCAAATGGGCATTATGGTCAACATTAAGCAATTAACGGAACATCGGACAATCAACGAGTCAAGTAGTATAATCACAGAGGGTTATACTATCATATAACCCGGTCCTAATGGAACTTTAAGGCATGTATAAACTAATCTAAATCGGGTCAGAACTGAAAGTCAAAGCAAAAGTCAACTTTTGCGACTTTCGGTTCCGAACCGAGCCTAAACTTAGAATTGTCGGGTTGAACATGCTTAGACATGTTCAACTAATATTTACCAAGTTATTAAAGTGAGAAAACTGATTTTTATGAAATAGTTATGAATTTTATTTAAAACAAACCCGTTTGACTTTTATTTGACCCGACAATTAAACTAAGTAAACGTGGTAACTAGGAGGTGCCCTTTTTGAGGGTTTAACACCTACTAATTACGGTCACGTAGCAATGTTCATTACGAACAACGGCTCAACCGCTTAAAAGTCAAAGCATTCATCAAAACGCTTGACTTTTCGGCTATAACGCTAGAAATTTAAACTAAGCACGAAAGGACACTTACAAAGGGTCCAAGCAAGGAGGTTTTGATCCTAAATTCTTAGGTATGAAGAGCAAGGTCTCCAACTTAGAGAAATTAGAATCAAGTGTGGGTTTGGCAAGATTGAAGTAGGGTATTTATAGGTTTTTCGGAACCATTAAGATCGTTCATCGATAAACGAGCTTTGATCTGGATCGTACACCTCTTACCCACTGATTTGCAAAACCATGGTAGCCTATAGATTGCTTAGAAAACCATTTGCAAGACCCACAAACAGCTGGAACAGCTGGAAAAAGCTTTCTGCTGGTCTGGTGGGGCTTTACGGACTGTAAGGGTCAGTGCATACGGTCCGTAAGGACCAGTACAGCACATGCATACTTTCATTTGTTGACAGTTTTGGCCCCTGTACTTCCATATGCCATTTCCGACACATCGAAGGCCTGTTAAACCAAATTTAAGGCTCTACTATGATGCCTAAACATAGGGAACATGAAACATGCTAAAAAACATGCCAGATGTCGGTTCGTTTGGTTGTATGGTCGCGTCGTTCGGCTAATTACGACGAAACACGAACGGACGCGAAAAACGATCCAAATTACGCGACGGATGGAATTTTCTCAAGACAATCACTAAAATAAATTATTTTAATGATTACATAAATTTTTGGATGTCCGGATATATTCAGAACGTAAGATATGTGCGGAAATGCAAACTTATGCACTTTTTGACGCTTTTAGTCCCTGTTGATCAAATAAGTTTATTTTTGCGCACCAAACATCTCTAAGCCTATTTATAAGCTATGTAAAGGATATTTAGGGCATGTTTAACTTATGATCATATTCCGGAAGGTTCGATACGAATCGGTATACTTTTGAAGTTTGACGTAAATAGTCCCTTTAATGCGCGAACTTGCGCATATCATCGTTTAATAGTATCGAAGTCTTATCCAACCCATATTAGGTATCTATGAGAGTATTATAAAACATCACAATGCTTCGGGTTTGCTAAAAGGTCACTCAGAGGTATAATTAAACATATTGACACTTTTAACCCCTTATATTTGCAAAGTTGCGCGTGACGCCACTTAAAGGCATAAAAGCCTCGGACGGCCAACGATTGCCAATCCCGAGAGTATAATAAATTATCATGAAGCTCTCGGATTGTTAAAAGGTCACTCAGAGGTAAGAATTAACATGTTGACGCTTTTAACCCTTTATTGCGCAAACTTTCAATTAATTACGCAAACGGCTACACTTGATCAACAAGTAGCTCATTTGTGAATATAAAACCGTAAAAGGTTATTTAGAAACTTATTTTTGGTATGTTAACACTTCTAATTCTTTCATAATTAATGTTTTTCGAATTTTCGAAAAATTAGTCCCTTAAATTCAAGGTTTGACTTTATTAGGGTTTATTACACGTGTCAATACATTATTGGATGTGATTTTACGAGGTGTTACATCCTAACCCCCTTAAAAGAAATCTCGACCTCAAGATTTGCTAAAATGATGGAAGTACTTTTTGTCGCATAGCGGACTTAACTCTTATAGCATATCTTGGGCCTCTCCAAGCACCCAATTTTGACCTCTATAGGTACATGTATCCTTTTTGGAGCTCTTTAACCTGTCGATCCTTAATCGATACGGGTTTTCTCATCAAATCGTAATTTTCATTAATCTGCATATCATTATGTGATAATGCGTCTCAACTTATCGATGATACATATTCTTAAATCATTAGTGTGGGTCACATTGCGAGTTCCACTAAGCTTCTTATATAGGTTTTAGCTTATAGGCTATTGACCTTTGTTGCATTCAATTTCCCGAATGTTCCTATATATCTAGGGTTTAACTTACCCTGGGAAATTTAAAATTTAGCACACCCTTCTTAGGGCGATACCTTCGATTGAACCTTATTCCTTATTAAGGACTTAAGAAGGTTGCGACTTTTATCAATCCTCAATTTTTTTTTCTGCCGATTACTGGCAACTTTAAGATGATTATAAATTCGAATGATCTTATTTGTTGTTTCCAATGCAACTTTTAGATCCTGTTAATTGGACTTACCACTCTATTGTTCTAACAATAGATGTTTAACATTCCATTTACACAAGGTCTCCAAAGGAGCAGCCTTGATACTTACATAACAACTATTATAGAAAAGCTTATCTTAAGGTGAGATGGTTATTCCAACCACCGCTTAAAACTAATCTTGAGGAATAGCTAATCCTCACAGCTAGTCGAACAAATCGACGATCCTGGGCAGCTGATGGTGATTCTTTATTGTTGCCTAAATAGGATTGCGGTAATCAATGTATAAGCAAAATGAATCGTCTTTCTTATTTAACAATATCAAACTCTCGGAATATTGAGTTAGGCTATATGAATCCTCTATTTTGAAACTTACCTAATTAGGGTTTCGATTCCTTCCAATGATGGTACCAGTCGTTTAGGAAATTTCATAACGATACAGCCCTAAATGGGATATAAATCTTAACTCTACTTGCCTCTCAGGAGGTAAACAGGGTAATCTTTGGAGAAGATAGTCAAGACACACGGAGATTACAGAGATTTTCCAAATCTCATGCTCCAGTTCATCTATCCGTGCCTGTGCCAGATAAGTGGCACACTTATTTTACGAGTCCATAGATTCCTTAATCAGAGACACTTACTTGGACAACTCCATTCTAGATATGTTCTTTGAATACCATTAGCTGACTTTAATGCCTTTTGACCATTGGAATATCCTTGTGGTTCCATGCATTAAACCTCCATACTGATCAGGCATGGAAGCAATCTATGGAACATATTAAGATACACCAATCCTCATATGGCGCTTTTGTCATACCATTTGTTATTCGTAATCAATAGGGATCAAAGAGATATCAATTTCATATGATGATGTACTTTATCTGAAGAGAGGGTACATTAGGACTTTACGATTGAAGATTTCTGACAGAAGTAAAAGAAATGGAATCTATGATTTTCATTTGTAAGTTTTACCTTACACCTAAACTCTGAGGTTTTAATGGAAGGCTTTAAAAGTTTGTTATGCTTACCATCTATGAAGGATATATTGGCATCCTATTCAAAATAGAACTCTTGGCATTTATTCTACTTCGTATTTTATGCTTACGGTTCTAACAGGCAGATTTAATAACTTACGAAATTTATTATCCACAATCAACTTATCTGTACTCGAATCAAACACCCTTGCATATACATTATTGATAAGGATGTACCAGTTATAACATTGTCATCTTGCATGGCCTCTTCTGCTCCCATCTGAAAGACCCTAGCGTTGGTCTCCTTAACTTTTTCAAGCTTCTTTGCATATTTTGGGCAATTTGATTTGATATGCCCCTTTTCCTTACAGTTGTAACAAGTCGCATCTCCTATCTTCTTGCATTCTAATGTTCTATGCTCACCAGATTTGCAGATCCCACAAGCCCTAGGCCGTGATTGGGATTTTGATTTGAACCTGCACTTCCCATAATGGCGCTTCTTAAAGGTCTTGCATACATGTTTCTCGTTGGGCTTTTGTTTACCCTTTTTCTTAGAACTCTGGGAGTTATCTTCCTTCTGTTTCCTTTTTAGCTCATCCTTTGTATTTGAGGCATGAACAAGATCCTCCTTATGAGTAAGGAAATGTGGTCCTAGATAAAATTTGGAGCGAGTAGCATGGGGCTCCTTGAACTTTTTCACGGCCTTCTTCACAGCTTTTCCAACAGCTGCGTCTATCATAACATCCTTGGAAATTCTAAGGTTCACAATTGTGGCATCATTAGCATGTGTCGCATTATCCATAACACGATCAACGGCTGTCTTATCCGAGTTTTTCATACTCGATATTTGGTTCCTAACACCAAATAAAACAATTATTTAGTTGCAATCCAACAACCGGTATTCATCATCTTGATGACCTAATATATACTTACCATGGTATCGTTAAACCATACAGGCTAATATAGTACGAACATTGTCAATGAATGTCATGTAGATATGTGTATATATCAATGATACTTAGCCTAGGCAATAAAAGACCATTAATGGCAATTAAGGTTTGGACCTAGTCCATCACCTTTTTGACAGGGGATCAATGTCACATCTGTCCTGATCATATTGATGATTTTGGATAGCTTGAAAGCTAGACATTAGGATATTGGACAAGAGTGTTTCTTAATGGATATAAAGCATCCATCTAAGGTTGTTGAAGTATTTTGTAATGTATCATCGGCCAATTCTACCTCACGTCATAAGCCTAAGGTCCTAATAGGCGAACACAACAGCTTACAACAATTATTGTCCATAATAGACTTTTCTGCGCCAGAATCAAATGAATTCCATATAAGCATCATTGATAAGGAAAGGTACCTTTTTATCATGTCACCTTCCTATACTGCCTCCTGGGTGTTCATCTGGAAGACTCACGCGTTCACTTTCTTGGCCTCTTCAGGCTTCTTCTGATTCCTAGGGCAGTTAGTCTTGATATGCCCCCTTCTCGTTGCAACCATAACAGGTAGCATCTTTTAACTTCTTGCAATCCAAGGTTTTATGTTCCTTAGACTTGCAGATTCCACAGGGTAGAGGCTGAGATTCAAATCTGCATTTCCCAAGGTGGTATTTCTTACAGGTTTTGCACCTGGTCTTTTCACCCGACTGCTGGTTGCCTTTCTTAGACCCGGAACTCTTCTGATGATCAGAGTGCCCCTTTTTCTTCTTAACGGAGTGATAAGAATTCTCATCCTCCCTTTTTCGCTTTCCTTCATCAGCAGCTTTGGCAGCCTTGTTTCTGACTACATCGAGTGTGAGAGATAGCGACAGATCTGCCGCTGACCTGAATGTAGTAGGTCTCGATGCTTTCACGCTTGCCTTGATTTCTGGTGCTAGACCTCTAATAAAGCGAGCTATACGCTTTGGTTCCGGTGTGATCAAATACGGAACTAATTGAGACATGGTATTGAAACTTGTAAGATATGTCTGACAATCTAGGTTCTTCATGACCAATGTCAAGAAATCCGTCTCGATTTTCTCAACTTCGTGTTGAGGACAATAATTTTCTTTGATAAGAGCAGCAAACTGATCCCATGTCAGATTATATAACGGGATTTTCCCAGTAGCTTGGATTAGTGACCTCCACCAAGCTAGAGCTTCTCCTTTAAAAGATTGTGAAAGAAACTTCACAAGGTCTTCCTCTGCACATCCACTAATATCACCAACGGTGTCCATCTCATCGAGCCACGTCATGGAGTCGATGGCTCCTTTTTCTCCCGTGAAGTCTCTAGGCTTGCAGGAGACAAAATATTTATACGAACAGGTTTTAACATGTGGCTCTTGATTAAGCACCATATGTATAGACGGAACACTCCTCTGATTTGACGAGTGATAAACATCGTCCTCCTTTGACTCGTGTGATTTAGAAGGGGGCTTACTATGAGCCATAGATAGAGTCTTAGAGTGTGTATCACTTGATTCATTATATTGTCTGTCAAGAGCTCGAGTAACATCATTATCTATTAATGCCTGTAGTTCCGCACCTGTTATATTAACTCTGGTAGCATCATTATTCTCCCTCGGGTGGCTGTTAACCTCTTCTGATGCAGCCATGTAGCTTGATTGCTACATAAATATTAGCAATGATTTATTCAGAGGTTATTATAGAATCATCATTTTTGACGATTCATCAACCATGGTAATATAAACCATATTGGTTAATTTGTTAGTTATATTAGTATTTTCATTATAATTTATCCTAGTATATAAAACATTAAGGATATATTAAAGTGGCACAACAGGCCTAATCACAAGGACAGTTTTGAATTTATAAGCCATGATCTTATAGGATCGAGGCATTAAGGTTTGAACGCAGTTCATTACCTTTCTTGACAGAGAGTCAAAGACTACAACTGTCTTTTGTCTTTTAGGACAGTAGATATAGCCCGTAGGCGTCTCATCACTAATGGATGTTTGTAAAATGATCATCTTAATTTGAGGATTTAAGCCATGATTTCTAAATCACTAGGCTAGATAAGGGGTTGGAAATTCCCATTATAAAGATGACAAGCGTAATTTTTATCGCATCACTGTTGTCAGGAGTGTTAACATGTTTTTAGATGTTAACAAGGATCTGAATCTCTTTTAAACAGGTTTTACCATCATAGCTAGGTCCTTAATGACATACAAGCTAGGTTATGCCCTTTAAGATTCTTTTCATTATATATATTGGCAGATCAATTACGAAAAGAAATTATATTTTGATTTACTTCATATGTTATATTCATATAAAATGATAAAAATGGAATTTAGATAAAATATTCAAATGATTTTAAAAGGAGTATAGAATTGCCCTAAACGGGACTTGAAAGGAATGACGTTGTCCATGAAGGGACTAAAAGATAAATATGTCCTTATAAGGACTACTAAGGAAACAAACTTCAGCAAAAGGAGTTTTCTTCTTTTCTTTACTTCTGAATGCTTGGGTAGGCTCGATTCGGTTCTGGGTTCCTTTGAATTAATATAATCGTGCTTGTGTCTAGTTTGGGATGCGCGGGTAGGCTCGATTCGGTTCTGGGTTCCTTTGAATTAAATATACCTAATTGTCGGTCTACTAGTGAGTTCTCATCTAGGGATAGTGGGGAAACTGAAACCGCCAAAAATAGTATAAGGGATGTCGTTATAAGCTAAGATCGTTAGAGTTTTTGGTCATTATCTCCTTGAAAAAGAAAAAGAAAAAAAAATAAGTGAGCTAGAAACTAAATGAAAGTAGCACAGGTCTATGTAATCCGAGTTGGGGATAGCGACTCTACAGCCGGAATGCCTCTGGGATGTGTGAAATCGCCTTGCCGAATAAAAGTACCGAAACCTAAGTAATCTGTGGTTGGGGATCGCGACTCTACAGCCGGAATACCTCTTGGTTAGGGAAAGCATCGTCTAGACTCACGAAAGTGAATAAAGAAAAAAAAAAAAGAGCAAAAAGCAAAGTCTAAGCTCGTATGAAAAAAAAAATAGATTTGATTTTAAACTCTCTGGATCTTGGTATAAGGCGGTTAGGAAATAACCCAGTGGTTGTTCCTTTTGTCCTATAAGCTTGAGGGGGGATTAGGTGGACTTGCAATTCTTAGTGTGAGACCCTAGGTAGATTGACCGAACTTGAACTAAATTGCATGATAAGGGCTTGGAACCGGGTTGGGTTTAAGTGGATCAAAATACTTGCAATCGCGGCTAACACGAGTTTCGATTTTAATAAAATAACTTATACTTTTGGCCCGTTCGAATATTCCAACTATGATTCCGTTTGCATAATTCTTTTTCGAGGACGAAAAAAAGAGTAAGTGTGGGGATATTTGATGTATTGCAAAATACATCTTTATTCGCGTCTAGGTTTGTTCGGTTTTAGTTAGATTTAGTGTCGTTTTAGTTTAGATTGTATTTGCTTTTGATTTATTTGTGTTTTCAGGTGTTTGGAGCTGAAACGTGCAATAAACGAGTAAAATGTGACAAGGGAAAGTGTCGGGTCAAGAATTGGAAGCTCGTGAGTGGAAATATGTTGAAAAAGCAGATCTGGAGAGCCCAGGCGGGCCGCGATGACCATTAAGACATTCTAAAGCGGGCCGCATGAACTTGAATTAGGAATTCCGGATAATAGTTGGCGGGCGGCCCCTTCGTTAACTTACTGAAACATCCAGGCGGGCCGCGAGAGGACTGAATGTCGGCAACAGATCGTAATCATCAAGGAATTTAGGGTTTTGAGGTTATAAATGATCATTATCATAATCAGCCGAGGATAACACCACAATTACGAATTTTGGACATCTTGGGCGATCATTGGAGGCTGATTAGAGGGTTTGAAGGCTTGGAACTGCTGGGAATCATCTGGTGACACTTTGGAGCGTTCAGGAGTAGAGATTACGGGTTTAATCATCTTTGTTCTCTCGTTCTCGTTCGTTTTACTTTGTTTGATGATGAATTCTGTTTTGACAATGTTTTATGCTATGTTTTTAGACATGTTTCTTGGCTAAACTTCATAAACTACCTAGGTTAATGACAATAGCTTAATAAAGTTTGGATCTTTATTTGATTTTTAGCGTGGTTGTGGTTATTCTTGTATTGTAAAAGCTTTGGGAATCTACCTTGGTGCATATGCGTGTTTGACAATTGTTTTATTATTGTTTATTGCTTCATATAACTCTTGGTGACGGTCTTTATCACATAATAGGGTTGTATTAGGGTTTCTTGTTTTAGGTGACGGTCTTTATCACATAATAAATCATTAATCCTTTAGGGTGAAAATAGCTTAAGTAACCTTAGAAGTAATATTCGGTAATATTATAAAATTAAATGTGCTGCTAAACTCATCGCGGAAAGGCTCGAGGTTATTGATAGGTCTAGGTTTGGTTATAAGTCCTTAACATTCCATAGCCTATTAAACCAATATTAGAACCCATTGTCGCTTTAGACGTTCGCGTGGCAAAGTAGAGCGTCTTACATAAGCACTTTCAAAAAACTAGAGGACGGAAAAGAAATCTAGAAAGCCGGTGAACATAACAGCCTAGGTAGTGCCACAAGAATCGCCTTGAGAGTGTTTGAGGGGCTTAGTGGTGTCTTAATAGGTTTAGTATCTTAAGATCCCGGTTCCACACCACAAAATTATCGAATAGAGATCCATTCTGAGTTTAGCTTGCGTTTAACCTAGGTAGTCTTCATTCCCCACTGGTTAGAGTCTTCGTCCAAGTTCGTGTTAGTCTTTTAGCTAATCTAGTTTCGTTATTTGCATTCTTAGGATTCTTAGAAAACCCCCCAATCAATAAACATTTAGTTAAGTCGTGTCAGTTTGAGTCTAGATAGAGTCATTAGCGTAATCAGTAGAGTCTCTTGGGTTCGATACTCGGACTTCCTTAGGCTATATTACATTCGATCGGTACACTTGCCGGTTGTGTGTTTTAGGGTTTAGAGAGTCTTAGTTTTATAAATTTAAAGCTTAGAGAGTCTAGTTTAGGGTTTAATTTAGTTGTTTTTGTTAAACCACTTTCGTGCACATCAAGTTTTTGGCGCCATTGTCGGGGACTCTTAGGTAATTGCGTTGATTGCTTTGTTTGGACTTGTTTGACATATTACGTGCTATTTGTGTTCGTTGAGTCGTAGGAGTCTAAAAATTTAAAAATAAAAAAAAATATTTGCTTTAGTGTCTTTTCTAGGTTAGTGAGTCGTTGTTAGAGTCTTTTCGTTGTTCGTAGTTAGTGGATGCCCCATACGCGCTCGCAGGGACCGCCGCCACCTTTGTTTACAGTCAAGTCTTCTGAGTCGTCTTCGTCGGTTGAGCATTCCACCCCCGCCTTCGATTTCACACCGAAGCCATCACCACACGTTTCCCCACCACCCTCCGTTCTCGTTCGCCTAGTCCTCCACCCGTCATGGCGAACCGCACAGTCTACCAGCAGGCTACCACCGGTTTCACCGGTGCTACATCACCCATCACCCTGCCGAATATCGCGAATGATAGGTCTTGGCAGATACCTTCGTACATCATGACCGCCATCACCAATTCGTGTCAGTTTCATGGTCGTGATGACGAGGATGCTCCCGCCCACATAAATCGCATCACTCGTCTTTGTGGCACCTACTCCATTGAGGGTGTCAATCTAGATGCTAGGTATCTTCAGGTATTCCCGTTTTCACTCGCTGGACGCGCAGCCGTCTGGTTCGATTCTCAGCCCGTAGGCACTTTCACTACTTGGGCTGGTCTTCGCGATGCTTTCATAGCAAAATACTTCCCGCCAGCCAAGGCGTCTCGCCTTCGTGATCAGATACACTCCTTCCGTATGGAGCCTGATGAGCCGTATCACTTAGCTTGGGAGCGTTTTCAGACGCTTCTCTCTCGTTGTTCACAGCATGGTTTGTCGGATTGGGCGTTAGTTGAGAAGTTTTACAATGGTCTTACTCCTGAGATTGGAGCTCGTTTTGATACTTCAGCAGGAGGTCAGCTTATGGGAAAGAAGACAGTGACGGAGTGCAATGATTTGGTTGAGAGCTTTGCACATTCTGATATGGATTACAGCACTACTGGCAGGACTTCCATTCCTGTTACTACCACCTCGGCCGGTCGAGGGGTAAACCAGTTTAGCTTGGGTACATCGGTAGCTGCTATAGTCGAGAGTGTGAAGCAAGATTTGAGGCAAGAGATGAGGAGAGAGATAGATGAGATTAAAAAGAACGTTGATAGGTGTGAGGTTTGTAGGGGAGGTCACGATACACTCGATTGTCCCACACTTACGTTAGAGCAGGTAGAGTACATAGCCAGTCAGTCTAGGGGTCTATTTGGTAATAATAATAATTTTAACTCCAACTGGCAGGGTAGTGGTAGTAGTTTTCGCCCTTCTGGCAGTCCCCCTGGTTTTCCATCTAGCCAGTATCAAAATAGGGGGCCGGGTCTTTACACGAGTAGTGGTTCGGGTCAGAGTGGTCAGTATAGTGGGTCAGGAGGTCAGTTTGCGAGTGGAGGGTTGAATCAGGAGAGTCAGGGTAGTGGTAAGGCTCCAGAGGGTAGTATGAGTAGGATAGAGGAGATGTTAGCTCAGATGATGACACAAAATCAGGCGACGCAGAAATCCCTCAATGATTTCACTAGGACTCAAGAGCAGATCAACAAAAATCATGAACTTCAGCTTAAAAATCAAGAGTCCACTCTTCTAGATCTTCAGAGAACAGTAGGGGATATAGCTAGGCAGTTGAAAGAGTCCCCTTCTGGTCAGTATTCAGGTACTACTCACCCAGTCCACCATTCTGTTAAAGCAATTACTACTCGCAGTGGGTTGAGTCTAAGAGAGGTCGTGAGAGAGAATGTTGAGATAGGGAGTGATGATGAGGTAGATGAGGTGATTGAGATGGAGGCTCCAGGCAAGGTGCACATTAGGCTAGACCCAGCAAGTACCGCACACGCCGAGGAGTTCCCAGTGGAGAAGAAAGAGGAGAAGCAGCCGAAGAAGGTTAGGCACCACCACGAGTGATTGATATTTCGTGTCTTCCGTTTCCCGCTCGTGCTAGGCAGCAGCTATATGCTAGCGAATACGAGAAATTTCTTGAGATGTTCACCCAGCTGAAGGTGAATCTTCCGTTTATAGAAGCCTTGAGATCCATGCCCAAATACGTCAAGTTCCTTAAGGATTTTCTCAAGCGTAAGGATAGGGTAGGAGAGTGTTCGAGTAATTCATTGAGTGGAGAGTGTTCTGCTGTGATCCTAAATAAGCTTCCTGAGAAACTTACCGATCCTGGCATTTTCACGATTCCTTGCTTGTTTGGTGGTGATGTTAAAAATCACGCGTTAGCTGACCTCGGTGCTAGTATTAATTTGATGCCATATTCATTTTACGAAAAACTAGGCCTTGGTGATTTGAAGTCAACACGTATGACCCTCTCGTTAGCAGATAAGTCGGTTAAGTATCCTAGGGGGATAGTAGAGAATTTGTTGGTAAAAGTTGATAGGTTTGTTTTTCCGGCTGATTTTGTAGTGTTAGATATGGAGGCCGATGAAAGAGTTCTGCTGATTTTAGGGCGCCCGTTCTTGAACACGGCTAAAGTGTTGATAGATGTCTTCTTAGGCACAATTACACTTAGAGTGGGTGACGAGTCGGTAGTGTTTGAGGTGAATAATGCGAGAGGGGCGAGTGCGAGAGTTGAGGCGATTGCATCGGTAGAGGAGAGTGAGAAGGGTGAGAGAGACGAGGAAGAGATGTTGAGTGAGCTGACTTTAGAGGAGATGTTAAAACCTAAGTGTGGGGATCCACCTGATAGGAGAGTCGAAGAGTTAGAGGAGAGAGTGACGAGTTTAGAAGCTAAGATAGAGATAATGAGCAAGGCTCAGTTTGGGGATAGGTTTCGATATGAAACATCTAGATTCAAACCGCCCGATGACGAGTCGAGAGAGTATGAGAGAGTTTGGAGAGATGCGGGTGATGTTAGGAATGATAGTGCTACAGCCCGTAAGGTGCGGGCGATGTTAGAAGGTGAACTGCGCTTGTATGATCTTCCGTGAATGCGTGAATAGTTGTGACCCACTTGTAGAGTTTGTATATTGAGTCTTTGTTCGCGTCATGTCTTTAGCTTAGTTTTTTGTGTGTTTTAGCGTCTTTTGCGTTATTTTCGCATATTTTTGCGTCTATTATGTGTCGTCGAGTATGTTTTGCAGGGTGCATCACCTTCACGTGGCCAAGATCGACGTTCGAGTAAATTGCCAGGTTTGTTGGAAGTTGAAAATGACAAAAACGTATGCAGGGGCATTTAAGGAATTTTAGAAATCATTTTCTGCACATTCTGCTGTTGCTGTGAGTCGTTTTGCTGATATCTGCTGTTCAGGCGGCCCGCATTAACTTAACATCATACCTTATGCGGGCCGCGCGGAGACTAAAAGAGCCGGAAGTTGTTTAAGTTAAAGCGGCCCGCTTTAACTTATCATCACACATGATGCGGGCCGCGAGCCCACTACAGATCGACAATGGGCTGTTCAGGCCCAATAGATTCAGCCATTTGATCCATGTTCCATATCAACCTTCATCCATATTTCACCATCATCATTCGGTTGATTCGAGGCGACGTTCGGGTATGTTTTCCTGCGTTTGTTGTTGTTGTATTTGAGTCGTTGTTACCGGGTTTATTTCCATCTTAAGTGTGGGGAAGCGGGTTGTATATTTTTAAGGAATTAAAATGTGATTTTTCACTAAATTTTCATCCCGTTATCCGTTGCATCCACACTTTGGTTTGGCACTAGGGTTGTTCGAGGGCGAGCAAGGCGCTGGGAGAGGGTAAGATGGAAATTCGGTGGTGTAATTTTGAGTCTTTTATTTTGTACCATGCGTCTAAGTTAGTAGTTTTTGAGTCATTTTGTGTTTCGAGTCGGTATTGCTTTGGTATTTTGCTTGTTTTTGTTGATGCAGGTTCGAATATGTACCACCCGTACTCAATCTCCATTCGGGTGAGTTTGGAGCTGTTTATTCAAATTTCGGGCATTTATCAAGCATACTAGTTGGAGTCAAGCCGATCGCGAATGAAATGCTATACGATCGAGCTGGATTGGACGAGAGTTTTGGAGCTTAGGCGATTATAAAACCAGCTAAGTCCTTTCCAATTTGCCCTTGGTTTTTTTTTATTTCTTATTTATTTTTAAGTCTTTTGAGTCGGTTTCCATCCTACATTGAGGGCAATGTAGAGTTTAAGTGTGGGGATGGGAAACTATTGTTTAGTGTCTAGTTAGTAGAGTCTTGAGTCATAAAAAATTGAAAAATACAAAAAAATTAAAAAATCAGAAAATGTCTTTTGAAATTAGAAGTTTGCAAAAATAAAAACGGAAAATGATAGAAAAGTCGGGTTTTTGTTTGGGTTCAAATAATGATAATATGAGAATTAATATTATCGTGCTTGTGTCTAGTTTGGGATGCGCGGGTAGGCTCGATTCGGTTCTGGGTTCCTTTGAATTAAATATACCTAATTGTCGGTCTACTAGTGGGTTCTCATCTAGGGATAGTGGGGAAACTGAAACCGCCAAAAATAGTATAAGGGATGCCGTTATAAGCTAAGATCGTTAGAGTTTTTTTGTCATTATCTCGTTGAAAAAGAAAAAGAAAAAAAAATAAGTGAGCTAGAAACTAAATGAAAGTAGCACAGGTCTATGTAATCCGAGTTGGGGATAGCGACTCTACAGCCGGAATGCCTCTGGGATGTGTGAAATCGTCTTGCCGAATAAAAGTACCGAAACCTAAGTAATCTGTGGTTGGGGATCGCGACTCTACAGCCGGAATACCTCTTGGTTAGGGAAAGCATCGTCTAGACTCACGAAAGTGAATAAAGAAAAAAAAAAGAGCAAAAAGCAAAGTCTAAGCTCGTATGAAAAAAAAATAGATTTGATTTTAAACTCTCTGGATCTTGGTATAAGGCGGTTAGGAAATAACCCAGTGGTTGTTCCTTTTGTCCTATAAGCTTGAGGGGGGATTAGGTGGACTTGCAATTCTTAGTGTGAGACCCTAGGTAGATTGACCGAACTTGAACTAAATTGCATGATAAGGGCTTGGAACCGGGTTGGGTTTAAGTGGATCAAAATACTTGCAATCGCGGCTAACACGAGTTTCGATTTTAATAAAATAACTTATACTTTTGGCCCGTTCGAATATTCCAACTATGATTCCGTTTGCATAATTCTTTTTCGAGGACGAAAAAAAGAGTAAGTGTGGGGATATTTGATGTATTGCAAAATACATCTTTATTCGCGTCTAGGTTTGTTCGGTTTTAGTTAGATTTAGTGTCGTTTTAGTTTAGATTGTATTTGCTTTTGATTTATTTGTGTTTCCAGGTGTTTGGAGCTGAAACGTGCAATAAACGAGTAAAATGTGACAAGGGAAAGTGTCGGGTCAAGAATCGTAAGCTCGTGAGCGGAAATATGTTGAAAAAGCAGATCTGGAGAGCCCAGGCGGGCCGCGATGACCATTAAGACATTCTAAAGCGGGCCGCATGAACTTGAATTAGGAATTCCGGATAATAGTTGGCGGGCGGCCCGCGTTAACTTACTGAAACATCCAGGCGGGCCGCGAGAGGACTGAATGTCGGCAACAGATCGTAATCATCAAGGAATTTAGGGTTTTGAGGTTATAAATGATCATTATCATAATCAACCGAGGATAACACCACAATTACGAATTTTGGACATCTTGGGCGATCATTGGAGGCTGATTAGAGGGTTTGAAGGCTTGGAACTGCTGGGAATCATCGGGTGACACTTTGGAGCGTTCGGGAGTAGAGATTACGGGTTTAATCATCTTTGTTCTCTCGTTCTCGTTCGTTTTACTTTGTTTGATGATGAATTCTGTTTTGACAATGTTTTATGCTATGTTTTTAGACATGTTTCTTGTCTAAACTTCATAAACTACCTAGGTTAATGACAATAGCTTAATAAAGTTTGGATCTTTATTTGATTTTTAGCGTGGTTGTGGTTATTCTTGTATTGTAAAAGCTTTGGGAATCTACCTTGGTGCATATGCGTGTTTGACAATTGTTTTATTATTGTTTATTGCTTCATATATCTCTTGGTGACGGTCTTTATCACATAATAGGGTTGTATTAGGGTTTCTTGTTTTAGGTGACGGTCTTTATCACATAATAAATCATTAATCCTTTAGGGTGAAAATAGCTTAAGTAACCTTAGAAGTAATATTCGGTAATATTATAAAATTAAATGTGCTGCTAAACTCGTCGCGGAAAGGCTCGAGGTTATTGATAGGTCTAGGTTTGGTTATAAGTCCTTAACATTCCATAGCCTATTAAACCAAGATTAGAACCCATTGTCGCTTTAGACGTTCGCAAGGCAAAGTAGAGCGTCTTACATAAGCACTTTCAAAAAACTAGAGGACGGAAAAGAAATCTAGAAAGCCGGTGAACATAACAGCCTAGGTAGTGCCACAAGAATCGCCTTGAGAGTGTTTGAGGGGCTTAGTGGTGTCTTAATAGGTTTAGTATCTTAAGATCCCGGTTCCACACCACAAAATTATCGAATAGAGATCCATTCTGAGTTTAGCTTGCGTTTAACCTAGGTAGTCTTCATTCCCCACTGGTTAGAGTCTTCGTCCAAGTTCGTGTTAGTCTTTTAGCTAATCTAGTTTCGTTATTTGCATTCTTAGGATTCTTAGAAAACCCCCCAATCAATAAACATTTAGTTAAGTCGTGTCAGTTTGAGTCTAGATAGAGTCATTAGCGTAATCAGTAGAGTCTCTTGGGTTCGATACTCGGACTTCCTTAGGCTATATTACATTCGATCGGTACACTTGCCGGTTGTGTGTTTTAGGGTTTAGAGAGTCTTAGTTTTATAAATTTAAAGCTTAGAGAGTCTAGTTTAGGGTTTAATTTAGTTGTTTTTGTTAAACCACTTTCGTGCACATCATAAGTCTAGACTCAGAAGGTCTAAGGAATGTGCTACTATGTCATTGAGATTAAAAACAAAAGGCTAGTGTTTAATTCACTCAATGTTGGCTCTGATACCAACCTGTCACACACCGATATTTCCACGTATTACCGGTGGGCCCAGTGGGGAGTATCGTGACGTAGTTGATATCATCATAGTCAAACAACACAATTTCAATGCACAGCGGAAGCAAAAGATAAATATATTACAATCCGATTCAAAAGTAATATCAAATATTACAACGGAATGTAAGATGGATCCACAGGCGGATCAAATAAAAGAACTTACGAGATTCCGTATTAACGCCCTGAGCTCCCAACCAATTTCGTACAGTACCTGTCACTTAATCTTTTTGGAAAATACGTCAGTTTACACTGGTAAATACAATTAACTGACTCATTTGAAAAGAGTTTAAGAAAAATGGATTGAATGCACAAGGCACAAAATATCTTTTATAACTTGGGACAATTATATAAAAATAATCTTGTATGCAGATTTACATGTTCGTTATACATTCAGGGCCCGATGTAGAAACCGAGTCAAGATTAACAGACACGCCACAAGTATAGGCCCACAAGAGAGTGAGATACCGTTTCTCTTAAGCAACTGTCAGGTGTACGCCTACACCTTGTGCTTAAGACGTGGTCATTTTATTATAATGATGCCAAGGATATCCGGGACATGGTCATTAACCCCTAAAGGCTTTTATTTCAAACAATACAGATTAAAACGGGTTACCTCAATAATTTAATCACAATATGATCAAACATTCAATACCCGACCAAGCGGTATTATTATAATACCGTATCCCAAGCCCGTATAGGGAAAATAAGTTAAGAGTATTTACCTGAGCTTAAAATGCAATTTATACCCAGCCGTATATCCTAATCAGCAAGCACAAGAACTTCTACTGGGGCTCTTAATCTGGAATGAAAGTTTTATTAACCTATTAGATTCCTAACGGGTCTTATTTAAGTCGTAACTTAGACCGGTTAGCTTTTAGGAAAGGTTTACGGTTTAAAACGCATGATTTAGCGAAGACCGAAATAGAATGTGATTTAGACCCGACAAGTTTGGGGACTTGTATAATATAGGTAAACTAAACAAATTCTGGATTTTGAGGTAAAAATGATAAGGTTTGACCCGTTTCGCTCAGTTTATGCAAACTGGTTACATAAACCGCATCGAACACGAAAGTGCGTAACGAGTAACCAATAGAGTCATGAACATGTTTCCTGAGTTAATATGCTTCAAATATGTTGTGATATCGGTAGGATACCTTCCATTATGCCCAAAACGAGTTTAATCTCAATTTAAGCCCCGTAGGGGTATTTTGGTCATTTTAAAGATTATAAAAGAGGTTAAATATAATTCTGAGGTTTCGGTATGAAATAATCAGTAAAAATACTTAAATTAATAAGTTATATCAGTTGCTGATAAGTCTTATATGACAAAAATGATTTTAACCCATACTATGCGTTTAAAACGCGTAAAAGGTCGTTTTAAGCGATTTCCGGGTTATAACAGGAATTCTGAGTGTTTTGATCAGTTTATAAAGTTCAAAATACTTCATTTAACATATAAAATCAGTAGCAAGATACTTGGTGTCTAAATGTTGCGTAAAACTCATTTTATAAACGAAAAGGGTATAATCGGTAATTACCGAATCAAGGTAATAACCCTATGTTATGATCAGTTTAAAAATAATTAAAAATCCCAAAATATTATGTTACATCAGTGGGTAAAAGATTTGGTGTCAAAATTGGGTTTAGATAGGCTTTACGCTAATTACGCCGTTTAATTAATAAAAGCTTTCTAATTACGCTATTAAGCATAACTCCTAATCCCGACCTCAAACTGATGTGAAAATTTAGGGTCATGTTTATAAATCGGTAACAAAGATTATTGTCCTCCCACATTTCCAAAATTCTCGTTTTAGGGTCAAATGGGCATTATGGTCAACATCAAGCAATTAACGGAACATCGAACAATCAACGAGTCAAGTAGTATAATCACAGAGGGTTATACTATCATATAACCCGGTCCTAATGGAACTTTAAGGCATGTCTAAACAAATCTAAATCGGGTCAGAACTGAAAGTCAAAGCAAAAGTCAACTTTTGCGACTTTCGGTTCCGAACCGAGCCTAAACTTAGAATTGTCGGGTTGAACATGCTTAGACATGTTCAACTAATATTTACCAAGTTATTAAAGTGAGAAAACTGATTTTTTTGAAATAGTTATGAACTTTGTTTAAAACAAACCCGTTTGACTTTTATTTGACCCGACAATTAAACTAAGTAAACGTGGTAATTAGGAGGTGCCCTTTTTGAGGGTTTAACACCTACTAATTACGGTCACGTAGCCATGTTCATTACGAACAATGGCTCAACCGCTTAAAAGTCAAAGCGTTCATCAAAACGCTTGACTTTTCGGCTATAACGCTAGAAATTTAAACTAAGCACGAAAGGACACTTACAAAGGGTCCAAGCAAGGAGGTTTTGATCCTAAATTCTCAGGTATGAAGAGCAAGGTCTCGAACTTAGAGAAATTAGAATCAAGTGTGGGTTTGGCAAGAATGAAGTGGGGTATTTATAGGTTTTTCGGAACCGTTAAGATCGTTCATCAATAAACGAGCTTTGATCTGGATCGTACACCTCTTACCCACTGATTTGCAAAACCATGGTAGCCCAAATATTGCTTAGAAAACCATTTGCAACACCCACAAACAGCTAGAACAGCTGGAAACAGCTTTCTGCTGGTCTGGTGGGGCTTTACGGACCGTGAGGGTCAGTGCATACGGTCCGTAAGGACCAGTACAGCACATGCATACCTTCATTTGTTGACAGTTTTGGCCCCTGTACTTCCAAATGTCATTGTCTAAAGTAATAATATTACAAACCGATTCGAAAGTATAATAAAGTATTACACAACGGTTATATATGGATCCACATGCGGATCTTAAAACAGAATATAAACATTGTTCAACAGACTTTAGACGCCTAGAACTTGCAAGATTCCTTATTAACGCCCTGAGCTCCCAGCCAATCACGTACAGTACCTGTCACTTAATCTTTTTGGAAAATACGTCAGTTTACACTGGTAAATACAATTAACTGACTCTTTTGAAAACATTTATGAAAATTGATTTAAATGCACAAGGCACAAATATCTTTTTATAACTTGGGACAATTATATCAAAATAATCTTGTATACAGATTTATATGTTCGTTATACATTCAGGGCTCCATGTTAGAAACCCAGTCAAGATTAACAGACACACCACAAGAATAGGCCCACAAGAGAGTGAGATACCGTTTCCCTTAAGCAACTGTCAGGTGTATGCCTACACACCGTGCTTAAGACGTGGCTATTTCTTAATAATGATGCCAAGGATATCCAGGACATGGTCATTAACCCCCAAAGGCCTTTATTTCAAACAACACATTTTAAAACGGGTTACCTCAATAATTTAATCATAATCCGATTAAACATTCAATACCCGACCAAGCGGTATTATTATAATACCGTATCCCAAGCCCGTATAGGGAAAATAAGTTAAAAGTATTTACCTGAGCTTAAAATGCAAATTATACCCAGCCGTATATTCTAATCAGTAAGCACAAGTACCTTTATTGGGGCTCTCAATCTAGAATGAAGGTTTAATTAACCTATTGGATTACTAACGGGTCTTACTTAAGTTTAAACTTAGACCGATTAGTTTTAAAGAAAGGTATATGGTTCAAAACGCATGATTAAGCGCAGACCGGAATAGAATGTGATTTACACCCGACAAGTTTGAAGACTTGTATAATATGGGTAAACTAAACACGTTCTGAGATTTGAGATAAAAATGATAAGGTTTGACCCGTTTCGGTTAATTTACGCAAACTAGTTACATAAACCGCACCGAACGCGAAAAGTGTGTAAAGGGTAAACAAATGAGTCATGAACAGGTTTCCTAAGTTAATATGCCTTAAATATGTTGTGATATCAGTAGGATACCTTCCATTATGCCCAAAACGAATTTAAATTTAAACTATGCCCCGAAGGGGTATTTTGGTCATTTTAAAGCTTATAAAAGAGTTTAAATATTAATCTGAGTTTCAGGTCTGATGTAATCAGTAAAAATATTTATTTTCATAAGTCATAACAGTAGGGTATTGCATATATGTGAAATTTATCTTTTATAACCAAACTATGCACCGTAGGGGCATTTTGGTAATTTCACATAAGCTTTAAAGGTCAAATTTGGAAATCTGAGTTCAAAACTTTTTCTTATTATTAAAGTATAAAAATTTAATTAAAACATCAGTAGGTATTAAGTCTTATATGTTAAAAATAGTTTTAATCCATACTATGCGTTTAAAACGCGTAAAAGTCGGTTTTAAGGGATTTTTAGGTTATAATAGGAAATCTGAGTTTTTGATCACTTTATAAAGTTCAAAATATTTAATTTATCATATAAAATCAGTAGCAAAAATTTTGGTATCAAAATGTTATGTAAAACTCATTTTATTCAAGAAAAGGGTATAACCGACAATTACCGAATCAAAGCTAGAACCCTGTGTTATGCTCAGCTGAAAAATAAATAAAAATCTTCAAAAATCCCAAAATATTAATTTACGTCAGTGGGTAAAAAGTTTGGTATCAAAATTTGGGTTTAATTAGGCTACATGCTAATTATGCCGTTTAATTAATAAAAAGCTTCTCAATTACGATATTGAGCATAACTCCTAATCTAGAACTCAAACTGATGACAAATTTTTAGGACATGTTTATAATTCAGTAATAAACGTTTTTGTCCCCTCACATTTTCAAAAATATTGTTTTAAGGTCAAATGGGCATTATGGTCAACATTTATGCATTTAACGGAAACATGCAATGAACTAGGATTTCTATGGAACCAAGTTGTATAACCTCAGAGTGTCACACCCCAACCAATGGCGGAATCATCAGAGTGGGACTTGTTCAAGATTATAAGAGACTTCATAATACTATTTGTGACAATATTTAATTCAACCGATTTCATTTCATAAATAACTTGTCAAAACATTACAAGAAATTCAAATAACAACATTGTTCAACATAACATAACAAAATTGATACAACATTTTAAACCTAAACGTCTAAGTGAGTATCTAGGCCTCTCTGCTAGTCCATTTTCATAGCATCATCAATCCTCAACCTGTAACATGTTTAAAATACAATTCAATGCAAAAGCAAAGGCGAGTATACAAGTTTATGAATAAGTATAAGTATGAAAGTTTAAAAACAAATCCACATGGCAACTTAGTTTATACAAGATCAACCTAACATGGCATGCAATATTTCTAGCCAATCCTCTGTTTACGCAACAATGATATAATTCAACATGACTACAAGTCTACGGGCGGTGCGTTACTCCTACAGTGCTATACATGTCAAATGGAGGCTCTTGAAAGCTAATGACTAAAACATATCACATAAATATGGTCCACGTATAAGCATCAAGTATCACAACATAGTATTAATGTATAAGGATTGTTTTCGTGCATTGCATAAAGAATAAGTTTAAGTGTGTTTAAATAAGGTAACATGTTACACCCCAAAAAGTGGTAAACATAAAAAAGGGGGTTGCGAGTATACTCACATAATTGCTAAGTATTCCGATTATCCAATTGTTAACGAGGGTATGAGATTAGAAGAATGAAACACCGAGGTTACCCTATATGGGCAAACGAAGGTGCATGAGTAAACAGATTAATGACGGAGGATTTAAAGTGGAGTTTAGAGTACAAATTGTTGATATATATATATATATATATATATATATATAGTTTATACAAAAAAAATTTAAATTAAGTTTATCAAAATATTATAGGAGTGTCAAAAAAAATAAATATACATTTATATTTATCGTTGTAAAAGTTATTTGAATCCGCTACGTTTTCACTAGCGGTTCGACTATAAAGTGTGTGTGTATATATATATATATATATTTTAACGAACACTGGGCAGAGTTTCCTCTGTTTTCGGACGATCCCGACGATACAAATCGTCAATGTTTTTGTCAAGATTCAACAATCAATAAATAATGAGTATTTATCTGTATTTCTATGTATTTTTTATAAACAATTTAAATTTAACACAGTCGTGTATAACAAAATACAAAACGATACTATTGAAATATTGGCATCGTTAAAATATCGCGTCTCATGATTAACCCGATGACCCGAACCCGTAACCGGACTGCACCGAGCCCTCGGTTGACCCGCTTTGACCAGGTTTGACCCGAACACCGAACCGAATCCGATTGTAACAAGACCCGAACCTGCTGAATAAAATGAAGGAATTAACGAGACTTGAATAGAAACAAAGGCCAAAGCCTGAACTGAGACTAACCTGAAACGTATCTGGATCTGAAGTGAACCGTAACTGATGGGTCCTATTGGTTGTGTTTGAAGTTCGGTGGAAGGGGAAAAGGCGTTAGGGGTGTGTGATCTGTCGGTAAACAACCGGAAAGCGGTCGGAATTAACTCCGACCGTCGGAGCTCGAGAGGCAAGAGGGAGAGAAGGGTAGCAGGGGGTGCGGCGCCGGAATATCGGCCCCGGTTGCCGGCTGTTCAGAGCGAGAGAGGAGAACAGAGTGATTCAGGGTGTGCGTGTTTACTTGTATGAAACCGAGAGATAGGAGGAGATAAAGGACATGTTTGGCTGATGATTGGATTTTGTTTGAGAGGATGAAGTCTATCATTATGGGTGTATAAAAGTGCAAACAAAGAGAAAGATGAGAGGGAACGACTGTTTATAAAAGAGACTAGGGTTTGTGGCATTTTTAGTTTTAGGAAAGACCATTCTAACCCCTAACCTTTGAAGGGTTTAAATAAATTAGCTAAGTTAACTTAGTTTAAGCTATATAACATGGTTGACCAACTAACTAGGTTATACGTATATTCTAAAAGAACTGATCCTTACAATTAAATTAACCGGGTTTGTTTGTATCCTTTTCTAACTTTAAAGTTTAACGAGACTAACTAGATTATAATAAAAATAAGCTTTTTAAATAGTAATATTAATTAATCTAATTAATTAAATATAATCAGATAGATAGATAACCATATTTAAGGACGAATTAAATTAAAGATAAGGATTTTTCGACGATTAAAACGAAACGACGAATACAAAGATACAAAGTTTCCAAAAAATAGGGGTATGAACAACGGTTTCTAAATATGGAAAGTTATGAAAACGCGGAGCGTTATAGTCTCCCCTCCTTTAGGAAATTTCGTCCCGAAATTTATTCCAGAGGAAGACCTTGGAGAAAAGCATTTTGGCTAAAAGAATCGAGATATGTAGCATAAGTAAAAGCGTGCACGTGTGTGAGTTTACACAGTTTTGAATCAACTTGGAGAGGTATATATATAAAATGTGTCATGTTAGGAAGGACATCTTTGTACATAACGGTTTGTATTCCGAAAAAAAGCTAGTTTGATCTAATAGACGATTACGAGTGTAAGGATGGCTTAAGTATTGGATAAGTGAAAATGATGAGTTAAGAATGAAGTCTCGTCGTGAATAATCGGATACCGCGCGCTTAGCAATGCGTTTGTGAGTTGTTAAAGTTCACTTATTAGGTCTAAGAAGGTCTGCAAAACACCAAATTTCTCACGGCACGTTTTACGAAAGTTTGGTAGCATGATGAAAACACTTATGTATAGGAAGTATCAGCGACGTATCCACCATGGTTTGACCATGTTACGTCCGTTTCGTTATTCGTGTCCTGTTACGTTCTGTGTCTTACCATACACAATTGTACACTCTATGATTCTCATGCGCCTATCACTATAATCCCATGTGCACCCGTGATTATATTGATCGTCGCATGATCCGCATAGCTTGTACTAGTTGTGTACGAATCAGGGTACACATAAATTTGAAAAAAAATATAGGAATGTGTACGTATATGAGTGTAGTATGCAAGCGAGTCCATGCTTAAGTATTTATGGGACCCACGTAAGCGAATATCTCGGATTCCGCTCGCGTATGGGTATGGATGTATGAATCACGAGTATGAATGAATGTATGAACATAAGTATAAGTGCAAGTGTAAATACGCATGTGGGTGTAAGTATAAATATAAAACATATGGGTATGAGTGTATGTAGGAATAATGAAAATTGCGTATATAGTATAGGTTGAAACATCGTGAATTTAGACATATAAAGCGTTTGAGAAATTTGAGTACATAAACGGATGAATGTGAGTATAAATTATAAATCGTATAGATGTGAGTATAAATATGAGTACGAATATAACATAAACCGTATAAATGGATATAAGTGAGGGCATAACAAGTATAAGTATAAATGCAAGGAATAATGATTTTGTTGATAGTATAAATCGAAATACACTAGTTCAAACACGAAAAGATTAAGAAGTTTTGAGTACGAAAGGAAAAGAAAACAGGTGACACATGCGAGATTGTTGTGAGATATCAATTATAACGTGTAAAATGATATGCATATATAGTTGTTTGCGCAAAACGTGAAGTTAAAAATAGATTGGATTTTCACGAAATATAGACTCTAGTTTGTGAATGTAAACGGAGTATAAAACGTCTATTGGTTATGTGGAAAGTACTTTGTAAAGGAATGGAAATGCTACTGCGGTTTAAAAAGAGTTTACATAAGTTGAAAATTTGTCGGTTCTTATGAAGTTTCCTTACCCACGTGTTTTGAATTTAATTGACGTATCGAGTGAGGTTTTGAAAAAGTTCTAGAGATTAATAAGTTTGCATCGTTTTAAGTAACTTTGTGTTAGAAAATTTGGAAACTTACAGCTTCTTGTGAAAAAGTTGATCCTTAGAAAAAGGAATTTGGTACATGAACTTAGTGATTATTGAAAAATATTTCATTGGTTTTGAAAAGGAATTATAGTAAATGATTGAATAATATTGGTAATATTTTATAGGTGTGTGCGAAAAAGTTGATTTGATTCTCAATTGAGAATAAAAATCTCTAGTTTAATGGTGTGAGGGGAGCGTGTTTCAATATTTACGTTGATTGGTGAATTTGTGGGCAACGGATTTATTAGACCGACTAGGCTGACAAGTAGTATTTCGTGAAATTTTGAAAATCGAGGAACAAGCGTTTATGGTAACATTAAAATTTTTGTGTATGCGAGTGATGTGAAAATAGATTATAGAATAAGAGGTACGTTTAAATAAATGAAGCATTTTGAAGTACATGATAAATGATTTAGGTATAAACATGATCGTGTTTACATAATATAGTATATTAAAAGAAAGCGTTGGTAACGATCACCTAGGTAAGGGAATCACCCCTAACTCGTTGGTGAGGTCGTTGTAAGGTGAGAAATAAAACGGAGTTAGTCGTCAAGGTAAGGGAATCACTCCTATCTTGATAACATGTCTCCATTTGTTGTTGCAAGAAGTGTAAATAAAATTACAAAAAATTATGTATGCTAATAATGTATGATCGTATGAAAAGTAATAGTATGATGTATGCGCAAAGTGAAATCTCAAAAATGGTTCAAACTTGACAAAAGAGAGTTTCATTATGAAAGATCGGAATAATAAAGCGTAAGTTTGATAAAAAGAAACTCGGATGGTTCCAAACGGAACGTTGACTAACAAAAGTGGTCGAAGAGTCTTTTGAATTTGAGAGCATGCTTTGGCCTAATAGGTGAAATACTCTCGCCGACACATCGGTTAACGGTATTTACCCTTCCGGTTACTATATGTTCCAAATCAATCGAAAATTCGAGACTTGGCGAGATTTTTTGAAAATCAAGGAGCGGGACTAGTCGACAAGGTGCGGGTTTCACCCGTAACTTGACGACTTCGTACCCTAAGTGTAGTTGGCACTCGTCGGGTCAAATTAAATTTCGACACGTTGACAAGCGTCCACTAGAATTTAAATTTGAAATTTCCGTTAAGATGTGGATTTCACTCCTAACTTAATGGTGAATTTCGTGCGAAAAATAGAATCAAGCGGGATGAGAGTCATTTACCAAATTGTGGGTTTCACGCCTATTTTGGTAAACTCGTCTCATTCGTATAATATGAGTGTTTTCGAGTTCAAAAAAATCGAGTAAAACGCCTTGGAAAAAGGCGTATGTTAAAGGAAATAACGAACAAGTATAAGCACATAAAAGGCATGTCGAGAATAACACACAAAGAATAGATCAATAAATCAAGTATCGACACATAGTAAGACAAGTATTGACACATAAGAATATCAATTCAAGTATTTACACACAAGCAACTTATATGTTTAAAAGTCAAAGTGAATAAATGAGAAGGTGAGTAAAGTAGCATGCAAGTAGTTTCAAGCAATACACAAGAATAAAGCTCTAAAACTATAGACTAGGTTAAAGCATTCCTACTTTTCCTAATTCCCTATAGTTATGGCTCTGATACCAATCTGTCACACCCCAACCAATGGCGGAATCATCGGAGTGGGACTTGTTCAAGATTGTAAGAAACTTCATAACACTATTTGTGACAATATTTAATTCAACCAATTTCATTTCATAAATAACTTGTCAAAACATTACAAGAAATTCAAATAACAACATTGTTCAACATAACATAACAAAATTGATACAACACTTTAAACCTAAATGTCTAAGTGAGTATCTAGGCCTCTTTGCTAGTCCATTTTCATAGCATCATCAATCCTCAACCTGTAACATGTTTAAAATACAATTCAATGCAAAAGCAAAGGCGAGTATACAAGTTTATGAATAAGTATAAATATGAAAGTTTAAAAACAAATCCACATGGCAACTTAGTTTATACAAGATCAACCTAACAAGGCATGCAATATTTCTAGCCAATCCTCTGTTTACGCAACAATGATATAATTCAACATGACCACAAGTCTACGGGCGGTGCATTACTCCTATAGCGCTATACATGTCAAATGGAGGCTCGTGAAAGCTAATGACTAAAACATATCACATAAGTAAGGTCCACGTATAAGCATCAAGTATCACAACATAGTATTCATGTATAAGGATTGTTTTCGTGCATTGCATAAAGAATAAGTTTAAGTGTGTTTAAATAAGGTAACATGTTACACCCCAAAAAGTTGTAAACATAAAAAGGGGGTTGCGAGTATACTCACATAATTGCTAAGTCTTCCGATTATCCAATTGTTGACGAGGGTATGAGATTAGAAGGATGAAACACCGAGGTTACCCTATATGGGCAAACGAAGGTGCATGAGTAAACGGATTAATGACGGAAGATTTAAAGTTGAGTTTAGAGTACAAATTGTTGATATATATATATATATATATATATATATATATATATATATATATATATATATATATATATTTATGTAGTTTATATAGTTTATACAAAAAAATTTTAAATTAAGTCTATCAAAATATTATAGGAGTGTCATCAAAAATAAATATACATATATATTTATCGTTGTAAAAGTTATTTGAATCCGTTACGCTTTCACTAGCGCTTCGACTATAAAGTGTGTGTATATATATATATATATCTGTGTGTGTGTGTGTGTGTGTGTATTTTAACGAACATTGGGCAGAGTTTCCTCTGTTTTTGGACGATCCCGACGATACAAATCGTCAATGTTTTTGTCAAGATTCAACTATCAATAAACAATGAGTATTTATATGTATTTTTTTTATAAACAATTTAAATTTAACACGGTCGTGCATAACAAAATACAAAACGATACTATTGAAATATTGGCATCGTTAAAATATCGCGTCTCATGATTAACCCGATGACCCGAACCCGTAACCGGACTGCACCGAGCCCTCGGTTGACCCGCTTTGACCAGGTTTGACCCGAACACCGAACAGAATCCGATTGTAACAAGACCCGAACCTGCTGAATAAAACGAAGGAATTAACGAGACTTGAATAGAAACAAAGGCCAAAGCCTGAACCGAGACTAACCTGAAACGAATCTGGATCTGAAGTGAACCGTAACTGACCAAGTTGTGACCCGGGACAAGCCCGAACAAGAACAATAACACCACCACCACCGTCGTGACACCCACCGGAGCCGCACCTTCGTCACCGTATCACCATCATCCGGAAAATAGCAAACCCGAGCGGCGCGAGAGAATCTGTTGCCGGAAAATATCCTTATCCGTGAACCGCCGCTGCCGCCCCTCTTTCTCCTTGTTCCCTCTCTCTCTCTCTCTGTTCCGCTGTGAGATGATGTCGAGGGGCCGAGGACTATGAGGGGTGTTTGTTAGCTGGAAAACACCGTCGGAAGCCCACCCCCCTGTCGCCGCTGTTGGTGCACTACATCTGTTGATTCCGTCTAGGTGTCTAGGATCAGGTCCTACGTCGTATTTTATAGCATAGGGCACGTTTTACGAGAAAACAGGAGTCTGTATAGGTGTTACATGTCTGGTCCGCTCATAGAGACATAGGGATGTTGGTCCGCTTATTTGGCAGTGTGGATCGCTTATTTGTACATGTCTGGTCCGCTCATATGGACATGTGTCACATGAGCGAACCCAACAGCCTATATATAGGTGTCATTAGGGCGAACCACATAACGTGTATGTGAAATTCCACGCCGAAGCTCTGCCGGTGTGAAGATCGAGCTGTAAAACGTTTCATATCAATAAAACAAGCAGTTAGAAGAAAGAACAAGCTATATCTACTTGCATTTCTTATTATTTCGCATCTGAAACGCAAGAGACAACCTCTGAACGACTCGTTCGGGTCAGCAAACGATCCTACAAGTGGTATCAGAGCTTGGGAGGAGGTTTTCTGCAGATTGTAGCTGTTTTTCATCATTTCTTCTCACTTCTACACCTTCTTTTACTGATTCGGGAAGATTTCACGGTCGGAATTCGCTCAAATTTTCACAGCTTGTGCGCAATAGTATCGAGATAAACCCTGGAAAGTTTGAAGCCAAAATTCGAAGTTTTAACAAGTCAAAACATGTTTGATATGTGGATCGCTCGAAGTGACGTCATCATGAATCGCTCTTAGATCACGTTTTGGACCGCTCATTCGTACAGATTTGGTTCTGGTTCGCTCCAAATTAGTAATCTTGGACCGCTCGAACGAACAATTTCTGGACCGCTCCAAAGATATCTTGGATCGCTCATTTGGATCATATTGGACCGCTCTTAAGACATTTATTTCTTTGGATCGCTCATTTGAACAGTCTTTGGTCCGCTCGAACGGACATTGTTGCTGGACCGCTCCAAAGGATATTTCTGGTTCGCTGTTCTGTCATCTTCATTGAAAAACGTGTTAAGTCAGTATGGATTCCGAGTTCTACAACGCATTTGCTCATCGACTACTCCAGCCGCAATTGCTCAAGCAATGAATTTAGAAAACGAGACGGGAACGACTCAAAAGCCCCCTAAATTGATGAACATTGAGGAGTATTATGGATGGAAGGATCGGTTTGAAAACTGGGTTCAGGCAAATCATCTCAGATCGTGGGAATGCATATTGAAGAAGTACACATTGCCTCGAACAGATTTGCAAGTCATCAAAGAAAAATCCGAGTTCACTGATCAAGAACGAGCAATGTATAGAGCTGAGAAAATGATGATTAGTTTGTTGCAGCAGGCGATAAAAGAAGATATATTCATCCTGTTACAGCACGACAAAACTGCTAAGTCAATTTGGGATGCGCTAAAGGTCAAGTTCGAGGGAAGCGAAAACATGATCAAAAGCAAGAAAGCGTTACTAAAGAAAGAATTTGATTTGTTTAGTAGTTTACCGGGAGAGGATACTAAAAAGCTAATCGAGAGATACTGTCATTTGGTGCGATCTTTATCTATGTTGGGTGTTGAAAAAGGTCGTGAGGAGTGGGTGGATAAATTGGCGGACGCGTTACCTCAAAAGGAGTGGGGAACGTATTTGATGATCTTGAAGAATACTGGTGTGTATGATGGGTTGACAATCTCACAGTTTATAGAGAAAATTGAGAGTCAGGATCTTGAACAGCAGAAGATTGCGAGGATGAATAGTCCGAGTGGTCAACAGGATGTGAAGATGTACTACAGGGGTAGTATTCCAGCCACTGAGTCTGAAAGAAGTCCGAAGATTCAAACTGCTTTCAGTGCTGGTGATTCATCTGAGAAAGCTGATCAGGGTTCGAACAAGAATAGCAGCGGGTTTTCATCGTTTACGAGTGTGAATCCGAAAGAGACTAACACGAGTTTTCAGTCTCAGAGTACAAAAACAGGAAATGGATACGTGATTCAATGCAACATAGCTCTTAACCTTCCAGAAGGTCAAAGCTTCTCTGAAGACACTGCTAAAGACCATATGGCACTTCTGGGTTCAGTACTGTTATCCTATGAAGGTCTTGTTGCTGGTCGGATCGGCAATCCTATGCTTACCAAAGAGGATTACGATCAGATAGACGCCGAAGAGATGGAACTTATGGATATCAAATGGTGTCTCGCAAGTGTTCTTCGACGAGCTAAGAAATTCAAAACCATTACTGGGAGAAATGACTTTCTAGATGCTCATGTATCAACTTTAGGTTTTGATAAATCTAAAGTTACTTGTTTTCGATGTAGGGAGAAAGGTCATTTCAAACGGGAGTGCAAAGGAAGAGAAGCTAGTGGAGCACAGAATCCATTCGGGAAAGATGATTACTACCGCAAAGCTATCTATCAACAAGTCGGTCAATTCCAAGAATCACAGACAGCTCACGGGAGAGAGATTAAAGATCCCAAAAGAGCATGTTTGGTAGATTTCAGCTGGAGTGATTACATATCATCTGAAGGCAAAGCAGCACGCATTATCGATCAAGATGATGAGAAACTACCAGAAGGTTTCAGTTGGGATATGTTTGTGGATGAAAAGGGAGAGTTCAAAGCGTTCATTGCCAAGATCGTCCGAGAGCCAGATTTGTTTGCTACTTGGATGAGATCTATCGGGGAGAATGTGAAAAGTGAAGATGAAAAGTCCGTGTCAACCGATGAAGGATCAGATAGTACTGATAAACTTTCAGAGAGATCTGGAGAAATTTCAGAAGGTTTAGATGAAAGTTTACAGAGTTCAGATGAAGATGTACAAAATGAGTTTGTTTCAGAAAAGGCAGTTATTTTTGATAAAACATCGTCTGATTTTAGTAAATCAGATGATGATTCTGATAAATCTGTAAAATTTGATCAATCACCAGATCATAGCAGTAGTGATGATGAGGAAGAAAAACATATAAATGTTGCCAAATCTCATCTTTCTCCTGAGAGTTTTCATTTCTATTTTGCAGATCGAGTAGAGAAACTAAAGGAGAAAAGAGCTGCTAAAGAACAACAAACTGAATCTGATGGTGATGTTCAGAATGCTGAAAGTGTTGTTGAGAAGATTACCGAGGTTGAAAAAGAAGAAGAAAAGGTGATTGAAGTAGAAAAAGTGATTGAGGTTGTTAAAACAATCGAAGTTGAGAAGATTGTTGAAGTCGTCAAGCCTTGCGAGAAGTGTTTAGAAGCATGCAAGGAATGTGTTGCGAAAGACGACATTATAGCTGAGTATGAGAAGAAGAAGGAGCAGTTATTGTTCAATCTCAATTATGTGAAAGAATCATACGATGTTTTGAACAAAACAGTAACTGGTCTTCAAAAGACAAATTCAGAAAGAGAACAAGCACTAACAATGATGAATGCTGTGATGATGACAAAGCAAAAAGCTATCAACTTTTACATAGAAGAGAGTGCTAAATGGAAGCAAGAGTTGGAAACAGAGAAGATTGAGAATGAGAGAATTAGACGTTTATTACAAAGTTATTCTAGTTCTGATTATCTCATTGATCGTATTTACCCAACTGTTGCAGGTATGGAAGCTTTTCAAGACGAGAAGTCGAAGGAAAAGAAAGATAGTGGTAAGAAACCGACTGTTAGATATAACAAGTGTCCGCCTCCAATTTGGGAAGGGTACTCTCCTAGAAAACCAAATGAGGAGCAACTTGAAAAAGCAGTCAATATAAAGCTAAAAACCGACACAACTGACGTTTTACCAGATAACATTGATGTCACGTTTACTTCGTCCGATACTGATCATGAGTCTGAGTTAATCAAAAAGGTGGTTGATCAGGTGTTGGATACTGAGGAGGAGTCTGAGTCAAAGTCTGGGTCTGGAGGGTCAAATTCGTCAGTCAACAGTCAAAAGTCGTCGGTTAAACGGTCTTATAGTAAAGAATTTTTATTATCGAAAGCAAATTTGAATCATGAAACATTTGAAGTTGCATATACTTTAAATGATTCGGACAAATTATACTCTGACAAAGAGTTTCCAATAAGAAGTGTTCGTTTTGACATGATCAAAAAGGTTTTCAAAATGACAGAAATTAATATTTCTGAAATAAAAGATTTAAATCTTACTGAAAAACCTAAAAAGTACACTTCAAGAGTTCAACAACGTCTAAACAAGAAAAAGGGTTACAATTCTGGTTCTGGTTTTCAAAAGAAACAAAACCAAAATCGTAGCTACAAAAAGAAAGGTCTTGGATTTATTCCACCAGAAAATCATAAAAATTTGAAAAATTCTAAAACAAAAACAGAATTTGTGTCAGGTGGAAGTGCAGAAGAGGAACAGAAGAAACCATTCTGGAGACAGTCAAATCAAGAGTTTCTTGCTGAAAAGAAGAAGAATGGAACTGAATTGTTTTATCAAAGAGAGACTCGTACCTGTTACAAGTGCAATGAAACTGGTCACATTGCATGGAACTGCCAGAAAAATGCCAAAACAAAACAGGGAGTTTCTCAGAAATTGAAAGAAAAGGTTGTTGATGTTGAATCACCAACCGACAGACTTAAAATTTTTGAAAATTCAACTTATGAGGTTGGTGAGTGTTCTAAAAAGAATTTTTATAAAAAGAAAGAGAATGACAACCAAGTGTGGGTCATTAAGAAAATTGATGCGAATGATGGCAATGAATCTGGTTCCACAAAGCCAGAAGAGCCACAAGGTGAGGTGAAAATTTCAGTGAATGATGATGAGTTTCCATCACTGAAGTTTGAAGAGGTGAAAAAGAAAGTTGGAAAGATTGATATCTCGAATCAGTTTTACAAAGATAATACTAAGTTTGATGTCGAGAAAACATTCAATGGGAGTGTTAAGAAAATTTTTGGGAAAATGTTGAATGGGAAAGTTAAGGGGGTTAAAGATTTTTATGCAACTAAAAAGGCAACTTACAACCCTACTGCTCAAGAGTTGAAAGCCATCAAGTCTAAAAAGACTTGGATGGAAGTTTGTTTCCCATGATAGTCTCAGGACTATGCCGGAGATCCCAAGTTTATATCGTGGATCAGGAATCGGCATCTTTCTAATGTTTGAAGATTTTGGTTGAAAGATTTTGATAGTGTTTGAATGTTTACAGGTTGAAGGACTACGCCGGAGCTTCCAGGTTGGTAAGTGCGAAGCAGGAATCGGCATCCTGATTGGTAAAATGATACATGTAGACGTAACATTCCTATAGTTGGTAATTGGTTAGTCATACTTACAAGTGGTATTGTTTGTGATTCTATAAGTGGTGATTTTTATAAGTGGTATAGAGGTTGCTTGATTGCAAACAGTGAATCAAGGACATTAAGTTGTACTTGATTTACTACAGTTGATGAAAACTGACAAGATGATGAACCATATCCCCATGCTTAACAAGTGGTAAACTTACAAGTGGTAAAAACAAACTTATTTTTCAGAAAAATCATTTTGATTAAAACAAACTTAAGTGTTTTGAAATCTAAATGAGAAAATGGTTTGTGATAGGGGGAGTTCTGATTGTTTATGCCGAGTGAATGGCGATTTGATGTGATTCAGTGTCAGTTGTCAAGTTTCTGTACAGTTTGTATGTTTCAATTGTGTCAAGAGTCTTAGTTTTCAAATTTCCTTTGAAATGTGTTTGCATTTTAGGGGGAGTAAGAAATTTTAGAAAATCCAAAAACATTTGAAAATTTGAAAAAGCCAAAAACATGATAAAATTCAAAATGAGTTGTGTTGCGAATAAGAGGAAATGATAGTACATCAGTGGACTATCACGGCACGCTAAAGAAATGTAAAGTTTAAAAGTGATAAACAATCTCACTGATGATGTGCCAGTAGGTTTTTGCACATTTAGTAGATTGAGACGAGATATAAACCTAAATTCAAACTTGCTTGTTCTGTGGGTTAACACAAACTTGGATATATAGGTAACCCCTGAAATCTTGTTAGAAAGGTCCCTTATTCTGAGATACTAGGTCTTTATGCTCAGTGATATCTGGGGTATTATCCCGGGACTTCTGCTGAAAGAAATTTCTGACCTAGTCCCCGGATAATACTTTCTGCAAATGCTTGAAACATAGCATCGCCCTCAGCAAGCTGATGAAACAATAAAATTGATAGTCGCTGCTGTTGTAATGCAAAAGATCCTCTAAAGGGGACACACCAAAAGTCGAAGCCGTCATCTCTCTGCGTATCGAAAGATCGACCTGAGCTCTCACGGCCCTCGCACTATAATTTATTCCCTTACAGATATCATCTGTGGTATACTCACCTGTAAGACTGAATAGTGGGATCTGGATACGGGAGTATATTCAAGTAGTGGGACACACGGATAAGTTCAAGTGCTTAAAACATTAATATCGTATCTCGGATCAGTTGAACTTTGTGTGAAAATTTAAGTGGACAATATACTGACAATCTAAGTGAATTGTTTAGAACTTAAAATGAAATGAAGCTTAACGGTGTTAGTGATTGGTCTCAGAAACTGATATGATCCTCTTGCACAAACTCACAAAAATATTGTCTGTAAATATTTTATTTCTGCATTTTAGTCTCTCAGAAAATCCAAAAAGATTTTTGTGTTTTTTAGTTAAATTTTGAAAAAGTAAAAAAGATTTTCGACAACTGGTGTTGGAAAACTGATTTTCAAAATTCCGAGTGCTAAACATGATGAGCAGCATTTGAGGGGGAGTGTTTGTGTAAATCTAACTGTTTTCGTTAAAATATAACCTTCTTCAAGTGGTTCATCATAGATATTTGAGAGAGAGCCTGAGATGTTGCAATTATATGTTTGTTTTAGTGATTATGAGAGTCATGTGCTGGTGCATAGGTATTTGATATGTGATAAAATTAGAAAATTTATGTCTGGGTTAAGATTGTGCAGGTAGCCAGGTTTCGATATTCTGAAAATCTCTGTTGGAAGAGAGTCAAGTTTCGATCTTGGAAATCAATTCTGAAAGCCTGTGTAGATCAGACAACAATCCTGAAGATGTTACTGAAGAACAAAAGAATGCCAGTAAATCGAGAAGGGGAGTCTGAAGAATGAGAGAAGAGAAAGCCCAGAGACTGATCTAGATTGAAGATGTGAAGACACAGTTTTGCAGTCAGAGTGTATAGACGACTCCATCAACATCTGAGGGGGAGTCTGTTGGTGCACTACATCTGTTGATTCCGTCTAGGTGTCTAGGATCAGGTCTTACGTCGTATTGTATAGCATAGGGCACGTTTTACGAGAAAACAGGAGTCTGTATAGGTGTTACATGTCTGGTCCGCTCATAGAGACATAGGGATGTTGGTCCGCTTATTTGGCAGTGTGGATCGCTTATTTGTACATGTCTGGTCCGCTCATATGGACATGTGTCACATGAGCGAACCCAACAGCCTATATATAGGTGTCATTAGGGCGAACCACATAACGTGTATGTGAAATTCCACGCCGAAGCTCTGCCGGTGTGAAGATCGAGCTGTAAAACGTTTCATATCAATAAAACAAGCAGTTAGAAGAAAGAACAAGCTATATCTACTTGCATTTCTTATTATTCCGCATCTGAAACGCAAGAGACAACCTCTGAACGACTCGTTCGGGTCAGCAAACGATCCTACAGCCGCTCATGGCAGAGCTGGCCATGTCTCACTTTATGGGTCCGATTGGTTGTGTTTGAAGGTCGGTGGAAGGGGAAAAGGCGTTAGGGGTGTGTGATCTGTCGGTAAACGACCGGAAAGCGGTCCGAATTAACTCCGACCGTCGGAGCTCGAGAGGCAAGAAGGAGAGAAGGGTAGCAGGGGGTGTGGCGCCGGAATATCAGCCCCGGTTGCCGGCTGTTCAGAGCGAGAGAGGAGAACCTAGTGATTCAGGGTGTGCGTGTTTACTTGTATGCAACCGAGAGATGGGAGGAGATAAGGGACATGTTTGGCTGATGATTGGATTTTGTTTGAGAGGATGAAGTCTATCATTATGGGTGTATAAAAGTGCAGACAAAGAGAAAGATGAGAGGGAACGACTGTTTATAAAAGAGACTAGGGTTTGTGGCATTTTTAGTTTTAGGAAAGACCATTCTAACCCCTAACCTTTGAAGGGTTTAAATAAATTAGCTAAGTTAACTTAGTTTAAGCTATATAACATGGTTGACCAACTAACTAGGTTATACGTATATTCTAAAAGAACTGATCCTTACAATTAAATTAACCGGGTTTGGTTGTATCCTTTTCTAACTTTAAAGTTTAACGAGACTAAATAGATTATAATAAAAATAAGCTTTTTAAATAGTAATATTAATTAATCTAATTAATTAAATATAATCGGGTAGATAGATAACCATATTTAAGGATGAATTAAATTAAAGATAAGGATTTTTCGATGATTAAAACGAAACGACGAATACAAAGATACAAAGTTTCCAAACAAATAGGGGTATGAACAACGGTTTCTAAATATGGAAAGTTATGAAAACGCGGAGCGTTACACAGAGGGTTATACTAACCTATAACATGGTCCTAAAGGAATCCTAAGGCATATCTAAACTAAGCTAAATCGGGTCAGAACTGAAAGTCAAAGAAAAAGTCAACTTTTGCGACTTTCGGTTGCGAACCGAGCCAAAACTCAGAATTGTTGGGTTGAACCTGCCTAGACATGTTCAATTAATATTTACCAAGTTATTAAAGTGACAAAACTGATTTTATTGCCTTTACTTCATTAGTTATGAATTTTATTTAAAAACCGACTCGTTGGACTTTTATTTTAATTACATTGACCCGACAATTAACTAAACCAGCGTGGTAATTAGGAGGTATAGTCACAAGAGACAATAACCATCGTAATTATGCTCACGTTACGAAGTTCAAACGGACTTCGTGTTGACCATTGACTGGTCAAAGCAGAAAGTCAAACACAGTTTGACTTTCGTGCTAAAAACGCAAAAAAGCACGAAAGAAGCTTACAAGCGGACCAAGCTAGGAGGAATTAGATCTAGAATGCTCAGGTATGAAGTGGGATTCTCCAACTTAGAGCAAACAATCAGATCTTGTGTGAATTGCAAATGAAAACTTGGGGCATTTAAAGATTTCGGGTGACCGTTAAGATCGTTTCTTGATAAATGAGCTTCGATCTTGGCCTTTAAAGTGTGCCCATAGTTTTATAATACTGTGGGTGCCCCAAAACAGCCCCTAGATTGTTTAAAAACCATTTGCAAAACAAGAAAACCCAGCTGCTGATTGAAATCAGCTGTTTTGCTGATCTGATGCACTATAGTCCAGCAAACAGTTTGCTTATTTACAGCTTTGGTCCCTGCAAGTGTTTAAGGCCCATTTTGACATGTTTAAAGCCCGTTATGCCATTTTCAAGGCTCTATAATGATACCTAAACATAGGGAATATAAAACATGCTAAAAAATATGTCAGATGTCGGTTCGTTTGGCCGTACGATCGCGTTGTTCGGCTAATTACGACGAAACACGAACGAACGCGAAAAACGATCCAAATTACGCGACGAATGGAATTTTATCAAGCCAAACACTAAAATAAAATATTTTAGTGATTACATAAATTTTTGGATCTCCGGATAAATTCAGAACGTAAGATATGCGCGAAAATGCAAACTTGTGCACTTTTTGACACTTTTAGTCCCTGCTTGACTTAAAAGTTTATTTTTGCGCACCAAACACCTCTAAACCTATATCTAAGCTATACAAAGGATATTTAGGGCATGTTTAACTTATGATCATATTCCGGAAGGTTCGATACCCTACGAATAGGTATACTTTTGCAGTTTGACGCAAATAGTCCTTTAATTGCACAAAGTAGCGCGAAATGTCGTTTAATGACATCCAATACTTCCATGTCCCATAATGGGTATTCCCAAGCATGTGGTACTGACTGAGTTCTGCTACTGGTACCACTTGATTCATTATCTCGTATATCCAGAGCTCGAGTAACGACATTGTCTATTAATGCCTGTAGTTCTGCGCCAGCTATATTTACTCTGGTTGTATCATTATTCTCCCTCGGGTGGCTGTTAACCTCGTCTGATCCAGCCATGTAGCTTAATTGCTACATAATTATTGACAATGATTAATTCAGAAGTCTAATATGGAATTGTCTTTTATGGCAATTCATTAACCATGGTAACTTAAGCCATATTGGTTAATTTGATTTATTTAAAATTTTATTATATTTTATCCCAGTTATAAACTATTAAGGATAATAGGGTGGCATACAAAAGGCCTAGTCACAAGGATGATTTTAATTCATAAGCCATGATTTCAGAGAATCAAGTCATTAAGGTTTGAACATAGTTCATTACCTTCTCTTGACAGAGCGTCGTAGACTACTACTGTCTTCTTGTCTCAGAGGACAATACACATGGCCCGTAGGAACTGTATCACAAATGGATGTTTAAATAATAAATTCATAAGCCATGATTTTATAGAATCAACGCATTAAGGCTTGAACAAAGTTCATTACCTTCTCTTGACAGAGAGTCGTAGACTACAACTGTCTTTTTGTCTCAGAGGACAATAAACATGGCCCGTAGGCACTTCACCACTAATGGATGTTTAATATATAATCATCTTAATTGATGCTTTGAACCTATGATTTTTAAATCATTTAGGCTAGATAAGGAATCTGGAAGGATCCAATATAAAGATGACAAGTGTGATCTTATCGCATCACTGTTGTCAGGAGTGTTAACATGTTTTCGGGTGTTAACAAGGATCCGAATCTCTTTTAAACAGGTTTTACCATCATAGCTAGGTCTTTAATGACATATAAGCTAGGTTATACCTTTTAAGATTCTTTTAATATAAACTGCCAGATCAATCACAAAAAGGAATGATATTTTGATTTATTTCATATATTATATTCATATACAATGATAAAAATGAAATTTGAATAAAACGTTCCAATAAATTTTAAAAGGAGTACATAATTGCCCTAAATGGGATTTGAAAGAAAATAACATTGTCCACGAAGGGACTAAAAGATAAATATGTCCTTTTAAGGACTACTAAGGAAACGAAATTCAACGAAAGGAGTTTCTTCTTCACTTTATTTCTGAATGTTTTCTCCTCGGTCGCACGTTTATCCTAGCCGTGGTACGAAGCTCGGCATTTCAAAGCTTCAGATGTGGAGAATTTCCATTACGGCTTCTTTGTTTGGCGACATATTCAAAATGCATAAAATCGAAAGCAATATTTTACCGAATAGGGATGAGAGTATTCCTATGTTAAGTCTAGACTCAGAAGGTCAAGGAATGTGCTACTGTGTCATTGAGATTAAACATAAAAGGCTAGTGTCTAATTCACTCAATGTTGGCTCTGATACCAACCTTTCACACCATGATATTTCCACGTATTACGGGTGGGCCGGGTGGGGAGTATCGTGACGTAGTTGATTTCATCATAGTCAAATAATCACAGTTCAATGCACAGCGGAAGTCTAAAGTAATAATAATACAAACCGATTCGAAAGTATAATAAAGTATTACACAACGGTTGTATATGGATCCACAGGCGGATCTTAAAACAGAATATAAACATTGTTCAATAGACTTTAGACACCTAGAACTTGCAAGATTCCTTATTAACGCCCTGAGCTCCCAGCTAATTACGTACAGTACCTGTCACTTAATCTTTTTGGAAACTACGTTAGTTTACACTGGTAAATACAATTAACTGACTCTTTTGAAAACATTTATGAAAATTGATTTAAATGTACAAGGCACAAATATCTTTTTATAACTTGGGACAATTATATAAAAATAATCTTGTATACAGATTTATATATTCGTTATACATTCAGGGCTCGATGTTAGAAACCGAGTCAAGATTAACAGACACACCACAAGTATAGGCCCACAAGAGACTGAGATACCGTTTCCCTTAAGCAATTGTCAGGTGTATGCCTACACCCCGTGCTTAAGTCGTGGCCATTTCTTAATAATGATGCCAAGGATATCCGGGACATGGTCATTAACCCCCAAAGGCCTTTATTTCAAACAAGACAGATTAAAATGGGTTACCTCAATAATTTAATCACAATCCAATTAAACATTCAATACTCGACCAAGCGGTATTATTATAATACCGTATCCCAAGCCCGTATAGGGAAAATAAGTTAAAAGTATTTACCTGATCTTAAAATGCAATTTATACCCAGTCGTATATTCTAATCAGCAAGCACAAGTACCTTTACTGGGGCTCTCAATCTGGAACGAAGGTTTAATTAACCTATTGGATTACTAACGGGTCTTACTTAAGTTTAAACTTAGACCGGTTAGTTTTAAAGAAAAGGTATATGGTTCAAAACGCATGATTATATAATGTGATTTACACCCGACAAGTCTGAAGACTTGTATAATATGGGTAAACTAAACACATTCTGGAATTTGAGATAAAAATGATAAGGTTTGACCCGTTTCGGTTAATTTATGCAAACTAGTTACATAAACCGCACCGAACGCGAAAAGTGCGTAAAGGGTAAACAAATGAGTCATGAACAGGTTTCCTAAGTTAATATGCCTTAAATATGTTGTGATACCAGTAGGATACCTTCCATTATGCCCAAAAGGAAAGTAAACCCAAACTATGCCCCAAAGGGGTATTTTGGTCATTTTAAAGCTTATAAAAGAGTTTAAATATTAATATGAGTTTTAGGTCCGATGTAATTAGTAAAAATATTTATTTTTATAAGTCGTAACAATAGGGTATTGCATATATGTGAAATTTATCTTTTATAACCAAACTATGCACCGTAGGGGCATTTTGGTAATTTCACATAAGCTTTAAAGGTCAAATTTGGAAATCTGAGTTCAAAACTTTTTCTTACTGTTAAAGTATAAAAATTTACTTAAAACATCAGTAGGTATTAAGTCTTATATGTTAAAAATAGTTTTAATCCATACTATGCGTTTAAAACGCATAAAAGTCGGTTTTAAGCGATTTTCAGGTTATAATATGAAATCTAAGCTTTTGATCAGTTTATAAAGTTCAAAATATTTCATTTATCATATAAAATCAGTAGCAAAAAGTTTGGTATAACTGACAATTACCGAATCAAAGCTAGAACCCTATGTTATGCTCAGCTTAAAAATAAATAAAAATATTCAAAAATCCCAAAATATTATTTTACATCAGTGGGTAAAAATTTTGGTATCAAAATTTGGGTTTAATTAGGCTCTATGCTAATTATGCCGTTTAATTAATAAAAAGCTTCTCAATTACGATATTGAGCATAACTCCTAATCTAGAACTCAAACTGATGTCAAATTTTAGGACATGTTTATAATTCAGTAATAAAGGTTTTTGTCCACTAACATTTTCAAAAATCTCGTTTTAAGGTCAAATGGGCATTATGGTCAACATTTAGGCATTTAACGGAAACATGCAATGAACTAGGATTTCTATGGAACCAAGTTGTGTAACCTCAGAGGGTTATACTAACCTATAACATGGTCCTAAAGAAATCCTAAGGCATATCTAAACTAAGCTAAATCGGGTCAGAACTGAAAGTCAAAGCAAAAGTCAACTTTTGCGACTTTCGGTTGCGAACCGAGCCTAAACTCAGAATTGTCGGGTTGAACATGCCTAGACATGTTAAATCATTATTTACCAAGTTATTAAAGTGACAAAACTGATTTATTACCTTTACTTCATTAGTTATGAATTTTATTTAAAAACCGACTCGTTTGACTTTTATTTTAATTACATTGACCTGACAATTAACTAAACAAGCGTGGTAATTAGGAGGTATAGTCACAAGAGACTATAACCATCGTAATTATGCTCATGTTACGAAGTTTAAACGGACTTCGTGTTGACCATTGACTGGTCAAAGCAGAAAGTCAAACACTGTTTGACTTTCGTGCTAAAAACGCATCAAAGCACGAAAGAAGCTTACAAGAGGTCCAAGCTAGGAGGAATTAGATCTAGAATGCTCAGGTATGAAGTGGGATTCTCCAACTTAGAGAAAACAATCAGATCATGTGTGAATTGCAAAGGAAAACTTGGGGTATTTATAGATTTCAGGTGACCGTTAAGATCGTTTCTTGATAAAGGAGCTTCGATCTTGGCCTTACAAGTGTGCCCATAGTTTTATAATACCGTGGGTGCCCCAAAACAGCCCCTAGATTGTTTAAAAACCATTTGCAAAACAAGAAAACCCAGCTACTGATTGAAATCAACTGTTTTGCTGATCTGATGCACTATAGTTCAGCAAACAGTTTGCTTATTTACAGCTTTGGTCCCTGCAAGTGTTTAAGACCCTTTTGACATGTTTAAAGCCCGTTAAGCCATTTTCAAGGCTCTACAATGATGCCTAAACATAGGGAATATGAAACATGCTAAAAAATATGTCAGATGTCGGTTCGTTTGGCCATACGATCGCGTTGTTCAGCTAATTACGACGATACACGAACGAATGCGAAAAACGGTCCAAATTACGCGCCGAATGGAATTTTATCAAGCCAAACACTAAAATAAAATATTTTAGTGATTACATAAATTTTGGGATGTCCGGATATATTCAGAACATAAGATATGCGCGAAAATGCAAACTTCTACAATTTTTGACACTTTTAGTCCCTGGTTGACTTAAAAGTTTATTTTTGCGCACCAAACACCTCTAAACCTATATCTAAGCTATAAAAATGATATCTAGAGCATGTTTAACTTATGATCATATTCCGGAAGGTTCGATACCCTAGAAATAGGTATACTTTTGCAGTTTGACACAAATAGTCCTTTAATTGCACAAAGTAGCGCGAAATGTCGTTTAATGATATCCAAGCCTTCCATGGCCCATAATGGGTATTCCCAAGCATGTGTTTAAATTTTTCTATGCTCTCATTCGCTTAAATGGTCACTAAAAGGCGTAGATTCAAAAGTTGACGCTTTAGGTCCCTCTAATGCGCAAACTTACGCATATCATCGTTTAATAGCATCGAAGCCTTATATAATCCATATTAGGCATTCTTGAGAGTATTATTAAACATCACGATGCTTTGGGTTCGTTAAAAGGTCATTCAGAGGTATAATTAAACATATTGACGCTTTTAACCCCTTAAACTTGCGAAGTTGTGCGCAACGTCACTTAAAGGCATAAAAACCTTAGATGGCCAATACTTGGCATTCCCGAGAGTATAATTAAATATCATGAAGCTCCTGGTTTATTATAAGGTCACTCAGAGGTAAGAATTAATATGTTGACACTTTTAACCCTTCATTGCGCCAACTTTCAATTAATCATACAAACAGCTACTCTTGAGCAACAAATGGCCCATTTCTAAATATGATTGCCATGTAATGTTATTCAGAGGCTTATAATAAGCATGTTAACATTTCCAGTCCTTCTAAAATCAATGTTTTTGATTTTTCGAAAAAATTAGTCCCTTAAATTCAACGTTTGACTTTATTAGGGTTTATTACACGTGTCAATACATCATTGGACGTGATTTTACGAGGTGTTACAATTTTGGCTTGAGGAGGTCCAATTCTTGGATCACATTGTTAATAGTCATGGTATTCACATCGACCCCGCGAAGATCGAAGCTGTCAAGAGTTGGGTTACGCCGAAGAACCCGTCTGAAGTCCGTTCTTTTCTCGGACTAGCGGGCTACTATAGTCGATTTATCGAAGGGTTCTCTAAAATCGCAGTGCCGCTTATTCCACTCACGCGTAAAGACAGACCTTTTGTTTGGGGAACTGAACAAGAGTCTGCCTTTCAAACCCTCAAGCATATGCTCTACAATGCTCCCGTCCTCGCTTTACCCGAAGGAAACGATGACTTTATAGTCTATTGTGGTGCCTCGAATATTGGTCTTGGTTGTGTTCTCATGCAACAGGACAAGGTTATCGCTTACGCATCTCGTCAACTCAAAATCCACGAGAAGAACTATACAACCCATGACCTCGAGTTAGGCGCCGTTGTTTTTGCGTTAAAGATTTGGCGACACGACCTTTATGGTACAAAGTGTACGATCTTCACCGATCATAGGAGCCTACAACAGTTCTTTGATCAAAAGGAACTTAATATGCGTCAACGCCGATGGGTAGAACTTCTCAACGATTACGACCATGAGATTCGTTACCGCCCAGGCAAAGAAAATGTCGTTGCTGACGCCTTGAGCGGACGAAGCTATTTACTTAGCATTCAGAACATTCCCGCCAAGCATCATCTCGAGACTCTCATTCACGAAGCACAACATGCTTGTTTTAATGAATGCTCCTTGAAGAAAGAAAGGACCTATCACGATGGAGCCTATCTAGTGAATAAGTCGAATGGAATATTCCATTATCTGGACCGAATTTGGATCCCTAAACGGACTGATTTGTGACAGATTTTGATGGACGAAGCCCACAAATCTCGATATTCTATTCATCCCGGTGTCGATAAAATGTACCAGGACCTTCGCTACAAGTATTAGTGGCCGGGCATGAAAAGGGATATCGCTCTCTATGTTGGTAAGTTCCTGACTTGCTCGAAGGTCAAGGCCGAACACCAAAGGCCCTCTGGCTTGCTTGAACAACCCGTGATCCCTATGTGGAAGTGGGAAAGTATCGCCATGGACTTTGTAACAAAACTTCCGCGCACGTTATTAGGCCACGACAACATCTGGGTTGTTGTTGACCGTTTGACCAAATCAGCTCATTTCCTGCCAATATGAGAAGACTATAAGGTAGAAAAATTAGCCCGAATCTACACCGACGAGATCATTTGTCGACATGGGATGCCTTAGGACATCATCTCTGACCGCGATGCTCGGTTTACCTCGCGTCTATGGGAAAGTTTTCAATCTGCTCTCGGTACTACGCTTAATCTAAGTACCGCATTTCATCCCAAAACCGACGGTCAAACTGAGAGAAGGATTTGTACTCTTGAAGACATGCTCCGTTCGTGTGTCATAGATTTCGGTGGTAATTGGGACACATACATACCTTTAGTTGAGTTTTCGTACAATAACAGTTATCATTCCAGCATTCAAATGGCACCATTTGAGGCATTGTATGAAGAAGATGTCGATCGCCCATTGTATGGCACGAGATCAGTCACTCGCAATTAACCGGTCCTGAGCTATTGTAAGAAACGACTGACAAAATCCTCCAAATTCGAGACAACCTGCTGAAAGCTCGGAGTCGTCAGAAAAGTTACGCCGATAGACGACGCAAGCCCCTTGAATTTGACGTTGGCGACCACGTACTCCTAAAGGTGTCACCTTGGAAGGGTGTGGTCAGATTCGGCAAGAAAGGGAAACTCGCGCCTCGATATGTTGGACCCTTTAAGATTTTGGAAAGGATCGGAAAAGTGGCCTACAGACTCGAACTACCGGAGGAGATGAATAACGTCCATCCGACTTTCCATGTGTCAAACCTCAGAAAGTGTCTGGCGGATTATGATTTGTACGTTCCTCTCGAAGATCTTCAAGTGAACGAAACATTACACTTCGTGAAAAAACCTGTTGAGATCATGGACCGACAAACCAAGCAGCTCAGGCGCTCACGCATTCCCATTGTGAAGCTTCGCTGGGAAGGCAAACGAGGCACAGAGTTCACTTGGGAAGTCGAAGGCGACATGAAGGCGAAGTACCCGCAGTTGTTTGTTACGGCTTCAGCCTAATTTCGGGACGAAATTCCCTCAACTAGGGGAGGCTGTAACACTCCGTGTTTCGAAAGTCAAAGTAAACATTGAAGTCAAAGGAGGAAAAGATTGCTAATTTCGATCTGTCACTCCTTGCTAAACCACTGTTTTGACTTCTTTGACTTGTAGATAGTCTTTATATGTTTTTACGTTAGTTGTATTATGTGGAGTACTTGTAATAATCACAGTAATCGATGTGTATTTATCGCTATTAAGCGCCTTACAACTGTGAACAATAGGAAGTAACAATGCGATAAAGTTATCTAAACGCTAATCAACCTAATCTAATCGACATCGAATCGTGATACGAATCGCAAATCGAATTACGCGTTCTGGTTATTGTTTATACGTGTGTGTGCTTTTTATGTGTTACTTGTGCATGTTTATTTATGTTTACGTGTGGTGATTAATCGAAATGCAATCGCAACTCAATCGTAATCGAATCGCAAACGCTAAATGCAAATTAGTTTTGGTGCTTGTATGTTAGATATAGTAGTTGGGATTAAAAGTAATTTGAATGAGAAACTCTATCGCATCGCAACGCTCAACAAGCGAATCGAAGCCGTGAAACTCATCGCGCCAAACTATCCAAATGAGTGGTCAGCCGATCGAGCTGCCACCCGATCGAGCAGCCACCCGATCGAGTTACCACTCGATCGAGCTGCCACCCGATCGGGCTGCCACCCATTCGACCAGCCACCTTCCCCACTTTCCTTTTTGGGAAACCCTATAAATACACCTAAAATGTCACATCCCTTGATGTGATAGCTCTCTCTCCTTCTCCACTCGACCCAACCGCTATTTCTTCAGATCTCTCACGATTCTTGTAAGTTTTCCACCTAAATCTTGTACTTTCTTGATCTACACGCACTCCTACACCTTTCTATCTTTCGAATCTTAACTTTTAACCATGAAATCACTAGATTCAAGGTGTTCTAGGATGATGTCATCATGGTGCTCTTATGAACTTCATGTTTTGGCTTCAATCCACCAAGAACAACTTTGATCTGAACGATTTCCACATGAATAAACAAAGATCTTGCATAGATCTGAACATATTCATGGTGAAAATGGTTGAAAGATGGTTTTCAAGCTTTCTTTCAACTCTTTTAAACTCAATGCACTCAAAACCGATAGAATCAGAGCTCGCTCTAACCTTCTACTCTTTCTTAGTGTTGTGTTGGTTCAAGATCTGGATTCTATCCCTAGGGCGTATAACAATAGCAGTGGTTTTACCAAATAAGACTTAAGAAATAGGCCTTCAGGACAATAGTAAAAGAAACAGACCTAAGGGTCGCTAACAAAAGGAAGATGGTGTTCGGATCAAATAAGTAAAATGCTTGATAATAAGGGTAAACGGAAGCTGGATGACGGGAGCATAATACATTAAGGTATTGAGCCCAAGGGAAGGGATAAGAATCAAGGTAAACAAAAATATAAACCAACAAAACAAGCATGTTAAGGAATAAGGGTAAAGTTTGACTATCATAAGTAATGAAGTTCACCAGAATAAGTCAAACAAAATAAATGAAAGAATTAAGGACTTGGTGGAATAAAGGCAACAGATTACGTTAATACTACCGAATAAATCAAAACGAAGTCTTAATGCCTGTCGGAATAACTGCTTTGATAATGACTTCGGTAAAATACCTGATAGATGGGTAGGAATACGGATATATACGTAAACCAAGAGACGGTGACGCAGATTAAAAGTCAAAAGACTCGGATTAAGAATTATGACTAAAAGGCCATAAAATTGCGCAAAACAGAAAATTTCAATAGTTATGTTTAACTATTTTAATACTGGACGTGCCGAATAAAGTATAATACTTGATATTCCAAGTAAGCGCAACTCGAATAATGAAAGTGCGAAATATTACTGAATCTATGTGATAGGTCGTAAAAGAGTATGGAACGGAAAACGCAAACCAATAAAACGGATTTTTAAAAACATTACGATAAAGAACCCGGTAACGGGTTGAAAGGAAATAGGGACATAAACCAAATAACGGTATGAGTGAAATGAACCGACACGAAGGTGACGTAAGAAGTCTTAGAGTCGGAAAGATAATACGAAAGAAAACAAGTGTAGCCTTAGACTACGGTCGAGGTCAAATGAATTTTGTAGGCGAATTTTTTTTTATTCTAAACATAAAAAGGGGGGATGCCTTGACGCCATATGTATACTTATGCAATTAAATAAAGATATGAATAGAAGGTGATCCATGGGATCACCATAAACCTCAGATTAAAAACAATGTAAAGGTCTACGGGACAAAGATGACCATCAGGTCGCAATTACAAAGGAACAAACTATAGGGTCGCACTCTAAAAAGATGAAGACCTAATAAAATAGTCTACGAGGCTAAGTAAAGGAACTTGCGGGTCGATAATATAAAGCGTGGGAACCAATTATGATTTCTCGTGTAGAATAATAACGGAGAAGAATAATTCTTGTTGTCAATTCCTTGATGTGATTAATCGACATGGGTCAAAGAGAAAAACATTAAACTAAAATTCAGTTTTAGTAAAGAAACGGCGTTCTAAAAAATATAAATACTATGAAAAAAGTTAGAAAATGGTTAATACTAAAAGGATATAAGTCTTAACGCCGATAGGTGTAAGACGATACATTCGAAAGAAGATTCATAATAATGAAATACAGACAAAAACCTAAACATGACGTGATGTGATCACGGGCACAAAAGTGATACAGAATACAGCCACATTGTAATATGAGTTACTAGATATGAAATGATAAACCCGCAAAGGGACCGATGATGGCAATATAGCATACCCGAATGATGAGGTATGAGGTAAAATGGTGACCAATTAGTCTAGGCAATAAAACAAGTTGTAGTAAAAATAATGCTGTGATCTATGTAGAGCGCTTGTTGACGTGCTGTCGTAGTACAAGCACTTTTAATCCAAATAACAACTAATAGATAGTGGTAAATGGGTATCGAACTCAGGGAGTATGTGGAAAATGTGTTTTATCTATAGCTTTGTAAATTAACTAAAATTAACCTAATGTGCAGAAATTAAAGATCAAAGATTTAGATTGTTTGTTTTAGAAAACTAAATTATCAACTACTTACTAATCAAGATTGGATTTTTAATTCAGAAAATGAGAACAATGACCATCTTAGGATTCAGTTTCTTTTAACACTTGTGTGAAATTCCAACTAGAAAGAGTTACATAGACATAACTCGTGCATAAATAATCGAAGTGATAAAAGGGAACAAAGTACTCGGATTATATTAATGCGAGGTTGTTTCCCGATGATCAATTAATCAATAACCAACCCTAACCCTTCACGTGATATCTCGATTGCCAATGGCACCAAGAACATACGATATAGATTAGAATTGCAATATCAATTAACAAACTACAATCAATTACTCAAACACCATGATAATCAAAGCAAATACCAAGTTATCATTCTAGAAATAAAGAAACAAACACACAAGAGTTTTAGAAAACCTTCACCTAAGATGATCACCAAAAGTTTAGCCGGACATTGCTCGGTTGATCATCATAACATCAAAGTTCAAGTTCATACGAATCAAAAACCAAAACCAAATGTTTAGAATTGTTTAGAACCAACAAGAACCAGCCAAAATCGCCCCTAATCTTCAGAGAAAACGTCCAATGATGAATAATGTGAAAAGACACCATCAAAAACAGTTTTAATGAGCAGTTACACTTTTTCCCGTCATCTCCACCGTAACTTACGGTAGCCACCGTAAGTTACGGTTGACTTCAAAGTGTTACGGTGGAATACTACTGGAGTACGGTGGAAAATTGTGGATTTCAGAGCCACCGTAATTTACGGTGGCCACCGTAAATTACGGTGGAGCCCTGAATGTTTTGTTTCTTTTCTTCTTTCCTTCCATGCATGACCCGTTCCACTCCAATCCATCCAAAGCAGTAATTTGTCAACTTTAAGCTCCAAATCGTACCTGAAACATAAGCAACTGTAGTTATCTAATTCAAGATAATTACACGATCAAGTGAGGGATAAACTCGTCTTTTAACATCATTAAGGGTTGTCCTATGGACCACCCATCACATCCCCACACTCAACCGTTAGTTGTCCCAAGCAACTCATCAAACCATTTTCAAAACAAGCGATCACATAAACCAAGCATAAACATGTAGTCCTTTTACTAACCCTTTTCTTAACACCCAAAATGACACACCCCTCGCTATGTCTCTCCTCTCAGCAACAAGTAAGCACTAGCAATTGTAAGCTAGACACACAAAAGGTCAACGGGTGGTTCACAACTATAGGCTTGTACCTAAATCGGTCCTCCTCCTACAAATGCCAAATATGAATGCAAATCAAAGGGACTTTAAGGTTGTAACGAGGCTAGGCGAATGGGTAGGAAATGAAATATATATATATAGTAGCGAAAACTTAACCCGGTCTTTTATTACACAATAACTAAACACTAAACAAGACATAATTTCTATATACAAAACAACTCAAACTTCTTTTTCTTCTTTTTCATAGCTTTTCTTCTCTTTTTTTTTTCAAATACACCATCAAAGCAACATTCAACAAAACATCAAACATATCTACATACTACTCAAACTACTACTAACACTATAAGACCGGGTCAAGTCGGGTAAATTTTTAAGAACTAACTAAGGGGTAACAAACGATAGGTTTTAGGAACAAAATGGGCAACTAAATGTCCAAACCCCCGCCCCTCTCGCAAGCATGCTCATATATATAATTAATGAGGTCCAACCCCCCAAATCCCACACTCGCACTCACCAAGACGAGGCTACCTAATTGCCCTTATCCTTTTTACATTCACATTCAACTAAGAACTCAAACTATAATAAGGCACAAGTTCTAATGCACCCCCACCCGTTGCCACTCTCATCAAAGAAAAGTATTATTTATTTACATGTGTGGCTTCAACTCTCACCATGAACAAAGGGTATTAAGGGTTGCCGGTGCATCATTTGGAGTTAATCCAAGGTGTTCAAATTCTCACATTGTTTTGCTTTATTTAAATTTTTTTCAAAAACTTCAAAATTTCCTCCCATCCCCACACTTGGGGTACATTGACCCCAATGTACGGTTTTGGGAAGATTTGATCGCTTAACTCTTTAACATCACCCAAAAGCTCTTCAACTCAAACCACAAATTTCTTTTTGGTATTTTTCATTTTCTATTTTTCTTCTTTTAAAACATCACACCGCCAACTTCCACCACCCAAACATAACATCACAACAAAACACCACCCAACCACCCGACCATAAACATATCAAACTAAACAAATACTCACAAAATATACAAGGAAGGAACACGACCTGACTAGTAATAGCGTGGTTGCGGAGGTCCAAAAATGGAATACATCATCTTATTCCATTCTCCGAAAGCAAGTGCGCCGCTACTACTTCCACCTTGTTGTGAAGCTCCTTCTTGTTGACGCGGGTCGATCCAGTGTGAATGATGGAGCGGCGGGGTTGGATACGATATACTACCATCGTAAGGTGGTAGAGACGCATAATCCACATGTTGTGGATCCACAACCACCGGCCGCCCTGCATGCCAGTCTGTGTGCATTCTTCGGGTTTGATCATCATGGTATCGATTGTTCATTTCTAACTCATGGGAATACGCATGTGTGCGATTCCACGCCTCTTGACGATCAAAATTGTGTTTCAAAGACCGCTCCATACTAGCACTCATCATCGTTTGTTGATCAAATAAAGTACGCTCCGACCCCGACCATGAATCAAAAACGGGCGCCGGAGGACGTTGGTTCTCGACGACCTCTTGCATAGTACCCTCGTAAGCCCAATTCGGCTCGTATGAACGCTCTGTATAATCTTTGAAAGCACCACCATAACTCCTACTTGGGCCCCCTTGGCCCATATCTTCACCGTGAGGGTCATCCGCAGAGTCCTCATCCCCACTCGGGGGTTCAACATCACTCTCGGGTTCATCAACCCCGGTAATAACGCCCGTGCATCCACTTTCAACGCTCTCCATCTCTGACCCTCCGACTTGAGCTTGTGATACCTTTCCGATTGAGTGTAGGTCCACCCAGTACCCATCTTTTGTAACTCAAAAGGCTTGTGCCTTTTCAATGCTCCTTTATCCTCCGATGTGATTGCCTTAAACTGCTTCATCAACCCCGTAATAATTCAGCAATATGGGATAATGCTCCTCCCCAATTTGTTTCGGCAAATCCAAAGATGGTTCATGATCAAATACCAAATAGGAAAACAAGGGGATCCATTGAGCAACGAATAAAGGACTGGCACTTCCGGGTACCTCACTTGTTCCTTATCTCCTCTTCTTGGAATGACATTCAAAATGCAAATCGTTAGCAGTAATTTCGCTTCAATCTTCAAGTTCTTCCGGTACAAGATTCCACTATAAGTACCGGGCAAGAACAAAGCCGCTAACATATCATTCCATCTCGGATGCTTCTCCGGTTTTATCAAAAGATCATCAAGACTAGGAATCATGTAATCACGAGTAGGTAGACTGTCGTACCTTGCCAACTTTCGTAGTGTATCAAACGACATTTCCACCTTTATCCCATTAACTTCACCAGTCAACTTCATTTGCGATGGCCTATCGTACTTGTTGCATTTGAGGGTTGCCATCCATTCTTGAATCTCATTCATGAACAGATTCTTGTTGTCCTTATCGTAACAGCTGAGCGCCGCCTCCCATCCTAAGGCGCGGAATTGGGCAAACACATTAAACGGCCCAAATTCAACCTCTCTCACTTCCCTCTCGCAAATGAATGCAGCAGCATTGTTTTTTAACCGGTTCATACTTTCATGGAATAGTGTCGGCTGCCACTCCTCCGGCTGATCATCCAATGGACCCGATTCCCACCTTGGCTTTTCAGCCGGGTCCAACTCTACCATCTCTTCATCCTCGCTTTCACTCTCGCTAACTCTACCCAAGTGTTGCCTCTTCTTTGGTTGTTGTTCCGGTTGTTTTCTTTTTCCTTTTGATGAAGAAGACGAACTATCTCCCGCTCTTTCCTTCATTCTTACCATTTTCCTACACACATTGCAAAGCAAACAACACAACCAAACACAAAAAGTTAGACCCTTTTCTCCAAACATCCCCACACTTTCTTGTTACTATGGTTGTAGATGTTAGTGAACCAAAAAAATTTATAATTATTTTCTCAAAAATTGGGCATGGTGTCTCTACAATGTAGAGATTCCCAAAAAGTTCACAACTTTGTCATCAAACCTACATCTACAAACCATAAAAATGTTTAAGTAACCATTTTCATGACAAAATCTAAGAACAAGCAAGTGGGTATGAACAAGTAACAAACATAACCTTCCTTCTCACAATGCATCATCAAAAGTAACAAACAAACATCACATACCTTGATTTGAAGATGCTAGAACACAAGTGAAACAAGAACTTCAAAAACCCCCAAAATTTTCGGACTTAGGGTTTGGGATTCGGATCAGAAAACGTCGTTTTCTCACAAATCTCTTCTCAAAATCAGCAAGTACGTGAAAAATTAGTCAAGGTAGACCTAGACTTCACTTGATTTGGCTAAAAATTGAGAGAGATGTGAAGGATTGAAGGTTGTGGGGTTATGGAGTTTGTAGAAAATCTTGTGGGGTTAGATGAAAGTGATAGATGAGAATGGATGGAGAAGAAAGGTGAAAGAAAACGAGTGGCCAGGGGTTAATTCACGTGACTTGTTATTATTATTATTATTATTATTATTATTATTATTGTTATTATTATTATTATTATTTTATGTAACTGCTATTACCCAGCCGACCCATCAGTTTGCCAGGTCCACCGTAAATTACGGTGGGCACCGTAATTTACGGTAGATCCTGGCCAAAAATCCTATCGTAACTCAGTAGCGATACGCCGTAAAGCCCATACAATTTTAACCTCCACCGTAACTTACGGTGCCACCGTAAATTACAGTGGCATCTGGAGATCCAATCTTCGCCAAAAATTGTAATTTTAAGTGTTTCTTTTTTATATTTTTCCAGTTTTTTCAATTTTTTTGTGTTTTTTTTAATTTTTCAAAAACATATAAAAATTACCCTACCCCCTCGAAAGTCCCGTGTTATCCTCAACACAATGTTAGAACTATTCGTAACCCGAACGTCCCCACACTTGTTTCAAACACAAGCTTCAAGCGAGTACGGTAAATGTTCAAACTATACAAAACAAATAAAACAAAATGCTAACTATTTACACTACCAAACCTGGGCCTCTCATGGTTGTTCCTCATTGACCGGGCGTAAGATGTAGCCCGCTTTGTCTAGCTCCAAGTTGTTGATGTCGTTTCCTTCCAAGTATGGCTTCAACCGATGGCCGTTCACCGTTTGTTGTTTGTTGGTTTGCTCATCTTGGATATCTATATCGCCAAACCTCCCGACCCTCCGAACGACATACGGGCCCATCCATTTGCTTTTAAGTTTTCCCGCAAACATCTTGAGTCTTGAATTGTACAACCATACTTTTTGACCCACTTCAAAATTTTTCTTTCTCAATTTCACATCATGGACCTTTTTGAGCTTGTCTTTGTACGCCGATGCACACTCTTAAGCTTGATCCCGTATCTCTTCAATTTCATTTAGTTGTAGCTTCCTCACCCGGCCCACTTCATCATAATTAGCGTTCACCATTTTAATTGCCCAATATGCCCAGTGTGCTAACTCCATAGGCAAATGACACCCTCTCCCATATACCATTCGGTAAGGAGTTGTGTCAAGTGGAGTCTTGTAGGCCGTTCGGTATGCCCACAACACATCATCTAACATGCTCGACCAATCCTTTATATCCGTTCTAACCGTCTTCATTAGGATTTCTTTGATTTAACGGTTGGACACTTCGACTTGTCCACTCGTTTGAGGATGGTAAGGTGTAGCAATCCGGTGATTCACCCTATACCGCTTCAATAATTTTCCAAAGTTAAAGTTCTTGAAATGCGAACCTCCATTTCTAATAATAACGCGCGGAATACCAAACCGAGAAAAGATGTTGGATTGAATAAATTTACAAACAACCGAATGGTCATTTGTTCTAGTTGCAATAGCTTCAATCCATTTAGAGACGTAATCCACCACCACCAAAATATATAAAAAACCATTGGAGTTCGGGAAGGGACCCATAAAGTCAATGCCCCATACATCGAATATTTCCACAACCAAAATTGGTTGCAATGGCATCTCGTTCCTCTTTGAAATGCTTCCCATCCTTTGGCAATTTACACAATTTCTTGCAAACTCACACGCATCCTTGAAAATTGTGGGCCAATAAAACCCACATGAGAGAACCCGATAACCCGTCTTATGCCCGCTAAAGTGACCTCCACAAGCGGATGACTGGGCATGAGTCAAGATTTCCAACACCTCCGTTTCGGGCACACACCTCCAAATAACTTGATCCGGCCCAATCTTGAAAAGATCCGGTTCATCCTAAATATATTGCTTCACTTGGACCATAAATTGTTGTCTTCGCTTCTTGGCCTAATGATTTGGGATGGCACCCGTGGCTAAGTAGTTTACGTAGTGAGCATACCACGGTGCAACAAAGGTGGATACGGCTAGTAGTTGCTCATCGGGAAACCTTTCATTTATCTCGCTCACATCGTCAATTCCTTCCGCCGGGATCCGAGACAAGTGATCCGCCACTACATTCTCACTCCTCTTTTTGTCCCGAATCTCTAAGTCAAACTCTTGTAACAACAATACCCACCGGATTAAGCGGGGCTTCACGTCTTTTTTGTCCATCAAATACCGGACCGCACTATGATCCGAATATACCACCACTTTGCTCCCCCAAATATACGAACGGAACTTATCCAAAGCATACACCACCGCTAATAACTCCTTTTCTGTTTTGGTGTAATTCAGTTGCGCTTTGGATAAAGTCTTACTTGCATAGTAAATTACCACCGGCTTTTTGTCAACCCTTTGACCCAAAACTACACCAATTGTAGTGTCGCTTGCGTCACACATGATCTCGAATGGCTTGGACCAATCCGGTGGTTGCAAGATGGGAGCCTTGACCAAATGTTCCTTCAAAACAGTAAAAGCTTGCATACACTCATTAGTAAAGTCAAATGGAACATCTTTTAATAACAAATTACATAAAGGTTTGGTGATAACACTAAAACCTTTAATGAAACGTCTATAAAATCCCGCGTGTCCCAAGAATGACCTTACCCCCTTAACATTTTTCGGTGGTGGCAAAGATGATATTACCCGTATTTTTGCCTTGTCCACCTCCATACCCCTTTCCGATATCACGTGGCCTAACACAATTCCCTCTTGCACCATGAAATGACTTTTCTCCCAACTAAGCACTAAATTTTTCTCAACACATCTTTTTAAAACTTTTTTGTAACTCGTTGAGACAAGATTCAAAGCTAGTGCCAAAAATTGAGAAGTCATCCATAAACACTTCAAGCGACTCTCCAACTATGTCCGAGAAAATACTCATCATACATCGTTGGAAGGTTACCGGTGCATTGCACAAGCCAAATGGCATTTGCCTAAAGGAAAAAGTACCATACGGGCAAGTGAAGGTGGTCTTGTGTTGGTCATCCGGGTGTATTGCTATTTGATTATAACCCGAATACCCGTCCAAAAAGCAATAATATTTTTGACCCGACAATTTTTCAATGATTTGGTCAATAAAAGGTAATGGGAAATGGTCCTTAGAAGCGGCGACATTCAATTTTCGGTAGTCAATACATACACGCCACCCGGTAACGGGTCGGGTAGCAATTTGTTCACCACTTTCATCCTTGACTACTTGAATACCAGCCTTCTTAGGCACAACTTGGGTAGGACTTACCCAAGCACTATCCGAAATCGGATAGATAGTTCCCGCATCCAACCATTTAATTACCTCTTTCTTTACTACCTCCCTTAGGTTCGGATTGAATCATTGTTGAGCTTCTCTTGTCGGTTTTACATCCTCGGTGGTAATAATCTTGTGCATGACAATTGATGGACTAATTCCTTTGAGATCGGCAATCGTCCATCTAATAGCTCCTTTGTTCTCTTTCAAGACTTCTAACAAGACTTGTTCTTGCGCCATCTCTAAATTAGAGGCAATAATGACCAGTAACGTGTCATTATCCCCTAGAAAATCATACTTCAAATGGCTTGGCAAGTCTTTGAGTTCCAACTTTGGTGGTTCTTCTAGTGATGGTCTAGTACCCGAGTTTATTTCCGCCGGCAAGCTTTCAAATTGATGAGTCCATGGCGGTCGACCTTCCTTTAAAGCCATAGCATCCTGTTTTTCCTCTTCAACCCTTAGTACACAAGCATGTACCTGTTCAGAAAAATCACACAAATAAACATCTATGCCATCCTCCTCGTACTCGTGCGGGTTACATCCATCGACTAAATCTGCCATGAAACACTCATCAACACCAACAACAATAGAATTGTTAGTAAAAACATTCAAGCGCATTTTTCTATTCCCAAAAGTCATATCGACTGTACCAAATCTACAATCGATGACAGCATGCGCGGTGTTAAAAAAATGGCCGACCCAAAATGACATTTTGTTGTTGTTTTGGGTCCGCGGATGAGTAGTCTAATACCAAAAAGTCAACCGGGTAATAGAACTCATCAATTTTCACAATCACATTTTGAACCATCCCCCGAGGTAGCTTATGAGACAAATCGGCCAAAACAACCGTTGTCTCCACCCTTGCTAACGGACCGAAATCGTATTGATCGTATAAGCCCCCCGGTAAAATGCTCACCCCGGCTCCAAGATCTAGTAACGCCTTTGCCATTTTAAAATTACCAACTTGTATGTTTATTAATGGCGTACCCGGATCTTGGAACTTAGGTGGAAGCTCCCCATTTAAAACCGCACTTACTTGCCCGGTTAAATCTATCTGCTTAGGCATTTTCTTCTTTTGTTGCCTTTTTTGTGTGCATAATTCCTTTAGAAATTTAGCGTATGCGGGTACTTGTTTTATTGCATCAAGTAATGGAAGGTTAATTTTTACTTGTTTGAACATGTCCCACAATTCTTCTTTTTGGGGACCTCTTGGTGCAATAAAATTTTTCCTACCCGGGTCAAGTAAGGCCGATGGAAACGGGACTTGACTCGGTTCACCTTCATCTTTTTCACTTTTTTCATTTTCACCCAAACCTGGTTTTTTAACATTTGATTCTTTTGGTTTAACCGGTGAAACCTCATCATCACTGTCAACACCCGTGATATCCTCAACTACCCCCTCAACTAATTCCGGTGACAAATTGGCTTTAAATTCTTTGCCACTTCTCAACACACTAACATGACTAATATTAACATTGTTACCTCGTGACGAACCATGGGAAGGATTTACCTTGGTGTCGCTAGGAAGTTGACATTTGCTTTTCTTCAACTCCGCCACTTCAGTTGCCAATTGACCCATTCGGGTTGTTAGTGATTGAATGCTCTAGTCACGAACCTCATCCTTTTGCATTCGGACGTCATCAAGTTGATTCCGTTTTTGCATGTCTTGTTGCATAGCCCGAAGCATATCCATTACTTCATTCCCGCTTGACGAATTTTGACCCGAACCACTTTGACCCGTTTGTTGAAATTACCCTTGGTAGCCATAATTGTTCCCACCCCTATAGTTGCCTTGATTGTATTGTTGGCGAGGTGCAAAGTTACCTTGAGCTCCTTGAAAGTTTGGGTTAGCTTGGTTTGCCGCATTCCTGTAGGATCATTGTCGGACCCGAGATGAGTCGATCAGAGGCGTTCTACTCAAAATGAAAGGCAGAAACAGACATGATGAGTTGAATTCAGCAAGATATTCACTAAAACTGTCTTGTATATTGATTCTGAAATGATTACAGTTCTGAAGACACTTCGACATAGCTTCGCCGTCGGAAACACTCTTGCTTATTCCGTTCGAAATGAATCAGACCTACAACTATATATAGACTTCCTAATTCCGCTTGAACATGACTCAAGCGGAATCACATTACAAACGAAATTAAAAGTTCAAACGGAATCACTGTCTTCAAGCGGAATTACTTGACGCTCTTTTCAAGCGGAATTAGCAGATCAAGCAGAATTAGAAGCTTCAAGCGGAATTAACTTTTTGACTTGTTTTCTCGATCTTCGTGCCATGAACAATGCAAGACTCGATACAAGACGAAGTCGACAGACACATGCACCAACAGACTCCCCCTCGAATGTTGACGAGTCTTAAGCGTCGAGTCTTCAACGTCTTCAGTCTTTATCAGTCTGATCGCTTTCTGAAGTATCTGACCATGTAAACATCCTCAAACTTTATCTCTTTCTCATCTTCAGCATCAACAGACTCCCCTTGAGCATTCTTATCTACTCGGATGTCTTCAGACTCCCCCTTTCGATTTGCTAGGATCGCGGTCTGGCTTGTTAAAATCACAGAGTCTTCAGGTCTCGGAACCTGGCTCTCTATCACTCAGATATCCTGCACATTCTCTACCTCACAATAAATTTCACAAATTTAACATTTGAAAAATTTATATACTACATGCAGATATCTTTCCAGAAAGATTTATCAATTTAAACAATTTCAGATGACCATTTGTATGCACATATTCAACATCTTTTCTTATTTAGAACACAAATTTCCCCTCAAGAAATAGTCATCATGTTTAGCACTTGGAATTTTGAAAATCAGCTTTCCAACATCAGTTGTCGAAAATCTTTTTGAAATTTTCAAAATTTATGCTAAAACACACTAAAATCTTTTTGAATTTTTTTTAAAGAAATGAAATTGCAATAAATAAATATTTACAGACACTATTTTTGTGAGTTTGTGTAAGAGGATCATATCAGTTTTGACAAGTCACAAGTACCGTTGAGCTTAGATACACATTAAGAATTAAACAATTCACTTAGATTGCCGATATACTGATCCACTTAAATTTTCACACAAATTTCAACCGATTCAGGATATGAATTAGGTGTATTAAGGACTTAAACTCATTCATGTGTCCCACCTCTTGAATATACTCCCGTATCCAGATCCCAATATTCAGTCTTACAGGTGAGTATACCACAGATGATATCTGTAAGGGGTTAAATGCGAGGGCCGTGAGAGCTCAGGTCAGAACTTCTGTTCAGCAAAAAGATGACGGCTTCGACTTTTGGTGGGTCCGCTTTAGAGGATCTTTTTTTACAACATCACATGATTAGCATTTTTCAATGTTTCATCATTTTGGTACTGAGGGCAGGCTTTTATTTCAAGCAAGCGTAAAGTATTCTCCGGGGACTAGGCCATTGCTTTCGCAAAATTAGAAGTCCCGGATAATACCCCAGATATCACTGAGCATAAAGACCTAGTATCTCAGAAAGAGGGACCTTTCAAACAAGATATCGAGGGTTACCCATATATCCGAGAGATGTTCCCCACGATATAAGCAAGTTTGAATTTAAGTTTATATCCCGAAAAAGTTTACTAAATGTGTAAAAACCTATCGGCATATCATCAGTGAGACCGTTTAAAACTCTTTAATCATTACATTTCTTTAGCGTACTCTACTGATGTACTATCATTTCCTCTTCTTTGACACCAAAACTCATTTTTGATTTTACCATGTTTTTGACTTTTTCAAATTTTCTAATGTTTTAGGATTTTCTGAAATTACTTACTTCCCCTAAAATGCAAACGCATTTAAGGAAATTTAAAAACAAACTATACAAGTAAATTGACAACTGATATCAAATCACTTCAATTCGCCATCCACTTGGCATAAACAATCAGAACTCCCCCTTTCAACAAACTATTTTCCTATTGATTTTAAAACACTTAAGTTTGTTTTAATTAAATGGTTTTTCTGGAAAATAAGTTTTGTTGATTTTATCAAATTATAGGTTAGGGGTTCATCATATTGTCTTTCTCACCCATTTGAAAAATATAACAATTTTAGATTTTAACAACAATATCACTTGTAGAAAATCAAGTACAACTTAATGTACCTGATTTACCACATGTAAGACGAAATCGCTTTCGTGAATTTATCAAGAAAGATGCCGATACCTGCTCTGTTGGACCGTGTTATGACCCTAAACAGTCAGTCAAGGACGTTCATCTTCACGTATAAAGGCGGAATCAGTACACGCAAAGTTACACAGCTTTTCCTATTCAATTCTTTCTCTTTTATTGCTTTTTGAGTTGATTTTGACAGAGTTCGGTTACACAAGCAATGGTCACGGTCCGCTCCAACGTACATACCCTAATGATCAGGTTCGCTCCAAAGACCTATATATAGCCTATGTGGTTTCGCTTATATGGAAAGTCCATATAAGCGAACCTACATGTTGACACATAAGCAAACCTAACTTTGACCCTATAAGCGAACCTACCTAAAGACCGTTGGAGCGAAACCCTATGATGTACATACAAACGAAATACCTACATATCCTATGTACACATAAGCAAAATTACAACATAAACCCTAATTTTGACTTTCAAGACCCTATGTTGACTTGTCTTTGACCTAAGACTTGATGTAGACGAAGTCAACAGACATTCTGTGCACCAACAGACCCCCCCTTGGATGTTGACGAAGTCTTTAGCTCCAAGTCTTCAGTCTTGGTCTTTTCTTCAACTCTTTTTCTTCACATCATAAGCACTCTATCTTCACAGGTTCAGGTTCATAATCTAGCTCCATCTTCAAACTCCCCTTTGACTGTTGATCCAGACTCCCCCTCTCAATATGCTAGAATCTGAGATATCTGGTTCAAGCTTTGACAATTAGCTTCCATTGTGAATGATGAAGTCTACAACCTGTTACCCTGCACATCCTCTACCTCAACATAAGTTTCACAAATTTATAACAATTGAATTTAATAAACTTACTGGTAGACATCATTTATTCAACAATCATACAAGTTACATCAAGTTCAACTGAATGACCTTGATTAACTAACCACACAAACTTTCAAAACATTTGTATATGACATTCAAAGTATTCAACATATTCTCCCAAACCAATTCATCATGTTTAGCACTCAGACTTTTGAATATCAGCTCTTCAACATCAGTTATCGAAAATCTTTTTGATTTTTACAAAATTTTATGCTAAAACACTCTGAAAATCTTTTTGGATTTTTGTTTTTGAATGAAATGCAGTAAATAAATATATACAAACAATATTTTTGTGAGTTTGTGTAAGAGGATCATATCAGTTCATGAGACAAATCACAAGCACCGTTAAGCTTTTGACATTTTACGTTCTAAACGATTCACCTTGATTGTCAGTATACTGGTCCACTTAAATTTTCACACAAAGTTCAACTGCTTCGAGATACGAGTTTAATGTCTTAGAAACTTAAACTTAATCGCGTATCCCACCTCAGAATATACTCCTGTATCCAGATCCCAATATTCAGTCTTACAGGTAAGTATAACACAAATGATATCTGTAAGGGGTTAATAATTTATGAAGAATCATGAGAGCTCAGGTCAAAACTACCGTTCAGCAGTGAGATCATGACTCAACTTGTGGGTGTGTCCCCTTTAGAGGATTTTTTTTTACAACAGCATTGCTAAGCAATTTTATTGTCTTATCATTGATGCTGAGGGTGATGCTATGTTTCAAGCATTGCGGAAAGTATTATTCGGGAACTAGGTCAGAACTACCGTTCAGCAGAAGTCCCGGAATAATACCCCAGATATCACTGAGTATAAAGACCTAGTATATCAGAAAAAGGAATCTTTCAAACGAGATTTCGGGGGTTACCCATATATCCGAGAGATGTTACCCACGATATAAGCAAGTTTGAATTTAGGTTTATATTTCGTCACAATCTACTAAATGTGCAAAAACCTACTGACACGTCATCAATGAAGCCGTTTATCACATTTGACATTTCATATCTTTAGCATGCTGTGATAGTTCACTGATTTACTATCATTTCCTCTTTTATACACCAAAACTCATTTTGTTTTTTTTCAATGTTTTTGGCATTTTCAAATTTTCTAAATTTCTTTTAAAATTTTTCTCCCCCTAAAATCAAAATATGTTTCAATTTTGATTTTCAAGGAAAATTTGAAAACAAACTGACAACCGATATCAAATTACTTCAATTCGCCATCCACTTGGCATAAACAATCAGAACTCCCCCTGACAACAAACTATTTTCCCATTGTGATTTCAAAACACTTAAGTTTGTTTTATTCAAATGTTTCTTTCGGAAAATTAGTTTTATTGAACTAACAAACCACTTGTTGGTTAGAGGATTACATCATCACTTTGTTCTCTTTTAACCATTTTGAAAGATTTAACAGATCAAGATTCTATCAACACAAACACATGTAGGAAATCAAGTACAACTTAATGTCCCTGATTTACCACATGTAAGACGAAAAATCACCAGAGTGAAATTTCTCAAGAAATGTGCCGATTCATGTTCCACGCTTACCAACCTGGGAACTCCGGCAAGTTAGATTTTTCTATTTGAAAAGTTTCACCCAAGTCTGATTGTCCTTGGGTGATTTAGAATTCTTGTTCAACAATGGTGGAAAATTTGCATCATCCATTGTTAAACCTGAATTCTCCTTTTTTACCTCAACACTAGGCTCCTCTGGCTTTGATGAACCAGAATCATTGCCTGCATATGGCTTGTCTGACTTTGACCTGTCAGATTCATTGCCTGATGGTGACTTGTCTGACTTTGACACATCAGATTCATCGCCGACCATTTTCTTCTTCTTCTTTTCTTCTTTCGTCCTCAGATTTGTAACCGATGAATTCATCTTTCTTGATTTTGCAATCGAGTTAGTTGATTCATCAGAACTCTTATTCAATCTGTCCGGTGAACCCGAAGACAAAATTTTCTCCAGATATTCTCTTGCCTTCTTCCTCTTCTTCCTCAGTCTGTCTTTCTGCCCTTGTGAAAGCTTCACTTTCTGTTCGTGAACTTTTGGTTCTCGAACCTTCTGTTCTTTGGGCTTGACGTTGACTGGTTTCTTTGCCATTCTTTGAGATTCAACCCTCGATCTTCTCATTGATCTCCTTGGGCAATCTCTGGCAATATGTCCTCTGATATGACAATTATAGCATCTTCTTGTTTCATAATTCCAATTCTGGCAGTTAACAGCAATGTGTCCTCTCACACCACAGGTGTAGCACACTCTGTTATCGTACCAATCACCATTGTTAGCCCAAATGCTCAAATCATAGCATTGTTTGGCTTGGTGATATTCCTTCCTCATGTTTGCTAGATTTGGCTTTTGAGCATTGTGGTCCAACCTGCACCACTTATTGCCAACTATTTTTGAGTTTTGATTTTTAAATTTTTGTAATTTTTCATAATGATTGGATGACTGAACTGATGAGCTTTTATTTTCATTTTGAAAATTTTTCAAATTTTTTACTTTTTGTTTCTGTTCTACAATCTTCTTAACAGGTTTTTGCTTAGAGCATTCACCTATTTCAGTAGACTGCAAAACAGTATTTTGAAATTTTTCTTGTAATTCTAAAAATATTTTTCTTTTCTTTTCTTTTTCTATTTCATCATCAGCTTTGTCATCGCAATCTTCAATTTTGACTTTGTCAAAATTTGTGACATTGTCACTTATTGGATCAGAATTGATCGGTTTTGGACAGACATGTGATGTAGAATTCACAAAACCTTTCAATTTCTTTTCAAACTCATCAATTTTGTTCCTTGAATTTTGAGCTTCATTTTCAAGCCGAATGATTTTCTGAAGATGAGAATTTATTTCAATTTGTTTTTCAAGATTATTCTGAAAAATAACAGATTTTTCATCTTCTAAAATCTTCATTTGACTTTGAAAATCTGTTTCAATCTTTAATTTTTCATTTTCAAAAAAATTTTCTTTTTCTTTAAAATTTTTGTTTTCTAATGACAAACTCTCAACATCCTTCAAAAGTTTGTCATTTTCAGATCTTAGTGTTTTACAAATCAAGCGCAACTCCAGAATCTGTTCACTATCAGCTTTCTTCTCGTCTTTCAAAGCTTTGTTTTCCAATGTCAAATTTTCCACATCTTTCAGGAGATTGACATTTTCTGCTTCGGATTTTTCGCATTTTGAGCACACAACTTCACATTTTGAAGTTTCATCCTTCTTGGATTCTTCAATCGTTGTCATTCCTTCTCTAATCCTTTTGATTAATTCAAGAAACTCAATCAAACTTAAATTTTCTGAGTTTCTTTCTATTTCATTTATTAACTCTTTCTTTTTCTTTTTCTCTTCTTCATCTCCCCACCATTTCCTTTGCCAATAATCATCTTCCTCTTTATACTCCTTGATTATGGCTTTGATATCAAGCGTTTTGTCATCGTTTGCAATATTTCCATATTCATCAAGATAACACTCTCTGTTCGGATCCCATCTATTTGCTCTCCTTGCTTCCAAATAGATACGAGATATTCTAATTATTTTGTTTTCAGCCAACATTTTTCTGTATTGATATTTCTGCTCTTCAGTTCTATCGTCTTTCCACGGAATAGGTTCGGAATTTGCCATCTTGTACGTTCCTGAAAAATAATCAGCAAAACACTTAGAAATTTTCGAAATATTGAACAATAGTGACTCAAAAGCGAAATCAGTTTTAATGTGTCTCTATAAGCGAAATCAATTGTGACTGATAAGCGAAATCACATATGACCCTAAAAGCGAAATATGTAATGTCCAAATAAGCGAACCAAGCTTATGTCCTTATGAGCGAAAGAGATAATGTCCGAATAAGCGGAACTATCAGGTTCAAATAAGCGGACCTAAGTGTTGTCTGTATAAGCGAACCACAAGAACGAACCAGACCATGTCACACCAAACGAACCACACAAGCGAACCTCTACAAAGTCACAATGAGCGAACCACAAAAGCGGATCACAAATAACTGTAACTACGAGCGGACCTCTTTAGCGGAACTCCAACAAATGTGACCTAATAAGCGGACCTAAAAAACGAACCTCCAATAATGACAGAAAAGCGGAACCTATTCACGAGCAGTTTTAGGTCACTTTTAATCCGATTTTTAGCCTGAACTTCTCAAGGGTTTGTTATTACTGTATTTAACACATTATACTAAAAAATCAGACAATTTCAACCGTAGGAACTATCTCGTCCTGAAGCTCTGATACCACTTGTTGGACCGTGTTATGACCCTAAACAGTCAGTCAAGGACGTTCATCTTCACGTATAAAGGCGGAATCAGTACACGCAAAGTTACACAGCTTTTCCTATTCAATTCCTTCTCTTTTATTGCTTTTTGAGTTGATTTTGACAGAGTTCGGTTACACAAGCAATGGTCACGGTCCGCTCCAATGTACATACCCTAATGATCAGGTTCGCTCCAAAGACCTATATATAGCCTATGTGGTTTCGCTTATATGGACAGTCCATATAAGCGAACCTACATGTTGACACATAAGCGAACCTAACTTTGATCCTATAAGCGAACCTACCTAAAGACCCTTGGAGCGAAACCCTATGATGTACATACAAACGAAATACCTACATATCCTATGTACACATAAGCAAAATTACAACATAAACCCTAATTTTGACTTTCAAGACCCTATGCTGACTTGTCTTTGACCTAAGACTTGATGTAGACGAAGTCAACAGGCATTCTGTGCACCAACATGCTCCACACTTACCAACCTGGGAGCTCCGGCAAGTCATACTTATTACTTATGAAAAACAGACATCCAAGCTTCACCAAACTTGGATGTTAGCTCCTCATCTGTACTCGGGTAATAAGTTGCTTTCTTTGTTTCATAAAAGTCCTTTACCCCTTTGACCTTTCCCTCGACCATTTTCCCAAAAACCCTTTTCACATTTCCATTAAACGTTTTACCGACATCAAATTCTTTCTTCTCAGAATAGAATTGATTCGAGATTTCAACCTTCCCAACTTTTGATTTAAAATTTTCAGCCCTCAATGGTGGAAAATAAACATCATCCATTGGAGGTACTAAATTTTCTTCTTTAACCTCAACCTGTGGCTCATCTGACTTTGTGGAATCAGATTCATCGCCAAGTTTCTCATAAAACTTCTTAACAACCCACACTTGGTTGTCATGTTTAGCTCTCTTTTGATAAAAATTTGTTTTTGAACACTCACCAACTTCATAAGTTGAATTTTCAAAAATTTTGAATCTTTCAGTTGGTGGTTTATTTTTATCAACAACCTTTTCTTTGAGTTTTTCAGAGACTCCCTGTTTTGTTTTTTGTTGCTTTAGAACAGTTCCATGCAATATGACCAACTTCATTGCATGTGTAACAGATTCTTGTCTCCTTTCTTTGATTAGCTCTATTCTTCATTCTCTCTTGCTTCTTAGCAAGAAATTCTTGGTTTGATTCTTTCCAGAATGAGCTCTTTGATTCTTCCTCATAGCTTGTCCCTGTAACAAATTTTGTATATGTTTTAGAAATTTTTCCATTTTTATGATTTTCAGGTGGAATAAAACCTAAACCCTTTTTTTAAAATTACTGTTATGATTTGACTTCTTTTGAAAACCAGAACCAGAACCAGAACCGTAACCTTTTTTCTTGTTTAACCTTTGTTGAACTCTTGAAGTGTATTTCTTAGATTTTTCAATAAGATTTACATCTTTTATTTCAGAAATATTGATTTCTGTTAGTTTGAAAACCTTTTTGATCTTTTCAAAATTAACACTTCTTATTGGAAATTCCTCATCAGAATATAATTTGTCTAAATCAATCAAAGTATATGCCACTTTGACTAATTCTTCATTCAAATTAGATTTTGATAACAAGAATTCTTTATTGTAAACCCGTTTAACCGACGATTTTGAACTGTTGACCGACGAATTCGAACTTTTGACGGACGAACTTGAACATCCAGACTCGGACTTTGACTCATACTTTAACTCCGACTCCTCATCTATATCCAACACCTGATCGACCACCTTTTTTATTAACTCGGACTCATGATCAGTGTCAGACGATGTAAAAATGACGTCAATATTTTCTGGTAATTCATCGGTTATATCAGACTTTAACTTTATATTGACTGCTTTTTCAACTTGCTCCTCATTCGGTTTTCTAGCAGAATATCCTTCCCAAATTGGAGGCGGACACTTGTTATAACTAGCACTCCGTTTCTTACCAGGATCCTTCTTCTTTGGCTTCTCATCTTTAAATGCTTCAAGACCTGCAACTGTTGGATAAATTCGATCAATGAGATAATCAGAACTAGAATAACTCTGTAATAAACGTCTGATTCTCTCATTTTCTATCTTTTCATTTTCCAACTCCCGCTGTAACTTTGCACATTCTTCAATGTAATGATTAATCGCCTTCTGCTTTGTCATCATCACAGCATTCATCATAGTCAAAGCGTCTTCTCTTTCTGAATTAGTCTTTTGTAGACCAGTTACCGTTCTATTCAACACATCGTAAGATTCTTTCACATAATTGAGATTGAACAATAATTGTTCTTTCATCTTTTCTTGCTCACTCAGTTTCTCATCTTTTTCTGTACATTGCTTGCAAGACTCTAAACACTTTGAGAAAGGCTTGATGACTTCCACAATCTTTTCAACTTCGATGACCTTCTCAACCTTAATCACTTTTTCAGTTTCAATCACCTTCTCAGATTCATCATTCCTCTCAGCAACATTATCTTCCTTCATCTTTTTCAACTCTTTTGCTGCTTGTTTCTTCTTCAATTTCTCCAAGCGATCTGCAAAATAAAATTGAAAACTTTCAGGAGATAAATGAATTTTTGCAACATTAATATGTCTTTCTTCCTCATCATCACCACTGTCATCAGTTGGTGATTGATCAAAATCAATTGTTTTCTCAGAATTATCATATGAAAAACCAGAATCAGATGGTGTTTGATCACAAACAGTTGCTTCTTCTGAACTTTCATCGGATGAAACAGATTCTTCTTCTTGATTTTTCTCATGAACACCAATTGCTTTGATCCATTCTGTAAACAAATCAGGTTCTTGAACTATCTTTGCAATGAAAGCTTTAAACTCCCCATTCTCATCCACAAACTTATCCCAGCTGAAACCTTCAGGTAATTTTTCATCTTCTTGGTTTATTAGACATGCTTTACTATCAGCTGAAATATATTTGTTCCAACTGAAATTTGTTGAAGATTTTTGATCATCTTGATTAATGATACCATAATAAGCTTTCTTATTTGCATCTTCGATCATTTTCCCATGAGCAGTTTGTGTTTCTTTTTGTTGATATGGTTGATGAGCAACTTGTTGATATATAGCTTTCCGATAGTAATCATCTTTTCCAAAAGGATTCTTTGCTCCACTAGCCTCTTGATTTTTGCATTCTCTTTTGAAATGACCTTTCACCCTGCATCGAAAACAAGTAACTTTAGATTTATCAAAACCCAAAGTAGACACATGTGCATCCAAAAAATCATTTCTTCCTGTAATCATTTTAAATTTTTCTGCTCTTCTCAAAACACTAGCTAGACACCATTTGATGTCCATGAGCTCCATCTCTTCAGCGTCTATCTGATCGTAATCCTCTTTAGTCAGCATAGGATTTCCGATCCTCCCTGCAACCAAACCTTCATAGGATTGTAGCACAGTTGCAAGTAACGCCATGTGATCTTTTGCAATTTCTTCAGAAAAACTTTGACTGACTGGAAGATTCAATGCAATGTTGCACTATATCACACAACCATTTCCACTTTTTGAACTTTGAGAATGAAGACTTGAAGTTGAACTCTTTGGATTAACATTCGGATATGAAAAGAATCCACTGCTACTGTTTGGATTTTGATCAACAGTTCCGGATGAGTTCCCAGCACTAAAAGCAGTTTGGATTTTCGGACTCATTTCAACCTCTTGAACACTGGCTTTGTAATACATTTTCACATCTTGTTAACCACTCGGATTATTCATCCTCGCAATCTTTTGCTGTTCAAGGTCTTGACCTTCAATCTTCTCGATGAACTGAGAAATTGTCAAATCATCATATTCTCCAGTGTTCTTTAAGATCATCAAAAATGTGCCCCACTCTTTCTGAGGTGAAGCATCAGCTAATTTGTCGACCCATTCCTCTCATTCTTTGGTTATGCTTAACAACGACATAGAACGCACTAAGTGGCAATATCTTTCAATCAATTTCTTTGTATCTTCCCCTGGCAAACTTGTGAATAGATCAAATTCTTTCTTAAGCAAAGCCTTTTTACTTTTGATCATCTTCTCACTTCCCTCAAATTTGATTTTAAGAGCATCCCAAATTGAATTTTGAAGTTTTTTCATGTTGATGCAATACAAAGATGTCTTCTTTAATAGCTTGCTGAAGTAGACTAATCATCATCTTTTCATCTCTGTACATGTCTCGTTCTTTATCAGTGAATTCAGAGATTGTTTTCTCAACTTACAGATCAGTACATGGTAGTACATATTTTTTCAAAATACACTCCCAAGATCTCAAATGATTTGCTTGAACCCAGTTTTCAAACCGATCTTTCCAACCATAATACTCCTCAATACTCATTAGCTTCGGGGGTTTTTGCGTCGTTCCAGTCTCATTTTCCAAGTTCGTGTTTTGAGCAATGATAGCTGGAGTAGTCGGGGATGTTGCAAATGCGTTGTAAAATTCTTCACTCATGATTCGATAAACTTTTTCACAAAACAGTCACTTTCAAACGAGATTAAGTTTCAAACAAGATCACTTACAAGCGAGATTATCCCTTCAAGCGAAATTACCTGCACACAATTCAAACGGAATCACAAACTTGAAACGAAATAACTAATTTCGCTTGAAACTTTCAAGCGGAATTACCAATTTGAAGCGGAATTACCAATTTGAAGCGGAAACACCAAACGGAAATAGGTTTTCAAGCGGAATTACTTATTTCTCTTAAAATTATCACAAATTTTCAAACGGAATCAGATGTCTCGTTCAAGCTGAATAAGGTTTTTAGTCCATTTTTATCAGATTTAGTCCGTATTTTGATCTGATTTTCTCAAGGGTTTGTTAAAACACAATTTCGCTTATGATTGTGAAAAATTTAGGCCATTTTAACCGTTAAAACTTGTTCAATTAAGAAAAGAAGGTGTAGAAGTAAGAAAATGAGATGAAATCAAGCTGAAATTTGCAGAACTCCTCCTCCTGTGCTCTGATACCACATGTAGGATCGTTGTCGGACCCGAGACGAGTCGATCAGAGGTGTTCTACTCAAAATGAAAGGCGGAAACAGACATGATGAGTTGAATTCAGCAAGATATTCACTAAAACTGTTTTCTCGATCTTCGTGCCATGAACAATGCAAGACTCGATACAAGACGAAGTCGACAGACGCATGCACCAACAATTCCCATAGCGGAAATTAGGATGATTTCGTAACCCGGGGTGGTATGTGTTAGAGTTCATGTTGAAATTTTGACCACCCCCTTGAATTGTATTCACTTCTTCTACTTGCTCATCAACCACCCCCACTACACAAACTTCCTCCGTGTGGCCTATTTCATTGCAATTAGTGCACACGTTGTACACTTGATTTGTGGTTTGAACATTGCCACTCTCTACTCCATGCACTTATGGCCTTTGTATCACATGCCTTGCCCTTCTTGAATATTGGGCCTTCCTTTTGGAAGTCACCGCCATTTGTTCTAAAAATTGCCAATCAACATGTTCAAATTTTGTACCAAATGTACCGTTAGTAATCGGCATCAAGTCAGGTGCATCCTCCGAACTCAACCCTTCGTGAAACTCGTTCAACAACTCCCAAAGTTGGATACCGTGATGAGGGCAATTTCGTAGCATCATATTGAACCTCTCAAACGCTTCGTGAAACATCTCCCCTGATTGTTGTTGGAAGCTTCTCAAACCTCTCCTAGCATCATTAGTCTTTTGGGAAGTGTAAAACTCATCCAAGAAATCTGTTGCATATCGGCCCATGTGAATATCGATGTGGAGGGTAAAGTGTGAAACCATCTTTTTGCTTTGTCTTCCAAAGAAAATTGGAAGAGGACCAACTTGACATCATCCGAACAAAACCCTTGGCCTCTAATCGTGTTGCAAATAGAATCGTATGTCTCCAAATGGAAATAAGGTTCTTCCATTGCTAACCCTTTAAATTTTGGTAGACTTTGGAGTGCGGTTGTTCTAACTTCAAACGTTCTTCCATCCGCATGATGAGGAATCACTACCGGCGAAGGGTTATTAGTGATGATAGGCCGGAAGTGAACTTTGATTCCCCGTACTACTTCACGATGATGTCTTCGAGGGGCACCCAATGGTGCTCTTGGTTGATCCATTTGCCCTTGCATAGGCCCTTGAGGAGCAAATGGTGGTTGATATTGGTATTGATGCATTGGCAGTTATTGTTGTTGAATCGGCCCTTGGAATTGAGGTTGTATATTTTGAGGTCGCACTTGCTGTATCGGTGTAGGGCGTTGCAATTGTGGCCCTTGTGGTCTAATATGTTGCACCCCGACCGGTAATCTACTCATGTCTTGAAATTGTTGGATCGGTTGACTTTGTTGACCCGCTCCTCCTTGAGGCCCCAAGTACCCTCCATCACCCCCATAATAAAAACCTTCTTCTTCGTATCCCCTAAAGTCCTCTTCATAACCATCATCATATCCATCTCCTTGAATACCCGAGGATTGCCCAAATGGATAAGATGAATATTGGAAACCTGGTTGATTCGGTGGTCGGTATGTAGATGTAGTGTGAATAACAGTTGAACTTTGTGGTACTGGATAGGTTGAAGATGATTGACCCGAAACTGGAAAAAAATGTGAAAGTGGTGGAATTTTTGCGGAAGGGCTATAAGTGAGATTGAGTTCAACTTGAGTAGTGATCGGTTCTGTGGTGTTGGTTGGTGTGGTGTCATGAGGTTGAGTAGGATTTGTAGTGGTATTAGGTATGGTGGTGTTTGGTGATGGTTGTGTGGAAGTAGGTATAAATGATGAGGTCATTTGACCCGTTGTGGGTGGTATTTGTGAATCAGCCATGATGTTTCTTGGTGTGATGGGTGAGGTAGATGAACCAATAATTCTGTTTTCTCGTACTAAAACTCTCTTTTGCCTCAACGTTCTTTCAATTTCCGGATCAAACGATAGTGGTGATGACTTATGTGAGCCATTAGTATGCATAAACCTGTAGCTTCTGCACACTAAACACAACCATCGTAAATCCGAAAATAACAAACAAAACTACTAAATTTAACACACGTTGCGCACTACTCCCCGGCAACGACGCCAAAATTTGACGAGCTGTTGTAGTACACGCAAATTTAATCCAAATAACAACTAATAGATAGTGGTAAATGGGAATCGAACTCAGGGAGTATGTGGAAAATGTGTTTTATCTATAGCTTTGTAAATTAACTAAAATTAACCTAATGTACAGAAATTAAAGATCAAAGATTTGGATTGTTTGTTTTAGAAAACTAAATTATCAACTACTTACTAATCAAGATTGGATTTTTAATTCAGAATATGTGAACAATGACCATCTTAGGATTCTGTTTCTTTTAACAGTTGTGTGAAATTCCAACTAGAAAGAGTTACATAGACATAACTCGTGCATAAATAATCGAAGTGATAAAAGGGAACAAAGTACTCGGATTATATGAATGCGAGCTTGTTTCCCGATGATCAATTAAACAATAACCAACCCTAACCTTTCCCGTGATATCTCGATTGCCAACGGCACCAAGAACGTACGATATAGATTAGAATTGCAATAACAATTAACAAACTACAATCAATTACTTAAACACCATGATAATCAAAGCAAATACCAAGTTATCATTCTAGAAATAGAGAAACAAACACACAAGAGTTTTAGAAAACCTTCACCTAAGATGATCACCAAAAGTTTAGCCGGACATTGCTCGGTTGATCATCATAACATCAAAGTTCAAGTTCATACGAATCAAAAACCAAAACCAAATGTTTAGAATTGTTTAGAACCAACAAGAACCAGCCAAAATCGCCCCTAATCTTCAGAGAAAACGTCCAATGATGAATAATGTGAAAAGACACCATCAAAAATGGTTTTAAAGAGCAGTTACACTTTTTCCCGTCATCTCCACCGTAACTTACGGTAGCCACCGTAAGTTACGGTGGACTTCAAAGTGTTACGGTGGAATACTACTGGAGTACGGTGGAAAATTGTGGATTTCAGGGCCACCGTAATTTACGGTGGCAACCGTAAATTACGGTGGAGCCCTGAATGTTTTGTTTCTTCTCTTCTTTCCTTCCATGCATGACCCGTTCCACTCCAATCCATCCAAAGCAGCAATTTGTCCACTTTAAGCTCCAAATCGTACCTGAAACATAAGCAACTGTAGTTATCTAATTCAAGATAGTTACACGATCAAGTGAGGGATAAACTCGTCTTTTAACATCATTAAGGGTTGTCCTATGGACCACCCGTCACTTGTCAATATAAGACTAGCGTGAAGTAGGTATGCTGACGAATTCAGTGACTGGATGGTCCAAGGACAACCCGGTCAAAAAGGCGACAAAGATAGGAAATAAGTGATAAAAGGTTACGGTCCAATAGAACATGTGCCTTAAAGACGCACATGTCAATACGAACAAAAACCTTATGCCGAAAAAGAAAGAATGCCTTGGAAAAACGAGACAAAGATAGTAGGTCTAAACCAAAGGACTACTTAAAGAAGGTTTCAGGGACGAAACCCTTTTAAGGGGGGTGGACTTGTAACACCCCGAAAATATAAAACTTTATATTTGAAATATTAAATATTAAATAAACAAGAACAAACTAACTAGGAATAGATAACCTAGTTAGTTATGAGTCTTGTAATGCCAAATAAGTGGATTAAAACTCCTAAATTATAAACAAAACAATAGTCAAGGGACCTAAGTTGTTGAAAAAGGGAACTTGAATGGTTAAAATTGAAATAACACACACCAAACACACACTTAGGTGTGTCTGGTCGATCAAGAACACAGGGGCGACACAAGAGCTCCCCATCAAACCCTAGACTTGCAATTTTCACCAAATTGAAGGCTCTGCTCTAGTCTAAATCGATTTCCAAGCACAAATTCATGATCACCTCGTTGAAGGGATCATAAGGTATGCAAAATCTTGATGTTTTAATTCATCTTAAATTCTAGGTTAATTGTGAAAACCAAATTTAGACTTGATTATGGGACGATTGGATGAAACTTGTAATGAAAACAAGTTTATGAGTGAATCCTAATTGACAATTAGCAAGAATCATGTTTAAAAATTCTGAAAATTTTGACAACCCATTCATGAGTTAAATGGGTTTTTACAAAAAGATGAACATAAGAATTTGGGTTATTAGAATTAGTATTACTTGAATCCTCTATGTTAATTTTGAAGATTTTATGCATGCATGACATGAGGAAATCGAAATTTGTGATTGAAATTGGTTAAAATAACAAGACATGAACTTGATTCTAATTATGTAAAAATCAGATCCGCTAGGTGTTTGTTAAAATGACTAAGTGAGGATTAAAATGTTAAAAATCGGATGAAAACGCATATTTTATTACTATAGTGAATTATGCGTTAATGATTATGAAAAGAGTTCTAAACTGGTTGTGAATTGAACTCTTTAGGCAAAGAAACCGGAGCGTCAAGTGGACAAGCCGGTGGTGACGCACAATAAAAAGGTGTGCTCTAAAGGTACATGACTTCGGTTCCGTTACATTATGTACAAACATTTGGTTTTAGCTTGTTAATGTTGTCATAATGTGGTATATGCGTTTGATGTGTCAGTGAAATGGTGAAGTCCATTCGACACTCAAACGGGTCAAAACCTTGGTTAAAAAAATAGTTTGGTTTGATATTGAATTGCGCTTAGAGAGTTGAAAGCCTCATATTTCACTAAGTGCTAGATAGCAAATTAGAAATGAATTGTTACGTTAAGATAAGTCTATGAATCCATGATTATCGGGTCAAATGGTAGAAACTAGTTGCAAGATTTGCATAAATCGGAGATGCTTGAAATTATAGAAAACAAACATGAAATTCGAGTACGAGCGTTGTGACACTCTAGGTTTTTCCGAGCAAACACCATGTAATTACTTAGTGCGTATATATATATATATATATATATATATATATATATATATATATATATATATATATATATATATTACGTACACGTTATCAACACATAGCACAAGATATATATATATATATATATATATTATTAAATGAAAGTTGTGATTCTTCTTGTGCTATGTGTTGATAACGTGTACGTAATATATATATATATATATATATATATATATATATATATATATATATATATATATATTAGTGAACCGAAGCCGTGAACCCGACTCGAGACCACTCGGTCTCGAGTGAACGACTGGGCCGGATGGGCTGTTCACCCCTAAGGCCCACTCGAACCCATTAGGGTGCACTAACTTGGATTGAGTATAAAACCTCACTAACCACCATTTGCACCAAATTTTCCTCACACTCACTCCCACACTCTCCTACTCTCCCTCACTAAAACCCTAATAACATAACCTCTCCTCTCCTTCTCTCTCGGATCAAACCGACGACAACCAAAGGGGCTCTCGGATCATCTCGGATTAGCTTGAGACCATCACTCGGAACTTAGTCCATCAATCCCTCATACCCTTTCATCTAGCCGGTTAGTTCCCTTGTAGTTGTTTGGTCAAAAAATGATGATTTATGAATACATTTGATAGTTGGATGTTTGAATGAGTATGTTGCTTATTAGATAATAGATTTGTTTTACTTGCTAGATTGATTAAATGATGAATGAAATGTGAACTATTGTGCCTTGAATGATTGATGATGCTTATCACCATCCGATTCATGATGAATATTGTGTTTAATGATTGTCTCGATATTTAGAAAATATGTCACATAATTCTTGTTATCAAAATCTTGTGTTATATGTGTAGAACTAAGGATATATGCACATGCTTTGAAGATTAGGATTAATGATAAGAACTCTAGTGTTGGAATACATGAACAAGTTATGAATATGTGTTAAATGTGATATGTAGGATGAACATGGTAATGAATGATGAAAACCTAAAGATGAAGAACAAGTTTGAATGTGATTATGAATAATTGAAATCTGGTTGTTTGATCTATTTTGCTTAGTAAATAGACAAGAAAACATGTTTAATGGAATAGTACACAATTTTCATGAAATGGCAATCCTATTGGATAGTACCCTTAGACAGGTTCTGGAAGGTCTCCGGTCATCAGGTGTGCGAGTCGAGACCTCCTGTCTCGACTCGAGACTACGGAGATTGCTACTCGAGACCGCCAAGTGGACAACTCGGGACCAGGACATGCACCTCATGATTCGAGACTAACACTGTTGCGACTCGAGATCTCCTGATCTCGAGTCAAGGCTGAACTCGAGACCTTCGAGGTTGCGACTCATGCATGCACCACTCGAGATCTTCCGGTTGCGACTCGAGACCTTGCACTCTCGAGTCGAGACCACATAGTCTCGACTGGGCTGCCTGTTTTCGTTATTGGGCCAAAATGTACAAACTGTTCATGCTTGTTACTATGTGTTAACTGCTACTGTTGACTGTGCAATTATTAGAGCAGGCCCAATACCCTAGTATGTTTTGTATGCTATGTGCTAAATACGTGTACCATATACGTGATTACTTGTACCAAGTAAACTAAACTGCCGAGCAACCCAAGGTGAGTTCACAACTTAAAGCATGCATTCCCGGTGGTTTGGGAAACGGACTTAAAAACAACACTATCCCCTTGTTACTGGGATACAAACTTACTTTTCTTCCCTTGTTACTGGGATACAAACTTAGTTAATTATTGTTTATACAGTAATGCAACAAGCAACACTAAACGAAACTCTATCACTTAAGTCCTCACTACTTAATACCGATTAATCGTCGGGGCCTGGCGAACGGGTTATTAGTTGATAGCGCTATTTAGGTGTAACCAGCCTCACACCGACCCTTGTTACTGGGAACGGGAGTGAACTAATGTACTCTGGCAAACCGTCAATGATGATAGAACATTGACAAACGAGGCACTGCGGAAACGTACGGTTAAGTAAGTATTCGGTATTGGAAAAACAGTTTAGTCACTTACTTATGGGGTAGCTCCCCATCGCATGTATAAACGGATTAATTAACTGGTGAAACAAGTTTTTGGTAATTAAAACTGGACAACTCGTGGACTCGCCAACATTTTTGTTGATACCCTACTGCATGCTTTGCAGGTACCCAGTGACTCAGGAGCTTGCGGCTTGGGGATGTGTAGTGATCGTCTAGCCCTTGTGTTGGGTTTTGAATAACCTTAAACTATGAACTTTATTTTGGAACTGTTTGGCCTTTGCTTCCGCTGTTTACTTAAACTATTAGTCGAACTTAAACCTTTAAAACTTTAAACTATGAAGTTTACTAACTATTGTGGTTGGTGAATACCTTTACTATTAATCAATGCTTAGTATGATTGGTGGCTGGATCCTGGTCAGTCACGCCTCCAAGCGGTGGTACTCCGCATGTGGAATTTGGGGGTGTGACAGATTGGTATCAGAGCCATTGGTTATAGTGAACTTGGTTTTAAAAATAAGAGTCTTTTGAGAAAAACCAGACTATAACCCGTGACTCGTAACGACACTACACTCCAAGGGCAAGACTCAACATGTTAGACCTCATAGCTCGGACTTGTGTTTACTTGCTTGTTTACCTTATGTTGACTGCTCTACTATACATACTAGTGTGCCTAATTAGATAGATACACATCCCTCTTCTATCTCATTCTCGCCACGTTACGACATCACTCTCATACTGTGTTTTCTGGTTATGAAGACAATGAGTGGACGCGGAAGAGGAAGCGTTAACATGACTCAGGCTCAATTCACTAACTTGCTCAACACGGTGGCTGCAGCTTTCGCAGCTCACCCTGGAGGTAAACTCGTTACTTTAGGATGTTTAGATCCTACCCCCACATCGTCTTTTCACCTCTAAGCCTATTCGCTTCGCTTCTCACGACAGGTCAGCAAGCGCCTGCGCAGCCACGTGTCTGTACTTTCAAAACCTTCATGGATGGCAAGCCTCTCCCTTTCAACGGCACTGAGGGTGCCATAGGCCTTCTACACTGGATTGAAAAGGCCGAAGCTGTCTTTGCTTTCTGTGAGTGTCCCCCTGCTAACTGGGTAAAGTTCGCGACTGGTACGCTTGAAGGAAACGCGCTCTCATGGTGGAAAGCACAGATTCAGATGCTTGGTCTAGAAACTGCTAATGCTACTGCGTGGGAAGATTTCAAGGACATGATCAAAGAGGAGTACTGTCACAGGGATGACATCCACAAACTCGAGAACGAGTACTACGAGCTCAAGATGGTTGGATCAGAGATTGAGACCTACACCAAGCAGTCCAACGACTATGCTGCACTTTGCCCAAACATGTCCCGACCTATGTATCGAAGGATCGAATTGTACATCAAAGGCTTGGTCCCAGAAATTCGGAGCCATGTAACCTCAGCCAACCTCAATACCATACAGCCCGTGGTTCGCCTTGCTCACAAACTCACCAATCAGGCTGTGGAAGAGGGCAAGTTCCCCAAGAGGATCAGTGCTACTGCAGGAACTTCTAGCGATAACAAACGAAAGTGGGATGGAAGTCAGGGAAAGGATGCTAACCCCACTCAGGCCCCAGTTCAACAAAGGAAGACTGAAAACAACAAAGGCCCTCAGCAACAGGGTGGTTATCGAGGGAACCACCCCAAGTGTAACAAATGTAACCGACACCACAGTGGGCCATGTGGCAAAGGTCAATGTCAGCGATGCAACAAGATGGGGCATGAAGCCAAAGACTGCCGAAGCCAGTTCCTAGCCAGGCAGAATCAGCATCAACCACAGCAACAGCAGCAGCATGGAAACAATCGCGAATGCTACAAATGTGGGGCAATAGGGCACATGCGAAAGGATTGCCCCCAGCTGAACCAGAATCAGAACAACAACAATCAGGGTGCTGGGAACAACAACAACAATGCTGGAAATTGTGCAAGAGGAAGGGCTTTTGTGATTGGAGCTGGAGAAGCAAGGAATGACCCCAACGTTGTGGCGGGTAAGTTCCTACTTAATGATCGTTATGTTTCCGTACTGTTTGATTCTGGAGCAGATGCTAGTTATGTATCCCTACGTATTAGCAAGAGACTTAAGTCCACTCTTACGCCATTAAGTTCTAAGCACATCGTCGAGATAGCTAATGGTAGAAACCTCGAGGCCTCACACGTAATACGTAACTGCAAATTAGAGTTATCTGGTCAGACCTTTTGTATCGATCTCTTCCCCATCACTCTCGGAAGCTTCGACGTCGTCATTGTATGGATTGGTTATCCAAGCATCAAGCTGAAATTCTCTGCCAAGAGAAAGCTATTCGTAATCCCCGTCCTCCTGGCAAACCCCTTATTGTTCAAGGCGGCAAAAGCGGAGAAGTCACAGGCATCATTTCATTCTTAAAGGCCCAGAAGTGTTTACGAAAGGGGCACACCGCTATCTTAGCACTTGTTGCCGACACGCAGAAAAAGGAAAACAGGATTGAAGATTTTCCTGTTGTACGCGACTATCCTGAGGTATTTCCTGAAGAACTACCCGGACTCCCTCCTCACCGCCAGGTCGAATTTCAAATCGAGCTAACCCCCGGAGCAGCGCCTATAGCTCGTGCACCTTATCGTCTAGCCCCCGCAGAACTCAAGGAACTATCTACTCAGCTACAGGAACTCTTGGACAAGGGTTTTATCCATCCTAGCTCGTCACCCTGGGGAGCCCCAGTGCTCTTTGTCAAAAAGAAGGATGGCACATTCCGAATGTGCATTGATTACTGCGAACTGAACAAGGTTACCATCAAGAATCGTTATCCACTTCCCCGTATCGACGACCTGTTCGACCAGCTGCTAGGGTCGAGCTATTATTCCAAGATTGATCTGCGATCGGGTTATCACCAGCTGAGAGTCCGCGACGAGGACATCTCTAAGACTGCTTTCAGAACCCGCTATGGTCACTATGAATTCCTTGTCATGCCTTTCGGAATGACCAACGCACCTGCGATCTTCATGGATCTCATGAACCGAGTGTGCAAACCATACCTCGACAAGTTCGTGATTGTGTTTATCGATGACATCCTAATCTACTCGAAGAGTCAAGAGGAGCATGAACAACACCTGCGTCTTATTCTCGAACTCCTTTGTAATGAGCAACTATACGCCAAATTCTCAAAATGTGATTTCTGGCTTAGAGAAGTCCATTTCCTTGGGCACATAGTCAATCAGAATGGGATTCACGTCGACCCCGTTAAGGTCGAATCCATTAAGAATTGGCCCATACCTAAGACTCCGACCGAAGTTTGCCAATTCTTGGGATTGGCAGGATATTATCGAAGATTTATCAAGGGATTCTCCAAGATCGCTCAACCACTTACGACCCTCACCCAGAAGGGTGTTGCTTACAAATGGAGTAATGCTCAGGAATCTGCCTTCCAGGAACTAAAGAAGAACCTCTGCAGTGCCCCTATTCTTTCCTTACCTGAAGGTACCGACGACTTCGTTGTTTACTGCGACGCTTCTATTCAAGGGCTTGGTTGCGTGTTGATGCAACGCGAGAAGGTTATTGGCTACGCTTCGCGACAACTCAAGATCCACGAAAGGAACTACACGACACACGACTTAGAATTTGGAGCTGTGGTTTTTGCGCTCAAGATTTGGAGACATTATTTATACGGCACCAAGTGCACGATTTACACTGATCACAAGAGTCTCCAACACATGATGGAACAAAAGGAGTTGAATATGCGGCAGCGCCGATGGGTCGAACTCCTAAATGACTACGAGTGTGCAATTAGATATCATCCGGGCAAGGCTAATGTGGTAGCTGATGCCCTCAGCAGGAAGGAAACCAAGCCTAAGCGTGTTCGTGCCTTACAGCTCACCATCCACTCAAACCTCCCTAAGCAAATCCGTAACGCTCAGGCTGAAGCATTGAAGGCCGAGAACGTCAAGGCTGAGTCCCTGCGAGGATCAAGGGAACGGCTAGAACAAAAAGAAAATGGTGCCTACTACGTAAATGGGCGCATATGGGTCCCACTTTATGGGGATTTGCGCGAGCTCGTAATGGATGAAGCCCATAAGTCCCGTTACTCAGTACATCCTGGTTCGGATAAGATGTACCACGACTTAAGGACTACATACTGGTGGCCTGGCATGAAAGCCCACATAGCAACATATGTCAGAAAGTGTTTGACTTGTGCAAGGGTCAAGGCTGAGTATCAGAAACCATCAGGCCTACTCCAACAGCCAGAAATCCCGCAATGGAAATGGGAGCAAATTTCCATGGATTTTGTTACTGGCCTGCCTAGGTCTCAGCGCGGAAATGACACCATTTGGGTGATAGTGGATCGTTTAACTAAGTCTGCACACTTTTTGGCTATTAAAGAAACAGAAAAGTTCTCTACCTTAGCAGAGATATACCTAAAAGAAGTGGTTTCGAAACACGGAGTGCCAACCTCTATTATTTCCTATCGAGACGCGCGTTTTACTTCTGAGCTGTGGCAAGCTATGCACAAATCTTTTGGCTCACGTTTAGACATGAGCACCGCTTATCATCCACAAACGGATGGGCAATCGGAACGCACCATCCAAACCCTCGAAGACATGCTTAGGGCGTGTGTGATCGATTTTGGCAAGAATTGGGAGAAGCACCTACCGTTAGTGGAATTCTCCTACAACAACAGCTACCACACAAGCATTCAGGCAGCACCCTTTGAGGCATTGTACGGTCGTAAATGCTGATCGCCTCTCTGCTGGGCGGAGGTTGGTGACAGCCAAATCACAGGCCCGGAACATGTAGTAGACACTACGGAAAAGATTGCCCAGATTAGGTAACGCATGGCGGCAGCTCGTGACCGTCAAAAGAGCTACGCTGATAAGGATAGGAAACCGCTAGAGTTCCAGGTTGGTGACCGGGCTCTACTCAAAGTCTCACCCTGGAAGGGTGTGGTTCGTTTTGGAAAACGGGGCAAGCTTAATCCACGATATGTCGGACCCTTTGAAATTACCGAAATACCCCATCATTACCTAGAGTCAAAACCACTTGAAAAGTTAGTTTTGACATTGATATAATGCGTACAAACAAGTTCTAGTATCAAATCATGAAAAACAAAATAAAATTTCAAAAGTAATCCTGACGCGTGTCGCGGCAGGTTCCTTTCATTCCTTCGCGTGTCGCGGAAATCATCGCGTGTTGTGGGGAATTTAAAGAATCCTTCCGCGTGGCGCGGAGGAAACGTTTTTCCAGCAAGGGCAGGTTTTTAACCTGCATTTCCTGTCAGCTCCGAAATTCACCAATTTTAGCTTCAAATGTCCAAAACTTTTGATCCGTAGGTCCGTTTTAGGTGATTCTTTTTCCTATACGTCAGTAATTTAATTACCGACGTGTCTATTATGATTATCATACCGAAAATTTGGTTTACGGGCTGGAAGTATATAAATACCTAATATATATTTGTTCGACCCGTCTTGTTTTGCACTAAAACTGTCATCAATATTTTTATGACCACGAGGCTTATTTTACCCCTTCCGGGGCTTACGATCATTGGCGTTTCATTACCAATTCCATGGTTTACGCTCTTATGATCTATAATCGCCAAGGGATCTTTCAATAATTTCATAGTATCGATTTAACACCCATTTATTTGACCCGTTTGGCCGATTTATGGTGTTCACCATTTCAATAATAACCAAACGTTTTCTAATCTAGTTTTGACCATTCAATTAAGTAGTGATCATCACGACTTTAACTAACACAAATCCTTATTCTAAAACCCAACTTTGAATAACTACAATATCAAATTATCGTTATGTAACGAAACAAGTTACATACTTACATAATTCATCAACATTGGTTTCTAACCATAATTACCCATTCCCGGGCTTGACAATCCTAGCGTATCACGTCCATTCCATGGTTTACGCTTTTATGACTCAACTTTAATGAGTGACGTTTAAGTCACTTAGAACACTACCATTTCGACCATTATTTTAACTTGTTTCTTTATCTAGTGAGTTACATCACTTTATTTACTTTCCATACATGACTAATTAAACAATATTATCAACCAACATTTCTAGTTAACTATTTTTACCCGTTGGGCTTGTCGAGTGAACTTCGTCACTTCTATGACATACCAAACTCGCAATTGACACTACAATTTCATTAACATTTCTAAGACTATTGTTTATGCATAATGTATTGAAACCGAAGTTACGTACCTTTAGAGCGTTCCTTTCAAGCGTGTGTCCGCTCCGGCTTGTCCGCTCCGGCTTGTCCGCTTGAACTCTCGGCTCTTTTGCCTATAGGGTTCAATCAACACTTCGTTTAGAACTCTATTCATGTCTTATAACGCATAATTCATCTTATCATTCAAATATGCGTTTCGTTCGAAATCACCATATCTAGCTTTCTCTTAGGCATTTCAACAAACACCTAAAAGACATAATTTTACTAAATCAACAATCAAGTTCATGACTACTTATTTAGCCAAGATTTTAACATCTTTTACAAGTAATTCATCAATTTTATAGTTCAATATCAAGATTAACTCCATAGAGTTCAAATAACACTAGTTTACTAATTATGATTCTAGTGTTCATCATGTTTTTGCAAAACCCACTAAACACACATAATGGATGATCATGAATTTCATAGTTTAAGCACTAATTCAACTAACTAATGTCTAGGGTTTACTCCTAGACATGATTTCATCCCAAATTCATCCAAACAACGATCATGCAAGCTCAATTTTCGATTCTCATGTATTCATCTAGATTTCAAGATGGAATTAAACCATGAAATTTTACATACCTTATGATCCCTTCACTGAGGTGATCACTATTTTGTGCTTGGATTTCGATTTGAGCTTGATTTACCCCTTCAATCTGGAGAATTCTTGAGTTTTAGGGTTGGAGCTTGAGAGCTCTTTTGGCTCTGGTAGAAATCGCTGGGATATACACACACGTATGTGTGTTTTTATTTTTATTTTTTTTTATTTGAAGTTTAATTAAAACTTCATTTCATTTATCCATGTTTAGTCCCTCCACTTTACACAAGTTATTTAAAGGGTGTTTTAATCATGTTTGTTCTATTGTGTCAAGACACAAACTAACTAGGTTATTTATTCCTAGTTATATTATCTTGACTATTACCCATTTTTAGTTTTCAATATGATACTTATATTTTCGGGGTGTTACAAGTCTACCCCCCTTAAAGAGGTTTCGTCCTCGAAACCTTTTCTTATACAATTTATCGAGTTTAACTCCATACATTTGCTCTCGATAATCTATTAAGCATTTCTCATACTTTAACCGATTGTTAGCATTACCAGAAAAGTATGGTAATATCCCTTTGGTTATTAATCATCTATGTATCGTATCTTACATGACATAATGCGACTTGAAATATCGTAATCTCGTTATTTCCACTAGTTTAGTTAACTTAGCGATATCCATCGCTTTCATATACTATCGAATTCTTTATGAATCCGTTACTTTGACCCTTTTAAAGGTCTTTAGTGAAATCTTTCACTTTTAGCAACAATTTCTTTTGTTTTTAATTTTATTTATTCGGTTCGGTTATACCGAATCCACCGCTTACAAGCAAATCAAATTTTCTCGATTTGAATTACTGACCTTAACCGGTCTCACTAACTACAATTACTTTTTACCGCTCTCTTGGTTATAATGTGATTTTACTTCACATTACCTTTCCCAACCGTGATCGTGTCACATCATGTTTAATTTATATAAACTTTTCATTTGTTTATAACCCTAAAGGTTATGTTGATCCCGTAGATCACTCCTTACTCCTGTCATCCTTAAAATACGTGTTTGGTGTCAAGGCACCCTGTTTTCGTTCGAAGAATCATTTGGTTTCAAGCTTAGGTTCTGTTAACCTTGATTGTAGTTTCGTGGCTACAATTGTTTTCTTTCGGAAAATTTTCCGACTTATGACTTCTCACGTCATTTATGCGTCAGTTCTTCTTATTGTTATTGCTATTTGATTTGCATATCTTCTTGTTTGGTTATGTCCCGTTACTGGGCTCATTACTCTTTTGCATTTAACACTACTTTTATCCCGCTTGCGTTTACTTATGCCGTTCGGCACGATATTATATTTGACCCGTTCAACTTTAAAATCGTTGAGCGTAATTTATTCAAAATTTCTATTTACAGTATCTTGTCGTCTTTTAGTTATGACTCAAAACCCGAGTCTTTTAAATTTCCATCCGAGTTCCCGTCTCTCGGTCTACGCATATGTTTAATTCTTACCCATCCACCGGGTGTTTTACCGAAATCATTATCATTGCACCCTTCCGGTATGCATTAAGACTTCATTTCGGTTTACTTGGTCATCTTAGCGAAATCTGTCGCTTTTACTTGACCATGTCTTTTTATTCTTTACGTGACCACCATTGGCGGCCTTATTAACTATGAGTGACGAGTATCATCGTTTCCCTTGCCTTATTATGACTAAAGTTAACAACCGGGATTATCTTTTTCGTGTGGACAACACCTTTGTTTTTATAACCCGGCGGATCATCTATACTTTGGTTTTACTTGCCCATTTTGTTCACCATGGCTCTTTCGTCCAAGATGACTTATTTTCGTGAATTTTTTTTTTGATCATTCATTTATATCATCATCTACATTAATCCTTGTCCCTTCTCTCAGGCTCATTTTCCTAATGTAATACGCTTCCGTCACCCGGCTGTGCGTTTACCTTTATTATCACTCATTTTACTTATTTGATCCGAACACCGCCTTTCTTTTGTTAGCGACCCTTAGGTCTATTTCTTTTGCTAATGTCCCGAAGGCCCATTTCTCAAGTCTTATTTAGTAAAACTACTGCTATTGTTATTCGGCTTTTGGGGTTTACCCGTCCTTATTCTAATATTTTCATAACGTTTATTTTACTAAATTTTTTTTTTATAATCACATCCATTGCTGTGATCATCATCTTTCCTCATAAAGGTTTGATTAATAATGTGTTATTTGGATGGTTACCCATACCCAAGTTTCTAAATTTTCATTTATTGATACTTTATTATTCATAGTAGCGAATAACGTGTATCATTCATTTGACTTCTTTCTCGAGGATATGTTTGCTCCGAGTCATAATTTCTCATCTTTAACCTTAATCCTATTGTAACCATAACAGAATCAATTCGTTTTGTTTTATTATTCCATATCATTGTATGAAATTTATCCACATCGTTTATTTATATAACGAAGTTTCTGCATATTTTATTTGGTTTGGCCAAGTCTATAACCTTGTCCTTGTCATCTATTTTTATTGCAAATTTCCGGGTTCGGGTGTTATTACACTCCTTCCCAATACGTCAGTTATTCACTTTATTAAGTTCCCGGGTTCGAGTGTCCGCGCACTCCTTCCCACGACAATATTGACCATGATTACTTTTGCCTTGGTTTCACATGCTTACCATTGTTTATTTTCTTATGCATATATATTTCTTTCACATAATTCGCCCGTTTCACTACTCATGTATGCCCCTATGCAACTATTGTTCGCACTAGTATTGAATAAAATTTATAGTGAAATTAAATGTGTAATAAGCATACCTAGAACAACATCAGGTTTAGCTTTAGCCTCCGCGGCTATCGTGTTGGAAGACCTTGTCTTCTCTTTCGGGGTATCAGGCTTTAATTTCTTTACGGGTCTTGGGTCCACATCTGACTCACTCCCGTCATCTTTTCCTTGTGAGAGACTATCTTTAAATTCAGTTATCATATCCTCTACTGCTAGCAAAATTGTGATTTGTAGTCTCTCGGCGAGCTGTGGTAGATTGGCTTCTATTGCCTTTCCGACTTCCTCGGAAATTTTAGCTTCCATCTCTTTAGTTAATTGAGATGCTAATTCGCTCTCGGTCACACCGGACATTTCTTTCATCTGTTCGGTGACCTTCGGCACCGTATCATTATTGTTGGCTTCATCAGTCATCTTGAATCTGGATGTTTATATTAATTGTTAAACATTTCATTTTGTATCATTTGCATATTTCGCTTTGGTTTAGCCAAGTTCACTACTTGCTTAGACCATTCATGTTTGGTGCACTTTCCGGGTTTGAGTGTGTTACGCGCTCTTCCCATGCACATCTAATCATATTTATTTTTCTATATTTACTAAGTCTACTAAAAACAATTAGCTCTTACCGGATGCTTGATCAAGCTTGAACCGAACACTTTGTTGACAACCTTGGGCTCTGATTACCAACTTGTAACACTCCTCTTATTTATGTCATTGTTTGATCATAAAATATGAAATTTTTAAATCAAAATGCTTAATCAACAGAAACTTAGTTGAATTACACATCGTTTAGCAAGTTAACATAGATGACCATCTAGTTCAAAGTAATTACAACTACTAGAGTTTGCAAAACATCCTTGTTTAAACAAGTTTAGTTAAGTGCGGAAGCTTCAAAAATTAGTGTTCGGTTCCTCTAAGCATGCTTGATCGCCGTCCGGAAATACCCCATCATTACCTAGAGTAAAAACCATAAAAGTTAGTTTTGACATTGATATAATGCGTACAAACAAGTTCTAGTATCAAATCATGAAAAACAAAATAAAATTTCAAAAGTAATCCTGCCGCGTGTCGCGGCAGGTTCCTTTCATTCCTTCGTGTGTCGCGGAAATCATCGTGTGTTGCGGGGAATTTAAAGAATCCTTCCGTGTGGCGCGGAGGAAACGTTTTTCCAGCAAGTGCAGGTGTTTAACCTGCATTTCCTGCCAGCTCCGAAATTCACCAATTTTAGCTTCAAATGTCCATAACTTTTGATCCGTAGGTCCGTTTTAGGTGATTCTTTTTCCTATACGTCAGTAATTTAATTACCGACGTGTCTATTATGATTATCATACCGAAAATTTGGTTTACGGGCTGAAAGTATATGAATTCCTAATATATATTTGTTCGACCCGTCTAGTTTTGCACTAAAACTATCATCAATATTTTTATGACCACGAGGCTTATTTTACCCATCTTCCGGGGCTTACAATCATTGGCATTTCATTACCAATTCCATGGTTTACGCTCTTATGATCTACAATCGCCAAGGGATCTTTCAATAATTTCATAGTATCGATTTAACACCCATTTATTTGACCCGTTTGGCCGATTTATGGTGTTCACCATTTCAATAATAACCAAACGTTTTCTAATTTAGTTTTGACCATTCAATTAAGTAGTGATCATCACGACTTTAACTAACACAAATACTTATTCTAAAACCCAACTTTGAATAACTACAATATCAAATTATCGTAATGTAACGAAACAAGTTACATACTTACATAATTCATCAACATTGGTTTCTAACCATAATTACCCATTCCCGGGCTTGTCAATCCTAGCGTATCACGTCCATTCCATGGTTTACGCTTTTATGACTCAACTTTAATGAGTGACGTTTAAGTCACTTCGAACACTACCATTTCAACAATTATTTTAACTAGTTTCTTTATCTAGTGAGTTACATCACTTTATTTACTTTCCATACATGACTAATTAAACAATATTATCAACCAACATTTCTAGTTAACTATTTTGACCCGTTGGGCTTGTCGAGTGAACTTCGTCACTTCTATGACATACCAAACTCGCAATTGACACTACAATTTCATTAACATTTCTAAGACTATTGTTTATGCATAATGTATCGAAACCGAAGTTACGTACCTTTAGAGCGTTCCTTTCAAGCGTGTGTCCGCTCCGACTTGTCCGCTTGAAGTCTCGGCTCTTTTGCCTATAGGGTTCAATCAACACTTCGTTTAGAACTCTATTCATGTCTTTTAACTCATAATTCATCTTATCATTCAAATATGCGTTTCGTTCGAAATCACCATATCTAGCTTTCTCTTAGGCATTTCAACAAACACCTAAAAGGCATAATTTTACTAAATCAACAATCAAGTTCATGACTACTTATTTAGCCAAGATTTTAACATCTTTTACAAGTAAATCATCAAGTTTTATAGTTCAATATCAAGATTAAGTCCATAGAGTTCAAATAACACTAGTTTACTAATTATGATTCTAGTGTTCATCATGTTTTTGCAAAACCCACTAAACACACATAATGGATTATCATGAATTTCATAGTTTAAGCACTAATTCAACCAACTAATGTCTAGGGTTTACTCCTAGACATGATTTCATCCCAAATTCATCCAAACAACGATCATGCAAGCTCAATTTTTGATTCTCATGTATTCATCTAGAATTCAAGATGGAATCAAACCATGAAATTTTACATACCTTATGATCCCTTCACTGAGGGGATCACTATTTTGTGCTTGGATATCGATTTGAGCTTCATTTACCCCTTCCATCTGGAGAATTCTTGAGTTTTAGGGTTGGAGCTTGAGAGCTCTTTTGGCTCTGGTAGAAATCGCTGGGATATACACACACGTATGTGTGTTTTTATTTTTATTTTTTTATTTGAAGTTTAATTAAAACTTCATTTCATTTATCCATGTTTAGTCCCTCCACTTTACACAAGTTATTTAAAGGGTGTTTTAATCATGTTTGTTCATTTGTGTCAAGACACAAACTAACTAGGTTATTTATTCCTAGTTATATTATCTTGACTATTACCGATTTTTAGTTTTCAATATGATACTTATATTTTCGGGGGGTTACATGGTATTTTGGGGGTGTGACATACTTTATTGATATCTGTACTCTGGGTTAATGCGAGACCTTGAGAGCTCAGGTATGAACTACCGTTCAGTCAAGGAGATGAAGGCTCGACTTAAGGTGTGTTCCACTTAGAAATATTCTTCACAACTGCACTTAATTCATATCTTTTGATATTTTCTCAATTTTTATGCAGAGGGAAAGCTTTTTAAAAGCACGCAAAGTATTATACGAGGTCTATGTAACACCCCGTGTTTCGGAAGTTAAAGTACAAGTCAAGGTCAAAGTCAAAGGAAGAAAAGATTGCCAAATGCGATCTGTCACTCCTTGCTTAACTACTAATGTGACTTTCTTGACTTGCAATTTGTTCTCTTTTTAATTTGAACGTTAGTTGTGTTATGTGGAAAATTAGTAATAATCGCAATTTAATCGATGTGTATTTACCGCCGATAATCGCGTTACGACTGTAAACAATAGGAAGTAACAATGCGATAAAGTTAACTAAACACTAATCTACCTAACGCTAATCACATCAATAACGCATCGCAATACGAATCGCAGTGAATTAGAGGTTCTGGATATTGTTTTACGTGTGTGTGCTAATTATGTGTTAAATGTGTGTGCTTAAGTTTATGTTTAAGGTATGAACGTGATGTGTGCGTTTATATACATGTTTTTACAATGAATCTTACACACGATTCGGTTTTAAATTTAAAAAAATGATTTATACTTCAACATTAAAACACACACGAAAGGGCAAGTGTACCCCGTCATATATGTAGTAAAGTATCGGTAAGAACCAAGTATCGATCCAAGGATGTGGGCGGATGCTAAAATACTAAACCTTTGTCATTATATTATCGGTAAAAAGATAAGTGATGGTTTGTTTAAACTAAAATATTAATAAACATAAACTAGTAAAACATAATAGACTCCAAATATGAAAATATAATAATAGCCTTGCTATATGAACAACCGGGGCATGTTAACTAAGTCGGTTATTTCACTTAAAATACTTGGTCAATTTTCCATTTTTCAAGACAATTAGTATCCATTTCGGGAATCCTAACATGACAACTCTTTGGAAAGTTAAAACGATAAAACATACTTTAACCACCTAAAATTGTTCTTTAACGCGCTATTGATAAATGTCTATGAAAATCCCTTAAAGATAAGTTAGTCATCCGTTAGGAGTTTTCTAACCTCACTTAATCAAAGAAATTGACACCGATAAACACAGTGTAACCACCGAGACAAGCATAAACTAGATTAAATCACAACCAAGTTTATTTTACAAATCTTAAACACAAATTCATCAAGAAAGCAATTTTGGCCTAAACTACTAACAAGATTAACGACTTATGTCAAGAATTTGAAACAACACCATCTAACCCGTTAAGGTCCTTCAGTGAGGGAAAGTCTTCTTGATCAACAATAATTAGCCCTTATTAAACCACTAACCATTTCTAGTATCATGGTGCAAACATTTTAAACAAGTTAAACTTGTTAAGCAAGTTCAAAGTCTACTAATACATGATTTATTAAGCTTCTTCTTGCAAATATCTCAACTAACCATATACCAGTCTTCCAAGATAATTAACTATAATCAAGAATTCAACATCAATAAACAAGGTTGCAAACTAATCATCAAGGATTAACATAGAAAATGCTTCAAGTGTCATTACAAACATGATTAACACACTAATGGTTGTTATTAAGCAAGGGATACTAGTGTTTTTGCCCTTAGGCTTACATTAATACATAAACAACAATCTAATGCTTGAAACATGAACAAAAACATGGAAAGATTCAAGAATCAAACCATAGACAAGCAAAAGATTGAAGACCCGGATGGTAAGGAGCTTCTAAGGACGATGGTGGCTTGAATCCGGACAAGAAATGTGTTCACCGGAGCCCAAAAATCGTCTAGAAAGCTGCCAAAAGTCCAGAGTTACGAACTGATTACTCCCTTCTGTTTTTTTTAACTTTTTCAGATCGCACGACCGTTCCAATAAAGTGAACGGTCGTTCACTTTTGAAATACTGTTCACCATACCCAATGACATCAGCATATCTTGACCGGTCTTCAGATCGGCACGGTCATTCCACATATTGCACGACCGTGCAACACCGAGTTGTGGGTTGGCACGAGCATCTGAACTGGCGTGCATGTCCGGGTTTTGGCTGATCATCGCATCCGCACGGGCATTCCTCCTGTCGCACGGACGTGCGTTCCCGGGATCCTGTTGCACTCCTGATTGCACTGGCGTGCACTGCCGGGCTGAGTCCCTGGTGTCGGATCCGCATGACCGTGCCATCCATTGCATGGTCGTGCCAAACGCCCAGATCAGTTTTTCACACAGAATCTTCACAGCTTTGTCGTTTTGCACGGAAAATCCTCGTTTTCAGCATCTTCATGTTTGGCACGCTGTTTTAGGCCTGTAAACAAAAATAAACCCGACTAAGTATCCGATTCTCGTTTTTACGGCCAAAAACACGTAAAATAGGGGTAAAATAGGGAGGTAAAACATATGTATTTTAGCGAATATCAAATCTCCCCACACTTGAACCTTGCTTGTCCTCAAGCAAGCTAAAATTAAAATGTGATAAAAGATAGTTTCTAGAGAAAACAAGAATTTACAAAATACCTACTAATAAACAAACATACGGTTAGCCGGTTTTTCGAAAGACAACATCAAATGATTCAAACCAAACAAAAACATGCAAATTTATGTAAAGATAACCATAAAACCGTGATTTCACTCCGATTGACACATACCTCACAATGTTCACACATACTCGGTTATATTTATGAAACATACATAAAATGTGTATGTGTAAACACTCAATGCCTCGTCAATGAAACGTGTAATATCATAAGCTTGTCACAAGATCTTATCTCCACCAACTAACATGCGAAAAAGTGTAAATCAAGAGGTCTTTATGGGTTGTAACGAAAGGCTTGGGTGAAGGGTATGGAATGGGAATTTAAAGTGAATAAATGGTTAAAACTCGGTAATTACGTTTAACAACCGTAAAACAATAATACTATACATACTAATGCCTTAAAAAGGCGATTTTTGTGATATCAAGCTCATCAACGAGATTTCAGCAATTTTGCATTTAAAATTGCTCGAATTTTTGCCGACTTCACCCTATTTTAGGGTGTTTGATTTTCTGTTTTTTTTTTAATACATATAATCTAACGGCTTTGTACAAAGAACAACTAACTATAAGAAACGCTAGTTAAACGATTTTTAACCGAGTTTTAACACTAAAGGTTTAAAAATAAAAAGGCTAAATTTGGCTAAGTGGGTGAATTGGTTGGGTAAAACAAAGAAGAACACGGGAATGGCTCGACATGGTTAATCCTAAATGGTAGTGTAGGGTTTCGGGAAACATAACACAAAGAACAACGCTAACAACAAAGGGTTTACTAGGTGCCTCTATCATTTCTACACAATTTCACACATTTACGGTTTTGACAAGCATGCTAGTGACATGTTCTAAATCACATGAAACATCCGGCTCACTCCTACCCTAAAATGAACAAACATATAACGTATTTAAGGTTCAAACATGCAAGTCATTCTTTGTTTGTTATGTTTTTAGTTATCTTTTTCAAAATTTATTTGGCTTGCCGGGTTTTTATCATTTTTTGAAGCTTTCTAAAAAAACAACTAACCGGTTTATTTACAAAAATATGTATACAATTGATTTTTGATTTTTTCTGATTTTTTTTATATAAATAGAGGACACACAAAGTAACCAAGTCATAATGTTACCCCCTCCCCACACTTGAACTTCGCATTGTCCTCAATGCGAAACCTAGAAATATAGAGAAAAGGAGGATAACACTCCCCTGAAGATGGCTTAAAATGAAACGAGGCTCCAAAGCCGATTCTGTCATGTCTTTCCGGTCCAATGTATGCTTCACAGATCTGCATGTATGTCACAAGGCAAAGCAAAGAAAAACAGAACATAGTATGCGAAGCAAATCAGTTGCAACTCAAATTACACACTAGATAATAATAGAAATACTAAATATTCATACATAAAACTGGAAAATAAAAGATAATGTCTTTAAAAAATAAAATACATAACAGCGGGTGTTTACAATAATGCCCAAAATGAACACCCAAAATAAACTACCATAATACTACCACCACCACCAGCTCAAAACTCCTCCCAACTACTCGTCGTCGCCGTCGGCACCACCGGTGCCCGATGGGCCTGCCCCACTAAAACCACCTGTGTTCCCGAATGGGAACTGTGGGGGATCGCCAAAGTAGTTTTGGAAGGCATTATGAAGACCCCCAAAAATGTACGAAAACCCGGCATGCACCTCTTAGCGCATGAACTTCTGGTTCGCCCGTATCTGCTCCTGGCTATCCCTCAGCTGCTCTTGGTTAACACACAGCTGCTCCTGATTGAGCTGCATCTGCTGAAATTGGCCATAAAACTCAGGATATGATGGGATGCCGGGAGGCCAATGCTGGTGCAGTGGGGGATCCTGTTGCTGTGGTGAGTGCGGCGGCTGCTCATGTATCTCCTATTCTTCATGCTCGTGCATATCCTCATCCTCTTCTTCAGCCGGCTCAGGAGGCAACGGGTCCCAAACCTCGTTGTTTAGTCCCTTCAACCTATCGTCGTGATCAGTCTCGACTATGAGCCCCATGGCTTTCAGCGACCGGATGTCAACATAAGTTCCTTCTGTGACCAACGTCAGACCTTCTATCACCTCAAGTGTCATAATCCCTAACGAGTAGGCGATCAGAGTCACGTACTGACCCGTGTGAATCTGACTGTTGGAGGCCCTTCTGGAACTATGCATGAAATATTCAGCCATACGGGAGGCGAGGTTGATGTGAACCCCCTCCGCGAGCGCATATAGGAAGTTAATATCTGGTGTGGGACAGTTTCCCAAACTGTGCATGCGTCCTGCTATTGTGTGACTGAATACGTGGTGCATGACCCTATGCAAGGGGTCTCTCAATCGCGAGGCTTTTGACACCCGAGGATCATATGCTGGACCATCAGCAATCCTTGCCCAAAAAGCAGCCCGTTCCTGCTCACTAGGGAAGACGTACTGATTGGTAAAGAACTCGGAATTCATGTCTTCATCTGTGTAAATTCCAAGTCTCCTTCCCAACCTTGCAACTATCCAACTATGCCACTGACCGCCGAATCTGAAGTTTACCCGCTTCTTTCGTCGGAAGTCGGGGTTCCTGCTCGCCATTGGCTTTTCATATGAATATTTTGCGAAAAAACTCCAAAGTGAGCACACGATATGTGGGTCGGTCAATGTTGGCCAATCACGCCAGCGGGAATGTTAGCATATCCTTAAGTCGGTCCTTTTGATTCAACTCTTCCATAACATCCCAGTCTAGCCTCCTAGGGATACTGAATTGGCCTCACCTTTGCCAAAGTTCATTTAATTTTGTGAGGCAAGGGTGGTTTCGCTCATTGTTTTAATCGAAATAGAGGAAGGGATGGTCCATCTGCACGAAAATCATTGTTTAGACAAAGAGGGATACAAAAATTATTAAACGAAACAGCCCAGCACCTAATTATGAAGGTTCTGTCTGACTGATCTGGGCGATTCGCACGGGCGTGGGACCAGACCCACGGTCGTGCGTCACCGAGATCAAGGGATGGTGGTCGGCAAATGACGGAAATGCATGGACGTGCGATCAATTGCACCCCCGTGCATCACCGAGACCACAACGAAAATCGTGAACAACCGCAACTGAACGATCGTGTCACCCACTGAATGACCGTGCGACGCGGTTCTCTGCATATTTTAAACCCCCGAAACAGGGGCTATGAAATCGACCGGTTGTTCACGAATCGCATCAATCTTACAAGGGATAGGGTTTCAATTGTGTTTATGAAGGGAACCCTAAAAATCCTTGAAGAAAACTGAAATCTAACCCTAGAAAGCGCTAAAAACAGGAAATCCAGAAGAACTAACATACCTTGGTTGAAGGATCGAAGAATATGTGCAAAAAGTGGCAAGATTTTGGAGTGGATGCTGGTCTGGAATGAGGGTGCTTTTAGGGTTCGCGAGTTTGTGAGAATGGGGGTGCAGATGGGTCATTTATATACCGGCTGGACAAAAATTCCCCTGACCATCCGCACGGTCGTGCGACCGAACACATGGGCGTGCGTCTCCGACGTTGGCTGATCTGGGCTAGTTGTTCTAGGCAATGCATGAGGTGCGACTCAGAATGCAAGCTCGATGTTGCACGGTCGTTCAACAATTGGCACGGTCGTGCCAAATGCCCAGATCAGTCTGTTTGCTGCAGAACCCATTTTCAGCAGCCGTTCTGACCATTTTTCGCCATTTTTGCAATACGCTAACTGTTTTAACAATATTCTAACATAGATCCTTCGTCCGGCATGATTAAAAACTGTACGAAACTACGAAATCTACCAAAAACACATAAAAACGACAAAAGCAAAATAATGGACAATTTTACCCCTAAAGCGCCAAAGACGCTCTTGCTACATTTTTTATCCTCGAGTCAGTAGCGTAGACTCTCATCATCAAACTTATGACGCATGCCCTCACGGATTAGGTTCAGTATTTCCTGGAAGACCACCTGGGGGTCTCTTCGACATCATATTGGCAAGGTGACCAACCTGATTCTCGATGTTCTGAATCGAGGCCTTCTGACTGCGCATCTCACCTTCATGAGCTAAGAAACGATCTTCACTTTGCTGATATCACTTCTCAACTAACTCATTTGCACTGGTGGAGCTGCTCAGAAGTTGAGCCATCATCTCTTCCAGATTTGAATTTGATTGAGGGGCTTGTTGCTGGGAACTACTCCCGGTACCCTGATTTTGATACAAGTACGGACGTGGTTGGAAAGATTGATTGTAAGGCTAGTATTGCTGACTTTGAGTCTGCTGCGGTGCAGGAGCCTGCTGAGTGAATCCTAAGGGGTTTTGATTACCCGTGTTTGCTCTCCACCCGAAATTTGGGTGATTTCTCCATCCCGGGTTGTATGTGTTGCTGTAGGGGTTATTTTACGGCCTCGCTTGATTGCTTATGAAGTCTGCTTCCACCTGGCCCTCATGCATAACACCCTTGAAACACGCACCCGGCTCATGCGATACACCACACTGCTCACACCCAGAACTCGTCTGTGCTACCATCTGAGACTTATCAAATTTTGCCGACAACGCTGAAATTTGTGCAGTGATAGTTGTGTAGTCATCCACAGCGTGAACTCCTGTTCGAGACGATGATGACGTCCGGCCTCTCTCTCCGTCTCGACGCGAACTAGACTTTAATGCAGCTTTTTCGATGATAGCATAAGCTTCATTCGGCGTCTTCGTCCCTAGATCGCCTCCTACATTTATATCTAGTCTCCCCTTCGTGTCATAATTAAGCCCTTGGTAAAATGTCAAAACAAGTTGTCTTTTGGAGAAACAACGGTGTGGACCACCAAGTAGCAAATCCTTAAATCGCTCCCAGTCCGCGTGCAACGACTCTCCTTCGTCTTGACGAAAGGTCACAATCCGGTTTCTTAACTTGGTTGTTTTCTCAGGCGGGAAATATTTCTGCATAAATAGCTCCGCCAGTTCATTCCAGGTCCTGACGGACCCGGCAGGAAGTGACATAAGCCAAGCTCTACCTTTGTCACGCAGAGAAAATGGAAACAACCTCAACCGAACAGCGTCCTCCGAAACATCCCTAATCTTAAACGTCGAACATACTTCAAGAAAAGCAGCGATGTGTCGTCCGGGGTCCTCATGCTCGCGTCCGTCAAACTGCACCGAATTCTGGACCATATTTATAATACTAGATTTAATTTCAAAAGTAGGTGCATCTATCGTGGGTCGGATAATGCTTGGCTCCAGGCCTGTTCCTCTTGGTTGATTCGACTCATTCAGTGGTCGCTCGTTGTCCGCCATGATGATGGGTCCTCTGTCGCATGGGCCCTCGGCCTCAGCAGGTACCACCTGCTCGTCCTCTCCTGCTGCGAGTAGCAGCGCAACCGAACGGGATCTCTCACGAAGACGTCTCCTCAAATCACGCTCGGGTTCGTCTGAAGGCTCAACAGCGCCGGGAGCGGGGGTTGAAGACATCAACCTACAAACGAAAAACAGACACACATGAATATTATATTAATTTTTTTTTATTTTTTATTTTTTATTTTTTATTTTTTTGCTGTTATATAACAGAATTCTTTTTAAAGGGGTTGAAAAATTTTATAAAAATCCAGAAATAGGCCCGAAATTTCATAAAAATCAGAACTAGTGGAAATAATAAAATCGGCTATGTCAAAAATAATTTTTCGGTGTCGAAAATTTAAAGAATAAACGAATAATTAGTTCGAATTCCAACGAATAAATGCAATAAAAATTTACAAGTGTTTGAAATAAGCTTGAAAATGAATGAACTAAATCAAAAGCAAGAAATATTAACAAACAAATAAATGAATAAATAATCAAGAAAATATTTACAAATATTAACAAGTATGTACACCGATAAAATATTGACTCGGGTCGTTCTTAAAGCTCGCCACATGAAAGGGCAAGTGTACCCCGTCATATATGTAGTAAAGTATCGGTAAGAACCAAGTATCGATCCAAGGATGTGGGCGGATGCTAAAATACTAAACCTTTGTCGTTATATTACTGGTAAAAAGATAAGTGATGGTTTACTTAAACTAAAATATGAATAAATATAAACTAGTAAAACATAATAGACTCCAAATATGAAAATATAATAATAGCCTTGCTTTATGAACAACCGGGGCATGTTAACTAAGTCGATTATGTCACTTAAAACACTTGGTCAATTTTCCATTTTTCAAGACAATTAGTATCCCTTTCGGGAATCCTAACATGACAACTCTTTGGAAAGTTAAAACGATAAAACATACTTTAACCACCTAAAATTGTTCTTTAACGCGCTATTGATAAATATCTATGAAAATCCCTTAAAGTTAAGTTAGTCATCCGTTAGGAGTTTTCTAACCTCACTTGATCAAGGAAATTGACACCGATAAACATAATGTAACCACCGAGACAAGCATAAACTAGATTAAATCACAACCAAGTTCATTTTACAAATCTTAAACACAAATTCATCAAGAAAGCAATTATGGCCTAAACTACTAACATGATTAACAACTTATGTCAAGAATTTGCAACAACACCATCTAACCCGTTAAGGTCCTTCCGTGAGGGAAAGCCTTCTCGATTAACAATAGCCCTTATTAAACCACTAACCATTTCTAGTATCATGGTGTAAACATTTTAAATAAGTTAAACTAGTTAAGCAAGTTCAAAGTCTACTAATACATGATTTATTAAGTTTCTTCTTGCAAATATCTCAACTAAGCATATACCAATCTTCCAAGATAATTAACTATAATCAAGAATTCAACATCAATAAACAAGGTTGCAAACTAATCATCAAGGATTAACATAGAAATTGCTTCAAGTGTCATTACAAACATGATTAACACACTAATGGTTGTGTACCCTGTCATATATGTAGTAAAGTATTGGTAAGAACCAAAATATCAATCCAAGGATGTGGGCGGATGCTAAAATACTAAACCTTTGTCATTATATTACCGGTAAAAAGATAAGTGATGGTTTGTTTAAACTAAAATATGAATAAACATAAACTAGTAAAACATAATAGACTCCAAATATGAAAATATAATAATAGCCTTGCTTTATGAACAACCGGGGCATGTTAACTAAGTCAGTTATGTCACTTAAAACACTTGGTCAATTTTCCATTTTTCAAGACAATTAGTAACCCTTTCGGGAATCCTAATGTCACACCCCGATTTCTAGTGGGCTCGGACGGGTATACACGGCTGAATAACAGTTATCACAATATAATAATATGCAGCGAAAGTATTGGATTGAAATTATTAAAATAAAGCTTGAATGTATATAAAAGTGTTACAAGCGTTCGATACAAGCCCACAGGCAGGATCCAAATAAACAGAGCTTTAGACATCATAGGCCTTAAGCATCAGGAGTGCAAATTCCTTAACCTTCATTCTAGCCGACCCGTAATCCCAGCCTATAATAGGGTTCGGTACCTGCTGTTCAATCTTTTGAAAATACGTCTGCCAAAGCTGGTAAATACAATTAACTGACCCTTTTAAAATAGTTTTTTTTTTAAAAGAGTTTTATACATATGGATGACCCATATGTGATCCTTTAAATATATCTTGGGATTGTCCTTGTTACGAGATTATATACTTGATTAACCCATTGGGTTGTCCGGACATGGTATCATTAACCCCCAATAAAATAAATTATCAGATAAACGGAATAAAACCGTATTCATACACTTTTGCGCAATCATAGGCGACTTACTTGTGTAACAACCGTCCCAAGAAGCATATTTGTCATCCCAAGTTTACACTAAAATAAGTCAAGAGTATTTACCTTTTTGCTAGCTTCCAATCAAACAAGACTATATTTGGCATAAGTCGCAAGTCTAAGTATATTGACCCAAGTCTGATTATCTGGGGGTACTATTGTCTGGAATGAACAGATTTATTATCTGTTAGAATGTATGCGGGCCAAAGGTAGTTCCTTTATATATGACCCGATACTTAAGAATATGTTCGCTAAAATAAGCGTATACCGAATAGAATGTAGTTTAAACCCAACAAGTACTATGACTTGTATAATATGGGTAAACATTATACATTCTGGATTTTGAGATCAAAACGGTAAGGTTAAACCCTTTTTGGTAAACTTATGTAAACTAGTTACGTAAGTTTAACCGTACGCGTATAAGCGATGACGGGTAACCGGGTGAGTCATGCACAAGTTCCATATGCCAATATACTTTAAACAAGTTATAATATCAGTAGGATATCAACTTGTATGCCCGTTAAGGTTTTAAAATCAAACTACGCCTCATAAGGGCATTTTGGTAATTTTACAACTTATAAAACGAGTTTTCATGTAAACTGATGTCATGGTCATAAACATTCTGTAAAAATGTTTAAATTATGATATCATATCAGTAGGATATCAAATATATGTGTGATTTTTTGCTTTATGACCAAACCATGCACCGTAGGGGTATTTTGGTCATTTCACACATAGTTTTGAGACTTTATTTGGGATTCTGAGTTCATGACTTATACCTATTGTAAAAACATTTAAAATGGTTTATAAAATCAGTAGGTAACAAGTCTTGGTTCGTAAATATGGTTTAAAACCATACTACGCGCCTAACCGGCGTTAATATCGTTAAATGACGATTTATGCGAAGATTTATGAAATCTGATGTTATGACCAGCTTTGAATAGTTAAAATTTTTTATTTGTCATAACATATTAGTAATCAAAAGGTTTGGTTAGAATATTATGCTTAAAATGCATTTTATGTGCCATAAGGGCATTATCGTCATTTATCGGCATTATTTATGAAACTGAAGTTAAACTCAGTTTACAATCTGACTTAGCATCCCAAATAATCCTAATAATGATATCATATCAGTACATAATGAGTTTTGCCTAGAATTTATGGTTAAAACTCATTTTTAGATGAAAAGGGCATTTTAGTCCTTTTAAAAGCATAGTCTACGATCATACCCGTAAACTCAGTTTATGACCAGGTTTTAATTATCAAAATATCCTAAACATGTTTACTTATCAATACATAACTCACTTGCATGCTCATGTATGTCTAAAACCTTATTTTTAATAAAAAGGGCATTTAGTCAAAGTACGGCATAATAACGGAACATGTGCATAAACTCAGATTCCTAGTCCGATCGTATAATATAACCTTATGGGGCTATACTACATTATATTATGATCATAACGGAACCTAAAATTAGTAGCATGCAAACGTAATTCGGTTTCTAACTAAAAGTCAACGTAGAAGTCAAACTACGCGACTTTCGGTTGCAAACCGACCCTAAAACGGGAATTGACAAGCCGAACATGTTTACACATGTTCTAATAATTATTACCAAGTTATTTAAGTGATAAAACATATTTTAGAACACTTCTAAACTCAGATCGTAATTATTTTAAAATCTGACCCGTTGACTTTTAATTTATTATTACTTTGACTCTTCAATTGACTAAGCAAACATGATTCTTAGGAGGTGCCCTTTTTTGGGATTAACACCTACCTAATAACGATCACGTAGCCATGTTCGTTGCGAGCCATGGCTTGACCGTTTAAGGTCTAACAAAAAGTCAAAGCGTTATTACGATAACGCTTGACTTTTGGCTTAAAAGCCTATAAAACGGATACTAGTGGCTAAAAACACTTACAAAGGGTCCTAGAAATCTTTTCAACTAAAGTGGAGTCCCCTTTTATGGCAGGAGTCCCCAAGAGGATGAGAAAATGAGAGGTACAAATGAAATGGGTGGAAGGTGATCCTATTTATAGTTTTTGAGAAGTTCTAAGATTTAGACAAGTGTAATGTGTGTTCTCCAAGTAATAATATGATCATGACATGTGAAAACCAGGTTTAAAAACCATTAGAGAGTCCATAGAATCGAATGGCCCAACCTACGCGGCCCGCGAGAACAAGCAAAAAATTATAATTTAAAATCTGCAGACATGGGCCTAGCGGCCCTTGTAAGTTCTTGGCCCAACCTACGCGACCCGCGGGAAGGTGGAGTCCAGCCCAACATGTTTCTGTATTGGGCAGTTTCAGTCCCTTGAGTTTGAGTCACATATCTACTTTCAAACTTAACATTTTTAGCACCTAACTTTCATATATATTATATTATGTTAACATATGGTGCAAATGTCATAAGTGATTGATCCTAGGCACGCCCGGGAGTATGACCGCGTATCATAGAGCTCCTGGTTCGTTTAAAAGGTATCTCAAAGGTATAGTTTCGCTCGTTGACGTGCCTAGTCCTTTTAATGTATAAAGTTGTGCATAATATCGTTTAATGATATAAGAGCCTTATATAGCCTATATTAGGCATTTCTGAGAGTATGAGCGAACATCACGATGCTTCGGGTTCATTAGAAGGTCTTTCAAAGGTAAGAATTAACATATTGACACTTTTAACCCTTTTTAAACGCACAAACTTTCAAACAATTATGTAAACGACTTCTCTCGTCCAACAAGTGGCTCATATGAGAATACGGACATCGTATAAGGTCACTCAGAGGCTTAATCTCAGCACGTTGACACTTTTAGTCCTTTTGTAAACATAGTTTTTGTTTTTTACGAAAATAGTCACTCTCAACCAACTTTTGAATTAATTAGGATTAGGTACATCTGTCAACAGATAATTGGACACGAGTTTACGAGGTGTTACACCTAACATGACAACTCTTTGGAAAGTTAAAACGATAAAACACACTTTAACCACCTAAAATTGTTCTTTAACGCGCTATTGATAAATGTCTATGAAAATCCCTTAAAGATAAGTTAGTCATCCGTTAGGAGTTTTCTAACCTCACTTAATCAAGGAAAGTGGCACCGATAAACACAATGTAACCACCGAGACAAGCAAAAACTAGATTAAATCACAACCAAGTTCATTTTACAAATCTTAAACACAAATTCATCAAGAAAGCAATTTTGGCCTAAACTACTAACAAGATTAACAACTTATGTCAAGAATTTGCAACAACACCATCTAACCCGTTATGGTCCTTCCGTGAGGGAAAGCCTTCTTGATTAACAATAATTACCACTTATTAAACCACTAATCATTTCTAGTATCATGGTGCAAACATTTTAAACAAGTTAAGCTAGTTAAGAAAGTTCAAAGTCTACTAATACATGATTAATTAAGCTTCTTCTTGCAAATATCTCAACTAACCATATACCAATCATCCAAGATAATTAACTATAATCAAGAATTTAACATCAATAAACAAGGTTGCAAACTAATCATCAAGGATTAACAAAGAAAATGCTTCAAGTGTCACTACAAACATGATTAACACACTAATGGTTGTTATTAAGCAAGGTATACTAGTGTTTTTGCCCTTAGGCTTACATTAATACATAAACAACAATCTAATGCTTGAAACATGAACAAAAGCATGGAAAGATTCAAGAATCAAACCATAGACAAGCAAAAGATTGAAGACCTGGATGGTAACGGAGCTTCTAAGGACGATGGTGGCATGAATCCGGACAAGAAACATGTTCACCGGAGCCCAAAAATCGTCTGGAAAGCTCCCAAAAGTCCAGAGTTACGAACTGATTGCTCCCTTCTATTTTTTATAACTTTTTCAGATCGCATGACCGTTCCAATAAAGTGAACGTTCGTTCACTTTTGAAATACTATTCACCATACCGCATGACATTAGCAGATCTTGTCCGGTCTTCCGATCAGCACGGTCGTTCCACATATTGCACGACCGTGCATCACCGAGCAGTGGGTTGGCACGAGCATCTGAACTGGCATGCATGTCCGGGTTTTGGCTGATCATCGCATCCGCACGGGCATTCCGCTTGTCGCACGGGCGTGCGTTCCCGGGATCCTGTTGCACTCCTGATTGCACTGGTGTGCACTGCCGGGCTGAGTCCCCGGTGTCGGATCCGCATGACCGTGCCATCCATTGCATGGTCCTGCCAAACGCCCAGATCAGTTTTTCACACAGAATCTTCGCAGCTTTGTCGTTTTGCACGGAAAATCCTCGTTTTAAGCATCTTCTTGTTCGGCACGCTGTTTTAGGCCTGTAAACAAAAATAAACCCGATTAAGTATCCGATTCTCGGTTTTATGGCCAAAAGCACGTAAAATGGGGGTAAAATGGGGAGGTAAAACATATGTATTTTAGCGAATATCAGAACACAATCGCAACTCTATGTCATCGCAATCTCAATCGCAATACAAAACGCAGAATGGTTATGTTTAGGTTTATGACTGTGTGTTAGTTAGGTTATTTGTTTAACTATTAGTTTATACTATCGCATCGCTTACTCGCTATATGCTCGACCACATCACAACGCTCAACACGTAAAACGAAACATCGAAAACTAACTCACCGTGCCACCTTGATCGAATGAACGTTCGATCGAATGGCCATCCGATCGGATAGTCATCTGATCCGTCACCTGGTGCACCTTTCCTCTTTTGGAAACCCTATAAATACCCCCTTGTCACATCACAAGTGATGTGACAGCTCTCTCGTTCTTTTAAGTTTCTTCCTCAATCCTTGTACTTCTATGATCTACACGCACTTCCTTATCATTTTCACCTTTAAATCTTAACTTTTAACCATGAAATCACCAGATTTGAGGTGTTCTAGGATGATGTCATCATGGAGTTCTTATGAACCTCAAGTTTGGCCTCATTCCACCAAGAACAGCCCCGATCTAAAGGATTTCGACATAATTTAACAATGATTTCATCTAGATCTAAACACTTTCGAAGTTAAAAGAAATGAAAGATATTTCATCAACTTTCTTTCAACTCTTTACACTCAATGTGTCACACCCCGATATTTCTACGTATTACCGGTGGGCCCGGTGGGGAGTATCGTGACGTAGTTGATATCATCATGGTCAAATAATCACAGTTTAAATGCACAACAGAAGTCTAAATTAAAATATTACAAACCGAATGAAAATAATGTAAGTATTACAAACGGAAAGTAACGGGATCCACAGGCGGATCAAATAAAGAAAATATTGTTTAACAGATTTTTAGGTGACAAAGCTTGCAAGACTTCTTTATTTATTCACCCGGAGTAGCCAGCCTATTTCGTTTAGTACCTGCACTTAACATTTTGGAAAATACGTCCGTTTAGACTGGTAAATACAATTAACTGACTCTTTTAAAAAGGGTTTACGAAAATAGATTTGAATGCACAAGGCACAAATATTCTTTTATAACTTGGGATAATTATTTATAAATAAACTTGTATACAACTTTATATGTTTGTCGTCCGTCAGGGCCGGTTAGAAGAGCCGGACAAGATTAACTGAAACACCACAAGTATAATGCCCACAAGGAAATACCTTATTGTGGGATACTTTTTATACATACGAAACTGTCAGGTGTATGCCTACACCCCGTGCTTAAGTCATGGCCATTTCAATGAATGAGCCGAGGATATCTAGGACATGGTCATTAACCCCCAAAGGCATTACACCAAACAAAACAGATTAAAACAGGTTATGTAAATATGTTAATCACAATCGAATTAAATAACTACATACCCGACCAAGCGGTATTATTATAATACCGTATCCCAAGCCCGTATAAAGGAAAATAAGTTAAAAATATTTACCTGAGCAAAATATAATATTTATCTCAGCTGTTTAACAATCAGTGAGTGCAAGTAGCTTTTACTGGGCTCCTAATCTGGAATGAAGGTTTTAATAACCTTTTAGATTCCTAACTGGTCTTACTTAAGTTTAAACTTAGACCGGTTAGTTTTAAAGAAAGCTTTATGGTTCAAAACGCAAGATTAAGCGAAAACCGGATTAGAATGTGATTTAGCCCTAACAAGTTTGAGGACTTGTAAAATATGGGTAAACTAAACACATTCTGCATTTTGAAACAAAAATGATAAGGTTTCATCCGTTTCGGTTAATTTATGCAAACTAGTTACATAAACCGTACCGAACGCGAATAATGCATAACGGGTAACCGAATGAGTCATGAACAGGTTCCACAAATTAATATGCTTAAAATATGTTATGATATCAGTAGGTTACCTTCCATTATGCCCAATATGAATTTAAAACCAATTTAAGTCCTGAAAGGGTATTTTGGTCATTATAAGGTTTATAAAAGTTGTTTAAATAAAAACTGAAGGTCTGGTCCAAGACCTTTTGTGAAAATACTTATTTTATGAGGTTATAACAGCAAGATATCATGCATATGTGTATTTCACCATTTATGACCAAACTATGCACCGTAGGGGCATTTTGGTCATTTCACATAAGCTTTAACGATTAAATTTGGAAATCTGAGTTTAAAACTTTTACTTACTGTTAAAGTATAAAAATTTACTTAAAACATCAGTAGGTATTACGTCTTATATGTCAAAAATAGTTTTGACCCATACTATGCTTTTAAAACGCATAAAAGTCGGTTTTAGGCGATTTTCCGGTTATATAAAGAAATTTGAGTTTTTGATCAGCTTATAAAGTCTAAAATATTTTATTTAACATAAGAAATCAGTAGCAAAAGATTTGGTATCAAAATATTATGTGAAACTCATTTTATTTGTAAAAAGGGTATAACCGACAATTACCGAATCAAAGCAAGGACTCTATGTTATGATCAGTTTAAAAATTATTAAAAATCTCCAAAAATCCCAAAATATTATATTACATCAGTGGGTAAAAATATTGGTGTCGAAATTTGGGTTTAAGTAGGCTTTATGCCGAAAATGCCGTTTAATTAATAAAAAGCTTTCAAATTACGATATCGTGCATAACTCTCATTTTAGACCATAATCTGATGTGAAACTTTTAGGACATCCTTAAATATCAGTAACAAAGGTTCTTGTCCATTCACATTGTTAAAAATCTCATTTTAATTATAAAAGGGTATTATGGTCAATAATTAAGCATTTAACGGAAACATGCAAACGATTTAGATTATTAAGGACCTGTGTTGTATAATCTTAGAGGGTTATACTAACACGTAATATGGTCCTAGAGGAACCTTAAGGCATATCTAAACTAAGCTAAATCGGCTCAGAACTGAAAGTCAAAGCAAAAGTCAACTTTTGCGACTTTCGGTTGCGAACCGAGCCTAAACTCAGAATTGTCAGGTTGAACATGTCTAAACATGTTTTTACATTAATTACAAAGTTATTTTAATGTTAAAACAGGTTCCATAACTTCTAAATTGTTAATTATGAATTTATTTGCAAAATAGCTTTCTGTTGACTTTTTAGTATTAGGTTTGACCCGACATTTGACCAAGTTAGGATGATAATTAGTTGGTGCCCTCTTAGGGGTTTATTACCTACATAAATACCAACTTATAGCTACTTTTAAATATACTAATGACTGGACCATTAGTGATTAATCACTAAGTCAAAGCTTAATTACGATGGCTTTGACTTTTGGTCATTAAGCTAACAAAACTTGAATTAGGAGGGCTAAGAATGCTTACAAATGTTCTTAGGACAAATTTGGAATTTAGAGAAACTTGCTTGAAGTCCAGAGAGCTCCAGAGAAGAGTTTGAAATGAGTTTTGAAATGAGCAAGTTCAATGTTGCAACTTATGTTCTTTATATAGTGATCACAATTGCACAAGATCACTCCACATGAGTCTACCATTGCTCCTAGATGATTCCAGGTGTCCCTAATGTGTTAAAACCAGTTACAAAGCCCTAGGTATTGAAATACTAGGTTACAAAGGCGGTGCAACAGGCTGAACCTGCAGCTGTCCATTTTTCTGCCCAATTACAGGTCTTACGGACCATAAGACTTAGGCTTTGCGGTCCGTATCCGTAACTTGAATTTTATCACCCAGCTATGCTGGCTTACGGACCGTAAGGAAGGAGTTTTGCGGTCCGTAAGTCTTCAGTCAGAGGACAAAAATTTGAGAATCTATAGTATTTGACCATGCAACTTTGTTAAAACGAATCCAAGGTCTTTAATATCATAATGGGACCACTTGATCAGGTCTGAAAAGCTATGAAAGCCTTGCCATGCACTTATGTTGTCTTGGACTCTTTTGAAAGAAATCTTGAATGAAGAATTTGTCATAAACACACATAGGATCCCATGCTTGAATAATTGAATTAGTTACTACATGATTTAACCGGATAAAGGTGAAGTATTTATCAAATATTTTCGAAGGCTTATAATTATTTCACCAAGGTTCGGTAATGTTAAAAAGGTCACTCAGAGGTAATAATTAACATGTTGACATTTTTAATCGCCTTAGTTATCTTTCAATATGATCCGGGTTTATAACACGTTAATGACACGTGTTTTATTATATTGGACGGGGTTTTCCGAGGTGTTACATCCTCACCCCCTTAAAAGAAATCTCGACCTCGAGATTTACTAAAATAAATGAGGGTACTTCTGTTTCATTGTGGATTCAACCTCCCACGTGTATTCAGGACCTCTACGGGCATTCCACTTAACTTTCACAATCGGTACGTGCTTCCTTCGAAGCTTTTTAACTTTTCGATCCTCGATCGACAAAGGTTTTTCAACAAACCTTAAGCTCTCATCTATGTGCAGATCCTTATGTGACATAGCTAACGATCCATCGGCTAGACACTTTTTCAAGTTGCAGATGTGGAACACATTATGAATTCCACTGAGCTCTTCAGGTAGATTCAACTTGTAAGCCATTGTTCCGACACATTCGATGATCTCGAATGGTCCTATGTATCTTGGGCTTAACTTGCCTTTCTTGCCAAAACGCATCACCCCTTTCCAGGGTGACACCTTGAGTAACACTTTGTCGCCCACCTCGAATTTCAGAGGTTTACGCCTTTTATCTACTTAGCTTTTCTGCCTATCTCTAGCAGCTTTGAGACGATCACGTATCTGCACAATCTTATCTTTCGTCTCCAGGACTATATCAGGTTCTGTTAGTTGGACATCTCCAACTTCTGCCCAACAAACGGGCGTCCTGCACTTTGTTCCATACAAAGCTTCAAAAGGTGTTACTTGAATGATAACAATTATTATACGAAAATTCAATCATCGGAAGATGATCATCCCAACTTCCACCTAAATCGATAACACAAGCTCGTAGCATATCTTCAAGTGTTTGTATCGTACGTTCGCTTTGACCACCCATCTGAGGATGGTATGCAGTGCTGAAATTTAGCCGAGTGCCCAGTGATTGCTTGCGCGCATGTCAGATATTTAGCCACGTAGACTGCTATAGACTTCTTCATACCTATGTTGGATCGTCGTTTGACCCTAAACAGTCAATCTGAGTAGTTCATCATCATTTGCAAAGGCGGAATCAATGTAAATGACGTCAAACAGCTTGTTTCCTTTTAACCTTTAACTATTGATGATTTCCTGAGCTTTTACAAGTCTGATTACAATTCGGCAGCACCTCGGCTCTCAAACACACACTAGTAATTCTGTTACAAATGAACTAGGGTCCGTGCTTAGAGTTCCCACGTGTACTCGGGTCCGTGCTTAGAGTTCCAACATACTTTGACAAATTTGACAGTGCTCCTCCTGGTCTTGTTGACTTTCCAGTCGGTAACCTCAACGGGTTGTTCTGTAAATCGGAGGGTGTCATCAATATGCACTTCATCCACAGGGATGATCACGTTTTCTTGTGTTGGACTCTTCTTGAGGTCGGATACATGGAACGCATCATGTACTCCATTAAGTTCTTCCGGTAATTCCAACTTGTATGCCACGGTACCAATTCTTTGTAAGATTCTGAATGGTCTGATATATCGGGGATTCAGCTTCCCAAGTTTCCCGAATCTTACTACGCCTTTCCAGGGTGAGACCTTTAACAACACTTTGTCTCCCACCTCGAATTCTAATGGTTTTCGTCTTTGATCAGCGTAGCTCTTTTGTCAATCTCGAGCCGCCTTAATGCTCTCTCGGATCTGTATGATTTTGTCGGTTGTCTCTTGTACAAGTTCAGGACCAACCATACGTTTATCTGCAGCATCCGCCCAACATAAGGGCGATCGGCACTTGCGTCCATACAGAGCTTCGAATGATGCGGCTTTTATACCTGTATGATAACTGTTATTGTAGGAAAACTCTACTAACGATAAGTGAGTATCCCAGCTGCCGCCTAGATCCATAACGCATGCGCGAAGCATATCTTCCAGTGTTTGTATAGTTCGTTCGCTCTGGTCGTCTGTTTATGGATGGAAGGCCGTGCTTAGATCTAATTAAGATCCAAAGGCCTCCTGGAAGGATTGCCAGATCCTTGATACGAAGCGGCCATCTCTGTCTGAAATAATTGAGATAGGCACTCCATGACGTGCCACGATTTCCTTTAAGTATATTTCAGCAAGCTTTCCAGTGCTATCTTTCTCTCGGATTGGTAGGAAATGCGCGGATTTTGTTAATCGATCAATGATCACCCAAATCATATCATGCCCCCTAGGGGTCCTGGGCAGTTTTGTTATGAAGTCCATCGATATTTCTTCCCACTTCCACATGGGAATTTCTGGTTGTTGCAGTAGGCCAGATGGTTTCTGATACTCAGCCTTAACCTTAGCAAAGGTTAGGCATTTTCCAACATATATAGCAACATCGCTTTTAAGTCTCGGTCACCAATAGTAATCCTTTACGTATTGATACATTTTGTCCGATCCTGGGTGGATCGAGTATTTCGATTTGTGTGCTTCATCAAGGATGACTTCTCGAATATTGCCATAGAGTGGAACCCAAATACACCCCTTAAAGTATAAGGTTCCCTCTTTGGTTGGCACCAAATATTTCAGCATACCTCGGAGGTATTCAGCTCTACGATTCTCCATCTTAAGAGCTTCTTGTTGTGCGTCATGAATGCGTGTAGTGAGGTTCGTTCGTATAGTCATTTCCAATGCTCGAACCCTTAGGGTCTTAACCCTTTCTTCTCGACTTAATGCGTCTGCTACAACATTTGCCTTTCCAGGATGGTACTTAATCTCACAGTCATAGTCGTTCAGCAGCTCGACCCAGCGTCGCTGATGCATGTTTAGTTCCTTTTGATCAAATATGTGTTGTAGACTTTTGTGATCTGTGAAGATTGTACATCGAGTACCATATAAATAGTGTCGCCAGATCTTCAAGGCGAATACCACTGCACCTAGCTCCAAGTCGTGCGTGGTGTAATTCCGTTCATGTACTTTCAATTGTCTTGAAGCGTAAGCGATGACTTTCTGGCGTTGCATGAGTACGCAACCCAACCCTTGACGCGATGCGTCGTAGTATACCACAAAGTCTTCTGTACCTTCAGGTAAGGATAGTATCGGTGCATCACAGAGCTTGTTTTTGAGTAGTTGGAAGGCTTCTTCCGGCTTGTTACCCCAGTCGTACTTCTTGTCTTTCTGTGTAAGGGTAGTCAGCGGTTGAGCTAGTTTGGAGAAATTCTCGATGAAACGTCGGTAATAGCCCGCTAAGCCCAAAAATTGTCGAACTTCAGTTGGGGTTTTGGGAGCTTCCCAATTCTTTATTGCTTCAATCTTGGCTGGGTCTACATGAATGCCCTTCTCATTCACAACTTTGAAAATTTTGCATAAAGTTTCTCTTTCTTTAGTAGTTCCAAAATGGTTCTGAGATGTTGCTCGTGCTCTCCTTTCGTTCGTGAGAAAATAAGGATATCATCGATAAATACAATCACGAATTTATCGAGATATGGTTTGCATACGCGGTTCATCAGATCCATAAATACCGCTGGCGCGTTCGTCAATCCGAATGGCATCACAAGGAATTCGTAATGTCCATAACGCGTTCGGAATGCAGTCTTTGGTACACTTTCCTCTTGTATCCTTAACTGATGGTATCCAGATCGAAGATCGATCTTGGAATAGTAGCTCGATCCTTGCAATTGATTAAAGAGGTCATCAATCCTCGAAAACGGGTACCGATTCTTGATAGTGAGTTTGTTCAACTCTCTGTAGTCAGTACACATTCGCAGTGTTCCATCCTTCTTCTTTACGAACAATACTGGAGCTCCCCAAGGTGAGAAGCTCGGCCTTATGAATCCTTTATCCAACAACTCCTGGAGTTGCGTAGATAATTCTTGCATTTCGGATGGCGCAAGCCGATAGGGTGCCTTGGCTACAGGAGCGGCTCCTGGAACCAAGTTTATATGAAATTCGACTTGTCGTTGCGGAGGTAGTCTTGGTAGATCTTCGGGAAAAACATTAGGGAATTCCTTCACCACAGGAATGTCTTCGAGTTTCGGCTCCTCAGCCTTCTTGTCTACAACGTGCGCCAGGAAAGCAACACATCCTTTCCTCAGGCACTTCTGTGCTTTCATGCAACTGATGATTCACAGAGGCGCATCTCGTTCTTCTCCATGTACGATGAGAGTTTCGTCATTCGCCAGAGGGATGTGAATGATTTTCTCGTGACAAACAACTTCAGCTTTGTTCTTGGACAACCAGTCCATTCCGACCACTACATCGAAGCTACCCAATTGAATAGGTAAGAGGTCGATACAAAATCTTCGTTCACCCAGTTCTAATGAGCAACCTATAACAACTTCGCCCGATTCAACAAGTTTACCATTGGCTAGTTCTATGGAATAAGGAATATCTAATCTACTTGATTCTATTCCAAGCATATGTTTAAATTCAACAGACATGAAACTATAGTCGGCACCAGTGTCAAATAGTATAGATGCAAAGTGGTTGTTAACGAGAAACGTACCGGTGACCACATTAGGGTCTTCGCGTGCGTGCTTTGCTCCAATCACAAATGCTCGATCCTGAGCATTGTTTCCTTTTGGGAAATCTTTCATGAAATGACCCTTGCTTCCACAACTGAAGCATCCTTGGTTCTGCCCATTTCCGTTACCATTCTTGTACCAATACCATTGCGGTTTCCAATCCCGTTCTTTCCTTTTCCCCAACAATCCTCAGTATGGTGACCCAGTTTTCCACACTTGTCGCATCTTGGAATGCGACAAACTCCTTCGTGATGACGCTAGCACTGATTGCATTTGGGCAGAGTGCCCAGGGATCCCTTAGCAGAAACGTCATTCATTGTTGCAAGAGTTTTCGCCTCCTGAGGCAGGTTGGGGTCACGCTTCTTGTTGTTGAAACCCTTGTTGTTACGTGTCGCTTGATTCAGGTTCGCATGTTTCCTTTTCTTGTCACCAGACGACTCAGCATGCGTCTCTGTCTCTTCAGTTGGGTTCAGGGACAACTTCTTCATACGGACAACATCTTCAGTAAGGCTGACAGCCAGAGTTACAGCCTCAGTGATTGTTGCGGGTTTGGCTGAAGTCACCATGACATGAAATTCTGGAGCCAATCCCCAAATGTAGCTTTCAACGCGCTTAAATTCAGGAGTCACCATATAGGGGATCACTCTTGACAAATCGTGGAATCTTCGGGTATAACCAGTAATGTCAGCACCTTCCATGGTCAGATGCCAGAACTCAGTCTCCAACCATTGGAGTTCAGCACGAGAGTAATACTTCTCTCTCATTCGTTCCTTTAGTTCATCCCAAGTCATGCCATACGCGGCATCATCACCCAAAGTTTGGACTTGCAAATTCCACCAAGGCAAAGCCTTGTCAACGAATAATCCAGTAGCAAAAGTGACTTGCTGATCTGCGGCACACTTGCTCATACGAATAGTGGACTCAGTCTTCTCCGTCCAGCGCACAAAAGCCATAGCACCTCCGGTGCCGTCATAGTTCAGTGGCTTGCAGTCGAGAAACTGCTTGAAAGTGCAACCTTGAGTTGTGTTTCCTCCAGATGAATCTCCATTCCCATTACCCCTAGCATTGCTTGGTCCTCCACTGTCTACAGTACGGTTCGCCTCGTATTGGGCGATAGCAGCGGAGATCCTTTCTTCCAGTAAGGCATTCAGTTCCTCAGTAGTCCTCGGTAGAAGAGGAGGAGGAGGTTGATCATCATTACGAGCGTTCACTGCTTTCCTGGGTGCCATGTTCTGACAGAACATAACACAACATGGTTAGGTATTCGTTTGATATTGTCATAAGAGACAGTAGTAGTATATATACACCGACATATACCCACATAAGTGACATCAAACAATTATTACTCTAGCATAGTACTTAGTAGGCTGGGGAAAGGGTGTTCACGTTTGACCCTTTTCTTGCACTGAGGGAATCTATACGTGACAAGACTTGCTGTGGTTTCTGTGCACTGAATTCCATAATTATGTATGCATCCATAATTACGTAACTCCTTGCACAGTCCACACAGTTCGTTTCATCCTCGTATCTCTTCCTTCAGATAGGCCATTGTTTTTAGGTAAGTCACGTATACTAGTGGTAATCTACTTATATGTATATGCTAATTATCACACATAATTGCAAGTAATTTCTCAGTCAAAGACAAGTGCTACTCTTATGCACCCTAAGTCTCGTAGTGTCTTTTCTTGACTCTTGTAAATAGTTTCAGGTAGTGGATGTCGCAGGACGTTTTATGCAATGAAAACTTTTTGAAAAATTGTTTTCATGCAAGGATCCTAGGGATTGTAGACTAGACTCGAGAGGAATCCTGGTTCACTACAATCGCAGCTCTGATACCAATCTGTCACACCCCTTTCTGCGGCGGAAGCACGAGGTGTGATCATGAAAGGTTCTCATTGCATACGAAAGGTAAACATACTACATGCTCATAAACATAACTTCAAATGACAAAACGTTACATAACTGAAATCATAGTTTTACACAAGACGGCATATTGTCTGAAAAGTTTACAACTTTATTTAAGATAAACATAAACGACATCCAACAGCATGAGTAAGACCACACGCACATCCATCTTAGTTACCTGAAATACATGTGAGTTTTTAGAAAAAACGTCAACATAATGTTGGTGTGAATTCATGCAGTTTTTGTAATGAACGTTTGTATACTTTGTATGAAAACATGGTATGTATCTCGTATAAATCAAGTATTTCTGTATGTATTAAGTATTTCTTGTATAAATCAAGTATTTCTGTATGTATCAAGTATTTCTGAATGTATCAAGGTTGTTAATGGGTTGCAAGGCCATTAACATGTGACACGACATAGGAAGCATCCAAACCATAGGCATTTTTCTAGTTGTCGATTCACGACTGAGACACAAAAGCACTTTTCGGTGCTAGTTTTCACCAAGAGTGTGGCTGCCCTGACACCCGTTAGATCTAACCTTTTGTTCTGCGGTCTAAGTATGTACACAATTAATGGTGCTTACAGTTCCCTATTCGTGACACGATTTCTCGTATCATTTCTCAGTTCTTGTATCCATCATATCAAGTATCACTTCTCAGTTCTTGTATTCATTATATCAAGTATCAATTCTCATGTGTTCGCCCCAAGTTTAAAAATTATGTAAAAGATTAAAAGTGGGGTCACGAACTTTCTTGTAAACATTTAGTAACATGTATTTCACCCCCGAAGTTGTAAAACAGAAAACAGTTAAAAGAAAAGGGGGAGCATGAACTCACAACTTTGCGTTCCTTGCGTCGTAAACTTCACCGGATTTTGCTTATATAGCGTCAAGACCTAAACGTGTTTTATTATCGTTAGTCACTAGACTTGTATCGCACAAGTACAAGTCATCATCTTTTATGTATTTGTTCTTTGTGTGTTAAAAATAACTTATATTTTTAACTACGTATCTTACTTATATTATTTTCTCACAAATAAATATAAGTAGCTTGTATCTTTCACCCGAATTATGTATTTTATCCAAGTAATATATTTTCATTAATATATCTTCTTGTGTGTGTCTAAGCATGTTGTAGGTGTATTTTGGTATTTTCACTCCTTGGGAGTATTTAGAGTCTTTTCAAGTCCTAATACACTAGTACATGTAATACATACTACATACACTTAAAACAAAATTTGGTGACCAATAAATATATATATTTTTCTCAAAAATATACATACTTAATATCCATTTTTATCTTGAAGAAATCATCATTTCTTAACACAAAAATTAGGGAAACCTTGGTAAATGTTTTTAGATACATTTTTAGGGAATAAGTTTCTTAAAAATTTATATTTTTCTAAGTGTAAAAATTTATAGAAATTTTGACATGGTTTCCCCTAAAAATGGAGGTTTTCCATGTTTTCAAAACATGTGTTTATTTTCTTTTAAAACCACACAATCAACCATCAACAATCAACAACTCATTCCCCATCTAACAAGTGTTAAAATCAAGTAAGTTACATGACAACATGAACTTGTTCTTTCTCAAATTCTTGTAGTAACTTACCATGTTATTTAGTAGGTTTAGTTACCCTTAAAAACATGGTTATTTGTTTGTAAATCTCATTCTTGTAAAGATTTGGTGTTTTCAACTTGTGAACATATTTTACAAAAATGTTTTTTTGTTAAATCTTCTTGTTTCTCTAGTGTCTTTACACTTATTTTACCACCAAAAATAGTATAAGTTTAAGTAAAAACCAAGATCTTCTAAAAATCACATTTTAAACTTGGTTCTTTTAGAAAACCACTCATGAATCTTAGATTCACAAGATTACTAGCTTGCTTTGTTTAATATTTTTCCAAGAAATCATTCATTCATCAAGTTCATGTCTTAACAAGAAGATGATTATTCTAGGTTGTTACATAATCATCCTCCCACTTCCTAGATTATGTGTTTAATCACCATCTAGCAAGCTTCATGTGATGATTAACATCATCATCTCTATCAATCAACAAACAAACATCATATATCTACTAAACAATATCATTTCATCAAGATATCATCATCTTTCATCTTATGTTTCAAGATTCAAGTGTGTGTCTTTTAGTGTTCTTATGTTTTCATCATAATATATCTTTTAACCAAGCAAAAATGGAAGTAAACAAGAGTTACAAGAATCTTACAACTAGCTTAAAGCTTGGGAAGAACAAGATGCAAAAGTGGTGGATAATAGCAAACGAAGGTGGTCCTTCAAGTTTCGTGAATACCGAGCCTCCTAAATCACCTTCTAACACCTTGTATGAAGCTTGGATTGGGTGATCTTGAAACAAAAGAGTGAGTGTGTATGGGAGTTGTTTGGGCCGTAGGTTTATGGAGAGGGAGAATGAAGAAATGTGGTGATGAAGATGATGAGAAGAACTTGTTAATTTATAACCAAAAGCTTAAAGACCAAAGGTTAATATGTCTCCATAAGTACACACTAAATCCCACTAAATCCAAGAGAAAGATATGGAAGATATTTAGAAAGATTGAAGTCATCTTTGATGTGGGGCCCCCATAGGGGACGGTTACAAAAAGGGGGGGGGGGTAAATGTATTTTGTATAGTAAAGATGGTAATTAGTGGGTGTTAAATGGTAAAAGTCTAGTGTTATTTGTAGGATGCTTTGTATAGAAAATTTAAGTGTTCGGGAACCATAATTAGCTCTAAAAAATAAAAACAGTGCTTCTAGCAATATTTTTGTGTTCCAGGTAATGTCCGGTTGTTCGGTTAGATACCGGTTCGTTAAAGTGCTAAATTGCACCGTTTAGTGTCTTCTAAGTACCCTTTTGTGATGCTTTCAATTCCTGACACTTAGGGAAATATTCTGGATGATAAATCATGAATTCTTCATAATATTTACGTGTCAAAAGCTGATTTATAGCTAAATTTAATTAAATTCTGCACTTAAAGTGCGTTTCAGGTGCTTTTTAGTGCGTATTTTGGCTTTCGGAATGTCTATATGTTAACCCTTGTATGTACTCTTAGGTTTTAACATATTCTTGACGTTGGACCTACACCTAGGCCCCAATTCTAGTGTCTGACTGCTTTCTGCAGATTTGTTGACATATTGTATAAAGCAATATTTTGTAGTATAAAAAGTGCATGAATTCACTTGTATAGCATGTATTCAGACAATGTTGACATTTAAGCACATAATTGCAGTAATTAAGTATTAATTAAGTTGTACGAAAATTATCGGCTTAATCTCCAAACGCTCGACAATCTTTCCTAGGATTGTCTGAGTCGTTTTAGCCTTTCCTAAGGCTTAGCACAACACAATCAAGTGGTTTAGTCAAGACTAGGTGTGAAAACCTTAAACTCTTGATTGAATCGCTCGCACGACCCACGATTTTACTATTAAAACACGAGAATTTGCGTTGAATCAGGAGTGAAATCCATACTTCGGCGCAAATCCCTCGCTATAGACACTGGAATAAAGTCATTAAGCTAGGGGTGAAACCTGAATTTTGATGACATGTTCTATTCACTACTTTGATTTTACAAACACTCTCACCAAAGTCTCGACGGACTCCAATGACCCAATATCGCGTATTATCCCGAACGGATGCGTGCCAGTCACCGCAATGCTGTGTAAGAGCACAGTCTCGAAGGCTAAAGCGTGTACTCGAGGCCGTTGTGAATAGTCGAATCACTCTGGGTAGTCAATGTCTATACACGGCAAGACAATCTATTTTCGATCTCAACCGCTTATTTTATGTGTTTATGTGTTCAATTATGAGCTCGCAACCATCGACTCTGTGATTTTATGTGTTTTATGTGGTTATATGTTCATTTGTTAGCGTATTGAGATAAAAGATGGTTTCAATTTAAAGTGTCCCGAGAACGCACTCACCACTCACGACACTTTGCTAACAAATCGCTGATGTTACGCTATGGTGATACGCTATACTACTTACTATGTTACTCACAATCGCCACTCGCTATTCTCACTTGCAACTCTCGATCGCAATTGCAACTTGAAGGATAGGTGGATCCGTGCAAAATATGTAGGTGAATACATGAAAAATATAGCAAAGGATGTGCTTACATGGGTTATGTGCTTACGTGGATTATGTGCCTTCGTGGATTATGTGCTTACGTGGACTATGTGCCTATCTGCTTACGTGCTTACACGGGCCACATGTTAGCATGGTATGACATGTGATCGTGTGCTTGTCTGTCAATGTGTTCTGTGATTAAGTACTTCCGTGTTAGCACGCTGGACTAAACTAGGATTTATTGAATTGCGCTTGAATCCTGTGACGATGTCTGTTGCAGAAAATGTCGTCATTCGGATCGCACCATTCCCGAACCGCTCGCCGAAACCATGAGGACAAACGCATCGCTACTCTAGTCACGAAGCAGATCATCAAAGTTCCCCCGCAAATAGTCAGCGAACTGCATGAAAATGCAAGAAAGTCCTCAGAGGAATCTAGGACTGACACGCCTAGAGCGGCATTTAGCTTCAATCAGTTTAAAGCCTGCGGACCCAAAGAGTTCACCGGAACCGATGGACCTACTGCTATGTTTCAATGGTTCGATTCTATTGAAGTCACCCTGCGCCAAAGAGGCTGTCCTGACAATCTCCGCACTGTTAACGCCACCGGCGTTCTCCAATCCCGGGCTCTAGATTGGTGGACTGCCGAAAGGAAAAAACGAAGGAATGATGCAGCCTATGGGCTTACGTGGGACGAGTTGAAGAACATCATGATGAAGGAGTTATGCCCTCGCTAGGAGCTCCAGAAACTGGAGGACGAGTTTTGGCATCTAAAGCAAGAGGGTGGCAACAACTCTGGTCTAACAGCCCAATTCAAGCAGTTAAGTATCATTTGCCCCAGTCAAGTTACTACTCCTGAGATCACCATCAAGAAATACATCCGTGGTCTACCGGATTGTGTGGCTGATTTCGTGCAAGCCGCGAAGACGAAAACTATTGAAGAAACTTTCTTGCTCGTCGCCAAAATTAACGACAAGCGAGTTCGAGCTGGATTCTTTGATAAAGCCTCCAAGAATCTTCATCAGGTTACCGCTGCTTCCACCGCTGAAACCACCGCCGCATCATCTCAGGGTTCAAAGTCCTCCCATCGCAAGAGAAAGAACAACAAGAACTGTGCTGTCACAAACGCCGCTCCACTCTAAACTGTTCCAGCTCCACTGCGAAACCAAAACCGCCAGGTAGTGGCACCAGCAACAAACATACCTCCAGCCAAGCGCGCATATACTTGTCCTCACCCGCTCTGCCCTACCTGCACTTACCACCATGCGGTTGGAATTGCGTGCAGATTCTGGGCTCACTGTAACATTTTTGGGCATTTTACTACGAACTGCCGCACTGGTCCTCGACAAGCTCAAGCTCAAGGTAAAGCCCATGCACCACAAGCTCTCCTTCCTGCTCCACAGGGTCCACAAGCAGCTCCTGCCCCCGCCGCTAAAGCACGAGCCTGCTATGATTGTGGTGATCCCAACCATTTCACAAACATGTGCCTGAATAGGGTTGTGAAGCAAGAGCCCAAGGAGCAGCCTCAGCATCAACAGCAGCAGTAGCCAGCAGCCCGCAGACGTGCCTTCAGCATCAACGCCCGCCAGGCTCAAGCAGATAACAAGGTTGTTAATGGTACGTTTCTTGTGAATGGTATATATGCTTCGTGTTTGTTTGATACTAGAGCAGATAACAGTTTTGTATCATTTGAATTCGAAAAGCTCCTTAATCGTAAGCGTGCCCATCTCCCCACGATGTTCAACGTTGAAGTTTCCACTGGAAGAACCATCGCAGTTAACTCCGTTCTACGTGATTGCACACTTGAACTCAACAATCACGTCTTTCCTATCGACCTTATTCCAATGCAACTCGGAAGCTTTGACATCATAGTAGGCATGGATTTCCTTCGGGAGAATCATGTTGAAGTTGTGTGCTTCGATAAAATGATTCGTTTCCTTCTCGCCAATTCGGATCAATTGTGTGTTTATGGTGAAGTCGCATCGAAGAAACTCCAACTCATGTCGTGTGTCCAGGCTAGCAAGTATCTCCGCAAGGAATACCAAGCTTTCTTGGTAAACATTGTAGTAGCAGAGAAAAAGGAAGTTAAGGCACTGGATAAGGTGCCTGTGGTTCATGATTTTCCTAACGTTTTCCCTGATGATTTACCCGATTTACCTCTGAGTCGTGATATCGACTTTCGTATCGACCTCATTCCTAGAGCAAATCCTATCGCGAAATCTCCCTATCGACTCGCCCCTTCAGAAATGCGGGAACTCTCGAGTCAACTCCAGTAATTGCTTGATAAAGGCTTCATTCGCCCTAGCACATTTCCATAGGGCGCACCAGTCCTCTTCGTCAAAAAGAAGGATGGGTCGTTCCGGATGTGCATCGACTATAGGGAGTTGAATAAGCTGACTATCAAGAATCACTATCCTCTGCCTCGAATTGAAGATTTGTTTGACCAGCTACAAGGTGCTATGTGTTTTTTGAAAATCGACTTAGGCTCAGTCTATCACAAGTTACGTATTCAAGAAGAAGACATTCCTAAGACTGCTTTTCGCACTCGATACGCCCATTACGAGTTTGTTGTTATGCCCTTTGGTTTAACCAACGCACCCGCGGTTTTCATGGATCTGATGAATCGCGTGTGTAAACCCTATTTGGACCGCTTCATCATCGTGTTTATTAACGATATCCTGATCTATTCCAAGTCAAAAGCCAAACACGCACATCATCTACATTTGGTTCTTGAACTACTCCAAGGGAATCGACTCTATGCCAATTTCTCCAAGTGCGAATTCTGGCTAGAGGAGGTTCAATTCCTCGGTCACATTGTCAATAGTTAAGGTATTCACATCGACCCCGCAAAGATCGAAGCTGTTAAGAGCTGGGTTACACCAAAGAACCCGTCCGAAGTCCGTTCTTTTCTCGGACTAGCGGGCAATTACCACCGATTTATCGAAGGATTCTAAAAAATAGTTGTGTAGCTTACATCTCTCATGCAAAAAGACAAGCCTTTTGTTTGGGGAAACGAGCAGGAGACTGCTTTTCAATCCCTCAAGCTTATACTCTGCAATACTCCCATACTTACTCTACCTGACGGAGACGACGATTTTATAGTCTACTGCGATGCCTCAAACCTTGGTCTCGGCTGTGTGCTTATGCAACGAGACAAGGTTATCGCTTACGCGTCTTAACAGCTCAAGATCCACGAGAAGAACTATACAACCCATGATCTTGAGCTCGGTGCAGTTGTAATCGCGCTAAAGATTTGGCGACACTACCTTTACGGTACGAAGTGTACGGTCTTCACAGACCATAAGAGCCTACAACATCTCTTGAGCCAAAAAGAACTTAATATGTGCCAACGCCGATGGTTTGAACTTCTTAATGATTATGATTGTGAGATTCATTATCATCCTGGCAAGGCAAATGTTGTTACCGACGCTCTCAGCCGACGAAGCTATTTGTATAGCGTTCGTAATACTCACGCCAAGCACAACCTCGAAGCTCTTATTCGTGATGCCCAACATGCTTGTTTTACCGAACACACCTTGAAGAAAGAAAGAATTACGAATGATGGCGCTCAATTTGAGAATAAATAGAATGGTATATTCCATTATCTTGTCAGAATTTGGATTCCTAAGCGCACCAACTTACGATAAATCCTGCTAGACGAAGCCAACAAGTCTCACTATTATATTCATCCGGGTGCCGAAAAGATGTACCACGACCTTCGTCAGCAGTACTGGTGGCCTTGAAAGAAGAGGGATATCGCTATCTACATTTCGAAATGCTTGACCTGTTCGAAGGTCAAGGGTGAGCAACAAAAACCCTCTGGCTTACTCGTTCAACCCGAGATCCCTATGTGGAAATGGGAGAGTATAGCTATGGATTTCATAACAAAACTCCCGTGCACGCCATCAGGTCCCGATAGCATCTGGGTTATCGTTGACCGTCTTACCAAATTTTCTCACTTTCTACCGATACGAGAAGCCTATAAGGTAGAACGATTAACTCGAATCTACACCGACGAAAACATTTGTCAACATGGAACGCCTTGTGATATCATCTCTGACCATGATGGTCGGTTTACCTCGCGCCTTTGGGAAACGTTTCAATCTGCTCTCGGTACTACTCTTAATCTAAGACATACTTCGCTCATGTGTCATAGATTTCGGTGGTAATTGGGGCTCGCACTTACCTTTGGTCGAATTCTCGTACAATAACAGTTATCATTCGAGTATTCAAATGGCACCTTTTGAGGAATTATATGAAAGAAAATGTCGATCGCCTATTGTATGGCACTAGATCGAAGATGCACAAATTACCGGTCCTGAGCTTTTGCAAGAAACGACGGACAAAATCCTCCAAATTCGAGACAATCTGCTGAAAGCTTGGAGTCGTCAGAATAGTTACGCCGATAGACGTCGCAAGCCCCTTGAATTTGACGTTGGCGATCACGTACTTCTAAAGGTATCCCCTTGGAAGGGTTTGATCCAATTCGGCAAGAAAGGAAAGCTCGCGCCTCGATATGTGGGACCCTTTAAGATTCTAGAAAGGATCGGCAAAGTGGCCTACAGACTCGAACTACCGGAAGAGCTTAGCAACGTCCACCCGACTTTCCATGTTTTGAACCTCAGAAAGTGTCTGGCCGAGCAGAATTTACAAGTACCACTCGAGCATCTACAAGTGGACGAAACATTACACTTCGTGGAAAAGTCTGTTGAGATCATGGACCGGGAAACCAAGAAGCTCAGGCGCTCACGCATTCCCATTGTGAAGGTTCGCTGGGAAGGCAAACCCGGCGCAGAGTTCACCTGGGAACTCAAAAGTGACATGAAGGCGAAATACCCATGGTTGTTTGTTACGCATGCGCCTTAATTTTAGGACGAAATTCCCTAAACTAGGGGAGGCTGTAACACCCCGTGTTTCGGAAGTCAAAGTACAAGTCAAGGTCATAGTCAAAGGAAGAAAAGATTGCTAATTGCAATCTGTCACTCCTTTCTTAACTACTAATTTGACTTTCTTGATTTGCAATTTGTTCTCCTTTAAATTTGAACATTAGTTGTGTTATGTGGAATATTAGTAATAATCGCAGTTTAATCGATGTGTATTTACCGCTGATAATCGCGTTACGACTGTAAACAATAGGAAGTAACAATGCGATAAAGTTAACTAAACACTAATCTACTTAACGCTAATCACATCGCTAACGCATCGCAATACGAATCGCAGTGAATTAGAGGTTCTGGATATTTTTTTACGTGTGTGTAATAATTATGTGTTAAATGTGTGTGCTTAAGTTTATGTTTAAGGTATGAATGCAATCGCAACTCTATCTCATCGCAATCTCAATCACAATACAAAACGCAGAATGGTTATGTTTAGGTTTATGACTGTCTGTTAGTTAGGTTATTTATGTAACTATTGGTTTATACTATCGCATCGCTATACGCTCGACCACAACGCAACGCTCAGCACGCAAAATGAAACATCGAAAGCTAACTCACCGTGCCACCTCGATCGAATGACCGTACGATTGGATGGCCATCCTGGCCACCCGATCGGATAGTCATCCGATCCGTCACCTGGTGCACCTTTCCTCTTTCAGAAACCCTATAAATACCCCTCTGTCACATCACAAGTGATGTGACAACTCTCTCATTCGAACCATCAACTCAAGCTCACTTTTCCTTCGATTTCTCCTGATTCTTGTAAGTTTGTTCCTCAATCCTTGTACCTCTATGATCTACACGCACTTCCTCATAATTTTCACCTTTAAATCTTAACTTTTAACCATGAAATCATCGGATTTGAGGTGTTATAGGATGATGTCATCATGGAGTTCTTATGAACTTCAAGTTTGGCCTCATTCCACCAAGAACAGCCCCGATCTAAAGGATTTCGACATAATTTAACAATGATTTCATCTAGATCTAAACACTTTCGAAGTTAAAAGAATTAAAAGATATTTCTTCAACATTCTTTCAACTCTTTTACACACAATGCACTCAAAACCGATAGAAACAGAGCTCATTCAGATCTTATACTTAATTCTTAGAGAAGTGTCAGTCTGAGATCTGAGTTCTACCAAAAGGGACAACCGATTTCAGGTTAAACATGAACAACCGTCACAAACCAGCCAACTGGGCACACCAGGGTGATTCCTGTTCGGTCGGAAGACTTGGGATTTGATGAGGTTCCATGGTTTAGAACGTTGTCGGACCGTCTTGATCAAACCGCAAAACTTTTCAAAATAATCAAGTTCAAGACAATCAGACCGTCGGATGGATTGTCGTCCGATCGGATTGCCATCCGATCGAACGACCATCCGATTGGATTTTACTTAAGGTTCAACACTTTAACATTTTCAAGTTTTCAAGAGATCTGAAAGACGAACGGATTGCCGTCCGATCAAATTGCCATCCGATCGAACGACCATCCGATTGGATTGACATTTGGAACTTCAGCAATCTTCAAAGATCATTAGTTTCTAATTGGACGGATCGCTACCCGATCGAATGACCGTTCGATCGAACGACCTGAAAGGTAGAGATATTTCTCTGATCTTAAAATACTACAATGAAAACTTCAAAGCCATCATACACAAACACATCCATCCCAAACGTGCCACACCCCGACCACGTGAAACAACAAAACGTGGCGGAAACATCGGGGAGTGTTGTAAAAGAATCATTGTTTCACAACCATGGATTAAACAATTTCGTTTTATTGAATTAAATGTATTACATTACAATTGGAATTAGAAACAAAACATGAACAAATAGACTTCCATTATTATTAAGTCACTAAGGCCTCGTCCATTCCTATGTGAGCATACACCAATATCATCATCAAATATCATCAACTATTGTACCTGAAACACATGTGACAATGCGTCAGCATAAAAATGCCGGCGAGGACATAGGTTTTATATGAGTGTCAGATTCGTGGCTCGTTTTACATGTTGCAATACTTATTTAAAAACCTTATTTTGAAAATTGTAGTATTGCGACAAAATTAACCAACTAAAATCAAGTTGATTATAATTTATAAAATCTCGTAGCCATGATTCTTAACTCCAAAACAATTGTTTAATTAAACCCAGATTGTAAATCATTTTTGAAATAAAAACTGGAATAGTATATATATCGTTAGAAAAACTTTGTAGTATAACTCTGTTTTGATAACCTTGCCCAAGTGATCTAGATGACGCAACGATATATAATGTTTTAAAAGCACTTATATATAGGAGGTACCAGCGGCGTATCCACTGTGACACTTCGGGTTCTCCCCGAACCAACTTTCGTCTTTAAATGTATGTATGTGCGTATATGTATAATATTAAATGAAAGTTATGAATTATTTTGGCGTGCTATGTGATCCATGTATTAAATTATGTGTATGTATTATATAGATGAGTGTATGTGTGTTATATGAGTGGGCCGAGACCCCAAAGGACCCGACTCGAAGATACTCGGGCCGGTTGGGCCGTGACCTTAGCCCACCCGGAAACCTCCCTAACCCACTCGGATATATATAACCGGCTAACCCTCACACACTCTCCTTTTTCACTCTTTCACCTCATCCTCTCTCATCTCACACACTCTCCCTCTCTCTCTCTAAAAACCCTAGAACTTCACTAACCAAGCATCCTCTCCTCTCCCTCTCTCGGATCAAACCGGAAACAACAACAAGGAGCTCTCGGATCATCTCGGATCACCCCGGTTCAAGCTCATTGTCACCACTCGGAAACTCCCTTCACCAATCTTCCATACCTTCACACTTTTGACTACTAATCGGTTAGTGTTTTAAGTGTTTACCATGATTTTGGTGCATTATGGTTGATAGCATGATAAGGATAGTGTGTTTTAGCTTGAATGAGAAGATTAATATGATATGCCTCCTCTCATGATATGGTAACATGAATAATGATCCTTGATACTATGAATATGTTATGAATATGTTATGAATAATGATTATGTTAACCGAGGATTGTATGTCTAGCATGTTGTTTAAGATGTTGTTTAAAATGATGATATTTCTTGCCAAAATTGATATGGATAGCTTAGTGTGTTCATGACTAGATAATGCATGCTAGATAGTGTGAGACAAATGTTGCCTTAGTGATGATATGCAAGTTGTCGTACATGTCCCTGTTTTGGGTGAAAGGTATGCTAGAATTAGGATTTGAATATGATGAATATGTGTTTAATGTGTATGAATATTGGATGAACTGTTTGAATATATGATGAATGAACATATGAAGAACAGTTTGAAGATCATGAAAATATTTGAAAAGGCTGTGTTTGATCTGAATTGTTGGAAATTAGACAATAAAACATGTTTTAAGCATTCTATTGGTTAGTACAAAATTACATGAAATTGCAATTGTATTGGTTAGTACATCTGCCAGGTTCTAGAAGGTTTCTTGTGCACGTTTCCGAGGTTGCGACTCGCAACCCCCGGTTGCGACTCGCAACCAAACCTTGACAACTCGAGACTACACCGGTTGCGACTCGCAACAAGACCATGACAAGTCGAAACCCTTGTTGCGACTCGTAACCAAGACATAACAGGACGGAACACTTGTTGCGACTCGTAACCAAGACGTGACAAGCCGCAACCTCCGGTTGCGACTCGCAACTGAGTGTCCTGGTCTCGACTGGGCTGTTAGTTATTGGGCCTAAGTGTATTCACTGTACATGCTTGTTACTGTTTAGTTGGGCTACGTGTTAACTGCTAACTGTTGCTATTAAAGAACTTAGACGGGCCCAATGACTTATTGATAATTATATGTTGTGCATGCTATGTGTTAGTTATGTGTTAGATTATGCGTGTTTACTTGTACCCCAACTTGACCCATATTCGGTAACCATACTAGGACGTGGTGACCAACGTGATAGGCCGGGTAATTAATCTACCGAGCAACCCAAGGTGAGTTCACAACCTAAAGCATGTATTCCCGGTGGTTTGGGAAACGGAACTAAAAACAACACTATCCCTTTTTAAGGGATACAACCTACTTTTCTTCCCTTGTTATTGGGAACCTTTTAGTTAATTACTGTTTATACGGATTGCAACCAACGGCACTAAACGAAACTCTATCACTTAAAAGTCCCTACTACTTAATACCGATTAGTCGCCGGGGCCAGGCGAACGGGTTATTAGTTGATAGCGCTATTTAGGTCTAACCAACCTCACACCGTGCCAAGGTATGGGATCGGTCGTGAACTAATGTACTCAAGCATCCGTCAATGATGATAGAACATTGACATCGGGGCACTCTCTTGCGGATACGCAACGGTCACCTAGTGTTCGGTATTGGAAAAACAGTTTAGTTGCTAACTTTTGGGGTAGCTCCCCATGGCATGTATAAACGGATAAATTAACTGGTGAAACAAGTTTTTGGTAATTAAAACTGGACAACTAGTGAACTCACTCAGCATTATTGTTGACCCCTTACTGCATGCTTTGCAGGTAACCAGTGACTCAGGAGCTTGCAGCTTGGGAAGTGTAGTGGTCGCCTAAACCCGCATGTTGGGTTCTAAATAATTTGAACTATGAACTCTGTTTAAACTATTTTATCTATGCTTCCGCTACTTACTTAACTGTTATTTGAACCTAAACATTTGAACTTTAACTATGGTGCTTACTAACCATTATGGTTGGTGATCATCCTTACTATTATCCAATGCTCAGTATAATTGGTGGCTGGATCCTGGTCGGTCACGCCCTCAAGCGGACGGTACTCCGCAGGTGGATTTTGGGGGTGTGACAGATTGGTATCAGAGCCATTGGTTATAGTGAACTTGGTTTTAAAAAGAAGAGTCTTTTTGAGAAAAACCAGACTATAACCCGTGACTCGTGACGACACTACACTCCAAGGGCAAGACTCGACATACTAGACCTCGTAGCTCGGACTTGTGTTTACCTGCTTGTTTATCTTATATTGACTGCTCTATTATACATACTAGTGTGCCTGATTAGATAGATACACCTCCCTCTTCTATCTTATTCTCGCTACGTTACGACATCACACTCATACTGTGTTTTCTGGTTATGAAGACAATGAGTGGACGCGGAAGAGGAAGCGTTAACATGACTCAGGCTCAATTCGCCAACTTGCTCAACACGGTGGCTGCAGCTTTCGCAGCTCACCCTGGAGGTAAACTCGTTGCTATAGGATGTTTAGATCCTACCCTCACATCGTCTTTTCACCTCTAAACCTATTCGCTTCACTTCTCGCAACAGGTCAGCCTGCGCCTGCGCAACCACGTGTTTGTACTTTCAAAACCTTCATGGATGGCAAGCCCCTCCCTTTCAACGGCACTGAGGGTGCCATAGGCCTTCTGCACTGGATTGAAAAGGCCGAAGCTGTCTTCGCTGTCTGCGAGTGTCCCCCTGCTAACTGGGTTAAGTACGCAACTGGTACGCTTGAAGGAAACGCGCTTTCATGGTGGAAAGCACAGATTCAGATGCTTGGTCTGGAAACTGCTAATGCTACTGCATGGGAAGATTTCAAGGACATGATCAAGGAGGAGTACTGTCACAGGGATGACATCCACAAACTCGAGAACGAGTACTATGCGCTCAAGATGGTTGGGTCAGAGATTGAGACCTACACCAAGCAGTCCAACGACTATGCTGCACTTTGCCCAAACATGTCCCAACCTATGTATCGAAGGGTCGAATTGTACATCAAAGGCTTGGTCCCAGAAATCCGGAGCCATGTGACCTCGGCCAACCTCAATACCATACAGCCTGTGGTTCGTCTTGCTCACAAACTCACCAATCAGGCTGTGGAAGAGGGCAAGCTACCTCAGAGGATCGGTGCTACTGCTGGAACTTCGGGTGATAACAAGCGAAAGTGGGATGGAAGTCAGGGAAAGGATGCCAACCCCACTCAGGCCCCAGTTCAACAAAGGAAAACTGAAAGCAACAAGGGCCCTCAGCAACAGGGTGGCTATCGAGGAAACCACCCTAAGTGTAACAAATGTAACCGACATCACAGTGGGCCATGTGGAAAAGGTCAGTGTCAGCGATGCAACAAGATGGGGCATGAAGCCAAAGACTGCCGAAGCCAGTTCCCCGCTAGGCAGAATCAGCAACAACCACAGCAACAGCAACAACAAGGGAACAACCGTGGATGCTTCAAGTGTGGGGCAATGGGGCACATGCGAAAGGATTGCCCTGAGCTGAATCAAAACAACAACAATCAGGGTGCTGGGAACAATAACAACAATGCTGGAAATGGTGCTAGAGGAAAAGCTTTTGTGATTGGAGCCGGAGAAGCAAGGAATGACCCCAACGTTGTAGCGGGTAAGTTCCTACTTAATGATCGTTATGTTTCCATGCTATTTGATTCCGGAGCAGATGCTAGTTATGTATCCCTACGTATTAGTAAGAAACTTAAGCTCACTCTTACGCCGCTGAGCTCTAAGCACACCGTTGAAATAGCTAATGGTAGAAACCTCGAGGCCTCACACATAATTCGTAACTGCAAATTAGAGTTGTCTGGTCAGACCTTCCGTATTGATCTTTTCCCCATCGTTCTGGGAAGCTTCGACGTTATTATTGGTATGGATTGGTTATCCAAACATCGAGCTGAAATCCTCTGCCAAGAGAAAGCTATACGTATTCCCCGTCCCCCTGGCAAACCTCTTATAGTTCAAGGCGACAAGAGCGGAGAAGTCACAGGCATCATTTCGTTCTTAAAGGCCCAGAAGTACCTACGAAAGGGGCACACCGCTATCTTAGCACTCATTACCGACACCCAGAAAATGGAAAACAGGATTGAAGATTTTCCAGTGGTACGCGACTATCCCGAGGTATTCCCGGAGGAACTACCTGGACTCCCTCCTCACCGTCAGGTCGAATTTCAAATCGAGCTAGCTCCCGGAGCAGCGCCCATAGCTCGTGCACCTTATCGATTAGCCCCCGCGGAGCTCAAGGAGCTTTCTACTCAACTACAAGAACTTTTGGACAAAGGTTTTATCCGTCCTAGTTCATCACCCTGGGGAGCCCCAGTGCTCTTCGTCAAAAAGAAAGATGGTTCATTCCGAATGTGCATTGACTACCGCGAGCTTAACAAGGTTACCATCAAGAACCGTTACCCACTTCCCCGTATCGACGACCTGTTCGACCAGCTGCAAGGGTCGAGCTATTATTCCAAGATCGATCTGCGATCGGGTTATCACCAGCTGAGAGTCCGCGATGAGGACATCTCTAAGACTGCTTTCAGAACCCGCTATGGTCACTACGAATTCCTTGTTATGCCTTTCGGTATGACCAACGCGCCTGCAATCTTCATGGATCTCATGAACCGTGTATGCAAACCCTACCTCGACAAGTTCGTGATCGTGTTCATCGACGACATCCTAATCTACTCGAAGAGCCGAGAGGAGCATGAACGACACCTACGTCTTATTCTCGAACTCCTTCGCAATGAACAGCTGTACGCCAAATTCTCGAAATGTGATTTCTGGCTTAGAGAAGTCCATTTCCTTGGACACATAGTCAATCAAGAAGGGATTCATGTTGACCCCGCTAAGATTGAGTCCATTAAGAATTGGCCCGTACCTAAGACTCCGACCGAAGTTCGCCAATTCTTGGGATTGGCGGGATACTATCGGAGATTTATCAAGGGATTCTCTAAGATCGCTCAACCACTTACGACACTCACTCAGAAGGGTGTTGCTTACAAATGGAGTAATGCTCAGGAATCTGCCTTCCAGGAACTAAAGAAGAACCTTTGTAGTGCTCCTATTCTCTCCTTACCCGAAGGTACCGACGACTTCGTCGTCTACTGCGACGCTTCTATTCAAGGACTTGGCTGCGTATTGATGCAACGCGAGAAAGTTATCGCTTACGCCTCGCGACAACTCAAGGTCCACGAACGGAATTATACGACGCATGACTTAGAATTTGGAGCTGTGGTCTTCGCGCTCAAACTTTGGCGACATTACTTGTACGGCACCAAGTGCACGATTTACACTGATCACAAGAGTCTCCAGCACATAATGGGGCAAAAGGAGTTGAATATGCGGCAACGCCGATGGGTCGAACTCCTAAATGACTACGAGTGTGCAATCAAATACCATCCGGGCAAGGCTAATGTGGTAGCCGACGCCCTCAGCAGAAAGGAGACCAAACCCAAGCGTGTTCGTGCTTTACAGCTCACTATCCACTCGAACCTCCCTAACCAAATTCGGGATGCTCAAGTCGAAGCATTGAAAGCCGAGAACATCAGGGCCGAGTCCCTGCGAGGATCGAGACAGCGAATGGAACAAAAAGAAGACGGTGCTTACTACGTAGCCGGACGCATATGGGTTCCGCTTTATGGAAATTTACGTGACCTTGTGATGGATGAAGCTCACAAGTCCCGTTACTCAGTACATCCGGGTTCGGATAAGATGTACCACGACTTGAGGGCTACCTATTGGTGGCCTGGCATGAAAGCCCACATAGCAACGTATGTCAGAAAATGCTTAACCTGCGCAAGAGTCAAGGCTGAGTATCAGAAACCATCAGGCCTACTCCAACAGCCAGAAATCCCGCAATGGAAATGGGAGCAGATTTCCATGGATTTTGTTACTAGCCTGCCTAGGTCTCAGCGCGGAAATGACACCATTTGGGTAATAGTGGATCGCTTAACTAAGTCTGCACACTTCTTGGCCATTAAAGAAACAGACAAGTTCTCTACCCTAGCAGAGGTATACCTAAAAGAAGTGGTCTCGAAGCACGGAGTGCCTACCTCTATTATTTCTGATCGAGACGCGCGTTTTACTTCTGAGTTGTGGCAAGCCATGCACAAATCTTTTGGCTCACGTTTAGACATGAGCACCGCGTATCACCCGCAAACGGATGGGCAGTCTGAACGCACCATCCAAACCCTCGAAGACATGCTTAGGGCATGTGTGATCGACTTTGGCAAGAATTGGGAGAAGCACCTACCGTTGGTAGAATTCTCCTACAACAACAGCTACCACACCAGCATTCAGGCAGCACCCTTTGAGGCATTGTACGGCCGTAAATGCCGATCGCCTCTCTGCTGGGCTGAGGTTGGTGACAGCCAGATCACAGGCCCGGAACATGTAGTCGACACCACAGAAAAGATTGCCCAGATTAGGCAACGCATGGCGGCAGCTCGTGACCGTCAAAAGTACTACGCTGATAAAGATAGGAAACCTCAAGAGTTCCAGGTTGGTGAACGGGCTCTACTTAAGGTCTCACCCTGGAAGGGTGTGGTTCGTTTTGGAAAACGGGGCAAGCTTAATCCAAGATATGTCGGACCCTTTGAGGTTACCGAAAAGATCGGCACGGCCGCTTACAGATTGAATCTGCCTGAAGAACTGAGTGCTGTGCACAACGTCTTCCACGTGTCTAATCTGAAGAAGTGCCTGTCAGATGAAACACTCGTCATTCCTTACAAGGAACTTACTATTGATGAACAGCTACACTTTACTGAGGAACCGGTTGAGATCACGGATCGTGAGATCAAAACCCTCAAACGTAGCCAGATACCCCTCGTGCGAGTTCGTTGGAACTCACGCCGTGGCCCAGAGTTTACCTGGGAGCGGGAAGACCAGATGAAGCGCAAGTATCCCCAGCTGTTCCCAAATGAAACCCCCAGCACTGAAGCTACAACTGAATTTCGGGACGAAATTCCAAACTAACGGGGGGATGATGTGACACCCCGTTGAAACGCTCTCACTTTTACTAGCTTGTCAGTGGCTGCTTTAACTTTCGGGACGAAAGTTCTTAAAACTTGGGGATAATGTGACACTTCGGGTTCTCCCCGAACCAACTGTCGTCTTTAAATGTATGTATGTGCGTATATGTATAATATTAAATGAAAGTTATGAATTATTTTGGCGTGCTATGTGATCCATGTATTAAATTATGTGTATGTATTATATAGATGAGTGTATGTGTGTTATATGAGTGGGCCGAGACCCCAAAGGACCCGACTCGAAGATACTCGGGCCGGTTGGGCCGTGACCTTAGCCCACCCGGAAACCTCCCTAACCCACTCGGATATATATAACCGGCTAACCCTCACACACTCTCCTTTTTCACTCTTTCACCTCATCCTCTCTCATCTCACACACTCTCCCTCTCTCTCTCTAAAAACCCTAGAACTTCACTAACCAAGCATCCTCTCCTCTCCCTCTCTCGGATCAAACCGGAAACAACAACAAGGAGCTCTCGGATCATCTCGGATCACCCCGGTTCAAGCTCATTGTCACCACTCGGAAACTCCCTTCACCAATCTTCCATACCTTCACACTTTTGACTACTAATCGGTTAGTGTTTTAAGTGTTTACCATGATTTTGGTGCATTATGGTTGATAGCATGATAAGGATAGTGTGTTTTAGCTTGAATGAGAAGATTAATATGATATGCCTCCTCTCATGATATGGTAACATGAATAATGATCCTTGATACTATGAATATGTTATGAATATGTTATGAATAATGATTATGTTAACCGAGGATTGTATGTCTAGCATGTTGTTTAAGATGTTGTTTAAAATGATGATATTTCTTGCCAAAATTGATATGGATAGCTTAGTGTGTTCATGACTAGATAATGCATGCTAGATAGTGTGAGACAAATGTTGCCTTAGTGATGATATGCAAGTTGTCGTACATGTCCCTGTTTTGGGTGAAAGGTATGCTAGAATTAGGATTTGAATATGATGAATATGTGTTTAATGTGTATGAATATTGGATGAACTGTTTGAATATATGATGAATGAACATATGAAGAACAGTTTGAAGATCATGAAAATATTTGAAAAGGCTGTGTTTGATCTGAATTGTTGGAAATTAGACAATAAAACATGTTTTAAGCATTCTATTGGTTAGTACAAAATTACATGAAATTGCAATTGTATTGGTTAGTACATCTGCCAGGTTCTAGAAGGTTTCTTGTGCACGTTTCCGAGGTTGCGACTCGCAACCCCCGGTTGCGACTCGCAACCAAACCTTGACAACTCGAGACTACACCGGTTGCGACTCGCAACAAGACCATGACAAGTCGAAACCCTTGTTGCGACTCGTAACCAAGACATAACAGGACGGAACACTTGTTGCGACTCGTAACCAAGACGTGACAAGCCGCAACCTCCGGTTGCGACTCGCAACTGAGTGTCCTGGTCTCGACTGGGCTGTTAGTTATTGGGCCTAAGTGTATTCACTGTACATGCTTGTTACTGTTTAGTTGGGCTACGTGTTAACTGCTAACTGTTGCTATTAAAGAACTTAGACGGGCCCAATGACTTATTGATAATTATATGTTGTGCATGCTATGTGTTAGTTATGTGTTAGATTATGCGTGTTTACTTGTACCCCAACTTGACCCATATTCGGTAACCATACTAGGACGTGGTGACCAACGTGATAGGCCGGGTAATTAATCTACCGAGCAACCCAAGGTGAGTTCACAACCTAAAGCATGTATTCCCGGTGGTTTGGGAAACGGAACTAAAAACAACACTATCCCTTTTTAAGGGATACAACCTACTTTTCTTCCCTTGTTATTGGGAACCTTTTAGTTAATTACTGTTTATACGGATTGCAACCAACGGCACTAAACGAAACTCTATCACTTAAAAGTCCCTACTACTTAATACCGATTAGTCGCCGGGGCCAGGCGAACGGGTTATTAGTTGATAGCGCTATTTAGGTCTAACCAACCTCACACCGTGCCAAGGTATGGGATCGGTCGTGAACTAATGTACTCAGGCATCCGTCAATGATGATAGAACATTGACATCGGGGCACTCTCTTGCGGATACGCAACGGTCACCTAGTGTTCGGTATTGGAAAAACAGTTTAGTTGCTAACTTTTGGGGTAGCTCCCCATGGCATGTATAAACGGATAAATTAACTGGTGAAACAAGTTTTTGGTAATTAAAACTGGACAACTAGTGAACTCACTCAGCATTATTGTTGACCCCTTACTGCATGCTTTGCAGGTAACCAGTGACTCAGGAGCTTGCAGCTTGGGAAGTGTAGTGGTCGCCTAAACCCGCATGTTGGGTTCTAAATAATTTGAACTATGAACTCTGTTTAAACTATTTTATCTATGCTTCCGCTACTTACTTAACTGTTATTTGAACCTAAACATTTGAACTTTAACTATGGTGCTTACTAACCATTATGGTTGGTGATCATCCTTACTATTATCCAATGCTCAGTATAATTGGTGGCTGGATCCTGGTCGGTCACGCCCTCAAGCGGACGGTACTCCGCAGGTGGATTTTGGGGGTGTGACAGATTGGTATCAGAGCCATTGGTTATAGTGAACTTGGTTTTAAAAAGAAGAGTCTTTTTGAGAAAAACCAGACTATAACCCGTGACTCGTGACGACACTACACTCCAAGGGCAAGACTCGACATACTAGACCTCGTAGCTCGGACTTGTGTTTACCTGCTTGTTTATCTTATATTGACTGCTCTATTATACATACTAGTGTGCCTGATTAGATAGATACACCTCCCTCTTCTATCTTATTCTCGCTACGTTACGACATCACACTCATACTGTGTTTTCTGGTTATGAAGACAATGAGTGGACGCGGAAGAGGAAGCGTTAACATGACTCAGGCTCAATTCGCCAACTTGCTCAACACGGTGGCTGCAGCTTTCGCAGCTCACCCTGGAGGTAAACTCGTTGCTATAGGATGTTTAGATCCTACCCTCACATCGTCTTTTCACCTCTAAACCTATTCGCTTCACTTCTCGCAACAGGTCAGCCTGCGCCTGCGCAACCACGTGTTTGTACTTTCAAAACCTTCATGGATGGCAAGCCCCTCCCTTTCAACGGCACTGAGGGTGCCATAGGCCTTCTGCACTGGATTGAAAAGGCCGAAGCTGTCTTCGCTGTCTGCGAGTGTCCCCCTGCTAACTGGGTTAAGTACGCAACTGGTACGCTTGAAGGAAACGCGCTTTCATGGTGGAAAGCACAGATTCAGATGCTTGGTCTGGAAACTGCTAATGCTACTGCATGGGAAGATTTCAAGGACATGATCAAGGAGGAGTACTGTCACAGGGATGACATCCACAAACTCGAGAACGAGTACTATGCGCTCAAGATGGTTGGGTCAGAGATTGAGACCTACACCAAGCAGTCCAACGACTATGCTGCACTTTGCCCAAACATGTCCCAACCTATGTATCGAAGGGTCGAATTGTACATCAAAGGCTTGGTCCCAGAAATCCGGAGCCATGTGACCTCGGCCAACCTCAATACCATACAGCCTGTGGTTCGTCTTGCTCACAAACTCACCAATCAGGCTGTGGAAGAGGGCAAGCTACCTCAGAGGATCGGTGCTACTGCTGGAACTTCGGGTGATAACAAGCGAAAGTGGGATGGAAGTCAGGGAAAGGATGCCAACCCCACTCAGGCCCCAGTTCAACAAAGGAAAACTGAAAGCAACAAGGGCCCTCAGCAACAGGGTGGCTATCGAGGAAACCACCCTAAGTGTAACAAATGTAACCGACATCACAGTGGGCCATGTGGAAAAGGTCAGTGTCAGCGATGCAACAAGATGGGGCATGAAGCCAAAGACTGCCGAAGCCAGTTCCCCGCTAGGCAGAATCAGCAACAACCACAGCAACAGCAACAACAAGGGAACAACCGTGGATGCTTCAAGTGTGGGGCAATGGGGCACATGCGAAAGGATTGCCCTGAGCTGAATCAAAACAACAACAATCAGGGTGCTGGGAACAATAACAACAATGCTGGAAATGGTGCTAGAGGAAAAGCTTTTGTGATTGGAGCCGGAGAAGCAAGGAATGACCCCAACGTTGTAGCGGGTAAGTTCCTACTTAATGATCGTTATGTTTCCATGCTATTTGATTCCGGAGCAGATGCTAGTTATGTATCCCTACGTATTAGTAAGAAACTTAAGCTCACTCTTACGCCGCTGAGCTCTAAGCACACCGTTGAAATAGCTAATGGTAGAAACCTCGAGGCCTCACACATAATTCGTAACTGCAAATTAGAGTTGTCTGGTCAGACCTTCCGTATTGATCTTTTCCCCATCGTTCTGGGAAGCTTCGACGTTATTATTGGTATGGATTGGTTATCCAAACATCGAGCTGAAATCCTCTGCCAAGAGAAAGCTATACGTATTCCCCGTCCCCCTGGCAAACCTCTTATAGTTCAAGGCGACAAGAGCGGAGAAGTCACAGGCATCATTTCGTTCTTAAAGGCCCAGAAGTACCTACGAAAGGGGCACACCGCTATCTTAGCACTCATTACCGACACCCAGAAAATGGAAAACAGGATTGAAGATTTTCCAGTGGTACGCGACTATCCCGAGGTATTCCCGGAGGAACTACCTGGACTCCCTCCTCACCGTCAGGTCGAATTTCAAATCGAGCTAGCTCCCGGAGCAGCGCCCATAGCTCGTGCACCTTATCGATTAGCCCCCGCGGAGCTCAAGGAGCTTTCTACTCAACTACAAGAACTTTTGGACAAAGGTTTTATCCGTCCTAGTTCATCACCCTGGGGAGCCCCAGTGCTCTTCGTCAAAAAGAAAGATGGTTCATTCCGAATGTGCATTGACTACCGCGAGCTTAACAAGGTTACCATCAAGAACCGTTACCCACTTCCCCGTATCGACGACCTGTTCGACCAGCTGCAAGGGTCGAGCTATTATTCCAAGATCGATCTGCGATCGGGTTATCACCAGCTGAGAGTCCGCAATGAGGACATCTCTAAGACTGCTTTCAGAACCCGCTATGGTCACTACGAATTCCTTGTTATGCCTTTCGGTATGACCAACGCGCCTGCAATCTTCATGGATCTCATGAACCGTGTATGCAAACCCTACCTCGACAAGTTCGTGATCGTGTTCATCGACGACATCCTAATCTACTCGAAGAGCCGAGAGGAGCATGAACGACACCTACGTCTTATTCTCGAACTCCTTCGCAATGAACAGCTGTACGCCAAATTCTCGAAATGTGATTTCTGGCTTAGAGAAGTCCATTTCCTTGGACACATAGTCAATCAAGAAGGGATTCATGTTGACCCCGCTAAGATTGAGTCCATTAAGAATTGGCCCGTACCTAAGACTCCGACCGAAGTTCGCCAATTCTTGGGATTGGCGGGATACTATCGGAGATTTATCAAGGGATTCTCTAAGATCGCTCAACCACTTACGACACTCACTCAGAAGGGTGTTGCTTACAAATGGAGTAATGCTCAGGAATCTGCCTTCCAGGAACTAAAGAAGAACCTTTGTAGTGCTCCTATTCTCTCCTTACCCGAAGGTACCGACGACTTCGTCGTCTACTGCGACGCTTCTATTCAAGGACTTGGCTGCGTATTGATGCAACGCGAGAAAGTTATCGCTTACGCCTCGCGACAACTCAAGGTCCACGAACGGAATTATACGACGCATGACTTAGAATTTGGAGCTGTGGTCTTCGCGCTCAAACTTTGGCGACATTACTTGTACGGCACCAAGTGCACGATTTACACTGATCACAAGAGTCTCCAGCACATAATGGGGCAAAAGGAGTTGAATATGCGGCAACGCCGATGGGTCGAACTCCTAAATGACTACGAGTGTGCAATCAAATACCATCCGGGCAAGGCTAATGTGGTAGCCGACGCCCTCAGCAGAAAGGAGACCAAACCCAAGCGTGTTCGTGCTTTACAGCTCACTATCCACTCGAACCTCCCTAACCAAATTCGGGATGCTCAAGTCGAAGCATTGAAAGCCGAGAACATCAGGGCCGAGTCCCTGCGAGGATCGAGACAGCGAATGGAACAAAAAGAAGACGGTGCTTACTACGTAGCCGGACGCATATGGGTTCCGCTTTATGGAAATTTACGTGACCTTGTGATGGATGAAGCTCACAAGTCCCGTTACTCAGTACATCCGGGTTCGGATAAGATGTACCACGACTTGAGGGCTACCTATTGGTGGCCTGGCATGAAAGCCCACATAGCAACGTATGTCAGAAAATGCTTAACCTGCGCAAGAGTCAAGGCTGAGTATCAGAAACCATCAGGCCTACTCCAACAGCCAGAAATCCCGCAATGGAAATGGGAGCAGATTTCCATGGATTTTGTTACTAGCCTGCCTAGGTCTCAGCGCGGAAATGACACCATTTGGGTAATAGTGGATCGCTTAACTAAGTCTGCACACTTCTTGGCCATTAAAGAAACAGACAAGTTCTCTACCCTAGCAGAGGTATACCTAAAAGAAGTGGTCTCGAAGCACGGAGTGCCTACCTCTATTATTTCTGATCGAGACGCGCGTTTTACTTCTGAGTTGTGGCAAGCCATGCACAAATCTTTTGGCTCACGTTTAGACATGAGCACCGCGTATCACCCGCAAACGGATGGGCAGTCTGAACGCACCATCCAAACCCTCGAAGACATGCTTAGGGCATGTGTGATCGACTTTGGCAAGAATTGGGAGAAGCACCTACCGTTGGTAGAATTCTCCTACAACAACAGCTACCACACCAGCATTCAGGCAGCACCCTTTGAGGCATTGTACGGCCGTAAATGCCGATCGCCTCTCTGCTGGGCTGAGGTTGGTGACAGCCAGATCACAGGCCCGGAACATGTAGTCGACACCACAGAAAAGATTGCCCAGATTAGGCAACGCATGGCGGCAGCTCGTGACCGTCAAAAGTACTACGCTGATAAAGATAGGAAACCTCAAGAGTTCCAGGTTGGTGAACGGGCTCTACTTAAGGTCTCACCCTGGAAGGGTGTGGTTCGTTTTGGAAAACGGGGCAAGCTTAATCCAAGATATGTCGGACCCTTTGAGGTTACCGAAAAGATCGGCACGGCCGCTTACAGATTGAATCTGCCTGAAGAACTGAGTGCTGTGCACAACGTCTTCCACGTGTCTAATCTGAAGAAGTGCCTGTCAGATGAAACACTCGTCATTCCTTACAAGGAACTTACTATTGATGAACAGCTACACTTTACTGAGGAACCGGTTGAGATCACGGATCGTGAGATCAAAACCCTCAAACGTAGCCAGATACCCCTCGTGCGAGTTCGTTGGAACTCACGCCGTGGCCCAGAGTTTACCTGGGAGCGGGAAGACCAGATGAAGCGCAAGTATCCCCAGCTGTTCCCAAATGAAACCCCCAGCACTGAAGCTACAACTGAATTTCGGGACGAAATTCCAAACTAACGGGGGGATGATGTGACACCCCGTTGAAACGCTCTCACTTTTACTAGCTTGTCAGTGGCTGCTTTAACTTTCGGGACGAAAGTTCTTAAAACTTGGGGATAATGTGACACTTCGGGTTCTCCCCGAACCAACTGTCGTCTTTAAATGTATGTATGTGCGTATATGTATAATATTAAATGAAAGTTATGAATTATTTTGGCGTGCTATGTGATCCATGTATTAAATTATGTGTATGTATTATATAGATGAGTGTATGTGTGTTATATGAGTGGGCCGAGACCCCAAAGGACCCGACTCGAAGATACTCGGGCCGGTTGGGCCGTGACCTTAGCCCACCCGGAAACCTCCCTAACCCACTCGGATATATATAACCGGCTAACCCTCACACACTCTCCTTTTTCACTCTTTCACCTCATCCTCTCTCATCTCACACACTCTCCCTCTCTCTCTCTAAAAACCCTAGAACTTCACTAACCAAGCATCCTCTCCTCTCCCTCTCTCGGATCAAACCGGAAACAACAACAAGGAGCTCTCGGATCATCTCGGATCACCCCGGTTCAAGCTCATTGTCACCACTCGGAAACTCCCTTCACCAATCTTCCATACCTTCACACTTTTGACTACTAATCGGTTAGTGTTTTAAGTGTTTACCATGATTTTGGTGCATTATGGTTGATAGCATGATAAGGATAGTGTGTTTTAGCTTGAATGAGAAGATTAATATGATATGCCTCCTCTCATGATATGGTAACATGAATAATGATCCTTGATACTATGAATATGTTATGAATATGTTATGAATAATGATTATGTTAACCGAGGATTGTATGTCTAGCATGTTGTTTAAGATGTTGTTTAAAATGATGATATTTCTTGCCAAAATTGATATGGATAGCTTAGTGTGTTCATGACTAGATAATGCATGCTAGATAGTGTGAGACAAATGTTGCCTTAGTGATGATATGCAAGTTGTCGTACATGTCCCTGTTTTGGGTGAAAGGTATGCTAGAATTAGGATTTGAATATGATGAATATGTGTTTAATGTGTATGAATATTGGATGAACTGTTTGAATATATGATGAATGAACATATGAAGAACAGTTTGAAGATCATGAAAATATTTGAAAAGGCTGTGTTTGATCTGAATTGTTGGAAATTAGACAATAAAACATGTTTTAAGCATTCTATTGGTTAGTACAAAATTACATGAAATTGCAATTGTATTGGTTAGTACATCTGCCAGGTTCTAGAAGGTTTCTTGTGCACGTTTCCGAGGTTGCGACTCGCAACCCCCGGTTGCGACTCGCAACCAAACCTTGACAACTCGAGACTACACCGGTTGCGACTCGCAACAAGACCATGACAAGTCGAAACCCTTGTTGCGACTCGTAACCAAGACATAACAGGACGGAACACTTGTTGCGACTCGTAACCAAGACGTGACAAGCCGCAACCTCCGGTTGCGACTCGCAACTGAGTGTCCTGGTCTCGACTGGGCTGTTAGTTATTGGGCCTAAGTGTATTCACTGTACATGCTTGTTACTGTTTAGTTGGGCTACGTGTTAACTGCTAACTGTTGCTATTAAAGAACTTAGACGGGCCCAATGACTTATTGATAATTATATGTTGTGCATGCTATGTGTTAGTTATGTGTTAGATTATGCGTGTTTACTTGTACCCCAACTTGACCCATATTCGGTAACCATACTAGGACGTGGTGACCAACGTGATAGGCCGGGTAATTAATCTACCGAGCAACCCAAGGTGAGTTCACAACCTAAAGCATGTATTCCCGGTGGTTTGGGAAACGGAACTAAAAACAACACTATCCCTTTTTAAGGGATACAACCTACTTTTCTTCCCTTGTTATTGGGAACCTTTTAGTTAATTACTGTTTATACGGATTGCAACCAACGGCACTAAACGAAACTCTATCACTTAAAAGTCCCTACTACTTAATACCGATTAGTCGCCGGGGCCAGGCGAACGGGTTATTAGTTGATAGCGCTATTTAGGTCTAACCAACCTCACACCGTGCCAAGGTATGGGATCGGTCGTGAACTAATGTACTCAGGCATCCGTCAATGATGATAGAACATTGACATCGGGGCACTCTCTTGCGGATACGCAACGGTCACCTAGTGTTCGGTATTGGAAAAACAGTTTAGTTGCTAACTTTTGGGGTAGCTCCCCATGGCATGTATAAACGGATAAATTAACTGGTGAAACAAGTTTTTGGTAATTAAAACTGGACAACTAGTGAACTCACTCAGCATTATTGTTGACCCCTTACTGCATGCTTTGCAGGTAACCAGTGACTCAGGAGCTTGCAGCTTGGGAAGTGTAGTGGTCGCCTAAACCCGCATGTTGGGTTCTAAATAATTTGAACTATGAACTCTGTTTAAACTATTTTATCTATGCTTCCGCTACTTACTTAACTGTTATTTGAACCTAAACATTTGAACTTTAACTATGGTGCTTACTAACCATTATGGTTGGTGATCATCCTTACTATTATCCAATGCTCAGTATAATTGGTGGCTGGATCCTGGTCGGTCACGCCCTCAAGCGGACGGTACTCCGCAGGTGGATTTTGGGGGTGTGACATCCACCATGCTTTTAACACATTACACCCGCCCCGTTACCTAATCACTTCCCTAATCCTAGTGGTTCAAACAGTTACAAATGGTTCACATAATTCAAAAGGCTACAAATGGTTCACATAAATCAAACGGTTATAAATGGTTCACACAATCAAATGGTTACAAATGGTTCAAAATGTAAAACAATGTGTCCATATGCTGGATGAGCATATGCAACAAAATGTAATGTAAAACAAGGTGCTAGCATGCTAAGTGAACATACATAGCATAAAATGTAATGTAAAACGATGTACTAAATATGAATACAATGGACATACATAGCATGTGATGTGATGTAAAACAATGTACTAAGTATGCACACAATGGACATACATAGCATAAACACAATGAAATCATGTACTATAGTGTACTAATAAACATAGCAAGTATATGATATGAAAACATGGAAAGCATGAAAGTAACAAGTAGGCACATGTGTTTCACCCCAAAATGTTTGGAAAATAGTAAAAGAGGGGACTATGTACTCACTTGAGGATGCTTAGGAGTCTTGACTAACAACCAAGCACAGCTAGAGAGATCACGGAAATCAAACGGCATGAGGTTTCATAAACCAAATGAGTATTGGAACTCATATGATGTGGTCTAACAAAGCCTACATACTAAAATGAAACCTAACCTAAGTGCTTACGACCCATTACGACCCGTTTAGGTGGCTTATGCTACTTTAACGCGTCATTCGCGTAGAACACGTTCGGAACGCCTAACTAGTCCTATGAAAAGTATTATATGCCTAAACATGTTTAATTATGTTGCATAATCAGTTAAGTGATAAAAGTTTATGTTACTTATGCTTAAAATTCAATTATGCATGAAAAGGGCATTTTGGTCATTTTCCTAAGCCATATAAACTACCTATCATACAACTACTTAAACGAAGTGACCATAACGTATAACCTCGGAAGGTTATTCCCTATACAACTATGGTCACTAAACATGTTTGGTCGGATCCTAATGATCGACCAAACGAGTCTAGTTTGAAAGTCTAAGCGGTTGTTTAGACCGCTTGACTTACGACTCTACATAAGTACTAATCTAAAAGTGACGAGCTAAACATGTTTAAAACATGTTTAACAAAGTTTGAAAACAAGTTAGATATCAAAACAAATGGTTTTGATACCCAAGAATAGTTTGGTTACAAAATACGCTTAAATACGCATTTTGGCCGAAACTATGACTCGTCACTATACCTAATCAACGTGGTAATCAGTAGGTATAGTCACTAGGGACTATAACCATCGTGATTATGCTCACGTTGCGAAGTTCACTCGAACTTCGTGTTGACCAAAGACTGGTCAAAGTAGAAAGTCAAACACTGTTTGACTTTCACGCTAGAAAAGCGATAAAAGAACGAAAGAAGCTTACAAAGGGTCCAAGCTAGGAAATCATGATCCAAATAGCTCAGGTATGAGGTGTTGAAACCCCAAATTAGAGCCATTTAAATCAGATTGTGAGTTGCAACAATGACAGGTGAAGGGTATTTATAGATTTCCTTGAAACGTTAAGATCGTTCATCGTAATACGTGCTTTGATCTCAACCGTACATGTGCACCCCTTGTTTTGTGAAACCATGGGAGACCCTAGTATGAGTCCATGGTATCATAAAAACCATTAAACACCAGCCCATGGTTTGCAAAACCATGGGCTAAAACCACCAAAACTTCAAAATTGGACTAGGTTCATTGAATCTGGTCAGAAATTTCAAAAATGGTCCCTGCACTTGTAAAACATGATTTTTGGCACTTTTAAGCCCTGTTAACCCCATTTCAAGGCTTTAAAATAAAGTTAAAGTATAGGGAACTTAAAATATGCTCAAAAACATCTTGGATGTCGGTTCGTTTGGTCGTACGGTTGTGTTTTTCGGTTAATTACGACGGAAATCGTAATGAACGCAAAAACGATCCAAATTACGCGAAGAATGGAATTTTATCATGCCAATCATTAAAATAAAATATTTTAATGATTACATAAATTTTTGGATGTCCGGATATTTTCAGGACGTAAGATATGCGCGAAAATGCAAACTTATGCACCTTTTACGCTTTTAGCATACCGAACCCCTCAAAGCCCATTTCAAAGCTATGTAAAGGATATTTATGGTATGTTTAACTTATGATCAAGTTCCGAAATGTTCGTTACAGTACGAATCGACATACTTTCGCAGTTTGTCGAAATTAGTCCCTGTAAGTGAATAAACTTGAAATCGCCATACCAAACCTTCCAAAACGTATTTCTAAGTTATGTAAAGGTTATTTAAGGTATGTTAAGCCTATGTCACTGTTCTGGAGTGTTTGTTGCATTAAACTGGTTATTTTTAAGCGTCAGATTGCGTATAACCTTCCAGAAAACGATTTAAAGCTCGAAATCGAACAAGAACTGATATGTGCAAACGATACACATATTTTTACAAATCCCAAGTATGAAACACAATATCTCATTAACTTGGTATTTTTTTGATGGTTGAAGAGGCACAGATGTCACAGTCTCCCCTACTTTAGGAAATTTCATCCCGAAATTTATTGGTAGAAGTCGGTCTGTGACGTTGTGTTAAATAATTGCCTTGCATGGAATCTAGGGTGTTTATCTATTTGCGTAGAATAACCCATCAAAGACATGCAAAGCATAATCTTGTTTTCTCTCAACGGACATTTTTCAGAAACGAAAATGAACGAAAAAAAAAATCAAGGATATTCATTTCCCTCGATGGATATTCTTCAGAAACGAAAATGAACGGAATGAGTCATTTTCCACAATGGGTTTTCTTCAGAAACGGAAATGAAGGAAAAATCAAGGATATTCATTTCCCACGATGGATATTCTTCAGAAACGAAAATGAATGGAATGAGTCATTTTCCACAATGGGTTTTCTTCAGAAACGGAAATGAAGAAAAAATCAAGGATATTCATTTCCCCCGATGGATATTCTTCAGAAACGAAAATGAACAGAATGAGTCATTTTCCACAATGGGTTTTCTTCAGAAATGGAAATGAAGGAAAAATCAAGGATATTCATTTCCCTCGATGGATATTCTTTAGAAACAAAAATGAATGGAATGAGTCATTTTCCAGAATGGGTTTTCTTTAGAAACGGAAATGAAGGAAAAATCAAGGATATTCATTTCCCTCGATGGATATTCTTCAGAAACGAAAATGAACGGAATGAGTCATTTTCCACAATGGGTTTTCTTCAGAAACCGAAATGAAGGAAAAAATCAAGGATATTCATTTCCCTCGATGGAAATTCTTCAGAAACGAAAATGAACGGAATGAGTCATTTTCCACAATGGGTTTTCTTCAGAAACGGAAATGAATAGGATTAACTCTAGACACATGATAAAACTTGCTGTGGATTTTGTGCACTAAATTCCATAATTATGTACGCGTCCATAATTACGTAATTCCTTGCACAGTCCGCACAGTGCATTTCATAATGTGTAGGGGAAGAAAATCAAACCTGTGATGAGTGTGACTAGACTACCATAGGGTTGACAAATGATCTCTTTAATTGGATCACCAAGGAGTCTTTTCAGCTATATCATTACATGATATTCCTAACCAGATTTTTTTGGATCAATATGTTTAACTAGACCACTCAAGGGGTCCAATTATAGAAAAGTACTTCAAAACCCAAGGGACTTAACTACAACGTAGAAGTCCATTGAGGATTTAAGATAGTACCTTTGGATATCCTACTATGTATCCCTTATACGAAGACATAAAAGGGAACACATAAGCACATATTCACATAATTGTTTAACTTGACCTTTAATTTGTTATCTTTGGACACGGAAATTTAAAGCACACCAGGAATCCAATCCATGGATTTCATTTGGCACTTTAATCATTTTCAAGAGTCTATCTATGAAGATAGGAAAATCTTAATAGGAATTCGGCTTTATCTTTATTGAATCGTAATGTACGTATTAAATCATACAAAGAATTCAATTAAGGGCTCCGATGAACGATATCCATCCACAAGGATCCAATTATGAGGATAGAAAGATCCTACATGGAATTTGGAATTTGTGTAACGAGAGGTGTTCCGACACCTTGCACTAGGCGTGCTTAAATCGATACACAAGGTAGAAAGTTCATGAGGTTGAGGCGCTAGATATGCCAAGGCGACATATGAAGCAGAATTTGAAGGTTGAGCAGCAGCAGGATTTGTAACAGCTTCGCTTTGGATTGCAAAGCGGCACATGTTAACCAAATATCCCCATCCACTGTGGGTACATTTGAAACAGGGTATTTGATTCGGATGATGAAGGTGGCATTGATTGCACCAAGGAGCAGTTCCCTTATACGGCTTCATCCCTGAGGCGAGTCATGGTGATAGCTAAATCAACGGTCCTCTGGAGTACGACGCCTATTTGCTGGGTAATTGCAGCACCTGGTTCGGACATTTGAGTGTTGTTGCGATGAAGAGGCATTTTGAAGATAATGGAAGGCATAGGAGGAAACAAGCGAAAGATAGTCAAAAGAGAATGATAACGCATGAAGATTGTGACCATTTGTTTGTTACCGAAGGCAAACAAATGAGACGGTGACTAATCAAAGTAAATGGGTTAATATAATGTATCGCGAAGACATGTTCGCCTATAAGTGGACACTCACCCCAAGAGTTCCCAGGTAAGAGTGACTGGTCCGATACTGCGGATTTGTACGAACACTCTAGCCTTAGAAAGAAGACCCAGGGTACAGGCACCCACCCTTCCAGTTTGCACGTGTTCACATTAATGAGACCCAAACTTTGACGAGATCTTGAAAACTTAGAGGGTTCAAAACCTAGTAATCAAGCATCCTAGAACAGATGATTGGTTTTCAAGGCGGATTCGAAATTTATGTTCTTATTGTGGTTGTCACTTAAGGATAATTGACGGTATCGTTTTAAAACTAAACACAAGATAACTTGTGTTAGGGTCCTAGGAAGGTTATAGTCTAGGTCAAAGCATTACTAATAACCTAATTCCCTATAACCATTGGCTCTGATACCAACTTTTCTGTCACACCCCGACCACGTAAAACAACAAAACGTGGCGGAAACATCAGGGAGTGTTGTAATAGAATCATTGTTTCACAACCATGGATTAAACAATTTCGTTTTATTGAATTAACTGTATTACATTAAAATTGGAATTAGAAACAAAATGTAGGATCGTTGTTTGACCCGAACTAGTCATTCAGAAGAGCTTTATATCCGAGTCAAAGGCGGAATCAATGAAACGGACGTTGAAACAGCTTGATACTCTTTAATATGTCACTATGATTGATTTAACAACGAGTTACAACCTGGACAAATTTTGGCAGCACCTCGTTACAAGTTCTGGATCCGTTACCAAATGAAATGAACAAGTGCCCTATATATAGTGGGTGAGATTTCGCTTGAAATGAACCAAGACCAGTTCAAGCGAAATTAACTAATCTGATTTCGCTTGAACTTGTCACTTGGCACTTTCAAGCGGAATCACTGGTAAACTCACTAATCTCAGTTTCTAGCACCTCGAGCACTGATTATCCTATCCTATCTCATTACATGATACAAGACGAAGTCAATAGACATATTGCACTAACAGACTCCCCCTTGGATATTGACGAAGTCTTCAGTGTCTAGTCTCTATCATGACACATCTTCAGTCTTGATCAATCTTCATGCTCTTTCCAAATTGTCTATCATTGCAAGCATTCTCTTCACAGGTTCAAACTCTCATCCTTGCTCTATCTTTGTCAGCATCTTCAGGCTCCCCCTTTCATCAAGCTTCCGTGCTTTAGGGATCGACACCTTGCTTTCCGGTTACAAGCTCCCCCTTGCTTTGAGCTTGTCTTCAGACTCCCCCTTAGACTCAGCTTCTGGGATCGTAGTCTGGTATCATACCTGCAATCACTCAAATATTTATAAGTAACAGTATTTCAAATTTCTAGTTATCCAGGAATTTTAACCTGGCTCTTTCAAACGATTTAAACCACTCCCCCTATTAACAATCTTTACAGATTTAGCAGTGTTAAGTATCCAACTCCCTCACAGTTCATCTTCCAAGTCCAAACTAATGACCTTGGAGATATCACAAACTATTTTTGAATTTTGATTTTTAATTCAAGTTTCAAATTAATGTACTTGTTTTATTTTCAGAAACACAATCAGCTTACTTAGATTTTGAAACTCGGCATTTCAGACATCAGTTGTCGAAACTAAAGCAGAATCAAAAATCTTTTTGTATTTTCTGAAATATAAAGCAGTAAAGTAATATATACAAACATATTTACAAACAATATTTTTGTTTGAGCTTGCGTTAGAGGATCATATCAGTTTATGACAAGTCACTAGTACCATTGAGCTTAGTTACACATTAAGAATTAAACAATTCACTTAGATTGTCGATATACTGGTCCACTTAAATTTTCACACAAATTTCAACTGATTCAGGATACGAATTAGGTGTATTAAGAACTTAAACTCATTCATGTGTCCCACCTCTTGAATATACTCCCGTATCCAGATCCCAATATTCAGTCTTACAGGTGAATATACCTAGATGATATCTGTAAGGGGTTAAATTACGAAACCGTGAGAGCTCAGGTCAGAACTTCCGTTCAGCAGAGAGATGACAGCTTTGACTTTAGGTGTGTTCCCATTAGAGAATCTTTTCTTCAACAACACATGATTAGCATTTTTCAATGTTTCATTATTTGTTGTACTGAGGGTGATGATATATTTCAAGCAAGCAGAAAGTATTATACGGGGACTAGGCCATTGCTTCCGCAAAATCAGAAGTCCCGGGATAATACCCCAGATATCACTGAGTATAAAGACCTAGTATTTCAGAAAGAGGGGTCCTTCAAACGAGATTTCAGGGGTTACCTATATATCCAAGTAGTGTTCCCCACAAAATAAGCAAGTTTGAATTTAGGTTTATATCCCGAAAAAGTTTACTAAATGTTTAAAAACCTATCGGCATATCATCAGTGAAAGTATTTAACTCTATTTAATCATTACATTTCTTCAGCATACTGTAACTGTCTACTGATGTACTATCATTTCCTCTTTTTACACAAAAACTCAATTTTTGAATTTTATCATGTTTTTGGCTTTTTCAAATTTTCAAATGTTTTTGTATTTTCTAACAATTTTTCTCCCCCTAAAATGCAAAGCCATTAAAAGAAAATTTGACAACCAATACTGATAGCTTTATCTCGCCATCCATTTTCTGCTTTCCGTGCTCTGTTTTGCATAAAATGTAAAGTAAAGCAGTAATTACCCCCATGATTTACAACACATTGATATTTTACAGTTTGAAAACCGTTTTTCAATCTTGTGAAATTAATCATGTTTGTTCAGCCGTGAGGGTTTCGGCGTATTCAATCAACATATATATTTTTTTAATTTTCTATTTTTGACAAAAATTAAAACCAAACATATTTTTGGTTTTTAATTTTTCAAATTTTTAGGGTTTTTGAAAATATTGTTTATTTATGTACAGAAAAACAAATAAACTCCCTGTTTCAACAACACAGGGTCCAGCAGCCTCTTCCTCCTTTCCATGTGCCAGGCTGCTCCAACTTTCATTCTCATAATCTTTGGTTTTCTTGAGAACCTGCACATGCAAGAATTTGATCGTTTGAACAATGCAACACAAGCCTGTTTAGACTCAGGTAGTTGAACATGAATCTTTCCAGGTAGAACTGGATAATTTCTTTCATTTTTCTCAAAAACATTATCAAATTTAACTTCAACTTTTTCATCTTTTATCGAATCGACATATTTCTTAACACCCCATGTTTGACCTTTTGGTGTTCCTCATTTGTAAAAATGTGATTCTTTTTGAACACTTTGTTTTTAAACAACATTTGGTTTCCAAAACTGTTGGGGTTTTGTCATATCAACAGTTGTTTTCCAACTTTGAGTTGTTCTGACTCTTGGTGTGTGAGAATTCCAGGTCTGTCTTGAATCCAACCTAATCATTTTTGATTTCCAAGTTTGATTCAAAGCAAACTTGTTTGTGTTGTACCTCCAAGTTTGTTTTGAGTCAAATCTGATCGACCTTTGTTTCACATTCTCAGATCTTTGTTCCTCAACATTATCAGTCTTCTTTTTGTCAACATCCATAGGTTTCGGATTTGGACACTTTCGTGCAAGATGTCCAAATTGATCACACTTGAAACATGTTCTCTTGGACACATCTTTGACCTGTGGTTGTTGCTTTTTCTTTTGAGCACAAAACTCTTCATTAGACTGTTGTCTAAATTTGAGTTTTTCCTCTTCTTCAAAACTTTTTCCTTGAACAAAACTCATTTTTGCCTGAAAATTTGGTATTTCATTTCTTTTCCAACCTTGTTTCTTCTTATAACGCAACCCAGCCTTCATGTTTTTCTTTTTGTAACCAGGTTTGTTATAAAAAGTTTTGTGACCTTTTCCAGCAAACTTTGAAATCTCAGATTTATCAATCTCAACCATCTTGAAAACTTATCAACCTTTTCTGAAATCACATTCTGAATCGGGAATACAACATCTATGAATAATTTGTCCGATCCAATCATGGTGTAAACCAATCCTTTTGAATCATCATTCAAATTTTTCTCGGATTTTGTGTTTTTCAAATATTCATCATGAATATTTCCTTCATTTTCATCCTGTGATTCAGACTTACCTGTATCACCTGACTTTTCTTTCAACACATTTTCAACGACTTTACCTACCACTTCTGAATCATGAGAATCATCAGATTTGGAATAGGTTATATCAATGTTGTCTGGCAATTGATCTACCATGTTGAAAGCTTTTTCGACCTTTTCCTCATCATAAAACACAAACTTTTCCAGTGGTGGAACTTGATGAAACTCTAAGCCAATACCTTTCATGTTTTGCTCAGAATCTTTCCCATCCGGTTTTATGTTGAAAATACATTCAAGCACATATGACGACGCGTGATAACTTTTTAATTTGTTGTTATCCTGTTCTAAATCAGCAATCTTACGCTTAAGTTTAGCACATCTTCAATATAAGAATTTACCACTTGTTGTTTTATCTCATACATTCGTTTTAGTTCATTTGATGTTTCAGAACAATATTTCAATCTTGATTGAACAAGTTTCATTTCACTTTTTACTTTTTCTAATGATTCTTTTGTAATATGATAAGCCAATTTTATTGAATCATACTCCTTTTTCATTTCTTGACAAATATTTTCTTTTTGAAAATATTCTTCTGTCATTTTAGAAACATTTTCTTTCAAAACTTCATTTTCTTTCTCTAACTTTTTACATTTTTCTAAAAGTGTTTCATTATTTTCTTTTAAAACTTGTTCTTTTTCAAGCATTTCTTTGTATTTACTTTTAAAAACTTCTTCGATTTTAGTAAACTCAAGATCTCTTGTTCTGAACCTTTCAGTACAAGCACTGCACGTTTCCATGCACTTCTTGCACTGTTCAACGATTTTGATTTGAGTTTCAGTGTCAGAATTTACCTCAGTGATTGGCACCTTGGTGTTTACTTCAGTTTCTGTCTGATCAGCTTCTTTCTGCTGCTTTCCATCAACAGCTTCAATATCAACACCAACTTCATCGCCAGCAACCTTCAAATTCTCATCTTTCAATCAATCAAACTTCCAATTTTCTTCTCAATTTCTCCAACCTACTGTTCTTCAGTAACAGCTTCTTTCACAACTTCTACATTCACCACCACTTCTTCTTTAACTTCTTCAACAGTCTTCACATCTTCTTCTTTAGCTACTTCTGCTTTAACCTCTTCAGCAGCTTTCTTCAGATTGTTTACCATCTCTTCAACATTCTTCTTCAATCTTTCTTCATTCCTCTTCCTCAGATTTGTTGTCATAGCATCTCTGATGATTTTATCCAGCCTTTTCATATATGTCTTGTCTTTTGCAACATTGGAATAATATTCGCCGAAACGAGGAATAACAAGAAGAACATCATCATGAATTATGTCACTTCTTGGAACAACCGGTTCACCTTGTTTGTTGACATAACATTCTTGTTTCTTATCCCATCTTTTGTTCGCAACAGCATTCTCATATTCTTCCTCCACTTTCTCCATTCTGCACCCCACAATGAATCTTTCTCTTTCAGTTTTCTCTTTCAAAATCTCTTCTCGAGTTTTCTCTTTTACTTCAGCAGTAACATTTTCTTCTTTGTTTTCATCTTTGATTTCAGCAACAAAAACATAATGTCGACTCTTTGATGGTTTTCTGCCATGAGCTGTAACTATATTTTCCAAACGATCTTCTTCTGGACAAATCTCACTCCAATCAAATCCTTTATCATGATGGATTACAACACAAGCTCTTGACTTTTCTCTGGGTTTATCTTCGATCATTTTTGGCTCTTCTTTACTTCGGTGGTAGATCGCCTTTCGATAATAATCATCATTGAAAGGACGTTCATTTCCTCCAGCTTCAGAATTAGTGCATTCTCTCTTGAAATGACCTTTTTGCTTACATCTGAAGTATATCACTTTGGATTTGTCAAATCCAAGCTTTGTTGATGGACCACCTAAAGATTGCTTCCCAGTAATCTCCATGTATCTTTGAGCTCTGCGAATGCACTTGCCAGACACCAACGGATGTCAATGTGCTCCATCTCTTCCGGATCAATCTGGTCGTAATCTTCTTTGGTTAACTCAGAATTTCCAATTTTTCCAGCTACCAGACCTTCATATGATTCCAGAACAGATGCAAGAAAACTCATTTGCTGCTTAGCTGCATTGATGCTCATTGCAGGAGAATTCTTCAGTTTGAGAGCAATGTTGCACAGAATTTCCTCAGCTTCATCAGAACTTGATTTTGAAGATGAATAATATCCAGAATGGTAACTTGATGAGGTTGTTTGTGGTTCTTTCATCTTCTCACCACTGAATGCTGTCTTTGGTGAACTGCCAACTTTCTCCGAAGGGACATTGCCTTTGTAGTATAGACCAACATTCTGATGATACGATGAACCACTCATCTTGTTTTGCTTTTGTAGCTCCAGATCATGACTCTCAATCTTTTCTAACAATGCATCAAGAGAAATTGTATCAAATTTATCATCATTTTTCAAGATAAAAACAAATGTTTGCCACTGATCAGCTCATGGTAACGCTTCAATTACTTTATCAACAACTTATTCTCTAGTTTTCACAATTTTAAATCTTTCTAGTTCAATCTTTAAATGACAAAACCTCTCAATCATTTGCCTCACTGTCTCTCCTTTTAAACTATCAAATAGATCAAATTCTTTTTTCAATAACGAGATTTTGTTTTTCTGAATTTGTTTACCCCCTTAGCTTTCACCTTCAAAGCATTCCACATAGATTTCGATGACCCATCATGTATTAACAATGAAAAAATATCTCGAACTGATTGCTGGATCAAAGCAATCATCTTCTGTTCGTATGAAAAATTTCTTTTTGTCTTCCTCTGAAAAATCTTTAATCAGAATTTCTTCTCCTTTGTCTTTTGTTGGGTTAGCATATCCAAACTTCAAACAAAACCAACTTCCATGTGCGTATGCCTTCGTCCAATTGACAAACCTCTCCTTCCACCATTCATAATCTTCAATGTTATCCAGCTTCGGAGGTTTTGAATAGGTTCCATAAAAGTTGTCATGTTTGATATTGTCCTTGATCGTTTTAGGTGTAACGTCTGAAGCATCCATTGTATCCGAGGTAAACGCTTTGTAAAACGTGTTGAAAAACTCTTCAGCCATGATATAAACCTGGACACAATCAAACAAACACAATCAGAATCAATAATATCAAATATTCCTCTTTTCAAGCGAAATATTGATTTCAAGCGAAATCACTTGTACAACTCTCTCAAGCGAAATCAGTTGTTCAAGCTGAATATCAACTTTCAAGCGAAATCACTTGTTGAACTTTCAAGCGAAATAAGACTTTCAAGCGGTATTCAACTTTCAAGCGGAATCAGGACTTTCAAACTGAATCTTCAAGCGAAATAGTAGATTCAAGCGAAATCTCATGCAATTCTTAAGCGAAATGAAGATTTGAAGCGAAATCAACCAGACTCTTCAAGCGAAAACAGAATTTTTGTTCAAGCGGAATCTCATTTTTGGTCTAATTTTGTCATTTTTACTTCGAAATTTGATCTGAAACTCTCAAGGGTTTGTTAATACACTGTTTCGCATGTACCGTAAAAAATTCATTTCATTTTCACTGGTAAAACTTGTCCAATTTGAAAAAGAAGGTGTAGAAGTCAGAAAATAGATGCAATCAAGCTAAACTCTTCTTCCTGAGCTCTAATACCACTTGTAGGATCGTTGTTTGACCCGAAATAGTCATTCAGAAGAGCTTTATATCCGAGTCAAAGGCGGAATCAATGAAACGGACGTGGAAACAGCTTGATACTCTTTAATATGTCACTATGATTGATTTAACAACGAGTTACAACCTGGACAAATTTTGGAAGCACCTCGTTACAAGTTCTGGATCCGTTACCAAATGAAATGAACAAGTGCCCTATATATAGTGGGTGAGATTTCGCTTGAAATGAACCAAGACCAGTTCAAGCGAAATTAACTAATCTGATTTCGCTTGAACTTGTCACTTGGCACTTTCAAGCGGAATCACTAGTAAACTCACTAATCTCAGTTTCTAGCACCTCGAGCACTGATTATCCTATCCTATCTCATTACATGATACAAGACGAAGTCAATAGACATATTGCATTAACACAAAACATGAACAAATAGACTTCTATTGTTATTAAGTCACTAAGGCCTTGTCCATTCCTATGTGAGCATACACCAATATCATCATCAAATATCATCAACTATTGTACCTGAAACACATGTGAAAATACGTCAACATAAAAATGCCGGTGAGTACATAGGTTTTATATGAGTGTCAGATTCATGGCTCGTTTTACATGTTGTAATACTTATTTAAAAACCTTATTTTAAAAAGTGTAGTATTGCAACAAAATAAACCAACTCAAATCAAGTTGATTATAATTTATAAAATGTCGTAGCCATGATTCTTAACTCCAAAACAGTTGTTTAATTAAACCCAGATTGTAAATCGTTTTTGAAATAAAAACTAGAATAGTATATATATCGTTAGAAAAACCTTGTAGTATAACTCTGTTTTGATAACCTTGCCCAAGTGATCTAGATGACGCAACCATATATATTGTGTTAAAAGCACTTATATATAGGAAGTACCAGCGGCGTATCCACCATGCTTTTAATGCATTACACCCGCCCCGTTACCTAATCACTTCCCTAATCCCTGTGGTTCAGACAGTTACAAATAGTTCACATAATTCAAAAGGTTACAAATGGTTCACATAAATTAAACGGTTATAAATGGTTCACACAATCAAATGGTTACAAATGGTTCAAAATGTAAAACAATGTGTCCATATGCTGGATGAGCATATGCAACAAAATGTAATGTAAAACAAGGTGCTAGCATGCTAAGTGAACATACATAGCATAAAATGTAATGTAAAACGATGTACTAAATATGCATACAATGGACATACATAGCATGTGATGTGATGTAAAATAATGTACTAAGTATGCACACAATGGACATACATAGCATAAACACAATGAAATCATGTACTATAGTGTACTAATAAACATAGCAAGTATATGATATGAAAACATGGAAAACATGAAAGTAACAAGTAGGCACATGTGTTTCACCCAAAAATGTTTGGAAAACAGTAAAAGAGGGGATTATGTACTCACTTGAGGATGCTTAGGAGTCTTGACTAACAACCAAGCAAAGCTAGAGGGATCACAGAAATCAAACGGCACCTAATATAGGTAACTACATTAATAACCGGACCTAAATCGGAAGATCAGATATGATGAGGTTTCGTAAACCAAATGAGTATTGGAACTCATATGATATGGTCTAACAAAGCCTACATACTAAAATGAAAACTAACCTAAGTGCTTACGACCCATTACGACCCGTTTAGCTAGCTTATGCTACTTTAATGCGTCGTTCGCGTAGAACGCGTTCGGAATGCCTAACTAGTCCTATGACAAGTATTATATGCCTAAACATGTTTAATTATGTTGCATAATCAGTTAAGTGACAAAAGTTTATGTTACATATGCTTAAAATTCAATTATGCATGAAAAGGGCATTTTGGTCATTTTCCTAAGCCATATAAACTACCTATCATACAACTACTTAAACGAAGTGACCATAAGGTATAACCTCGGAAGGTTATTCCCTATACAACTATGGTCACTAAACATGTTTGGTCGGATCCTAATGATAGACCAAACGGGTCTAGTTCGAAAGTCTAAGTGGTTGTTTAGACCGCTTGACTTACGACTCTACATAAGCACTAATCTAAAAGTGACGAGCTAAACATGTTTAAAACATGTTTAACAAAGTTTGAAAACAAGTTAGATATCAAAACAAATGGTTTTGATACCCAAGAATAGTTTGGTTACAAAATACGCTTAAATACGCATTTTGGCCGAAACTATGACTCGTCACTATACCTAATCAACATGGTAATCAGTAGGTATAGTCACTTGGGACTATAACCATTGTGATTACGCTCACGTTGCGAAGTTCACTCGAACTTCATGTTGACCAAAGACTTGTCAAAGCAGAAAGTCAAACACTGTTTGACTTTCACGCTAGAAAAGCGATAAAAGAACGAAAGAAGCTTACAAAGGGTCCAAGCTAGGTGAAGGGTATTTATAGATTTCCTTGAAACGTTAAGATCGTTCATCGTAATACGTGCTTTGATCCCAACCGTACATGTGCACCCCTTGTTTTGTGAAACCATGGGAGCCCCTAGTATGAGTCCATGGTATCATAAAAACCATTAAACACTAGCCCATAGTTTGCAAAACCATGGGCTGAAACCATCAAAACTTTAAAATTATACTAGGTTCATTGAATCTGGTCAGAAATTTCAAAAATGGTCCCTGCACTTGTAAAACTTGATTTTTGGAACTTTTAAGCCCCGTTAACCCCATTTCAAGGCTTTAAAATAATCTTAAAGTATAGGGAACTTAAAATATGCTCAAAAACATCTCGGATGTCGGTTCGTTTGGTCGTACGGTTGCGTTTTTCGGTTAATTACGACGGAAATCGTAATTAACGCAAAAACGATCCAAATTACGCGACGAATGGATTTTATCATGCCAATCACTAAAATAAAATATTTTAATGATTACATAAATTTTTCGATGTCAGGATATATTCAGGACATAAGATATGCGCGAAAATGCAAACTTATGCACTTTTGACGCTTTTAGTCTCTATTGATCAAATAAGTTTATTTTAGCATACCGAACCCTCAAAGCCCATTTCTAAGCTATGTAAAGGATATTTATGGTATGTTTAACTTATGATAAAGTTCCGGAATGTTCGTTACAGTACGAATCGACATACTTTCGCAGTTTGTCGAAATTAGTCCCTGTAAGCGAATAAACTTGATTTCGCCATACCAAACCTTCCAAAACTTATTTCTAAGTTATGTAAAGGTTATTTAAGGTATGTTAAGCCTATGTCACTGTTTCGGAGTGTTTTTTGCATTAAACTGGTTATTTTTAAGCATCAGATTGCGTATAATCTTCCAGAAAGCGATTTAAAGCTCGAAATCAAACAAGAACTGATATGTGCAAACGATACACATATTTTTACAAATCCCAAGTATGAAACACAATATCTCATTAATTTGGTATTTTTTTGATGGTTGCAGAGGCACAGGTGTCACAAAACGAGTGGCCAACCGATCGAATGGCCAACCGATCGGATGACCATCCGATCGGATAGCCATCCGTTCGGATGACACACTCCAACACTTTCTCACTCGCATCGTTTTACATGCCACTTATCTCTTATACTATCGTTCTGTAACTAGGCTGACTCTCTAGCGCTCACTTCAATCCATTAACTACCATCACTGTGAGTATACTCGAACCCTTTTTCGCTTAACGCACTTTTGGGTGTTACATACGTTTTCTATATCAAATCACATCAATCACACAACGTAAACACTTTTTATATGCTAACCTCTCTCACATGTTATACGTGACTTGCTGAATGCTTGTTTGTTATATTAACACATTGATTGCTGTCTACCTGCCTTAGCAATGATAGTACTATAGTTTGGACTCAGCACCTGTTTATTCAGGGGTTGTTAAGGATTTTACTTCATGTGTTCACAGTGGTGAACATGTGTTGCGCACTCTACAACTCGCAGTCATTGGTATTGATAAGATCTATGTCGATAACTTACGTGCTTTCACTTTAACGTACTACATGTTGGTTATGTGTAAATCGCTTTCGCTACTATTATGCTATCAAACTTGTATGCTCACCTTTACACTATGTGTATTGACTTTTACTTTAACGTATGTGACAGGTGCTTAAGATGCTAGGAATGCTGTGCTTTGGTGAATCAAGCTAGGGGTCTAGATATGTCACATTAAATCTGAGTTGTCAGAACATGTTATATGTCTTTGAGATACTTGGTCTGTAATAATTATTTACTTCGGTAAGTTATGGTATGGGACATAATATTTAATTATCAGGTAATTTAGTTGTTATGGATTTCTCCTGGACAATTTGTTTCGCTCAGTGCCATGCCCCGATATTTCTGCCGTCGGTTGGGGTGTGACAGTTTAGGCCATTGCTGACGCAAAATCAGAAGACCATGTATAATACCCCAGATATCAAACAGTATTAAGACCTGGTATCTCAGAATCAGACAACCTCTCAAACGAGATTTCGGAGGTTATCCATATATCCAAGAGATGTTCCCCACGAGATAAGCAAGCTATTGATATTTAGATTTATATCTCGAAATCAATTTACTAAGTGTGTAAAAACCTACTGGCACATCATCAGTGAGACCATTTTTCACATTTGACTTTCCATTTCTTTACCGTACTGTGATTGTCTACTGATGTACTATCATTTCCTCTTTTTACACAAAATTCTTTTGATTTTTCTCATGTTTTTGGCTTTTTCAAATTTTCAAATGCTTTTTGTTTTCTAAAAATATTTACTTCCCCTAAAATCCAAATAATTTAAAGAAAATTTGGCAACCCGATTTGAATAGCTTCATCTCGCCATCCATTTTCTACTTAGACACGCTTTGTCTTGCATAAAGTACCCACATGATTTACAACACATTGATTTTTAACAATGTTAAAACCATTTAATCACTTGTGAAATAATCATGTTTGTCAGCCGTGAGAGTTTCGGCGTATTCAATCAAAACATCTTTGTGTAAATTTTTTATTTTAACAAATTTAAATACAAACATTTTTTTCATTTTTCAATTTTTGACAAAATAAAAACATATTTTTGTTTGTTTTTTTTTTCTAATTTTCTATTTTTAGGGTTTTTGATTTATAGTTTATTTATATACAAAAACACATAAACTCCCTGTTTCCCATTCTCAGGGGTCTGCCACCTCCCATGCCATGCTACTCCTCATCTCTTGTTGACATTCATTCGTCTTCTGGAGCACCTGCACATTCAAACAATTCAATCATTTGAATAAAGCAACCCAAGCATGTTTTGACTCAGGTAGCTTAATATGTATCTTTCCAGGTAAAACTAGATAATGTCTGTCATTTTTCTCAAAAAATGTTTTATTTAATGTTCTCATTCACGGAAGTCTTTGTCTTTGCCACCCAGATTTGACCTTTTAAAACATTCCTTCGATAAAATCCTAAATCATTTTGAATGTTTTGTTTTGACAACTCAGTTTTAGTTCTCCAAAATTAGTGTGGCTGTGTTGCATCAACCGTTGTTTTCCAACTTTGTGTAGTCCTAAATCTAGGTGTCACTTGTTTCCAAGTTTGTTTTGATTCAAACTTGGTTGGCTTCTGATTCACAACATCATATTTCTTTTTCTCAACACCAACAGGTCTAAGATTTGGACACTTGCGACCAATATGTCCAATTTGATCACACTTAAAGCTTGCTCTATTTGAAACATCTTTAACCTGTTGTTGTTGTTTCTTTTGAGCATAGAACTCTTCATTAGACTTCGTCTAAATTGGAGTTCTTTCTCTTCCTCAGAACTTGTTCCGTGAACAAAGTTTATCTTTTTCTGATAATTTTCTTTTCAAATCGTTTCATTTTGTTTGGTTGCTTCTTATAACCCAACCTTCATGTTTTTCTTTTTGTAACTAGGTTTGTTATAAAAAGTTTTCTTTTCCAAAATCAGTTTCAAAACTTTGTCAATCTTTTCCAAAATCACAATCTAAATCGGAACTTCAATATCTGAGAATAATTTTTCCGATCCAATCATGTTATAAGCCAATCCTATCGGACCATCATTCTCATTGTTCTTAGCTTTTGAATTTTTAAGGTAACTTTCATGAAAACTTCCATCATTTTCATCCTGTGATTCCGACTTATCTGTTTTGATAGATTCATCTTGCACAACACTTTCAACGACCTTACCTACCACCTCTGAATCACAAGTATCGTCAGATTTGGAATAGGTTACGTCAAAATTATCTGGAAATTGATCAACCATGTTGAATGATTTTTCCACCTTCTCATCATCATAGAATGTAAACTTTTTCCCAAACGGGGGTGGAACCTGATGATATTCTGAACCAATTTCTTTCTTGTTTCTTTCAGAATCTTTATCATCCGGTTTTATTTTAAAAGTACGTTCAAGAACATATGATGAAGCGTGATAACTATGAAACTTATTATTATCTTGTTCTAAATTAGCCATTTTACGTTTAAGCTCAGTAACTTCTTCAACATAAGAATTTACAACTTGTTTTATTTCATACTGTCGCTTAAGCGTTTCTGACGTTTCAGAACATTGTGACAATCTAGATTAAACAAGTTTCATTTGGCTTTTCACAGCTTCATATGACTCTTTTGTAATATGATATGCAAGTTTTATTGAATCATATTCTTTTTTCATTTCTTGAACTGCATTTTCTTTTTGCAAACACTCTTCAGTCATTGCTTTCAAAATCTCATTTTCTTTTTCGGAAACCTTACATTTTTGTGTCAGCTTTTCATCGTTATCTATTAAAACCTTTTCTTTGTCAAACATTTCTTTGCGTTTATCTTTTAAAACTCTTTCAATATTAGAAAATTCCATTTCTCTGGTTCTGAATTTTTCAACTTTTTCAGTATAAGCACTGCACGTTTCCATGCATTTCTTGCACTGTTCAACAGTTTTATTTAACACTTTAGAAAATTCAGTTTTAGCAATTACCTCAGTAGTTGGCACCTCGGCTTCTTCTGCCGCCTGCGTTTGAATTTCTTCCATCACCTCCTGTTTTTCAGCAATAGCTTCATCAACTGGTTTTTCTAGCTTTTCATCAGTTGTTTTCTGACTTTCTTCATCAGCTACTTCTTCATTCTTCACCTCTTCATCTTTCTCTTCACCTTTACCATCTTCTTTACATGCCCTTTCTTCAACTCGTCCACCATCTTCTCAACACTCTTCTGTAGCCTTTCTTCATCTCTTTTCTTCAATCTTGTTGTCATCACTCCTCTAATGATTTTATCTCGCTTTTTGAGATAATCTTTGTCTACTTCTTTCTTCGAACAATATTCTCCGGACAGAGGAATAACTGCAAGTACATCAATGTACACCACTTAGCTTGAATGAACAACCGGATCTCCTTTGCGATTGATGTAACATTCTCTTTTCTTATCCCATCGACCATAACTCCTCACTTCTTCGTACTCTCTTTGCATTTCTTCTATTCTGTAATCTGCAAAATGTCTTTCTCTGATTGTTTTCTCTTGAAAAGTTTCTTCGTTCGTTTTCACTTCAGCAACCAACGCCCTTTTCTCTTCCTTTATATATCTACTCCAGTTAAACCCTTCGTCATCATGAAATGTCCGGGGTCCGGCTTTATCATCATGAATCGTCACTAAGGCTTGTATTTCTTTCTTTAAATGAACCTTCAGCAATTGGCTTTAGATTTGCTCTGGACGATTGTTTATATTATGATAATGGCCGTTATGTAGTAATCATCATGAAATGGATTACCATGATCAGCTACTTCCCGGTTCACGCACTCTCTTTTAAAATGCCCCTTCTGTTTACACTCGAAACATGTGACTTTCGACTTGTCAAACCCGAGCTTGGTGCTTAACAAACCTCCGAGATCATGTCTACATGTTATCTCCATAAAACGATGTGCTCTTCTAATGCCACTAGCCAAACACCGTCAGATATCGAAGAGTTCCATCTCCTCCGGATCTTTCTGGTCATAATCTTCTCTTGTCAATTCGGAATTTCCGATTCTCCTTGCCACCAGACTCTCATACGATTCTAGAATCGATGCTCAGAAACTCATTTGTTGTTTAGCAGCATTGATACTCAATGTAAGAGAATTTTTCAATTTCAAAGCAGTATTACAATGAATCTCATCCAGTTCTGCTGCGTTTGATTCTGTTGAAGAAGAATGATAACCTGGATCATTATTTGATGAGCTCTTCTGTGAATCTTTTGACTTTTCGACACTAAAAGCTGTACCAATCTTAGATGATTAATTGGTTAAGAGTAAGCTTCCTCTGTAGTAAAGACCCACATTTTGTTGATAAGTTGAACTACTGATTTTATTCGGTTTTTGTAGTTCCAGCTCATGTCCCTCAAGTCTCTCAATCAATGTATCCAGAGTAAAATCATCGAACCTGGAATCATTCTTCAGTATTGTAACGCCCTGCTCTTTCGTACTTTCCATTTATAGCAAGTCTTGTTTGTATTTCTATTTTTGGAAACCTTGTATTCTTGTAATCGATCTTTCTTTGTAACCGTTGTAAAATCCGAGAATTGGATCATAAATAAAACTCGTATTTTGTTACATACATGTTGTACATACTTTATACATTCTCAAACATTCAATTTCGTGAAACAATTGATGCTTATTCGAAATTTTTTGAAACTATGTGCTAAACTTGTAAATACCTGAAACTTATGCATAAAACGTGTTATGACCGTGAACGAAACCTAAATACGACATTCATACGCTTAATTATATGTTGATTATGTTCATCATACTTAAATTTACCTTATACTTTGCTTCTATGGCGAAACAAGTCCCTAAAACCCTTGAAAACCCTAAAACCTAAACTACAGGGGCCAAAGTGTAATAAACTAAACTTAATCTCCGGAACTAGACCCCGTCGCGTCGCGCGAAGGGTATGACCATCTGTCGTGGCGCGACACCATGGCCTGAATCCGCCAGAATCTCGTTTGCTGCTCATGGGTTGGTCCATTTTGTGTTTCTTTGGTATGTTTTCTCCATTTATTAGCCACCAAATCTCACCTAATCACCCTCTATAAAACCCAACTCAATCTCACACTTGAATCACTTTACAAACTCACTAATACACTTTCTAATCACTCAAAATCTGGTGCAAAAATAGTAGCAAAGTCAGAATCATTTCAAGTTGCAAAAGTGAGTTCAATCTCACTTATCTTCCATCTTTTTCATCTTTTCTTGCTTCTTAGCATTGGGAACAACCCTAGGGATGTTTCCATAGGTTTTCCCTGGAAAACCAAGAATGGAACATCAGCATAAAAGGGTTATAAGTGCAAGAAACCTTCTATTTTGTCAAGGGTTTAACCCACAAGTAATATTCAAGCTTCAAGCTTGATGTAGGTGTGATTATGGACTAACTTAGGTTATCCAAGCATAAAATCCCCACATTACTTGATGTTTTCTTGTAGAATAGAAGTTTACATACTTGTATTAATATTATTTCATGACCCTCCTTGTATGTTTTTACATCAAGTGTAGTGGTGAACATATTAGAGGTGCCTAAATGGAAGCTTTGTTCTTCCTACCTCCTACATGAATTCTATGACACTTAAGAGGTACCTGAATGGAGGATTCATCCTCCTACCTCATACTTGACTATTGGACTTATTATTAATATACATTACATATCCTATATATTACATAAGTATATTATTCAAGTAATCGAATCTTTGATGAGGAACTAGTGTTCCTATGTCGAAGTACTAGATTACATCATTTAGACTTTGGTAACTTGTCAAGATTCTAATGGGGTCTTATCCCATGAAAACATTTAAACTCCTTAAGAGTTTCCTAGCGTCAAGACAAGTATCACATGCACTAAATGGTTATTTTCATATAATACTTTCGTGCCTTTTTCCGAATCTATAATCTTCCGTATTCCCAAACTCACCCACCTATGTTTCCTTTGTGTAGAAGGACAAGGTGCTCCAACAAGCTTATCCAACAACCAACTTACTCTCGGATTTAAGTAGGAACAACTTGCAAAACCGTGAGTATACTCGAATTCCCCTCTTACTTTTACCACTTTTTGGGGCGTAACATGTTTACTTATAAAAAACTTACACATGAACATTTTACTTAAATGCATAAACATTCCTATAACATGCTTGTATACGTGATTGCTTGATACTTTAAACTTGGGTTGAGGACATCTTGTGTTAGACTTATCATTAACTTCGTACGAGCCTATCCGTGACATATGTAGCGCTATAGGATTAACGCCCCGCCCGTAGACTTGTGGTTATGTCATGAGCATATTGCGTTTCATCATTGGTTTGATATGTTAGACACATGCCGAATTTATTGTTTATCTTGTATCACATGCTTGCTATGAGGAATTGTTTAAACTTATCTTTTGCTATGTACATATCAAACTTGTATACTCGCCATTACTTTTGCATTGAACTTTATTTTAAACATGTTACAGGTTGAGGATGACGATGCTATGAAATGAAGTAGCGTTGATGCCTAGATACACATATAAGCGTTTAGGTTTAATATTTTGTATCAATTTTGCTTATGTTGTTATGTACTTCTTTGAACTTGTCCTATTTGAATTTCTTGTAATGTTGACAATTTACTTTATGAAATGAAATTGGTTTATTAAATATTGCCACAAATAGCGTTATGAAGTCTTTTGCAATCTTCACACTTCGTCTCATCCTGATGTTTCCGCCATTGGTTGGGGTGTGACAGATTGGTATCAGAGCCATAACTATTGGGAATTAGGTAGAATTGCCATGTTCGACCTAGTGTATAGTAGGAACCATATTTTGACAATTCTTGATTCATGCTTAAAATGTTATGCTTCCTTCTTTGCTTCTTTCTCTTCTTTTGGTCTTAATACTTACATAATGTCTTTTCTAAGACATTTTACACAATACACTTGAAGACTTGAAGATACTCTTTATACAAAAGAGACGAGTTACCAAAATAGGCGTGAAACCCACAATTTGGTTATGACTCTCGTTCCGCTTATACTTTATCTTGCATGAAATTACGTCATTAAGCTAGGAGTGAAATCCACAACTTAAAGGTAAATTTCCAACTCAAACTCTAGTGGACCCTCGTCAAAGTGTCAAAAATATATTTTGACCCGACGAGTACCAACCACGTTAGAGTACCAAATCGTCAAGTTAGGGGTGAAACCCGCACCTTGTCGATTGAGTCTCATTCCTTGATTTTCGATCTCGCCAAAGTTTCGATTGTTTCAATCGATTAGAGACGTGTAGTAACTGGAAGGGTAAATACCGTTACTCACTTCTCGAAGAGAGTATCTTACCTATAGGCCAAAGCACGTTTTTCTAATTTGAAAGGGCTTTCGATTCACTTTGGAATTGTCGACGTTTCTCTACCCGAAACAATCCTACGTTTTATGAGCCTTTCTTTTATGTGATTCAATTTATATGTGATTTTATACTTGTTACCTTGTTCATATTAAAACTATTACACATTTCGCACGTCTCGCGAAATCAAAAACAATAATAATCTGTCACACCCCCAAAATCCACCATGCGGAGTATCACCGCTTGGAGGCGTGACATGACCAGGATCGAGCCACCAATCATATTGAACAACACAATTAAGTAAATAAAACCAAACACAATACGATTGGTGACCAAAAGGAAGTAAACCGACTTTAGGTTAACAGCGGAAGCATAAAACGTAAGTCCAAAACATAAGTTCATAGTTCATAAGTTTAAAGTCCAATACGTAAGTTTAATAAGTTCATAAGGACTTAAATATTAAGCACGGAACATAACAGTCCGTATTCCACAACAACCTTCTCCTTGTGCACGCTCCAAAAGCATCTAGCGACCTGTAAGGCATGTAACAACGAGTCAACAACAAAGTTGAGTGAGTTCACGGTTGGTTGATTAGTTTTAAGTTGTTTCTGAAAAACGTAGTTTGACTTTCGTTGGCTTTTATGCCGTGGGGGTTACCCCTTAGTTGAAAGTATGTTTAACCAGATTCTTTTAATTACCCAAATCATACCTATAATTAGTGGGGGTTTTCCCCATGTAAACCACTAGACTGTCCTGATATCGACAACTGACGAATACGTGCCCTATATCAATGTTCTATCATCATTGACAGTTTGCCATAGTCCATTAGTACACGCCCGTTCAGATGACACGGTGTGAGGTTTGTTAAACCTAATAGCGCTATTAACTAATGACCCGCTCGCCATCGGCCTCGGCGATTAAGTCGATACAAATTTGAGGGCTTAGGTGATAGAGTTTTGTCTAGTAAGTTTTAAGATTGTTGTCCTACCCAAGGAGGACGAACGTACGTATTCTGCACAAGGAGAATTCGTAGGATTAATAATGGCATCCTACCTATGGAGGATAGCCGTACATATCCTACCTAAGGAGGATATGTAGATTTCATTTTAGTTTCTTAACCCATTCCCAAACCACCGGGAATCCCATGCCTTGTAGAAAGTGTGAACTCACCTCGGTTTGCTCGGTTAGATTCTCAAATATAGCTAACAGCCAAGGTCGGTCAATCATGTCCTAATATGATTACCAGTTAGTCATTTAGTGGTTTCAAATAGAGACAAAGTTCCTACACGTATCTATCACATAACATGCATTACTTTAACGGTTTATGCCCATATAAACTTCCCCTCTATTCCCGTTCATAAATAAACATACGATATTGCACATAACATTTTTATTGACACCTAACATGTTAGACCATTCACAGATAACATACTCGACATTTAGACACGCAAATTACAACTTATGTCATTTCAGCTTTAATATTCAAAACCGGGCTGTTTTCGGACATTTTAATAAAATAGTTAACTTATTCCAAAAATTCCCAAATTTTTACAGAATGTCTTAAATGATCCAAATATTATTTAAAATTCATTTTCCGGACTGAACTCAGATTTATCTTTTTCTGATTGCAGTCCATGGAATAATTTATTTAAAATTCATCGAGAGTCCGATTTACGAAATTCCAGTGAGAGGATTACAAATACATCGGTGGTCCTCTACGGTACAAATCTCATGATGTAACTCTACACAGAACTCAAGTTATGACAGAAAACAGAACGCATATTTTTAGCAGAAAAATTGCAGCTCTAGCTGCTGTTGCGAAATGACATTTTAAAAATAGTAAACGGGGTCCAAAAATTATGATTCCGGTGCCATTAGAACCGTATTTCATAATACATAACTCTAGACTTTAGAAAATACATTTTTCGTTAAGTTACAGTCCTGTTACAGCCAACTGAAGTTGGCTGTAATTAAAAAAACAGCCTACTGTTTCAGCTTTTAACCTTCTAACTTGTGTTCGATTGATTCCGTTAAGATGTTTAGTGATCATAACAACATCAAACATCAATATTAACCAGCAAACCATCAGAAAATCAACAAGAATCATAACATCATATTAATCATCACTAGACTAGTTTATGTTTAAGACTTGTTTAAGGTTCTTTAGAGTTTCTTATCATTTTGATCACTACACATCTTTAACCACCTAAACATGATGTAAGAAGTAAAGATCTAAGTTCTTACCACTAGTTCAAGACTAGGGAAGTTCAAGAGTAGAAAAGTGGTGGTTAATAGCGAATAGAGAAGGTCCTTCCACTTCCGAGAGCACCAAGCTTTGTTGTACGATCCGTAGCACCTTTGTATGCTCTTAAATTAGTGGAAGATGGTTGAATGATGATGATGGTGAGGGTGGTTGAGTTCAGCCAAAGGTAGAGGGAGAGGAGAGGAGAAGGTTGTGTGAAGATGATAAGTCTATGGTCTCTTATAATCCAATTCTAGATCTAATACCCATTGTGTCTGGTGTTCCCCTAAGTACTAACCAAATCTTGCTATTTTTCAAGGAAAGATCATGAATCTTAATAAGATTATGGGGGATCTTGAGGTGGGGCTACTTGAGCCGTTCATAGATGGGGGGGGGGGTAGTAGACTAGGTTTTAAACATATAGTTAACTTATGGTTGAAATCCAAGTGTTAGTTAGGTGTTCTAGTTATTAGATATTTGTATGGGGTGCTATGATATTCGGGGACCAAGACTAGCTCAGAAAAATAACAACAATACTTTTTGCAATATTTTAGTGTTCCGGGTAATGTCTGGTTGTTCGGTTTGGTACTGTTCCGTTAAAGTGCTTAATTAATCCGTAAAGCGTCCTATATATATAATTTTTGTAACGTTTTTAATTTTCAACACTCAGGAAAGCATACCGGACTATTTAGTAACTAGTCTGTATACTACTAGTATGTTAATAAGTACATGTAAGTATAACACAGTAATCAGAGAGCAGTTTAATGATTCAGCACAGTCATCAAGTACTTTAATTAACATTAATAGATTGTACGGTTACAAGTAAATTTGAGGGTTGTCACATTCTCCCCCTGTTAAGAGAATTTCGTCCTGAATTTTAGCGCGTGGTTACTGTAGAAGCTAGTTAAGTTGCGTTGGTTTCCTTGTTTTCCTGGGGTGTCACATCATCCCCCCATTGATTTGGAATTTCGTCCCGAAATTCTGCAGTAGCCTCAGCCTCAGTAGTGGTTGCATTTTTCTTAAACAGCTGGGGATACTTGAGTTTCATTTGGTCTTCTCATTCCCAGGTATACTCTGGGCCACGATGGGAATCCCATCGAACTCGGACGAGAGGTATCCTGGTGCGCTTGTGAATTTTAACGTCTCGATCAGTAATCTCTACTAGTTCCTCGACGAATCACAGCTGGTCGTCGATAGTGAGCTCCTTTATGGGAACTATGAGGGTCTCGTCTGACAGACACTTCTTCAGATTCGACACATGGAAAACATTGTGAACTCCCCTGAGTTCTTCAGGTTGATTCAACCTGTAGGTGACTTTGCCAATTTTCTCAATGATTTCAAATTGTCCGACATAACGCGGATTTAGTTTGCCTCATTTTCTAAAACGAACTACACCTTTCCAAGGCGAGACTTTGAGTAGCACTCGATCCCCAACCTAGAACTCGAGTGGTTTCCTTCGCTTATTGGCATAGCTTTCTGACGGTCACGAGCTGCCGCCATTCGTTGTCGTATCTGAGCATTTCTTTCTGTGGTATCTACGACAAGTTCTGGGCCAGTGATTTGGCTGTCACCAACTTCTGCCCAACAGAGAGGTGATCGGCATTTGCGTCCGTATAATGCCTCAAACGGAGCGGCTTGGATGCCGGTGTGGTAGCTGTTGTTATATGAAAACTCCACTAGCGGGAGGTGCTTTTCCCAGCCATTACCAAAATCGATTACACATGCCCTAAGCATATCTTCAAGGGTCTGGATGGTGCGTCCAGATTGCCCATCCGTCTGTGGGTGATAAGCGGTGCTCATATCTAAACGTGAGCCAAAAGATTTGTGCATAGCTTGCCACAATTCAGAAGTAAAACGCGCGTCACGATCGGAAATGATGGAGGTTGGCACTTCGTGCCTTGATACCACTTCCTTTAGGTAAATGTCTGCAAGAGTAGAAAACTTATCCGTTTCTTTGATAGCCAGAAAATGTGCAGACTTGGTCAGTCGATCTACAATCACCCAAATGGTATCGTTTCCGCGTTGAGATCTAGGCAGGCCAGTAACGAAATCCATGGAAATTTGCTCCCATTTCCAATTAGGTATCTCTGGTTGTTGAAGTAGGCCTGAAGGTTTCTGATATTCAGTCTTGACTCTTGCACAAGTCAAGCACTTACTGACGTAGGTTGCTATGTGGGCTTTCATGCCAGGCCACCAATATGTAGTCTTGAGATCGTGGTACATCTTATCCGAGCCAGGATGTACTGAATAGCGAGACTTATGTGCTTCATCCATCACAAGCTCACGTAGGTCTCCATACAGTGGAACCCAGATGCGTCCGTTTACATAGTAGGCGCCGTTTTCCTTTTGTTCTAGCCGTTGTCTTGATCCTCGTAGGGACTCAACCCTGATGTTTTCTGCTTTCAATGCTTCGACCCGAGCATCAGGAATATGAGCGGGAAGGCTAGAGTGAATGGTAAGCTGTAACGTTCGTACACACTTAGGTATGGTATCCTTTCGACTAAGGGCGTCGGCCACAACATTGGCCTTGCCCGGATGGTATTTGATAGCCCATTCATAATCGTTCAAGAGCTCAACCCATCGGCGTTGACGCATGTTTAACTCCTTTTGCTTGAAGATATGCTCGAGACTCCTGTGATCGGTGTAAATGGTGCACTTGGTACCGTACAGGTAATGTCTCCATATCTTTAGTGCAAAAACAACTGCTCCTAGTTCCAATTCATGTGTATTGTAGTTCCTTTCATGAACCTTAAGTTGGCGCGATGCGTAGGCAATGACCTTATCACGTTGCATTAACACGCAACCAAGTCCTTGGATGGAAGCGTCGCAATAAACCACAAAATCATCTGTGCCTTCATGCAATGAGAGGATAGGCGCGCTACAAAGTCTATCCTTCAAGTGCTGAAATGCGGACTCCTGTGCATCACCCCAATGATAGGTGACACCTTTCTGAGTCAGTGAAGTGAGAGGTTGCACAATCTTGGAGAAATCTTTGATAAACCTTCTGTAATATCCTACCAAACCCAAGAATTGGCGGATTTCTGTTGGTGTACGGGGTGCAGGCCAGTTCTTGATCGAGTCAACCTTGGATGGATCCACATGAATCCCATCCTTGTTTACCACATGGCCTAGAAAGTGGACTTCGTGAAGCTAGAAGTCACATTTCGAAAACTTGGCATACAACTGCTCTTTTCGAAGAAGTTCCAGCATAAGTCATAGATGCTGATCGTGTTCCTCCTGACTCTTAGAATAGATCAGGATGTCGTCGATGAAAACAATAACGAACTTATCCAAGTAAGGTTTACACACTCTGTTCATGAGATCCATGAAGACTGCAGGTGCATTCGTTAATCCGAAAGGCATGACCAGAAACTCGTAATGGCCGTAACGAGTTCTGAATGTTGTTTTGGAGTTGTCCTCCTCTCGGACTCTCAGCTGATGGTATCCCGATCTCAAATCAATCTTAGAGTAATAGTTCGACCCTTGCAACTGGTCGAACAAGTCGTCAATACGTGGAAGAGGATAACGATTCTTCACGGTCACCTTGTTAAGTTCGCGATAGTCAATACACATTCTAAAAGTATCGTCCTTCTTTTTCACGAATAACACCGGAGCTCCCCAAGGTGAAGAGCTATGACGTATGAAACCCTTTTCCAAGAGTTCTTGTAGTTGCATGGACAGTTCTTCGAGTTCTGATGGAGCTAGACGATATGGTGCTCGAGCTATGGGCGTTGCTCCAGGAGCTAGCTCGGTTCGAAACTCAACTTGGCGATGAGGTGGAAGACCAGGCAATTCCTCAGGAAATACTTCAGGAAAGTCGCACACGATAGGAATGTCTTCTATCTTCGTTTCTTCCGATGGTGCATCAGAAACGAGGGCTAGGATAGCAGTGTGGCCCTTTCGCAAACACTTCTGGGTTTTAAGGAAGGAGATAATGCCTACAACAGCACCACTCTTATCGCCTTGAATCATGAGAGCTTCTTCATCAGAACGAGGAGGTTACAACCCTTAACTGTGTGAGATAACCAATCCTTCCTAATAACAGCGTCGAAGCTACCAAGTACGATAGGAATGAGATCGATAGTGAGGGTCTGACCAGCTAAGAAGAGGTTACAACCGTTAACTGTGTGTGTGCCCTTAAGACTTTCACCATTAGCTAGTTCTACAACATGTTTGGTGTTTTAAGGATAATGGGGTACGCTTAAGCACCTGACTAACTCTTAGGAACACATATCTAACATCTGTACCCGAATTAACTAAAATAGAAACAAGGAAATTGTCTGGTAGGAACTCACCCGCCACAACGTTGGGGTTGTTTCCTTCTTCCTCTTGTCCATTCAGGAACTCATGCTCACCAGTCCTGCAGTTGTCCTTATTGTCTCCGCTATTGTTCCCGTTGTCCTCGTTGCTGCTCAGATTTTGATTCTGATTTAGCTATGGACATTGTCTCTTGAAGCGACCTTCAGCACCGCACTGGAAGCATCCCTTATTACCCTGCTAGTGTTGCTGTTGGTTCTGGGTAGCTTGTGGCTGCTGCTGTTGATTCTGATTCGCAGGACGTGAGCTCCTGCAATCTCTGGCTTTATATCCAGGCTTGTTACATCTCGGACAACGACCCTTGTTGCACGGCCTGCTGTGGTGCAAACTACATCGATTGCACTTAGGGTGATTTCCCCTTTATCCACCCTGACCTTGATTTCCAGAAAACTGCAGACTGGGGCTCCTGTGTTCATCTGTCTTTTGCCGCTGGGACTAGGACTGAACTGGAGTGGAACCCCTGCCCGAATTTCCATCGCACTTGCGCTTGTCATTGCCATT